>CM076943.1:24536162-26936162 GCA_039566865.1 Aurelia coerulea | reverse complement strand
TCATGGTTGGTATCTGGTTGCAGAGAAATACAAGATTTTAATCGTCATTTGGAAAGACAAGGTGTGCTATCCATCGCAACTCCTTGAGAAGAGAAGGCATGCGAGAGCGATCGTACGCCATTGCCAGTAAGGCCAGCAGTATGGTCCTGAGCGGTCGGCAATGGTAATAAAATA
Organism: Aurelia coerulea; assembly: GCA_039566865.1. NCBI lineage: Eukaryota > Metazoa > Cnidaria > Scyphozoa > Semaeostomeae > Ulmaridae > Aurelia > Aurelia coerulea. Next base: position 26,935,988 of record CM076943.1, on the reverse strand, counting down.
TCATTCAACATTGCTTCTAAATTGTTGAAAAAATCTTGAAAAGAACTAAATAAAATACTTTGATTATACTGTTTAGCTTATCAGAAATGCCTGCTCCAAAGACAAGTTTCTGCTCATAATCTCTTCTCGATGTATAAACAAATTCTCAATTGGTGAAAATCTTAAGTCTCGGTCAAACGTACCGAACATTTTACCGAGCATTGAAATTAGAAAAAAATCAAGACTCTTCAATGTTCGATTGGAGGGTACTCAAATGCACCGAACATTTCATCAAACATTTCGACTTGCCCAATTGTGCCATCGCAAGTGTGCAATAGACAGAAGGAGGCAACACCAAAAGTGCACCAAATTTCATAACAAGTTGTCGTGAGCAAATTGACGGATTGTGAGACTGCATTAGTCACCATTTGATTGTAAAGCTTATCAAATTCATCTTACAATATTTGGACAAGGTATGACTTTTTGGCACGCAAAAGCTTGATAGTACACATGTGTAGATGCAAAATGAACGAGATTGTTTGATGAAATGTTTGGCAAGGTAGTCAAACGCATAAAACATTTCACCGAGCAATGGAGGAAAACTTAGGTTAAGTTTTTGAACTCCATCAAACAATATCGAACATCATCAAACAAGGTTTTTGATCGTTGAACAAGGTGGTCAAACGAACCGAGCTTTCTCAAAACATCAGAGTTAGATATTGTTCGGTGAAATGCTCGCTACGTTTGACCGGGGCTTAAGAGTCTTGCTTACCACAGTTGTTTCTCATTTTGAAATGTTTGAGACGCTCTTGTCGCAACTTCCTAAAGTCTGTGATCTTGCAAATGTTTAGTCAAAAATCACCCATTTCCATCTATGTAAGACAACAGAAAGATATTCTCAAATCCAAAAGTTTCATAAGACAGTAATTTCCTGCAACAGATTATACATTTCAAATTTCAATACAATGACTGCAAAATCACAAAAAGATGCACTATTGTGAAGTTGTGTACCTTTTTATCAATAAAGGCACACTGTCATGGCGCTGATTAGATGACTAAGACAATATGAAATAACAGAATTAGACAGGCTTCATTAGTTTCGCTGTACATTGAAATTCACGAAGGTAATGACGTTCTGACTCCTCTTGAAACAAAGTATGATTCAACAGCATTTAAAGGCTTGGTAATTATACAGAGGTCCGCGCCAGTTTCCAGACCATAGTTCTTTTCCTATTGACTCTCGTTCAACAGAAATGATTGCACGAAACCATGACGCAATGCCTGCCAAATCTATAATAAACAAATGTTTTACTAAAATGGAATGTCAGATTTGAAACAAGAACATTTTGAGAACAATCCTTGGCCTAAAATTTAGAAAAAATAAAAATTATCATAAAATGTATGCGTGTATTTACATCTCTATGGCAATGAGCATTTTCCAAGCTTTTATCAAAAATGGGTGGTCCCAGGCAGGAAAAAGGGAGTGGCCCAACACCCCTGGACCCCCCTGCTCTTTCCGCCTCCTGCGCAGAGCATGACCACCATTGTCAACTAGCTTTGCCACTGGGGCTATTCTAGCTATTTTCCAGCCATCTGAAAAACAACCAGTACTAGTAGCAATTTGAAGATTGAAAATATCACAAAGAGATTTATGTTTTCAATTTGCAAAAACTTTCCCTAACTGGCAGGGCATTTTTAAGGATTTTTGAGTGGTGGGGCATTTTTCAAAAGGGTCCACGCTCACCACCAGAAATGGTACAGGGTTTAAAGACAGGTGCTTCAGATTTTGATATATGCTAAAAAATCCAGGTATTGTTGCAATGACTAGATGGGTTGTTTCAAACATGTATCTTGAAGGCATGTATTTGGTTAAGATGTGTTCTTACCAAGTGCATTAGCTAAGAGAAATTAGCAATTTAGCTTTGGGATGAGGAAATTGAAATCTTTGCGTTGTTTCCTTTTCATTACATTTAGTAAAAAGTATATGGCATTATGATCACGCTGTTTTGATACTGAATTATCGTTTAGGATAGAGTCTTTAGGCAGTGGCGGACTGGCTCCAATTTTAGCACCGGCCATGGATGAGTTAAGGGGGCCCTAAGTGGGTGTGGCCTGAATGATAAGGGTGTGGTCATGAGCAAAATTCAGCACAATTCCTTGATGTTTTACCAATTGCAATTAAGATAAGTACTCACTTTCCCTGAAAATGAAGCAAAAATTTATCTTCTTATGGCATAATTGAAATATTTACGTGGTCTCTACTCTCTAAAAGTAAATTTGACATTTTTTAGTATTGTGGGCCAGACGAACAAGGGCAGATTTTGCAATACAATAGCAACAGTTACATTTGATTGACACCTCAAGTCAAAGCAATTAGCAACTACAGACAAAGGAAATTCTCTCAACCAGTAATTCAAAACAAACAAAGCCGCAAAAGTTTCCCTGAAGCTATAGTACGGCAAACTCTCTCCTTGTGCAAGAGAAAGGTGGTTTTTAAAAGAAGTTACGTGCTTATAACGAAAGAAGAAGGGTAAATCTAAAGTTCCGTCTGGCGGATTTTATTTATTTGATTCAGGAGCAGTATTGTAATCGTTTCATTTAAACCTTAAATGCGCGAGAATTACAATCATGCCTTCTGCTCGGCTTCTGAATTCTGAATCAAAATCCGCCACAAATAACTGTAGATTTACCCTTCTTCTTTCGTTATAGGCAAGTAACTTCTCTTAAAAACCACCAAGTCTGCAGTCGCTAATCACTTTGAATTGTGGTGTTAATCAAACACAACTGTTGATATTGTCTTAAAAAATCTGCCCTTGTTGGCCAGACGATGTATAATGTTTTCGTTTCTCAAACTGTTGAGCAAGCCTTTCCCGATCCTCGCCCAGGCAAGGGCAAATTAACTGATGGAGTTTCAAAATGAGGGGTCTGAGGCAAAGTCTGCAGGAACATTTCTGATGACACGCCCTCTACTTTGGCTTAGAACTTTTCTCCCAATCCCATGTTTCCCGGTGCTAAAATTGAATTTTTGACCATTTGTGACAGTAGTTTATGAATTAGCATCTACGCGAGTAAACATCTGTTCTTTGACTTAGAATGCCTATCGCCATCTCATCTTTACAAGAACAAAATTGGACACTTTGAAATTTTCGAAATCATTTTGGTAGCTTTCCAACAATGAACACTTTTATGAACATTTTTGCGCAACAACTTTTACTTTGTCACAATACAGTCTTGCTTGCCCCTAAAGTGGAGGATTTGACAGAGTCTGTCCCAGAAAATTTTTGAAACTGGCAGCCTTTTTACTTTTGGCTCATTAGGGCGATTCTCCCAATCATTTTCTAGCATTTGTCAATGTCTTACCCTCCAGTCCACTACCTATACTTGACTATTTTCTTTTGAGGAATCTTAAGAATCATCTTTTGACAGAAGTAGAAGGAGCATTTACCCTTTCTGCAACACCCTGCTTCCTTCTTTGACATCTGTATCTTCATTGTCAACTGTTTTCATTTCTTTGAACAGGTTCACTAACACGGAAGGATTCAAACGTGAAGTGATATGTCCATTATTTTTATGCAGATCTACAAAGGAAATCCCTAATTTTGCAAAATGGGCCCTTTTCCAGCAAAAGGGGGCCCTTTTTGCAAGATTTTTAAGGGGGCCCACCGGCCACGGTCTTGTCTTAACCCTATTCGTAGTGGGGGGGGGGGGTTTTCGCCCCCCCTACCAGTTTTTGCTGTGTTACGCTAAAACAACAAGAGATATAACCACCAGTTTTGGTGACTTTTACTCAAATTTCATAGGCAATTAAATTATAAACACTTCATTGTTCTACCTCTGATCAAGTGACCACAGTAATACCATATTTGGAGAGTAGTCAACAAAGAAAAAGCTTAAAATGCCCGCAGTTTTCGTATCGTTTGCCTGACTGATCTCAAACATGCACCATTCGATTACATTTGATGATTACTTTCATTTGATATATAAATTTTTCATATTTGCTTATGTCAGCAAAATTTAATATCTATGACATCATTCACATTTATGACGTCATTTCTCTAATAAAGAAGTGTAAAATATAAATTCCTTTAGTATAATTTGCTTCATCATATTAATTTGATTCATTTCGAGTCTATATTTACCAGATAAAAGGACAGGACTGGCAAAAACCTGCGATGAAAGTACATGCATGCAACAAAAGGCTAATTTAAGGCTAATTGTGCTAAAAATAGAAAATTTTGAAAAGTATATATTTTTGAACTATGACATGTTTCCTACTATTTGAAAAAAAATTTGGAGAAAATCGGTTGAGTGGTTGATTAAATAAAATTTTTCTGATTAAAATAAAGTTTTTTTCGGTTGCCTATTTTTCTGGAATGTTGTCTAAAGAAATAGGTAATATTGTTAAAGTTTGCCAATTTTCGTCAGTTTTTCGGTTGCCTATCAACGAATCACGTGACTTATTGATTGTCATTGTTATATTTGAATAGCCAATTGTCTAAAGACCAATAGGGGTAAGTCTTATTGTTATATCTTTTGTAGTTTTGGAGAAAAAGAGGGGGGGGGGGTTTTCTCAAGAGTATACCTGACTTGCTGTTTGTTAAATTCTTTCTTGGTCCATCTAACTTTTTCACAGTTGGTACCGCCTCTACGGGGTTTTCTTTCTTGAAGTTCCCATTATGAAGATGACAAAATCCCAATAATATATTGTGAGCGAAAAACCGTTTTCCCGGTAAACCCCTTCACACATCTCTTCAAAGATCGCCCCCCCCCGGACACAAACCAAAACTATCGAAAACAGATGAGTCGAGTACAAAATACCTAAAAAATCGCCCAGTACAAATAGGGTTAAGGCTTTAAGGCTTAGTAGTGGAGCCATTTCACCATCATGATGATAGAAAGAGAATATTCTGTTTCCATTTGCCAGTACATTTGCATTATGTTCGTTCTTTTGAAAGGGCCCCATAGTGGCCTAGGAATTTGGGGTAAAAGTAGCATTTTGCTGGCCAGTGGTGGGGGGAAGTCATAGGGCCTGCTGGGGCAATTCCCCCACCACGGAGTATTTTTAAAATTGCTCTGCTAACTGGAGGGTATTAATAACGAGGAAATCGAGTTTAGTTTTCTGTGAATTAACCTTGATCTTCAAATCATTCATCAAGTCAAGAACAGGGTTTTTGCTTTGGGCTCAACTCCATTCAATATAAAGGAGCTAAGCTTTGGAATGAAATCCCTGTTGAATTAAGAAACTCTCACTCGAAAGCTCCATTCAAAACCATAGGTAAAGATCTACTGTTTGTGCCACAGATACAGTATACATACACCCAGTAATTCACACTTTATTATACTGTATGTGTCTTTCTGCACCGTTTCAAATGACATCTACAAAAGTCAATATTCTTTTTTAGATAGGGGGTGTTCCCTCCTCGATTAGCTTGCCTATTGAGGGAGCCCCTCCTTTAAGAAATCCCCCTAATCTCAGAGCTTTATAAGTACCATCCTGTGAATGAAAATGAAATGAACTGAACTTTGGGAATTTTATATTCACAAATGTCTTTCTGATGGATGGTGCAGAAAAATATATGCATCTCGATTCTGCAATTCCAGCACTTGCAGAGATGTGTTTCCCGTCTATGTCAAAGTGACATAATGTTGGTGTGGTTTCAGATGTCTTCTTGAAGACACTACTCTTATGCCAAGTTATCTTGATTGTTGTTCTGGTCTCGTCTTCCACGTGTTTTGAGGTCTCTCCTACTCAGGAAACAATTTAGTGTCAGTGAGTGAAATACTCGCACTTTATTTAGTTCCCCATTTAGTTTACTAAATTGATAAACATACAATACAATTCTAGCAAAACTCCTAAATGAACATACAATACAGCTATTGCTTATAACTGGTACAACTTACCCCCAACTTTTCCTCTTTCGTCTCACACCACACATCAAAATGTTTTTTACAATCGACTTATGCACTCCAATTCCTTGTTTCCCTGCGCTCTTGACTTCAAGATGGCGCTTCGGTCAGTCAACAGGGACCACTAACTAATCAGTCACCGGTGACACTGACCAATGTTTCTCCCTTCACTTCGCTGTCGAAAAGTAAACAGAAACATAAAATTCAATTACAGGAAATCTAGCCGAACTTTTTCAATCAGACTTGGCAAAGATGTAGATCAACTACGTAGCTATGGAGCGAACAAACCAATTCTTCGAGTAGCGTTTTTTTTAGATAAATCCACTTTTTTGAAATCAACAAAAAGATTCTAACTAGGATTTGTGAAGCCAAGCCAAGCCAGCGTCAATGAAAACATAGCAATTTGTACACCTTTCGATGTTTCGATTGCCCAGACCACGCTGAACAACAGCCTTTTTACAGATTTTCGATAGGCCGCACAATATTGGAGAAATTAACTCCCCTGTTTTCTGTTCTGAGGAGAGTGGTTTTGCGAAATCGAAATGGGATCTCATGCATATGCTAGATATGATATGAGAGAGAATTAGCTAAATCCAAGGTTTGCTATGCATTTTTGAAAGTTTTCAATGTCGGGGACAACTTTGATTCCAGGCTGAGACCCGGCTGAGACAAATCCACATTGTCGCGCCTTTATATGAGAAGCATTTTTGGCCATTTGCAGATTTTCGCATGGGAATTTCTAAATCAGATCTACTAGTATTGCGTAATTCTCTCTTACATGTATCCGAGAGTCTTGAGAACATTTCTGTAAGGTAAGTGGGAGCCAGATCATTGATAGATTTGTATACCATACTCAAGGTCTCCATTTGAATAATTTCACTACACGTTTTTTTTTTATAAGAAACTTGGATCAGCACTTAGTACTAAAAGTTTCTTAATTTCGCATGAAATTTTCGGTGTTTTAATAGTAAAAGTTTCTTAATTAGTTTCTTATTTTGTTGGGCCTAAAATTGCGGTATTGTTCGAAGTTAAGCCGTTTTCTCGAGAAAGGGCTTCCATTTTGCATTGAAATTTTCATCAAGAAGAAGACATGCACATCAAGGCAAAAATTTACCAATTTTGCAGTTAAACATCAAGAAAAGACAAATGTACCTTTGTTAGAGAGACATAGAATAAGAGAGACATACAGAAATAAGGTTTTAGAGTTTCTTAACTGTTCTTGAGCGTAGTACTAGAGTTTCTTAAATTTTTGGTCATCGTAGTACTAGTTTCTTATAAACCAGTTTCTTATAAAAAAAAAACGTGTAACAGTGTGCCATCCAAGTTTCTTGATGATAGGCTTTGCAGAAGCATCATATCTACTGTTAGTAAACGATTCTTGCAGCCCGATTTTGAAGTTTTTGTAGTTCGTTTATTGCTGTGGAGTCACAGCTTCCCCCTACAGGGCAGCAATATCTAAAGTATGGTTCTACAAGACTTTTATACATGCTTTGTATTGTGAGAAGAGGGAGATACTTTTTGGAGTATTTCAACATCCCTATTCCTCTAGAAACTTTTTTCTTGATGGTAGAAATTTGTTCTTTCCAGTTCAAGTGTTGATCAACCATTACCCCCAGATATTTTGCCTGCTTCATGATAGAAACAGTTTCTTCCCCTGCATTAAAGAGAGGCTTTACTCCCCCTACGTTTTCTATGTCGTTCAAACGCTTCCTACCACCTATCACAAGACTTTGCGTCTTGGTCACATTGAGGGACAATTTGTTTGCATTAAGCCAAGATTTAAGGTATCCAAGGTCCTCGTTGACGCATTCATTTATTAAAGGAATGGACTTTGAAGAGAAAGAAAGGCTTGTATCATCGGCGTACATGTTAACATCTGAGTGTCTCAAAGAGAAATGAAGATCATTTACGTATATTATGAAAAGAAGAGGTCCTAGGCAAGAGCCCTGCCCTGAGCAACACCAGTCGTTATTGATTCAAGATCTGAAAGCTGCCCATTTACCTTACAGCACTGCTTTCTATTAGTTAGATACGAGCGGAACCAGCGTATCTCTTTGTTTTTAACTCCATAATGCTCCAGTTTCTGTAAAAGGTCTCCATAATGCTCCAGTTTCTGATTCACCGTATCAAAAGCCATTTTTAAATCAATAAGAGTGACGGCTGTACATTCACTGTTCTCTAAATTGAGATACCAATCATTGGTACATTTTAAGAGATAAACATTTATTGCATAAGGCACTATCCAACTTTTAGGACCAGAAAACTTTAAATCGACGGTCGTTGGACAGTTTGCTGCTGAGGCTGTAAAGTCTTATCTCATTTTATCGAAATTATCGATGATAAATTGGTGGAAAGAAATTGGAACTGTGGCTAAGTTATTCGTTAATGTATCCGTTGGTTATTATTACGATAAGGAGTGATTTAATGCCGATTACTGGGATTCTGCTGCGGGTGAAGGTAGGCTCATCCAGACCTCACCAAAAGTGTTTTGTGCCTGCGAGCGCAAATTGTCACGAAAATGTGCCTGCAAAAATTTTCAACGTATATCATCTAGGATTTCAGTTCTTTCAATGCATTACTTGAAGCAAACTTTGATAAAGCGAGGGATATTTTTGTTGCGAACACCTTAGAAGTCTTGCAAGACTTGCATAAAACAAAAGGTTTTGCAAGACTTCGGTCTCTCATATGACACAGCAAAATGACACCTTTGAGAATAGATTGCACACTCTTCAAGGCATTCTATCGCAGCAAAATAAAGAGAAAATAATACATTTCTCAAAGATTGCAAATTTCTTTGTCACATCGGAAAAGTGCATAATTTGTTTAAAGAAATTCCCACTGCAGTCTATTCCCAAAGGTGTACAATCTATTACCAAAGGTCAGAAGCGTCGTGGCCTGGGGGGCAGGGGGCACGTGCCCCCCTAGCGTCTGAAATTCGGCTATTTGTCGGAAATTCGGATTTTGGTCGGAAATTTTACGGAAATTCGGAAATTTTTACGAAATTTCTCATCTGTTTGAATTGAAGCCTAGCTACTATCACGACCCTATTTAATAATGAATTTCTAACAAGAGGGGCATTTTCCGACAGTCTTAGGGAGGTCATATAAAAAACATGTCTTGGGTGCCAGAGCCTTTGATTGTTGAAATATGGTCTTCGTGATTCCTTTAAACAGAAGAAAAAATAGCTGGGTATAGGTTGGGTAACAAGCATGACCTTCTTCGGACATACAATACGAGCTAATGGGATGGAGAAAGATATTATGTTAGGGAGGGTAGAGGGGACAAGAAGACGAGGCAGGCAAAGAACAAGATGGCTGGATGTGTTGAAAGAATTAACTGGGATGTCCTTGCATAAACTTAATGAAAAAGCAATGAACAGAACAGAATGGAGATTGTTTGTTCAGAGGGTCGCCAGAAGTCGCCAGCGACTTGATGGTACCTAACACACACAAGGTTGGGTAAGAATTTTCCGAGAAAGGTCAAGTCTTCTATTTTAGCACTGGTAAATATGGAATCAAGGGATGTGTATTTTAAGCCAAAGTAAAGGATGTTTCTTCAAAAATGTTCCTCGTGCTTCGAATTATAGGAGAACTGTCATGAAGCTATCAAGGTTTCTTTGTCGCTAATGGCAAGCATGATATTGGGAGATGCATTCTAAGCCAAAGTAAAGGATCTTTCTTCAAAATTTTCCTCGCGCTCCGATATATAGGAAAATTGTCACGAAGCTATCAAGGTTTCCTTGTAGCTAATGATAGGCATGATATTGGGAGATGCATTCTAAGCCAAAGTAAAGGGCGTGGCCCTAAAAATTTTCCATTTCAATGCTCCAATCTACTTAATTTACCCTGGCCACGCCACTGATTGTGGCACGCTCTATTCCCATACAGTTATAGCGAACTAATCTGTATTATTGCTTCGATTGAATACCAGATCAGGGTCTTGCTATCTCTGTCTGAAAATCATTTTTGTAACCAAACTGCGCATGCGCATGATGACGTCATCATTCGTCGGAAAATCAGCAAGTTGTGCCCCCCCTGTCAATTGGTACCCACGACGCCCCTGCCAAAGGTATCAATTTGCTGTGTTATATGGGAGACCACTACCTTCTGTTTTATGCAAGCTTTCCATGCGTTTGCAACAAGAAAACTTTGAATCGACGGTAGTTGGAGGGGGGTGACAGGGGGGGTCTTTGGTACCGGTACCACATGGTTTGGTACCAGGTTCCACCCCTGATGGTACCAGGTTCCACCCAAATTGAAAGCAATGGTACCACGTAATCCCAATTTTGATCGAAGGAGATAATAGCTGATAATGTAGACATAGTTTACCATCTACGAGGAGTTCTCGAAAGAGGTCGTGAAAATAGCTCCTCTAACAACGTACCGAAGGCACCATAGACAACTTGAATGAACAAATATTTCAAACAAGAAAGGAGAGAGTAAGGAGGATTGTGAGCTTTTCTTTTCCTGCCCCAAAAACAACTGTTCAGAATGAAATGTTAATACGTATAAATTGCAATGTGTTTGAGGAGCTGAACAACTTTGATGATGACATTGTTTCTTGTTCGGATCCTTCTCGTGGTTGTGATGGCCTACAGCTTCATCCAATCCCATTCCAAAGAGTGCACTGTGATCCAGATTTCCATTTTAGTGTAATTAATGCCAAAAAATGAAAATTTCAGAATTGTACAACACTGATTTTTCTATATTCAACCGTAGCCTGAGGTATATCAAGACGCAAAAATTTTTCAAATCGGACAATTTAGTGCTGAGAAAATATCATTTCAAGTTAGGCCTAAAAAGTGTACTGCAGGCTTCTTTTGTAGCACAGCAAGGCTACAAAATAGCACTAACTTTCAAATTCAAATTTCTTGGCTTGCACTCACTCGATTTTCATGATCTTTGTTTTGTTTGACAGATTGAACCCTGCAGAAAATGTAGTTAAAAGGTCGATTGAAAATTTCATCTTGGGATGTGAAAATTTTTCAAATCCATAATGGTAACCAATCGTTCATAAAAACTAAAATTGAATCACGAAACGCTCCTTCTACATTGGAAACAAAATATCTATGTTTCAGAACTCTCGTAAAGCCTATTGCAGAATCAAGTTTAACCTATTGGGAACATTTTTGCAAAAGGGCTAAGTAGAATAAGTTCTCAACTAATTTTGGCGAATTTTTCACGAAGGCCAGTGAAGAAGAAGTCTTTTTTAGCAAATTATGTCTGTATTTGCCACTGTACTATAGACTGAACTAGATGTTCAATGAAACAAATATTTCCCGCTTATAGTCAAAAGGAGGTTAGAGATCAACTCAATAATCATATTAGGTTTCTGTTTTTCGATGTTACTAGGTGCATTTTTCACCTTGGGATATAACAAATCATTGTAGAATTGGCTGCATGTTTTCAAAACCTTAAAAATTAGTGAATTATGTAAAAAGACTTTATACTTCTATTGCTAAAAAGCATGTATTTGAAACTGTAGAGATATGATGAAATATTGGCTTTGCTAATAGATTTTCGTCATAAAAAAATGCAATTTTTACTCTGAAAAGGCGCAAAACTGGTCTTCGTGAAAAATTCGCCAAAATTATTTCAGAGCTTATTCTACTAAGCCCTTTTGCAAACGTGTTGCCAATAGCTTAAACCTGATTCTACAATAGACTTTCCGAGAATTCTGAAACATAGATTCTTCTTTTTTAATGTTGAAGAAGCGCTTCGTGATTCAGTTTTAGTTTATTTAACGTTTAGTTACCAGTATGAATTCGCAAAATTTCCGCATCCCAAAATAAAATTTTCAATCCACTTTTTCACTACATACTCTGCAAGGCTTAATCTTTTGAACAAAACAAAAATCACGAAAATCGGGTGAGTGCAAGCCAAGAAATTTGAATTTGAAACTTAGTGCTACTTTGTGGCCTTGCTAGGCCCAACTTGAAATGATGTTTTCTCAGCACTAAATTGTCCGATTTGAAATTTTTTTGCGTCTTGATATACCTCAGGCTACAGTGAACAATAGAAAAATCAGTTTGGTATAATTCTGATACTTTCATTTTTCACATTAATTACATGCCCTGGAACACTGTGGAGTGGTTGCTGTTGTCTATTGGCGCGAAATTGTATTGTACTCTCTCTGAAATAACCACTGATGTGGAAATAATCGATGTAATAACAACAACAGCAGCAACTCTGTGCTTGCAAGACAACGCAATTGCGCACCTGCACGTCGCATCGCTGCCGCTAAGCTGAAACTTTGTTTGTACTGTTAAAAGCTGCTCAAAGAATTCCAAAAACATCAATTGACAAAACATTTTGTTGGTACCAACTCCTATAGGCTGGGTACCGGTACCGCTACTTTTGGTACCAGGTTCCACCATCTTTCTAGAATTTGGTACCAGGTACCACCCCCTCTGGTACCATGGTACCACTACCCTGCCACCCCCCTCTAGTTGGACGGTTTGCTGCTGAGGCTGTAAAGTCTGATCACATCTTATCGAAATTATCGATGATAAAATGGTGGGAAGAAATTAGATTTGTGGTGAAGTCTTTCGTAAGTGTATCCGCTGGTTATTATTGTGAAAAGGAGTGACTTAATGCCGATTACTGGGATTCTGCTGCGGGTGAAGGTAGGCCCATCAGTTTCTTGGCAGCAAATAGCTTTAATTCGTCAAGGATTTTCGAAAATCAAACAAACAAATATTTTCATGTTCTCCTGGACATAATTCACGTAACACGTGACATTTTGAAAGCAATGTATTATTTGTAGCATTCCTGAAGAATTCTTAAACATAGGCCAATTTTCGAAGGAATAAAACTCGATGTAACGCCAATCCCTGATGAGATTTTAACCGAATGCAGAAAAGCAAGTGTGGAGTGGGGCCTCTCGAATCGATTCGTGGTAAAAACAGCTCTGTACCTTTATTAGTCAAATATCCACTTTTATTTTCGTGAAGGTACTCAAAAAGTTATCTCGAAGGCCTTATTTTCAGTCATGTGATCGGAAAACGGCGATATCATTGGCTTATAAGCGTGAAATTGGAAGATTTGTGGGTTTCCCTGTGCCCTATTGAAATATTTGACTCGTATGCTAACCTGACAAACCTTTGATGTTATGCTTGATTTGTGCTAAATCGACCACGGAGATTCAAATTTGACTTTGGTTACATTTTTGCTACATAGTTAGAGGAAATTCCCGGTCTCTTAATAGCCGTGTTCTTTCACAACAATTAAATGAAATTAGCCTTCGCAGGTATGTATTCTTGGGCGTCGTTAAAGATTTCTCATAGCTGTGAAAGATTGTTCACAAACGTTACACAAAACGGCCTTTATTCTTATGTGTCATTTTTCCTCCCTCCTTGAAAGATTTTTAACAAAAATTATATGAAAACGGTCTTTATCCGGTATGTTTCTTTTTGTGTACTCCAAAACTTCCTCTCTGTTTGAAGGATTTTCCACAAACATTACACGAAAAAGGCCTCTCTCCGGTATGTATCCTCTTGTGTGCTCCAAGACTTCCGCTCTCCTTGAAAGATTTTCCACAAACATTACACAAATACGGCCTTTCTCCGGTATGTACCCTTTTATGTACTCCAAGACTTCCGCTCTGTTTGAAGGATTTTCCACAAAATTCACACGAAAAAGGCCTTTCTCCGGTATGTATCCTCTTATGTACTCGAAGAGTTCCACCCTCGCTGAAAGTTTTTCCACAAACATTACATGAAAACGGCCTTTCTCCGGTATGTTTCCTTAGGTGTACTGCAAGACCTCCACTCTGCTTGAAGGATTTTCCACATACATTACATGAAAATGGCCTTTCTCCAGTATGCACCCTTTTATGGGCGTCGAGATGTGGCTTCTGTTTGAAGGATTCCCCACACGCATTACATGAAAATGGCCTTTCTCCAGTATGTATAATTTTCTGAACGTCGAGATTTGCCTTCTGTCTGAACGATTCCCCACACGCATTTGATGAAGATGGCCTTTCTCCAGTATGCATCATTTTATGGACGTCGAGATTCGCCTTCCGTTTGTACGATTTCCCACACACATTACACAGAAACGGCCTTTCTCCATTATGTATCCTTTTGTGGACTTGAAGAGTGTTGCTGTTCTTAAATGATTTTCCACATATATTACACGAAAACGGTCTTGCGTCGCTATGTCTTGTTTTGTGCACTTGAAGATTGCCACTACTCCTGAAGGATTTACCACAAACATTACACGGATACGGTCTTTCTCCGGTATGTATTCTTTTATGGACTGCAAGATGTCCACTCTTTTTGAATAACTTTCTACAAAAATTACACGAGAATGGCCTTTCTTCTGTATGCATCCTTTCGTGCGACTGAACAGACCATTTATCCCTGAACGATTTTCCACAAATATTACACAAAAACGGTTTTACACCAGTGTGTATCCATTCGTGCTTTTTAAGAATTGCACTGCTTTTTAATGATTTTCCACAAACATTGCATACAAATCCTCTGTCTCCATTTACACATACTGCACGTTCGTGTCTTTCGCAACTACCTGAAAAAGCAAAACGTACTTCGTAAACATCATTTTTTAATGAAGTGCACATACCTTGCATTTTGATATCGTCCACCAAACACCGGAGATACAAGTTCGCAAAGTCAAAATTTACAGTGCACCCAAAACCAAAGGTTTTGAAACAGAGCCTAGTGATTTGATTTGATTTGATTTGATTTGATTTGATTTGATTTGATTTGATTTGATTTCATATATTTAGGGAGGGAAACAGGGCCTAGTGATTGATTTGATTTCATATATTTAGGGAGGGAAACAGGGCCTAGTGATTGATTTGATTTCATATATTTAGGGAGGGAAACAGGGCCTAGTGATTGATTTGATTTCATATATTTAGGGAGGGAAACAGGGCCTAGTGATTGATTTGATTTCATATATTTAGGGAGGGAAACAGGGCCTAGTGATTGATTTGATTTCATATATTTAGGGAGGGAAACAGGGCCTAGTGATTGATTTGATTTCATATCTTTAGGGAGGGAAACAGGGCCTAGTGATTGATTTGATTTCATATATTTAGGGAGGGAAACAGGGCCTAGTGATTGATTTGATTTCATATATTTAGGGAGGGAAACAGGGCCTAGTGATTGATTTGATTTCATATATTTAGGGAGGGAAACAGGGCCTAGTGATTGATTTGATTTCATATATTTAGGGAGGGAAACAGGGCCTAGTGATTGATTTGATTTCATATATTTAGGGAGGTTAGCCCTTCAGCAAGTGCTGATTTTCAAGGGGCCCTCCATTAGTCATGATTTGTATCGTGGACATTTTTCCAAAGTACCTGTACACTTTAAGTTTCCGTGTTTTACTTTTGAAAAGAATAAAAGATGCATGGCCATGGCGGTGATTAAACAAATATAGTAGAAATGTGGCAAGAGTGATACAGTCGTGCCACATCTCCAATATAAGGGTGCATGTGCTCCTTTTCCTCTTCTTTAATACAAAACACTTGGGATCAAATGCAATGCAAGGATCGTTTCCTCAAAAGAAGAGTCACTTCAAGAACAATTGAAGTAACTCAAGGTATAAATCTTTTCAAAAATAAAAAGTAAAGGTCGAAGTCGAAAATTCGTTTGCAAAATGCCTGTTTGTTGTCAAATTATGGCTAGGCCATTTCTCAAAACCTCTGTTTTCAGGTGCACTCCAAATTTTGACCTTGTAAACTCATATCTCCGGTGTTTGGTGGTCGATTTCTAAATGCAAGGTATTTGCACTTAAGTTGAAGACCAACAACTGTAGCCATGAATTCAAAAAGTCCCGAAATATTATCGTTTTGTTGCGTTGTTGAGTCAAAAGGGGGTACTTTTTTTTAGACACATGGTATATACCGGGTGTCCCAAAATGATGTTTTATTGTTTGATTGCTTACATGTCCATAACCAATGAACCGATTTCCAAAAACTTTGTTTTATTTGATTGCCTAAGGCTAAATTGTACTTTAAGACGTTGGTTGTGGTCTTACCACGGCGTTTTCATGCCGAAAAGAAGAGCGATAAACCTGCTCAAATTCAAGCCTTAGATGGCATGAGAAAGAAATGGCCTATTTTTCCAGTCAACAATTTAGATGTGATACAAAAGGCTGAACTCGTATTCGTATTCTCTGAACTCAGTATGAACTGAATTCGTATTCTCTGAACGACATACATTTTCTGAACGACATATAAGTTCAGCCTTTTGTATCAAATCTAAAATGATGACTGGAAAACAAGGCCGTTTCATTTTCATGCCATCCAAGGCTGCAATTTGAGCAGGTTTATCGACCTTCTCTTCGACATGAAGACATCGGCTTAAACCACAATCAGCATCCTCGAATTTGATTTAGCCTTTCGGCAATCGGATAAAACAAAGTTTTTGAAAATCGGTTCATTGGTTATGGACATGTAAGCAATCAAACGATAATACATCATTTTGGGACACCCGGTATATAAAAAAATTTGATACGTCTCCAATTTGTGTTGCAGTAAGCAGGCAGTGGAACATTCATATAAACACATCATAGAAGTATGTCACCTACCAGACCAGCCCATTTACCAATTCAAGTCCCCTTCATCGTGCCAGAAATTTAACTTTCAAGGTATCCTTTTTACTTGTTCTCTAGTGGAATGTCAACTAAAACAATGCACACAATCATCACAGAATCTACCCATGCTGGTCCAGCCACAGTTTACACTCACTTTTTTTATAAGAAACTAAGGTCCGGGGCTGGTAGGCAGTTTCTTAAATTTTTGGGCCATTTTGCTACCACAAGTTTCTTACGTGTTTCTTATATTATTATTGCCGGAAGTTTAGAGTTGATTTTGTCTTGTCTAAAGGGCTCCCAAATTACTTAGTAAAATCTCAAAACGAGTAAATAACATGATTCGCACTCAAAATAATGTCCAAACAGTACCCTGGGTACCAGAGCCTTATTAAGCCGAGGCTCTGGTACCCAGGGTATCCAAACAGTTGCTTTAACTGCACAATGTCAAAATATTTTTGAGTGTGATAGGAAAATTAAAACTGAAAATTGTAGCAGTTTCTTAGCTTTTTTCAATTCAGGTAGGGTTGTTTCTTAGCTTTAGAAGAATTGAGCCTACCGTTTCTCATAAGGGGTTTCTTATAAAAAAACTGAGTGTACAATGAGATATTCCACCGATCGCTGCCTGCCAAAAGTTGGTACTTCTTTATGGTGCACCCTGAAAATGCATCATTTAGTTGAATGTAAAAATTACCGTTTTTTCCATCATCTGTGCCATTGTATGTGTCAACATTCAAATTGAAATCTTCGTCATTATTTACGTTCATCTCAAGATCAGTTGTTGATATCTTTTCAGACCTGTTTGATACTGTGTTTCCACGGTTTCGTTGTGTTTGTAGGATTACAAAACTTGCGCTGGATTGCAATTGCTTTTCACTCGTCAACACTGATGTAGGACACGTTTCGTCGTCATCTAAAGATAGGCTAGAATCTGGAGGTAAAATTGGGGACGATTCTTCATCGCTGCTACCAAGCAATTTGTTATTCTGCAAATGAATGATACCCTTTTTTCAAACTGAAGTATGGCTCCATACACATTTTATCTTTTCAAAGACAAAGCAATACCTGGGCTGGTCATGTACTGTAAATTTTTGACCCCTTTGCGCTGACAAAAAAAATAAACCGAACAAGTTTTTGCCAAGAAGCCCCAGAAAAAGCCAAGTTCTTGGGACATAGTTGGTTAGCGTAAAATGTCAGATACTCTAGGAGAATTTGTGGTGGTATTTCGTTAATGCCACTACAATATCAAGGGTGTTGATGGTATCTTTTCGATGTAGCATGTGTTAAAAAGACGAATAGGGGAACAGATCAAAATGGGCACATTTTATAACAACATTCTGGCTTCCAAAAAAGACAAAGTGACTTGCCTTCAAAAGGAAAAGATTTTACACGAAAAAATGATCAGAGAAAGCAAAATGTAATGGTGCAGTGCGTTGTAGCTGTGAAATCTAATTTGAGGTTGCCAAATCACTTTGTCTTAAACAGAGCTGCATCCTTTGTTTTACAAAACTTACAACTGCTAGAAAGACCTGTTTTTGTTGGAACCTTCATAATTCCAGCTGAAACGTCTTAGCATGGGTGAGAGGAAACAAGATGTTTATTGTTTCATGAAATTTATACACAAATTATACCTGCATTTTCAACGTTGTTTCTGTCAGCTTTTCTATGCAGCAACATAAGCCCAAAGCTCAACTTGCTTCAAATTTAAACGGCCTAATTTTTTCCTGTTTCCTGTAAAAGCGAGAAACAGCCTCCTTCAACAGGGCACAGATTAAGGCCGTTACAGATTTGAAGCTGGGAGTTGATTTGAATGAAAGACACAGGTACGATGTGTTTATACATTTATTAAGCCCCAGTCAAATGAACTGAACATTTCACTGAGCAGCGCTCAACATGCCTGCTCAGTGAAAAGTTCTGTTCGTTTTACCGCCTGCTCAGTCCTGCTTAGTCTTGCTCAGCCTTGCTCAATCGTGCTCAGCCTTGTTTGGTGGCGGTCAAAAATGTCGAGAGAGTCATTAAACATTTCTTTTGTTCTAGGTGTTATTGAGCGTTGCTCAGTTCCTTTGACCATCCCACTGAACTTTTTTCAACACGCGCATGCCCAGCTTGACAGGGCATTGACTTTGGTGGGAAAGTTCCATTGTTTATTGGGCGTTGCACAGGCGCCTACGAAGGTTTGCTCTGCTCAGTGAAATGTTGGACGAAATGCTTAGCTCGTTTGACCACCCTGGACTGAGCAGCGCTGAGCATAGCTGAGCAAATGTTGCTGGGTGAAATGTTCAGTTTGTTTGACTGGGGCTTTAAATAATAACATCTTGTTTCCTCTCACTCATGATCCACGCTATGGAACCTATGCGCCCAAATGGGTGGATAATCCTATACTGGGTGGGTTATTATCTTACACTGGGTGGGTTATCAACCCATCTGGTTTCCTCTCACCCATGAGTGGCAGAGATGGTAAATAAAGTTCTCAAACCTTCAAATTATTGTCCATCGTATATCCTCGCATTAATTCCCCATAGTATTCACCATCATTCTGTAACTCATCATCACTGTCTTCTAAAAATCCCCCAACTATTCCAGTTTTGTTATCATAATCATAAAGTCCATCGTCGTCCTCTCCTTGCCTAATCTTCAGAGCTGTACAAGCCCCTTCTTGCATTTCATGAAAACAAGCCTCTGAAACATGACATGGATAGTTTTCCTTTGTATGTAACTCTGTGATAGATGCGCTCTTAGCCAATTCGGTGTTGTAGTTATTGGCATCTTCAATTTTCATTAGCTTTCCTTCGCGCTTTCCTTCTTCAATTTCATTCAAAGCATTGCATCTTTCTTTTGGATCACTCACTCCTTGATCTGAATCTGATTCACCAATACGGTCCCCCGTTACCTGCTCTGTATTCCTGACATCAGAACAATTCTCGCCTCCATGACTATCATCATGTACCTAATCAAGAGAATAACTCATGTATGTATGTAGAATTTTGCCATCAAACTAAATATAACTAGTCATAAAAGAAAAGAAATCTAATTACAATATCTATAAATTGAAAATAATTACAGGCAAAAACTACATATCTAATTTCATAATCTAATTTAAAAACACCCCATGGTTAAAGATGGCAGGGATAGTATCAAAAGGTCAAGGTCAATTTTGTAAACTTGAATTTACCATTTTTTCCAATGGTCGTAAGAATGCGAGAAAAATCACAAAAATACTTCAATCTTTTGGCTGTCAAGCAATTATTATTGATTCATTCCTATCCATTCAGTACTCTTTATGCTATTCATTTTCAAAAGTGGGAACTTTTTTCTGGCTCACCCGGTATACAAGCTATCAAGCAGGATGACATTTGCAAATCCCATTGCTTTGATATCAAGGGAACAGTGGTATTTCAAAGAGGGGATGCTTATTTCACACACGCAGTACACACTTACAATTCTTAATGAACTCTTGTCTTTTGATGAGTCCTGTTCACCAAGGTTGATTTGTTTGGCGTATGCATGTTCATTAAAGCAGTCTTTTAAATGATTCTAAACATGAGCAAAATTGAAGTTAACAGAGTCGGCACAAAGATAGCGGGTATCCCAAAAAATTACCTCTGTTTAAAAATTCCCAAACAATTACCCAGTACACACTTACGTATCCAGTTAACAAGGGCAGATTTTGTAATACAATAGCAACAGTTACATTTGATTGATACCTCAATTCAGAGCGATTAGCGACTGCAGACAAAGGAAATTCTCTCAACCAGTAATTCAAAACAAACAAAGCCGCAAAAGATTCCCCGAGACTAGTAGGGCAAACTCTCGCCTTGTGCAAGCGAAAGATGGTTTTTAAGAGAAGTTACATGCTTATAACGAAAGAAGAAGGGTAAATCTAAAGTTCTGTCAGGCGGATTTTGTTTATTTGACTCAGGGGCTGTTTTGTAATCGTTTCATTTAAGCCCTAAATGCGCGAGAATTACAATGCCTTCTGCTCGGCATCTGAATCAAATAAAAAAAATCCGCCAGACAGAACTTTAGATTTGCCCTTCTTCTTTCGTCATAGGCACGTAACTTCTCTTAAAAACCACCTTTCACTTGCACAAGGCGAGACTTTGCCCTACTGGTTTCGGGGAAACTTTCGCGGCATTGTTTGTTTTGAATTACTGGTTGAGAGAATTTCCTTTGTCTGCAGTCACAAACCGCTTTGAATTGTGTTGTCAATCAAACGCAACTGTTGCTATTGTATTAAAAATCTGCCCTTGTTTATCCAGTTTACTTACGTAATATTCCAATTTTCATTTTATACACCTTTCGAAAAAAGTGTATACTTAATCTTATCAAAAAACAAAAAACAAAAAACAAAACATGTTCAGATTTTCCATTAATCTTGAAGTCGTTGATGATATTGCACATTTTTCTTGGTCATTATGACCAATTAAAGACTAAGCAAAGCATGGTTTTCACTAGAGTCATACGGATCATCAGAATCATAAGAAAGAGAATTTTCAGATTCTAACTTAGGCACAGGGGGCCCAGGAAAGATCAGCCAACTCTTAAAATAAATAACTCTAAAATGAATTGAAATAAATTGCCTGAAACAAGCGACATTTTTCACAGTTCTTTCGCAGCTCTAAGCCTTCGCAAGTCCTTCACAGTTTCCTACGCAGCGCTTATTTCATTTCAGGCAATCTATTTTAATTCATTTCAGAGTTATCTAATTTAAGAGTTTGCTTATTATTCCTGGGCTCGCTGTGACTTAGGGATAGATTTTCAGATTTGCATGTTTTTCAAATCCTGGTTATTGGGTTCGCAAAACAAATTCACAAATTCAAGACCCAAACGGGATCTAGCGATTTACAAATCATACATGCCTTGAAAACTAAGTCAGGGCCGTAGGAACCATGCTAAATTTTTTTTTTCATATATATTCAATCTAAAAAATTTACATGACAGATTGCTACCTACACTACTTAATCTACTTTACAACACTACAACTACGATACCAAGAGGAGCAAAATACTATGTCAACCCCGAGGCCTTAAAAAGAAGAAAAACATTGAAAAAGTACATTTATATAAACCAGACAAACAGAGCTACAAGCTAAGGCATCTTGCAACCAAACAATTTCGAGTGAAGATTTGCAAGGCTTAGAGCCAAGAAAGGCAATGTAAAATCTATTATTTGGTTGCAAGCTTCCTTAAGACACATAACTGCAGAAAGAAAACAAACAAACAAACAAACGAACAAAAAGACAAAACAAAACAAAAACAAATTACTAAAAACAGACACATACAGAAGGGATTTGGGTGCTCTAGTCAGGAATTCCAGTAACCTTCAACCAAATCGTTCCGTTTCAGAAATGTACTTAATTGTTAAATTTAAGATTACTTTGTTTGCTTCCAAGGGCAAATTTTTGTTTCCGTATAGAAGAAGTTGCAACATATTGATATCTGAACCCTCAGAATATCCATAAGCTTCGAGTACATCATTGACACCAGCGAGAAGACTGCATCTATGCTCTCTGAAAGAATTGCAGAGCAGCAAGAAATGCTCCGTATCCCCTATGCCATCGTTTACTGGACACATTGGATTGATTGTATCTTTAAATTATGTTTAAATTTGTGGAAATTGAGTTTGCTTAGCCCCACCCTTAACTGTGTTAAACATGCAATCCCTTTTGGGTTATGAATACCATATACAGAATTAGCAGGAGGCCTAATTTGAGAAAATATTTTTTTCCTAAAGACGCTAACAGATTCTCTTATTTCGGGATCAAGCTTATTCCATTCAGTCAAGGAGTCAGGGTAGAAACTAGATTTAAATTTGTCTGTTCTTGCCTTTATGCCCTACTACTGGCGGATTCCGAAAAGAGTAGTTGTTTTCATGCAATGGTGGAATAGGGTCCCTTGTATAATCAGGGGTCAAATTATTGGCAAATTTATAAAAAAGAATAAGACGTCTACTCCATCTTCTTGAGCTCAACGATTCCCATCCAAGTTCATTGTACAACCTTTCCCGAGATGTTCCTCTCCAAGTTCCTGTCACTGCTAGGGCAGCAGAGTATTGCACAGATTCAAGCCTTTCCATCATGTAATTTTCAGAACCATCCATCCTAAATTTGGTGGGCACGGCACTTCAAGGGACTTTTTATCGAGGTAAGGGACCTAAAGGGGTACTTTCTGAAAAAGGGGCATTTTTCTGCTATAATTGCAAAATCTTGGGAGTGGGGGGGGTTCTTTCGTTTCTGAACTATAATTATATAGCAATGAAAAACATGTTAATTGATTGGTTTTCTGTCAAAACAGGTTTAATCGGGTTCGCAAGGCATAGATTTACTGCACTCGTTGTAGTTTGTATTTTACTGAGCTGGATTATAAAGGAGAATAGAATAATGATAATATCACGCCATATTGTGGGGGGAGGGGGTAAAACTTCGTTGAAGCGGAATGGGTAGTGTGGGGGGAGGGGGTAATGGAGCGAAAACAAGGACGAAATGTCATAAGTCTAAGGTAGAGGCATCTTCATACTAAAACATGTTACCACAGGTAACTTCATGGTAGTGCAGTATTCACTTGAAAGTTGTTACGATATAAACAGATTCTGCCCTTTCTACTTTCTGACACACGGCCATCTTTTCATTTTCATGGAAGCAACCCGGAAGCAACAGCCTCTTTTGCAATTCGAGGCTTGGTGAAAAAACGCGGGAAAAAGGAAGTGGATGTATCGCTGCTACATTTCATTTGATCATTTCAAGTAATTTTGAGAGCTAGATAAGCTTGTCATTTTTTGCCGCTGCTACATGTTTCAGTGCAATTTGGTATAGTGCCATTGGCATTGGTAAGTAAGATGGTTGGGCCTATAAATTTGAAAGTTTGATTTTTGGTGGTCATCATCAGTCCAGATCAAGAGCAGATTTGTTCACAATTTCCTTGAAAATAAATTAAATTCTTAATGCTTTTACAAAGATGCAATGCACTCAATGCATTTTACCATAGTTTTACACAACATCATATCAATAACATCCTAAATGCAAAGTAAATGGGATGTATGTAATGTAATACAGACAGACCACAATTGTTCCAAATGAAATCTTATTAATTTATAGTGAATGGTTTCCACAGTGCAGAAAATACATCAATCAAGGAATCTGTGGGCAGCACTGATTGCAGAAAACCAAAGTTTTGCTGAAGTTTGTAGAGTTAATAACTGAAACCATACCATACTGTATTGCTCAAACCATATTTGTGCTTCAGTGTATGGATGTGTAATGGAGATATACACATTCCATCACACATTTGCTCCGTTTTGAGTAGTTGGTAATATTTTCAGTATTTTAGGGCTAAATATAATGACATTTAAAGGAAACCGTCTGGAGGGCATGTCAGTGATTCTCCAAAATAGGGGTATAAATTTCTAAAACATTGCGATAAAATTTCAGTGAATAGGGCCTAACTGCTGAGACTTTTCTCAGTGAAAAGGGTATATTTTGGAAAGCTTCAGACAAGCTTGTGTATCACCTTTTATATAGAAGTGCACCCGCCGGGATTACTCGATTCACGCAGCACGCAACACATCGCAGGAGGCCTTAAAAAGGTGGAGTACCCCACTCTTGTGGAGTTCAGTACGCTAATTTCAAACTGTATTCAATGCATTATTGGCCTGTTCTGCTTGTTGCTGGCCAGTTCCTTGCTTATTCCACTTGTTACTCTGAGTTGTTCCTTGTTTGTTCTGCTCGTTTTGTTACTAGGTTGTGCCTTGCTTGTTACGCTTGTTACTGGCTTGTTCCGCTTGCTTCTGGCTCGTTCCGCCTGTTCCGTGTTTTAGTAACGTCATTTCATGTTTACAACGCAACAATTAAAGTAAAGCAAATACAGCATCAATTCTTGCACAATACTTAAGATATTGATACATGAGAGGCTATTCATGAAAAATATAGAAATACAAGGTAGATTCAAAGTCAATCTAGGCAAAATAATATTGCCATGAATAAAATGTAAAATGCATCAATGCTGATAGGTGTAAGTATATTGCAGAAAAAAGTGTTTACCTTGTAACTGGCAAGATGCTTAACTGTATCAACATGTTCTTTAATTTCATTCTGATGGCGAAGAAATACTTCACAAAGTTGGCATTCAAAAACAGATATGCTTATTATGAATTCCCTACCTGCAATGGAAGAAAGACTTCAATTTCAATAATCCTGAACACAAATAATCGGCAAAGGTAATAATGTTGATCCATATTGCTGATACACATTTGATTTGGATAATCTATTTCAACACTGCAGTTGACATTTCCTGAACAACTTTTGAACAACAAAAATAAATATATACAGGGTGTCCCAGAAAAATTATTTGACATTGGATTCAATATTAAAAAGTGATGAAAAAGTACACCGGCTCTATAACCCTGTTCCTAAGATTTTCAATTTATTTTTGAAGCCAGAAACTTGCAAATCCGCTAAGAATTCATGGAGTTGTTAGTTACTATATTCGGTTGAACTTTAGTTTACTGCGAAAGACTGTGACTGAATGAAAAGGATAGGCCCAAACAAAACATAAATACTACTACTGAGTCACGTGTCTACTAACAGGCGGGTGTTAGCAAGGGTTCCCTGCATTTCCCCCTTCCTAAATAAACGAAGTCAAATCATAAACGATAACTAAATACGTAATGCACCCCAAGGAATGGTGTCAGGTAAGAATCTTTGTTGTCTCTGTCTTCTAGGTCGCTCTCTGTTTAAATCATCATTCTCGACTTCTCCATCTGCACCGGAATCCGAGTCTGAATAATCAGCGCTATCTTCTGAAAGCTCACTTTCACTTGATGTTGCATTTGGGATACGATCGTTTCGGAATCCATTGTCTATAACAGGTAAAAGGCGGTCGTGATGAACTATCTTTCGTTCTTTGCGAGAATTCTCGATCTGGAAGTTTACACCGTTAGGTAACTTTGAGATGATCTTCCACGGGCCATCTCTACGGGGGGCCAATTTTCGGTTTTCGCCTGTCTTGTAATGTTTTACCTTCAACCAAACTTGCTGACCTTCAGAGTAATCGATAAAACGAAGATTTCTATTATACTGCTGCTGCATTTTCCGCTTACTAATCTCTAAAGTTTCGACTACACGAGAAAAGACATCTTTCGTTGATGAGCTCGTCGCGTATTCGAATTCTGCCGGTAGTATCTCATCATGTTGGTCTGGAACTGAATTATCAAAGACAATGTCTTGAGGTAGGATGGCAGATCTTCCGAAGACCACATTGTACGGAACACAACGAGTTGCCTTGCTCTCGCTAGCGTTTAAAGCGAAAACTAATCCAGGCAATATGGAACGCCATTTACTTTGTTGAAGACGACGATGTAACAAAACAGCACGCAGTAAATCTTTGACCGTACGAATATTTCTCTCGGCGAACCCATTACCTTGGCTATGATATGCCGAAGATCTACGCTTTTCGATTCCGAGTTCATTACATATCTCTGCCATAACTTCTCCGTCGACATTTGAGCCTTGATCAGACAAAAGATAAAAAGGACTGCCATGAATATAAATCCAATTTCTCAGCAAGGCATCAACGATTTTTGGCGCTGTCTGATCTTTCAAGGGTACGGCTTGCACGAATTTCGAAAAAATATCCCCAATGAGCAAAATGTATTGATAGCCATTATTATCTTTAGGTAAGTATGCTATGTCGATGGATAGGAATTGCATAGGTGCATTCGGGATGAACATTGGTACTAGTGGCGCTTTGGGTGGAGATGTGGCGCACTTTGTTTTCTGGCAGGTTTCACAACCTTGGCTAAACGACTTGACGTAATTGTACATACTAGGCCAATAATAACGATCTTTCAATAACGAATAAACTTTGTCTGTTCCAAAATGAGCGATGTTATGATATTCTGTCACAATGAGTTTCCGCAGCGAGGGAGGAACAACAGGGCGGCCTGATTTTGTAAGCACACCATCACAGACACGCAACTGCAACTGGACTCGTTTCAATTTGCCTTTCGACATTTTTTCTCCATTTAGGACGCACTTGGTAGCATCTGATATTGAAGGATCTCTCGATTGTTCCTCCTTTAGCTGAACCCGAAAACCATCTTTATTTCCGAAAAGGGCATATATGTTTTCTTCAAACTCTGTTGGTGGTTGAGCCTCACTTGCCGCTTTATTTCGTGACAGGGCATCGGCTTTGATATTGAATTTACCCGGAATGTATTGGACTGAATAATCAAACTCTTCCAGCTCAGTTAACCAACGAGCAAATTTACCTCGTGGATCTTTCTGTTCACGGAGATGTGTCAAGGGATTGTGGTCAGAATTCAAAACAAACGATTTGCCTGCCAAATAAACTTGCCAATGCCTGACTGCACACACAAGAGCGAATGCTTCTTTAGCTGTCGTCGACCAGTTCTTTTGTGAAAGCTGTAAGGCTGTAGAGAAATACGCTACTGGATGCAGACTATCGTCGTTTCCAACTTGCGATAAAACTCCACCAACTGCATGGTTACTAGCATCAACCTCGACGATAAACGGTTCTCCTAATTTAGGGAAGCTTAAAACTGGTTTGGATGACAGTTTCTGTTTTAAAACTGAAAAGGCAGCTTCACAGGAATCATCCCATTGAAATGGAACATTCTCGCTAGTCAGCTTGTTCAAGGGTTGGCAAATTTCGGCAAAATTCTGAATAAATGATCTGTAAAATCCTGCAAGCCCAAGAAATCCCTTCAATTCTTTCCTAGTTTCTGGGCGTTTGTAGTTATCAATTGCTTCTGTTAGCCGGGCTTGTGGTTTAATTCCTCCTTGCGAAAGCTCAAAACCGAGAAAATTGACTTTGTCGCTGGCGAATACACACTTTGAAAGCTTTAGTGATATTCGCGATGATTGCAATCTTTGGAATACTTGCTCAAGATTGTGTAGGTGTTCTTGAAAATTTCCACTGAAGATTACTATGTCATCCATATAAGCCAAGACTCGTGTTGGGGAATTGCCCTGGGAATCACCATACCATTGCGAGGCAGCATTGTGCCGCCAGTAAATTTCCCAAGATCTAGGGTAATATCGTAATATCGTATGACTGTAAGTTGAGCCAATCAGAAGAGGACTCATATTATGTATCGTTGAGTAATTTTAAGGGTGTAAGGAGGTGAGGGGCGTAGAGATTTTGTTGGATGGAGATGAAAATGGAGTAAAATTGAGAATGTTGCTTGTTTTGATCGTCATTTCTACACGAACCAGCAAGACGTGAAGCGTTCAGTCGGCACATTTCACGACACTAGTGGTCCACCGTCAGGATGGAAGATTTGACAAAATTGAGAAAGACAAGAGGGGCGTATCGCGGTCTGGTGACCCGAGCACTACCCAATGCAAGAGATGAGATCGAACAGTTTGAACCGAACGAGCGAAAACCGCTCGAAAAGAGAAGGAAAACATTAGTTGGATTGTCGGCAAGAATACAGAAATTAGATGCCGAAATACTCGAAGTAATGAGTTCGAATTTAGAAGAACAAGATTGCATGAGAGAAGCAGAGGAAGCGTCGAAATTCATGGAAGAACTCGACGATATTTTGTACGACATGGATTTGAAATTGGAACAAAGATTATCTCCCGCACGTTCTTTAGAAAGCGTTGCATCTTCATCAGCATCAACGAAGGACACGAAGCAAGTCAGAGCCAAATTACCAAAACTTGAGCTGCAAAAGTTCGATGGAAAACCGCAAAATTGGTTCGAGTTTTTGGACTCCTTTTGTGGAGCAGTCGATGACAACGGAGAGCTGCCAGATGCAATGAAATTCCAATACCTCAAAAAGTCGCTGTTGGAACCAGCAAAACAAGTTGTTTCGGGATTTAAGGTGACTGGAGAAAGCTACAAGGAGGCCATTGAGTTACTGAAAGAACGTTTCGCCAAGCCAGCCTTGATTAGGAGAGCACATATCAACGAAATGGTCAACGCTGTTGGAGTTTCTGACGAGAAACAAGTTGCAAAATTAAGAAGCTTCAAAGACAAGATCGAAATCCACGTACGCGGCCTAGATTCGATGAACGTACCTCAAGAAACTTATGCCAGCATCGTAGTCGAAGCCCTTCAAGAGAAAATTCCGCAAGCCATCAGGCTGAACATGGTCAGAAGCAGCGAAATACACCACTTGGAGTGGAACGTGACAGATTTCTTGCGAGCCTTGGAAAAGGAGCTTGAGGTGAGAGAACTTCTGGAGCCATTGTTTAAAAACAACGCGGCAGCAACTGAGAGGAAACAGTACTTTCGAAGGCCAATGGATCGGGGGTGTACTTGAATTTCAATTGTACGGGAATGTGCACTCCAAGAAAAAGAATTTTCACCCGGCTTTAGAAATTTTCCCTTGAAATGATAGCCGGCTTTAGAGAAAATCGGCGAAAAGCATATCCCAAAACGTAAAATTTCGTCGAAAAACAATGAAATAACACTTTTGACGTCCGGCTTTAGAAAGATTGCCTTCTTTTGATACCCGACGTTAGAAAAAAGAGGCGAAAACGATACCCGGAAAGGAGTGCACATCCCGTCAGCAAAATATACTAAGTAGCCCCCCCGGGCCAATGGAACGAAACAAAGAGGGTACAGCGACAGCACTGCATACGAGCACTGGAAAGGGAGAGAAGAATTGTGCATATTGTCTCGGAGACCACGAAGAAGAACAGTGTACAAAGGTAGTGGACATCGAAGCACGTAAGAATATTATTAAGAAATTTGGGCGATGCTTTTTATGTATTAAGAAAGGACACAGAGCCTTTGACTGCAGATCTCGTGCAACATGTAAAATTTGTAAGAAGCGACATCATGTATCTCTGTGTAGTGAAGGGATTGATAATAAAGGGAAGGATAGGCCAGAACCCTCAGCACCCCCAGATGTAGAATGTGCCAATATTGCCTCTTGCATTCAAGGTGATGAAAGCCCAGGCAGGGAAACCGCTGCTTTGCAAACCGCGCAAGCCTTTGTAAACGGGGATAAAAATATTCGCGTGCGCGCACTCTTTGACTGTGGAAGTCAAAGATCTTTCGTAACCCCCTGGGTGGTGGGGAAGGCCGGTTTGCGTCCCGTGAGAAAGGAAATGTTTGGAATTAAAGCGTTCGGAAGCAATGAGGCTGAGTATGTTGAAAGAGATTTAGTTGAGTTCGATGTTATGAATGTGAAAGGCGGGGAAAGAACGAAAATAACAGCCTTTGTTGTTGATAAGATTTCTGACATTCCTAATGTTCATTTAGAAATTGTGAAGAAAGATTTTAATCATCTCTCTAAGATTTGGTTTTCAGATGTAAACAAGGAGCAGGAAAGACTCGAATTGGACGTATTAATTGGAGCAGATTTTTGTGGCGATTTCAAGAGCATGAGACAATACGAGGGGGGATCAATGAACCAGTTGCGGTGCGTACAAAACTTGGTTGGGTGCTGTCCGGGCCTCTGAAAGGTAAGAAAATTCATTCATTTGACAATTCAATGTCTTTCGTTGTTTGTGCCGAAACTAATTCGTTTAGTCTTGCAGCAGAAGAGAAACAAAATGCACAGCTTGATAAACAAATTGCCAAATTATGGGATTTAGACAGCGTTGGGATTAGACCAAGTGATGATGTGTACACAGACGTCGTTGACAACATAACATTCACAGGAGAGAGATACTCAGTAGCCTTGCCGTGGAAAGTAGGCCACAGACAATTGCCGTCAAATTATGCAAACTGTGTTTCGAGGTTGAAAAGTCAGATTGGGAAACTGCAGAAAGAGCCAAAACTGCTTGAAGAATGCAACAATATCATTCGAGAACAAGAAGAAGCCGGTATTATCGAGAAAGTCAGTGAGTTACCGAGTGCAGAAAAGGTGTACTACATGCCGAATCAAATCGTTGTAAGAGAACATGCAGAAACTACCAAAGTACGAATGGTTTTCGATGCGTCTTCGAAATCAGGTAAGCGTGGTACTTCTTTAAATGATTGCCTGCACGTAGGCCCTTCTATGAACCCCATGCTTTTTGATATTTTGACTCGTTTCAGGGAGAATAATGTTGCTTTGGTTGGTGATATTGAGAAAGCTTTTTTGAATGTTGAAATTGATGCAGTTGATAGAGATTGCCTGAGATTTTTATGGGTCGAAAATATTCATGACAAGGAGATTTCACCTGTTATTTTCCATTATAACCGTGCTGTCTTTGGAGTAAATTCCAGCCCGTTTTTATTAAATGCAGTTATTCGTAACCATGTGGAGAAATTCAGGGAATCAGACCCAGAATTCGCCACAAGGCTTTCTCAGAATTTCTTTGTAGATGATTTGTGCACAGGAGCAGAGGACTTGGAAGCTGCGAAGGAGCTTTTTGAGAAGTCAAGAGAAAGAATGCTGCAAGCTGGATTCAAACTGAGAAAATGGAAGAGCAATGATGCAGAATTGAGACATTACATGGAAGGTACAAGCAAAAACCAAGGAGCAGATGAAACTGATGCAAAATCTGAGGTATCATACACAAAGGAAACATTGAATGCAGGACAGGAACCTGAGAAAGGTAAGACAAAAGTTTTAGGCCTTATTTGGGATGTCAATAAAGATGATTTAGAAATTGACTTAACCAAGATGAGTAATGAGGATTCCAACAAGGTTACAAAGCGTTCTCTATTAAGTTCCCTTGCGAAAGTGTTTGACCCATTGGGTCTTGTTAGCCCTGTAACTTTGATGGGAAAGATACTCTTCCAGGAGCTATGTACCGACAAAACTGACTGGGATGAAGAGTTGCCTGCCAAGAAAAGAGAGAAATGGGAAACACTGTTGAGAGATGCACAGGCCGTTAAATCAGTAACTGTACCTAGAACATTACATGAACCAGAAGGAAACAAGGTCAAATATTCTTTGCATGGATTTGGGGATGCAAGTACTAAAGCATATTCCGCTGTAGTGTACTTTGTTACTGAAACAGAGACAGGTAAGTACTCTCGACTTATTTGTTCCAAAACACGTATTGCCCCCTTGAAAGGTTTGACCATTCCGCGTTTAGAACTCATGTCAGCTCGAATCTTGGCAACTTTGATGGATACTGTGAAGAACGCATTGGCACAACAAATTGAGATCAGCGAGGTGAGATATTGGTTGGACAGTAAAACTGCTTTACATTGGATATACAATGCAGGTGAGTGGAAGCAGTTTGTGCAGCAACGCGTCAATGAAATCTTGAGATTGTCAGATAAAGAGTCATGGAACCATTGTCCTGGTAAGGAAAACCCTGCAGATTTGGGCAGTAGAGGAGAATTAGCCAGCACCCTTGTGGGGAAACCCATTTGGTGGGAGGGACCAGTGTGGCTAAGTCAGGGAGAAGAATTTTGGCCCAAATGTACATTTCTTAGTGAATCTGATGAAGTTTTGAGTGAGAAGAAGAAATCAAGTATTGTTTTGACTACAGTTGAAAGTTCTCAAGGGAGTCTTGAACAAGTTATTGACATCTCTCGTTTCAATTCTTTTACAAGGTTAATTCGAGTGACAGCCATGGTACAAAGATTCATCAAAAACTGTAGGATGAAAGGAAATGAAAACAAAGTACTTGGAGCAATAACATCAGAAGAAATGCAGACTGCAGAGGATCTATGGATCAGAAATGTTCAATTGCTGTTCAGTGGTGAGAAGGGTAAGAAAATGCTTAAAAGTCTTGGTGCTTATGAGGAGAATGGATTGATCAGATGCAAAGGTAGGTTGGAAAATGCAGATCTTGAATTTGATACAAGGAACCCTATTGTTATGCCTAGAGATCATAAATTAACTGAATTAATTATTCAGGATTGTCACAACAGAGTGAAGCATTTGAAGGTAAGATCAACTTTAGCTGAGGTTAGGACAAAATACTGGATTCCTCGTGGACGTCAATTGGTCAAGAAGATACTGCATCGATGCAAGATATGTATTCGCCATGAAGGTAAACCTTACGACGCACCATCTACTGCTGCTTTGCCTGAGTTTAGAGCACAGGCTAGCCCACCTTTTGCTAGAGTAGGTTTGGACTTTGCAGGCCCTTTGTTTGTCAAGGATGGTAAGAGAAATATGAGTAAAGTCTACATAGCACTTTTTACTTGTGCAGTTACTCGTGCAGTTCACTTGGAGCTTGTCCAAGACATGTCAGTTGATGTATTTTTGAGATCTTTTCGCAGGTTTGTTGCAAGAAGAGGATCACCTACGATGGTAGTATCGGATAATGCGAAAACTTTTAAGTTAGCCGCAAAATTGCTAGGACAGTTGAAGATTGATGATGATTTCTTGTCTTATTTGCAGGGTGAAAGGATTTTTTGGCGTTTCAACTTAGAGCGCAGCTCGTGGTGGGGCGGGTTCTTTGAGCGGATGGTGGGAACGGTAAAACGATGTTTGAAGAAAGTTGTGGGCAAAGCAAGACTTGACTATGATGAGTTGCAAACCATTTTGATTGAGGTAGAAAGCATCGTTAATTCCCGTCCGCTGACTTATGTTTATGATGAACTTGAATCAGAACCGTTAACGCCTTCACATTTGTTGTATGGACGCAGACTTGCAGTGTTGCCAGACAAGAGAGATCCAGAACATGTTGATCGAAAGGTCAATTTCTCAAAACGTTATCGTTATTTGGTTTCTAAAATATCTCATTTTTGGAATAGGTGGCATCAAGAATATTTGGTTGATTTGAGAGAACAACACAAAATTGTGGAAGGAAGAACATCATCAATTAAGATTGGAGACATGGCATTGTTAAAAGAAGACAATGTGAAGCGACAGTTGTGGAAAATGGGTATGGTAGAAAGACTAATTGTGGGTAAAGACAATCAGGTAAGAGGAGCTAAAGTACGTACTATTTCTCGTGATAAACCTCAGTTTCTCTTTAGACCTCTTCAGAAGTTATATCCTCTGGAAGTTAGAGACGGAGATCCTGAAAGGACAGAGACAAACGAGAATGTGACAGAAAAAAGTGAACAAAAGTTGAAAGATGTGGAGTTGAAAAAAGTGAGAAATGAGGAAGAATTAGGAGATCGTGAGGAGGAGAACGGAGAAAGAGAAAAAGGTGAAAGAGTCAGTAGTGTGCGGCCCTGCAGAGCTGCTGCGCAAGACGCACGCTGGCGAACTCGTTTTCTGCTTGACTCTGGCGAGTCAAGGAGGGGGGACGTGTTGGGGAATTGCCCTGGGAATCACCATACCATTGCGAGGCAGCATTGTGCCGCCAGTAAATTTCCCAAGATCTAGGGTAATATCGTAATATCGTATGACTGTAAGTTGAGCCAATCAGAAGAGGACTCATATTATGTATCGTTGAGTAATTTTAAGGGTGTAAGGAGGTGAGGGGCGTAGAGATTTTGTTGGATGGAGATGAAAATGGAGTAAAATTGAGAATGTTGCTTGTTTTGATCGTCATTTCTACACGAACCAGCAAGACGTGAAGCGTTCAGTCGGCGCATTTCACGACAACTCGATCAGAAGGAAGACCAGACAAGGTGATATCCATCATCCTCTGATAGGATGCTCCAGCATTGCATAGACCGAATGGTGTGACATTAAATTCAAATTTACCCCTCGGCACAGAGAACGCTGTTTTCTCTTTATCTTCTTCTGCTACTGGCATCGACCAATATGCCGAGGCAGCATCTAGAGTTGTCCAGAATTTCGCCCCTTGCATTTTGTCGATCACGTCACGAAGATGCGGTAGAGGATATGAATCCTTCTTGGTTACGTCATTAAGCCCACGGAAATCACAAACGAAACGCATTGAATCGTCTTTTTTCTTAACGAGAATAACGGGGGCGTTCCACGGCGACGAAGATGGTCGAATAATGCCATTGTCAAGCATTTGTTGCACTTGAGTACTAACTTCTTCATTCCAAGCATGAGGGATGCGATATGGTTTCTTACGAACTGGTTGCGCATCGTTCGTGATTATACGGTGTGTCATATTCCGTACAGGATTCGATTTCTTTGGATTGGAAGCGAAAACCTCACCGTACTTGGAAATTAATGCCTTTAGCTGATCCCTTTCATTATCAGAAATATCGTTTCCATGGACTATATCAAACTGATGGCTTGTTGGATTTTCATCCTCGATCAAATCAATTTGGGAAACTGCTTCGTTGACTTTGGTTAAATTCCCAACGAACTTCCTAGAATGGACTGTTACTTTGTCATTGGTCACATTCAATAACGATATTTGAAAAACACCATCAACGTCTGGAATGACTCGGCAATGCGTAGCATATACACCCATTACTCCACCTAAAGGCTTTGGCTCGAAGTCTGCAGTTATCAAGGATAATGAATTTCTGCATTTGACATTAACTATGCTTTCAGAGCGTGGGGGCAAAGATACATTATTTTGCATTCGGACTGGTTCTTTTCCTTTCGAAGAGACACACATAAACCATTCTTTACCCAGCTTAACTCTATTCGCGACCATATCAAACTCCATTGATCCGAAATTGGAAAGAAAATCTCGGCCCAATAATACGTGTTTATATGTTTTTGCATTGAGAACCTTCAAATGTTGCTTGATGAGTTCACCGCCTAAATTTATGGTGACTAGCACAGATCCCATTATATTCATTTCTCTACCAGATGCATCGACTAATTTATGTTCGGTTGCGACAATTTTTGTGTCTAAACCTAGCGTTTGTAGGCTTCCTATATCAATCAAAGAGCAACTAGCCCCTGTGTCTAATAAAGCGTTTACTTCCTTGTTATCAAATTTAACATTGAGGACAGCAGAAAATTCTTCAGCAAAATTACAAGCTTCTTTGTCGACACCGGTTAGTCATTGATATTTGGGGCAAGATGAATCCCAAGCATCATGACCTTTGTTCCCACAAGCTTGACAAAAGCGAAGGGGGCACTCGCGGAAAAAATGCTCAGGGCTTTCACAGGTGCGGCATTTTCTCCCTCTTTGCGATGTGCGGTTATTTCTCTGGTTTCCGGCCCTAGGCTGATAAGACTTGTTTGGAAAATTACCTCGTTTTCCTCTTCTTTGGTACCCACGCCATTGATTGCCAACAAAATTCGCTGTTGCGGTTTCTTGTGTACCCCCGTCGTCACCCCCGTGATTGTCAATCAATGTACTTTTCAATTTTTCAATCACTTTTTCTGCAATTGCGTCAACCACTGCTGGGCTGTCAACACTCATACATTCTTTTACTTTATTTGAAACAAATGAATCGATTCCGGCCAATTGTAGTCTCATTGTCTCCGTTGCCAGCTTGTCGATATCGGCATCAGTAAAACCTGGCAGGGATTTCAACGCGATCTGCATCTTTGGATGGACTCCTTTCAAATAGTAATCCTTGCCGATTGTCTTTCGTGTATCATCGTTAAAAGAAGGGTATGCAAGCTTGACTAAAGCGATTATTTTGTAGGCAAAAGTTTGTGCCGATTCATTTGACTGTCTTCGTCGATTGTTTAACTCAACGATTGCCGCTTCTCTGTCCAAATTTCCATTTTCAAATTCTTTTAGCAACTCGGACTTGATTTTATCGGCCTTTTTTCTGTCATCTGCAGATAATCGCATGTATACATCGAAGGCACGACCCTCAAGTTTGCTTGCCAAATTTTGGGCAGCTTTTTCCCCATCGTATCCTTTCAATGACGAATGCAGTGAAACTTTCTCGAGAAAAACATTTACATCGCCAATTCCATCAAAACATTTAACTCTCGCATCCATTTTGAATGATTCAGTCACAGTAATGTTAGTTACTATATTCGGTTGAACTTTAGTTTACTGCGAAAGACTGTGACTGAATGAAAAGGATAGGCCCAAACAAAACATAAATACTACTACTGAGTCACGTGTCTACTAACAGGCGGGTGTTAGCAAGGGTTCCCTACAGAGTTACATGCTTTTCAAGTTCAAGTTTTTTTCTTTATATATATATTCAATCTAAAAAATTTACATGACAGATTGCCAGTGGCGGCTGGTGCTATAGGGCACTTGGGGCAGTGCCCCACCAGCAAATCTCAAAGAAAAGTAAAAAATCATCACAAAATCAACAAATAATTTTGTGATTGATTCGAATAAAACATCGGCACTGTATTGGAACTTGTTGTGTGAGCCCTATCAAAGGTGTGGGCGTGGCGTCGTTGTTTCTATTGATAAGTGACGTCTAATGTCTATCGATATTGATAGAATCGGCTTCTCTTTGAGGCTATCAGAGAGACGCTGCGATTTCTTTGACCTACTTTCTCTTTGTCTCCATGTTTCTGGGCAAAGTTTTTTCTGCCCCTCTCAGATCCTTATTGTCATGCGCACTACAGTGTTTTCGTGGTTTTCGTCATTCCATGAAGTTAGCTGATTGGTCAATTTTCGCAAAATATGGGCAGAAATCAATTTGCCCTCCCCACTCAACAACAGCAACATCCATCGGTGCTTCAAACATTTCGTAGTTTCGTAGGCCTGTTGTTGTCAAATAACGATCGAAATGTGATAGACAAAGAGTAGACAAAGTCACGAAGAGAAATTAGAAGTAAAACGTTTGGGCCAGCAGATTGCCCAGAATTTCAGTTGAAGTAATCATCGCGTGGATTTACAAGGAGCTCGTATTCAAGGTAAGACTAAGACTGGTTTACAGGTTGCAGCGAGTTTTTGGAGGGCCTACTGTTTCCTATCCTTGCCTCTTTGCTTGTTGGCGAGTCTCAACCAGAAAAACTTAGACAAAGTACGGTGCTTGCGACTGATGTACTGGTGTCTATTTTGTTGCGATTTAAAATGTTTGTTGCATTCTTCAGAGAGAAATAGCACTTTTTACAAAATTTGAGATCAAAACAAAGGAAGGCAAGGAAATATCTTTGGGGTATTCTGCCGTAAGTAGGCAAGCACTGAATTGCAGAATGAAAACTAGGTGTGCCAAGTTTCTACAGAAAGTTTCTAGAAAATGTATCGAAAAGGGCGTTGCCAGCATTTTCCGAGCGTTTGAAGGGCGTGGTCACTGAAAAATTTTCTAAACCCCCGCTTCTTCCCAATTTTGCCCCACCAAGTATTTTCCTCACCAGCCGCCACTGCAGATTACTACCTACACTACTTAATCTACTTTACAACACTACAACTACGATACCAAGAGGAGCAAAATACTATGTCAACCCCGAGGCCTTAAAAAGAAGAAAAACATTGAAAAAGTACATTTATAGAAACCAGACAAACAGAGCTACAAGCTAAGGCATCTTGCAACCAAACAATTTCGAGTGAAAATTTGCAAGGTTTAGAACCAAGAAAGGCAATGTAAAAATCATTATTTGGTTGCAAGCTTCCTTAAGACACATAATTGCAGAAAGAAAACAAACAAACAAACAAAAACAAAACAAAACAAAAACAAATTACTAAAAACAGGCACATACAGAAGGGACTTGGGTGCTCTATTCAGGGATTCCAGTAACCTTCAACCAAATCGTTCCATTTCAGAAATGTACTTAATTGTTAAATTTAAGATTAATTTGTTAGCTTCCAAGGGCAAATTTTTGTTTCCGTACAGAAGAAGTTGCAACATATTGATATCTGAGCCCTCAGAATATCCATAAGCTTCGAGTACATCATTGACACCAGCGAGAAGACTGCATCTATGCTCTCTGAAAGAATTGCAGAGCAGCAAGAAATGCTCCGTATCCTCTATGCCATCGTTTGCTGGACACATTGGATTGGTTGTGTCTTTAAAATTATGTTTAAATTTGTGGAAATTGACTGTGGAAAGTTCAAGTTTGTGCAAAAGCTGAAACCAGAGACCCCTAACTGACTTGTTTTTCAAAAATGTGGTCCCAAATTTGAGGTAAAAGAAGACTGTCCACTGTTTTACCTCTTGTTGACATCAGAGCAAACGAAATAGGACTTTAAAAGTAATTCAATTCTTGTAACCGTTGCAAGAATTCTTAAAGAGCCATTGTCACCCAGGAACCTTTGCGCACCGTGGGGAGGAAAACATAACACAGCTTGCCTGCAGAAAGAGAGAAGATGCGATGGCGACAAACTTGTATGGATTATTGCAAAGGGAATCGAAAACGAAGGCAGATATCAAGATTTTACAACAAAAGTTTCGTTGAAATTCTTGTTGAGTATCTGCATCAAGCTTCGGAGCCAGCTCGTATTCATGAAAGCAACAGTGTTTGGTTCCTTTGTCTTCTCCATTGTGTTGCACTTGTAAAGGCAGACTCCCACGCTTTGAGCAAAACAAATCCAGTGAATGAATCCTTTATCATATCAGTTTTGGCGATTATTCATATTCAGACAGGTGGAACCAATGACTTCTACTGCAGTGCAAATCCATATTTTCCGCTTAGGCCAAATTTGATTTTCAGATAATCTGAAATTACAACATGCCCGCAAAGGAGCCTGGGTGACAATGGCTCTTTAATTGATGAGAGACGGGGCCATTCCAAATTGTGCTAAACAGGATTCCTCCAAGCATCCATTACCTTGATTTAATATTAGAGAAAGCTAGTTTATCGAAAGTTCTTTTTTAAATTCAGTTTGGATTGCTTTGAATAAACGAGATTCTACTTTCACAAAATAAACAGTTTAGGTTCTTGTTAGTTTTCCCATGGACTTGCTGCTAGTCTCTGCAACAGTAATCTCCGATAAGGCTTAGCGCATCTCGAAAACTTTTCACTAAAAAAATAACAAAAACTCCTTTGAAGCAAACAATCTTCCTGGCTTCGTTGGTTCTCCTTCGGTGAGGTCTTCCTCCTCTGGAGTACTTTCAATTGTCCTTATAAAGAGCGTTTTTTATATGAAAATTTAGACTTGTAGCAGTCCACTAACTGTAGTTGAAAGAAAACTCGATTACCTATGCTTTCACCAAGGGCGATATGAAATGCGCAGTTCCGTTTCAATATTGATTTAGGCCCGATCGGAGAGCATGTATAGATTCTGAGGCCTAATCTTTTTACACTTATTTTCACCGCTCCGGCCAGGCTCCGGCCAAGCTCCGGCCATTGGCCGGAGCCTCGGCACCCTCCTGGCCTAATTTGCTCACTCACATCTCACATGTATCAAGCTCCGGCCAAACGCTCTCGACTTTCCACTCGACAGCGCTCGACATTTGTGTCGAGTGAAATGTCGAGAGCGTTTGGCCACCTTGTATAGTGATTTCGAGTGATTTTGAGCGTTGTCGAGCGTTGTCGAGCGTTGTCGAGCGTTGTCGAGCGTTGTCGAGTCAAATTTGATACAGGTCAAAATTGTCGAGCGAAGCCACTCGACATTTCTATTGTTTGAGGTGTTGTCGAGTGTTGTCGAGAGCGTTTGGCCAGGTGCTCGACTTTCCGCTCGACAATGCAGAGCCTGCGCATGTGCAGAACAAATTTTCCCACTAAAATTACTGCAACAAAGGTTCTGCCAAAGAAACAGCACCGAAACCGCTTGGGGAAATTAATTCTTCGACATTCTGCAATATGTACAGAAAGTTTTCGTACGACATTCTCATCATCTCTCGGAAACCTCGAGAATCTTCGATTTTCGATTTTCAAAATAACCTCTTTGCTCTCTTCGTTTCATCCAGGCTCTTGTCTTTCTTGTCTTTCATCCAGGCTCTTGTACCTAGGGCAAATACAACTGCCCATTGTATAGAAACCATACGTTATGTTGGAAGTAGACTTTGGCAAACATTACCAAGTGAAACTAGAGAGTCTTCCACTTTAAAAGTTACCAGAAAATCAGAGCAGACAACAGCTTGGCTTGCTTTGTACATAGTTGGCTTCTTTTTGTGAGCTTCAGCTTCATATTGATTTCAGAGAACAGCAAGCTTCAAAATAAAATTGAAACTTTGGCGGGCTGTTGTACGAGAACGAGGACAGAAAGTAAAACATGAAGTCGAGCCTGCCGCGAAATCGAGTAAGAGTCGAGTGAAAGTCTGGAGCATTTGGCCACCCTCTGCTCGACAATGCTCGACATTGCTCGATTTTTGTCGAGCGCTGTAGAGTGAAAAGTCGAGAGCGTCTTGATTTCCTGCGAGAAATTGTTCATACCCTACTGGCATGCAGTACCTGTAAACTTTCCATGGCATTTATTGTCTTTACAGCTCTGTAAATATAATCTTTTTCCGCTTTTAATTGCCTGGAATTTGGTATCTGGAGACTGTTTTGTTTCTCTCGCAGCAGGCAGCATTTCCTAAAGTAAACGGCCACTCGAAAGCGATTTTTATCATCAACGGAACTGCGCATTGGTTTATTTTCGCGTTTCATATCGCCCTTTGCTTTCACTGTCACATTCAGGGGCTGAGCCAGAGGATGGATTTTGATGGACATGTTTTCAAATCATCTCGTCAGGTCGACATTCATACTGAACCAAAAAGGTGTAAAAAAAGTTAGGCAGTTAGATATGGGTCATTATCAAATGAAGGTCAAATTGAAGAGCTGGAAGCATTTCCTCTTCACAAATCTACTTACAAAAAACTGTTAGCCTTGTCTGAAAATGTTATGAGGCCACGCCCTTTACTTTGGCTAAGAATGCATCTCTTAATATCATGCTTTCCGTTACCGACAAGGAAACCTTGATTGTTTGTAACAGTTATCCTATGAATCAGATCACGAGGATAATGTTTGAAGAAAGATCCTTTACTTAGGCTTAGAATGCATCTCCTTCCAATATCATGCTTGCCAGTGCTAAAATGGAAGATTTGATATTTCTCGAAAAATTCTTACCCCTAACCTATACTCAGCTATTTTATCTTCGGTTTTAGAGGAATCTCGAAAGCCATCTTTCATGAAAAGTGGGGGGGCTATTGCCCCCATACCCCTCCATGGCCACACCACTCATAAACTTTATTGCTTACTGATTTGTTTCATTGCATTCGTTGATTGTCGCGACTCAAGTCACTCTTCTCACATTCATGCACGGAAAAATGAGGAACTGATATGATGGTTATGATGGGGCTCTGCATTTTTAAATAAGTAAAGAAAAATTTTTCACTGGAAGTTCTAAAATGTTCCATGCTCCCTAATGCAATTTCTTATGTTCCCTTGTTCCCCGTTAAAAATATGGGATTTTCCAATGTTCCCATGAATAAAAATGGCAAGTTTCCTTGTTCCCATAACCCCTGGGGGGGGGCCTCTCTAGTTTCAGCTTTGTACAAACTTGAAGTTCAAAAGCTCGTAACTCCGTGAATCTTGAGCCGATTTACTAGCTTCAGGTGTCAAAAATTAACTTGAAATCTTTAGCAATATTATTATCTTATCATGGAGTCTGTTGATTATTTCATTATTTTTCAATATCAAATCAAACATCAAACATTTCTGGGACACCCTGTATACGATTTCAGAATTAGACTAAATCAGAAATTCTGCTCCAAAGACTCTTCTGCTTTTTGGACATTCATAATGTTTTCCTGTAGACTTATGACGATGAGTCTCTTGTTTCCCTGTGCTCTTGGACTTCTTGATGGCGCTTCAGTCAACAGAGACTCATAATATTACTCTGAAAAACCTGACCCTATTAGGCCTAATATGCTGGGATTCCTAGCATACCAATCAGAATGCGAGATTTGGCGAAGAACAATAAGTTTCGAACCTTCAATTCGATTGACGCAGTTGACTAAATTTGAAGGAAGTTGCTACAGCAGGTACTTGAAGATTTCTCTGAAATGTCTTGGTCTTAAAAACATGGAAATTGCAGCATTAAAAGACTTATTTTGCACTCACCAGGTAAAGTGAACTTTCTTCTTCAGATGAATACCAAGTTTTGTTGATTAAGTGTCTGCTTACCGTGGTTTCTATCGCATTTCCCTTCTGAGGAGTGACCGTTAGTGCAGCAGATTTTTGAAAAAGTGTTCAAATCTATATAAAAGCACAAAATTTGGCAAATCTGTACAGTTTTTTTAGCTGAACAATATAGGCTATGGGCCCATCCGAAAATTTCAACATTTTTCATAATGGCGGCATTTTCAAAATGGCAACCATTATTTCAGACAAATTATCATAACTGACTATTACATAGCCAGAAATGTATGAAACTTTGCAACTTTATGCGATTTGTGTTGTTGACTATGTTCAACAATAAAAACAGTTAAATTAGAGCAATTTTTCCATAATGCCGGCATTTTCAAAATGGCAGCCATTGTTTTAAACAATTTATCATAACTAACTATTACATCGCCAGAAATGCGTGGAACTTTGCAACTGTATGCGATTTATGTTGTTAACTATGCTAAGTTAAAATTAGGCCCAAATTTTTCATAATGGCGGCATTTTCAAAATGGTGGCTGGCCTTTCAATCAAATGATCAAAACTGATTTTTGGGGTAAAAGAAAGTTAGAAAATCTACAAAAATGCATATGCTAATAAAGTTGAAGTGATATTTCTAAGATATATTTAACTCGTTAATCATTTTCTGCAATTTCTATGTCTATCAAAATGACGGCTACACATTTCCAACATCGTTTTAAAACTTTTTCTTGACAGTACTTTGTCCTGGAAAAAACCGTGGACGCCAAAATGCAGTTTTAAATTGTTATCCTTAATCGCATTCACCCCCACACTTGCATAATGCTGTGCAAACTAAGCCAGATTTGAAGCATTTACACCTTTCTCTGCAACCAAATTTGGGACTACAGAAATGGAAAAATGGAAATTTCAAATTCTTCTGGTTGTGTGTGGTGCAATGGTGCAAAGAAAAACAGCCACATACAGCAAAAGTTTCAAGATTTACACTTCAAGCTACAGTAAATAGACCCAATTTCAAAGGAACTTTCATTGCATTTGGGTCTGGCTAACGGGCTAGCAAAATATTGAAATGGAATTGATATGGTCAAAGCTGGCCTGGGCCAAGTTAAAAATATACCCTTATTGGAGAAATGGAAAATGGAAATTGATCGAGGGAAGTCTTTTGGCATAATACTGATTGAATTCCGTAAGGTTTTTGATACGGTGGATCATTACATCATACAGCTAAAGCTTCAGGGAGTAGGACAAGCAAATGACGTCGCTGAGTGGATAAAAGATTATTTATCTGACCGACAACTATTTGCTGTGATGAATGAGGAAAAATCAGAACTGCAATGTATCACTCATGGTGTTCCACAAGGATCGCTGCTAGGCCCACAATTTTTTTCTATATATGTCGAAGATTTTCCTTCTTGCACATCTCAGAGTAAAATAGAGATGCTTGCAGATGATACTATAGCCTACTGCACAGGCAATTCCATTGATGAGGTGAATGAATCATTGGAGAAAATGTTAAATGATGTTCAAAGTTGGTGCACCAGACATAAACTAACAATACATGCTGGCAAGAAAAAAGTGTTACTAATCAACAGACAAAAGTTCAGTGGTCATTTGAACGAACTAAACCCGAAGAAACACCAATAGAAAATGTAGCTGAAGCCAAATGCATATTATTGCATATTATAGCCAAATGCATGGTGTAAAATTAGATTAAAAGAAAGCTCTCTTGGCAACCACAAATCAACCATATAACCAGTCATTTAATCCAAAGGTAAAAAATATCAAAGAGTATGAAGTATCTCCCAAAGGCTTTCTTAGAACAGATTTATTTCAAAACTATCATCCCATCAGTTACCTACTGCTTAGCTGTATGGGGAGCATGCAGCGAGAGTCTTTTTTTGGGACATTGAAAAAGTTCACGTGCAGGCTGCAAAAATCATCCATGGCACTACAAGAAGCAATACTAATGAAGATATATTACGAAAAGTAAATGGGACCCAATATCATATCTTTATAAAAGAAAACTATTGATCGTCATGCAAACTGCACATCTACAGACAGTGCCTGATTGGATTTATGATCTATGCGAGTACAGACAGAACTGAGGCCGGGAGAAAATTGATACGCTAGAGGGGATCATTACTGTGGAACATCCTGAAAGAAGATCAAAAGAAAAAAATCACTGACTCCTTTAAAAGATCGATCGGGAAGTTCAGAGAACAGTGGCAGAAAATGACCTTTGCTAAGGGCACAGGACAACTTTTAAATAAAAGATCGGATTTTACGTATTTCTAACGTTCAAGTTTATTCCTAAACTGTATTAACATTTATTTTAATCGTAGATAGCAGGTCCCCATCAGCTGCAAGCTGCTATTATTTTAACCATTTTAACCTGCCTCACCAAATAAATATGTCCAAATCAGTAAGTATTTAGTTTTAGCTGATTTGTGAATAA
The DNA here is from genome assembly GCA_039566865.1 of Aurelia coerulea. Taxonomy (NCBI): domain Eukaryota; kingdom Metazoa; phylum Cnidaria; class Scyphozoa; order Semaeostomeae; family Ulmaridae; genus Aurelia; species Aurelia coerulea. The sequence goes on along the minus strand of CM076943.1, from coordinate 26,891,456 downwards.
ACATCATCATCATCAGCATCATTTATGTATGTATGTAAGGGTAAAACGATTGATGCGATACCTCCAACGCTAGATGCATTGTTTCAACACATGAGGAGAGCCACACTCAAGAGTATCATTTGGAATCGCAGCTTGTCCCCTGTACCGAATGCTTCCATCACCACATGAATGGGTTGGTCCAAAGGGCCCCTTGATAATTGGATGCCAAGGTGGATAGGCTTCTGATGCTTGCAAAACAAATTTTTGAGATGTGGCTGTAGTCCCGAATTTGGTTGCAGAGAGAGGTGTAAATGCTTCAAATCTGGCTTAGTTTGCACAGCATTATGCAAGTGTGGGGGTGAATGCGATCAAGGATAACAATTTAAAACTGCATTTTGGCGTCCACGGTTTTTTCCAGGACAAAGTACTGTCAAGAAAAAGTTTTAAAACGATGCTGGAAATGTGTAGCCGTCATTTTGATAGACAACGAAATTGCAGAAAATGATTAACGAGTTAAAGATATCTTAGAAATATCATTTCAACTTAATTAGCATATGCATTTTTGTAGATTTTCTAACTCAACCCAAAAATCAGTTTTGATCATTTGTTTGAAAGGCCAGCCACCATTTTAAAAATGCCGCCATTATGAAAAATTTGGGCCTAAACTTAACTTAGCATAGTTAACAACATAAATTGCATAAAGTTGCAAAGTTCCACACATTTCTGGCGATGTAATAGTTAGTTATGATAATTTGTTTAAAACAATGGCTGCCATTTTGAAAATGCCGCCATTATGGAAAAATTGGACCTAAATTTAACTTAGCATAGTTAACAACATAAATCGCATAAAGTTGCAAAGTTCCACACATTTCTGGCGATGTAATAGCAAGTTATGATAATTTGTTTAAAACAATGGCTGCCATTTTGAAAATGCCGCCATTATGGAAAAATAGCTCTAATTTCAACTATTTCTATTGTTGAACATAGTTAACACCACAAATCGTATAAAGTTGCAAAGTTTCATGCATTTCTGGCGATGCAATAGTCAGTTATGCTAGTTTGTCTAAAATAATGGTTGCCATTTTGAAAATGCCGCCATTATGAAAAATCTTGAAATTTTTGGATGGGCCCATAGCCTATATTGTTCAGCTAAAAAAACTGTACAGATTTGCCAAATTTCGTGCTTTTATATAACTTTGAACACTTTTGCGAAAAAAGCACAAAAATCTGCTGCACTACGTTGAATATAGCCGAAGCAGTCGTTCGATCCAGATTCGATCAATCGAATGCAGAGGATAGGGTCAGGTTTTTAACTGTTTCATTATGAGTCCCTGTGAGCAAGGTACCGCAGGGATACAAGGGACTCATCGTCATAAGTCTAGTTTTCCTGCCTAAGAATTCTTGAGAACATTTTGCTTATTTTTCTTTCTCGTGAATTCTTGTTGGAAAAATTTATAGGATTTCAAATGGCTCGAGAATTCCAATCATAATCTTAAGAACTCTTGAAAATTCTTAAGAATTCTTAAAAAATTCTTGTTATGTTAATGTGTGTGGCCGGCTATCTGTAAAACATGGAGTGTGGAATGATAGAATGGAATGATGGAATGGAATAATGGAATGGAATGATGGAATGGAATGATGGAATGGAATGGTATAGATGGAATGGTAGATATGGAATAGCCAAACTACTGGTCGCTTTGGAAAAAAAATTACATCAATGTGTTCCTCAAGATCTTCTTAGTTTATTTTGCATATGTTTTCTTGAAAGTCTCATGAAATTCCCTTAAATATCGACTGAAACAACAAGCATGATAACAGACTGTGTGGGCAGACATCAGTTAAGTCGTTTAATTGATGTGAGTTGTAGGGAAAAAATCTGTAAAACATGGAGTGATGGAATGGAATGGAATGGTCGACATGGAATAGCCAAACTATTGGTCGGTTTTGAAAAAAAATTACACCAATGTGTTCCTCACGATCTCTTCAGTTCATTTTGCGCATATTTTCTTGAAAATATGCTGGAATTCCTTCAGATTTCAACTGAAACAAAATTGGATCTATGCTAGGCTCGCGTGAACACAGCTGTGGAATGTTAAGAAGTGACAGGGATCAATGACAGTTTTAATCCTTATCCTGTAATGGCGCCAAGATCATTTTTATCATAAACGGGGGTTCGTAAGAAACTTTAGACAACAGCAAATTGAGTTATTGCTGCCCTCATGCACTCACTCACTATTGTTTGAAAACAATGCCCAGTTGTTCATCATTTGCACACTTTGTGGTATTGTTTATATTTCATTTCGCGTTGTGCAACTGTGAACTGAACTGCGTCGATTTTTCAAAAGCTATGCTTCTTGCTTCACCACGTTGTGACTTTCGTCGGAGAATCCATAGTTTTATGCTGCTGGCATATTTTGTCTTATCGGGTACCATTTTATTTTCAGAATTTTTAGGCACTAATGGTAATTTTGTCTGTGCAGCAGGCTTCACCATGGTGGGCTTTGCTTTACATACAGTCAAGCACGTGTGTGCTCCCAGAAAACTGTCTTGCAGAATTTCAGTAGCTGACGAAGCCAGATTTAATTTCCTCCGGGCTTGCTACTTGATAGAGGGAATGTTTGGGTTTTACGGTCACGGGGTTTCACCATATTTTGTAATCTTGTACGCTATGTTTCGGTTTGATGTAAAATATCGCAAAATGTTTTGCATTTTAAATTTTGAGCGGTTTTACGGTTTTGGGACCCCCAAACATCCCCTGTTGGTACTGTCAGAAAAATCACCAAATTCACATCAACAATCATGTGAAAGAAATCTACAAAAGTAACAAAGTTGTATGTGGTAGAAATGTTCGGTCACTGATCTGTACCTTCAGAGCTTTGGCTATGGGAGGTGAGCTTCTTTGACAGTTCGAAATATTTGCTCGAAAGAAGGTAAAAAATGCGTTGCAATGGTGACCATGCTAAAAAGGAAATAGTCCCCCAAATGCTATATTAGTCCCCCCAAGAGGTTCAAACAATTAGATTTTGAGTTTTCAAGTTTTTATGGCAAGGAATCACTAAAATTTACTAAAGGCTGGCACCATCGATGTGTTGATTTTTCCAGGCACTTGCCACGCATCCCCATGTGCAGAGATTCGATTGAAATTAGACGGGAAGTCAGAACATTATGATTCACAGCTGGTTTGATTCCGGAAGAAATTCTCAACAATAATACACTCATTTTTATAATAAAAGTGGTTCAAGTGGCTCTAGCCATATCGGATATCAGAATTTCCTGTTATTTTTGTCAAAGGTTTATAGATCCTGAGATTTCCTTTAAAAAACTAAACTATGAATTAAAAATACGAAACTTTTGTAATTTACCGTTATAATGTTCTCCGGTGACTCAAAATATGTTTTAACCATTTTTAAATTCTCTTGAGCGCAAATCACTTTATTACTAGTTTGAAATCTTATTACAAAGTGATTTAAGAGCTCTTCGAACAAAAATAAATCATTCCAGAATGGAAATTAAAACTCATTCAGAGACTTTAGGTAGCAAAAGTATCCTAACATTTAAGAGACTGTCTGGCAATCTTTGACCTTAGTTCTTAAAAAAAATTAGTTTAGACGTACTTTTCTTACAATTTCTTATTTTTGGGAAGTCCAAACATGACAAAGACTCTGGGGACTGAGGTTGAAGAAACGTTCTTTTTTAGCTCCCTAGCTCCCCTCTCTAATAAACCCCTCCCTCTCTGGTAAGCCCCTCCCTTCTAAGCTAAATGTTCTAAAGAAGCCCCACTTTCCATCCTCCTTCATTTGTATTAAAAAGGATGTCAAATTTCAGTTTATTTAGCTAAAAAAGTGTGCAGGTTAATTTTGATACTGCTTTGATAAATATGTCGAATTTGTTCATTTCACTCGGTAATATTGTATGTCATTCCTCAAAATTGGGGATAAAAGAGTTAAGATGCTTTAATTTATATCCTTTTCATTTGAGAATAAACCCCCTCTCTAGCTGACAAGCACCCTCTCCCTTAAAGCCCCCTCTGGAGTCTCCAAGATTGAGTAATAAGCACTTGGGGCTCAAAATAGCCTGTGTTCCAGACCATTACGCAAATATAATTTATTTTTCTGGAGTCTAGAACACAGGCTAGCTCAAAAAAGCTTCTTGCTACTAAGAGTTTCTTGGAGTCTATCAAATTTGCACTATTTTTCAGAATCATTCTGTTTTTTAAACAGGGCGTCCAACGTAACCAGTAAGATAAAACAATCTGTGGTACAATCTGCGTTAAAGTTATCCATTTTCATAGCATTTTGAAGGCAGTGTTCATGCTCTAAATGACAATCGTGTATGTAACACCCACCATGGTGAAGCCTGCTGCACAGGCAAAATATGCTAGCAGCTTAAAACTTTGGATTCTTCGACGAAAGTCACTACGTGGTGAAGCAAGAAGCATAGCTTTTGAAAAATCGATGCAGTTCAGTTCACAGTTGCACAACGCGAAATGAAATATAAACAATACGACAAACTGTGCAAATGATGAACAACTGGGCATTGTTTTTAAACAATAGCGAGTGAGTGCATGAGGGCAGCAATAACTCAATTTGCTGTTGTCTAAAGTTTCTTATGAACCCCCGTTTATGATAAAAATGATCTTGGCGCCATTACAGGATAAGGATTAAAACTGTCATTGATCCCTGTCACTTCTCAACATTCCACAGCTGTGTTCACGCGAGCCTAGCATAGATTCAATTTTGTTTCAGTTGAAATCTGAAGGAATTCCAGCATATTTTCAAGAAAATATGCGCTAAATGAACTGAAGAGATCGAGAGGAACACATTGGTGTAATTTTTTTTCAAAACCGACCAATAGTTTGGCTATTCCATGTCGACCATTCCATTCCATTCCATCACTCCATGTTTTACAGATTTTTTCCCTACAACTCACATCAATTAAACGACTTAACTGATGTCTGCCCACACAGTCTGTTATCATGCTAGTTGTTTCAGTCGATATTTAAGGGAATTTCATGAGACTTTCAAGAAAACATATGCAAAATAAACTAAGAAGATCTTGAGGAACACATTGATGTAATTTTTTTTCCAAAGCGACCAGTAGTTTGGCTATTCCATATCTACCATTCCATCTATACCATTCCATTCCATCATTCCATTCCATCATTCCATTCCATTATTCCATTCCATCATTCCATTCCATCATTCCACACTCCATGTTTTACAGATAGCCGTGTGTGGCCTGTGCTGCATTCTCATCCCAACACTTGAATAAAGTATATTAAGTTTCCAAAATAAAAAGAACATTTTCCCCTATATTGAAGCAAACTTAAAAGACTTACTGTAAAAAGGCAATATCAAGAAATGTACACGTAAGTATCTTTTTTATAAAATCCGCTCATAAGGAACTCAACTCTCAGATACACTCATTTTTTTTATAAGAAACCGCTTATAAGAAACGGTAGGCTCAATTTTTCAAAAGTTAAGAAACAACCCTACCTCGATTTCAAAAGCTAAGAAACTTTTGTAATTTACAGTTTTAATTTTCCTATCACAGACAGAAATGTTTTGACAATATACAGCTATAGCATCTGTTTGGACATTATTTTGAGTGCGAATTATGTTATTGACTTGTTTTGAGATCTTACTAAGTAATTTGGTAGCCCTTTAGACTAAATAAGATTAACTTTACACTTTTGGCATTACAAATATAAGAAACACGTAAGAAACTTTTGGTAGCAAAATGGCCCAAAAACGTAAGAAACTGCCTACCAGCCCCGGACCTTAGTTTCTTATAATAAAAATGAGTGTAACCAAAGAATTAAGAAATTTTAATGCCGGAAAACTATAACTCAAAGGGAAATTACACATGGGTTGTATGCTTGATTATAAAATGATGATATACGTATTATGAATGATGTACCATATTTTTTCCACAGTTTTTGGTCTTTTCCTTGCAAAATTGGGTATTGAAATACAGTAAAAACCCGCAGATAAGAACCTATTGATTAAGAACCTACAGGCTGAAATTCTCAGATTTTCAATTATTTTATAAGAACCAATCCATTGTATTCATTGTTTAAGAACCCAGGCTGATTTGCAAAATAGTAGGTTCTTATACACGGGTTATTACTGTAAGCAACTTGTGCGTTGTGATGTCATCTTACTAAAAGATCTGCACTCTCTGACCTCAAGTTTAATGCAAATGTGGCTGTACCCTGTTGTTTTTGCCTCTTTTATCGTATTGGCAAAAAGAGCGAGAGGCGTAAAAATCTCGTATAAATTTGGCAAAAAAGACTTTGATTTCAAGGAAAATTCGAAAGAAAACACTAAAGATCCTATTGTTTTTGATAAAATCTTATTACGCCTTTTCGGAAGGATGGTACATCTTCTATAAAAGGTAGAAAATGATATACCATCATAACAGTAGGTTGCGGTTAATGTTAGTAGCACCGAAATGGGATTTCTCTCCCGCATAGAGAAAATTGAGCGAGCCTGTAAATATGAGGTGCCAGTATATCTTAGGTTTGCCTGTAAATATGAGGTGTCGTGGGACTACTCAAACACCTTGGTTATTGTTACAATGCTGTAAAGAGACCGCCTATTGTACAAGACATATTACTCTTTCGTGGTCACAGCTGTTGACAGCTATTTGTTAGGGGGCGAGGTAGCTAACATTAGTTGGTGATATGATCTGGCTATTTGGTTTTTTCATTAATTGCTCTTTTTGGATCTAACTCAGAACTTTGCGACAACATGCGCATAATGGGCGACACCACTCTACCTTTCGGACATTGTTACTAGTGTCTTATAAACCAATTTCTTAAACAAAATGCTAGTTGCGGATTTTATGTATTCCTGCCGATTGAAAAATCTGAGAGACTGATCGAGGGGTGTGTGCTCATAAAATTAAAAGTTTCCCATCGAACCAGACCTAAATTTTCTTTCGTTTAAGTCTTTAAAGATATCACAGTTTTTGATAAAGATTAAAACTTAGCTTTCAGATTGGCACGGTAGCTTCTATATTACGATCTTCATCCACAAAGCAAGTAAATGTAGGTTATCCTATCGCATTGAAAGTCTGATACAAACCCAAAACGCCGCAAAACACTACACGTTTTTTTTTTATATAAGAAACTTGGATCAGCACTTAGTACTAAAAGTTTCTTAATTTCACATGAAAATTTCGGTGTTTTAGTAGTAAAAGTTTCCTAATCAGTTTCTTATTTTTTTGGGCCTAAAATTGCGGAATTATTCGAAGTTGAGCCTTCTTCTCGAGAAAGGGCTTCCACTTTGCATTGACATTGTTATCAAGAAGAAGCCATGCACACCAAGGCAAAAATTTACCAATTTTGCAGTTAAAAGTCAAGAAAAGACGAATGTACCTTTGTTAGAGAGACAAAGAATAAGAGAGACATAAAGAAATAAAGTTTTAGAGTTTCTTAACTGTTCTTGAGCGTAGTACTAGAGTTTCTTAAATTTTTGGTCATCGTAGTACTAGTTTCTTATAAACCAGTTTCTTATAAAAAAAACGTGTATCCCAATGTAAGTAATATTTGAGCAAAAAGAATGTTTATTTTATGACTTATACGAGGGTACCCAATAGAAGACTCATTCCACAAAAAGAACTATAGACCAATAACAGTATTACCTTCAGTCTCCAAAGTTTTTGAGAGACTTTTGACAAATCAAATGCTACCTTTTGTTAATAAGTTTCTATCGCCTAGCCTTTGCGCCTATCGACAGGGTTACAATACCCAGCATGCTTTGCTGAAATTGGTGGAGACTTGTAAGAAAACCTTAGACAATAAAGGTTTTGTTGGAGCAGTCCTTATGGACTTATACGAAATTAAATTAAACGAGGAGAAATGCCATCTCCTTGTACTTGGCGAGAAAGAAACTGAAATGTCAATAAAAGTTGGTTCCTCTGTCATTAAAGAGAGTAAAGAAGAAAAATTGCTGGGCGTTGTAATTGACCAAAAGCTAAATTTTAAGCAACACGTGAAAATGGTGTGCACAAAAGCAAGCCAGAAGCTACATGCTCTTGCAAGGGCCTCAACGTATATGCCAGAAGAAAAAATTAAGATTGTCATGAGGGCTTTCGTAATGTCACAGTTTAGCTACTGTCCATTGATATGGATGTTTCACGATAGACGAGTTAACGCAAAAATTAACTCTATTCACGAAAGAGCATTGCGAATAGCGTATCATGATCGGACCTCCAGTTTTGAAGAACTGTTAATTACAGACCATTCAGTCTCCATTCATCAACGAAATCTACAGTTGCTTGTCACTGAAATTTACCGAACAAGAATGTATTTAAATCCTTGTTTTATGAGAGAAATTTTCGCGGAGAGAGAAATACATTACAACTTAAGAGTTACGAGCAACATCTATGCACGCAAACCTAGGACTACAGCCTATGGGCTAGAAACTGTGAGCTTCCTGGGGCAAAATCTCTGGCGAGATTTGCCATTGCATATAAAAAAGTCCCGATCTGTAGGGAATTTTAAAAGGGAAATTAAGTTTTGGAATTTTTCATGCAACTGTAGATTATGTAAGGATTTTATTGTAAATTTAGGTTATATTTAGGTTGATTATAATTATTATAGACCCCCTGATTCCCGAATTCCCTCTACGTTTTTAACGAATTCCCGCTTTTCGTCTGAACATGGTCTGAAAGTGTATCGAAGCCAAAATTAATCATTTTCACGACTTATGGCGAAGAGTAGAGGCCTGCGCTCCATTTATTATGGCTCGAATGATCAGGGGCGGAAATGCGCTCCATTTATTATGGCTCGAATGATCAACTGTTTTTAGGGGCGGAAATGCACATTTTTTGAGGGGGGTGTGTTCAAAGGACCGAGTTTCTTCCACACAGACCGATTTTTGCGAAATGAATGTTGTTGCAAATGTATGAAAAAATATTGTTTTCTTTTCTTCCATAATTTGCCGAAAATACACTATAACAGGCATGATGTTTTCCCAGCAATCGAAATGGAATTAAACAAACAGTTTTTGGCATCAAGTTGTCTCTGGCTAGCATCTTAGCCATCTGCCCTGAATGCCCTGAATGATCCAGTCAAAGCATCACAGAATAGCCACGTTATTAGGCATGCAAGCTTGCTCATATGGAATCAATTGGTGGCGTGGCCTGGGTAAATTAAGGGAGGCATGGAAATGCAGGAGCCTGGGGGCCAGGAAAATTGTTGGGGCACACACCCTTTACTTTGGCTTAGAATGCATCTCCCAATAGCATGCTTGCCATTGGCAGTGAGGAAACCTTGATAGCTTTGTGACAGTTATCCTATAAATCGGAGTGCGAAGAAAATTTTCGAAGAAACATCCTTTATTTTGGCTTAGAATGCATCTCCCAATATCATGCTTGCCATTAACAGCGAGGAAACCTTGATAGTTTTGGGACAGTTATCCTATAAATTGGAGCACGAAGAAAACTTTTGAAGAAACATCCTCTACTTTGGCTCAGAAGGCATCCCTTACCCGACTTATACCCAGCCATTTTCTCTTCGGTTTTAAAGGAATCTCGAGGATTTCTTTCCTGTAAACTTAGTTTCTGCGATAAAACAAAAAACAGCTAACACATAAATCTTTGCCTTTCGAGTATCGACGTCCTGAAAAATTCAGATTCAAGTTCATAGAGCCGGATCGGGACAAACTTTATCACTATAAAATAGCGATTGGGACCAAGTTATGAAATTATTGGGGGGGGTTTCACACCCTGCACACCCCCTCATTTGCGCCCCTGCGAATGATACTGTATTTGTTTTAACTTCCTATTTGAGTTTCTTACTACAGAGATCAGTGTAAACGTAGGGCTTGTTGTGTTCTTGTAATTCTCTCCTCACTGCACCCGATGGGTGCAGTGCAATGTTAATGAAGATATGATATCACGCTCATTCATGATAAAGGGGGTACATTTGAAGCAAAGTCTTATGACCTAGAATCTCAAAAATGGGGTATTCTATTGTTTTCTCCAAACTTTTCCTCGTGGTGAAAGTTGGTGCCACTCTGTCTCTGTCCCTTCTCATAGTAAATTGCCACACAGTTGATGATATGGTATTTCATGGCTGTGGCTGACTTCATTTTCCATGCGTCTACTCACTAGACTTATGACCTGGAGTCCTTTGTTTCCCTGACAAAATGGCCTAAGAGAGCGGGAATTCTCGTACAGTACACAAAATCACTTCAAACTCTGGTCTAAAGAGCTTGAACATTAAAAAACAAACTGATACAGAAAATGGTGTTTTCCTGACCTAGTAATCGCAAAATATATACCTTTCAAGCAGTAACCTTCCTCTGTATGAATAAAATAGATCCGTCGCAGATTCTAGAACTCTAGGCCATACCAACCATTTTTGTATGCATCAACAACAACTGTCAAAATAGCGCCCCCTTATTGGTTTAAAACTAAATCCTAGCAATTTGATTGGTGAGTTCTGAACCACTCTGCGAGGGCCTAAAGTGTGCCCACTTTTTCGGAGTAATGGTATGAGTCCCTTTTGACCAAGTGATATCAACAAATCAATGAACGCACGGAAACAAGGGACGAAAAGGCATAAGTCTAGGTAAATCCCGCTTCCCGAAAGCTGGGTGTCAATTCCCGAATCCCGCTCACAGAAATTTGACGATTCCCGATTCCCGATTCCAAAAAATGGCGATTCCCGCTTCCCGAAAAACATATTGGGTACCCTCTTATACCTTTTAAATCCAGCAAAAGAAAACGAAAAGAAAGGAAACTAGATTGGATGATTGTTCTCGTGGATTTCCATACGAAGTTACTCTAACTTTCCCTCAAGGATTTCCGTACAATTTCTTGCCAGAAAGATGTCCATTTGGCAGAAATGTTGACCCCCGGAAAAGCCTTATTGTTTCCTTCAAAGCCAGGCTTCACATTTGTCTGCTTCACAATAGATTATGACTCCTTGTCGCCTATGAATAACACCTTTCATCTTGCCGACCTCATATTTACAGGCAAACCTCAGATATACTGGTGCCCCATATTTACAGGCTCGCGCTACGGTGGACTCTCAACTATACTGTACAAAAATTTAGTGAGTGTAAGAATCAGGAATTCTAGCGATATCAAAGTATTGGCAAACATTGTAAAATGATACTTTCTAGGCAAATTTAATGCTAAAAAGAATGTACTGTACCATCTTCAAAAGCAACTGTGTGCCCTTCTTCAGTGGCGTCAAGGCTGGGGGGGCCAGGGGGGCCATGGTCCCCCTGTGAAAATGTTGTCGGAAAATTCGTCAGTTTTCCATTCTTGTCGGCAAAAATCGAAAAAAAATTGAATTTATCCATTTTCCTTACATAGCTACTTTATGGCAATCGAAATGTGTACATGAAATGTCACTTTTTCGATCGCAAAAACGTAGTTTTTGATGAAAAAGTAGGTTTTTCGGCAAAAGACTAGTTCCTTCGCTCGTTTCTCTGCAAAAAATTCCTTTTTCAATCGAAAGAAAAGTGTGTTTTCTATTGGAAAAATAGACACATTAGGCGCAAACAGTTTCGGACGAATAAATTTCAGAAAATGCTTTCGGTCAAAACATTCTTGGACTTTTCCCCCGAAAATTTGGTCGTTTTACCAACATTTTAGTGACTAAAAACGACAAATTTACAATTTATTTTGCACGGTTCATACTTAAAAAATGAGTTGCTCGTCAGAATTTGCACAAGTGAATATTGTTGAGGAAGGTGGAAATGATTACTAAGATGGGATTACTTTTAGTTTCTGTGATTGGATGCTTATAGAAATGAAGATTAATATCAAGCTATCACGTTGTTATCTAAAATTTGAAAACGATCTATTTTTCAGTGCTTTTGAGGTCCTTTTTTTCGAAATTTCCCATAAAAAAAAATAGTAGGTGCGTTCAAAATAGGGGCGTTTTGCAACGATCTAAAAGGCTTTCCCGGGGGCCAGCCCCCAGACCCCCAGTTTTCCTCCCTCCTTGCGCATCTAGCTTCAGCCTCACCTCCAACACCAATCACGTCTCGACAACAGCCTCACCTCCAACAAGAATCGCCTCTTAACAAGACTGCTGTGTCCCTTTGAAAAATTCTTTGCTATTATGGAACTTTTATTTGACAAAAGTTCTGAGACATTTTGCTACTTTTAATGCGTTATATTCCTGCTTAATTTTTGTTGGAAAAATGTCTCTTTGTCGGAAACTTCTGACCCTCGGCCCCCCTAAAATCATGCTCCTACGACGCCACTGCCCTTCTTATTTGAGGTAACAAAATCTGATGAAGTTGACATCCAATGATTTTTTCATATTGTACTGTACATTCCACTTAATAACTTACAATACATATTACTTATTACACTACTTACAAAATATGATACCCTACTATCTAGAACAATACCATTTGGAGCGGAAAACTATGTCAACATAACACAATACAGTAATGGCAACATTTAAAACAGGAAATACAAACATAAAACTACACGTACTGTAACTGCTAGAGAGAAAAATATACAGTAGTTCATAGAACAACAAGTAACTGCTACAAAACCAGAAAGAAACATTTACTTAACAGGCCCCTCAGAAGCAGGGGTGCTGGGAGGCTTCCCAATAATTTGCTGAAGTTTGTTCACTTTTGTACATGAAAAAGGCTGTGAAAGCCAAACCCTGGACTTGCAACAAGTCTTCCTTTTTGTTCTTTGTCCTGGAATTAAGAACGAAAAGGAAGACTTGTTACAAATCCAGCTAAACCCTTGATTCAAACTTATCTGTATTTGATGAAGTTATCAGAATTTATCAAGCCATCACTTTTGATATTATGCAATTAAAAAATCATCCATTTCTCGTGAAATTGAAGTCATATTTTCATAATTTTCTCGGAAAGACCCCCATCAGTCATTATCCTACTGTATGCTTCTTTAAAACGCAAATTCTCCAAAAATGGGACGTTTTCCAACAATCTAAAGGGCCTGGTCATGAAAAAAAACTAGCTGTTAACATAGTTAAGTGAGTGCAGCTTAGAATGTTGTCCATAATGCAATTGCCTGTCAGTGGCGGCACTTGGGGGGCAAGGGGTGCGATCGACCCCCAAATAGACCTTTTAGCTATTCTGAAAAGAATCAGAATCGAACGATATTTTGATACATTTTGTAGAATTTTCAAATGTGCACAATAGTGATAGAAGCTCTAACGGCACTCGATCGAACCTCCCGTATAAAAATGTATAAAAATAATGCTCGATCCAGGCTCTTTTGTAGAATAGCTAAAAGGTCTATTGTTGGCTAGAACAAAGACCTTTTGTTCGAAACAATAGAAATAAACAATGTTTTTTAACTGAAACAATATAGCTTCCCCCCCCCCCAATATTTGGCTAAGTGTCCGCCACTGTTGCCTGTAAATCCTTTGAGTGTAAAACAATGCAAAAATATGACAAATTTAGAAATTTCAAGACATTCGCAGTAGCATAACTACAGTATTCATCACAAAAAATTCAGATAGAATTAATTCATGTTCATTGTTGAAAAGTTCTCCTGGACTTCGTGTACTTCTACTTTTGGATGGCACCTCACATGGCCAGACCAATGTTTACATGCACTCTTGAAGGAGAAATAAACAAATTTCCAAAAGACTGTTCATTTATTGCTTCCAATTGCATTGATCAGCATCAGAGGTACTGCTAATAGTATGGTCATAATAAACTGTTCAATTTTCCATAGTATAACAGATGTTTTCACTGTTATCAGCAAAAATAGCCAAATAGCTGTATCATCATGTAACAAGCTTCTGAATGTTCTATTCAATAGTGTACTCAACAGGTTTTACATGAATAAAAACAGCTTTGTTCGAAGACTTCCTCAGTGCACTATCTGTGGTCTCAACAGTTGTTCATCAGTCCATTATGAATTCAATGAAGGTGACAATGCGTGAATAATGTCACAAGGCAAATAACAATGCTGATCCAATGCTGGTCTTTGTTTACAAGAATGTCACTGGTTTAGTAATGATGACCCAATGCTGCTTTTTACAGTAATGTCACAAGTCAACTGGCCTTTTACTCCTGCGGCAAATAGAAAAATTGGATAAATAACAAACAAATGTTGGCATTTTGTGAAAATTAATTGGCGCAAGACATGTCACTTGAGATTCTACCTACGATGGTTGTAAGCCAATGAAGCTAATGCCATAAAGGCGCATTGCCTTTCGAGGAGGGGGGGGGAGGGGTACATGAGTTGTGGATGGACGGGGTCTGTGGCCCGGTTTTCAGAAAGGTACCCTCTTCTAATTGCCAAAACTTAAACTATTCTAATTGCGAATTTCAGCCAAACCCGACCCATGCTTATGGAAAATCTGCCAAAAGGACCCTTGTTTAGAGAATTTTTGGCCCAAATGCCCACCCAGATGGGTGGCACATACCCGTTCCCTGAACATGTTATGTACTGCCCCCGGGTGCCTTTCAGGAGATTCTTCATTAAAAAATGCATCCCCTCGGTGCAGGTTTCCTGTTGCAAACATCTCCTGACAAGAGCAAAAAGAAAAACACGGAAAATCTTGTTACACTAACGTAGATGCTATGTGGCCTAACCCCACTATTCCTTGCGATTATTCGTCTAAATTTCGAACATTGTACATTGATTCCATTCACTAAAACGGTTATACCCAGCATATTTCTGTTTTTTGTGCAAGGACAAGCAACCTCAAGCAACAAGGGCTAGTAGGCCCACGACAGCTTCCCGTCTCTGAAACATTTCAGCTGGACAAACAATTCCATGAATGGAAAAAAAACAGAGAAAATAAAAAGAAAGCCTCTTTACTTACCAAAGTTTGTCAAATCGACTTCTTCTTGACCTCCAAAGTCAGCTTCCTTCTTTTAAAAAATCGAAGGTTGTAAAGCAAGTAGCAGAACCGACGTGGTAAACAAAGGCCTTCCTTATGCCACGTAGCTAGTTGTTGTTGGTAGCAACAAAAGCAACATGAAAGAGTCATGGCTATTGTTCCTCTGTTTCCTTTGTTTACAAAGTCCCCCGTATATTCTGGAATGAATCTGATTTAAATGTCAGCTTCGCTACGCTCGCTGCAAGGGCCTAAGTGACCACGTCTTCTTTCGTGCAGTTTATTTCTGCCAAGACTGCCTCTACAGGCCGCAGTTTTGATGTTTTAGGGCCATTATGACTTGGACTCGACATCAAACAGCATTCGTGGCCAAGAACCTCCATTTCGAGCGAAAATTCCGTGATCCAAAGTCATCCCCTTTTCAGACAGTTTCGTCATAAAGAAACGCAGTAGGCAATGTGGGCGATTGAAGATTCCCCTCATAACTTGTTCTCATGTTTGTGTTGATTGGTTAATTCATATGAAATGCGTAGATGATTGGTTTAGAAGGGCTATTCCTTTGCTTTTTCTCTCCCCTACGTCAGAGGGCTGTGCCGTGACTCTGAACGAAAATATTTCCTACGGTATCTTATACCAGAAATCAAAACCAAAACCATTCTTCGTGAAACAACTTGAAAGTCGCTCTGAAACAAGTGATAAGTTTACTTTCAAGCCAGTATTTTCGTTTTCATTGCTTTAAGTATGCCAAACTTAATTTGTTCCGTTGGGCCTTGTGATAACAGATCGTGGAAAAAAGAAGAAAATCTCAAGAAAAATCACGTTCAAAAGCTTGCATTCCATTCTTTTCCTGCTGATGAAAGCAAGCGAAGTATCTGGATTAAAATGGTGTCGAGGGGGAGAAAAGATTTCAAGCTTAACAAGCAATCTTGCGTTTGTTCCAACCATTTCCAAAAAGGTAAACCGACATTTGACTTTCCTCATCCAACACTGTTCCTAACACCACATGATGCTGCAACAAAAAAGTCCCCCAAAAAGAGAGAATTGCCTCAGAAGAAAACGAGAACGAGCCCAAGAAAAGCAGCTCAAAAAAGGACATTGGCTGACCAGGAAAGCGCTTCAGATCCCAAGAAGCAAGCAACAGACCTTCCTGCTGACGTTCAAGAGGCCAGTACTTCGTTATCAAAGCAAGAGCAATATGATGTAGGTCCTGGCTTCTCTTTTGAACAGTTAACGCGGGAACAAGACGTAAAGCTGTATACCGGCTTTGAATCAACGTTGATCTTTCAGTTGATTTTCAGCCATCTTCAACCACTGGCAGCTCAAATGCAATATTGGAAGGGGGAAAAGGCGTCAAAACGAGAAACAAAGACAAGGGAGACTTCTGAGTATGAAGAATACCTATTTGCTGCTGGTCTTTCTCGTAAGCGACCTGGGCCAAGTCGAAAGCTTACTCTTGAACAAGAATTGCTGATGGTGATGATGAGATTGAGATGCGGTCTTTTGGTTGATGATTTGGCTTTTCGGTTCAAAGTTGCGAGTTCTCTTGTGACCACCATATTCTTTACGTGGGTTCGCCTTATGGCAACCGAGTTTAAGGGTCTTATAGTCTGGGCAGACAGGGACACTGTTAGAAGAAACCACCCGGACAGTTTCAGAAAATTTTATCCAAAATGTAGGGTAATCATCGACTGCACTGAGTTGTTCATTGAAACACCTTCCAGTCTTGAAACTGCTGCAGCATGCTGGAGTCAATACAAGCATCATTACACCGTAAAGTTTTTAGTTGGAATAACTCCAAATGGTGCAATTAGTTTTCTTTCCAGCTGCTACGGTGGCAGAGCAACAGATATTTTCATAACAGAGGATTGTGGGATAGCTAGGAAGCTTTCTCCAGGAGACCAAGTTATGGCCGACCGAGGTTTCAAAATAAAGGATTTACTGGCCTATTACCAGTGCACACTAACAATTCCTCCATCCACAGTTAGCTCTATGCAAATGAGTCAATCTGATGTCAAGAAGACATGTAAAATTGCAAATGTGCGTATTTTTGTAGAGAAGGCAATAAGAAGAATAAAAGAATACAGACTCTTAAAACTCGAACTTCCTATTCTCCAGTTACCATTAGTAGATGAAATAGTTACGATTTGTTCTGCATTTACTAATCTAA
This sequence comes from Aurelia coerulea, assembly GCA_039566865.1. Classification (NCBI taxonomy): domain Eukaryota; kingdom Metazoa; phylum Cnidaria; class Scyphozoa; order Semaeostomeae; family Ulmaridae; genus Aurelia; species Aurelia coerulea. The sequence goes on along the minus strand of CM076943.1, from coordinate 26,874,498 downwards.
AAAATCCATTATTGGAACAGTAAATGAATGCAAGTTAGATTTTATATACAAGAATTTTAGCATACAAGAAAACATTGTTTTTGATAAAGTTATACCACAGAAATGTCATCTTGTGTTGGGGCTAAGGCAAGCTGGATACATCCTTCGCATATCCAGTCATCCTTTGGATCTCCCTTTAGGTTAACACAATGCCAGTGATACCACAAGTTGCACTGTGAGCACTGAACGCTGTACTCGGCAACTTCATTCTCGGCAAGCTCCTCCGGTTCACAACACACTTTATCGCAAGCTGGACAATAGCAAATGTCCCTTTGCTTCAAAAGAACACGCGAAACATGCGTCTTAAAAAATATGACAGCGTTTCGTTCAAGCTCTGCCCAGTGTTCTCTGTCGTGCGCTATTTGCTGGACAAAGACTTCTCCGATTGGTGTCCACACAACGAAGTATCCAAATTGAGCTCCGACAAGTGCTATCTGCGTGATGACTTGGCTGTAATACTTATGGCCCTTTTTTAACGAAATTTGCCCTTCGGGCCTAACTTCCAAAAAGTCAAGCTCCACAGCACCATCTTGAACAGTTTTGCTCTTTATCTTGTAGGGACACTTGTACTCGACAGGGACACGATTTTCCTTGCAACAAGTGCAAGTAAATATGTTGTCGGGCGTTGCCCTTATGAAAGGAAAAGAGCGGCTAGCAACCAACCCAGATTCCAGTACCTTTCCGTTGCGGTGTTTTTTTGCAACTGCTTCGCAAAAAGCTCTTCTTGCGTCTTCTTCGTGTTCCCTACCGTGCTTAACAGCCGGTAAAGAGCCAATTTCGAAGTTTCTGAAAAGCCTTGCAAGCAGTGGGGAAACTCTTGGTTTTGCATTTTTGGATGGGCGAACAAGTTTTGCGGTTTTCGTGGAGACATCTCTTATCTTTGTTCCTGTGATGCATCCCACTCTCTGCTGTTTCCACAAAATTGACCCCGCCTGAGCTCGTGTCGATTTCTCTAGCTCCTTTAGCTGTGGCTCATTGAACGACATTGCATCCATGAGAGCACCGATGAGAAATTGTTCATTTTGGCCTGGATTTTCAACAACAATTCTGTCACCGATGTCTGTTATAGAAGGAGGGCAAGCAAAGTCAAATGGGGGCGGGATGCATGCTAATGCAACTGCTGAGGGGCGTACTGCTCTCAAATTACTGAAAAAATTATCCATCCTTTTATGTTCCATGCCTCTCAGGTCTTTAGGACGAACGTCAAAATTTGTCTTGTACTCACTTTGTACCAGATGTTTTTTTGTAGGGTTTAAGCTGTCATGCTTTTTCAACACCAAATCTTTCACTTTTTGGGGCATAACTTCTTTTTCGGTACTTTTATTCCACGCACAAGCAACTGCAGTGCAAGCTGGATCAACGAGGCCATGGCTGTTTGCATATTCTACTTTGTACAGGATTGCAACGACATGGTTACAGCATTCACCAAACCCCGATGTACATGAGCAGTTCGCACAGATAACATCTCCATTCTTAGAGCATAGTACCCAAACGTTTCTAGGCTTCTCTCTGATTTTTTGTGATGGCGTCACGTTTCCTTTCAAGATAACTTCGTCTTGTGATGGGCAATAAACAACAATCTCGTGTACAAAACCGCTCATGAAGTAGGAATAGGCCTTTTTTGCCTTGTATTGTCCAATGTATTCCGTTTCAAACGCTTTTTTGTTGATGATATATGAAAAAACTTTTCCGAGGTCCATACGTGGCCACAGAGAAACATCATCAACCCAGTCCTCATTACTGATCAAGTTGGGATCTTGGATATTGTTAACTCGAAGTAATTTCTTGTATGTGTCCTTGAGTTCATCTTCAAGACTTTTTATGTCCTTTCTTATTGGTTCGTTTTTCTCATAAGCAACCAAAGCCCTAGCAGCTAAATCTAGTTTTGTGCCGTCCTGTGCCAAACCACGTTGAGCGAGATAGTACTTTAACTCAGCGACAGTCAATTCAAGAAAGTCAGAACAAGAGGCAGTTTCCTTCGTGTTTGACTTTGAAGCCATCTTGAAATGTTATCAACTGAATGTTGTGAAAACCTTGGTAAAAATGCCGGTTGTGGGATAATCTTTGAGTTTGTTCAAGGAAATATTTTCGTTCAGAGTCACGGCACAGCCCTCTGACGTAGGGGAGAGAAAAAGCAAAGGAATAGCCCTTCTAAACCAATCATCTACGCACTTCATATGAATTAACCAATCAACACAAACATGAGAACAAGTTACGAGGGGAATCTTCAATCGCCCACATTGCCTATTGCGTTTCTTTATGACGAAACTGTCTGAAAAGGAGATGACTTTGGATCACGGAATTTTCGCTCGAAATGGAGGTTCTTGGCCACGAATGCTGTTTGATGTCGAGTCCAAGTCATAATGGCCCTAATACGTCAAAACTGCGGCCTGTAGAGGCAGTCTTGGCAGAAATAAACTGCACGAAAGAAGACGTGGTCACTTAGGCCCATTTTTGAGTGAACCCGGAAATCGAAGAGAATTGAAAGGAAAACATGAAGGAATGGCAAAAGTAAGTATTAATATAAAAAATATGATCATTATTATGTTCTCAGATCCCAAAGATTTTTAAAAAAGACAAAAACATTTTCAAATCTAAATTAAGGGTCATTCGTTATCTGCATTTTTTGTAGGAGAGACTCAACGCTTCCTAAAAAAATTCAACTGGTTCAGCAAAAATGGTACAACTTACCTCCTGGGACCTGGATGAAGTTGTCTCACAAAAATGAACGATAAAAATTTTCCCGCCTATTTTGCCATATTTTGGAACATTTTCATTTAGCCTCGTTTCCCATTTTCAGTTGTGAACTTATAATCAGTTGCAATAAGGGACTCATTTCATTACTCTTATAAAGTGGGCCCCCTGTTTTGCAGCCTCGGTCTCATCATGATTCTAGGATTTGCGTTTGTTTTTGCGAAATTTCTACCTGCCCTCGTCTGATCTGTCTTGCTGTGTGGTGAAGTAGGACGTGGCTGTGGCAGCACCGACGCCCGTTATTTTATTTCAGCAGATATGGTGGCGTGATTTCGAAAGAGATGTTCGGTAAGTACACTTGAAGTTTTTCGTCGAACCTTTGATTGCATTCAAGAATCTTTGGGTGGAGCTACACAGTTATCTTTGCAATATATATAGCTTTGCTTTTGGCTTAGGCTGTTTCTTATCTGCCATGCCAATGTGATGTCGTACTCGTCGACTTGCTGCGTAAGCTGTTGTTCAAATGTTAAAGTATGTGCGAGAACACTGTTTAAGTTAGAGAACTCGTTCTCACAATGTATAATAAAGTTGTATCACATTGACGAAAGCAAATTTTCTCAGTGGGTGAGAACCAAAAAGCAGGGCATTTTTTAACATACTCAGTGGTGGGGGAATTGCCCCACCAGACCCTATGACTCCCCCCCCCCCCCCACTGATGAGTAAAATGCTACTTTTACCCCAAATGCCTAGGCCACTGTAGGGCCTTTTCCAAAGAATGAACATAAAATGCAAAAGGGGTTAAATGTGCTGGCAAATAGAAACAGAATATCCCAGAATATTCCCTTTTCTATCATCATTCATATGATGTTTTGGTGAAATGGCTCCACTACTAAGCCTGGAACCCTAAAGACTCAATCCTAAACAATAATTCGGTATCACAACAGCGTGATCATAATGTCATAAACATTTTGCAAAATGTAATGGATTGCAAACATCGCAAAGATTTCAATTCCTCATCCTGAAGTTAAATTGCTAATTTCTCTTAGCTAATGCAGTGGCGTGGCTACGGTGGGAGGGGGGGTATGGGGGGCAATTGCACCCCAACTTTTGTTGAAAGATGGTCCTCGAGATTCCTTTAAAACCGAAGAGAAAATAGCTGGGTTTAGGTTGGGTAAGAATTTTCCGAGAAATGTCAAATCTTCCATTTTAGCACTAGCAAGCATGATATCAGGAGATGCATTCTAAGCCAAAGTAAAGGATCTTTCTTCAAAAATTTTCCTGCTGCTCTGATTCATAGGACAACTTTCACAAAAATAACAACAATTTCTTGTCGCTTGTGGCAAGCATGGTATTGGGAGATGCATTCTAAGCCAAAGTAAAGGGCGTGGCCCCAGGAATTTTCCTATATACCCTGGCCATGCCGCTGAGCTAATGTCCTTTATGCGAATATCAACATCTGAAGCACCTGTCTATAAACTCTGGGCACTAAACTTATGGGCTATAAACCCTGTACAATTTCTGGTGGTGAGGGTTGGCCCTTTTGAAAAATGCCCCACCACTCAAAAATCCTTAAAAATTGCCCTGAAAAATAGCATACGCTTGTTTTCCTGTTTGTTACTCAAATGGAAGATACAAAAATTGATAAGTTTGAGAGCAAAACTAGAAAAAACAGAAGGTGGTTTGACTGCCACTGATAACAGGGCTGCAATGAAAAATTTATTTGAAAATTCTCTGGAATGGGAAAAGGAAAATTGTGACCCATTGCCCAAGCCCAAGCAAAGTAGAAAACATACATTGTCAAGCGAAAATCTATCTGACATAGACTTAAATGTCTTGAAAAAAGCAAGGAAGGAGTTATTCAGGGAATGAGGAAAGAAGAATAAGAGAGCAAGGGAGAGGTCAACTGCTTCAAAACCAGTGAAGGTATAATTATGAAATTAACTGATTTTGTTGAATTAAGTCTTTTTTCTTGTTACAGGCCTCCCTTGGTGACTCTTGGTGACAACTTTAGGCTGGAGAGTTTATTTACAATAAATGGTGCAGTATTTATTGATGAACAGTTTATTGCAAATGGGATGTTTTTTGTTTGAAGTTTGCATGAACTAGACTGGGAGTTACAAGACAATAAATTCTACTAAATCTATATCTATTGGTGTTCCCCAAGGATCAATTCTGGGACTGCTGGAGTTACTGTCAGGGCCGTAGGAAGAAGCTTTGGATTGGGGGGGGCAATTGTTCTTAAAACAATAGAGAACAATACATCTGATTAAGTCATGTGACGTAGCACCATTGTTTTAAAAAATTATTGGGGGGGCTTGAGCCCCCCCTACCCCCTGCTTCCTACGGGCCTGGTTACTGTTTTATGTAAATGATTTGCCTGCAAACTTCCCTGCTGAAGTTGCTATGTTTGCAGATGACACTACAGTATTATCACATGGAATGTCCCATTTGTTAGTTTCATGTCAGATGTTCAAAGTAATCTTAATGAAATATGCAGTTTCACATCCAAAAACCAGTCAGTGTCACATCCAGGGAAAAGTAAAGCCTTGTTATTCAGCAAACACAGTCAATCAAGCTCTACAGATGACCCTGCCTTACTAAAGCTGAATGGTGTAAAGATAGACCATGTAAGATCATATAGATGTCTGGGATTTACACCTGGACAAGCACCTTGATTATTCTGATCATAAGAAAGATTCATGCAGGAAGTTGAACTATGGACTGTCGATTATCATGATAGTAAAGGAGTACCCCCATGATGGAAATTTGCAATTGCTGAATCACATTACTGTTCTCCTGTTTTGCATATCTCAGCGCTAAGCAATTGGATACCCTTTTGAAACTTCAAAAACCTCAAGTCATGTTTTATTTTAACAGAAGAACCTCTCTTGATACAACTTAACTGATTACCAATCCTGCAGAGAATAGAATTGTATGCTTGCTTGCTCGTGTTTAATATTATTAATGATATGGGAGCTACTGTAGATATTTATCTTTTTAGCAACAAGTGCATCAGAGGTACATGAACACCTTACACGCTCCTCTGCCTCTTCAGATTAAGAGGTGCAGGGACTATTGATGTCAAAACGTTTATATTTTATTGAACAAAAGTTTTGAATTCTCTTTACCTAAAGGTATAAGAAAGGTGTTATCATACTCCCATTTTAAAACAAAGTGTATATCTTATATGGAAAAATTCAAAAGTGCATCTTGAAATAATCACAAGGGCACAGGTAGTGATAACATGAAGATTGGAGCCTCTAAGAAACTCAGAAGAACAAAATCTATTAAATCTTTCCACGATCTTTGATAAGGAGTTTTAGGTGCAGTGCTGGTAGGTAGTTTTTAGTTAATTTTTGTGCTAGAGATTTCTTATGAGCTTCCTATATTTCTAAATGCTCTTGGTATTGAGTTAGATCATGCTGCACATACTTTCAATAAGAAACTAAGAATTTTGGCCAAAACTGGAAGTTTCTTCTGTAAAATTATCAGATTTTAACAACTCGGAGTTAGTGTTTGATATTCTCAAAGGTTCCATATAGCAATCTCCATGTTCATTACCTGTGCCCTCCTGAACATTTGACAGCAATGCTTTTGAAGCCATCAAATATTCAGACATATACCTGGTCCTTTCCCATGTTTAGACATTGAATATTTAGACATAATATTAAGTGAAAAAGGGTGACATTGGCTAATAATACTAAAGACTAGAGTGTTATAAAACATTCTCATATAATTGGTTTCTTCAGAAAGAAAATGATTGCATGGTCTGCAGGAGTAACATGGGTTGGGGTTGAGTGAGTTGTGTTAATTGCGGGAAATTGTAGGCTGTGAACTGTTCAATAATCTTTCACAACATCAAACAATTAAGCTCCAACAGATTTGGTTATATAAAAACTATATCGTAAGTTTTTTTAAAAAATCTTAGCTTGATTTTTAGCTTTTTCCCTGTTGGAAAAATTTCATGGCCGAGATTTTTTGTTCCAAAACAATAGAAGAAAGATCTGTGGCATAGGCTTCATGGATTCCACTCTGAGTAATGAGTTACATTTTTTAAGATGCCTTTGGAATCACAGCAAATTTTTATCATCAATGTTTGAATGCTTAATTTCCCGGGGGGGGGGGGGGTACTTAGTATATTTGTCCGACGAGAATGTGCCATTTTTAAGGGTATCGTTCCACCAATTTTTTCTAGCACAGGGTATCAAAATGAGGCAATTTTTCTAGAGCAGGTTGTCAAAACATGTCAAAGGGGAACATTCTGCTAGATTGGGTCATTTTTCTGTCAATTTTCATGTTTTTGAGTTTACTTTTCACAAATTTTTTCTAGAACAGGTTATCATTTTGAGCAAAAAGTTCTGGAGCAGGGTCAAAAGAAGTTTCATGGGCACACCCCCGTACAAATTTGAGTCAAGTACCCCCCCCCCCCCCGGGCTTAATTTTCATGAATTTGTTTCTCATTTTTGTGCAAATTGTTGATTTTCTGGGAATGGATTGCAAATAGCTTTTCACCTCAGGATGCAGCATGACATTCCTTGATCAAATCCCCCCAGGATTGTTAAAGATTCAGAATTTGAATCCATCTTCGTAAGAAGCTCCTTGTCATCATTTCTCTTATTGTCATATATGAGCATTCACTTTTTGGATTTTCAAAATTTTATGTCCAGAATATGAAATTTCAGCATTGTGGATTTCTGGTTTGCAGAAATTTCAGGATATCACTTCAGACTCGAATTATCAGATCCACTTCAGATCCTAAACCACACAGTATTGGTGTTCATAGTTGCAAGGTGGACTTGTCTGTTATCAAGCCTGTGACATAACTTGTTTATACATAATTCGATTTGTCATTAAATGGGTTGTATTTTTAAGCCAAAAAGAATACAAATATCTAAAAATTGTGCGTTATACATCTGAAAACATGAAACTTGGACCCCCTTTCTAGAATCTCCCTGCCCCAGATTAGTTTCATGTAAATCTCAAGGACATTTTTGCATTCTCAACATATCAATCTTCTAGCAAAGCATGTCTCAAATTTCCTGTACATTCCTTAGCTTCTAGTACATACCTTTGCCCTTTGCTCCCTAGACTTGCCCCAAGTCTATTTTGTCAACTGTAATAGGTCTATCTGAAAGAACACTACAAAGTACTTATGGTACGTAGATATCTGTAAAAGGGAAGAAAACCCTATTCGCATGCGCCAGGAATTACCCCTTTTTGCTCCCAAATTTGCAGTTCTATTTCGTCATCGGCTCCGTCGCTACGGAGGAGTACGAGAGAGAGCGCAGTAGTTCATGCAAACCAGTTGTGTGGTGCGTTCATGCGAAGTCAGTCACGAATTTTTGCAGCTTTTTGGAAAGTCTTCGAGTCTTCCAGTTCAACGTGGAATTTGGCATTTCGTATTAAAGTTTGCTGTTATCGCATTGTTAAGTTAAGTATCGCATTATATTTCCCATCTTTTCCGAATTTTTGCTTATGGATAACGCGGAGAGAGACTTGGCTTCGGGCCAAGATCTCGAAACAACGCAGTCGAATAACAACTGCGTCACAGAAAGTTCTTCTTCTGCCAGCGTGCAGGAATCGCCGATGATGGTTACGCTATTAAAGACGATGCAAGAGCAACTGCAGGTCTCAAATCAGTTGTTGTTTGGTCTGGTCACTGAAATCAAGCGGTCTCCTAATCGTAAACGGAAAATCTCTGTTTCCGATTCTGATGACGAGGAATCGTTTTCCGTCCAGTCACGCCCACATCAGGGAAAAATCGCACGCGAGTCTGCTACGATTTCAGTTGCTCCGCATCGCCAAAAGATAGCCTTGGTTAATGAACCGTCTGCTTCTGGATCCCATGTCCCTAGTCAAATTTCTTTTGGGGTACAGCAAAGTGAACCCACGGCCAATATGCCCGAAACTTTGCCCTCTGTGCCTGATCCATCTCAACATCTGCCAGTTGATGATGATGATGTCTTAAGCCTTTATGGCGATCATGACATTGATCAGGCCGATCATCGCGTTAATCGCAAAAATGATGATCTCCATGATCCTGATGCTGATCAAGGCCAGGCTACTCTTCAAAATGAACCCGGTCAGCAGGATCACGAGGAGCTAATATCTTTGGATGTGTTCCTAGAGAGTATCGACAGCTCTACCAGCATTACTGCCCCCAAAGGTCCTTCGGTTTCCGCTAATTTGGCTACCCTTATCAATACGCGCTTTAAAACGGAGCTTGAAACAGGCCAACGTAAGCAAATCAAGGCAAAATATCTTCTTCCCGAGAATTGCACTGAATTGTTCCGGCCCCCTGTCAATGAACACATTTGGAACCCATTAAAACCAGATGTGAAAGGTGCTGATCGTGCCCTAGTGGCCATGCAAGATACCCTAGTCACTGCATCTGGTGCCATTGCAGCATCCTTAAATGATTTGCTGTTGTCTCGTGACAAAACTAAGCCACTTGACTATAAGGAGTTATCAACACGCCTTATCGATGTTGTATCCTTACTTGGGTCAGTCTGCAGAGAGCTTTCATATCGGCGTAAAGAGGCTCTTCGCCCTTACATCAATGCAGACTTTAAATTTGCCTGCAATCGCTCCACGAAGCCTGATAAGTTTCTGTTTGGGAACGATATCAGCAAAACAATGCAGGAGGTAAAAACCATGGGCAAGATTGTCCAAAAGTTCCCACAAAAGGCACGAGGGGGGTCACAATTTCGGGGTTCAGGCCAAAAACCACAAAACAAATCTTATGGTCAGCCTTTTTTATCGCAGAGAGGGAGGATCTCGTATCCTCCCAGAAGGAACCAGGGACAATTCCCCTCAGGCCAAAACAAAAAGAAGTCTTGGAACAATTGGAGCAAGTAAACACGACGGTAACTTGTTTTTCATCTTTTGTTGATTCGCAATTATGCCCTTATTTGCATGATAGGGTAAAGCAATTCTCTGCTGGGCAAATAAAACATCATTTACGTCAGTGGCAGAATATCACTTCAGATCAATACATTCTTCAGATGGTTGCAGGGGATATAATTGAATTCAATGGCAATCCTCCAACCAATAATGTCTGTCCAAATAATCATATTTCAAACGACAGCATTGCTAACGTCACAACTGAGATTGATTCTCTGCTTGCCAAGCGAGTCCTAGCCTGCGTGCAGACTCAACTCCTCGAAAGTATAGAGTCTGCGCAACAAAGTCCATTTAGCCTTTCCCGCCTCGATATGATGAACGACCGCGCGATATCTCTTTTGTTAAGCTCATTGTTTTTGGACCAATCAAGCTAACTTCTCAAGAAAGTTTGAGAAGTGAATGAGCATTTTGATTGGTTCAAAAATGAGCTCATTGTTTGATAAAGTGGCGTAATGCGGATTATGCCGCGCGGTCGATAGTTCTCTAAAGATGGCGAAGTACGAAGCTGTGGAGAGATAGGGGAAATCTTCCTTGCAATATTCAAGGAAAGGCAAGAGCATTTCAGCTTTCATCATGGCATTACAAGCTTGCTTTGAAGATTGATTAAAGATTCTGATATGTTTTTTCGATGGAAGAACTTCTTCAAGTCCTTGCACTGCACAGACAAGACGAGAGTTGCGAGAAGTGAAAAACAGGTCAAAAATAGTCGCTGTTCGTTTTCTTTTAGGCCATGCCTTCCTATCTTGATTGCTGATTTATTATGGACCGCATTGCTCGACCTGATAACTTTTTGGTTCTTAGCTGCAGACTTCAATATGAGGAAGTAATGTGTTGAAGCTCAAAGAGATCAGCAGCAGAGTAGCTAAAATCCACACATTGCTCGGTCCTCGGAAGCAAAGCAGGAATGCTTTAGCTAGTTTAGTGAATGCTTGCTAAAGACAGATTTATGACAAAATTCCTTTGCATTTTCAAGTGACAGTTGTTGTGTTACATTCGGTGAAGTTCACTGAAATGGGTCTTCATGTTTTGATTGCCATAAACAAGCTGAAAGGCATCCAAGCAGTGTGAAGGGATTTTTATAAAGACTTCTGCGATGACCTTATTTACCCAGGTGTTTTTGTGTGTTTACAAGAACATTTCTTGCTTGGCTAGAAATTGCCAATTATATGCAAATTAATTTTTAAGCAGCTGCTCCCAGCTTTATTTTGGTGCCTTTTCATTGTATAATGCCTGCTAAAAGTCCTTGGAACACTGAAGGCCATTTCTTGATAATCCACATTTCTATCAGCAAATAGTTTCAGCACCCCCACCCACAAAACAATGTTGATTTGCAAGATTATTGTTGCAGGATCCCATCAGAGTGGTGAATCGTTCTGTTATCCCCGTTTTGTCATGACAGAGCAACACATTGTTGTGAGGGGGGAGGGGGAAATCGCAAAACAGGGCAAAATTAGAAAGGTGTTCCAAGACTTTTGGCAGGCACTGTAGCTCATTACAGGCAGAAAAGGAGGTGCAAGTCAAAAAGGGTTCTTGTCTTAACACAGACAAGGCAGAAAATATTTTCTACAATGCACAAAGTTATTTCTAGTGTTTTGGTAAGTTGCAAGTTATTTATGTTAAGCCTGACCCCAGCATCCACTTATTTCATTTTTATGCCTTATTGCAAAAAGCTGATATTTGCTTTGACGCTGTTTTGTTTCCTTGAAAAACTTGTCTTAAGTTTTGATGTTTAAAATTATTTAATTATGTTCATCCAAATACTATCAAAATTAAAGCAGCAACAGCAAGAGCTTCTTTCATACACACAACAACTCATTCAAAAATATATGGATTGAAAGGCCAAGGAACAGGAAAACGTGTTCAGTTGGCAAATAATCTGTTTCTTCATTTTATTAGCATTATATGTACACAAAAATTTCCTGATGATAGTTTTGTGAGTTCGTTGTTGTATTCCCAAATATTAATATAAACCATCAACTTAATCATCATGGCATTATAAAAAGCTCCCCTCGTTAACTTGTATTTTGGTAATTAGGAGAAGTGTTGCTAGTGTGCAAGGGTCACTATCCTTGAAAAAATTCTGCAGGGTTCAGACTTCCTTACTGCTGCAGTAAATAGCCATTTGCTACAGTACAAAAGAAACTACTGTAGATCTACCAAACAAATTTTCCTGGATGTTGTAGGAACACCAGTTTTTAAATGTTAGCAGTTGTCGTAAAATCAGTAGAGATATTAGCAAGAGTTATTAATTTCAATAAACTGTGGATATTCTCATATTATTTTTTGCTTCAATCAGCTGCTTAGGATACAATGATAAAAGCACGGGTGCAGTACATAACATTCAGAATATAAAAGGCCACAGTACCTTGAACAAACAACAGGGAGCAGTTAGTTATTTTGATGCAGCTTTAAATGCCACCTATTTACAGACTCTTGACTGTATACAATGGTGTTGAAAAGCTTCTTCTGTAAATAATATACATAGGGGAAACTCTTCAAGAAACTTTCAAAACGTGCCCAAAATCATGAGAAAATTTCCCTAACATATCTGCCTTACATGGGCCTTACAGCAATGACTTCTGCACACTTTAGCACATGTACTATCCTCTTGGGAGGATGAAACAGTCTCCCCCTGGTATCAATAACCTATTCAGGGGGATTCCATCCTCCCAAGAGGACAAAATACATGAATACATGTGAGTGTCATCATTTTTAAGAAGGAAAACCAAGGAAAATTTGCTCATTGTTTTCACTCTTTTTTGAAGGTCTTTAGAAGGGGCTCTCTGCAAAAAATCCCCCACATCCACGGGAATGAATGGCCGATAAAAGCCCGGCAAATTGCAGAGCCTAATTGAACATATTGGCAATAAAACAAGACAGTTTTCATTATTATTGCTTTGATATTCAAGGGAGCAGTCATGGCATAAAGCAGTGATTTTTCCTGTACCAAAAGTTGAAAGTTTCCCACTAGACTTTCTTACCAAGGTTTCTTATAAAAATGATTGTACTGTAATTTGAGTGCATAATTTAACTTTTTGCTAACAGAATGCCAGAATGGTAAGGGTCTGAGAGGCACCCCTAACCCAAAGAATATGCCCCCTTGCTTGGCTGGAAACTTTGTTCTGTGCACCAAAGAACCTCAGTGCAAGATTTCAGGGACAAGAGTAGAAACGATTAGCCCTCATTTTTGCTGCTAAAGCGCATGCGCGTAGCAGAATTTAGACGGGTTGATTGAAATTCCTGTGTCGATCTCCACGTATGGATGCAAAAACAAACAACAACAACAACAACAGAATTTGTGGCATCGTGCTTGCTATGATGACTGCACACCACTTCGATTTTGGATGCAAGAAGTTGGCTCACGTTCATTGCGAGAAAAAGAAGGGGATTTTCACTGACTCTGGTACGTATCAAACATTTTTAAAATCTCATTTTATAGTAAATATGGGAGGATTTCTTTTTATCCTCTCTGCTGTGTCGTGCAGCGGATAGGTTCCAGAAGTGGTGGTAGGAAGATTTCACCAACGAAGGCCTAAGCGTTTCTTACGCTTTCACAAGTAAACAGCAATGACCTGCCCTTTGTGGCAACAAATAAAACGTTTAAACCCATTGTGGTATTGGCAGTTGTAGCAACAAAAGCAAATATATTAGGTAACTTTCCCATTGTGGAAAGAAAAGTGAATTACCCATTGTGGTTAAAAACAGTGAATTGCATATATTGTGGCAACAAAAGCTACTACTTCAAAACCATTCAAAACCAACTGAAACAAACAGCAAATTAAGCGAATCTGGTCATTCAGTAGCCTGAGATCAGGCTCTCCAAAAAAATTTTAAGCGAAATTGCGGAGGAGAGGAGAAGGGGAAAGGGAAAACCTTTTTCCTTCCTTCCTTTCTCATTTTTTCTTTCGGTGAGCCTGATCTCAGGCTAGTCATTCAGTATGCTCAATTACTTTTGGAAACATTTGTCAAGTCTCTTTCTTTAGTAATACACAAGATGATACAGCACTCGAACATTTTTCACAGATAACAATCATGCAGTTTTCTTATTAGATGGGTACTTGGTATCTATTATTCACAATCCTAACTCAGGGTTTATGCATTTGATTAGAAAAGGTAAGAATTCATCTTTTAGTCGAGTATTGTTGCACTTTATAGAACAGTAGTTTTCTTTTTGCTTTGAAAACTGCAAATATTTGGTGCATAAATGTGCCATGGAGGATTGTTTCAGAACAGAGGAGATAATTTCCCATTGCATAAAAAATCACAAGGGAGGATTGCAAAAAAAGATAATTGAAAAGATCTTTCAACCATGATTCTTTGCACCTGAAAAAATTTTGATTGGCTTCTTGATGGGAGTCACTAATTCAAGATTCAAGATTCAAGATCCAAGATTCAAGATTCAAGATCCGGAATTCAAGATTCACACTAATTCTAGATCCGGAATTCAAGATTCACACTAATTCTAGATCCGGAATTCAAGATTCACACTAATTCTAGATCCGGAATTCAAGATTCACACTAATTCTAGATCCGGAATTCAAGATTCACACTAATTCTAGATCCGGAATTCAAGATTCACACTAATTCTAGATCCGGAATTCAAGATTCACACTAATTCTAGATCCGGAATTCAAGATTCACACTAATTCTAGATCCGGAATTCAAGATTCACACTAATTCTAGATCCGGAATTCAAGATTCTTACTAATTCTAAATCCAGAATTCAAGATTCACACTAATTCAAGATCCCGAAATCAAGATTCACACTAATTCTAGATCCCGAAATCCAGATTCATACTGAATTGGGCTTTTTAAGAATTCCTTGGAGAATCTGCGTGGTTTCATCTTTTTCGCTGTATTTTCTTTGTATCAGGCTTGCGAATAGATGGTTGATCTACCCAATTCCCCCGCCAATTCCTCAATTTACAACACACGCATTCTTACTTAAAGGTACTTGAGCTTCTGTAAATGTCTAAATCTTGAAAAGACTTCAAAAAACCTTCCTTTGAGGGCACAAGTAGTGAGCATGAAGACTGTTAATGGAGCTTTAAGAAACTCGTAAAAAACTCTGACCATTGAAAATCTGACCAGAAACTTTCAGTGCTGGCCCGAATTCTTAGTTTCTTAAAAAAAATGTGTGCAAAAATGAGTGAAAATAAAAGAGAAATGCCATGGATTTCCATGATAAAAGGAAAAGAGTTTCTTGAATAATTTGGCCAAGTATTGAAGTTTGTTCATTATTGTTATCGAAGAGCCGAGGTTCTATCGTTTCTTATTAAAAAATGTGTGCTTGAAACTATTTCACTTTCAAGGGCATTACGGATACAGTATATGTATCATAACTTTTACGTTGCTTTGTTGACAAACAGTCTTTCGTTTGTTAAAGATTTATGTTTTGTGCTAACATGTCAATTATTTCCTTCAATATCTGCAGAGCGGGTAAAGACAGAAAGGGTTTTAATTAAGATTCTCATCGCAGCAAGGGCTATGACACAATCATTCATACCACTCAGTAAAAGTGACATGGGCTACACGTATTTTTTTTATAAGAAACTAAAAATTTGGGCCAGTACTGAAAGTTTCTTAAAATTATCAGATTTTGAGTACTCAGAGTTTCTTACGAGTTTCTTAGAGGTTCCATAACAATCTTCATATTCATTACTAGTGCCCCGGTGAACATTTCAAAACAATGTTTTTAATTAAGCCTTTCCAATGTTTAGACATTATACTCAAGTACCTTACGAGTAATAATATGATACAGGAAACAAGTGAAAGTAAAGTAAAACATGTCGAGGATTTCCTTTATCAAAATAAATAGTTACTTAGCTTATATTTTCCCAGTACTGGATTTTTTTAATTTTTGGCGATCTGAGAGTTGAGTTTCTTATAAGCAGTTTCTTATAAGAAAAAATACGTGTATTATTTCAAATTCTGTCCGAATGGTCCGAATAACCTGTAAGATAATCTTAACTTATATAGAATTGCAGATCTTGACTTACACTTGCTTTTTTCATAAGAAACAGCTTATAAGAGATGTGAGGCGACTTTTTGAAGCCGATAAACCATCCTACCTGGATTGAAAATGCAAAGAAACTTTTGTAATTTGCAGCTTTAATTAAATGTTTCCATTGACAGTCTTCATGTTCACTACTTGTGCCCTCAAAAGGAGGTGTTTTTAAAAGTCTTGGCAACGTTTAGACATTTAGCTCAAGTACCTTTAAGTAATGTGATACAGAAAACAAAGAATATGTGTGTTTTTAATTGAGGAATTGGGTAGATCAACCATTTATTCACGAGCCTGATACAAAGAAAATACAGCGAAAAAGATCAAACCACACAGATTCTCCAAGGAATTCTTAAAAAGCCCAATTCAGTATGAATCTTGATTTCGGGATCTAGAATTAGTGTGAATCTTGAATTCCGGATCTAGAATTAGTGTGAATCTTGATTTCGGGATCTAGAATTAGTGTGAATCTTGAATTCCGGATCTTGAATTAGTGTGAATCTTGAATTCTGGATCTAGAATTAGTGTGAATCTTGAATTCCGGATCTAGAATTAGTGTGAATCTTGAATTCCGGATCTAGAATTAGTGTGAATCTTGAATTCCAGAACTTGAATCTTGAATCTTGGATCTTGAATCTTGAATTAGTGACTCCCCTTCTTGATTAATTTTTCCCCTCCTTTAGCCCAAATTCTTTTGTCAGTATATTTCTGTTATCTACTCAGGTACTTAAATCAGCCTTTCAACCACCATACCACCATGTGCCATCTTTTTATTGGTGGTCATATTTGTGGACTGTAAAATGGTGACAATGAAAAGGCTACAATTGGTGTATTCACAAACCATGCTCATTGCAAAGGCCCCTTTAATGTTGCCATATGACCATGCACATATATATCTCATACACAAAAGCTTAATATCTCATTTACATTTTGTTGCAGAAATGAAAGGTAACTTATTAATTTGTGACAGCCCATGTAAAGATTAACACAGCATTGGATCACTATCTGCGTATTAACTGTTCATATTCCTGTAACTGTTTGCACAGCATTGGATCAGTATTTGCTTCTTTAACCATTGACACTCGAAGACCAAGGCAGCATAAGATAACTGCTGGATGCACATTCTTACACAGACCAAAAAGCATTGGATCAGCATTGCTTGTGACCATTCTTCACACCTTGTGATGTGACTTTTTAACTTGGATATAAACTGTTACCAGATGAACTTTTGAAGAATTGTTATGGCCAACCGTTGTGTATCATATACCCACAAGACTTGTTTTCATTTGAGGCATCATACAAAACCTGTTATTTGACACAGAATTGAAAAGGGAACACTTTGTGTATTGCCATCATGTATCAAGTTGTTTGAATATTATTGAAGAGGCTGATTAATGCAGATGGAAGCAGATAATTGACATTCTGAGCTAATTACAAAGAAATGATGAAAGCAGAAATGTATTACTTCTAAAACATCAAAACTATTTTTGCTTCAAAATACCAGTGTTGATCTATGGCCAAATGAGAAAATCATATACTATTTGAGGTACCACCTGGGGAAAAGAAAGCCTTGCAGTCCAAGAAAGTACAAAATGAACTGACAATGATTAACTGAGTCTTAAAATTGCAATTGAAGACATGAATTGAGATTAATATCACATTGAGTTTTAATGAGTATTGTAGTCGTGTAATGCAGTCTTGAAATTTACAAACAGCTCTCGTAGTTCTTTAATTGTTTTACCTCAAAAAGCTGCAATTTAACTTGGTTTCAAGCACAGTCATGCTCCGAAATATCCACTGTGACATTTATTTTTTTGACAATCTGCGGAATGTTATTATGAGTAATACTATGAGCAGCACTTACTTAACTACGTTAACAGCTAGTATATACAATATACTTTGTTGTGCATTTCATAATGATTCCAGTCAGGCCTCTTTGATGGGGCTCCAATGATTTTTGTGATTAGAATATTCTGCTTTGGGGTCAATGCTTTTATTGAAAATTTTTCAAAAAGAGTATGTACAAGATCTTGTGATAAATAATCTCATACCGGATGTTCAGAAGGCTTTGAAATTCTTATTTTGCTAAATGTTCACAGAAAGAGGGTTTAACAAAAATTTCTCTTCAAGTTAGGAATTTCTTTTTCCTAGAGCCCTGGATGGAGGGAGGTACATATTAACATGTTGAGGGTACAGGTATGTGCCACTCGTACAGGTGGGTTTTCGGACCCAACATTCTCCAACAAGGATCTTTTTTAGCAGATTTTGCTGAAACATGGGTAGGATTATTGGCTGAAATTGACAGAGCAATTGTCAAAAATGGGTAGTTTTCCATCAAGCATCATCATAAGCGTACAGGGTGGGGGCCGGGGGGCGGCAGCCCCCCCCAAAATTTTGGAAAAATCGTCGAAAATCAGCCCCAATCGGACAAGAATCTGCCCTCAGTTGGGCAAAAATGTTGGTAAACAATGACTTTGTGTCGGGCCGCCCCCCTAGATTTTTTCTTCCCGTACGCTTACGAGCATCATCATAAAAATTGGGTCCGAAAGCAAATTTTGGCAATTCCATCCTTAAGTCACTCTACCTCCCCCCACCCCAGGCCAGAGCCACACCTAATACATTGTGGTATCAATTGCCCTAATTGGGATATTGTGTTGCAAGTATGTTCCCAAAAAAGTGTTCCACAAGTGAGAATCTGTCACTCTAACATTTTCGAAGGCAATACAGTAATTGCTTGCTCAGGCATCTGGCAGCCCTGTGGCTGTAATAAAGATTGCAGCTTGAAAGACAACGTTCCCCTTATTTGCTGCAGTGCAAACAATATCCTTCCCTTTTACTGAATATGGCTGATGGAAGGTTGTTCTTCAACCGGCCCACGGTCTCTCGGCACTTTTATTTTGCAGCGGGCCTAGCACTAGCAGTGTCGGGCAATAACTGCTATTCATTGAAAGAGCATTGTCACGTTAGCACCAAATTCTAAATTAACTTGCCACAAACTGAACAATGGCAGTATCATTTCCAAGGTAAGAAGTTGAAATAAAGCATTCATGAATGCATAATCGGCGAAGTGAAATGCTGGAAGAATGACAAACATCTCTCGCCCCTCTATCTCCTTCTTTTATCTGAACGCAACGCGCGAACCGCGAAGTCACCGCTCGCGAAGACAAACGAAAACGAGGCTTTCATTTCTGCTGAGTCATGGAAAGGCTAAATGGACTTTGTTGCGCAGACTCTATACTTTCGAGGAGTTGAGTCTGCACGCAGGCTAAGCGAGTCCTTGTTCCCTGTGAACATGAAAACAATGAGTTCATTTCTCCAATTTTTGTTGTACCAAAGCCTGATAATCAAGTCAGATTGATTCTCAATCTCACGGCATTAAATGCTAATGTTACCTATTATCACTTTAAAATGGACTCAATCCATACGGTTATCTCCATGGTTACCCCAAATTGCTGGATGGCCTCAATTGATTTGAAGGATGCTTATTATAGTGTTCCCATTCAACCTGCTTATCAAAAGTATTTACGATTTCAGTTTTTGGGAAAGCTATACCAATATACAGCATTTCCGAATGGTCTTGCCTCGTGTCCAAGGAAATTTACTAAACTGTTGAAGCCTCCTTTGGCTACTTTGCGGGAACGAGGCCACCTAGTATCCAGTTATATCGATGATATATATTTGCAAAGTGAAACTTACGCAGGCTGTATCCAGACTGTCAAAGCCACCTTGAAACTGTTTGATACCCTTGGTTTCGTTGCACATCCCACCAAATCGGAATTTATTCCAAAGCAAGAAATTGTCTTCTTGGGATTTGTATTAAATTCTGTAACAATGAAAATAACCCTCACACCTAAGCGTTATGACAAAGTTCTGCAGTTCCTAAACGAGGGGGGCTTTGGGGTTTCACGGGTTGCGGGTTTGACCAATCTTAGCCCTCGGGTTTCGGGTTTTACGTCTAAATCGTGCGGGTTTTCGGGTTTGGAGATGCTCCACGGGTTGCGGGTTTGGCCAATTTTGATGCTCGGGTTTCGGGATTTCTTTAAAAAATTCAATGTTTTCGGGTTTTTGAAGTCATAAATTCTCTTTTGGTTAGCCGAGATCGAAAAACCAGCTTCCGAATGCTTGAAATGATGCACAGAGTGTCAGTGAGAACGAAAATGTCGGAAATAGTCGAAGATTATTACCGAAAATTGAAATTTTGCGTTCCGAAGTGCAATTTCGGGTTTCGATTTTTTTGCTTGCGGGTTTTCGGGTTTTTGCTAATTTTGGTCCGAGTTTGCGGGTTCTAGTACCCCCCAAAGCCCCCCTCCTAAACTTCATCCGCGAAAATGCTTCAAAAGTGAAAATTCGCGATGTTGCTAGAACTTTGGGATATATGGTCTCAAGTTTCCCTGCTATTCCCTTTGGGGGTGCACATTATCGGTGGCTAGAACAAGATAAAACACGAGCTTTGAAAGCTTCTAAAGGAGATTTTGAGAAAAAGATGGCCCTTAGCTCATCTGCTATCAGCAATGTTGAATGGTGGCTTCAAAATCTGCCACACAGTTATGGTAATATTGAAAAAGCCTCCTTTGATCTGACTATTTATTCTGATGCATCCTTGATCGGTTGGGGGGCTGCCACAGGGCATCTGACCACTGGTGGTAAATGGTCCCACAGAGAATCGCAATATCATATCAACGCATTAGAATTGTTGGCTGCATTTTTTGCCATTAAAAGCTTCAAAGACAGTATTTTGAATAAAAATGTTCGCATAATGCTTGATAACACTGCAGCAGTTTGTATAATCAATCGAAAGGGTACCGCCCACAATGATACATGTAATACCATTGTGGTTCAGATTTGGGAATTTTGTCAAGAAAATAATATTTTACTTACTGCATATCACATTCCCGGAACCGAAAATATTACTGCTGATAGAGAATCACGTATTTTTTCTAATCACGATGCAGAATGGATGCTTAATCCTAACTGTTTGCAAAAGGCATTAAATACACTCAATTTCCAACCAGAAATTGACCTTTTTGCATCTCGATTGAATGCACAATGTCCTAATTATTGCTCCCTAAGGCCAGATCCTAGTGCATCGCATATTGATGCCTTTAGCATTTCATGGACTGGTCTCAAATTTTATTGTTTTCCCCCTTTCAGCTGTGTGCTACGTGCACTACAAAAGATACGCCAAGACTTTGCGTTGGGAGTTGTAGTTGTGCCAAAATGGCCTACACAAATCTGGTATCCACATTTGTTACGCCTGCTAGCTGCTCCACCAGTGTTTCTACGGCCAAGCCGCAAATTACTGTATCTCCCGGAGTGCCCGGAGTCAGTACATCCTCTGTATCAAAAATTGACTTTAATGATTTGCCTTCTATCCGGCACCGATTCTCACAATATGGCCTATCTCCCTCTTCCCTTGACATAATCATGGCGGCATGGCGTGATTCGACCAAAAAACAGTATACTACTCACATAAAGAAATGGGTTTTATATTGTTCTGCAAATAATTGCGACCCAGTACATCCACCACTTGCAACAGCTCTTGATTTTCTTACATCCTTATATCAGCAAGGATTGTCGTTCAGCTCCATCAACACAGCAAGGAGTGCATTATCATCATTTTGCAATTTTGAAACGCTTGATGTTGCATTCGGCCAGTTGCCAGTGGTAAAACGTTTCATGAAAGGAGTGTTCCAACTTCGCCCTTCCCTACCAAAATATCATTCTATGTGGGAAGTGAAATCTGTTTTTGACTTTTTGCGTTCGCAACCTTCAATCAGTGAACTTCCTCTCAAAGAGCTGTCTCCTCGCCTTGCTCTTTTGTTAGGTCTTCTCAGTGGACAACGTTGTCAAACGATTCAATTTCTAAATATTCAGCACATGGATGTTACTGATACAACATACACATTTTATATTGTTGAAAAGCTGAAACATACTCGTCCTGGTGTTCACCAGAAACCGTTATGCTTCATGAAATACGACATTGAACCTCGACTTTGTATATATTCGCATTTATCGGAATATTTACGTCGTACTGCCTCCTTTCGGGGAGAACACAAGCAATTGTTGCTCAGCTTTGTGCGTCCTCATTCGCCCGTCTCAAGGGACACAATATCACGTTGGTGTCGCACTATTCTCGATAAAGCTGGCATTGACATTTCCACCTACAGTTGCCATAGCACTCGTGCTGCATCGACTACGTGTCTTGTAAATAGAAATTTTGATTTGAAAGACATTATGGCTGCCGCAGGATGGACACAAGAACAAACGTTTCAACGGTTTTACAACATTCCTGTAAATAATACATTTAATTTTGGAAACGCTTTGCTTTCTGCTGGTAACATACCCATGTAGCAATGAATTGGGTTACAGTAGTTACACGGGAGACACTACCTATTTGGCAATTCCCTAAATTTAAAGGTATGTGTTTTGTTACTTTTCCCCACCAATGTCTCAATGACAGCTCTAAATTCTCGTACTCCTCCGTAGCGACGGAGCCGATGACGAAATAGAATTTCCCAATCAAACGAACTTACCTGTAAGTGATGTTTGATTGGAATTCTATGATTCGTCGGTCCGGAGCGAAGGAGGTGTACGCCCATCCCATCTGACGCCTATATTTACGGCCCTCCCTGCCTTGTATTACATTTTTTCGCCATTGATCCATTGCTGCTCTAAAGACTGGTTTGCATGAACTACTGCGCTCTCTCTCGTACACCTCCTTCGCTCCGGACCGACGAATCATAGAATTCCAATCAAACATCACTTACAGGTAAGTTCGTTTGATTGGGAAATTTTCTATTGATTCCCATTCAAAAAATGGTCACTATCAAGTGCCAGACAAAAATCATGAAGGGGCGTTGGAGGGCATTTTAGAGGTTGACAAGGGGTAACTTGCCACGGCGCATCCGAATTTTGGGGTTTCAGGAGAATCGGGGGTCATTATGATGTCATAACAGGGGGTCAAACTTTTTGGTGTGTCGATTTTCCGACCAGTCACTACGTTTGGAGTCGATGCTCCATGGTTACGAGTCGGATTTCAAACCGGTAAAAAGTTTTCAAGAGACCAGTCGTCTGGGAGTCGAGTGCCGCAATTTGGGGCTCAATATTGCCCCCAGGGGCAGAACGCGGGGGCCGTGAAAATGGGAAAAGATTTTGGCCGACCCCATTTTCGGCCGTAACTCCGTTTTGGGAGGGGTAAATTGCTTCGGCATGCCAAAAATCGACGGGAAACCGTATTCTTTCTCTAAAACACTTTTAATCTCGAATTTATTTCGAAAACTCGCAGAATAACGAGCCTTTCTTTTTTTCAAAGCTGTGGGGAAAATCCAAAAATTTTCCACTTAGGCCCTCTTTGCTCTCAAATGGATTGGGCTCGTTTTCCTACTAAATGCACTTGCTAACTCGAGGTTAATGATTAAATACCTTAAAAAGGGTTGAAATAACGTCCTCCAAAAGTTTTGTTGAGTTTCGACATTTATTCGCTTCAGAATCGGCCAAAGTCGATCGGGCATTTGATATTTATGCAAAGCTGCGGTTCCTCCATGTTTATTCACCGCCAGGCAGTATCGCGAAAGCGCGAAAATAAACGCCAATAGTCTCGTTTCTAGTATGGTGCCTCTTGATTGGTTTAAAAGACAATAGCCATTGTTTTTGGCCTCATTCTAGCAATTTGATTGGTCAATATGGATCCACACCATATTGGCCTAAAGTGGCTACACTTTATAAGAGTAATGAAATGAGTCCCTTATTGAGCAAGTGATATCTGCAAATCAAAGAACGCAGGGAAACAAGGGACGAAATGCCATAAGTCTAATCAGTTGCTAGACTGATTACGATTGAGTCCTAGTATTCGCTACCACCCACCCACCCTACTCGCTCATACTAGGACTCATTCATGGCTTCCCAGCCAAATGGCTGGCCCTGTAAAGGATTTGCCTCGCTTTCAGAATTGACCAGTGCTAAAGCTAAATTACGGAACAGCGCAGAGCAACAACAGCAGCAACAGTTGCCCAGCAACCGCCATCGCGATTCTTCATCAAGTCGGTAATGCACATTTTCAGGGAGTGAGCTCTTGATGAAAAGGTAAGATAAAGTTCTTTTCGCGTCCTACATTTTGTTTAGGAATACATTAAATGGCAATAACACAGCTACGTTGATATCATTCTGCTATGATCTAGTCAAAATGTTGGCATTTATAGTATATAGACATAGATAAAACCCAGGTCTCGGTAATGAGAAAATGTAATATGGCCTACTCTTGTGGCAAAATGTTTTCGCTACGTTTTCAAACAGTTTGTGTTCTCGCTGTCAAACTGACTTGGTCTAGTTTTGTTCAGCTCATGTCAAAAAAATTTACCATTGCAGCAGGTGAGCCAGATGAGGAGAAAATCTTTCAGAATAACTGTCAAAGAGGGTATGAGCAAAAAATTGAGTAACCCAACACGAAAAATCAAAAGTATGAGATTTCATTGTTGCTAAAGGAATTGAAGAAACAGAATTTCTACTTAGTAAATTCGGTTTTTTATTCTTTCATGTGAAGTTTTCTTTTATTGCATATCTTTTTTTATCCACAGATCAAAGTCCAGGCAAATAACAGAAACAAAGCTGCATATGTGAAACAAACAATCCTATAGTTTTGATCCATGATGGAGAAAGCAGAAAATTCATTATCTTCAAAATCTTACTGCAAACAACTCTTGTTTGCCTAAGCTGTAGGAACAAAGGCAGAGACTGTAACAACAAAAATTTTGCATTTTGATATGTGCAATCCAGGATTTAGAATGTTTTTAATATGTACTTTATTTTATTGTGAAAGGAATCAACACTATGTGAATTTTAGAAGATTTTTTTTTTTGCATATTGACCTGTGACACCTTGTCAACATATTTCTGCTATCATTTAACCAAATGATTTTCAATTTTGATTCACAAAAACTAAACTTTGTGGGTGTGTAGAGTGAAATAGCTGGGAATGAAATCAGTAATGCTGATTGTTGGAGTACAGTAGACTGAACTGTTAATTAAACATTTGCAGGGTCAAGAAGAAATACAGTAGTTCCAACAGTTATGAATAGAGAACATTTTGTCAGTTAAGTTTTCCTTTTCCATGAAAGTTATCAATACATTTTGCTGTATCCATTTTATCCTAAGCTCAACCTTTTACAATTCTTGGCAGTCTTTTCTTTCATCAAATACTGCAGCAAATACTGCACATTAATTTTGCTATCTTGTATCCTTTTTGATCCAAAGCTTGATTTACACTGAAAAGCTTGCTTTTACACTGGAAAGGCTTGCTTTTACACTGAAAAGCTTGCTTTTACACTGAAAAGCTTGCTTTTACACTTAAAAGCTTGCTTTTACACTGAAAAGCTTGCTTTTACACTGAAAAGCTTGCTTTTACACTGAAAAGCTTGCTTTTACACTGAAAATCTTGCTTTTAAGCTGAAAAGCATCACGATCCCAGGGAAAAAATTTGTAAAAATAGGTTAAAATATTTTGCAAAAGAACAAGATAACCTCAACACAAAATCCTGGAATGCTTTGGAATTAACTGTTCTCAAGTTCCATTGCATTGCCAAACTAAAGCTCCAATTATGTGTGATTTATGTGAAGTATCAACTCATGAAGTCAAGGTAGTGTTTTAATTATCATAAAAAGTCAACTTAGGATGCAGATGTAAACAAACAATTTTTGGAATTAGGGAGAACAAATCAGTGAAATTTGACAATGGATAGGGGTCATTAAACAAATTTAATTGAGCAAATGGCCGGCAAATGACAAGGAGATATTCTATGCATAATTTTTGAAATTCAACAAATTGTAGCAAATTGTTGCAGGGACGCCGGAGCGATGGTAGGGCAAGGGGGGCGAATAGGAAGGTAAGGGCAAACGAGACCGAAGGCGAGCGAAGCGAGCCTAAAAATTGGGGGTCCGGGGGTACTCCCCCGGGGAAAATTTTTGTGACCACGCCCTTTAGATTGGCTTAAAATGCTATCAAAAATGTTTTAACGAACATTAATAATGTTCTTTCACAAAATTTTTCGGCTATTTCTCCACATGTCCTCATTCCGAATCGCATAAAATAGCATATTGCTTATTTTAAAGTTGCAATTGCCAGTCATTTTTCGTTACTGGTGTGTTTCTGATAAGGGAATGAAGCTATGGCGGCTTTTCTATCAAGTTTCAAAGTAAATTATTGTTTTTCATTGAAAGGGCACTTTTGCCCCCCTTGCCCCCGTTAGGAAAGGGCAGGAGGGGCGCTTGCCCCCCGCGCCCCCCCTCTCCGGCGTTCCTGAATTGTTGTCCCTCCCCTGCCCGTGGATATGCAGCAAAAACTTAACTTGTGGCCTACCTGCATGTAGTGATGCATAAAGCGAAGTGGACCTGCCTAGACATATTTTTTTATCTAACTGCTTTAATCACCAAAAGGTTAAGAAACTCCTGTGCAAAATCTTTGTTCTGAAAGGTTCGCGAGTCGAGGGAACAGACATGAGTTGCTGTGGAACCTTTTAGAAACTTGTAACAAACTCTGGGTACTAAAGATCTGATAATTTTAAGAAACTTTCAGTACTTGCTCGACTTCCTAGGCCTAGGGGATTCCTAGTTTTCTATAAAAATTACGTGCAGAGAACAAGAGAAGTTTTAAATCTAGAGTAAATGAAGATACCAAAAATGACATATAGAGGGGCCATAGACCAAAGTTCCATTCTGAAAAGATTTTAGAAATGTACAGTTAATTGTTGACTTACTTGCTCGATGCTCGAGGCATCTTTGGATTTCTTCGCTGAGATTTGGGAGGTCTTCTCAAGTTTGTTTGAATATCAAATATTTCGACATAAAATTAATGTCCGGCCTGTTGTTGGCCAATTCTTCCTTTGTTGCCCGACCATTCATAGTCATTTTCTCATCCAGTTCAACATGACATCATCAACTCGTAAATACACATGTGGATGTTGAAAATTCCCAAGAAGCATTCACCTCCACTTGCTTTTTAAATTGCAGTAAAATCAGAACGAGAAATGGCGAATACTGACGAAACTTGGCGCCACAACACCTAACAACGGTCCGATTTGAGGTCTGGGTTAGAAAGAGAAATGGCGCGAAGGTGCCGCTTTCAAAGAAGAGCCTTCGACCCTTCGCCCCTAAGCCCTGAAGAGCTTCGGCCTCGCAGCTTTGCGACGAGTTGCCGCCATCTTTCGGTTGTGTCAATCAGTGGTCCGGGAAATATCATTTCTAGCCTTTTTTTGGCAGCTACTGAAAATAAACCAATCATTGGCAAGAAAAAAATCATGTGACCACGAAACGAGGTCATGTGACCAAAATGAAGCTCTGTGATTGGTAACACAACTTCTTGTGGTGATGATGATTATGATTCATGAAATGACATATCAGTTAAACTAACTACATATGATTTCATGCGCCTCAGAAGAAGCAGAGCTTATCGAGTCTGGGGCGCTTACAAACAAAACAGAACGGTTGATTATACAATATGCGGTTATACAATATGTGGTTATACAATATGAGGTTATACGAAAATTAGGTTAATATAATTTTAGGCTGAACTATAAAATACCTACCCATGTAAGTAATACACTGCTTACAAACTAACTAACATGAAAATGAAAAATGCGCAGAAAGATCTAATTGTTAGTTCAATGATTATATTTTATACATAGGAACCTAGTTTGTATTCTTTTAGAGCCTTGACATATTCTTTAAGGGGAGCTGTTTTGTTAAGTTCAGAGGGTTGAGAGTTCCATAACCTGGGGCCTTTGACGGTTATAGCTCGATCGCCAAAACGATTTTTAGTTTTTGGTACTTCGAAATTATCACTGTAGCGAGTGTGATAGTTATGAATGCTTGATCTAGTTTGGAATAAATTCTGAAAAGCATCTGGTAGTTTTTCATTGTTGTTCGTATACAAATGCATCAGTCGTAGAATTTTCAATTCGTATTGGTCTGAGATTTTTAGCACACTGAAATCTCTGTGTATAGCATTGGTTGACGTGCATATATTTTTGTACTGCAAAATTTTGAGTATTCTATTTTGGTGAACCTGAGTTCGCTTGAGAAGCTTCTTTGAAGCATCACCATAAATTTCAATGGCATAGTCTATTCTAGACTGAATGAATGCATTGTAGAGGGACTGTAAACAATTTCTAGGAAGTAGATGTCTAACTTTACGAAATATTGAAGCATAGCGAACTATTTTAGACCCTAATTCTTCTAGGTGTTTTTCCCATGTAAGTTTTTCATCTATGGTTAATCCTAAGTATTTGACGTAGCTAGACCTTTTGATATCTTCTCCAATTTTGATGCTGGTGTTTGGTGTGGGATTAGTCTTTTTGGGGGAATAGATGCAGTAGGAAGTTTTCTCTATGCTTAGTTTCAATCTGTTTGCTTTGAACCAAGTATGCAATTTTTGTAATTCTGCATTCGTGTCTTCTATCAGCACATCAATATTTTTGCCAGACGCGAAAATATTGGTGTCGTCTGCAAAAAGTCGTGGTTGTAATTTTGTAGCGTTGGCCATATCGTTGACATAGATTGTGAAGAGTATAGGGCCTAAGACAGACCCCTGCGGGACACCTGTGTGGATTGTGCCAAGTCTAGAGCGGTGGCCGTTTACGTAAGTAAATTGTTTTCGATTTGAAAGGTAGCTAGTAAACCATTTGCTTGAAAGTCCACGAAGACCGTAATGTTCTAGCTTTTTTATTAAGATGTTGTGGTCAATTGTATCAAAGGCTTTCTTGAGGTCGAGGAAAACCCCGAGTACAAAGTTCCCTTCATTAAGGCTAGTGTATATTGCATTTAAGGCTTCAGTTAGTGCCAAAGCAGTAGAGTGGTTTTCTCGGAAACCAAATTGCAGCTTGTATAGAATTTTGTGTTTTTTTAAGAAGTCTAATAAACGTTTGCACATTAGTCTCTCAAGGATTTTTTCAAAACAAGAGAGAAGAGAAATTGGGCGATAGTTATCTTCATCTGCTCTTTCTCCTTTTTTGAAGATGGGGATCACTTTAGCAATTTTCCAGATATCTGGGAAGACGCCGGTTTGGAATGAAAGGTTATACAAATGTGTGAGGGGGTCAACCAAAGTTTCAGCACATTCTTTGATGATGTCAGGTTTTATGCCATCATTCCCTGCTGCTTTACCAGGCTTTAAGCGATTTATTTCGTTGAGGATCTCTTGTTTAGTAACCTCGGTGATAAAGAAGGAATTTTCATTCTGGTTTTCTAGGAACTTGGAGAAGTGGGTACTTGTAGTAGCTACTTTACTACTAATTATGCTACCAATACTGCAAAAAAAGGTGTTAAGTCGGTTGGCAATATCTGCGTCTGTTTTAAGGGTGCGTTTTTCTTTATTGACTAGTTTAGCGATGCTAGATACCGTTTTGCTCTTTTTTGGATTTAGCATTGGACCAAGGAAGGCCCACATTCTGAAAACAGCATTTGCCTTGTCACTTAAGATGTCATTGAAGTAATTAGCTTCTGCTTGCCTTAAGCATTTTGTTAGAATGTTTTTGTACTTCTTGTATTTCTCAGTTGAGATTTGATCTTTTCGAGAAAGAAAAAGTTTATAGAGCTTGTTTTTCTTGCGTATGCACTTTCTCAGGTTCTTTGTCATCCATGGTTTGTCTTTGAGGCGTTTTTTTGGCAATGTTTTAAGTGGGAAGCAGTCATTGAAGCACTTCGATAACTTTTCATTAAAAAATTCGGACCCGGTGTTAGCATCCTGACATGCGTAAAGCTCGTTCCAGTCGAGTTTTAGGAGCATTTCTTTAAACTTAGCACGATTCTTTTTGCTATAAAAGCGTACTTTAGGCAAAGCAGAATTTTTCACGATGTTCTGTCTGAGCATTAAGACCGAGGCAAAATGGTCGCTAATGTCGGTTATTAGATTGCCTGCAATAATTTGGTCACTTGGTCGTTGCTGGTACATAAAAATATGATCGATAAGGGTTGCACTGCTACTAGAGATTCTAGAAGGTAACACAGTTTGAGGCAGGAATCCATGGCTAACAAGGAGTTCCAAATAGGTTTTCACGTTCTTGTGTTTACTATCATTATACTTTAGTAAGTTTATGTTCAGGTCACCAATAATGATAGCTTGGCTATATTTATGCTGGGCTATTTTTTCAAGAGTTGGCTCCAGTTTTTCGCAAAATTCGTTAATGTTACCATCTGGGTGCCTATAAATAAGGCCTAAAATGGATTCTGTGTTATTTTTGGAAAGGGTAAACCATAGGTTTTCGCATGGGCTCTCGCAGGTGAATGTGAAATCATTGATTATGTTGAATTTTATATCAGATTTTACGTAAATGCAAATACCACCAACATTGCCTCTTTGTGATGGGATTGGGTGAAAAATGTAGCCATTCAAAAGGGAAGCAAAATGATCCAAGTTAGTATTATGGACCTCAGTTAGGCATATGCAATCAAAAGATAATTCAATGGAACTTAAAAGGCTAACTAGCTCATCAGCATGTTTATTTAGGCTCCTAACATTTAAATGGAAAGTTGAAAAGCATGTTCTATCTTTACTAAATTGATTAATTTTATCAACAGTTAGGTACCTGCCATTCTCAGTGGCTGGGTCAAATTGGTCTATGAAATCAATAAAATCACTACTTGTAGAAGCAAATCCTAGGTCATCGTCACAAACAGGGGGGAGATTTCCCACCATAGCTGTGCCAATCTAAGATCAAGTGGTAAGGCGTAACCCCGGACCCAAAAACGCACAAAGTAGATTATAATTTAAGGGGATTTAAAAGACTGGGACAGGCATACCAAATTGCCTTGGTTGAAAAGTATAAGGACTAGGCATATTGTTGAACTGATACCATGGGTTTGTGTAAGTTCCATTTTGCGGGTAAGATGGGCTCCGGGTGGCTTGCATCGATATCAAAGGCCATTGAGCTGGGTACTGTTGTAGGGGAGCTGGAGTTCCTGGGAATCCTTTGGTGACATCACTATGCTGATTATAGTACATGGGAAATGAACTTTGCATCGAAGGTACAGAGGGCACTTCAGGATCTTTTCCATGTGTTTGACTTATTTCGGAATGTTGGCTACTGCTTTCTTTGCGGTTGTTTCGATTAATATTGCCAAAACGAGGGGCATGGTAGTTTCTTTGGGGCAGGAAAGCATCTTTGAAATTTCGTGAGAGGATCGCGGTTCCCTTTTCAGTAAGATGAAGACCATCATAGCGAAGCTCTGGGTCTTCTAGGTTTGATGCATTGTCGATGACTTTGAAGTTAAGTTGAGATGATAGACCTTTCAGTTGATCATTTACGTAATTGATTTTTTGGGCACTTCCAGTGGTTTTCAAGTCCTCCCTAGGTAAAATAGTTGATATATAAATAGACAGGTTTGGGTATGTTGTTGTGATTTCATTAATAGTGCGTTGAAACTGCTCCACAATTTCGTCGCCAGTCTGCTTGGGAATATCGTTGGTTCCAATATGTATGATGAGGTTTCTTAAAGAGGATAGATCTTGAGCGGCAAGTACATTTCTCACATCCCTAAGCTGTTTTCCACGTAGTGTCCTGACTTTGGTGGAGCGACTATAGTCAAGTTTTCGTGTTAAAATGCCTTTAAGAATGGAGTCACCAATAAGGTAACTGGAGATGTCTACATTTGTTAGGTCGTCGTGGTGATTCCCCTCTTGTAAAGGACTGGTCCATCTTCCGCTTTGGTTCCTTAAACGCACAGAAGGTTCCTGTGGAGATTTCACGAAAGGTGGATCACGAGGGTTGGAGAATGAGTTGATGGCAGTTGGGTTTGCATGAACTTGTTCGTCTCTGTTATTTACTGAGCCCTCTTTTTCTGTTACTCTTTTCAATGTATTTGCGTTTTCTCTGATGCTTTTCTTGATTTCGTTTATTGAAGCGAGAAGCTTTTCATACTTATCAGCACTCTTTTGTATCTGGTCTTTTGTGTTTTCAATTTCGAGGTTGATTTCCTGCACGTTTTTCCTGAATAATTTATCTGAGTTTTTTTCTGCTGTCTTTTTGTCGAACTTTTCCTCTTGGATACTTAAAACGATTGACTTGGTTTCAAGCATTACGTCTTTTAGGCTTTTTGCCAACGGGCAGTCCGCAGTTTTCGTGGCTGCACTTTTTTCTTGGTTCGCAGAGAGATCATCAAGTTGCTTTTGAAAGGTTGTTATATTTTTCTCAAGTCCTGAAATTTTATTTTTCAGGATCTGGATCTCAGATTTGTTGTCAGCAATTTCAGCTTTCAGAACAGAATTCTCATGAAGAGCTGCATTTAGATTTTCTTGGAGGGCAGCAGCAGGGGCAGTAGTCTGAGTGATTTGGTCGTGTCCTATCTCAATTTCCTTCAAGGAAAAAAGTATGTCGGAGTTATTGCTTCCATTTGAAATTGTATCGTCGTCATCGTCTTCTTCGTTGTAGACTTCTTCTAACAATTCATCATTGCTCTCATCAAGTGCAAGTTGAATCATATGCAGATCGTTCTTTTTTGGGTTTTGTCCTCCGACTTCCGTGTTTGGATGGCTAGGCCCACTGGCCTGCTCCATGTGGTCGATATCTTTGAGCGAAATCTGTGTTGTTTTTCTTCACTTGTGGCGCTGTTCTTCTATGAAATGAGGTCCAGGGCTACTATATACACTATACAAATAATATTTACATGATTAGGACTATCAAACGCGATATATATATTCGAACATTAATCGCTTCCACGTAGAACTGCTTCAAAATATATGATGACTCGGTATACTGGTACTCGGCCTAAATAGGGCCAGCCATTTGGCTGGGAAGCCATGAGTCCTAGTATGAGCGAGTAGGGTGGGTGGGTGGCAGCGATTACTAGGAGTCAATCGTAATCAGTCTAATCAGTTGCGTGGTCATGGCCCCTACGGTGTGGGACCAAGAGCAAGGTAAGTTGTGCAAATTTTTCTTAACCAATTAACGTTTCTTTATGAGTATTGAATTTGTAAAGCAGCCGTGCTTGCATCTGTTTTTATAAAAAAAAAACAGACTAATCTAATCGAGTGGTGTATCACACTTCCGGAGGGGTACTTCGGGGTTTGCGGTATTGCGGGGTATTGCGGTATCGGGGGTAAATTTTGTGCGGTATTGCGGTAATGACGGAAAAAACTTGCGGTATTGCGGTATCGAGCTTTCACAGCGCGGTATGCGGTATTGTACGAAAATTAACATCCAAACTTCATGCAGTGCCATTTTCCTGTTGAAGAAGAAAGCATCTTCGAAACGAACTGATAGAGGAAAGAAAAACGAAGAAGAGGGTGGTCCCTTATCCCTCTCTCCTTGTGCCTGCTCCACCTGCTCAACCTTGAAAAGGTGCCTGCGGAGAAGAGCACGCAACATTCTTATCTGAAGAAAAAGAATCAAAATATTTGCACGACTCAAAACTATAGATGTAGGAAATCACCCATATTTTCAGATCAGGCAATCCGACAATGTTGGACAACTATACGCCTATCACGGTAATTCCTGCTCTATCAAAAGTTATCTAGAAGATCATTTATAATCAACTGTCCCAGTACCTTGAATCGAATAGCCTATTGTGCACACATCAGTTTGTGTTTAGACAAGGGAGATCTACGCAACATGCAGTTACCTCACTGCAGGCCCGATACCAGCCTTAATTCTTAGGGGGGCAAAGAAACAAAATTTTCCGATGCTATAAAATCAACAACAACAACAGCAACAACCCCAATTTTGGGAAGATCCGTTAAAACATGCACGAAAGGACTGATGTGCTCCTTTAATGACTAGATTTTGGAATTATTTTATAGTTTCAAGGTTGGGGCCTTCAAAATTGGTCAATATGAAGAAAAAAATGCTGTAGATTCAAAATTCATATCAAAATTTATCCTCGAAAGTCAATAAATTCATGTTCTTTGCATCATTTTCCCAGTAAAATCTTCTACATATGGGCCTGTAACAACAACAAAAATCCGACAAGTGGAGTGAAATTTCCGATAAATGGCCTTCTGGGGGGGGGCTCTGCCCCCAGCCCCCCCCACTGGCTTCGGCCCTGCCTTACTGTCAGAAAAGTTTAGACAGAACGTTGAAAAAGGGCTACTTAGTGGTGCTGTCTATATATTGACCTTCGTAAAGCCTTCGACACAGTGCGTCATGCAACCTTGCTGGAAAAATTGCCGAGTTATGGTATAGATGATGTGGAATTACAATGGATAGGTGATTATTTCTTTAATAGGAAGCAATACTAAATATTTGATAACACCAGCTCATGCGAAGAAAACGTTACATGCGGTATACCACAAGGATCCATCCTGGGGTCCCTTCTCTTTGGGCTGATAATCAACGCAATCCATATTCCGCTCACTGATGCTGGCATTATATTATATGCCGACGATACTGTTTATATTGTGCAAGAAAGAACTCAAATGAAATAGAACATTTACTTAAACAATGAACTGCAGAAAGTTGCAAACTGGCTTGATGAAAATAACCTGTTTATTAACTTGAAAAAAGGTAAAACTGAATTTGTGCTATATGGATCACATCAAAAGTTGTCCAAACAGCCAAACGTGGACATCAAAATCTACAATCAAACTATTCATGAGACAAAATCATACAAGTAGATTTTGATAACCATCTGAACCCACACCGACATTTGGAAATGG
The DNA here is from genome assembly GCA_039566865.1 of Aurelia coerulea. Classification (NCBI taxonomy): domain Eukaryota; kingdom Metazoa; phylum Cnidaria; class Scyphozoa; order Semaeostomeae; family Ulmaridae; genus Aurelia; species Aurelia coerulea. The sequence continues at coordinate 26,840,223 of CM076943.1, read as the reverse complement.
GTAAAAAAAGCTTCAGCCAGAATAAACTTTTTATCTGGTATTCGCGAAAAAGTCAGCCCTTGTGTAGAAGAATCGATATTAAAAAAGAATTGATATGTTCTACATCTTCGTAATTTCTGCTGTCAATGCAGTTTTACTGAAAGCACATCAATGAAACTTTTCCCGCCGTTCTCACGTCACAGTTTTGTCTGTAAAATCTCTAACTACGATCTAGCTAATAGACCAAACTACAAATTTTGATGAAGGAAGGTGGATTTAGGTCGGAATCAAACTGCTACAGACCGGTATACTGTATTAACAGCGATGTTTTTAGTTTTCTAGCGTTTGCGGTATTTTGCTATTTTTGGGTGCGGTATTGCGGTATTTGGTGTCTTTTTCGTGCGGTATTGCGGTATTGGGACCCCCCCGAAGTACCCCTCCTTCCGAAATGACGTACCTACGAGATTTTTTAAAACAATACGATTTTTAGGGATTTTTCAGGGATTTTTCTTGAAAACAAAAGGATTTTTTACCAAAGGTGTACGAGATTTTTACAGAGTGATACACCCCTCGGATCTAATTACTAAGGTATTATACTGGTATTATTCAATGACAATGAATAGGCCTGACCAAATTTTTTGAAGTTCAAGTTTGTGCCAAACAAAGCTGAAACCAGACCATGGGTGTAGTTAGACACCACACTGCTGGTGTGCTTCTATGGAGAAGAGTTGGATAATATGTATCTGCGGGGGACATTTTTTATGGTACTGCGGAGGAGATATCTCGGGGGAAATTTTTATAGTACTGCGGAGGAGTTTAATATTTTTGTTCTTTCGATATCTCCTCCGCAGTACGGCAAAATATTTCCCCCGCAGATACATAATATCCAGCGCCCCTCCATAGAAGCACACCAGCAGTGTCTAACTACCCATGACCAGACTCACCTAACTGAATTGTATTTCAAAAGACATTCCAAATTTGAGGTAAAAGAAGACTGTCTATTGTTTGGTCTCTCATTGATGTCAGAGCAAACCAAACAAATAGACTTCAAAAGTAATTTAATTCTTGTAACCCTTGCCAAACTTCATCATTACTAAAAGACGGAACACCCCTGAACAACCCAAGAACAACCGGAACAAGCCAGGAACAGGCGGAACAACCCAAGAACAACCCAGGAACAACCTAAGAACAGGCGGAACAACCCAGGAACAGGCGGAACAACCCAAGAACAACCCAGGAACAACCTAAGAACAGGCGGAGCAACCCAGGAACAGGCGGAACAACCCAAGAACAACCCTTTGTTGTCGCCATTTTCATGCCCCACGTGGGTCTGGAACACAGGATAGACGCATCCTGCAGAAATGAAACGGTGTTACATCACTTTATGTGGGCTTACATTCCTCGCTTGATTGATCAGAGCTGCGTTTGTTTTGGTCAGAAGTCTTGTTCTGGCTTGTTCTTGGGTTGTTCCGCCAGTTCTTAGGTTATTCCTGGGTTGTTCCGCCTGTCCCTGGTTTGTTCCTGGCTTGTTCCGGTTGTTCTTGGGTTGTTCTGGGGTGTTCCGTCTTTTAGTAATGACGTGCCAAACTTTACTAACTTAAAATTAAGAATGATCCAAAACATAGAATGAAGTCTATATACAATGCTTTTATCCAGTCTAGAATAGATTACGCTATCAAAATTTATGGTGATGCAGCCAAAAAGTTAATTCAGCGTAGCCAAGTACACCAAAACAGAATTTTGAAAATCCTGCAATACAAAAGGAGGCTTGCCTCTACAAATGAAATACATAAAGATTTCCAAGTTTTAAAAATCTCTGACCAATATGAACATAAAATCCTGAAATTGATGCATATGTATGTACATAACAAAGATAAACTACCAGCAGTCTTCCAAAATCTGTTTCAAACAAGATCAAGCTTACATAACTTCGAAACGAGACACAGTGATCTTTTCCAAGTGCCAAAAACCAAAACTCGATTTGGTAATTGTGCCATCTCTGTAAAAGGAGCAAAATTGTGGAATTCCCAGCCCCCTCATTTGAGAAAGATACAGGCATTAACAAGCTATCTTAAAGCTCTGAAAGAGTATCAAATAGGCTCCTACCTTTAATTAATTTCTTATTCTGGTTTACTGTAGCTTCAGGATAGAAATATAAGTTTGTTCCCTTTTTCGTCAATCTATGGATTATCCTTATTATATTCTATTGCAGTATTACTATCATTATCATAATCATTATAATTTGTTTCATATCTAACCGCTGTTGTATTCAAGTAATTTTTATTGCATTTAAACACGTTATATTCTAATCATATGGTACTTGTAGTTAATGTTTTAAATTGCTGTTGTTAGGTTTTGCTATTATTGTAAGCGCCCTAGACTCGATAAGCTATGCTTCTCTAGGGCGTATGAAAACGTTTGGTAGTTAGTTTTAACATCAATTTGTTTTTTCATAAATCATTATCATCATTGATCAGAGACCGGACCATTCCAAATTGTGCTCAACAGGATTCCTCCAAGCATCCATAAATTTGATTTAATGGTAGAGAAAGCTAATTTATCGAAAGTGCTTTTTAAATTACATTTGATTTGGTTTGAATAAACGAGATGCTACTTTCAAAACGTATGGAATTTAGGGGCATCTGACTTCAGCTTTCGCACAAACTTGAACTTAAAAAGAAATTGTAATATCTCATCAAATTCCTACCCTGACCATTCCCCCTGGACACCCCTGGGCATTTGAGTAGCATTTGACAAGAACAGGAGCTTTTGCTTTATACAGTAACTTAAGTAATTAATTTCTCATTGCCCGGCCCCCAGGCATTTGACCATCAATTTTTCCCTGGGCCCCTGGCCCAGGGGGGGGACTTGGTAGTTCAAGGTAACGTACCCGTTGCAAAATGTTGTAAAACCCTAAACCCTTAGCGGTAGTAGATGTTAGCCTAAGCGGTAGTAGCTTTTAGCCTAAGCGGTAGTACCTTGTAGCCTAAGCGGTAGGACCATATGAAGAAGCATCATTTACAACAACTAAAGCTATGTTATAAGAAGAGGAGTTTTATGCTACGTAAAGATGATGCTTTGCACCTGAAACAAACAAAGTTTATTATTGATGTTTATATCTTAATATGGCCTACCATTACAAAACAACTCAGTTTGTAACAAAAGCAAGAGACGAGAACGATGCTAAGCCAAGCAACGGAGGGTGATTTTTTTGTGCTCGTAGTAAGATTAGCATTCAACCCATATTCAAAATTGTAATGCTATAAGTTAATCATGCATTCAACAGCTTTTAGAAGGTTTGAGAAAGAGGATGCTCCTATCTATATTATGATGATTAGGCCCTGAGTGATTAGGTATTATTGGGCCCCTGGGCATTTGAGCAAGGAATTTTGGTTGACCCTTTGGCTCCCGGGGGGATGATCATGGTAGGAATTGAACGAGACATTACTCCATGAATATTTAACCGTTTAGCTAGCTTCTAGTGTCTAAAAAGTTAATTTCGAATCTCAGCACTATGGTTGAACTCATTTTTTTATAAGAAACAGCTCATAAGAAATGGTTGGCTCAATTACAACCCTAAGTGAATGGAATCACACTCAAAAGTCTTTTCAAGCGTGCATATAATGTTCAAAACCTGCCTGGGAGTGGTAGAAATTCTCTGAAAGCCTGCCTGCATATCAATTTTGTACAGCTAGGGTACCACTTTACAACTTTAAAGGGAATCGAAATGAGCCCTTGATAAAAATAGCCGCGCAAAGACAAAAAAGCTGGGAATAAAGCTGGGAAAGCTGGGAATAGCACATAAAAGCTGGGATTGCCCCAGCTTTCCCAGAAAGCTGGGAACTCAAAGCTGGGAAAAGCTGGGAAATGGAAACCCAGAAAGCTGGGAAAGCTGGGATTGACGGAAAATCGTGATTTGAAAAGAAAGGGAAAAACTGGGAAAGCTGGGAAAGACTTAAAATCTTCCAAATTGTAAAAATTCCTAGAGCTGGGAAAACTGGGAAAGCTGGGACTGACATTAAATCGTAATTTTACAAGGAAGGGAGAAGCTGGGAAAGCTGGGAATCGCAGACAAAAGCTGAATATGCTACGACTTTTCGACTTTTCGAATCGAATCGCTCGCGCCATTTTTGCACTCGACACTTTTTCAAACATTCTTTGGCTTTCTGGAGCGAGCAAAACAACGAAGCGACGGTCGCTTCTTGAAGTTTTCTGGCAGCTTACAACAAGAGCAAACAGGTTAGTTGTTGCTTTTTTCTTCTCGTTGGTATCTATTTACTATACGCTAGGTAGGCTGTCTGGGAAAGCTGTGCAACCGGAAAAGACCATAAACTTTCACTTGTTGCCATTAAAAGCAAATGTCGAATATCTGGTCTTGCCTAGATGAGGGACTAGACGTTAGTTTATTTCATTTGATATGATTACGAACGCCGGTTTTTCAATACGAGTTTCCTTTGCAATCATTTTGCACGTCAGTGCAATGTGATAAAATGTGTGCTGGTTATGTATCACTGGGTAATTAAATATCAGAGCATTTCGTTGAGAGTATCAGTTAAGTTTCTTATTTGGTATGAGTTAAAGTTAAAAGGTTTGTCAAGTGGTAAAAGGAATACGGAAATATGACATTTAGCGCCGCCTTCTAAACTGCACTCGCCCTTATTATTAATCCAGCGAACCCATTTTATCTGGATTATTATGTAAACAGCTTATTTTTAGAATTTAGGGTACCTACCTTGAGGAGTTTCATATTTACAGCATTGTTAGGTAAATAGAGTTTTTGGTTGGAATATCGGAGAAGTATGTTGTTTAGACTATTAAAGAAGTATCGTATTTAGATTATCAAAAAGTTCGATTATCATAGAAGTATCTTATTTAGAATATTGAAGAAGTATCTTATTTCAATTATTACAGCAGTATCTTATTTAGAGTATTGAAGAAGTATCATATTTTGATTATTATAGCAGTATCTTATTTAGACTATCGAAGAAGTTATCTCGTTTAAAATTTAGAGTATCGAAGAAGTATCTTATTTCGATTATTATAGCAGTATTTTTTTTAGATTATCGAAGAAGTATCTCGTTTCGAGTATTATAGCAGTATCTTATTCAGAGTATCATAGAAGTATCTTATTTAGAATATTGGAAAAGTATCTAATTTAGAGTATAGAAGTATCTTGTTAAGTAATAAGTACAAGTATTTTATTTAGAGTGTTAGAGTTCATCTACCGTATTAGAGCGCTGTAGCAGAAAGTGTATGGAAATAGAAGTAGATTAGTTGTTTTACCATAGTGACTCTCTAATAGCCCACAACGCTTACCCATCTCTAAACTTGAATATTAGGTGCTATGGAAAGAGTTCGAAGACATTTTCATGACTTTATTGACAGAGCTCTGACATTGCTCCATTTCTCTTTCAGGGAAAAACAAGACTGAAGACAAAAATTCCAAGGAGAAAACACACAGAAACAATGTTCATAGAATTATAGGGTGAACTAGAGAAACAATCTACCATCTGCAATCTACAATCGGAAGCATGCATTTTCCATAATCATCAATTGCTTTGCCTTCTTGACGTACAACTTCTGATGTTCCGGTCTCAATTGCCGATTTGCAACGCGTATGTTCTGATTATCAACTGTTCTGAATATCAACGCTTTCCCTCATATCTTTAGGAATTTCTGCTACTTTATGCAAGCTTTCCTGGGAATTTCCCCGGTTCCTACGAGTCCCAGCTTTCGTCGTGTTTTAGGTTGTGTTCAGCTCGTATAATAACTTTTCAATTGCTTTTTGAATCTACCAAGTGTAAGGAGCTCTCTGATATTGATGGGTATATCGTTCCAAGCTTTCAGAGCCGAATAGTGAAAGCCTTTCTTGACATATTCAAGATTATTTCTTGGGATTTGTAGGTCCCTGCAATTCCTTGTTTTGCAGTTGGAATGCTAGGTCCTAAATGTTATGTTGCTGTTGAGACTTAGTTGATTTCGGATCACTTTCGTAATCATGTATTGTGCGCTCTTTCCATTTGAACAATGAAATAATAAACAGATGTGAGGTGTTTATGATTACATGATCATTTCAAAGAAATCAGCATTTTCATTTTTGCAAAAGTCTTCTAAAAGACGATTGCACTAAAGATGGCGGCGAGGAATTTTTACCAAGATGCACTGCGTTCTTTAATAGAATTCTTATAGAATCGTTAAAGAATCTTTATCAGAACGCAATGTATCTCTCAGCCTCCTAGCTTTCCCAACTCTCCCAGCTTTTCCCGGGAATTTCCCGGCTATTCTAATCCCAGCTTTTCCCGGGAATTTTGCTCATTTCCCCCGCTTCCCCAGCTTTCCTGGGAATTTCCCGGGTTTTTACAATCCCCAGTGTTTCCCAGCTTTCCCGGGAATTTCCCGGGATTTTGCAAGTCCCAGTTTTCCCAGCTTTCCCGGGATTTCCCGGGTTCTTGCAAGTCCCAGCTTTCCCGGGAATTTCCCGGGAAATTCTGCATGTAAATTGATCCCAGCTTTTCCCGGGAATTTTACTCATTTCCCCAGCTTTTAAATTTCTGGGAAAGCTGGGAATCAATCCCAGAAAAATTCCGGGAATTTCCCGGGGTTGTCCCAGCTTTTTTCGTACGGGAATATGTTATGACACGTGCCGCTCCATATTTGGGTAACAGATCGACGTCAACAGGAAATATTGGTATCTGATAGGCTAGAATCTGATCGCAACTGGCTTGAGCCACTTTTATATGCTTACATTCCCTTTAAGTGGTATGCTCACAAACAAAACACCTTATTTAATTTCAATTCTAAAATTTAAAATCCGCTGCAGGAAACTAACTGTCTTATAGAACGCGTAGGATTTGAGAATATTACAGTAGATGGTACTGTATTTGCCTGACTATGGTATTTGTGTTGTTTCAGATGGAAGATACATCTGCCATTTCATTGACCAGATGAAGTTACAGAAAGAGCATTTCAAATCTTGAAATGAAGAGCAACTGTGGTAAGTCCAGGCTGTTAAATTTTTACCCTATACAGAATTTTGTTAGAATTAAATCATTTTGTGAGCATTTCACGGCAAAAGTTTTATGAAGCAGTGTCTCTGTTTAGACACCTCTCAAGTACAGTACAGTATCTTTCCAGTAAACAATACAAGAAACAATATAAGGCAGTGGTGTAGAGCTGGGGGGGGCTCAGGGGGGCTCAGCCCCCCTAGTTATTTTTTCCGTAATTTTGGGGGGCTTTAGCCCCCCTAGTTATTCTGAATAAATTTTGATTTTCTTAATTTGTCTATTAGGACCAAAATGACAGGACAAGGTAATGTTATATTCTTTTAAAGAAGAGATCCTGGTTTTTGGTTTGCACCAAGATGGGATCTTCAATGACTGTCAAGCTCTTATCTTCCTTGATGTTTATAAGCATAAATGGGCCTCCTGTACATCTATGGGATGCCACTAATGTTACATCAAAATGGCTTCACAAACGCACAAGTGCAAATGACAATAGAACAAGGACGTGCAAACAGACATCATAAGTGGCAAGGCGATGGGGGTATGGGGTGTCACCCCCCACTTGTTTCGAAAAATGGTCCTCGATATTCCTTTAACACGGAAGAGAAATGGCTGGGTATAGGTTCGATGAGAATTTTTCCGTAAAATGCCAAATGCTAGAAGGAGATTACATAATTGAACTGTGTTATCAAAGCTTCCATTTTAGCACTGGTAAATATGGAGTCAGGGGATGCCTTCTGAGCCAAAGAAAAGGATGTTTCTTCATAAATTTTCTTCGTGCTCTGATTTGTAGGATAACTGTCAGTTGTCACAAAACTATTAAGGTTTTCTTGTTGCTAATGGCAAGCATGATATTGGGAGATGCATTCTAAGCCAAAGTAAAGGATGTTTCTTCTAAAAATTTTCTTCGTTCTCCAATTTATAGAATAACTGTCACAAAACTGTCAAGGTTTCCTCGCTGCTAATGGCAGGTATGATATTGGGAGATGCATTCTACGCCAAAGTAAAAGGCGTGGCCCCAACAACTTTCCTGATATAAGGCAAAATCATACTGTTGCAAGATGTATTTGATTTTCATGTATACATGGTTTTACAAGCAACATGGATCAGGCAATGGTATTAAAAATTTCTTAATTCAGCATGAAAATTCCTGCATTTGAGTACTAAAATCTTCTTAATTTCTCGTTATTTTTTGAATGCTTGAATTGCCATACAATCTTGAATACTTCCTGTTCTTCATATTTAAAGTGTCAGATGGGAATAAACAGTACTCTACAGTATTACATTCAGAGCTTAAAAAGTTAATTAGTATTACTCAAGATTAAAGGGTTCTACAATATATTCGCCACAATATAAATGAAATAAAGTTTTAAAAGTTTTTTACAACTTCTTGGACACAGTGTTAAAATTTCTTACAATTTTGTCATCTTAGTACTGGTCTCTTGTAAACCAGTTTTTTTTTGCACGGAAAAAAGTGTAAATTAAAAACTTTCTTTAGATAATTCTGTCCCATAGTAACTTTCTGAGGTTTCTTTACGTTTTAGTGGTCTAAGAATTAAGTTTCTTGCCAGTGGCGTAGCTAGGGTCCTGTTTATGGGGGGCAAGATGCAAGCGAAGCGAGGAAAAATGGGGGTCTGGGGGCTTGCCCCCGGTAAAAAAATTTGGGGGCCACACCCTTTAGAATGCGGGAAACACCCTCTTTCAGACAAAGCCACCCAGAATCGAAGAATAGAAGGGCCAAGGTCATTAAAGTTGGAGATGAAAATTTAGCTACTTGGAGTTGCCTACTCCCAGGACAAAAACAAGAATGTGCCTGAACAAAACAAGCAGATGAAATAGGTTCATTAAAACTTTCTATGCCACTTTAAAAAGCAATCAATGACAGCTTCCCTTCTTCTTTTAGTCTTATTTGAATTCTTATAAAAATTTTGTAGTTTAGAAACTCTAATGTTATTGCTAACATCAGAATACCCATGTCATGCGTGGAAGATTGATTGGAACACTTGTCAGCAGAAGGGTTGATTGACCCATCGAGGGCCCATGAAGAAAGCTAAGGGTTTGGACACATGAAGAAGGTTTTATTCCATTGTTTGCCAGCTTCAATTTTTATTCGTCTGTCATCTTGAAACTCTTATCAAAACGCTAGAAAAACAGCAAATACTCGTGTAATTGAATGGTGACGTTTAGTGAGCATAAGAAACATAACGAGAATGCGAGCGAAGCGAGCGGAAATTTTTGAGAAGCACACATTGACTTTCATGGCATTTTCGAAAAGAGGGGCACTGTCGATAGAAATTAAGGAAGGCATAAGTAAATGCTGGATGCATCTGGGAGTGTAGAAATCGCGATGAAGTAAACAAGTGGCTGCATGTTGCCAAATACGAAAAGTGTAAAGACAGAAAGAAGTGCGAGCGAAGCGAGCAGAAATTTCTGAGAAGCACTTAATTTGATTTATATTCTTTCAATACACATACACAGTTAAAAGGGCTGCTAAGTCAGGTTCATTGATTTTAATAAAGCTGCAATGCCTGGACGCGATAACAAGCCAAGCGATAGTAAGATGTTATACGAGACATACTATGATAGATGTTTGGAATTGCGAGCGAAGCGAGCAAACATTTTTGCTATCCTTGTTGACTTAAATGATGTGAAGATGCCATTTATTAGTTAAAGGATTGACTGGGATGAAAGGATTGATTGATTGGGATGAAAGGATTTTCCCCTTTTGACATTCACAAACAGCGCTGCGACAACTGTTGGAGAAAAATGCAACTTACCCCCCCCCCCCTTCAGTTTCTCAACGGATTTGGACGAATCCCCTTGCCCCCTGGCTATGCTACTGTCTTGCATGAAAAGATGTTTACTAACTATGAGATCAGCATTAGAATTGTTTTAAATTTCGTGAAAATGCAAATAAGTAACTACTTACTGTACAGTGGAGGTTCTGAATTCTTATCACCCCAAAATATTGAATCTTTACCTTATCACCCCCTAAAATATTCCTATACAAAATAAACATCTATTTACAAATAAAATAATACAAATTGGGTGTCCCAAAAATTGTTTAAGTATTCCTGTTTGAACAATCACCAAATTCTAGGTTTGATTACGATTTCTCGTTCGATCTTCAATTCTAAAGTTGTCTTCATTATTTTTAAATCAACAAGATCAAGGGTTGCACCAAATTATTTTCCAAGATATAGCTGATCTTCTAATTGATTACGCGGCCGATTTGAAAACGAGCAGAATTTAGCTCTTTTTAGGGCTACCTGGTTTTGAATCATACTGCGAAAAAAGAACTGATGATTGCCAGATCGATTTCTTTGTGCATATACAGGGTGTCCCAAAAAACATGTGCGCCGTTTGAATGGCTCTTGTGGAGGTGCCATAAATTTAACTTTCCTGTTTTTCAGATTTGTGAATAGAAGAGATTTCAACGTAGAGTTTGGCACCGAGTTTGTGTAAATCTGACAAGTGGTTGCTGATTTATTGAGAAAGAAAGTCACAATCACTCGTTGCTTCAAAACCAGAGGATTTTATCTCCGTACTTAACCTTATAACTTGAATTTTAATATTAAATGAACTTAAACTTTACGGTTATGCCAGGAAACGCATTTGGGAGTAATTAATGACCATATAACTCAAGAATATTGACCAAGCAGCCTGCTGAACGCAATATTGTTGATTTAAAACGACATAATCACTTTTGAGAAGCAAGATATTGGATGGACGCATGCCATGGCCTGAAGCACTTGTGTTGCACATTGCAATTTCTAGCAACCCTAGATTTGTCCAATGTTTTGGTTGTCACGGAATTCAATGTATAACTATTTGTCTCACTTATGACCATCAGAAAACAAGGCTAGGTATGTTTTTTTTCAATCAATTTCGTTGATTTTAACGGAATGGATAATACTGAATCCTCTGGTTTTGAGGCAACCAAGAATTTTGGCTTTCTTGCTTCATAAATCAGCAACTAATGATCAGATTTACTCAAACTTGGTGTCAACCTTTAATTTGAAGTGTCTTCTGTCAAGAACCCTAAAAACAGAAAAAATGGATTTATGGCTGCTCCGCAGAAGCCACTCAAGCAGCGCACATGTTTTTTGGGACACCCTGTATAACTTCTAGTTTGGTCATAAATGGCAGAAGTAAATGCGCACTATCATTGGAGACTTCAATGATAATAAAAGATCTGAAAATTTTGACGCTTATGCACGATTGAGTATTGCTTAAAAACTATAGCTCCAAATAGGGGTTTTCGACTTGTAATTCTTCTACCTTGCAGTATCAAAAGCAATGATTATGTATGGGTATTTGACAAAGCAATTCAAAAAGAAACTTTTACCCAAAGCTTGATAATCAATTTTTGGTGATTTTTTAAACGGGAGTACTTTTTTTGGGACACCCGTGTGTCTATGAGGTTGTCACCCCCAGTTCGCGTCAGCATTGTGGAAGAATATCATTACCATTGCCAAGTATTAGTACTGATGATCAAAGACTAAGAAATGTGTTTTCCATTGCAGGTGGTGAATTCATAATAAGAATCTCTGTTTTTGAATGTCAGCTTTGTGAAGTGTTTCTTCGTCATCAGAATGACATTGAACAACATCTTGATACAATAAAGCATCTGGCAAGTTACAAGGTAAAAGATTTTTCTGCAATAAACTAGATATCATTGTTGGCATTTGATGCATTTTATACACTCTTGCTATTATTTTGCCTAAATTAACTTTTGAATTTGTGCATGCTCTGCATAGAGACCTGTTGCGCCAAAATAAACTATACAATCTTGGTAGGCCACAAACGATCATACACTGGACCGATCTTTTAGATTTATGATTTAATCTTTAACGGAGGAGGCCCTGTAGTATTGAGCTTTTTGGGGGAAAATATAGATATTTAAGTTTTTTAGTTTTGAAATATGAAATGAGATTGACTCCCAGTATGAAATATGAAATAACGAAATAACTAAAGATTTTTGTTTAATTTTTACGAAATTTCCTGCCCAAAACAACCAGTTTTTAACACATATATATGATTTATCTCCTGCCTTTACTAACAACTTTTACGTGCACTTTCTTGTTTTGAAACGCCGTGCATTTTATTTTTTGAAATTTTAAATGTGATTGCGTAAGCGAGAAGCAAAGAGCAATTTTATTGTCGGTTTGACAGTTTATTTTGGGAATTTTTAAGCAGGAGTAATTTTTCGGGACACCTAGTATTTACATGCTGATTAGTGTACTAACTTCAATTTTACTCTTTGCTTAGAGGCAATTAAAAGACACCTTTAACGAGCATGCGTACGCCAAAAAAAGGAACGTTGCAGAACAAGACTCATTAAGAGATCAGGATTCATTGCAAAATGTAAGTGTGTAATACGATCGTGGCCAAAAATTAAAGACCACATTTTTGTCAACAATGTTTCTGGGCGTAACGAGATGGAACCCTAACGCTCTGCCTTTTTACCATCTTGGACTTCGTTTAAGGCAAATTTCCATGCAGATTCCGAATGTTGATGTTGTTCTTTTTTTATTTCTGCGCCATTTTGCTATGACATCACAATGAAATATATAGAAATTCTCGGAAATTGTAGTGGTTCTGCCAACAAGGGATGTGGCCTAAAAACTGTGCTACTCAGCTGAATTTTACATCATTCTATGCACAATTCATTTTTATGATTTGTTTGCATATTATCGAAACTCCACGAAGAATATTGCTTCAGGGAAAAATGTAGTGCAAGGCCCTCAGTCCACAGTTATGACCATAAGTTTAAGACCAAACCTTGATTTTTCATTCGAAGTAACAAATCACATATTTTGGAGTTTCGATATTGCGCATAGATTGATGTAAAATCCTGCCAAGTAACACAATTCTTGGGTCACACCCCTTTTGGCAGGACCACTATAATTTCCGAGCATTTCTACGGATGTCATTATGAAATTAGAGCAAAATGATGCAGAAATTCAAAAAACAATAACAAAATTTGGAATTTACATGGAAAGTTGACTGACCAAAAACTCCAAGAGAGTAAAATAGGCAGAGTGGTAGGGTCCCATCTCATTACGTCAAGAACCTTTGTTGAAGAAAATGTGGTCTTAAATGTCCAACCTTGATGACAATTTCTTTTGTTCACTACTATTGTATGGAAGTGCTGAATTTCCATATATCATCAACAGAATGATTCTATAAGCTACAATAAAGTACATTAAATCATCCAAGCGTTTTGATCTTGTAGATTACGAAACTTAGCATCCTCTGGAAACAAAGAATCCGTGCTCGACACGTTAGTGACTGTATCTGTTTATGTGTACAATGTGTGAATGTATCTGTGGGTATGTTTGTATGTAAGTCCCTATGTGTATTTGTGTATTATAGATGAGTGATATATATCATCCCTGTCTAAAATACTAGTGTCCCCTTGATGTCAAAGCTATGATATTTGCAAATGTCGCCATGCTTGTTTGTGGATGTTAATTAAACAGTGGATAGTGAAGTTCAAATAATTTTTTTAATTAAAAAAGATTTCTGAAAAGTTGTTTTCAAAATATTTCACAAACATGTCACAAGCTATTAACATGAAGATTTATACAATGATTGTCGCCGCTTGCCTCATCCTCCGTTTCATAATCAAACTGCGTTTTGCACCAAATTGTCCAATTTCACAAACTGCCGAAAAATATGATCAAATACCGTTTTGGTTCCAGAATCAGGAAGATACGGTCACTGACAATGATAGTTTCTGATCATAGGTTTCTTAAAAAGTGAATTTATCTTAAAAGTCTTAACAGAGGATAAAATAATAGAATCCCACGTAAGTTACAACAGAGTCGTGGATACAAGCGTGCAAGTCCCAGGGGGGGGGGCACTTAAGTTCTTCATGGTACTAGGTTGTGCCATTTTTTAGGGTACCTTTTTCATGATAGATTCCGGATTCATGGGTAGGTTGTCAAAGAATTTTTATATTTTCCAGATTTATGGGTATGATCTTTTTGTAAAATTTCATTTATGGGTGAGCTTGTTCGGCCTTTCCGGATTTATAGGTATATTGTTCAGAAATTCCCAGATTTATAGGTATACTTGAAGGAAATTCTCCAGATTTATGGGTGGTAGTTTTACGCTTTAAATGGCACAACAACGTATCATTGAAGTTTAAGTTACCTGCCGGGGTGCAAGTGATTGGTTGTTTCTTGTATGTGAAATAATGACTATTGTATAAGTCAGTAAAGCAATCTATAGGTCACACGACAATAGCTTGTTTTATGATCAGAGCCCTTCCCCATCCTTCCTATGTGAATTCAGTTTGCTGGTATTTTCAGCAACAAGATGTTAACTTTGTTTTGACTTTCTATCGACATTCAATCTACCATTCCATTATGATAAGGTTACGTGTATTTTATGAACACGTCCTTTCACAAACTGCTAACAAATTACCCACCCCAAACATCAAAATTGATTTTATCACAGCAGACATTGCTCATGCCATGTAAATAGACAAATTGGCTAAGGTTTGCTTACACCCATTTCAAGTCATGTGATCAATTCCTTGATAAAACATATTTTGATTTCTCTAACATATTTCGTGCCAGGCAAAGTTGTATCATGAGTCCAAAATATAGCATAATACCAAAACTTCCCAATAGTATGGTCACATGACCTGAAATGGGTACAACAAATCTTAGCCGATTATGGGCTTTATAGTTTTTATCTCTATGTCTAACTACCTCGGGTAGCTACATCCCTTTGCTGTTCGGGCTATCGTTCCAAGAGTATTGTATAGTAATTGCTGCTTAAGCGCATGCGCGTAGCAGACATTTAGACGGGTTGATTGAAATTCCTGTGTCGATCTCCACGTATGGATGCAAAAACAAACAACAACAACAACAGAATTTCTGGCATCCTGCTTGCTTTGCTGACTGCCAGAAGTTAGCTCACGTTCATTGCGAGAAGAAGAAGGGGATTTTCACTGACTCTGGTACGTATCAAATCATTTTTTAAAATCTCATTTCATAGTAAATATGAGAGGATTTCTTTTTATCCTCTCTGCTGTGTTGACAATTCATTGTTCTGCAGCGGATAGGCTCCAGAAGTGGCAGGAAAATTTCATCAACGAAGGCCTAAGCGCGTTTCTTACGCTTTCACAAATAAACAGCAATGACCTGCCCTTTGTGGCAACAAATGAAACGTATAAACCCATTTTGCTATTGCCACTTGTAGCAACTAAAGCCAATTTATCAGAAATGCCCACTGAGGCATCCAACAACAGTGTCTTTCCCATTGTGGAAAGAAAAATAAATCACCCATTGTGGTGATAAACAGTGAATTGCCTTTATTGTGGCTACAAAAGCTACTACTTCCAAACCATTCAAAACCAACTGAAAGAAACAGCAAATTAAACGAATCTGATCATTCAGGATGCTCAATTACTTTTGGAAATATTTGTCAAGGCTCTTTCTTTAGTAATACACAAGATGATAATGATTCAGCATTCATTCCTTTGCATACAGCACTTGAAAATGTTTTCACAGATAACAACCATGCAATTTTCTTATTAGATGGGTACACGGTATCTATTATTCACAATCCTAACTCAGGGTTTTATTAATTTGATTAGAATAGGTAAGAATTCATCTTTTAGTAGAGTATTGTTGCACTTTAGAACAGTAGTTTTCTTTTTGCTTTGAAAACTGCAAACATCTGGTGCATAAATGTGCCATGGATTGTTTCAGAACAGAAGAGTAATTTCCCATTGCATAGAAAATCACAAGAGAGGATTGCAAAAGAAAGATAATTGAAAGGATCTTTCAACCATGATTCTTTGCACCTGAAAGAATTTTGATTGGCTTCTTGATTAATTTTCCCCTCCTTTAACTCCTTTAGCACAAATTTTTTTGTCAGTATATTTCTGTTATCTACTTAGGTACTTAAATCGGCCTTTTTCAACCACCATACCTTGCATGTGCCATCTTTTAATTGGTTGTCGTTTTTGTGGACTGTAAAATGGTGACAATGAAAAGACCACAAATGGTGTATTCACAAACCATGCTCGTTGCAAAGGCCCCTTTAATGTTGCCATATGACCATGCACATATATATCTCATACACAAAAGCTTAATGTCTCATTTACATTTTGTTGCAGAAATGAAAGGTAACTTATTAATTTGTGACAGCCCATGTAAAGATTAACACAGCATTGGATCACTATCTGCGTATTAACTGTTCATATTCCTGTAACTGTTTGCACAGCATTGGATCAGTATTTGCTTCTTTTAACCATTGACATTCAAAGACCAACGCAGCATAAGATAACTGCTGGATGCACATTCTTACAAAGATCAAAAAGCATTGGATCAGCATTGCTCCTGTGACCATTCTTCTCACCTTGTGACTTTTAACTTGGATACAAACTGTTACCAGATGAACTTTTGGAGAATTGTTATGGCCAGCTGTTGTGCATCATATACCCTCAAGACTTGTTTTCATTTGAGGCATAATACAAAATCTGTTATTTGACACAGAATTGAAAAGGGGAACACTTTGTGTGTTGCCATCATGTATCAAGTTGTTTTGATATTATTGAAGAGGCTGATTACTGCAGATGGAAGCAGATAATTGACATTCTGAGCTAATTACAAAGAAATGATGAAAGCTACTGCATTACTTCTAAAACATCAAAACTATTTTTACTTTAAAATACCAGTGTTGATCTATGGCCAATGAGAAAATCATATACTGTTTGAGGTACCACCTGGGGAAAAGAAAGCCTTGCAGTCCAAGAAAGTACAAAATGAACTGACAATGATTAACTGAGTCTTAAAATTGCAATTGAAGACTTGAATTGAGATTAATATCACATTGAGCTTTAATGAACATTGTATTCGTGTAATGCAGTCTTGAAATTTACAAACAGCTCTCATAGTTCTTTAATTGTTTAACCTCAAAAAGCTGCCATTTAACTTTGGTTTCAAACACATGCTCCGAAATCTCCACTGTGACATTTATTTTGTTGACAATCTGCGGAATGTTATTATGATTAATATTATGAGCAGCACTTACTTAACTGCGTTAACAGCTAGTTATGTAAGTATTGTAGCTTGCAATATGTTTTATAATTCGTTTGGAAGCTATAAAACACAAATTGCTAAACTCGCTAGTGCTTCTGTCATAACAGACTCTTAATATAGTTTTAATTAGATTCTTAATAGTTATTTTGTGGTGGAATAGATTGAATTAGAAGAGAGCGAAGGAATTGATAATGTCTCGCCCAAAACACATCAATTTTCTATGAAAAAATAAGGCATGTACCATCAACAAGATTGTTCTGAACGAAGACTGAGAATTTTCTGGACTCTCTTTGAATTATTCCTTTGTAACTTCAGTACCAAGCAACAAAATCCCTTAACTTAAATTATCCGTTTCTTTGCAAGTTCTGTTTAACATTAACTGCCGTGCATAGTTTGCGAACTCGACTTTTTCAAATTTCATCACCACCCTGACCTGGCATTTGATGTTAGGCAGAATCTAATATGGTATTCATAAGGTTTTAGTCGTTCGTAGTGTACCTAATTGTATGTAGTTTAAGGTAACTCTCTGCTTTCCGCTCTAGTGCACAGCAAGATTCCGTTTTGCAAAATCGCTCTCGTCAGAAAACAGTTAATTTCTCCAAAATTATTCGGCCTATCGAAAAGCAGTAAAAAGGATGTTGTGCGGTATAAAATGGGCAATCGAATGAGGTATAAATCGCAATGCTTCCTTCAACCCTGGTTTCGCAAATGCTAATTCAAATCTTTTTGTTGATTTCAGAAAAGTGGATTTATCTCCAAAACTACTCGACGAATGTTCGATTATTTTTCGTTCCATCTTTAGCTAGGTTGTTCTGATTGAAAAGCTAAGATAGATTTCCTGTAATCGAATTTTATGTTTCTGTTTACTTTTCGACAGTGAAAGGGAGAAACCTTGGTCGACAGATTACCATGCTATGAAGCACGCTTGCAAAAGCTCAGGCTTGAAATAACTTTCAGAAATTTTTCAAGTGGCAAAAAGATGAACGTCATTTATTGGGAATACCATACGCAAGTCTCAAAAGACATCCTTAGTGCGTTTTTAAAACTATCATCTGCATCTATTGATTAAAAATTACTGATTTTTACCAGCAACTTCACCAAACCATGCATTGGGTGTCTTGCGAGACTTTCGTAAGCATTCACAAATTATCAATTTCTTTTAGAGTCCACAATGAGCATCGATCTTAGATATGGAAGTAAATTTTTGCAAAAACATTCAACTGGCGTTCAAATCGTTCTGCGTGGGCTAATCTGTGGACCAACGCTCTTCCTCTTCGATGTCGAAAAGTAGAAATATAAAATTCGATTGCAGGAAATCTAGCCTAGCTTTTTCAATCAAACGTGGCAAAGTTTTAAATCAACTACTTAGCTAAAGATGGAACGAAAAAAAATCGAAACTTTTTCGAGTAGTTTTACATGTAAATCCACTTTTCTGAAATCAGTAAAAAGATTTGAACAAGGATTTGCGAAGCCAGGGTTGACGGAAACATTGCAATTTATACATTTTTTCGATTGCCCAGATTATACAGAACAACATCCTTTTTACCGCTTTTCGATAGGCCGAATAGTATTGGAGAAATCAACTGCTTACTGAGCAGAGTAGCTTTGCGAAACGGCATCTCGCTGTGCATTAAAGCGGAAAGCAGAGTTGCCTTAACGTTGCGTGCCTTTACTATTGGCCATTGGGTACAGTAAGGCCCCGCATTTAAGAAACCACCTAAAAGAAACTTTTAGGCTACCGACAAATGATTAACCCCCCTGCTTATAAGAAACTCTTTAGGCTCATACCCAAAATGAAGTTTCTTGTATTTTGATCAACATTAAGTCCTGGTCTGACAGTCTGAGGAGCATTCCACTGCATTCAGGGCTCATAAGAAATTGCTACAAAGATGTCTTTGGTTTAACAGATTTTTACCTAAATTTGATGTTCTTGGCAATCATTGATAATATACAAATATGGCTTATCTATCTATTAATAACCCTTTTCTGCTGTAACCTGTTTTTTCCAAGGCTTTCCAGAAAATAAATTAGAATTAAGAAACTTTCAGCCTAAAAATGAAAAGTATCGTAGATATAAGAAACCTTTTAGGCTAAGGTGTGAAAAAATGGTTTCTTAAATGCGGGGCCTTACTGTAGTCATGGTCCTTCGCTCCCCTTGGCATCGTCCCTGTAGTGTTGTACAGCATTAGGAAGGTTTAGTAAAATTTAAGATTTATTGTAATATTTTATATGTATAAAAAAATTATTCTCCTGATTAGTTATATGACGACAGTCATGGAGGAGAGAGTTCAGGTGAGGTGACAGAGGACCATATTGGTGAATCAGATTCATATCAAGAGATGAGTGATCCAAGTGCAAGATACAGTCCTTTGAAAGAAATTGGAGAAGGAGGATTTCAAGGAAGGCCAATCAAAATTGAAGATGCCAATGTCGACAACACCGAATTAGACGCGAGGGTGTCCACCACAGACTTGCATACAAGGGAAACTTATCCGTGTGATGTTTCAGGGACTTATTTTCAAAGGATGCAAGAAGGGGCTTATAATATTGATGATGATTTTAATGATGCAATTTCATTCACTGAAGAACTTTCAGCGTACAGTGATAATGATTTACATAATGATGAAGAGTACAATCAGGAATTAATGCCTGGATATACGATCAATAACAATTTAAAGGTTTGAGAATTCTATTTACCATCTATATTACTGATATCTTGTAGCTGAAACGGCGTTCCTTCAAAAACAGTGTTTTGTTCATCTTGGTTTTCTGGAAATTTGAAGAACATATGTTACATGTACAGGTTTCGGAAGTCTTAAAATGTTCAAGAAATTAACCGAACAGCACCTAGAACTACAACTAAACATCTCAAATTTCATTCTCACCGGCTATTTAAAAGAAATTTCCTTTTCCCTGGGTCTTCTTCCATAGTTTCGGCAAAACCAGGTTGATAGACTACTCTTCCCAGAACAAAGGTGGGATGAAAGATTGAGAGTACTTTATTTTACTGCTGCTTTCGTCTCTTTAAAGATAAAATATGGATGGACCAGTTCAGCCATACTTCAGTTGTAAGAAGAGTGTATCTTTCATTTTCAGCATCAAATATTACCAGGAAACAGCGAAGAAGAATATTTCCCAATTTTGCCTCCAGATGCTATCCCATCCTTAGATGACGATGAAACGTGTCCTTCAGCAGCGTTGCAATCAGCCACAAGCTTTGGAATCCTGCAAACTTCAAGAGACAGCAGAAATACAGCATCTACTAGTTCTGCAAAGATGTCAACAACTGTTGTTGATGTGAACGTAAACAAGGATATATATGTCAATTTGAATTTGGACACATCCAATGACACAGGTCATCAAAAAGATGGTAATTATACTTTTAGTTCTACAAGATGCAACAAAAATGTTATTGGTCTAAGACTTTTTTTGGACGGTAGAGATTGAGTATGAAAATTAAATTCACCGATATTATGATCATAGAAAATAAAATATAAAGCATATTAATTAAAGTAAGAGTAGTACCTTTGTCGTTAATGCCGACCAGTCCCAATCCACCCAGCTGCGCCTGATATAGTAGGGGATAAAACGACACATTCGCAAATCCATGTAATCAAGGGGAGGTAAACACAATCCTGGTTTTTATCGATTGTTTATGTCTGAGTGCCAAGCATGTTTCGTTGTATGGGTAGGATTAGTTGTTTATGCTGTATGCATTCTTTTAAGTATAAACCGTAAATATATATATATATAGCTACAGACTTAATACATGTAAGTCTTCAGCCATTATCATGTCACCATATATATCACATTTCGGGGCAATTTAGTCTGGAACAAAAATTATGATATAAATGAAAAAGTGACTTTCTGAATGCCTGACTGGTTGAAGTTGTTGTTCTGAAGCTCAGGGGTGGTGCCAGTGGGGGGCTAGGGGGCAGAAGCCCCCCAAAATTTCACCCCAGTCTCCCCAGCGGCACTTAAATTTCTGTTAACCTCTCAGTGATTACAGGCAAATATCACGTTAAAATTCATCCGTCATTTCATTTTTTAGAGCCAAATCGAAGGTTGAGAAAGTCTCTTAGAGTGCCGATAGTGCCACGATGCAGAGACAAAGTTGATAGGATCAAGAATAGTAATTATAGTAAAGTGGAGAAACGTGACCCTTCGACCTCCCATATCTGCGACAAGGATTTCACAACAGCTATTGAATTAAAGAGACATTGCGTTGCTCATGGCAAATTATTCAGTACTCATGAACACCTTGAATTGCACCAAAGCATTCACACTGGAAAAAATGTTTATGCCAGTGACATACGTTGCAAATCTTTTGATAAGCAAGGAGATCTTAAGATACACCAAATGGTACATACTGGAGAGAAGACTCTTTCTTGTGAAATATGCCAGAAAGCATTTAATAAAAGATCTAACCATGAAAGACATAAGCGAACGCATACTGGAGAGAAGCCATCTGCATGTAAAGTTTGTCAGAAAGCATTTACTGAAAGTTACAAACTTAGAATACACAAGCGAATACATACTGGAAAGAAGCGTTTCAAATGTAGTATATGCGGGAAAGCATTTACTAACAGTAGCACTCTTTGGAAACATAAGAAACGAATGCACACTGAAGAGAAACAATTTGCATGCGGTATCTGTAGGAAGGCATTTACTGAAGAAAGAAACCTCAAACGACATCGGCTGATACATAATGGTGTGAAAGCATTTTCGTGCGACGTTTGTGGAAAAGCATTCACTCAAAGTAGCATACTTAAAAGACATAAGCGAATACATATTGGAAAGAAGCCATTTTCATGTGATGCTTGTGGAAAAGCTTTTACTAACAAATGCGACTTTGATGCACACAATCGAGTGCATACTGGAAAGAAATTATGTTCATGTGATGTTTGTGGGAAAGCTTTTACTGACAAAAGCAACTTTCATAGACACAAACGAGTGCATACTGGAGAGAAACCGTTTTCTTGTGATGTTTGTGGGAAAGCTGTTACTAACAAAAGCAACTTTGATAGACACAAACGAGTGCATACTGGAGAGAAACCGTTTTCTTGTGATGTTTGTGGGAAAGCTTTTACTGACAAAAGCAACTTTCATAGACACAAACGAGTACATACTGGAGAGAAACCATTTTCTTGTGATGTTTGTGGGAAAGCATTTAATCTTTCATGGAACCTTGAGAAACATAAGCAATTACATTCAGGAAGCAGACCCTTCTTTACCTGTGATATTTGTGGGAAAGCGTTTAATCGAAGTGGTAATCTGAAGGTGCATCAGCGAATACATACTGGAGAGAAACGATATTCGTGTGATATGTGTACAAAAACGTTTAACCAAATTACGCCCCTTAAAAACCACAAGCGAAAACATATCGGAGAAAAACCATTTTCTTGTGATATTTGTGGGAAAGCATTTAATGTTTCATGGAACCTTGAGAAACATAAGCAATTACATTCAGCAAGCAGAACCTTCTTTACTTGTGCTATTTGTGGGAAAGCGTTTAATAAAAGTCGTTACCTGAAGGCGCATCATCAGAGAATACATACCAAAGAGAAATCATATCCATGTGATATTTGTGAGAAAACGTTCACCTATAGTAGGAATTTTGACAAACACAGGCGAACACATAATGCAGCAGAGGGACCAGCTTGTGGCATTTGTGGTACAGCGTTTAGTACAAATCGTAGCCTGAAGGCGCATCAGAGAATACATACCAAAGAGAAATCATATTCATGTGATGTTTGTAAGAAAACGTTCACCTATAGTAGGAATTTTGACAAACACAGGCGAACACATAATGCAGAGGGACCAGCTTGTGGCATTTGTGGTACAGCGTTTAGTACAAATCGTAGCCTGAAGGCGCATCAGAGAATACATACCAAAGAGAAATCATATTCATGTGATGTTTGTAAGAAAACGTTCACCTATAGTATATATCTTGACCTACACAAGCGAACACATAATGGAGAGGGACCTCTTTCGTGTGATGTTTGTGGCAAAGAATTCATTCAAAAAAGTAGCCTGAAAAACCATGCACGAGTGCATACTGGAGAGAAACCTTTCACTTGTGATAAATGTGGGAAAGCATTTGCCTACTGTGGATTTCTTGAAAAACATAAGCAAATGCATGCAAGAGAATGACCTTTGTTGCGTATTATATTTAAAAACACATCTACTAAAAGTGATGTTCTTATACCACTTCAGTGAATACTGTAATTACTAGAGAAAATTAATTTTAATTTGATTAATTGTTTTAAAGCATGCCAGCATCAAATTTAAAGGATTTGCGGGAGAAAAATGTTTTCTTGTGTTGTTTGTTTGTCCTTATTCGATTTGAATTAGCAAGATAGCAAGATCTGAAGCCTAAACATGTGCGAAAACAAATTTGAGATGAACCACTTCCTGGCATTCATCATTCCCGTGAAATTTGTACTGAAGCGTTTGACACTTAAAAGCGTTTGGTACAATTAAACTACACAAGTGTACACCGGGTGTCCCGAAAAAAGTTTCCCAATTTTTGTTCTGTACTTTTAGGAAAAGTAGAGGAGCATCGCCCTAAATGGTCATCTAACGTTTTTCATCACATCTGACCGCGTTGCAAAAACTTCGTTTTAAAAGGAGTTCGGGCCTGGATTTTGCAGGAAAGCGTGTTAAAATTATTCACTGATGCCATTTCTGAGATTCTGTCTTGTTGTTTTCGTTTTGTACCGCCTATCCTTGTCCTGAAGG
Source organism: Aurelia coerulea (assembly GCA_039566865.1). Lineage (NCBI taxonomy): Eukaryota > Metazoa > Cnidaria > Scyphozoa > Semaeostomeae > Ulmaridae > Aurelia > Aurelia coerulea. Next base: position 26,816,438 of record CM076943.1, on the reverse strand, counting down.
ATGTTTTTAAAACACTTACCTGAAATGGATAAAGGTGAGAGTATTTTATGTCCTTGTTGTTTTCCAAGCCCAATATTTGTTTTCTTCGCGGTGCCTCAGGAATTTGTATAAAGTACAACTAAAGTTTCTTTACTGGTAACTCCAACCCTCCAAAGGTTACTTTTGAAGAAAAATTTCAGAAATTGGCATTGAATGTAAAAGCCGGGGGTTTTATCTCGGTTGTGGTCAGACTGGCCTACCTGCGCCCCTATTGGTCAGCCTGTGGATTCTGACTTCCCTTACTGTTCCCCCGTCAACCACACTGTTAGCAGTCGTAAGGTTAAAGTCATAATCCTCAAGATAATAGTAAAATTTGTAAATCTTGATTTTTTTGTCAATTACTAACTTGTTGATTTCATTCGTGTAAGGTTTCATTCACGAACTAACTTCCCCTGTAGTCAATTTCACCATTTTATCTATCAATATTTTGAAATGTAACCATATCAATTCATGCTTCTTGCAAACACCTTTCCACTTGCTTCATTTTCAAAAATATCCCGCAGACCTCCTTATTCCTCCCCCTGGCACTCACAGTTTAATAATCCTGCTTAGTTTTGCTACGATGAGACAAGTTCAACCAGGCAGCTGCGAAGGCGTCATTATGAATTTAGGGTACGTCCAAATTAGACGCCATGTCAAAGATTAGGCCGTTCAGACCGGCTTGCGTTTGAACTGAAAATTTACCAAGAAAAATAAGAAACTAGTTGTTACATTTAAGTTTAGCTTGCAGAAAGAGTTAATGAACATTTTTATTGTGATTTGCCCAGTCCTAGGATGTTTCCTTATTTTTGAATAAATTTTATTGCGAAACCTGACCATTTAGGGCGAAGCCTCTCTATATGAAACGTTCAGACAGGAATCTATTATAAAATACCTTATTTAGATTTTGAGTATCTCGTTCATTTCTATAGCTGCAGGTATTGATTTTCTACCAATATTCTCATGAAAAATAGAATACCTAAAAAGTTCATGAAACAGCTAAAATATTCTATCAATAAGATCACTAAACTTTTGCTAGTTCCAAATTTACAGAAATCAAGCTCTTAAACAAATTCCAACAGCACTGAGCTTGAACTCCAAAAAAGGGGTTCATTTGTTTTACTCTTGCTAGTGGGCCTTAATGGGCGACGCTACTCTATCAAAGTTTTTCTTGTTGGTAATCGCAAGCATGATATTGGGAGATGCATTCTAAACCAAGTAAAGGTCATGGCCCCAAAAATGTTCCTGGTGTCTTGGCCCCCAGACCCCCTCTTGTCAATTCCTCCACAAAATTTACCCTGGCCACGCCGCTGACCGAAATGAAGTAATGATCAATCCTAGACTTGACCCCTTGAGTAGATGGCTGACTTTGTTCAATAACATTCTGAATGATATCACCCCCTTGTACACAAAGGAGCCCATCCCACCACTTCATTAGTCGAACTACTTCCTTCGTAACCAGGATGCTATTGGGCGAATAAGGGCAAGAACAGAAACATTTAAATCTAGCTTCTATCCAGACTGCATATCTGAATAGACTGATTACGATTGAGTCCTAGTAATCGCTACCACCCATCCACCCTACTCGCTCATACTCTCATGGCTTCCCAGCCAAATGGCTGGCCCTGTAAAGGATTTGCCTCGCTTTCAGAATTGACCAGTGCTAAATTACGGAACAGCGCAGAGCAACATCGCGATTCTTCATCAAGTCGGTAATGCACATTTTCAGGGAGTGATCTTGATGAAAAAAGGTAAGATAAAGTTCTTTTCGGGTCCTACATTTTGTTTAGGAATACAGTTTAGGAATGGCAATAACACTGTTTGTTGCCCGACCGAGCATTATTTTATCCAGGCACCCATACAGCTCTTTAACAAACGATGTCAGAACATTCATTTTCTCGTCTCGTTCAACATCAACATAACATCATCACCTTGTAATATGTTGAAAACTCCCAAGAAGCATTCACCTCTGCTTGACTTTTAAATTGTAGTAAAAACAGAACGAGAAAAAATGACGAATACTGACGAAACTTGGCGCCACAACGGCTCACAACGGTCTGATTTGAGGTCTGGGTGAGAGAGAAAAATGGTGCGAAGGGGTGTCGACCTGTCGACGCGGCTCGACACGGCTTTGGACTGATCAAAGGCATTGTCGAGACTGAACTCATTTTCTTACGAATGTATCTTCCTCTTCTCTTCAATGATTGCAACTGCTGCAAGTATTAAATTGAGCTCACCAAGGAAAGAAAGACGATTGTTGTTGCAGAGCCTTCGCCCCTAAGCCCTGAAGTGCTTCGGCCTCGCAGCTTTGCGACTAGTTGCCGCCATCTTTCGGTTGTGTCAATCAGTGGTCCGGGAAATATCATTTCTAGCCTCTTTTTGGCAGCTACTGAAAATAAACCAATCAGTGGCAAGAAAGAAATCATGTGACCACGAAATTAGGTCATGTTACCAAAATGAAGCTTTGTGATTGGTAACACAACTTCTTGTGGTACTAGGCCTAAATAGGGCCAGCCATTTGGCTGGGAAGCCATAAGTCCTAGTATGAGCGAGTAGGGTGGGTGGGTGGTAGCGATTACTAGGACTCAATCGTAATCAGTCTATTATCTGAATGGAATAAACTTGATCCTGAAATCAGGCTTGCCCCATCCGTTGCCGTTTTAAAGACAAAGCTTCTATCAACAATTCGCCCCCCTGCAAGATCTGTCTTTGGTATTCATAACCCAATAGGCCTATCGTATCTTTCCCAAATAAGGGTCGGTCTCAGCAAACTAAATTTCCACAAATTCAATTCAAGCACAATTTCAGGGACACCGTAAACCCGATGTGCCCAACGAATGACGGTACTGAGGACACGGAGCACTTTCTGTTGCTTTGCCCTTCATTTGATAGTCAACGACGAGATCTTCTCACTGGACTTTCAGTTGCATTACGACCATTTGTTAAAATCAACAGCCTTTCTAACCAGGCTTGCATAATGTTCAAACCTGCCTGGGAGCGGTAGAAATTATCTGAAAGCCTGCCTGCATGTCAATTCTATACAGCTAGGGTAGAGAAGCCTATTACCTGAACCAGTGCGAATGCAGGTATCAAACAGTAAGTTTGTACACATGGAGCAACGAAACAATCCAGAATGACCGCAGAAGAATCTCAGCTTTGACGGGTTCATATAACTAAAGAACTGCATGCCATGTGGGAAGGTAAGTCGAAAATTGGTTGGAGCACGTGCAGCGAGGATTGAAAAAGCAATGTGTCACTATTTGTTTGTTGTTATTCATTATCTTACTACAATTACATTTCATAAAGAACTATTGAAAAAACTGCCGGCGAAACATTGGTTTTAAAGCTGCCTGGGAACTTTGTTCCCATGTTCCCATGTTTATGCACGCCTGTTTCTAACAACGTTCTTGTACAAATTTTGTTACATGGTGATAAAGACCTTTCAAGTGACGCTAATAAAAGTATACTCTAGCTGACTTTAGATTTCATCCACAAAACAGGTCGGTTTGTTTAAGATAGATCAAACCTTTGTTTCACGCCATAAAGCCACAAAGCAGCCACAAAGTCCTTTCATTTTTGTTTCCATTTTCGTTTTGTCGGTATTTTTAAGTAAACATCAGGCTTATTACTTAGGTAGGTAGGTAGGTAATCATATTTAACGTGGCTAGCCTGCGAAAGTCTGAGAGAGACTTATTTCCAGCAGGGGCCACGGATGTTTTACCATCAACCCGCCGCAGCTACCAGATTTCCCTCACATGGCTCTGGTCGACCCGGGCTAGAGTTACGGACAGCGACCAAACTGTCCAGCGCGGGATTCGAACCTCGGCCGTTCTGACCTTTGGTTTACGAGTCAGTCGCCTTAACCACTCAACCACTCGGCCACGCGCTCTCTAACTTTTCGTCCCTAGTTTTCGCTCGCAATTTTATCTATTGAGTGAGTAGAGTTATTTCACCTAATTATTGAATGCAACTGCTCACTCAAACAGCGAAAAGGTCAAAATATATCAAATTACCCTTGGGGCGACTCACGGAGCATTAGGGGAGTTTTTCTTCTAAGCAAGTTGAAATGATGGCCAAGTTAAAGGCACTGTGTCCATGTAAGTAGACGACTTCGAGGGGGGTATCTTGAAAACATGTGATCTTTCGTCGTTTTTTCATGTGAGCGTTGTTTCTTGCAAAGTCTTTTCTTGCAGAGCGTTGTTTGTTAGTCAAACGATTGTTTCAAGTTCTTTTGAATTCGTCAACAGGGATTCAGCAATCTCGCCTTTTGAAATAGTGTTCTAGAATTTTCAAAGGTCCTTGTTTTCTTCTTTTGTGTGATTGTTATCAGACAGATTAATGAACATAAAGGCATGTTTTGACAAGTTCTTTTGAATTCGTCAGCAGGGACTTAGCAATCTCGCCTTTTGAAATGATGTTCTAGAATTTTCAATGGTCCTTGTTTTCCTCTTTTGTGTGATTGTTATCAGACAGAATAGGTTTCCTCCCCTTTCGACAACGAGGTTCTTATTTTCACGTGATCAGTTTAAAACAGCCTGCCCTAAACCAATCAAATTCTCGAACAGTTACATGCATGTCAGCATCGTGTCAGCAGTTTCAACTGTTCGTGCATGCAATTTATTGATATATGGACACACTGCCTTTAAGCGTTTAACCCTATTACTACCGGGCTTTTTCGACCATCGTTCGCCAATATTGCAGATATGAGGATGAAACTTAGTACAATCATGTATAGGAACAAAATCTACACAATAGACTACTTTTTGAATTCTTCATTACATCCATGACGTCACTAAGACGTCATAATTGAGGAAAATTGCACTTTTTGCCTACTATTAGCAATATTGGCAATATTTAAGTTCTTAGTTGATAATTTCTTTCATACTGCTACTAGAATGTATCGCAAAGCATCACTGAATAAAAATTGCCAATGTAATGTCAATTTAAGCTTATTATTTATATCATATATTCATCATTTATTTGCATCATTTTGTCATTGTTTCATTTAAACCCCTAATTACTGATGAAAATACTCTAAAATGCCTTAAAATTGTTTATAACAATCAATAGAAGCAATTTTGACAATATAAGGTTATCTAATACATTTGTTATTATCTATATGACGTCATAAACTTTTATACGTCATGGATGTTAAATTTGCTGACATCATCAAAAATGGATAAAACTATACATTATCTGAAAGCTCTCATCGAGAGCTATCGAATGGTGGTATTCTCCATGTTCTACGATCATCCTTGTTAAAACTGGGCTCGCTTCTTTAATTGTCTGGCTGATCACATGTTGAAAAGAGGTTGTTTACGTGATCAGTATCTGCCATTTTGAAAAAAATTTGAAATTTTAATTAGTCTATGAAATTTTAGGAAAAGTCGCAAAGTTTCAGCTCTTTATCTTTTGAACTGACGACACTACATCAAATAAACTTTGCCGCGGTGCACTTCGCGGGCACAATTATTTCTAATTCTAGATATAAATTTCGTGGAATATTAAGTCCTTTCTTTGTTGCCATAATGTGTCAAGTTGCTAAATTTTTATTGCTGGTGCTGACAAATGCAGTCAGAAGCAGATAATGGACAGTAACTGTGAGCATAACAGAGGAACGATCCAAGAAATTGCTACACAATGCTTACTTTTTAAAATGCCATGATCTGTCGACAAGAAAGATAATCATGTCATGCAGGGTACCACCCAGGCCAGAAGAAATGTAAGAAGTGTTGTGAGAAGTGAAGTGTTGTAGTCATACTAAGCAGTCTTGAAATTTGCAAACAGTTCTTATATTTTTGGGGACTATTTTTACCTTAAAAAGCTACAATTTTCCCTGACAACACGCATGCTTCAAAAACATTGCTCAAACATTTATTCTTTGACAAATCTGCAGAAATAGTATGTTGTACATCAAAGCTTTGAACAGCACTTCCTTTGCTTCGTTAACACTTAGTCTTAGTGTTAGTGTTCTATGTCATGACCCTGGGATAATTCATTTGTTCTATTCATTTATTCTTCTTATTCATTGCCAATCAATCCTGGCTTCCCTGTGATCAGTCTACGGAAACATAACATTCCACCCAGTAAGCAAATCCGTAAAACTCGCACGTGTCGCCGATTATTCATTGTCCATCCATTGTTCTCTGCAGGTTTGTTTGGTGGCTTCACCCAAGCCACCAGAAAGTGACCGTTAAAAATCCACTACAATCAGTGAGTTGTGATCAGTTGTGTGGTCGTGGCTGGTAGAGGTAAGTAAGGTAAGTTGTGCCAATAATGTTGCTTATTGAATTTGTAAAGCAGCCGTGCTTGCATCTGTTTGTAAAAACAGACTGATCAAATTACTAAGATATTTTTCAATAACCGAATAGTAGATAGGCCTAGACTAAAACATGAATTTTTCCAATTGTGTTGCTTGTTTCGCCGTTCAAACACATTTAGGCCTAGGTAGGCCTTGATGTATGTTGGTCCATGATTTAAGTTAATCCTCTCACTGAACGATAAACAATAGCCCCCATCTCAATTAAATTTCAGACATGCTGGGAGCGATGGTTGGAGAGTGCTGAAATTCATTTTGAGTCATAACTTAGAGGGGCTGGGTCACGTAACCATAAACAAACCTGTTATCTCTATAATCTATATTGTTGCCCGCACGTGACCATTGTATTCTGCACAGATTTTGGTGGATGGGGTGAATCCACAATAAAGTTACTACTAAAAATCCACTAATATCTTTGCAATCTTACAACGTATGGTTGGTTCGTTTGTTTCTCTTTAAAGTTCAAGAGTTCATCTTCAAAATAGAACTTTCCTTTTGAGAAAAATAGTGGAAAATCTGTGTGATATGGCCTGTCAAAAAAGCTGCAAAATCGTCGTTTCGAAAGAAGTTTGTTTACCTTACGTGACCCAGCCCCTTTAAAGGGGCTCCGTCATCACCCAGTAAGCAAATCCGTAAAACTCGCACGTGTCGCCGATTATTCATTGTTCATCCATTGTTCTCTGCAGGTTTGTTTGGTGGCTTCACCCATGGCATTTCTATTGACCATGCTTCACCCAAGGCATACAGTAAAAACCAGACCCTAGGACCCTAGGACCCTAGGACCATTAAGTACCAATGTATGATAGGACCCTTAGCACCGGAGGGTAATCACCCTCAAGAGAGAACAAATATCAAAATTTCCTCATATAATACTACCATTTCTGCTGTTTCTATGGTTACATCAGATGAGCTCAAGAGTAGATTTAGAGAACTTTTTCTATGCTGAGTGCTATGTGTGAATTTATTACATGGAAAGGATGGTTTCATATGTTGCAATGCTTTTCAGCAATTAAACGTGTCATGTCCTTTTTCATTGCTCATCATGGACAAATTTCCTATCTCCATGGTCTTCATACTGAAGAAAACAAATGATTCTTTGCGGTGGAATGATGCCATTATTGCTCTCTGTTCTAAATTTCAATGAAATTCTATTGGCGCTTTGCTTCATTGACGTGGAATTCTTCGTTGAAAGAGTGTTGTTTCAATTTCAAAAAGTTCCTTAGAAACCTTATTTAGTTTTCCATGGTTTCTTTTATGAAGGAAACTCAGAACACAAATAGAGAATTCCAAACGACCTTTTGAAGTTGAGATATTTCTTTTACTTCTGAAATACAAATACCTGCCAAATCACAGAAGAGTTCAAACATGGTTCAAATAACCTTTTTTTTGTAAATCCTTTCCAAACTGTATAAACAATTCAAACTCGACCCAGTTCCCTTGTGAACGGCTGAAGAAAAAAGAACTTTTTTGTCGTTTGGTAAAACATTCATGTAAAGGCAAGTCAACCGGGGTCGTGCAAACACTTTATCCGAAATAAAAAATACCTTGGCCTATCATTGATGTCAGTCATGTGCACGTCGAGTAATCATGTTTTCTTGTAAAGCATTCAAAAGTTAGAAAGCACACAATAGAATTTCATTGAAATTCAGGACAGAGAGCAATAATGGCATGACTCCACCGTAAAGAATCATCTTCCTCCTTCCCATGTATTAAATTCACACATAGCAATCAGCATAAGAAAACGTTCTCTAAATCTACTCTTGACCTCATCTGATGTAATAAAAACAGCAGAAATGGCAGTATTATACGAGGAAATATTGATATTCTGTTCTCTCTTGAGGGTGATGACCCTCCGGTGTTAAGGGTCCTATCATACATTGGTACTTAATGGTCCTAGGGTCCTAGGGTCTGGTTTTTACTGTATGCCTTCACCCAAGCCACCAGAAAGTGACCGATAATGTTTTCAATAGATTGGCAGATTTGTTTACATTTTTGAGATTAACCAATCACGCCACGTATTCTAACATCACGTGACGTACCTTGATTTTGCGGAAATTTAGAAGCTGTGGGGATGAATACAAAAATTTCACCTCAAAAACTGGCGATGTGCAAATGGATTTTTGACAAATCATAAATGTTTTAACATTTTCTGTTAGACTATAATCTTGCAAAAAAATTCTACCGCCTCGGATTTTGATATTCAACTCAGATCGAGAGAAATCTTTGTTTGAATAGCGCCCTAAAATCAAGGCAACAACTAATGTTTTAAGTTCAGCAGATAGATATTCCTTGAAGGACTACTTCAATCTGTTGTACAAAGGCAACAAATATTCAGGCCCGTAGGAAGCGGGGGGGGAGGCAGGGGGGGTTAAGCCCCCCCAATAATTTTGAAAACAATGGTGCTGCGTCACTCGAATTAATTAGATGTATTGTTCTCTATTGTTTTAAGAACAATTGCCCCCCCCCCCTCAATCCGAAGCTTCTTTCTACGGCCCTGCAAATATTGATTCGTAGACCACATTGAACCTGTCTCCATGGAATTTTCGGTGTTGCATAACATTCAAAAGGGGCAGTATCTTCTATGATATCGAGCACGGTACCATCTTCTGAAGCACTACAATCACATTCTAAAGGGTCAAAACTCGACAGGAAACCCCTGCCAATATTGTCACAAATAAAATGTAAATCACAAGATACTCACCAATTCTTCATGTTCTATGATGAACCAAAATCGGATAAAAAAAGTCCATGTTACATGCGATACAAACGAATTTAACAAGAATAAACCCAATCGATGATTTCCCCAAGTTTGAGCAGCACAGTCTTCACTACGCTACAGTGTTGATGAAATGTCTAGGACATTCAAATTCTGAGCTGAAATGGCGCAGAACTGATCACGTCTGAAAGAATAGCATACAAAACTCCGAGTTTAAAACGCGTCGATCTTTACTTTTTCAAATTGTTTTCCGTTAAGACAGTCCTTGACTAAAGACGAAACATATCAAAACGAAATGGCCTGTTACCAATGCTTGGTTAGTTCCGTATATATAGTATTTTTATTTGGTCCATAAAATTTACTGTAAATACTGTAGATGAAGGAAAGCCACTATTTAGATAAAAGCACGTTAGACCAGTGATTCTAACCATAGAAAATGTCGAAAGTTCATGGCTTATATAAGTCCACGATAAATCGTACACTGGACCGATTTTGAAAATTTATGACTTAATATTTTGCAAAATGTTCTAGGATTTTTTGCAATTTTCTATCTTCAGTTTGTAGAGCTTTACCCTAAGGGAGTTTCAAAATTTTCGTTGTCCAAAATACTGAAAACGATCACAAAACGGTCATCTAATTTTCTAAAGACTCGGCATGAACAGAAAAAGAGAAAACTTTTTCGGGAAATCGATCCTTGAAATTGAAAATTTCCTGTGACACATCAAGCCACTCTCCAAAGAGGCGTGCCAGTGTCAAACTGTCCAACCTTGAGCCATAAAATACCCTATTACTCATAAACAATACGTTCTTCGTCAGTAGTTTAGTACATTATTATTATTTCATTCAAAAACTCTAGATGTATTTTTTTTCTAAGAAAAAGCTAGCTAATAAGAAGAAACAGTAGGTTCAATCCAGGGGGGGTACTCACATATTTTTCTGTATGGGGACGTGCCGCTGAACAGGGTATCATTTTCAGGATTCCTACTCCAGGACAGGGTATCACTTTTGAATAGTTTACTCCATGACAGGGTCCATATTTGTATAATTGACTACGTAACGTCGTTGTATGCCATTTGCACTCCGGAAGTGTGATTATCAAATTCTATCAAATTCCCAGGGCAGCCTACAATGTTGTATGAAGAAACTCACGAATAGGGTATCGTTTTTAAAATTTTACTCCGGGACAGGGTATAATTTTTGGGAATTACTCGTGGACAGGGTGCCTTTTCAGAATTTCCAGTGGTACGTCCCCGTATTTTCGTGGACGAAGTAAGGCCCCCCCCCCGTGAGGCTCAATTTTTCGAAAGTTAAGAAACAACCATACCTGAATTTAAAAAAGCTAAGAAACTTTTGTAATTTGCAATTTCAATAATGAAAAAGTAAAGATCGACGTGTTTTAAACTAAGAGTTTTGTAGAATAGGTTTAAAACCAACAACGCAGGCATAGCATAGGAATCATTCGTCGTACATAGCCGATTGCTCGTGGCCCATGATCGAAACCGCCAAAGCCTTATTTTCATGGACCAATCAGACGGCTAAAAGTGAAGGAGACAAAAGAAACCCGTGAAGATTTTTCTAAATTTTACCTACCTTCGTAAAACGGAACCAGGACAAAAAACTGCTTGAAATTTCCCGAATTTTTTTAAAGAAATCAACTCTCCAGATGTTTGAGTGTACAAGTTTGGATGCCGGTTAAAATATCTCCAGGATTGGCGGAGTTATTGCCTCTCCAATAGGCAAAATCGGCGAAGGCTTGTCGAGACTTGTTTACGCCACTTCAGGTCAGGTGATAAAGCCTCTTGATAAAACCTCTTTTGAATTTTATAAGTTATTTCGCAACGAAGAAACTTGTCCCATGAATGCAAAAGTAGTACAATACAGAAACTTCCCTAGAGTATTGCCAAATGACTTCAAATGCGCGAATAACCCTTTGTAGACTTTTTCAATTCACATAGAAACCGTAGGGGCATTTGAAAAGAAATTTTAGCGAAAGATAATAGCAAGAACAATTGAAAACCCAGATGTTGGCGTTTTCGGATCATTCTTACAACAATCACTATTGTTATTACTATTGTATCCCCGGCCAGAAATTCTATTGTTCAAGGTTCAGTGCCTTATCGGTTTGTTTGAGGCCATAACTCCGCCAGTCCCTGAGATATTTTAACCGGCATCCAAACTTGTACACCCAAACATCTAGAGAGTAGATTGCTTTAAAAAAAGTCGGGAAATCTCAAGCAGTTTTTTGTCCTGGTTGCGTTTTATGAAGGTAGGTAAAATTTAGAAAAATCTTCACGGGTTTCTATTGTCTTCTTCGCTTTTTAGCCGTCTGATTGGTCCGTGAAAATGAGGCTTTGGCGGTTTCGACCATGGGCCACGAGCAATCGGCTATGTACGACGAATGATTCCTATGCTTGCAGGCATTTTATATCCACGGACTTTAAGTCCGCGGTTTAGGTTTTGCTTGGCATTTACAACTGAATTAACAACTTGCCCTCTTAATTTTAGCGGAGAAAATACTCGTAAAAAATCTGGCAATTCAGCAAGCTTGGAACAAGGGAATGGCTCTTATTGGCTCCCCAACCTTCAACAAATTCCAGAAGCGCCTAATGATCAACGTAAGTATATAATGGCCTAAAGCTACCATCAACTATCCTTACGCTATTGCACGAGTTACCCTTTTGGGAAAGTTAAAGACATTGAGTCCGCATAATTTATCTATCATCTTATTGCCCCGACCCCCCACCCCGGGATAGGTGGGGCTGAGGCGGCTCCTGTTCACTGAAACATTTTGCCCCGGGGAGCGGGGACACCCGGGGCGATTCCCTCCTGCTTAAAAGCTTGAGCATAACAAGGCAGGGCTTGAACCGGGGATAAACGCGAGCTATCGCCTCCCATTCGCAGAGGAATGTTGCCCTAGTAGGCCGGGACATCGCTCACTTTCACAAGAGAACAAGGTGAATGACCTCGCATCAGCCCTGCCTATCCCGGGGTGGGGGGTCGGGGCAATAAAATGATAGCTGCATAAATAGTGCGCTCATGACCAATATCAACTTCTTTTCAATCATAAAACAAAATTTGTGATTTAATCGCTATTGAAATTAAGCCAAAGAAATTCTTGAGGATAATGCAAGGATTAAGACTTCTTTGGTCTTCACTGTTAATGACTTTAGCACAATTGTGCGATAACAAGGGCCGTCAGCAGTTTGTCAGCAGAAATTCAGGATAGAGTTACACTCAACTATTTATATGGACTCAATGCCTTTAACTTTGTATCCCTGTGAATATCAAAAATTCCAAGCCAGAAAGCTAGCAATGTTTGCACATGGCTGCAGGAAGCTAAGTAAATTTCTTGCCATAACAGAATATTTTTTTTTATATATACATATAAAATATTACAATAAATACATTCTACTATACCTTCCTAATACTGTACAATACTACAGGGAGGATGCCAAGGGGAGTCAAGGACAATGACTCCCCCATGGCCAATAGAAAAGACATGCAACGTTAAACTACATACAATTAGGTACACTACGATTACGAATGATTAAAACCTAATAGATACTATATTAGATTCTGCCTAACATTAGATGTCGGGTCAGGTTTGTGATGAAATTTAAAAATGTTACGAGCGCAACTCTTCATTGGTTTGAGGTCGCAAACTATGCCCGGCATCTAATGTGAAACAGAACTTACAAAGAAACGGATCATTTAAGTTAAGAGATTTGGTGGTTGCTTGGTACTGAAGTTACAAAGGATCTTAGTCAAACCGACCAGTTTCGTGAATGTTTTGTGAATAACAGAATATGCGGGCTATTAGACAAGAAGCCTCTATATTTCATTGCTTTGATATTCAGGGCATGGTAGTACCTTAAATTGTGTGCGTTTATAATGGCGTGCGATCCAAAAAAGTGTTTTTTATCGTTGTTTAGGACACTTGATAGCCTTTTAAATGTCATATATTGCTGGAACAGCTCATCGATGTCAAAACAGAGTAAGTTAGAGAAGACAGACATTCTCAAATTCAACGTTCAGTTCAGTTCAGTTCATATATATTTTAAATTCCACTACATACAATTTCATAATTAACAATACCAACAAATAACTAAACTACAAAGAAATAAGACAATATTACAGAGAATTAATATATTTTAACCGGAAAATTAATACGATATACAAATACAGAGAGACGAGATAAATTGTATGGAGGGAATTACTTAAAGGAGGAGCTCTCTCGATAGGTAAACTAATCGAGGGGAGAGCCCCCTCCCCTATCCTATAATAATTTCGAATGAATTTGGTTGGACTTGAATGATTCCAAGAAATACACGCCTTTGCTTTTCATACTATAAATAGAAGTTGCGCAATTATCAAAAAATAGCCTTGTTAAATAAGTAAATATTCAGTTGCTTTTTGAAGGATATTTTTGATGGAGCGTTTCGGAGTTCCACGGGTAACGTATTCCAGAGTTTAGCCCCAAGAAAACGAATCGACTTTAGACCATATTGAAGACTGTTTTTTCGTGTTAAGTATAGATCCCCATGACTGGCCTGTCTAGTGGAATATTGATGAACATATGAACTGAATAAAAAGAAGTTATGAAAGCATCTAGGTGAAGTTTTATTAACAGAGTCGAAAACAAAAGTTAAAAGTCGGAGTTCAAAAATTTCAGAAAGTTTGAGAAGTTTAAGATCTTTGAAGATTGGCAGAGAGGGTGACAAGTGAGGCTGAAATGACATGGCTCCGACAGCTTTCTTCTGTAGTTTAAAAATTGGTTCAATGTTTGAGGCATATGTTTGACCCCAGACGATAAGACCATATTGTAAAAAGGACAGAAACAAAGCATTGTATAAGCAGAGTAAAACATCTAATGGTAGTAAGCTTCTTATTCTGAAAAAGATTCCACATGTTCTAGCTAATTTCTTAGAAAGTTCACTGAGATGGTATTTCCAGCTTAGATGCTCGTCTAAGAGGAGTCCTAAGAATTTAACAAACTTAACCCTTTTAATACGTTTTTTCCCTATTTTTATGGCAGAATCAGAAGGAACATTCACAGAAGAAGAATGAAAGATAATATAATTTGTCTTATCAATGTTTAGTGATAGCTTATTAGCATCAAGCCATTTCTTTATTGATTTAAGCTCTTTGTTAACAATTTCAATTAAATTAGGTAAATCTTTGGATTCACAGTAGATGTTTGTATCATCAGCAAAGAGATAAAAAGTAAGCTTCTTAGAAGCAGTAGGTAAATCATTGATATAGATAAGAAAAAGTAAGGGGCCTAATACAGAGCCTTGAGGTACACCACAAGTAACTGAAAGTAAGTTAGAATTACCTCCATTAACATAAACATATTGCTTTCTATCGGATAGGCAGGATCTAAACCACTCAAGGGCACAACCACGCAACAACGAAAACGATTATATTATTCTTTTAATTAAATTAGAAATAAATTGAGAATACGAAGCGTAATGTATTCCTACAGTTTATGCACCCTCTTGCCTAATGCTCAATATACTTCAATCTTGAAGCAATTAACTCCAACGGGAACCATATAAAGTTATGTCAGGGCTCGTTATTTCGGTTTTAAACTGTATATAGTTTCCTTCGTGCTCTTCCATGACATTTCGTCTTGAGCATAGAATCTTGTTCTTGAAAAAGTTGTTGCATAATTGTTGATCACCCTCCAGAAAAAGTATATTGCTCCTGCCCTCCCCCGGCCTGCCCCAAGATAAATCGCTATTATGTTGCACCACAACGGCAAGGTGCCCAGAGGCCAGAACTGTTGATCAATTTACAACTTGAACCTGTTTTCTCTAGGGGTATTTCGCTTCCAAAAATCTCATACACCTTCGGCAAAGCCCGTTTGTTTTCAAGGAAAACCCATCAAAAATCCTTTTTTCCGAAAAATCTTGCATGCTGTTTCGAAAGAGTGAAATCCCCACTGGTTAGTTTAACAATCGTTTGATGACTACGTGGTAAACGTTTTGAGTTTGGCAAGGCATTGAAAACGCAAGAAAATCACAGGAAACCTGACAACTCCATATCTTAGCACAATGATCTCAGCAAGAAACCGTGCAAAAGAATTGCTAAAAGCAAAGGGGAACACAATCATTCTGTCGGCGTAAATAGCTATCTATGTTCATGACCAAGTTTCTAAATTTTAGACAAATGAACAAAACTCATGATATTCACATTTTTGCTACGATAGTTTCCGAAGGCTTCACGAGTGTAGGCCAAGGATTAATATTACTAACATAACATGGACAAGTTTGGTTGTTTTCTTTCAAGTGCTTAGAGTTCTTCGCTTTGTGGAATCTTTATTCATTTTGAATTGATCTTCACACTTCATCAAGTGGGACAAGGACAACAGAAAAAGTGGATTGCCCAACTCCTTGACCTCTCCGGGTTTGCCTCTGCTTTGTATTTTTGGCGGTATGGATGAATGGGATGATGTGACAATTAAAAGATCGCTACAAAATTTTAGAAACTTTCTGGAAAGACCTCCGGGAGAAGGCCCATGACCGAAAGCAAACCAAAGGCAAAATCATATCATTATTCATCAAGAACCACATATAGAAACTATGAAAGTCAAACGAGGAAAACTATATTTGGGCGTGCGATAAAACGCACGCCTTGGACATTTCAGGCGTGTGTGGAGGCGTGTGTGGACACGTGCGATGGCACGCCTAATATTACCAGGACTGTGCGATATCATTCCACAATATCTTTACAAATATGAGATTTACTAAAGAAATGTGGCATCCATTGTAAGCAGTTGATGAATACACTCATTTTTCGTTTAAAAAGAAACCAAGGTTTGGAGCTGGTAGGCAGTTTCTTTAATTCTAGGAAAATACTACCAAAAAGTGCTGACTGAAGGTTTTCTTATATTTTTTATGCCAGAAGTATAAAGTTTATTTAGTTATATTGGGAGGGCTCCCAAATTGCTAAGTAAGATCTCCCAACAAGTAATATTATAATTCACATTCAAATGTTAAAACATCTGCTAATTACTACATGATGTCAAAACAATTTGAGTGCAAAATACAACAGCCTCCTCGCTTGTTTGATTCTGGTAGGGTAGTTGCTTTTTTGCAAAATTGAAACTATCACCGTGTCTTGCAAGCTGTTTCTGACAAGAATGAATGTATACCAAAACTTGTGCAAGTCTCCTCCCAGAATGACATTTAAAACTACTTTAATCTAATTCCAGATGCAACGAACATTTCGCTGCAGCCACTTGTACCAGAGATATCTCTTTACGACAATCGAAAGCATCAAGAAACAGACATTTTGGTGAGTTTCTGTTCATTCTAGAGACTTCAATGGGAATTCGGACATTACTTTTGGAATTCTTCTTTACTTTTTAATCGCATAGAAACGTTTCATTCATGCAAAATGACAATTTTCTTTTCTCTTACTTTTTTATCTCTTCTTAGAAGGTGTAATTGCCCTCTGATGTACTATTATGTTACTTACCTAAATGACCGTAGACGACCTTTTGAATCTGGTAGATAACCCTTTTCCCAGGGGGGGGGTACTCGTTGACTTTCAATACGGGGGGGTCCATACCAATATTTGGGGTCCGAAATTTTACGTTGAATCAATATTTGGGGTCTGTGAATTACAACATGGACCAAAATTCAATACTTGGGGTCCACAATTCTGAAGAAAGGAAGAATGGCGCAATTTGGCCCTGAAGTTGCGAATCATTAGATAAATGTTTTGGTATTATTTAAAAACTGAGAAAGATCAAGGAGCTTTAATTGAGGTCATTCAAAAACATTTTAGGGGCCCCAGAAATAGATAGCAATATTGGGGGTCTCCAAAACATTAGACTCAATGTTTGGGGTCCCCAAAACATTAGGCTTAATATTTAGGGGTCAACAAAGAAGAAGTGGCATGGACCCCCCCCCGTATTGAAAGTCAGGGAGTACTCCCCCTGGGACCCTTTTATAGAACCCACTAGGGTACTTTAATTTGATCATGTCAATGCTGCTTTTTCTAAATGCCAAATATCAAAATCGCCGTTACGTTGCATAGAATTTGTCCATAAAATTTGTCCAATGACCAACACAACACCATTGCATAGGGGGAGGGGGGCTAAGGAAGTGAAAGGAAGTACGTTTTATTCTTGGACCTTCTTGTACATTGAACTTTACATCTGTTTGTCTGCTTTTTCCAAGGGAAAACAGCATCATTGTGACGCTCAACATTTCCTTCAGCGGCCTCGATTCCTTTCAAATGTTGCTTTTACAAGATTCGATGGAAAAGGACAATTATCTTGGAAAAATAAAAATCATTCACTCACAAGAAACTCAATACAAAACATCTCTTGGTAAGCTATTATCTTCAAGAATTTTTGGTCATTCATTTCAAATCTCAAAATCATTGCCATATCATTGAATGATTCAAAACTAACAAATAATATTTCTTCTCATTGTGGTGTCTCTCCGTTTCCCATTCCATTATCGATAGCCTTTATGCGATGGGCAAATGATGGGACAAACCAATCCAGTTCGTGCCAGGATTACCACAAGCAAGAGACAAACTACACTAGTATCGCACATGCATCGTCTTATGAAGAACAATTTCAGAGTATTACAAGCGTATGGAAAGGAACAAAGAATGGCTACTAATAATCAACTGTTGCATGAACTTTCAAGAAAAACACTTAAGCAGTGACTCATTATCTCGCTCCTTCAAAGGATGGTAAAAGGTGCTTCAACGTATCATACAATGTTCTACAAAGACATGATGTTCTCCCCTAGCTCCTTACCACTTCATAGAGTAATTCATAGTTTGCTAGCTTTTTTTAAACTTCCTTCATATTTGACTCACTTTTTATCAATTAGTGCTTCCCGATGAATTTTGTTGTTTATATTTGTACATATACCAGGCGTCCCAGGAAAGTACTCCTGTTTGTAAGATCATCAATATTTTATAGCATGGCTGATCTTCAAATTTTTCTCTTCTGTTTTTCAAGCAGATCATGGACCAAGTTGATTTCGCAGACATAGCTGATCTTGTAATTGGTTTAAAAAATCAGCAAATTTAGCCATTTCTAGGGCCAACTGGATTTGAATCATACAGCAAAAGCACTGATGATTGCTGGAGCAATTTCTTTGTGCATGTAAAGTTTCTAGTTTGATATAAATAACAGAAAGAAACACGCACTTCATCATTGGAGACTTCAATGCTAATAAGAGATCTGAAAATTGTGGCAGGCAAAATTGACAATTTCGCTTAAATTATAGCTCAAAATAACATTTTTCGACGAGTAAATCTTAAGCTAGTGGTACCAAATGGATAAAGTTTATGATCCATGAATATTTTTGGGCCACTTTCAAAACAAGTCAAAATGAAAATATTATCAACGGTTTGGTAATCGATTTTTGGGGATTTCTTTAAGAGGAGTACTTCTTTGGGACACCTGGTTGGTATATAAATATGTGAAAACGGACAGAGATATCTCCACCGTGAAACAAAATAAAAAAGGACTCAGAACTTCAAGTGACTACAACTTACAAGGATAATAAAAAAACAAAACATTTTGACTCTCAATTTGTTGAAGAGCACCGGTTTAGTTTGTAACAAGTGCTGGCAAAACGAGATTCATTTCTGCTGCTCTTTCAACTTTTCTATGCAGATTCCAAATTTCGATATTGTTTTTGAAATTGTGTCATGTTCCTACGACTTCACAATGAAGTTTAAACTTTCTGCCATTTTTAAAAGACGTGTCTCTGTGTTTTACGATGAAATAATTGAACTGGAAATATAACAAATTTTGCTAAACAAATTGATTCTGAAATTATGATTAAGCAAAATGGAGTTATATTCACCATCAATGAAAATATAGTACACTGGTTTCCTTTTCAGTTCCAGCGGTTGCTCCATCAAACCTACCACTAACACCATTGGAAGAATCGTCAATTCGGGCTGAATGGGATGAAATACAACCCAACGTATCCGGCTACATTCTGTTCTATCGCGAGATGGAATTCAACGGAAATTACAAAAGTCTCTCAACTTTGAAGACAAAAGCCACAATATTCAAATTGAAACCCCACACCCAATATGCACTTAACTGTAAAGTACTTGCGTATGATGAAAATGGCAACGGTGTTGCAAGCAAAGTAAACATTGCATCTATAAAAGAATCAGGTATGTCATCGACTTAATCCAAAATAAGCCTTGCCCACATTTAAAGGACCTTTGTCACGCAGGTGATTGGTTTAGAGAACAAAGCTTAGACAAAGGAAAGGAGCTAGAGCTCATACTCTTTGAAATCTTTGCATGATGGCATGATAGAAATTCAATTTGAAATGATTTCTTCTCAATCCCTTTCTGTTCATCCTGCCATACAAAGTTTGAATTGCTGCCGTAGGCAGCATTCATATTCTTATTGAATCCAGCAAGCGAAATTAGCCTGCCTGCCTGCTGTCTGTTATCTGTCTGTCTGGCTGGCTATGTAGAGGGGCCACCGTGGATAGCTCACGGCTGCGGTTAGCGGTGCGCGGGCTCGCGAGCGGTGAGCATTTATCCAGCAAACAACTACAAAAGGTCTCCAACAAAAGATAACGAGTTCTTCCTACCTACGTCAATGTATGACAACGGTTAATTCCTGACAATGCAGAACTCTCAATATTTTCAATCATTTACTTTTAGAACCATTATCCAACTGTAAATTCCAAAGACAATATGCGTTTCCTTAGCGATAATCATTCAATTCGTTTAATCCGCCCCCCCCCCCCCTGCAAAATCTGTCTTTAGAATTCACGATCCAAAAGGATTGTCATATCTCACTCAACTTAGGGTTGGTCCCAGCAAGTTGAATTCACATAACATAAACCCAATGTGCCCAACAAAGGATGGTATTGAGGATACGGAGCACTATTTGTTGCTCTGCCCTTCTTTTGGTGTTCAACGGCAAAATCTTGTCGCTTTTTTTTGGTTGAATTATTACGACCATTTGTACAAATCACCAATCTTTCAAATGATGCTCTGACACAGCTTTTACTATATGGTGATCAAGACCTCTCTAATGATTTGAACAGAAATATACTCGAATTGACTTTACGTTTCATTCATGAAACTGGTTGGTTTGACTAAGATCTTTTAAAACTTAAGTACTAAGCAACCACCAACGTCTTCACTGTAACTTTTCTGGTTCTTTGCAAGTTCTGTTTCACATTAGATGTCAGGCATATTTATTATATCATTCAGGCATATTTTATGTCCAAATACCGATCAAGATTAGCTGCGCTCCTGAAATTTTAATTTCAATCGCATACCTGACCGGGCATCTAATGTTAGACAGAATCTAGAGTGGTGTCGCCCATTATGCCCATGTCGTCGCGAAGTTCTGAGTTAGATCCAAAAAGAGCAATTAATGAAAAAACCAAATAAACAGATTATATCACCAACTAATGGAGAAATGATCACACAGTCTTGATTTCTTACATAAACTCTTTATACTGATTTAGAAGATTTTGAAGAAGGGGGTAAAAACGTCGTTTTCTTCTAGCGTCGCCCATTATGGCCGCAGGAGAAACGATGAACACTACTCTCAGGTAAAAAGTTTTAATAAGAAAAACAGCTTTAATTACTGTTCTTTGTTTATCATTTGGTACTTTAAACCCAAAAATATCAACAAGAATTAACCTAAACTTCAAGTTTTGGCAATTGAAATACATGCTTCGAGTTGTTCTAAATCCTTCCTTATCTCTTGTGCGTGGATGGATGAGTTTTGGCATAGTTTCTAAAATGAAAATAGACTTGATATAATGCTGCGTTTTTCTGGGTTTCGATGATTTTCCAAGTCAGTAAGTAAGATTTTAACCCAAATTGGTGCTTTTTTTAATAAATGTTGCATTTTGATATTTTGAAGCGATTGGAAGCTTCTCTGGTAAACTGATGGGCATAATGGGCGACGAAATTAGCAATTAGCAGCACTGAGACTTCATAGCCTTAAATCTTAATCAGAAGCCACTTTGCTTTGGTTTCATTGTACATTTCCTCTCTAGAGACAGGACTTCTGAAAAATCAAAACATATTTCAAAAATTTCAAACCGCAAGGTGCCGAGCGAACAAAAAAGAAGGAAGGAATGTAAATAGAGTCATGAAATTTGCAATACTTGAAAGAATCAATTAGAGACATGCTCAAACCATCTCGTCGGGTTTCAATGCAAAAGAACTGAAACTTCAGTGAAGGTCAAATCATGATAAAACAGATGTCAGCGAAGATTTTCCGCGCAATTGCAATTTTACTGCTAGTTGTCAGTCCCCTGAAATTTAATTTCTCTTGCTAGCCGGCCATAATGGGCGACCAGCCATAATGGGCGACGCTACTCTAGTGTAGTTTCCATTAGGTTTTAATTGTTTGTAGTGTATTTAGTTGTATGTAGTTTAACATTGCATGTCTTTTTATTGGCCATGGGGTAGTCTTTGACTTTCGCTCCCCTTGGCATCGTCCCTGTAGTGTTGTATAGTAATTAGGAAGGTCTAGTAGAATGTAATATTTATTGTAAAATTTTGTATGAATAAAAGAAGAATTTGTTTCTATAAGATTTACCTCGTTGCGATCGCATTTGGTAAAAATACTAATCGGCAGCACTCGCTGACTGATGTTATATCTAGTCCTATATACAGTCTTCAGCCTATTATGAATGAGACAGACTGCCTAATAGTTATAGTTCTCTTTTAATGTGGCATTATTCTTTCTTTAAGAGGATGATTACTGCAAATCAACTTCAGAACAAACCTCAATGGGCCCATGCTTGTACTGCTCGATTATATGTCTAGCACCCGGGGGGGGGGGCACTCCCATACTTGACCTGACGGGATGTGCCGCTCAACAGGGTGTCCTTTTACGGTAAAAATTATGCGACAGGGTGTCCTTTTCTAATGAAAATTATGCGACAGGGTATTATAATAGGTAAAAAATTTATGCGACAGGGTATCACAAGCAAAAATTGCGTTCTACACTATATTTGAGATGTAAAATTTTTATGCGACAGGGTATCACAAGCAATAATTGCGTTCTACACTATATTTGAGATGCAAAATTTTTATGCGGCAGGGTATACTTTTGGCCTATTTTTTATGCGACAGGGTGCAGGTTGCAGGGTGTGGAGATGTTTTCCGCACACCCCCGTCACTTCCCTAGTCAAGTACCCCCCCCCCCCCGGGGTCTAGCAATGATTTCCTGCAAATTACTTAAATCTAATCAAGGAGTAAGAAAAAGATACATGATCAAAGCTTCACCTCTGTGCTTGAATCAAATCGATCTTCGGAAACATTGCTATGAAACAAATTGAAACTTCTGAAAATTCTGAAAACCACTATTTTCTTTATTTCAGTGCCAAGTCAGCCACCAAAAGACATAACGGCCACTGGCACTTCAGGCCGCACGGTAAACGTTCAGTGGATGCGTACATCATCGGAAAATTGGAATGGGGAGCCTGTTGGTACATTTATAATGTACAAAAGCTCTCAGGGACAGAGCGGAAACATCACAGTTCCGTATCCAATAACATCAATGACAATTACTGACCTACATCCAGTAAAAACATACAGAATTTCTGTTTGCGAAGTGACACGGCCTGGATATGGACCGTGTCAACAAACCAAAGCAACGACATTGCTCAGCAGTAAGTACTGACAATTTTACTGCTGAAACTTGGGCCCTGTTCACACCGCAAAATGCAATTGCTCCGTTCCATCTTTGTTCCAGTTTGTGGGACGCAACAAGAGATTGTTTACACGGGAACGGAACGATTGCACAACAGTGTCTTTTCTGTTCACACGGGAACGCAATCGTTTCATTCCACAGTTGTTTTTTCATTTCTTTTCATTCTTTCCAGCAACAACTACACCCACGCTCATGCTAAGAGCAAAATCTTATCGTTTGGATTTTTCGGACCAATTCTCCGCTTCATTACCTGTTCACAGGGCCGCGGAGAGGATTTATGGGCCCCTGGTCAGGATGAAACGTGGGCCCCTTGCAAAGGGGGCTTTGAAAGGTACGCCGAAAGCGCACCTTTCTAGGGGGTCTGGGGGCATGCTCCCCTGGGAAAATTTTTTAAATTAAGGTTGCTACAATCGCTTTGGTAGGGAGGACTGTCGAGAGGGGGGTTGGAGGAGGTAAAAGGTCCGGGGCCCGGGCCTCGAAGGGGCTCATAAATATATCGTTCGACAAAACTTAGTTATTGCTGTAAAATCTCTTTACAGCAACTTTTATGGCTATATACCTGCCTTAAAGCATAGACATAAGAAAATAGTTTTCTTATGGCTATGTTTAACTTTTTTGTCATGGCTCCCTGAGTTCACAGCTAAATTTATCAATCTTCAACTTAGATGCTCATACCTTGCATTTTGAAATCGTCCACCAAACACCGGAGATACAAGTTCGCAAAGTCAAAATTTTCAATGCACCCAAAGCCAGAGGTTTTGAAACAAGGCCTACAAACCTCGCCAAAACCCTTGTCACAAAATGGAAAAAGGTAGATCTGAAGAGCAAATACCCCTCTTTACCCCTCAAGTCAATGTTGCTGATTTCTCTAACTTGGAAAATGTCATGCAGCAAGTGTCCTGAGTGAAGACAAAGAACATTGACTTGGAGGGAAGGGATTTTTACGAGATATTTCCGCTTAAGTGGTGGGCACTTTGATTTTTGTTGAAAGATGCTGAAAAATTCAGTTTGTGACAAGAGGTTTTGGCAAGGCTTGTAGTCATGATTTCTATCATGGACTTTTTCCAAAGCACCTGTAAACTTTAATTTTCGGTTTTTTTGTTTTGGAAAGAATAAAAGACGCATGGACACGGCCCTGATTTTAACAAATATAATAAAAATATGGTAAGAATAATAAAGTCGTGCCACATCTCCAAAATATGCTTGCATGTGCTCCTTCTCCTCTTCTTTCATACGAAACGCTTGGGATGGAATGCAATGCGAGGACTGATTCCTCAAAAGAAAAGTCACTTTAAGAACAAATGAAGCAATTAAAGGTGGAAATCTTTTCAAAAATAAAAACTAAAAGTCAAAGTTGAAAGTTCTTTTGTTACATCGTATTTGAGATGTTACATCGCAAAGAGATATGTCCACCGTTAAAGATTGAACAGTAAAACAAAGAAATGACTCGAAACTTCAAGTGACTACAACTTACAAGTATAATAAGAAATCTGAGATTTTTTACTATCGAGTAGTTTAAGAGCAGCGTTTAGTTGGTGAAACGAGATGCAATATGCGATACCTTACCCTAATCAATCATATTTCAATCCCCAGCTCCATCAGAAGCACCAGGAATGGAAGAAATTAGTAACAACAGACACAACGAACTTAGAGTAAGATGGAAACAGGTGACACCTCAGCACTCGAACGGGGAGTTTCTTGGATATAAGATACGGATATCGTTAGTAGTAAAGATAGGTGGCATATCAACATACACCGACAAGACCGAAGAACTCATCCATCCATTCACAAATGCGATAACCCTGACAGATCTACAACCGAATTCAAACTATTCGGTTTCCGTACTGGCTTATAATGAGTTTGGAGATAGTGTTTCATTTTCCCCAAGCATTGGAGGTAAGTCGACCTCAAGCAAACTATCACTATAAAGTGATAAAGTGTCTTTTCTACGACCTCGCAGTACAGTTTAAACTTTCTGCCATTTCTATAAGGCATGTAACTGTGTTTTGAAATATAAATAGAAGCAATTGCACTGGAAATATAGCAAATTTTGCTAATTTTAATTAAACGTACAGATTCTGAAATGATTATTAAGCATTATCTAGTTATATTCATCATTAAAGAAAATATAGTACATGGTTTCCTTTTCAGTTTCAGCGGTTGCTCCATTAAACCTTACACTAACGCAATTGAAAGAATCGTCAATTCAGGCTGAATGGGATGAAGTACCAACGAACGTATCTGGATACATTCTGTTCTATCGCGAGATGGAATTCAACGGAAATTACGAAAGTCTCTCAACTTTGAAGATAAAAGTCACATCATTCGGGTTAAACCCCACACCCAATATGTATTCAGAATACTCGCGCATAACGAAAACGGCAACGGTGGAATTCAACGCGAAGATGGAATTCAACGGAAATTACAAAAGTCTCTCAACTTTAAAGACAAAAGCCACAATATCAGGATTGAAGCCCAACACCCGATATTCACTTAGAGTACTTGCGTATAATGAACATGGCAACGGTGTTGCAAGCAAAGTAAACGTTGCCTCTGCAAAAGAATCAGGTATGTCATCGACTTAATCCAGAGTAAGCCTTGCCTACATTTAAAGGGCCCTGGTCAACATCGATGCTTTGCGCGCATAATTCGCCCTCGATACTCTGTGTTCTTGAGTTTCTGATGTTCAGAAACTAATATGGCTGCTCACAGTGGAAGGGATGGAGAAGGGATACACTAATTCAGAGCGAGATTCAGAGCATCCAGTAAAAATTTTTAATGATATGGAGAATTGAAGGAACAAATTACAACAGTTTATGAACTCTGAAACCACCAGGGTATCGCTTTATTCGTAGTTTTTTTTTCAATTGACCTATGCGGTTTCTTTCAAACAGGATATCAACGGTTTCCATTCCTCCGAATATGATGTCGATGCTAGATTGCACTAGCAGAACCAGCAGGGATTTGATGAAAAAAATGATCATAAGGAATTGACCAGGCTTCGTACTCGCTTCGCCAACCAACCGTTAGCTAGCCGGAGCGCTGCAATCTTACTTAATTGAAATTTCTGAAAATTCTGAAAACCACTATCTTCTTATTTTAGTTCCAAGTCAGCCACCAAAGGACGTAATTGCTACTGGAACTTCAGGCCGCACCGCAACCGTTTTGTGGAAACATACATCGTCAACAAATTGGAATGGGGAGTCTGTTGGTACACTTATAATGTTCAACAACTCTCAGGGACAAAGAGGAATTTTGACGGTTCCCTATCCGGCAAAGTCCTTCATGATTACTGGCCTGCATCCAGTAACAACTTACAGCATTTCGATTTGCGAAGTGACCCGGCCTGGACATGGACTGTGTCAACAAAGCAAAGCAAGGACATTGCTCAGCAGTAAGTACTGACAATTTTACTGATGAAACTTGGGTCCCGGTGGAACAGAACGATTGAGCGACAGTGTATTTTTCTGTTCACACAGGAACGCAATGGTTTCATTCCACAGTTGTTTTTTTCATTTCTTTTCATTCTTTCCAGCAAAAACTACACCCACGCTCGTGCTAAGAGCAAAAATCTTATCTCTAGGATTTTTCGGACCAATTCTACGCCTCATTAGTGCTCATTACCTGTTCACACGGGAGCGGAATGGAAAGAATTCGTATCGTTCCACTTTTTATCATGCCACTTTTTTGGAACGGAACGATGTTATTTGAAGCGTTCCCGTGTGAACACAACACATGAGCGATATGGACCGAAATGGAACTTTTCAGAAAGGAGCAATATGGAACGGAATGACGGCGTTCCCGTGTGAATTGCACCTTGATTTAATTTTTAACTTCTTGATTTTTGAGTGACTTCAATGAGGTACAAATGCAACTGTAAATAGGGAATCCAATTCTTTCGTTTTGCAACAAGCTGTGCATGTCTCGATTTGTAGCACTTGAAATAAGCAGATTTTTTAGTCAAATGGTAAGGTGCCAGATGCAAATTGCAGTTGCTTATTGCACTCATTGTGTGATTTGCGAGTTGAGAGCCGCGAGTTGCAAGTTACACTTATATCCCATTTATACTCTGCCCGTACGAAATGAATACGGCATAAAACTATGCCGTATTGGCCTCCCGTTTACACTATGCTTGCATATTTTTACTTGAATACAACACGAACCCGTTTACACTATGCTTGCATAGTTTTACTTGAATACAACACGAAATGAATACGACATGCTAACAGACTTCGTCGCTAAACCGGCATTGTGAAGTTTTTTTTTACCCAACCCAACTCGCAACTCGTATTTCAAAAGGATCACCTTACGCTTTTCACTTTTAACTCGCAACTCGCAGAAAGCACCAACTCGCAAATCGTAACTCGCAACTCCATGATTTGGTAAACTTGGTCAATTTGATTGGTAATTTTGGTATACATGGGTAATTTGGATATAAAGTATAGATTTCACTTCTAACTAACCCATGCATCGAGTTTTTAACTGACAATCATTATAACAGGGGAAAAGCAAACCGACCCAATTACAAGCTAGACCAAAATTACCCCCACCTTACCCTAATCAATCATATTTCAATCCCCAGCTCCATCAGAAGCACCAGGAATGGTAGAAATTAGTAACAACAGGCACAACGAACTTGCAGTAACATGGAAACAGGTGCCACCTCAGCACTCGAATGGGGACCTGCTTGGATATAAGATAAGAATATCGTTAGTAAAGATAGGTGGCATATCGACATACACAGACAAGACCAAAGAAATATACGCTCATCCATGCACAAACACAATAACCCTGACAGATCTACAACCAAAATCAAAATATTCAGTTTCCATACTGGCTTATAATGAGTTTGGAGATGGTGTTTCATCTTCCCCAAGCATTGGAGGTAAGTCGACCTCAAGCAACTATCACTCTTTTCAACTTTCCCTCTTTTTGTTCCAACATCAAAATACACTGTAGGGGAGACCAATGCTACATGCAACAGGAGCAAGCTACAACAGAGGTTACTTGATTGACTGAATGTCTCGTTATTACCTTCAACTGTAGTGATTTTCATTGCTGCCGTTTGCTACTATTTTGAAGTACGACAGTCCTTATACTTTATAACTGTAGTGTAGCTCTAGAATTGTTTGCCGACAACTTTATGAAATTAAATGCAGATAAATGCCATCTTTTGCTTCTTGGGCAGAGGTGTGATGATCCTGTTCCTGTTAAGATTTGAAATGCTCATGTTGTAAATAGCTCCGAAGGAAGCTACTCGGAATTTAAATTCATAGCAAACTTTCCTTCGATAATCATGTTTCAAAATTGTGCCAAAAGGGTAGCAATATACTTTATGCACTTGCTCGCATATCCCCATACATGGATCAAAGAAAACGAAGACCACTCATTAGGGCATTTATTACCAGTCAGCTTCAAATACTGTCCTTTAAGGGCCATCTGCCATGCATTTGATTGGGTGATAATGACAATACAAAGAACAGAAAATTTGTATGACTGCTAATCCTACTAACGTTCTACGACCGTAGAAAGTGATAAAGATCAAGCCACTTTAGTTTCAAATGCACAGATTCACAAAGAAATCCATTGTGTTGAGCTCTAACTTTGTTGCGGCCAATCAGATACGTGACAGACTGCCTTTAATCTGGCGGTTTAACAGCACGCAGCTTAACAAAAGATTAACAAAATACAGGAAAGGGCTTTGAGGATCGCTAGTAACGATGTCGAAGTTACTAATAATGAGCTATTCGAGAAGGACTGTGCCGTAACTATTCATACAAAGAACTTGCAACGACTTATGACTGACATGTACAAAACTAGATATGACCTGGACCCTTCATTCATGCAGGACTTTTTCTGTCAAAATGAAAGTCATTACAATTTACGTAACAATAACGAATTCATCCAAACTAGAGTGAGATATGTCAACAACGTGACAGAATGCGTCCGATTCAAAGGTCCGCAGCTGTAGGAAGCGTTACCACCAACGATACGAAATTCAGAATCCCTTTGTCAGTTAAAAAGAGAATTGCAACGGAGAAAATTGTCCATGCAAGTTATGCTGCATTTTTATTTCGAATTTGGGCTTTCTATAATAACTATTTTCAGATATCAGATTTGATACTGTATACTTTCGATGACTTATGAATATTCTTTGTCCACTGCACGTATTTGTTTTCATTAGAAATTTTAGCAAGGTCAAAATTTACAGTGCACCCAAAACCAAAGGTTTTGAAACAGAGCCTAGTCATGATTTGTATCATGGACATTTTCCAAAGCACCTATAAACTTTAATTTTCGGTTTTTTGTTTTGAAAAGAATAAAAAACGCATGGACACGGCCCTGATTAAGCGAATATAATAAAAATGTGGTCAGAATAATAAAGTCGTGCCACATCTCCAAA
The DNA here is from genome assembly GCA_039566865.1 of Aurelia coerulea. Classification (NCBI taxonomy): domain Eukaryota; kingdom Metazoa; phylum Cnidaria; class Scyphozoa; order Semaeostomeae; family Ulmaridae; genus Aurelia; species Aurelia coerulea. Next base: position 26,787,286 of record CM076943.1, on the reverse strand, counting down.
ATAAGCGTGCATGTGCTCCTTTCCCTCTTCTTTCATACGAAACACTTGGAATGGAATGTAATGCGAGGACTGGTTCCTCAAAAGAAAAGTCACTTTAAGAACAATTGAAGCAATTAAAGGTGGAAATCTTTTCAAAAATAAAAACTAAAAGTCAAAGTTTAAAGTTCTTTTGTTACATCGCATCGTATTTGAGATGTTACATCGCAAAGAGATATGTCCACCGTTAAAGATTGAACAGTAAAACAAAGAAATGACTCGAAACTTCAAGTGCCTACATCTTACAAGGATAATAAGAAATGTGAGATTTTTTACTCTCAAGTAGTTTAAGAGCAGCGTTTAGTTGGTAACAACTATTGGCGAAACGAGATGCAATATTGCTGTTCTATCATCTTTTCTAATAAGATTCTGAATTTTGGTTATGTGTCATTTCTACGACCCCACGGTGCAGTTTAAACTTTCTGCCATTTCTATAAGACATTTCTCTGTGTTTTAGAATATAAATAGAAGCAATTGCACTGGAAATATAGCAAATTTTGCTAATTGTGATTAAACGTACAGATTCTGAAATGATTATTAAGCATTATCTAGTTATATTCATCATTAAAGAAAATATAGTACATGGTTTCCTTTTCAGTTTCAGCGGTTGCTCCATCAAACCTTACACTAACGCAATTGAAAGAATCGTCAATTCAGGCTGAATGGGATGAAGTACCAACGAACGTATCTGGATACATTCTGTTCTATCGCGAGATGGAATTCAACGGAAATTACGAAAGTCTCTCAACTTTGAAGATAAAAGTCACATCATTCGGGTTGAAACCCCACACCCAATCTGTAATCAGAATACTCGCGTATAATGAAAACGGCAACGGTGGAATTCAACGCGAAGATGGAATTCAACGGAAATTACAAATGTCTTTCAACTTTAAAGACAAACGCCACAATATCAGGATTGAAGCCCAACACCCGATATTCACTTAGATTACTTGCGTATAATGAACATGGCAACGGTGTTGCAAGCAAAGTAAACGTTGCCTCTGCAAAAGAATCAGGTATGTCATCGACTTAATCCAGAATAATCTTTGCCCACATTTAAAGGGCCCTGGTCAACATCGATGCTTTGCGTGCATAATTCGCTCTCGATACCCCGTGTTCTTGGGTTTTATGATGTTCAGAAACAAATATGGCTGCTCACAGTAGTGGAAGGGATTGAGAAGGGATACAGTAATTCAGAGCGAGATTCAGAGCATCCAGTAAGAATTTTTAATGATATGGAGAATTGAAGGAACAAATTACAACAGTTTATGAACTCTGAAACCACCAGGGTATCGTATTATTCGTTGTTTTTTATTTTTTCAATTGACCTATGCGGTTTCTTTCAAACAGGATATCAACGGTTTCCATTCCTCCGAATATGATGTCGATGCTAGATTGCACTAGCAGAACCAGCAGGGACTTGAAGAAAAAAGTGATAAAAGGGAATTGACCAGGCTTCGTACTCGGGTCGAGTGCTTGGAAGGAGCACAAGACTACCGCTTCGCCAACCAACCGTTAGCTAGCCGGAGCGCTGCAATCTTACATTATCTTGATAATAGCTGAGGGCTGCAAAGCATCGATGTTGACCAGGGCCCTTTAAAGGACCTTTGCCACGCAGGTGATTGGTTTAGAGAACAATGCTTAGACAATGGAAAGGAGCTAGAGCTCACACTCTTGAAACTCCTGCTCACCCTGCTCACCTGCTCTCTTCTGCTAATCCTGCCATACAAATTTTTAAAGCTTTTATGTCGCTTTTATGTCGCTATATAAAGCTAATGGCAGACATTTCTTCAGTTGTGTGATGTCTGTGCAGAGAACCGTCATGGGGATTAGCACAGTGTTTTTTTATGTTAGTTTATTGTAATTTTGCATAACACGGAAAACAAAAGGGATTGGATGACCGTCTCTCATGGCGTTGAAGGACAACTGATAAAGCGAGGCTAGGAAACGTATTTATAAAGACATAAATCCCATTTACAATCTTCAGCCAATTATCAATGAGACAGATTTCCTTTAACTTGGATATATTTGTTCTAACAGTTATAGCTTTCTTGTAATGTGAGTTATATGTTCTTTACGAGGACGGATACTGCAACTCGACTTCAGATCAAACATCAATGGGCCCATGCTTGTACTGTTCGATTGTGACAATTTGCCTGTGTGTCTAGCAATGATTTCCTGCAAATTATGCAAATCTAATCAAGGAGTAACAGTTAAAGATACAGGATCAAAGCTTCACATTTGTACTTGGATCAAAAATTGCTGTGAAACTTAATTGAAATTTCTGGAAATTCTGAAAACCACTATGTTCTTATTTTAGTTCCAAGTCAGCCACCAAAGGACGTAATTTCTACTGGAACTTCAAGCCGCACCGCAACCGTTTCGTGGAAACATACATCGTCAAAAAATTGGAATGGGGAGCCGGTTGGTACACTTATAATGTACAACAGCTCCCAGGGACAAAGAGGAAACTTTACGGTTCCCTATCCGGCAACTTCCTTCATGATTACTGGCCTGCATCCAGTAACAACTTACAGCATTTCGATTTGCGAAGTGACCCGGCCTGGACATGGACTGTGTTAACAAACCAAAGCAACGACACTGCTCAGCAGTAAGTACTGACAATTTTACTGATGAAACTTGGGTCCCGTTCACACAGTAATGCAATTGCTCCGTTCCATCCTTGTTCCAGTTTGTGGGACGCAACAAGAGATTGTTTACAGGGGAACGGAACGATTGCGCAACAGTGTCTTTTTCTGTTCACACGAGAACGCAATCGTTTTATTCCACAGTTGTTTTTTCATTTCTTTTCATTCTTTCCAGCAACAGCTACACCCACGCTCGTGCTAAGAGCAAAAATCTTATCGTTAGGATTTTTCGGACCAATTCTACGCCTCATTACCTGTTCACATTGAAATTCAGAATCTCTTTGTCAGTTTAAAACAATAATAAAAAATTGGAACGGAGAAAATTGCCCATATAAATTATGCTGCATTTTTATTCCGAACTAGGGCTTTTTATGATGATAATATTTGAATATCTGCTTTTATACACTTTCATGCCTTTATACTGTATACTTTTGATGAATTGTAAATATTTCATCCCCTTTTTTCTGATGTAACATTTGTATTTTAAAATTTTAACTAACGTTGGAATTAATTAGCTGATTACTTTTAGCTATATTTGTATGTATCAAACGTTAAATAAATTAATAATAATAATAATAATAACACGGGAGCGGAATGGAAAGAACGCGTATTGTTCCACTTTTTATCATTCCACTATTTTGGAACGGAACGATGTTATTTGAAGCGTTCCCGTGTGAACACAACACATGAGCGATATGGACCGAAATGGAACTTTTCAGAAAGGAGCAATATGGAACGGAATGACGGTGTTCCCGTGTGAATTGCACCTTGATTTAATTTTCAACTTCTTGATTTTTGAGTCACTTCAATGAGATACAAATGCAACTGTAAATAGGGAATCCAATTCTTTCGTTTTGCAACAAGCTGTGCATGTTTCGATTTGTAGCACTTGAAATAAGCAGCTTTTTAGTCAAATGGTAAGGTGCCAGATGCGAGTTGCAGTTGCCATTTGCACTCATTTTGTGAGTTGCGAGTTGAGAGCCGCGAGTTGCAAGTTACACTTATATCCCATTTATACTCTGCCCGTACGAATTGAATACGGCATGAAACTATGCCGTATTGGCCTCCCGTTTACACTATGCCGGCATATTTTTACTTGAATACAACACGAAATGAATACGACATGAAACTGTGCCGTATTGGCCTCCCGTTTACACTATGCCGGCATATTTTTACTTTAATACAACACGAAATGAATACGACATGCTAACAGGCTTCGTCGCTGAACCGACATTATGAAGTTTGTTTACCCAATCCATTACCCAAACTTGTATTTTAAAAGTATCACCTTAAGCTCCGGCCAAACGCTCTCGACTTTCCACTCGACAGCGCTCGACATTTGTGTCGAGTGAAAAGTCGAGAGCGTTTGGCCACCTTGTATAGTGATGTCGAGTGATGTTGAGCGTTGTCGAGCGTTGTCGAGTCAAATTTGATACTGGTCAAAATTGTCGAGCGAAGCCGCTCGACCTTTCTATTATTTGAGGTGTTGTCGAGTGTTGTCGAGAGCGTTTGGCCAGGTGCTCGACTTTCTGCTCGACAATGCAGAGCCTGCGCATATGTGCAGTTGAAAAAATTTTCCCACCAAAATTACTGCAACAAAGGTTCTGCCAAAGAAACAGCACCGAGACCGCTTGGGGGAAATTAATTCTTCGACATTTTGCAATATGTACAGAAAGTCTTCGTACGACATTCTCATCATCTCTCGGAAACCTCGAGAATCTTCGATTTTCGATTTTCAAAGTAACCTCTTTGCTCTCTTCGTTTCATCCAGGTTCTTGTCTTTCCTCACTTCACTCCTGTCTCTCCTTCTTCATCTAAGACCCTTACCAAAATCAGAGCAGCAACAGTTTTGCGTTTTCTTTTTGTTGAGCTTCAGCTTCATATTGATTTGAGAACAGCAAGAAAATAAAATTGAAAATTTGGCGGGCTGTTGTACGAGAACGAGGACAGAAAGTAAAACATGCAGTCGAGCCTGCCGCGAAAATCGAGTAAGAGTCGAGGGAAAGTCGAGAGCATTTGACCACCCTCTGCTCGACAATGCTCTTCAATGCTCGATTTTTGTCGAGTGCTGTAGAGTGAAAAGTCAAGAGCGTTTGGCCGGAGCTTTACGCTTTTCACTTTTAACTCGCAACTCGCAGAAAGCACCAACTCGCAAATCGTAACTCGCAACTCCATGATTTGGTAAACTTGGTCAATTTGATTGTTTATTTGGGTATACAGGGGTAATTTGGAGCTCTTTGCTAGACATTGAATTATAGCACTAGAAATTATCCAATAACTCTTCGAAACCACTTAAAAACCCCTAACAGTATAGATTTCACTACTAACTAAACCATGAATCGAGTTTTTAACTTACAATCATTACACCAGGGGAAAAGCAAATCGACCCAAATTACAAGCTAGACCAAAATTACCCCCACCTTACCCTAATCAATCATATTTCAATCCCCAGCTCCATCAGAAGCACCAGGAATGGTAGAAATTAGTAACAACAGACACAACGAACTTAAAGTAACATGGAAACAGGTGCCACCTCAGCACTCGAACGGGGACCTGCTTGGATATAAGATACGGATATCGTTAGTAAAGATATGTGGCATATCGACATACGCCGACAAGACTGAAGAAAAATGCACTCATCCATACACAAACACGATAACCCTGACAGACCTACAACCAGACCTCATTATAAGCCAGTACGGAAACCGAATTCAAAGATTCGATTTCCGTACTGGCCTATAATGAGTTTGGAGATGGTGTTTCATCTTCCCCAAGCATTGGAGGCAAGTCGACATCAAGCAACTATCACTATTTTCAACTTTCCCTCTTTTTGTTCCAACATCAAAATACACTGTAGGGGAGACCAATGCTACATGCAACAGGAGCAAGTTGCAACAGAAGTTACTTGATTGACTGAATGTCTCTTGTCTCGTTATTACCTTCAACTGCAGTGATTTTCATTGCTCCCGTTTGCTACTATTTTGAAGCACGAATGTCCTTATACTTAGTGACTATAGTGTAGCTCTAGAATGGTTTGCCGACAGCTGTATGAAATTAAATGCAGATAAATGCCATCTTTTGGTTCTTGGGCAGAGGTGTGATGATCCTGTTTCTGTTAAGATTGGAAATGCTTATGTTGTAAATAGCTCCGAAGAGAAGCTACTCGAAGTTTGAATTGATAGCAAACTTTCCTTCGATAATCATGTTTCAAAATTGGGCCAAAAGGGTAGCAGTATACTTTATGCACTTTCTCGCATATCCCCATACATGGATCAAAGAAAACTAAGAACACTCATTAGGGCATTTATTACCAGTCAGTTTCAAATACTGTCCTTTAAAGGCAATCTGTCATGCATTTGATTGGGTGACAATGACAATACAAAGAATAGAAAATTTGAATGGCTGCTAATCCTACTAACATTCTACGACCGTAGAAAGTGATAAAGATCAGGCCACTTTTGTTTCAAATACACAGATTCATAAAGAAATCCATTGTGTTGAGCTCTAACTTTGTTGTGGCCAATCAGATACGTGACAGACTGCCTTTAATCTGGCGGTTTAACAGCACGCAGCTTAACAAAAGATTAACAAAAATATAGGAAAGGGTTTTGAGCATCGCTTGTAACGATGCCGAATCTACTTATAATCAGCTATTACAGAAGGACTGTGCCGTTGCTATTCATACAAAGAACTTGCAACGACTTATGACTGACATGTACAAAACTAGAAATGACCTGGACTCATTCATGCAGGACTTTTTCTGTCAAAATGAAAGTCGTTACAATTTGCATAACAATAACGAATTCATCCAACCTAGAGTCAGATCTGTCAACAACATGACAGAAAGCGTCCGATTCAAAGGTCCGCAGCTGTAGCAAGCGTTACCACCAACGATACGAAATTCAGAATCCCTTTGTCAGTTAAAAAAAGAACTGCAACGGAGAAAATTGTCCATGCAAGTTATGCTGCATTTTTATTTCAAATTTCTGCTTTTTATAATAACTATTTTCAGATATCTGCATTTATACTGTATACTTTCGATGACTTATGAATATTTTTTGTCCACTACACGTATTTTTTTTATAAGAAATTTTAGCAAAGTCAAAATTTACAGTGCACCCAAATCCAAAGGATTTGAAGCAGAGACTAGTCATGATTTGTATCATGGACATTTTCAAAAGCACCTGTATGTGCTCCTTTTCCTCTTCTTTCATACGAAACACTTGGGATGGAATGCAATGCGAGGACTGATTTCTCAAAAGAAAAGTCACTTTAAGAACAAATGAAGCAATTAAAGGCGGAAATCTTTTCAAAAATAAAAACTAAAAGTCAAAGTTGAAAATTCTTTCGTTACATCGCATTTGTGATGTTACATCGCAAAGAGATATGTCCACCGTTGAAGATTGAACAGTAAAACAAAGAAATGACTCGAAACTTCAAGTGACTACAACTTACAAGTATAATAAGAAATCTGAGATTTTTTACTCTCAAGTAGTTTAAGAGCAGCGTTTAGTTAGTAACAACTATTGGCGAAACGAGATGCAATATTGCTGTTCTATCAACTTTTCTAAGCAGATTTTGAATTTTCCTTATTTGTCATTTCTACGACCTCACAGTGCAGTTAAATTTTCTGCCATTTATAGAAGACATGTCTCTGTGTTTTGAAATATAAATAGAAGCAATTGCACTGGAAATATAGCAAAATTTGCTAATTTTAATTAAACGTACAGATTCTGAAATGATTATTAAGCATTATCTAGTTATATTCATCATTAAAGAAAATATAGTACATGGTTTCCTTTTCAGTTCCAGCGGTTGCTCCATCAAACCTTACACTAACGCAATTGAAAGAATCGTCAATTCAGGCTGAATGGGATGAAGTACCAACGAACTTATCTGGATACATTCTGTTCTATCGCGAGATGGAATTCAACGGAAATTACGAAAGTCTCTCAACTTTGAAGATAAAAGTCACATCATTCGGGTTGAAACCCCACACCCAATCTGTAATCAGAATACTCGCGCATAACGAAAACGGCAACGGTGGAATTCAACGCGAAGATGGAATTCAACGGAAATTACGAAAGTCTCTCAACTTTGAAGATAAAAGTCACATCATTCGGGTTGAAACCCCACACCCAATATGTATTCAGAATACTCGCGTATAATGAACATGGCAACGGTGTCGCAAGCAAAGTGAACGTTGCCTCTGCAAAAGAATCAGGTATGTCATCGACTTAATCCAGAATAATCTTTGCCCACATTTAAAGGGCCCTGGTCAACATCGATGCTTTGCGTGCATAATTCGCTCTCGATACCCCGTGTTCTTGGGTTTTATGATGTTCAGAAACAAATATGGCTGCTCACAGTAGTGGAAGGGATTGAGAAGGGATACAGTAATTCAGAGCGAGATTCAGAGCATCCAGTAAGAATTTTTAATGATATGGAGAATTGAACGAACAAATTCCAACAGTTTATGAACTCTGAAACCACCAGGGTATCATATTATTCGTAGTTTTTTATTTTTTCAATTGACCTGTGCGATTTCTCTCAAACAGGATATCAACGGTTTCCATTCCTCCGAATATGATTTCGATACTAGATTGCACTAGCAGAACCAGTAGGGACTTGAAAAAAAAAATGATAAAAAGGAATTGACCAGGTTTCGTACTCGAGTCGAGTGCGTGGAAGGAGCACAAGACTACCGCTTCACCAACCAACCGTTGGCTAGCCGGAGCGCTGCAATCTTAAATTCTCTTGAAAATAGCCGAGGGCTGCAAAGCATCGATGTTGACCAGGGCCCTTTAAAGGACCTTTGCCACGCAGGTGATTGGTTTAGAGAACAATGCTTAGACAATGGAAAGGAGCTAGAGCTCACACTCTTGAAACTCCTGCTCACCCTGCTCACCTGCTCTCTTCTGCTAATCCTGCCATACAAATTTTTAAAGCTTTTATGTCGCTATATAAAGCTAATGGCAGACATTTCTTCAGTTGTGTGATGTCTGTGCAGAGAACCGTCATGGGGATTAGCACAGTGTTTTTTTATGTTAGTTTATTGTAATTTTGCATAACACGGAAAACAAAAGGGATTGGATGACCGTCTCTCATGGCGTTGAAGGACAACTGATAAAGCGAGGCTAGGAAACGTATTTATAACGACATAAATCTCATTTACAATCTTCAGCCAATTATCAATGAGACAGATTTCCTTTAACTTGGATATATTTGTTCTAACAGTTATAGCTTTCTTGTAATGTGAGTTATATGTTCTTTACGAGGACGGATACTGCAACTCGACTTCAGATCAAACATCAATAGGCCCATGCTTGTACTGTTCGATTGTGAAAATTTGCCTGTGTGTCTAGCAATGATTTCCTGCAAATTATGCAAATCTAATCAAGGAGTAACAGTTAAAGATACAGGATCAAAGCTTCACATTTGTACTTGGATCAAAAATTGCTGTGAAACTTAATTGAAATTTCTGGAAATTCTGAAAACCACTATGTTCTTATTTTAGTTCCAAGTCAGCCACCAAAGGACGTAATTTCTACTGGAACTTCAAGCCGCACCGTAACCGTTTCGTGGAAACATACATCGTCAAAAAATTGGAATGGGGAGCCGGTTGGTACACTTATAATGTACAACAGCTCCCAGGGACAAAGAGGAAACTTTACGGTTCCCTATCCGGCAACTTCCTTCATGATTACTGGCCTGCATCCAGTAACAACTTACAGCATTTCGATTTGCGAAGTGACCCGGCCTGGACATGGACTGTGTCAACAAACCAAAGCAACGACATTGCTCAGCAGTAAGTACTGACAATTTTACTGATGAAACTTGGGTCCCGTTCACACAGTAATGCAATTGCTCCGTTCCATCCTTGTTCCAGTTTGTGGGACGCAACAAGAGATTGTTTACAGGGGAACGGAACGATTGCGCAACAGTGTCTTTTTCTGTTCACACGGGAACGCAATCGTTTTATTCCACAGTTGTTTTTTCATTTCTTTTCATTCTTTCCAGCAACAGCTACACCCACGCTCGTGCTAAGAGCAAAAATCTTATCGTTAGGATTTTTCGGACCAATTCTACGCCTCATTACCTGTTCACATTGAAATTCAGAATCTCTTTGTCAGTTTAAAACAATAATAAAAAATTGGAACGGAGAAAATTGCCCATATAAATTATGCTGCATTTTTATTCCGAACTAGGGCTTTTTATGATGATAATATTTGAATATCTGCTTTTATACACTTTCATGCCTTTATACTGTATACTTTTGATGAATTGTAAATATTTCATCCCCTTTTTTCTGATGTAACATTTGTATTTTAAAATTTTAACTAACGTTGGAATTAATTAGCTGATTACTTTTAGCTATATTTGTATGTATCAAACGTTAAATAAATTAATAATAATAATAATAATAACACGGGAGCGGAATGGAAAGAACGCGTATTGTTCCACTTTTTATCATTCCACTATTTTGGAACGGAACGATGTTATTTGAAGCGTTGCCGTGTGAACACAACACATGAGCGATATGGACCGAAATGGAACTTTTCAGGGCCTGTTTATATGAGGCGAGCCAGCCCGCCTGACCGGGCTGGCTCGCCTAGGCGGGATGATTTTAGTTTGTGTTTATATGAGTGAAAACTATCCCGGCCAGACGGGCTGGCCTCGTAATGCTGCATGTTATGACGTATCAAGGGACTTTGAAAGACAATGGCCAGACAAACTCTTTCAAATTTAACAATGCTTCATTCAGATCTCACCTAAGCGAGCCAGCCCGGTTAGGCGGGCTGGCCCGCCTCATATAAACAGGCCCTCTGATTTGCGAGTTGAGAGCCGCGAGTTGCAAGTTACACTTATATCCCATTTATGCTCTGCCCGTACGAATTGAATACGGCATGAAACTATGCCGTATTGGCCTCCCGTTTACACTATGCCGGCATATGTTTACTTGAATACAACACGAAATGAATACTCATATTTCATATTTTATATTCATATTTAATTCTTTTAAGGAGGGTTGCCCTTCAGCAGAAGCTGGTTTTCAAGGGGCCCTCCGATAAAAACAATAATTAAATCTACAGAAACAAAGTAAAAAGCTATTAATTAAATCAAACTATAAAACCTTATTTACAATATTCAAAACCTATGTACAATAATGTTTAAAATTTAAAATCAATCGAAAGAAAAAGATGCCTGTCCCTAAATAGTCTTGAAACTCTTCAGTGAGGCTGCCTGCTTAGACTCGGCTGAGAGGCTATTCCACAGTTTTGCACCTCTGTAGGAGAAACATCTCTGGCCATTATTTGACCTTTTCTTGGGTAACCTAAGGTCGGTTCCTGTATTACGAAGGCTGTAGGATGAACACTGCGAATTTCGTGTGAAGAGGTCACACAGGTATTGCGGAGCCAGCTCATTTAAGGACTTGAAGACCATTGTCTGAGACTCATAGGCTACAAGTTCGTCAATGGTCTTCCATCCCAGCTCTTCAATAAGGGGTCTGCTTGGGGCATCGAAGCTGCTATGCGTTACAATCCTAGCAGCACGTTTTTGAAGTTTTTGCAACTGATTAATTTCAGTTGAACCAGCACAGCCCCAAACAGAACAACAGTATCGAAAGTGGGGCTCAACAATACCTGTGTAGAGAGTTCGCAAAGTTTCTTGTGGGAGAAAAGACTTGGCATGTCTCAAAAAACCAACTGCCCTGCAGACCTTGCTAGAAACTGCCTTGATTTGTTCTTTCCAATCCAAGGAGCAGTCAATTTGCACACCAAGGTATTTTGTCCTTTTGACTACTTCAAGCTCATTATCGCGAATTTTCAGTTCCAAGTCTTTATTTTGACTTTTGAGAATGTTGTGTTTCTGCTTAGTAGAAATAAGCATGGAATGAGTTTTCGCAACATTCAGGGAAAGCTTGTTGCCTTGTAACCAAGTGTCCAGCTTCCTAAGGTCACTGTTAATAGCCTCATTCAGCCGAGTCAAATCATGAGACTGGTAGCATAAACTGGTGTCATCAGCATACATGGAAACGGTGGAATCTTGGACAGCCTGTGGGAGATCATTGATGTAGATGGGGAAGAGAAGAGGCCCAAGACATGAACCTTGCGGAACGCCAACTTCTATGTCCCCAACTTTTGAATCAACCCCATTAACCCTACAAAATTGTTTCCGGCTGGAAAGGTAGGATTTAAACCACGAGAGTTCACGTTGCTGTACACCGTAAAGCTCGAGCTTTTTGCAGAGGATATTATGATCTACAGTGTCAAATGCCTTTTTGAGGTCAATGAACACTAAACCCACAAGCTTACCAAGATCCAATCCATTGTACCAGTCGTCAGTATTTTTAAGTAAGCATGTTACTGTTGAATGAAGGCGTAAAAAGCCGGATTGGCCAGATGAAAAATGACCGTTATCATTCATATACTGGTACAGCTGGTTTGTTACTAGTTTTTCAAAGAGCCTTGAGATGACAGGCAAGACTGATATTGGTCTATAGTTAGACTTGTCAGTCCTATCTCCATCTTTGAAAATTGGAGTAACTCTAGCAACTTTCCATGAGTCGGGAAAGCGACTTGTTTCAATAGATGTATTAAACAAGAAAGCAAGCGAATTTTCAATGAAAGGCAGTGCAAGCTTCAGAAAGTAGCTAGATATGTTGTCAATCCCAAAGCTCTTTGCTGTTTTAACCTTGGCAAATGCATCCCTGATCTCCTGCACTACAATAGTCCTGAAATGAAATGGAATACGACATGCTAACAGGCTTCGTCGCTGAACCGACATTATGAAGTTTGTTTACCCAATCCATTACCCAAACTTGTATTTTAAAAGTATCACCTTAAGCTCCGGCCAAACGCTCTCGACTTTCCACTCGACAGCGCTCGACATTTGTGTCGAGTGAAAAGTCGAGAGCGTTTGGCCACCTTGTATAGTGATGTCGAGTGATGTTGAGCGTTGTCGAGCGTTGTCGAGTCAAATTTGATACTGGTCAAAATTGTCGAGCGAAGCCGCTCGACCTTTCTATTGTTTGAGGTGTTGTCGAGTGTTGTCGAGAGCGTTTGGCCAGGTGCTCGACTTTCTGCTCGACAATGCAGAGCCTGCGCATATGTGCAGTTGAACAAATTTTCCCACCAAAATTACTGCAACAAAGGTTCTGCCAAAGAAACAGCACCGAGACCGCTTGGGGGAAATTAATTCTTCGACATTTTGCAATATGTACAGAAAGTCTTCGTACGACATTCTCATCATCTCTCGGAAACCTCGAGAATCTTCGATTTTCGATTTTCAAAGTAACCTCTTTGCTCTCTTCGTTTCATCCAGGTTCTTGTCTTTCCTCACTTCACTCCTGTCTCTCCTTCTTCATCTAAGACCCTTACCAAAATCAGAGCAGCAACAGTTTTGCGTTTTCTTTTTGTTGAGCTTCAGCTTCATATTGATTTGAGAACAGCAAGAAAATAAAATTGAAAATTTGGCGGGCTGTTGTACGAGAACGAGGACAGAAAGTAAAACATGAAGTCGAGCCTGCCGCGAAAATCGAGTAAGAGTCGAGGGAAAGTCGAGAGCATTTGGCCACCCTCTGCTCGACAATGCTCTTCAATGCTCGATTTTTGTCGAGTGCTGTAGAGTGAAAAGTCAAGAGCGTTTGGCCGGAGCTTTACGCTTTTCACTTTTAACTCGCAGAAAGCACCAACTCGCAAATCGTAACTCGCAACTCCATGATTTGGTAAACTTGGTCAATTTGATTGTTTATTTGGGTATACAGGGGTAATTTGGAGCTCTTTGCTAGACATTGAATTATAGCACTAGAAATTATCCAATAACTCTTCGAAACCACTTAAAAACCCCTAACAGTATAGATTTCACTACTAACTAAACCATGAATCGAGTTTTTAACTTACAATCATTACACCAGGGGAAAAGCAAATCGACCCAAATTACAAGCTAGACCAAAATTACCCCCACCTTACCCTAATCAATCATATTTCAATCCCCAGCTCCATCAGAAGCACCAGGAATGGTAGAAATTAGTAACAACAGACACAACGAACTTAAAGTAACATGGAAACAGGTGCCACCTCAGCACTCGAACGGGGACCTGCTTGGATATAAGATACGGATATCGTTAGTAAAGATATGTGGCATATCGACATACGCCGACAAGACTGAAGAAAAATGCACTCATCCATACACAAACACGATAACCCTGACAGACCTACAACCAGACCTCATTATAAGCCAGTACGGAAACCGAATTCAAAGATTCGATTTCCGTACTGGCCTATAATGAGTTTGGAGATGGTGTTTCATCTTCCCCAAGCATTGGAGGCAAGTCGACATCAAGCAGCTATCACTATTTTCAACTTTCCCTCTTTTTGTTCCAACATCAAAATACACTGTAGGGGAGACCAATGCTACATGCAACAGGAGCAAGTTGCAACAGAAGTTACTTGATTGACTGAATGTCTCTTGTCTCGTTATTACCTTCAACTGCAGTGATTTTCATTGCTCCCGTTTGCTACTATTTTGAAGCACGAATGTCCTTATACTTAGTGACTATAGTGTAGCTCTAGAATGGTTTGCCGACAGCTCTATGAAATTAAATGCAGATAAATGCCATCTTTTGGTTCTTGGGCAGAGGTGTGATGATCCTGTTTCTGTTAAGATTGGAAATGCTTATGTTGTAAATAGCTCCGAAGAGAAGCTACTCGAAGTTTGAATTGATAGCAAACTTTCCTTCGATAATCATGTTTCAAAATTGGGCCAAAAGGGTAGCAATATACTTTATGCACTTTCTCGCATATCCCCATACATGGATCAAAGAAAACTAAGAACCCTCCTTAGGGCATTTATTACCAGTCAGTTTCAAATACTGTCCTTTAAATGCAATCTGTCATGCATTTGATTGGGTGATAATGACAATACAAAGAATAGAAAATTTGAATGGCTGCTAATCCTACTAACGTTCTACGACCGTAGAAAGTGATAAAGATCAGGCCACTTTTGTTTCAAATACACAGATTCACAAAGAAATCCATTGTGTTGAGCTCTAACTTTGTTGCGGCCAATCAGCTACGTGACAGACTGACTTTAATCCGGCGGTTTAACAGCACGCAGCTTAACAAAAAATTAACAAAATATAGGAACGGGCTTTGAGAATCGCTTGTAACGATGCCGAATCTACTTATATTGAGCTATTAGAGAAGGACTGTGCCGTTGCTATTCATACAAAGAGCTCGCAACTACTTATGATTGACATGTACAAAACTAGAAATGACCTGGACCTTCATTCATGCAGGACTTTTCTGTCAAAATGAAAGTCAGTACAATTTGCTTATAAATAACGAATTCATCCAACCTAGAGTCAGATCTGTTAACAACGGAACAGAAAGCGTCTGATTCAAGGTCCGCAGCTATAGCAAACGTTACCACCAACGATACGAATTTCAGAATCCCTTTGTCAGTTAAAAAAAAGAACTGCAACGGAGAAAAATGTCCATGCAAATTATGCTGTCCATGCAAATTATGCTGCATTTTTAGTCCGAATGTGGGCTTTTTATAATAACTATTTTCAGATATCTGCTTTTATACTGTATACTTTCGATGACTTGTAAATATTTTTTGTCCACTACATGTATTTTTTTCTTAAGAAATTGCCCATAAGAAACTCAACTCTTAGCTCACCAAACAATTAAGAAATTCCAGTACTTGGAAAATATAACTTAAGAAACTATTTATCTTGAAAAAGAGAATCCTCAAAATATTTCTACTTTATTTTCAATTGTTTCCTGTTTCATGTTACTCGGGATGTTTTTTGAGTAAAGTCTAAGAATTAGAAATGCTTGAAAAACTTTGTTTTGCCATTTTCAGGGGGCACAGGTAGTGAACATGAAGATTGTTAGGGAACTTTTAAGAAACTCATGAAAAAACTCTGAGTATTCAAAATCTAATAATTTCAAGAAACTTCCAGTACTGGCCGAAATTCTTTTTGTTTCTTATAAAAATGCGTGTATTTTTCTTATGTACTATTTGTATTTTAGAATTTTAACATTGGAATTAATTAGCTAATTACTTTTAGCTATCAATTTATTGTAACCCAACGATAAAGAAATTGATATTAATAATAATAATAATATAATAATAATAATGATAATAATGATAATGATAATAATAATATAATAATAATAAAAATGATATATAAAAACACACTGTTATTGCTCAAAACGTTTTGATTAAAATCTTCATCAGTTTACTTTACAATTTTGGACAGCCAGGTTTATATACAATGTAAATAAAATTAGATTAACATAAAATTTACATAAAATCAGTATTGCGATACCCTTGATACATTCCAAACTAGAGACTTACAATAATACAGACGTTTTACAGCGTAAACAAAATTAACATAAACTTATTTAGATGAAAACAAAAATACCCTAAGCACATTCCAAACCATAAAATTACAATCATACAGCCTATCTTTTAACCTTTTACCCACATGGGATTTCGAGTGTCAGCCGAAATATAAATTTTTACAAGGAAATAGGAAAACAGACGCCAGCCAGTAACCCTCCAAGGATTTGCTTAAGTTGCTAAATCCCGAATGGCCCGATGGGGAATTCCACCCCAACACCATACCACTTGCAAAGTGCACACCACGTGCAAAGTGCACGAAGTTAACCAGCCAGCATCT
Source organism: Aurelia coerulea (assembly GCA_039566865.1). Lineage (NCBI taxonomy): Eukaryota > Metazoa > Cnidaria > Scyphozoa > Semaeostomeae > Ulmaridae > Aurelia > Aurelia coerulea. The sequence continues at coordinate 26,770,906 of CM076943.1, read as the reverse complement.
CTTCCCCTCCCCTTGGATCTAAGTGCAACAGTAGAAGGATTAAGCGCTCCCCCAGGCAAACAAGTCCAACTCGATATCCGCTACCCTTCATTTAGGCCCTGTGGAGAAATAAACCCAAATTATATTGCCAAAAAAGCTCCTTTCTACGGAGCGAAAACACGTCACCTGCACCATCGATGATGCTTATTTTTACCGAAAACTCACCCCGATGATTTTGTTCAAAAAAGTGAGAGAAAAGGTTTGTAAATTGGCAATATAAATTGGGTTTATTTTCTCCACAGGGCCTAAGTGAAAGGGTAGCAGATGTCGAGTTGGACTTGTTTGCCTGCGGGAGCGCTTAATCCTTCTACCGTTGCACTTCACTGCAAAAAATATCAAAATTTCCCTTTAGTTTCTGCTTGGAAATTTAGGGGAATCGGACAAGTTTATCTGGGAAATTGAAGGGAAACGGACATTTCCATTTTCTTCTTGGGAAATTATGGGGAAAGTATCCGTTTCCCCAAAATTTCCCCATGAAAAAACGTAGGAAAATTTTGTCATTTTTTGCAGTGCTTAGTTAGATCCAAGGGGAGGGGGAGGAGATGCTGGCTGGTTAACTTCGTGCAATTTGCACGTGGTGTTGGGGTGGAATTCCCCATCGGCCATTCGGGATTTAGCAACTTAAGCAAATCCTTGGAGAGTTACTGGCTGGCGTCTGTTTTTCCTGTTTCCTTGTAAACATTTATATTTCAGCTGACACTCAATTCCATGTGAGTAAAAGGTTAAAAGATAGGCTGTATGATTGTAATTTTATGGTTTGGAATATGTCTAGGGTATTTCTGTTTTTATCTAAATAAGTTTATGTTAATTTTGTTTACGCTGTAAAACGTCTGTATTATTGTAAGTCTATAGTTTGGAATGTATCAAGTGTATCAAAATTTTGATTTTATGTAAATCTTATGTTAAGCTAATTTTATTTACATTGTATATAAACCTGGCTGTCCAAAATTGTAAAGTAAACTGATGAAGAGTTTAATCGAAACGTTTTGAGCAATAACAATGTGTTTTTATATATTTTATTTTCTGTTATTTTTGATGGTACTTTTAGTTTAATTTAATAAAAATGAGAATAATGATGACGATATATAAATGTATTTTTCGTCTTCTAGAAACATGCGCCTATCCTCCCGGCATTTTTACCAAGTGCTATTCCGATGCTTCGTACGTGTATAAAAACACGTCGGGGTATGTCAACGGACTATTCGCAGAGATCCTGCGTGGCCTGATGTCACCCATATACAGCAATTCTATGAACAGAAATCAACGGGAATGAAAATTCGGCAGAAAAGAAATCACTTAAACAGATGACTAAAGATGTTGGTTATGTTGATGTCAGCCTATCAATAGCAATGGACAGAAATGTTTTTCGTTTAGAGGTGTCAAGTCTTGGAATGGCCTCTCAGTTGAGTGTAAGCTGGCATCCTCCCTGAATAGATTTAAACAATGTATAAAGGGAAAGCTGATTGTAAATAACGTGTTTGCCTTATGGATTTTCTTTTATTGTAAATATTTGTTTCAGATTTTAAAGTTTTTATTGACAGCTATAAATTGTATTAGGTTAATTTAAGTTATAATAGTATTTAATTTTTGTAAGTTTTGTAGTGGAGGGCCCCTTGAAAATCAGCATTGCTGAAGGGCTACCCTCCTTAAGTATTTGAAATGAAATGAAATGAAATAACTGCGAACTTGTAATCAGTCTAGCCATTGCCTCTAGTATTTATTTAATGCTGAGATCTTTTGAAGTAACCATTCAGGTCTTCGGGTAGTAGATTCTGCAATGATTTAAACACATCAATGGCCACCCTATGTTTCGTGTTTTTTCAATACTGTCCCGTGTGACGTTATTTTTGTTTCTTGGGTCGACAATTCTGGCTGCTATATTTTTGTATATTCTGTAGCTTGTTTACTGTTCCTTGGGGCAGGTAAAGCTGTAGTGAGAAGCAGTACATCAGTAGTGGCCATATCAATTTTATAAATACATATCATCAGGGCTGACTTTTTCGCGAATACGAGATAAAAGCTTTACTCTGGCTGACGCTTTTTTGTAGATATTTTCAAAATGTTGATGTAGGCTCAGATGGTTATCCAAATCTACACCAAGGTACTTGTATGATTTTGTCTCATGAATAGTGTGATTGTAGATTTTGATGTCCACGTTTGGCTGTTTGGACAAATTTTGGTGTGATCCATATAGCACAAATTCAGTTTACCTTTTTTCAAGTTTATGAACAAGTTATTTTCATCCCATTTTCATCAAACCAGTCTGCAACTTTTCGTAGTTCACTGCTAAGTAAATGTTCTATTTCATTTGAGTTCTTTCCTGTACAATATAAAACAGTATCGTCGGCATATGATATAATAGTTGAAAACTGTAAACGACTATCTTCGGCATATGAAATACTTGAAAAGCTCATGTACGATTCCCTTTATTTACATCTTGTGTCATCTGAATTACTTAACCCAAATCAATCAGGTTTTCGTCCAGGTGACTCAACAGTGAACCAGTTACTTTCAATAACACATACAATCTTTAAAGCATTTGATTGCAGTCCTCCTCTTGATGTTCGTTCTGTGTATCTTGATATTTCCAAAGCATTTGACAGGGATTGGCATGATGGTCTTATCTTTAAATTAACACGATCTGGCGTCTCAGGAAATCTTCTCTCTCTTATCAAAAGTTTTTTCAAGGATAGAAAGCAGCGAAATGTTCTGAATGGGCAGAGTTCTTCTTGGGGAGATATTTTGGTAGGAGTACCCCCAGGGCTCTATTCTAGGGCCCTTATTCTTCCTTGTGTATATAAATGACCTAACCGAAGACCTAAATTGTAATGTCAAGCTCTTCGCTGATGATACGTCTTTATTTACGGTCGTCCAAGATTCAAATTCAGCCGCTAATGACATGAACCATGACTTGGAGTTGATAAGTCAGTGGGCTCATGACTGGAGGATGTCGTTTAACCCTGATCCACGAAAACAAGCTGTCGAACTCATATTTTCAAGGAAAAAGATTAAAGCTGATCATCCAGAAATTCTTTTCAATAACATACCAGTAATGAAAGTAGATGAACATAAACACTTAGGAATCATACTAGATTTAAATTTGTCTTTTTCTGCCCATATCAAATCAGCTATCTCCAAATCAAGGAAGGGTATTGGCTTGCTGAAATATCTCTCCAAATATCTGCCCAGGCATACTCTGAACGAGTTATATAAGCTCTATGTAAGACCTCATCTTGACTACGGGGATGTTATTTACCATATTCCGGCGAAAGTATGCGAGTTCAGTGGTAGCATCAGTTTACCGAACTTGATGGAAAAATTAGAGTCTGTCCAGTATTCTGCTGCGCGAGCAATTACGGGAACATAGAGAGGAACATCACGAGAAAAGCTCTACACAGAACTTGGCTGGGAATCACTAAGCTGCCGAAGGTGGAGCAGACGCCTTACTTTGTTCTACAAGATCCTTAATAATCTAACTCCAGTTTATACTAAGGATCCAATCCCCCCACTTCAACAGTTACATTACTCTCTTCGCAACCAGGATGTTATTGGGCGAATAAAGGCCAGAACAGAAAAATTTGAGTCTAGTTTCTATCCTCATTGCTTATCTGAATGGAATGAACTTGATCCTGAGATTAGACTTGCACCGTCTGTTTCTGTTTTTAAGAAGAAGCTCTTATCGATCTATCTTTGGCATTCATGACCCAACAGGTCTATCCTATCTCACTCAACTCAGGGTTGGTCTCAGCAAATTCAACCTTCACAAATTTAACCACAATATTAGGTATACCGTAAATCCAATGTGCCCTACGAAGAACGATGGTATCGAGGATACAGAACACTTTTTGTTGCTTTGCCCTTCCTTTGCAGTACCACGCAGAGATCTTCTCGCTGGAGTTTTTGCCTTATTACGACCATATGGATCTACTAATCTCCAAAATAAGGTTCTATTGCAAATTTTATTGTATGGTGATAAAAATTTTCCAAACGAACTCAATAAAAATATACTCTCAATAAAAACTCAATAAAAACTCAATACGAACTCAATAAAAATAAAACTATACAGAGTGTTAAGCCCTAGCCCTCAACTAATAAAAGCGAATGTTAATGATCTCAATAAGCACTTTAACAGCACAGCTGAAAGAATTCTGGAATGTTCACCATCAAATATGGAGGACTTATTTAAAACGGTAGAAGGGTTACAATGCCTGGATAACAGCTTTGCTTTAGCACCTGTTACTTACAATGAAGTCTTAAATGCAATAAGATCCCTAAGAAATGATTGCTCGACTGGTCCTGACCAGATCCCTACGAAATTTATAAAACCGATTGCCGAGTTTCTAGCATCGCCTTTGTGTCATATCATCAACACCTGTATTCAGACGTCAGCTTTTCCAACGAAATTGAAAACAGCTCGAATTTCCCCGATTCCAATGGTAGATGATCCAAGAGGAAATGATGACTACAGGCCTGTTTCAATATTGCCAGTGTTGTCTAAAATTTTCGAACGCCTGGTAATGAATCAGATTGTTGATTTTATTGAGAAAGAGCAAATTCTAAACGAAAAAGTTTGCGGATACAGGAAAGGACACTCAACGGTAACTGCGTTACTCGGTATTAAAGATATGATTGTCCAGGCCATGGGAAGAGGTGAGATTACACTTGTGGTTCTTGCAGACTTTTCCAAAGCGTTTGATACGTGTGATTATAAAACTTTGCTATACAAGATGCATGCTCTCAAGTTTTCAAACTCTTTCTTGAAATGGTTGTTGAATTACCTTGATAACCATCACCAATTCGTTCAAGATGTCGGAACTGATGCTGACTAGATTCGGCGTACCACAGGGATCAATACTAGGCCCTGTTTTGTTTAATTTGTACGTAACAGATCTTCAAGGAGAAATGGAACAGCCATGTTTTCAATACGCTGATGACACAACAATTTTCGCACAAGGCAGACCAAAGAATTGTTGTTCCCTTGAAAATGCCATGAATAAGGACCTAGTGAAGCTAAATTCATGGTCGGTATCTGCTAATCTTGCCTTAAATCCAAGGAAGACGAAGGTCATGGTCCTTAGCACAAAGCAACTATCGCGTCATCACAACCTCGATGATTTTAGCCCCGCACTCAAAATCGGACAACAACAAATTGAACGTGAAAAGTCAGCAAAATTACTTGGTGTCATCTTAAACCAGCATCTTTTATGGGAAGATCACGTAAACAAGGTAACATCATCCTGTTTTGGAGCTCTCTCTATACTAAAAAGATCCAAGAATATCATGTCGCTGAAACTGAAAAAGCAAGTCGCAGAGCTGCTAATCTTATCAAAATTGGATTATGCTAATGCTGTATTTCGACCTCTTTCATTGAAACTACAAAAACGATTACAAAAAGTTGAAAATGCAGCTGCAAGTTTTGTTCTTGGCAGTTACGCTAAATAAAAAGATGTGGTATCACTCGGCTGGTTGCCTATGAAAGAGAGAAGGGACTGGGACCTTGTAAAACTGGCTTTTAAATACATATCAGATCGAAATAAGCCAGAATACACAGACATATCACTGAAAGAAAACAGCAGACATCTGCGATCAAGCTCTGCACCACTAATTGCAACTTCAACCGACTCTAAAACTTTGAGGAACAATGCAGCCGATATTTTTAACAGGATGCCAAATGCAATAAGAAATTCAAAAACAAAAACCGAATTCTCATCAAAATCTAAAGAACATTTCTTTACTGAAGCAAAGGAGAGGCTGTTCGTTTGAATCCTAAAAGAGAAGAACTTAACTTTTAATTCTAATTGATTTGAATTATATTTTAAACTCTTTTAACCCTCACTTTTCAGATTTGATGTAACATTGTTTCTTGCTTTTTGTATCTTTCCTTAGAAATACAGTATCATCATGTCAGAAATGTTAACCTTGTAAAGTATTTTTAGCGACCAGATGAAGAGCCACTCTGTGGATATACTGGTCATGATTCATTATTATCATTATTATTATTATTATTATTATTATTATCATTATTACTCCTACTAACTTTAAAATTTATCCACAAATTCGGTCGATTTGATTAGAAAATTTCACACTCCGTTATAAGCCACACAATCACAACCACCATGTCTCATATAAGTAAATGTGTTCTTCTTTTCTTTGCTTCTATTTTGTTCTTCTTTTTGTTGTATGTTATACGTCTGTCTCGAATTAGATACCACGCAATATCTGCAACAATGTCTAATTACCCATCCAAACACTTAAATTGTTTCGATCGCAGACATTTCCCGTGGCATGTAATTTGAGACAGACTTTAGCTTTAGTTTTAGACTTTAGTTTTAATCTTTAGTTTTAAGATCTATGTCAAAATGGCTTCGGGGTATTCATAGCCTTTTGCTCCTCGGGGTATCGTTCCAGTAGTATTGTATAGTTGTATAGTAAATTTGTAAAGTAGTGTAGCTTGTAAATCTATATTGTGATTTCTAAATGAATATAAAAAAATATATATATATAATGCCAGCATCAGTGAGCGGAATATGGATGTCGTTGATTATCAGCCCAAAGAGAAGGGGCCCAAGGATGGATCCTTGTGGGACACCACATGTAAAGTTTACTTCGCAAGAGCTGGTGTTATCAAACATTACTTTTTGTTTCCTATTATAGAGATAATCACCTATCCATTGTAATTTCACATCATCTATACTATAACTTGGCAACTTTTCCAGCAAGGTTGCATGACGTACTGTGGCGAAGGCTTTACGGAGGTCAATACAGACAGCACCACTACAGAGCCCTTGATCAATATTCTGTCTAACCTTTTCTGACGGTAACTGAATGTTGCGTAGATCTCCTTTGTCTAAAATCTAACTCATGTGGGCACAAGAGGCCATCCGATTCTGATTAAAGATGATCTTCTCGATAACTTTTGTTAGAGCAGGAATTAACGCGATAGGCGTATAGTTGTCAAACATTATCGGATTGCCTTGTTTGAATACAGGGGTATGGTGGCCCAAAACTGCCAAGCAAGTTTTTGATTGTTTTTAAGATTATGATTGACTGTTTTTTACTTAACCCTAATCCTACCGGGGGGGGGGGTGTTTTCCACCCCCCCTGTCGGTTTTTTGCAGAGCATTCTTTAACGACAAAAGCTATGACCCTCAAACTCTCTGACAATTACTAATTATCTATTAGCTACATTTTGACAATTAAATTTTGGAACAATAGGTGACAGGTGACACTACCATATTTGGAGCAAGGTATTAGAAAAATTAATGATTTTGATATTTTTACTCCCAGAATTAGTTCCAAACGTTGACTATTGTACTTTAAAAGAATCAGCAAACAATTAGCTTTCTATTGTTGTCAATAACAATGGATTTTGCTGACGTCAGCATTCTTAAATGATGACGTCACTGTAGCCGCCATTTTGGGTCATTTTGGCAAATTTTGAAGTTTTTTCCGATAGATTTTGTTAAAAATGCATAGAATTGCGTTATGCAATACTTTAAAAGCATTTTGAGCTAATTATTATCAATTTTTGGCAGAAAAACACAGTTTTTAGTTATGACGTCATCAATTTTTGTCATTTTCTTCCAAAATAACAGTCTAAAAACACTCATATGCATCATACTTGAATTGGAAATGAATAATACGCCAAATAAGAATGGAAAAAATCATTCAGATTACCTTCATTCCGTTTTTAGAACAAATAAGCCGGAAAACCATATATTTTCACATTTTCCGGAATTATGACGTCATAGTGACGTCACCTAATGAGGTGGCCACGCCCAAAACTACCAATCGGCTAAGAATAGCTAGGACTACGCCCTTGCCAAGTTTCAATGATTTCCCATTAGTCTACGGCTATTTATAGAGGGGGGGGGGTGGAAAGCACCCCCCCCCCCGGCTATGTTAGATCAAAAAATGCCCGGTAGGATTAGGGTTAATGAAATCATTGGACACTTTTTTAAAGTTCTTCAGTAGTCTTTTTCTTCATTTCTACTTCAAATTTATGTGTATTTATGTGTAATATACACGTCTTGCAAGACTTCCCAGGTGTTTGCAACAAGAAAACTTTGAATCGACGGTAGTTGGATGGTTGGCTGCAAAGGCTGTAAAGTCTTATCACATTTCATCGAAATTATCGATGATAAATTGGTGGAAAGAAATTGGATGTGTGGTTAAGTTATTCGTTAATGTATCCGCTGGTTATTATTGCGAAAAAAGTGACTTAATGCCGATTACTGGGATTCTACTGGAGGTGAAGGTAGGCCCATTAGCTTTCTTGGCAGAAAATAGCTTTAATTCGTCAAGGATTTTCGAAAATCACACAAACAAATATTTTCATGTTGTACCGAATTTGTAAACTTTGTCAAGGAACACCCTCACAAATTGTAGCAGGATCGCCAGATGTACCAAATTGTTTAGGTACACCGTTACTAATTGTAATAATCCCGAAAATTGTCTTCTCACGCTCCCATTTTGTAACAAAACTCAACACGCTCGCGAAATTCTAACGGCCTCTAAAAACTAATAGGTCCCAGTACTAAACTAAACTACACGTCATTAAAGGGAATCGACATAGTTAAAAGCTGGCCCGGGCCAGGTTAAAAATATAATCTTTTGTACTCGACAACTTTGACGCATCCGTTTTCATTGTGTAGGTAAAGAAACAATGGGTTTGTGGGCGTTTCTTTAGCCTATTTATAGCGGCTACGAGATATAGCTATGTCTATTCCCTTTAATGTACTTTGCGGACTAGCGCAACGGAACGAACAAAACAATGTCACAAATAATTCACTGAAATCCGTTCACAACTCCCCCTAAAACTTTAGTTCAACAAACCTCAAATTTTATTACCATCCATTGTTCCATTCTCAGTCATTTTCATTTTCCTCCAACATCATCTTTGTCTTCATAGCGGCATTCATCGCAGCATTCCTCTTCGGTTTCTTCTCATTGCTTCTCTCTTCGGTTGCTTTTTCTTCAACTCTCTCATCTGTAGCTTCCTCAGCAACACAACTTCTGATTTCTAACGGACATACACCTTGTAATGGTCTTTCAATCGTGTGTCCTTTGTGTAAAAATGTGACTCCTCTGACAATTCCATCTTTTCCTTTTACATGGCTGACGACTTTGCCTTTTTTCCATTTACCTCAGTTCCTCTCTTCTCCTAAAACTGGGACGATCTCCCCCAACTTTGGAATGCACGTGTTAGACTTTGTAATGCGATGCACTCCCATCAAACTATATAAGTATTCTTTCTTCCATCTCTGCCATACATGTTGTCTGTCGCTACTTAATCTTCTCTGCATCTTCGTCAAATCGTTCTCATCTACATCTGTATCTTCTAAAATGTGACAGTTCTTTCCCCACATAATCATACTTGATGTCAAAACTTGGCTTTCCTCGTTGTCTCCCTCACGTCAAAGGACAGTTATTCATGTGTCTCTCAATATCCATGACGACTGTTTCCAACTGGTTGAAACTAAGTAGTGATTTTCCAACTGTCTTGAAAAGTGCTCTCTTTATATCTTTGATTCAACGCTCGTACATCGAGCCCCACCAGGGACATTTCGATAAATTAAATCTCCAACTGATCCCTTGTTTTGCTAAGTAATTCTGTAACTGTTCACTCTTTCGAATTCTCTTTATCCAATTTGCAGTTGTTTTGAACACTTGGGCATTGTCTGATGCGAGTAACTTTGGTCTTGTCTTCCGAGAGATAAATGCATTCTGCTTTGCTTGAAATTCCTCAGCTGTTTGCGATCGTGTAATTTCAAAATGTACGTCTCTCATAACTGCACACGTGAATATTATAATGTATCCTTTCTCTACTTTGTTCTTGTTAACCCGATATAGAAACGGTCCAGCAAAATCGACTCCAGTTGTTTCAAATGGCCAGCTGACATTCGTACGAAATGTCGGTAAAGGTGCAGTTGATTGTCCTTTGTAAGGTTTTGTTGAAAACACCTTGCATATTACACACTTTCTCTTCTCTCGTTTAACTGCAGCTCTTAGTCTTGGAATCCACCAGCTTTCTCTAATAGCAGCCATCGTATCTGCAACCCCAAAATGCATAATCTCTTGATGGGTATGACTAATTAGCTTCTCTGCAAATAATCCCATTTCTAGGTAGGTTGGATTGTAACCCTGAATTCTCCCATAACATTTCAAAATACCAGTCTCCTCTTCTTTCGCAACTCCCCTGGTGTCTGTTTGATTTCTGTTGTCTTGCTTTGTTCCTTTCTCACCCAGTAATCCCTTTCACTTAAAATCTCTTCTGTTTTCAGTTGCCTCTTTGTTAGTTGTCCCCTTTCACCTTGGCTAGACTGCCTGTCTCTGCCTGTGTCATCTGGTTTGTTTCTTCTCAGCCATGCATGAATATTCTCAATTAGATCTTGCATTTCCCATGATTCCCACTTCTCATCTATTCTCACTATATCTGACTTTATGGCTTGAAGCTTATTCAAGGTTGTCATCACAAATCCCTTAAGAACCTCTTTCTCTCCTAGTGTCAAAAGGGCATCACAGTTTTTGCTCAGTTTCTCATAGAAATCTTGAATTTTTTGATAACTGGTTGATCTTATAACTGGTAAATTTACAATTCCGTCAATGTGCGTCTTTATAACCGTTTGTGTTTGTCCATATTCTTTCTTTCATCTGTCCCATGCTATCTTAGACCTTCTGAACCTGGCTTCAAATTTGCAATTTTTTCTCTGACGTTTGGATTCACCATTTCCAGCAAGTAGCCAAATTTGATCTCATCACCAAATCCTTTGTTTAATACTTGTGTTGTAAACATATTTTCAAATCTCACCCAATCTGACAGAGTGCCTTTAAACTGCGTAACCCTAAGCTCTGGCAATTTTGAATAATTTGCTTTAGCTCCAGCTTCTGACTCCAATTTTCTTTCTGCTAATTTCATTTCAGCTTCCATTCTTTTTTCCCATATTTGCTGCTCTCTTGAATATTTTTCCTCACTTAGTTTTCTTTCAAAATCTGCTTGTAATCTCTGTTGTGCTATAAATCTTTCTTCTTGTAAATGAAATTCTCTCTCTTTAGCTCTATTCTCCTTCTCCTTGATTTGATTCTCATTTTCTTTCAATGCAGCAATAAGCTTTTCTTTGTCATCAAGCTGCTTTAAGAATTTCTCTTTTGTTTCCTTTTTCCATTGTCTTACTGCCCTGGCTGATTTGCCTTCATCTATTTTTAGCTCTTCAAACTGCAGTATCAAATCTGAAATCTTTCCATGAATTTGTTCTATTCTCTTAGTCACAATCTCAATCTCCCTATAATCGTTACCCTCCAATAACTCGTTTGTTTGATCAGTGAAATACGTTAATTTCGTGATCTCTTTCTCGATTTCAAGATCCCTTGATTTCTCAATCTCCTCTGAAGTCGGCCTAACTTCTTCTCTTTCTTGTGTCATGATTTCTCAAGCTCGTCCTGGCAGGATCGCCACAAATGTACCGAATTTGTAAACTTTGTCAAGGTACACCCTCACAAATTGTAGCAGGATCGCCAGATGTACCAAATTGTTTAGGCACACCGTCACCAATTGTAATAATCCCGAAAATTGTCTTCTCACGCTGCCATTTTGTAACAAAACTCAACACGCTCACCAAGGAGGATATAAAGCTTATCCCATGATGCAATTTCGTCCGCAGAATAATATCGTGATGGCACGCGAAAGAAATTAGACGAAAGATCGACAAAAGATTTTATCGTTTCTTCGTGTAAATCCCGTGTAGACAAATGGGAAGTGTCCTTATCTCTTTTTTAACTCTAATACTTTCTAACAAAGTTGATAAAATGTGAGGATAATCTTGTTTCCCAATCTTCCCTCAACGGGAAAATGTGCGTGGCTGTTGTAAACGTAAAAAAAAGCCAAAAGCACTGGTCAGCTTTCCGACTTTTTAACAGCTCAGGCAAGGGACTTGTAGCTGAAATATCAGGGGAAGAGACCTGAAACCTTGTTTCTTTCAATGAAACCGAGGAGTCCCACGACGTCCCCATGATTTATAAAGTTACGGTGACTTAAAGTTTCTCAAAATTATGGCCTAAGTACTGTAACCTACCGTCCCATTCAGATCACGATTCAAATAATAAACAGCGAATAGCCTTCAGGTCTGATGATGTGTATGTTAAGAGAGAATCTTCGTGTATGTAATGCAAGTAAATCTCTGGGTGCATCTCCAGGTATGGACACTTTACTCCTTCGATTGCTTCCATGTTTTCGTTCGACGACGTGGTTATTTTGTTTAGACCTGTTGTTCTCTGACTCATAGGCCTATTCATGTGTCAGGTCACCTGTCAACTGGTTGTTTTGCCACGCCCCCGCGTTTCTGTGAGTCTTTTGTGATCCTAATTGAGCCTCTCCATCTCGATGGGCACCATCACCTTTTATGGTGGGGTGCAAGCTCATTTAACATCTGTTTTATTTATTTATTTATTTATTTATTTATTTATTTATTTATTTATTTATTTATTTATTTATTTATTTATCTATTTAATTAATTTTGTTTTGTTCTTGCTTCTTCGTGTTTATGTTTTATTTTATTTTTTTTATAATTGTTCTCTTAATTCCTTTGCTTTCTCCATAAATTTGCTGCTGAGTTTCTTCAAGATCTTTATGTCCTCGCTATCAATATCTCTACATCTTGTCCCTTTCATTGCAAATGTTCGCTTTATTACTTTGCACTCAAATACGTGTTCTTTTGTGTCCTGCTTTTCTTTGCATAATGGGCATTCAGTTTCTTTGCCTTTTCCTTTAAAGTTACATTTGAATGCTTGTGTAGGGCTCTGTTGCTAACAGAGTGAACCCCCTGTTGTGGACAATACGAACATAACAAACATACTGTTGTCACAACAGAGAATATTTTGATCATGTTCTTGTGCTAATGTGTTTTGTAGAATGTCGTAAAGGGAATAGGTCTTAGTCTTTGTATTGTGTTTGAGTTGTATATGTATTGGGTTTTGATTAGCTTTTTAAATAGTCTTCGAGTTCTGTTGATGAGATAAGAGTAAAAATATGGACAAAACATAATATCTATGTATCGAACCTGCATTGCATGAGGTTGTCATACCTATGTACACTCGAGGGCTATATTTGGCGCCCAGTGAGATTTTTTTAACTTCAAGCCTGACTGATGTGGAAGATCGCTGTAGAAGGAGCACAGACCGTTCACAGTTGCTGTCCAGCTTAGCGCCGCCGCCGCCATGCCGTTTTGCTGCTCAGTTTTGCCGCCGCCACGTACCAAGATCGAAGGTGTGCCAGCCGTACCCCTCACAGCTAAGTGGAAGTTTCCTGTTGTATTTCTTGTTGGTTGTAGTTGAGCGGTGATCTTTTGCCTTTTTGATGTTTGATTTCGGCGTTGATTTTGCTGTTGCGATAATTTTTTTTTTGAGGGGCGGAGAGAGAGGTAATATTCTGAAACTTTTCGTTTGTTTTATGGCCTAAAATTACTGAAATATGTCTGAAATCGAAGATTTGCAGTTGGAGCTTGAGTCGCTACTTTGTCAGCAAAGTGTTGAAAAGTTGTTAGAAGTTTCTGGTTATCTTAAGATAGAAGAGTCAGTTGAAAGTAACAGTAGATCACAGCTAGTGAGAATAATCAGAAATGTTGTTGAAAAAGTCGTGTTTGATCCAAAGGAAGATCTTGACTTAGATATTTTCCTGCGTGATGTCATTTCAAAACTTAAAGGTACGCCCCCTCCATTAGAAAAGTCAGCAGAAGAAATTAATGCTCAAATGACAATTTCGGGTCTTGAAGGGCAACTCCGTGATTTACAAAAATTGCAGTCAGAATCAGAAGATGCAAGAGAAACCATTCTGGAGCAATTGCAATCTGAACATGTCGATATTGCAAAAAAACTTACGGGTTCCCCAAATTTTACGAAATTGAATCAAGCTCCGCCAGAAGCCTCTAGTATTTTACGTAGAGAATTTAAAATCGTCGGTCAAATTGGTGAGCCAGGGCAACATGATAAACTAACCTATGTTTCTTTAATCCATCAAATCGACTCAGCTATCGAAAAAGGGCATTCTGAAAAAGAAGTATCTGATGCAATCATAAGATCAATTTCGCCACACAGTAGCTTAAGAAATTACATTTTAACGCTCCCACAACGTTCGCTTGGGAAGCTTCGATCAATTTTGCGCGTCTTTTTCCAAGAAAAGACAGCCTCAGATCTTTTTCAAGCCATGGTCACGACGATCCAAGAGCCGAAGGAAACAGCACAACAGTTTTTGCTGCGACTTTTAGATGCAAGAAATAAAGTATTTTTCGCTACTCGAGAAGAGCATGCCGAGTCAGAATACAGTTCCCAACTGGTTGAAAAATCCTTTTTGAAAGCTTTCGAGTCTGGCCTGCGTGATGAAAATTTGGTCACTAATCTTCGACCCTTTTTGAGGAAAAGTCAGATCACAGACGAGGAGCTGATGAAAAGCGTGAATGAGCTGGCAACGAAGCAAGCGGAGAGAAAAGCGAAGATCGGAAATGCGACGGAGCGCTATAAAGCAGCGAAGGCGCAAGTAGTCAACGTAGAAAAAGAAAATGGGAGTATTCAGACCTCTAAAACCCAGAAGAAAGGTAGTAGTAATTTTGAAAATCAAACGGAAAAACTTTCGGCAGAAATTCAGAATTTAAAAGCAGAATTAGCTGCTATCAAAAGCCAAGTTGACACGCCTCCAGAGAGCAATTTGCCTCCTAGATTTCAATACAGAGCACGCGGTCGTGGGCGAAGCCGTTACAATGGGCCCGGTGGTTATGGTCGTCCCATGGGTTGCCGTAACTGTAAAGCCAATGGCGTGGGACAACAGTGCCGACATTGTTTTCAATGCGGTGAACAAGGACACGTTCGTTCACAATGTCCTCATTATGTTAGCCAGGGAAACCTGCCTCGGTTATTTCAGGGGGGCACGGAGTAACCGGTGATGATGTCAAGCCTCAATTTTGTAATTTTTGCGGAAATAAACAGAGTTGTTCAACTATTTGGAAATGTGGTGGATGCAGTCTTGTAAAATATTTTAATAAAGTGTGTCAAAAGAAACATTGGCAACAACATAGAGCTATTTGTCATGCAGCTCAAGTCTTATCAAAAGTTTCCGACAAGAATTCTAAGCCTGCAAATTTTGTTACGCATTTAACTCCAAAACAATCGTCTAAAATCGCAAAACTCGTTGGTAACCAATGTACAATTAAGTGCCAATTGAACAATCTTTCAGTTGAAGCATTGTGGGACACTGGTGCCCAGGTTTCCATTCTTTCGGAACAGTTTCTAAGAAGTCGTTTTCCAGGTACGAAGCTGAGGAATATTTCAGAACTTATTGATTGCAAATTAGACGTAACTGCTGCTAATGGTACGCCTATACAATATAAAGGTTTTGCTGAGTTAGAGTTTAGATTGAAACACGAGCAAGACCCGATTTTAGTTCCATTTCTGGTAACAAGCGATGACATTTCGTTGCCACTTATCGGATATAATGTTATCGAATTATGTGTTAAATCTGGAATGACTAGTCCTGAATTAGCGTGTGTTTTTTCGTGTGTGAGCCTCGATGATGTAAATATTTTGCGCGATATCATCGAAGATAACGTTGATACTGATCTCTGTGCTGTTCGAACAAACAAGAAAGATTGTTTGATAAAAAGTGGACAATGTTCCCAGATTTCGTGTCGAATTAACCATGGACCGATCGATTCTGAAATTCCAGTAATTTTCGAGCCTGAAGAAAATGCAGAGTTTCCTTATGGCCTAATCATTTCGGAATCCTTACTTTCGTTAAAGCCAGGAAAATCGAGCGTTGTAAAGTTTGAAGTCAAAAACGTTGCGAAACATAATATCGTTTTACCAAAACGTACGTTTCTTGGTCGAATTCAGCTAGTACAGTCTGTAACACCTTTGGATGTAAAGTTAAAAGAAGATGTCGCAAATCCTGACATTAGTGCAAACGATACTGTTAAGGATGATATTGTTTCGAACGAAGATATTCCAGACTACATCAAACAAATCAATTTGAATGACCTTACCGAGCTTCAACAACAATCTGCTCTGAAACTATTATGCGAAGAACGAGATTCTTTCTCTCAAAATGATGATGACATTGGTACAGTTCCAAATCTTAAACTGCATCTCAATTTAAAAGATAATTGAGATAACTGTTCAGAAAAATTACGTTGCAGTACCTAGACCACTTTACCCTGAAGTCAAAGCTTACATCGAAGATTTATTAAACCGAAATTTCATTCGTAAATCAAATTCGTCTTATAGTTCTCCTGTAGTGTGTGTTCGGAAAAAGGATCAATCGTTAAGACTTTGTGCTGATTTTCGAGCTTTAAATCAAAAGACAGTTCCTGACCACCATCCCATTCCGCGAATTCAAGAAACACTCGACAATTTAGGTGGTAATGCATGGTTCTCAGTTTTGGACCAGGGTAAGGCATACCATCAAGGTTTCGTTAGCGAAGAGAGTCAACCTCTGACAGCATTTATAACTCCCTGGGGACTATATGAATGGACTAGAATTCCCTTTGGACTTCGCAACGCGCCAGGCGCATTTCAAAGATTTATGGAAAACTGTTTAGGAGATTTGCGAGACGAAATTTGTATACCATATTTGGATGACGTCATCGTCTTTAGCAAAACTTTTGATGGTCATATTGAAAACTTGAGGAAGGTATTACGACGTTTAAGAGAACACGGAGTGAAATTAAAACCACGTAAATGTAACATGTTTTGCCAAGAAGTCAACTTTTTAGGAAGAATTGTTTCTCCTGAAGGTTACAAGTTAGATCCAGAAAGTATCAAACCAATCTTGCATTTACAGAAATCAGTTCCCAAAACCGTAGGTGATGTTCGACGTTTGCTTGGTCTCCTTGGATACTACAGAAGATACATTAAGAACTTTTCGTCGATAGCAAAGCCATTATATGATCTTTTGTCAAATTCTGAAAAAGTCAAACTAACATCAAATCGATCCTCGAAATCAAATAACCAGTTACACTCCAAAAGTTCGATTATTTGGAAAGAAGCACATCAACGTATTTTAGATACATTAATTGAACAATTGATAACTCCTCCGATAATGGCATACCCTAACTATTCAGATCCCTTTATACTCCATACCGATGCATCTGAAGTAGGACTCGGTGCAGTTTTGTATCAACGACAGAACGGATCTTTAAGAGTTGTTGCGTATGGTTCTCGTACTTTATCACCAGCAGAGAGAAATTATTATCTTCACTCTGGAAAACTTGAGTTTTTGGCGTTGAAATGGGCGATCTGTGATCAATTTCGTGACTATTTATATTATGCACCATCTTTCACTGTATATACTGACAATAATCCATTAACCTATGTACTAACATCTGCGAAACTGAATGCTACTGGTTTACGATGGGTCAATGAGTTAGCCGACTTTAACTTTACTATCAAGTATCGACCAGGTAAAGCTAATAGCGATGCCGATACCCTTTCGAGAATTCCCGATTTTGAGTCGTACATGAGCACGTGCACCGAAGAAACGTTGCCTCAAACCAGATCTGCTGTAACGTGTGCTGTAAATCTGATAGCTAAAGGTAAATCAACTTGGGTTTCACCACTTACATACGATTCAAATGTTTTCGCTATTGACAGTACAACGTCTCAACAAGATGTATCCATCAACGTAAACGACTTTATCGAAGCCCAGTTAAATGATCCAATAACAAGTCGCGTTATTCATTTTCTTGAAACAGGAAATAAACCATTATCTAAAGACCTTTTACACGAATCTCCTGATGTCAAACGATTGCTGCGTGATTGGCCTAAACTTGCAATCTCTAATGGTCTTTTGAAGCGTAAAAGAGGTACCATTTCACAAATTGTTTTGCAAAAAAAATATCACCGTCTTGTGCTTAAAGAGCTTCATGAAGAAATGGGTCATCTAGGGACAGAACGCGTTTTAGACCTAGCCAGACAACGATTCTTTTAGTCCCAGATGCAAAAATATATTGAATATTTTATTCAAAATGTGTGTAGCTGTATAAAACAAAAGCGTCCAACGTTTCAAGCCAGAGCTCCTTTGCAACCAATTGTTACCACATCTCCGTTTGAAATGGTGTCAATCGACTTTTTACATTTGGAACGTAGCAAAGGAGGACATGAATATATTTTGGTTATTGTAGACCATTTCACACGATTTGCTCAAGCGTACGCCACACGAAATAAATCCGCTAAAACTGCTGCTTCAAAATTGTATGACGATTTTATCTTACGTTTTGGATTTCCTTCCAAGATTCATCACGACCAAGGTGGAGAATTTGAGAATAAGCTTTTCGATCATCTCCAAAAACTTTGTAATATCAAACATTCGCGTACAACACCTTATCATCCGCAAGGTAACGGACAAATAGAACGTTTTAATCGTACATTGTTGTCGATGCTTCGTACTTTACCAGAATCGTATAAAAGCAGTTGGCCCAAGCATCTAAATAAAGTAACTCACGCTTATAATTGTACACGCAATGACTCTACTGGTTTTTCACCTTTCTATTTGCTGTTTGGTAGACACCCTCGTTTGCCTATCGACCTGATTTTCAACATTGGTCACCATTCGCCAGTAGGCAACCACAGCGAATATGTAAAAAAATGGCAACAAGCTATGGAAGAAGCCTATGCTATTGCAAGCCAACGTTCATCTGCTGCTGGAGAAAGGAATAAAGTTCGTTACGATTTGAACGCCCGATCCATCGATCTTCAACCAAACGACCGAGTGCTCGTTCGAAATTTGTCGGAGAGGGGAGGGCCCGGTAAATTAAGACCACATTGGGAAAAAGATATTCACCGAGTCATTCGACGCAAGGATAACATGTCTCCAGTTTACGAAGTACAACGAGAAGATGGAACAGGTCCTGTTAGAGTTTTACATAGGAATCTCTTATTTCAATGCAATGAGCTTCCAGTTGATTCAGATGCTCCTCCGCGACAACCTATTGCAGCACGCCGTAGCCGTAACACTCGTAGTAAACGTTCGGAACCTCGACTCTCGTACAATCATGTAATTGACCTTGCGACTTCTGATAGTGACTAAGAAGATGAAATTATTATGATTTCAAATCGTCAACAAATATCGGATATACCAACAGAGTCAGTAGAAGAAGAAACAACACCACCATCGGATTTATCAAACGTACACGAGAACGAGGAAGTAGAAAGCCAAGAAGGAGAACAGCCGGTACAACAACAGGAGATACAAGATCCTGTCGTGCCAGAACATACAATCGAGCAAGTGCCACCAGAAATGCCAGAATATCATCGTCCCGTCCGTAGTCGACAGCCACCAAACCGTTTATCTTACTATGCACCAGGACAAGCGTCGTCGATTTCGAATGTAAATAATGTACATAGAGTTCCATATATTCCAGTGTTTTCAAATATCGTTTCGTCAATACGTCGTTATATACCGTCTTATCGCCCGCAACCGTACCCAGTCGTTGTTTACACGGTTTAAGGATTTTGAGCATTGACTCCAAAACGTCGTTTTCGAATAAACCGCTGATATCGTTCAAGACTTTCAAATATCGTGTACATAGATTTTTCATCGTTTTACCATTTTACCATTTCAAATCATTACATAGACAACGTCCGTACAACTGTACATTTCGAAATAGCCTTGCCTATTTATCGCTCGACCGATAAGATTCGTTGAATTCATTATTCGCCGTCACATCGTTACGTTTCGTCCGGTTAGCAAGATGCATATTGTTACCCAAGAACGCGTTCGTAAGAGAGACAATTGTGATACAAAGTTGGAACTTGGTCAATGAACAGCGACTTCTTTTTTGTTTGTTTTGTTTCTTTTACATTACTTTTCAGAGATACAGACATCCTGTTGAAGTTTTGAAGATTGAACAAGATGAGAACATTTGTCGTTTTCAGACTTTTCATTGAGTAGAACATTGCAGTCGAATTGAGTTTCTGAACTCCAAGACAGAAAGGAAAAAAAGAGATAACTTTCGAATTAATACATAAGTAGACTTACCGTGAAATTCCCACGAGATAAAGAATGAAGAACTGTCAGATCGAACTTTGCAGCTCCTTCTACAAGTCCTCAAGAGATGTCAGGGACGACATTTCTTTAGAGGGGAAGTATGTAGGGCTCTGTTGCTAACAGAGTGAACCCCCTGTTGAGGACAATACGAACATAACAAACATACTGTTGTCACAACAGAGAATATTTTGATCATGTTCTTGTGCTAATGTGTTTTGTAGAATGTCGTAAAGGGAATAGGTCTTAGTCTTTGTATTGTGTTTGAGTTGTATATGTATTGGGTTTTTATTAGCTTTTTAAATAGTCTTCGAGTTCTGTTGATGAGATAAGAGTAAAAATATGGACAAAACATAATATCTATGTATCGAACCTGCGTTGCATGAGGTTGTCAAACCTATGCATACTCGAGGGCTTTACTTGCATGTTAAGGCGCGTTTTAATAATGTTCTTTATCTCATTTGTTGTGCATACTTCTATATATTCTTTTCTTATTACTTGTTTCTTATGCACAAATCTTAATTTCTTCATTGTTTTGCTTTCCCATTGGTATTCATTGTTTACATATCGTTGTATTATTTCTTTCACTAGTTTCTTCCATTTCGACTTTTTATAGCATTTAATTCGTTCTATTTCCTCAAAAATCTCATATTTTTCCATTTCTTCTTTTAGTTCACTGTGCCAACATTTACTTCTTTGTTGTTCTATCTGATCTATTAATATTTTCTTAGCCAATCTTTTATCGTTCGATTTGATTATGTTCTGGAAAAGCATAAGCTTTCTATAAGCTATTCTGCTCGACATAGGCCAACATCCACTTTCCTCTAATACTCCCCAGTATGGCGTGCTAATGGGTAGGTGAAATATCGATGTTAAGATATCTCTTTGCATTTTTTCTATCATTTCCATTTCTTTTTTTGTTATATTTGTCCACGTTTCAGTATTGTTTAGGATAGTTGGCATTATCATGGTTTCCATTATCGTTAGTCTTATATTCAATGCTTTTCCCCCAACTACCTTCTGATCCCCATATCTCATCATTTCTTTTAACATGTAAGGTATTTTGTGCTTCCTTTTCTCTATGTTTGTTCTATTATTGCCTTTGTTATTTATGTAATCTCCAAGATATTTATAGGATTCTGTTTCTTTGATATTTCCTTTTGTTATTTTTTCCTCGATTTCATTTTTTATTGCAGATTTAGACCTTTTGAATCAAATTCAAATGTAGTTACTTTTTTCAGGATTAAAAGTCATTTTCTTTTTTGATTCTGCTGCTCTGCAATTTTTTATTGTTCTTTCTATGTTCATTTTGCTTCCTGTTCCACATATATCATCTACAAACATCAAAGTTCCAATATTTGTTCTTGTTCCTAAGTGTTCTGTTACGCTCACCGCAAAATTATTTATTTTGTCTGTTACTATTCCGCATAGCATTGGTCCGAAAACTGTTCCTTGTCATATTATTTCATGAACCTCGATTGCGTTTATCCTCTCCATTGGTGTGTCTATTTGTATGTTTGAATGTTTGTTCATTAAATATACTGAATATGCCTCATTGGCTGGAATTTTGGTTCTCCATAGCTCTATCATACAGTCCTTCAACCAAAGCTTATCGAAGCATTTTTCTAAGTCTCCGAAAAAATATAATTCTTTATCGATGCTGCGATAGTAATCTATAATTGCTCTCATTGTAAATAGGTGGTCCACTGTTCCTCTATTTTTGATTCCTCCACATTGGTTTGGTGATATGCTCTGTTCTATTCTTTCCCTGTTTCTATTCGCTTCGCTAGTACTTTTTCGAATAATTTGCTAATGATGTTAGTTAAAAATAATCCTCTTCTGTTTTTCATTTCTGCTCGATCACCCTTTTTTTATATATTGATTCTACTATCATATTGTTCCAGGATTCAGGGATTTCTTGTTCTTTCATTATCTTATTAAAAATGTTCCTCATGCTTTCTATTAGGTCTCTTCCTCCCCATTGCAGCATTTCGTTTTTGAACATTTTTGTGTCTCCTGCCTTTTTTCTCTTAAGTTGTTTGATTGTTGATTTCAATTCTTCTGTTGTTACAGCTTCATGTTTGGTATTCCTTGCTATCATTTCATATTGCTTGAATAGTGATTTCACTTCTTTCTCCGCTATCTCCTCCTGATGACTTCTTTTTGCTTTGCTTGTCTTGAATAAATCCGCGTAAAAACTTTCAAATATCTCCTTAATTTTTTCACTATTTTCCTCAATTTTCCCGTTTTTATCTTTCATTGTTGTTTTGCTTTCTTTGGTCTTCTTTGTCATTTTATTCTTAAATTCCTAGAAGGCCGTATTATTTATACCTTTCGATTTATTTATTTCTTCGGCTACTTTGAAATCTTTTTTCTGAGGCTTTCTTTCGTCTGTTTATTCAGTAATTCATTTATTAGTCTGTCTCTTATTCTCAATATATTTTCTTCGTCTTCATTTACATTGTTTTTTTTGCAATTATTTTTCTTATCTCCCGTTTGGTTTTCATTAATAATCGTCCTTTTCTATTTTTTCCTTTATATTTGTTTATTCGTTTCTTCTTTTTGAAACATTTATCTATCATTTCTTTGACTTGGTTTTCCCATTCGTTATAAACTGTTTGTATATCTTTTGGGTTTTTGCTTGTCTTAATTAATTCGCCTCTGTCCGTTTGTGATTTGAACCTTTGCAAGTTAGTTTTGCTTATTATCATCTGATATGCTCTGTCTTCTATGTTTCATGTTTTGCTGGTATCATGCCAATTCATTTCTGCTATTATTGCATTATGATCTGTGTATACTGTTTCATTATTTCCATTTATTCTGTATTAACCCTATACTTTCTCTTAACCCTATTGTACCCGGGATCATAGGGTCAGACCACTGCCCGGCCCGGGGGAGGGGGGCAAAAAATGCCCCCCTAATTATCTTAGAAACCGTAAATAGTATGCCATTGTAACTTCGTACAATAGTAATTGCATCTATTAGGAGTCTAATTATAGATTTTAATGCTAATTGGTCACGTGGTTTGTTGCCAAGCGACCAAACAATAGGACCATGTCAGGTATTAGCTTCAGTACTGAAAACACAAAAAGTGCTAATTATTTCACTTGAAATGTATCAGAACCTCAATAAACTACTTTAAAATGAAGAAAATGTGTTTATCCATTGATTTATATCAAAATTTGAAAATTTTGTCTTTCTTTGTTAGAGATATGACGTCATCAAGTTGCATGACGTCATGGAATCTATTATTTGCTGATGTCACCAAATATCAATTATGTATATATCAAAAGAAAGTACTTTGCAAGGGGAATCGTTTGGTACCAAGCACAACTTGATCAAGGTTAAAACAAAGAAATTATGACTGTTTTTGTGATTTTCTTTGTGACTACTTTCCAAATATGGGTATCTGCTGGTCACGTGACTTAAATTATGATAATTGAAAGTCTAAAATTTAATTGCCAATTAAAAATTAGGAAAATTCATGGATGTTTCAGTTCATTTTTCTATTTCCTTTCTGTTTTATAATCAAAAGTATGGTTGTGGGGGGCATTTTTGCCCCCCCCCGGGTGCAATAGGGTTAATCTATGATCATTTGGTTTAGGCTCTGGTAGTGTTCTTTGTTTATTATCATATAATCTTTGCATATATCAAAAGTACCAGGTGCATTGTGGGATACGCTTTACATCCTCCTTGCACGCTCACGAAATTCTAACGGCCTCTATAAACTACTACATCCCAGTCCTAATCTAAACTACACGTCATTAATGTACTTTGCGGACTAGCGCAACGGAACGAACAAAACAATGTCACAAATAATTCACTAAAATCCGTTCAAAGTTATTCCTGGACATAATTCACGTAAAATGTGAAATTTTGAAAGTTATATCTTATTTGTAGCGTTCCCGAAGAATTCTTGAACATAGGCCAATTTTGGAAGGACTGAAATTCGATGTAACGTCAATCCCTGATGAGATTTTAACCGATTTTAACCAAATGCAGAAAAACAAATGTGGAGTGGGGCCTCTCGAATCGATTCGTGGTTGTATCTTAATTGGTCGAATATCCATTTTTGATTGCAAAGTCCAACTTTGTAATATAAGGGGGGCTTCAGGTCAGTCAGTCAGAAAGAAAGAAAGAAAGTGAAAAAGTAAGAAAGTCAGAAAGAAAGTAAGTCCGTCACGCTCGTTAAAGCAATTAATTGACGTTTTATCTCTGCTAATTGGCACAAAAATAAAGAAAGTGCGCAGAAAGCGCACACAAGACAGAACTTTCCTGCGATCCTATAGCAACATTTGACGTCGGCTTAATTCATGTTAGACAGATTTGACACCATAAGATGGATAAATCACCATGATTTTTACCCTGGCACAACAACAAATTTACCCAGAATTGGCATGCTCTTGACTTCATTAGCAGTTTAATTATGTTAACACAATCGTTTTCTAACGCATCATTAGCCACTCATTGATAGCATTCATTATGCTGATTATGCAAAAGAGTCAACTTTAGAGGATGATGGAACCGGCGGCCTGCAAAGAGGCTAGCATTCGCAGCATCACCAAAGGTAGAAGGACCCTCCTCCTACACAGCTACACATGCAAATGTCGCAGGTGAAGCTGAGAGGAAAGGTGCAGAATCCCAGCAAACAATGGCGCCATTGTCTGAGGGAAGGCACGTGATCCCACTGAACCAAAACATCTTCATGCATATGATTCTGCACAGAGGTTATCTTCGTGACCGCTTGTTAGCAGCAACACTCATCTCTCTGACTGTAGCTAAAAACACCATCAACGATCCTTTGGGGTTATAAAGAAATCAATATTCAGATGTTCTTATGCTTTCTTAGCTCAGGAAGGACTTTGTAATCATCCAAAAGGATTTTATGTTTATTTTCGTGAATGTACTCGAAAAGTTATCTCGAAAGCGTTATTTTCAGTCATGTGATCGGAATGGGCCAGGTCTATAACGCGGACCTTCCTGAGAAACATGACTTTTCGGTCCGCGAAATTTGGTCCGCGTTTTAGAATTTTGCTATAGGCCGAAATTCTAAAACACGGACCTGTATCTCGCGGACTTTTTACTAGGTCCCCGAAATCAAGGCCCGCGTTTTAGAATTTTGCTATAAGCCGAAATTCTAAAGCGCGGACCTTCATCTCGCGGACTTTTTACCAAATTTTGAAACTTAGCCTTTTAATCAAAATCTCATTGAGAATCGAATCATTAGAACATGAAACTGGATTTCGAAAACCGTCATCTTATCCCCCGAAGTTTGTACTGCAGTTTTAGGCCCAGTATTTACCAACGGTTTAGGATATGTTTCGATCAACATATAGATTGTCATATAATATAATATAATATAATATAATATAATATAATATAATATAATATAATATAATATAATATAATATAATATAATATAATATAATATAATATAATATAATATAATATAATATCTCCAAACACATGACAAATATTCTCAAAACTCTGTCAAAATCTGACAAACTTTAATTCGACAAGGCTCGGGTGTTTTGATTGACAAATAGAAAAGTTTTGTTGGTTTGAGAAATGGTGTCTGTTCGTTATTCATTTGACATTCTCTTCTTTGACTTCTTCAAATAAAGCTGTTGGTAGAAGGTTCAGTCTGAAAGAGCAAAGGTCAGGAAAGGCCTGCAAAATCGAGGTCCGCTCTTCAGATTTTTACCTATGGAAAGAATGTAAAAGGCAGACATGATTTTCGACACCGTAAATCATGAAATATTATTGCAAAAACTAGAGCTATATGGTATTCATAATAAAGAACTGAAATGGTTCCGCTCTTATTTAACTAATAGAAAACAGTGCTGTAAGGTAAATGGGAAGCTTTCAAATATCGAATCTATAACCTGTGGAGTACCGCAAGGGTCCTGTCTAGGGCCTCTGCTATCTATCATACATATCAATGACCTTCATCTACATATGAAACATTGTGACGTTAATATGTATGCTGACGACACAAGCCTTATGTTTGCGTCGGATTCAGTTACACATATTAACGATTGCGTCAACGATGACTTGGGTAACTTGAAATCTTGGCTACAAGGTAATAAATTGTCCCTTAATGTTGCTAAAACACAAAGTCTTGTTGTTGGCAGCAGAAAGCGACTGAAATATATAAGTGATGATAGAGTAGCAAAGCCCACTTTCATGGTGGGTGAGGAGAATGTTGCCCTCGTAAAAAAAAAAAATACCTTGGGGTAATTGTTGATAAACATTTGAGCTGGGACGAGCAAATTTCAGCAGTGACGAAAAAGGTTTCACGAGGATTAGGGATGCTACGTTTCTCCAAAAAGTATTTACCCATTGTTACTGCACAGAAAATGTACAGAAGTTTAGTAGAACCCTACCTCAGATATAGCTGCCCGGTGTGGGGAGTTTCTGGCATCAAAGCTATAAATAGGTTGCAAAAACTCCAAAATAAGGCGGCAAGAATAGTCACAAACAGTGCTTATGATGCTTCAGCTCTTCCCATCATTAGAAAACTTGGTTGGCCCACCATCAACGAGCTTATCAATTCAGAAACTTTAAAAATGGTGTACAAGTCGGTAAATGACCTAGCTCCCACTTACCTAACAGAAATGGTCGTCAGGCTATCCGATTCATGCAAGAGAGAACTGCGCAATACCAAAACAGATTTGGCCGTTCCTCATCGCAAATCGGCCTTCGGACTTTTCAACAAGCATCAGTTCCTCAATAAACCTTTAAAGTTTGTCAGAGTTTGAGAGAGTTTTGAGAATATTGTCTTGTGTTTGGAGATATTGTATGTATATAAGAAGCAAATGTCCCCCGACAACCTTTGATCAAAACATATCCCACATCGTTGGTAAAAACTGGGCCTAAAACTGCAGTACCAATTCAGGGATAAGATATCTACTGGTTCTCAAGATCCTATTTCTTGTTCTGATGATTCAATTTTCAATGGGACTTTGATTAAAAGGCTAAGTTTCAAAATTTGGTAAAAAGTCCGCGAGATGATGGTCAGCGCTTTAGAATTTCGGCCTATAGAAAATTCTAAAACGCGGAACTTATCGCCAAGCCAGTGCTTGATCGCTCTTTTGAAAGCTGCAACTTTTGGAAGTGCTTTTATCTGGTCACTAAGGGTGTTCCAAAGGAGGCTTCCTCTAAAGGATAATGACTCTATTCCAAATTTTGTTGTTCGTGTTTTTGGCAATCGACATAAATTTTTTGTTCGTAGGTTGTAGTTCACAACCTTTTCTTCATGAAATTCCCAAATATATGAGGGGTTCAAGTTGTTCATTGTTTTGTAAATTTCGATCATCAGTTTCTGGAGATTTTGAACATGTATTTTCACGCTTTCGCTTTTCTCCAGTAACTCATCAAAGGAAGAGTCATAGTCCTTGAAGAGGATCCTTAGTGCACGTTTGTGTGTGCGGTTTATTTCGTTATTAGCAGCTTTCGTAGAAAAAAGCCAGATCAACGGGCAATAGTTGAAATTGGACAGTATTACGGCATTACATATTAACATGGCCTGTGGTCTTGAGATATAAGTATTTAGCCTTGAGAAGGCATTTATCTTTCTATTTACCTTGGAGCACAAATTTTGTATATGGGCAGTGAAAGTCAACGCGTTGTCAATCTCTATGCCCAACAATTTAACCTTATTCGTAGTTAGTATTTTGTTATCATTGATATTGAGACGCAAGGTATTTTTTTCTTTCAATCCAAGAAACATCACTTGAAATTTGCCAGGGTTTGCTACCATTGCGGACCTTGATTTTGCGGACCAGAAAGTCATGTTTGTGGGGAAGGTCCGCGAGGTCCGCGTTATAGACCTGGCCGATCGGAATGCGGAATGCGACGATATCATTTTGGCTTATAAGCGTGAAATTGGAAGATTTGCGGGTTTCCCTGTGCCCTATTGAAAGATTTGACTCGTATGCTGGAATGGCTACGGAATGGCTACCAAATGGCCCTTTTAGTCAAACTCACACTGCCCATTGAGGGTAATCCAAGCTTCCTAGCCAGTTTTAAAAGATTTCAACTCAGTAGGCTCCTCCGCATGGCAATATGATTGTTGCAGCAATAATTACCATTTAATTTTGAAGTTTTCTTGCTTTGTTCAATCAGTTTTTTACGATAGAACTTTTTGAAAAACTGCAGAAAATTTTTGCTACCAGATGCTTCCAAATGGCCCACTTTTAGGTCCATAAACTATCATTTGGGGGTCTCTCCAAAAAGATACTACCATTTGGGGGTATCTTTCAAAATTCTTGCTTTGGCCCTCACTGGACCCCCTGTCAGGCCACAAATTGAAACCACAAAATTTGAATATCAGTCTGGGATGCAAATATTCTGAATATTAGTCTGGAATATGGATCTGCGTCTGGACGAACATTCATCTAACTTTTATTCGTTAAAAAGCAGCAAACATTTCATCGTTGCTGAGGAGGCCACTGTTTGAGACCAAGGGGTAAGTTAATAGATTGTTTGTAAAATAATAGCCAGCCGCACATCCTTGGAGGACACTTTGCAAACTTTCTCTTCGGGTCGGACTTCCTGAACATAGACTATTCGGGTCGGACTTCCTGGTTCACTCAGTCAGCCTTTGGCCTTGCTCAAAATCAAATTTTCAGCAACCGACCCTCGTCGTCATAGCTACCAAACTGCTTCACATGTGATTGGTAGAGATTTGGTAAATAGAGACGATCTTAGACGTAGGTTGCTAACAAGTAAATGAATGTGTTAAAATAACAATGATGTCAATGATAATAAGCCAATGAATGGTTTAACAGGTATAACCTTATATCTGATACTTAATAAGTATTTGTAATTAAAAGTAACAGACAGTCTTACTTTTAATTATAAATACAGATCTAAAAATAATTACACATAGGCCTACATATTAGTCAAATCTGACCCAATTCAAAGATAAAAATAGTTGCACATGGTGAAATAAAATGATTTTCTAGAAAATGACTAGAGCGGTGTTGCCCTGGTCCGTCCACTCTTCAGAAAACGAAGATTTTCTGCGAGGTCAAAGAAGTTTTGGAGAGGAACTCACCTTAAATAGGCTTCTCAACTCGTGCTTACATACCTCACAGTGAGATCTGTATCATCCGTTTCTTTTTGTCATGCTGGAACCACACATATACGGACATGTCTTGAACGACTAAATTAGGCCGTAGCGCCCTGGTCAGACCGCGGCAGAATTGATTGTTTTAAAACATCAAAAACTTTTCAAGCCGTTCACCAGTTTGCCACAGTATCATTTCATTTCCCAGAAGACCGGAAAGTTACAAAACAAATTCTAATTTTATTGAAAATTATTTCAAAATATTGTTGATTTCAATCCCGCTTTTAACTCTCTTATCCTTGACCTCAGTCACCTCTAAAGCACATTATGCATCAACAGCCTACAGAACTAAAGGTTTTCACGGTGTGGACACACCTGGGTGCCATTATGTCAGTTACAGTGCTCTTCCAAAATGAGCTGTAGGTCTGACAATTTGTGTGCGATTCTTGAGATTTCTTTGGATATGAAACCAGAAGAGTCGGAGGAAACATTCCTGAAGCCAATTCTGTTTTAGCTGTAAGATATACCGAGAAGCGACACAAAATAGACATGGTATGTGGAAACATCAAGGGAAAGGGAATTGTACTTATACCTACGCTGCAGGTAAGTCAACTTCAAAACTTTATTGTAGCTCTTCTGAGCAACGCAAAGCAGCAAAATCAAAAAAATATCAAAGAGATTACATCAGCAAACTTCGTGTGCTTTTTGGAAAAGCTTGGCTCAAGCTCCCTTTGGTTTCAAAGTATTATGCAAGGCGGTTGCACAACCCGGAATCCATTAGTGGTCAGACCAGGGCGACGCTACTCTACATTTGATCAGACCAACTGCACAAATACGAGGCTACGTTGGCTACGCTTAGCCCACTGCAAAGTTACAATATCATGTGTGCAGTTTCAATAATAGCCAATCAGATTGGCGTAAGCTATCATCATGACTCAGAAATTTTTGCAATTTGTGTATACGCAGTCTATTTACCATGACTCAACGACTTTAATTCAATCTTTTTGGAACTGAGTGGCAACTCATTCTTGTCCTGCCAGGTAATAAAAAGCTTTGTGGCCAAATTCTGTTTTTACTTGAGGTAACTTTATGATATTGTATGTTATCATTTTGCCTTCTGTTAGGTATCAAATACCAAACTGCAGGGCCTCTTTACTCCCGTAATTTATATAAGTTAAACCCACCTGAACCCATCTGAACCCAGCTGAATCCATCTGAACCCAGCTGAATCCATCTGAATCCATCTGAACCCAGCTGAATCCATCTGAACCCAGCAGAGACCAACCTGACGCAATAGAAATCCCAAGAGGTCCTGTGATTTGTATGAAGCACACAAGCAGGGAATTGGCATTTAACACTTGTTCATAATGCTAATGACTCTGTTTGGAATTATAGCCCTTCCGATTAACAAACACGGAAACTCAAAGGACGTTTTAGTCAAATAAATGACGAAAACAATATTGTGTACACGTGAAGGTGAAAAAGTTAGGCCTGATGATTTAGTAGGAGAGTGATATCACTGTGAAAGAAATCCATGACAATTTTTCGACAGTTTACCTACCTACCTTCATGAAACGCAACCAGGAAAGAAATTGCTTGAAATTTCCCGAATTTTTTTGAAGAAATCTACTCTCCAGATGTTTGGGTATTAAAGTTTGGATGCCGGCTAAAATATCTTCTGGATTGGCGGAGTTATGGCCACACACAAATCGATAAGGCATTTTGAACCCATAAAATGCCAAAATGAAAAACCGTCAGAGCCAATGAGATCAGAACAATTGTTCTTCAGCTGTTTTCATTAACACCATAAAGCGCTAACTATGCTTATCACCCGCTTCTTTTGATACATTGTTCTTGATATTTCCAAACGGAGCCATCACACCTGGCAGGAGACCTCTTGGGAATTTCTATCGAGTCAGGTTGGTCTCTGCTGGGTTCAGATGGGTTCAGCTGGGTTCAGCTGGGTTCAGATGGGTTCAGCTGGGTTCAGATGGGTCCAGGTGGGTTCAGGTGGATTCAGCTGGGTTCAGGTGGGTTTAACTTATATAAATTACGCTTTACTCCTGCTTCAATGTTAGGTACACACAAGTTGATGGATGCAACCCTGATCCTATTACACAGGCTTCTACGCTCAAAACTTTATAATTCTTTTCTTGTATGATACATACTACCATCCTAGAGAATGGGAGCCAACAAATCCAAAAATAGGCATTATCATGCTGCAATCGATCTTTGCACTCATAGTGTCAATGGAAATCCTGATTCTTCATAGTAGATTTTGTAGTCTTCTTGTGGTAATTTTATAGATCTTATCGAAGTGGGCTGCAAAGTTTAAAGTTTGGTCTAGGTATATCCCAAGATATTTATAACTTGAGGTCCCTGTGATTGATGTACCATGCACTTCGACTTTCATCTCATTTTTCTCTGTTTTACCGAGTCGTTTAGCTGCGCCAAAGAACATCAATTCAGTCTTTCCCTTCTTCAAATTTACAAGCAGTTCATTTTCATCGAACCAGGTTTTTAGGTGTTGCATGTCATTATTTAGCTTCCCTTCTACTTCATCTAAGGAGCTGCCTGACACAAATGTCTGTATCATCTGTGTATGTTATGATTTTAGAATTTCGTAGAACAGAGTGAGCCATTTTAAAGTTCATTATAAACAATAGAGAACCAACAATTGATCCTTGTGGTACCCCATAGAATACTTGTGTGACATCAGAGGTACATTCATTACTAAGAATGCAAAATCTCACTGAGGTTTATGTGAAATTTATCTGGGGGGCACAGGTAAGGTTATAGAAGGGGGAAGGTACATTTTTTGCGTTTTCAACTGTAGCGCACAGTTTTTAGGTATTTGTATTCTTTTTGGCTCATACACTCCATTTAATGATGAGTCAAATGATGTATCCGGTCAGCCAGAAAATGTTCCCACTTTTGGCAGGCCAGGATACAGTAAGTCATACACTGGACTAATTTCAAATATTTTTTATCTAATCTTTTGTTGATATTCTATGTTATTCTTAGTTATTTTATTTTATTTTTCGGATGCCTACTTTTTAATATGTTAAAACTTGATCACTGTTTTTCGATCTTATTTGGCAGTCGATAGGCAAAGCAATTCAAGAAATCAATAATAGGCATCCAAAAAATCGAGAAAAAATAACCGAGAATAATATAATGTAGGATATTGACAAAAGATTAGATCAAAATATTTGAAATTGGTCCAGTGTATGATTTATCCCCTGGCCTGTCGAAAGTGGAAATTTCTTTCTGGCTCAATCACCCGT
Source organism: Aurelia coerulea (assembly GCA_039566865.1). Classification (NCBI taxonomy): domain Eukaryota; kingdom Metazoa; phylum Cnidaria; class Scyphozoa; order Semaeostomeae; family Ulmaridae; genus Aurelia; species Aurelia coerulea. Next base: position 26,738,484 of record CM076943.1, on the reverse strand, counting down.
TATGGTTTATACAGTACATGCTATGTCGTATGTGTGAAAATCAAGTCAAAAACACAATTAGTGGTCACCGAAAAAGTACAAACCAAACCTTAACCAAATCAAATGATATGTCAGCAATATGGAACAACCTAATTGCCACACTGCCGAGTATTAGTGTTTATGATCATAGAAATGAAATCTGTATTTTGCATTTAGGTAGTGAATTCATAGTAAGCATCTCTGTTTTTGAATTTCAGCTTTGTGATGTGTTTCTTTGTCATCAAAACAACATGGAGCAACTTATTGATAGAATTAAGCATCTGGCAACCTACAAGGTAAAAAAGATCCTGATATACATGTGATACATTGATATATTTTACAGTTTTTGTTTGCAGTCATTTTGCCTACATTAACTTTGAATCCATTATTTTTCATGAATAATTCCTCATCAATCTTTGTTCTTGTGCAACACTTTCTGTATTTGCTGTCATCATTGCCATAGAAATGAAATCATTCTGCTGTAAATACAATTCTAAGAATTTAGCTTGCAATTCAAGCATTCAAAAAGCTGCAGAACCAGGGGGTACTCCATTGTGAACGTGATTCGACCTGCATCTAGACTTTAAAAATTCTCTCAACTAGAAATTCAAACCCGAAAAGCCCCCAAAGTTTCCCTGAAACCACAGCAGGGAAAACGGTTGTGCATTTGCACGCAAAATATGATTTTTAAGAGAAGTCACGAATAAATCTAAAGATCTGCCTGGCAGGTTTTGTTTAGTTGATTTATGGGCCGATTCAAGATTATCTTCTCGCATATTTTGGGCTAAATTAAGCTACTGCTTTAACTCCCGAATCAAGCAAACAAATCCCCCAAGCAGAACTTTAGATTTATCCTCGTTCTTTTGTTATAAATATGCCTTTTCAACAAAATGGTGCATGATGGGTAATCAGGATTGAAATCTCACACGCGTCGTACTGTTTCTACTGTGATAGCATATTATCTTGCTCTTCGAAGTTGTTTGTTGAACGTTTCATGGCGATTTTTTTATTCAATTAAACATTGTAAGAAACTTCCCCCCGAACATTTTGCACACTTTAAAGGTATTTTCTCTTGATTTTTTGGTGATATTTCACTATGAAATATGATACAGGGCATTGTTAATTGCAGGCGCAGCCATCCTTTGACCTACCTGTACTTGCCAGTGGCAAATAGCATATCGTTGCTACAATATTACTTTTGCACATTACTTTTTACATTGACAAGACTCTTGAAAAGCACTTGCTGTAGCTAATTAGCTGAGATATTGATTGACACAATGAAAATGCCTCTCCCTTTTCATTCTGGGGGTATTTGATAATCCAGAGAATAGAGAATTTGGAGGCAGCCTTTTGTTTACAAGAGCATGTGAAAAGTTTGATTAGGTTGAAGTAAGCTTGCATAAATTCATGACGACGCAAAATAAGGTTGGAGAAGTGAGAGGTATTTTGAGTTCCTTTAATCAATGTATTAGCTAGTTAGCTACAGTAACAACTTTCCAAGAGTCTTGTAAATGTTAAAGATAAAGTGTGAAAATCACATCGTTAATATTTGACACTGGCGAGTGCAGGGACTGTAGGCCTAAGGTCCACTGCGCTTGCAATAAATGATGCCCTGTAGTATTACATTTCACAGTTGAAATATAACCTAGAAATCGAGAAAAAGCACCTAAAAGTGTGGAGAATATACGGGGGAATTTTCTTACCTAGTTTGATTGAATAAATCGCTATAAAACGTTCAACAAACAACTTCCAAGAGCAAGATTATATGCGAGCACAGTAGAAACAGTACAACGTGTGTGAAATTCCCATCCTGATCACCCACCATGCACCGCTTTGTTGAAAGGTCGTATTCATAGCTTCTCTCAAAAACCACATTTTGTCTATGCATAAGGCGACAGTTTGCCGTTCTGCTCTAAGGGCAATCCTCACAGTCTCGTTTGTATCATACTATTACGGTTTTTGAATGACTGGTTGGGGGCTTTGTCTGGGATCACTAATCACTTTGAATTCCAGTATCACAATCAAAAGAAACTGATGCTATTGTCTTACAAAATGTGTCCTTATTTATCCCAGACAAAGATGATTTTGCATTTGGTTTTGCTCTTTGGGCTGTCTGGTTCTGAATCATACTGCAAAAAAGTGCTGATAATTACCAGATCAATTTCTTTGTGCATTCAAAGGCATTGCGTCATCTTAAGTTGACTTGGTATACCTAAACTTCAAGAATCTGCTGACTTTTGGCTCTTGATGGAGTATCTGATTTGCTAACGTTCATATGAAATTGAACTGATCACATGAGACACATTGTGCAATAACAGGTCGTATTGGTTTGATAGGGGGGGGGTCACCTCGGGTTTTGCGGATAGCGGATATCTGGCTATTTCGGTGCGGAAATCAATCATTATTTCTGCGGATTACGGATATTGGCTGCATTTTTGCAGAGTGCGGATATTTGTGCAAAAATGACAATATTTGCTAAAAATGGCAGATTTGATGCCAGGGCCGTGGAGATAGGGGTGGGTCCTCAGGGTCAGGGATGGAAGCGGCCGGAAAATTCCCGGCGCCGAAGGGGCCTGAAAATTTTTTGGACAATGCCCTTTTATCCTTGAGCTACGCCTTCTTATGCTTGTTAAAATGCTGCTTTTAGATTTTATTTAGAATCTCAGTGGGCCTGCGGGCCTGACAATGTTCCTCAAAGAAAATGCGGAATTGCATGTATCTTTATGCTGACTTAATGTTGACTTCGATTTTACAAATTTTTAGAAACGACTGAGAGACATCGTTGATGAACATGCGTATGCCAAGCAAATAAACTTTGACAAACAAGACTCATCGAAAGACCAGGACTCAATTCAAAATGTAAGTTTGTTTCAGGTTCGTAAAAATAGACAGTCCTTGTTTGAAAGACTTCTATTCTCTTGATATCAAAGCAATTATATTTGCAAATGCCTGGCTTGTTAGCAGAGGTGTTTAATTTGATTTTGAAATTTACCAAGCTTAATTAGCCACTTGAATTTGAAATTATAAATGATTTTCTGAAAAGATGTTTCAAGGTTAGTCCCAAAAGAAGATCAAATGATAGATTCCTAAGGACGCTACAAAAGAATCGTGGATACAAGCGTGCCAGTGATTTTAAGTTGTTTCTAGCACTTAAAGAGTAACAGTATAATCAGTTTTTACAGGAGTCTATAGGTGACACGTTCATACCTCATTCGTTGATCAGAGCCCCTCCCCATCCTTTCTATGTGATTTCAGTGTACTGGTAGCCTGTTAACCAGACCCAATTTCAAAGGAAATAGTGGTCTGTTCAATACCGCCATAAAGCTTGTCCAGAGCCTCTATTTCAAGAGGGCTGTTTTCCAAGTTTTGTGGAAAATGTATGCGCATAATTATCTCGCAGCTCAAAATATTATCATAAAAACAAAGAGCGAACTATTTTAGTGCAGTAAGGGAGACAGCTTAATCAATTGCATGATTAGACCCTTAGGTCAGAGATTAAATTTCTATGCAAGGCGGAACAAAGAGTAATCAGGGCGCATTCAGATTGCAGTATTCTTTTTCAGAAAAATTCCAAAGAGCTTCCTGGGTAAATGGTTTCTTTATAAATAATCAGCAAATTATTCTGAGGAATCCTCAAACGAGGTTTGAACAAGCTTTATGGCGGTATTGAACAGACCACTATTTCCTTTGAAATTGGGTCTGGCTAAGGGGCCGTCGACAATTACTTCTCGGCTAACATATTCTATGTGTGCACTCAATATCAATGAAACAGCAATAGCGGCAGGGAAGTGGCAAAGAATAGTCGTCCTTCAAACAGAATACAACAACATTAAACAAAATTGGTATTATGTTTCGTCTCAAAGTTGATGATAAAATTGATGATGTTTGGACTTAATTATGAAGGCAATGAATGCCGAAGGCAGTAGGCCTGTACTTGTGAAACAAACAAAGAAAATATTTTGGGCTGCGATCAAAGGGGGGGGGGGGGGGGTAGGGAGTTTCGATGATCGCGGCCCAAGGCAGGCTAGTGTACTGGTAGTATCAGCTAGTGGATGGTAATTTATTTATTTATTTTTTATTGACATTCAATCCACATTTCCACAATGGAAAGCTTTGATGAGCTAGTGTAGTGATTCCACAAGGATAGGCTCGGAAGTGTTGCGTTTTTTTCAATCTCAAGAGAATGCTCTTTGATAAATCTGGTAGAATTTTTCGTTTCAAATTATTTACTTAATTTATTGGTATGCCATGTACACATCTTTTCACAAGCTGCTAAGCCCACTAGTATGGGAGACCGGAGACAATTGTAACATGGGGCAATTGTAACACTGACTCTTACGCCTTGATCTTTGCACAGAACATGCTCATTCTAACCCTCTAAATACAATTTGAGATACAGGAATATTCAGCAAAGTTTGCAAGATTTTCGGGGGGAAAGCATGTTTTTGAGCACGAAAGTAAATACGTGCTTTCACTGTAAATTTGTGTCTGAACGATTTTTTTCATGAGTAAAAATTTCATTCTCACATCACAGACATGGCATCTATTTAGGATCAAAACTACGTTGAAACTTTGAATTTCCACAGCTTATGAGATATGAAAATGGAAAATAACGATAGGAAAATAGCACGCTGTTACTATTGCCCGGTATAAGCTGGCCGATGGTTTGGTTTTGATTAATTTTCTAATCTCGTGTAAGAATGTGCATCCATGCAGTATTAAAGAGTTAAAAGTTGAAATTTATGAAAAGAGAAAATTTGTTCTCAATTGAATAAATTTTTTCAGCTGATGCACCCAAATTTTACAAAAAAATGGAAGCCACATCTTATTCTTAATTTAGTCTTTTTAAAGCCTGGAATAATCTGATTCCTGGTGCTACATTTTGTGTAAGAAAAACGCAGAGTCGTGCAATAGTCATATGTGATGATTTTAAAAAGAGCAATGATCAATTTAACTGTTACATGCATAACAGAGTAGCAAAGCTTCATCTACCAATTCTTTTCGCCGGCTTTACTAGGGATCAAAACTGTCATCTGAGAAGTGTAATTCTCTTTATTGGTATTCTTTCCCCATTTAGTGCGCGCAGTTGATAACTTATAATTATTTCTAGTTTGAAAGATATGTAACAATTGCTCCAACCATCTGTTACAATTGCCCCGTGTTACCGGGGCGATTGTAACACTTGACTACTGATTTTGAAACTTGACTACGGATATCATTCACCTTCAAGAGCACAATTAATCAGAGGTGGAAAAAATAGCGGACCACAGCACCAATGGTCCCAGAAAGTTTTTCAGGTCACCAGAGAGAAATGAGAGAGGAATGCAAAGAAGAAGGAAAAGTGATTCTAAAAGAAAAATGGGAAAAGGGGGAGATTAATTTTCTAACACAATGTAAGCTTCCCAATTTTCTTTTTGCATTTCAAACAAGTCTCTGGAAAATTTGACGTTGTTCAACAATTAATCATTATTTAGACGATATCAGCTAATAACGAAATTTCCAAAAAAGTGTTACAATTGACCCCGGTCTCCCCTACTACTGTTATAAATGACCCTTGCAAAATTATTTTGATTACATTTCAAATGATATGTAGTTGTTTTCGGTCTCCCCTACTACTGTTATATATGACCCTTGCAAAATTATTTTGATTACATTTCAAATGATTGTAGCTGTTTTCGGGGACTTACTGATGCCTCGCCCTACACACATCCATTTTCTATTCAAAATGAAGAATGTTCAATCAAAAACAGACCTTTTTCCAGAGGAAGGCTGACAATTTTTTGGACTCTGTTTTAAAATTCTCTTCATTAGGTATATGATGATAACCATGGAGAAGAGAGTTGTCCTGGTGCCAGGAATACAGATCAGGTTACAAAGGACCGTATCGGCGAATCAGATTCGGATCAAAGAGTGAGAGATCCAAGTGAAGGATGCAATACTTTGAAGGAAATGAGAGAAGGCAGTTTTCAAGAGAGGCCAATAAAAATTGAAGACCCCAATGTTGACAACACCGAATTGGATGAGAGAGTGTCCGACACGGATTTGCATACAAGGCAAACTTATCCATGTGATGTTGCAGGGACTTTCTTTCAAGGAGAACAAGAAAGGGCTAACGCAGTTACGGATATCAAGCAAGAAGAAGACAGTGATCTTGATGATTATGATAACGAAGCTTCTTTCACTAGAGAATTTTTGGAAGACAGTTGTGATGACTTACATAATGAGGGTGTACATCACAATCGGAAATTAATGCCAGCACATATGATGATGACATCCGTTGCTACATATGATCCAATAAATGGTAAATATACTTTTACTTTGACTGGGTGCATAAAACAGGAGCTACCGGTCGAAAAATGTAATTTCCTCTGAAAAATAAAATATCACAAGAATAACAATGTGATTTTCCAGTAGCTTTTCTAACGTGGAGCATTTATTTACTAATCCGGTAGTAACTAGGCAACACCGATTACAATGTTACTTGTTTCTATTCAATTAGAAATTTACAAATATGTTACTTCTTGCAATAGTGAAAGATTATGTCTACCCTGCAGCTTGTTTACCCTGGTAATATACTAAGGCTACCCTGCACCTTCGGTGAAATACTATTTTCCACTGTGTGGCCAATTTTATTTTGTTGCTTGGTATGTACTAGTGAATGTCAAGAACAGAGACTGCCACAAACATTGACTATCAGTAAGGGCCCGTAAACTCAAACCGGGTGGAAATTTTACCCCGATCTGAGCTGAACTCGTTGTCTGGTCAAAGCCCTAGAAAATGCGATTCTAACTCAAACCGGGGTGAAACTCAACTCGCCTGTTCAGATTGGTTTGAAATGTCACACCGGTTTGAAAACATTATGTAAACGCAAAATATTTTCAAGTCGGTTTGAGATGCATTGTCTCTGGTTCAAAGTTCAAATTGGCCTGTTGTTTTATTTGGCGCCATAGATTATCTATGTTGGCGCTCAATACATCAATGAACAACAACACAGGTCTCAGACTGGGGCGAAACTTCATGTAAACGCAACGGCAAATAAGCTATCAGGCCAACATTCAGATCGGGGTGAAATTTCAAACTGGTTTGAGTATCTCATGTAAACGGGCCCGAAGAGTGCGTTCACATGATGCCAGCACATTTTGAGAACGGTGAAAAATGTGACTTTAGCAAAATTTGAGCCAGCGCTCACACAAAACTGCTTTGCTTTCATAATGTGATTTCATAATTTGAAACTGAAAGATTCATTAAAATCATGTGTGAGTCTAGTAATCTTAAATTACTTCTACCGAGTGAATCATAAAAGAGAAATCAACATAGACTTATAATATTACTCTGAAAAATCTGACCCTATTTAGGCCCAAATTTTGAGCTTCCTAGAGTACCAATTAGAGATTGCAAGATGTGACAAAGATCAATAAGTTTCGAACACTCGATTCGATTGACACAATTAATGAGATTTGAATGAAGTTGCTGCTGCAGGTACTTGAAGATTTCTCTGGGTATATTTTGGTCTTAAAACATGGAAATTGCAGCATTAAAAGATTATTTTACACTTACCAGGCAAAGTGAACTGTCCACAGGGAGCCCCCATAAAGAGTAATAGGATGCAAACGAAATGCGGCTTCTGCGAGTGAGACACGCAAAAGCTTGAGACACGCAAGCGCTGCATCTGTGGAGGAGCAATGTGCACTTTGCGGAGGAGAGGAGAGGGCTCCTCCACAGATGCCGCTTTTGCTGTGTTTCACTCGCAGAAGCCGCATTTCGTTTGCTTTCTACTACTTTTTATGGGGGCTCCCTGTGAACTGTCGTCTTCAGATGTATAGCAGGTCATGTTGATAAAGTGTGTGCTTACCGTGGCTTTTGTCACATTTCCTTTTTGAGGAGTAGCAGTTGAACTGAGCCGAAGCAGTCCGTTCGATCATTATTCGAATGATCGAATGCAGATAATAGGGTCAGCTTCTTCACTGTTTCATTTAGACTATGACATTTCATCCCTTGTTTTCCTGCGTTCTTTCATTTGCAGATATCACTTGCTCAATAGGGCCTCATATCATTACTCTCATGAAGTGGGCCCCCTGTGTCAAAATGGCCTAAACTAGCTTGAGTTCTCGCACACTCAGCAAAATCGCTTCAAAATCTGGTTTAAAGTGCTTCAACATTGAAAAGCAAACTTTTAGCACAAAGAATCATGTTTTCCGGACCTACTCAGCGCAAAATACATACCTTTCAAGCAGTAATCTTCCTCTGTAGAACAAAATAGATCCATCGCAGCTACGAGAACTCTAGACCGTATCAACCGTTCTTTGTAAGCAACAACAACAACTGTCTAAATAGCTTCTCCTTATTGGTTGAAAACTAAATTCTAGCTATTGGATTGGTCAATACGGATCCACACCGTATTGGCCTAAGTGGCCACACTTTATAAGAGTAATGATATGAGTCCCTATTGAGCAAGTGATATCGGCAAATCAAAGAATGCAGGGAAACAAAGGACGAAATGTCATAAGTCTATGTTTCATTATGAGTCAAGTTTAGCAAGGTTTATCGCAGGGATGCAGGGGACTCAGCGTCATCAGTCTAAGAAATCCTCGCAGGTATGACTACGGCTCCTCAGATCTTGAAACAATAATGTTACGGGGTGTGTTGCTTATAGTGTACTTGCTCAATTAGAATTTCGAAATTTGCCTGACTGACATCGTCCCTAATTTTGTAAGGGATTTCATCGAGAAAGCCCATTAGCATACCTTGGCAACCATGTTCTTATCCAGCCATTGGTGTGGTATTCTATGTATATTTTTGTTACAAGTCAGGTTGCGAGTGTCTTGCAATTTTATTCTGAGAGATTGCTGTTTCTGATGTGATCTAGTCTTTTAAGTATAATTTATTTGAAAATGTGGACAATTCTTTCTTGTTTAGTTACTCTCAAGGTGATTGTAGGCAAATATTAGATTAAATCCTCAATCGTTTCATTTTTAGATTCAAATCGAAGATTGAGAAGGTCTCTTCGAGTGCCGATAGCACCACGATACAGAGACAAAAATGAATGGGAGATGCACGACATGAAACGTGCTGGAGCAAAGCCTTTTTCGTGTGAGGTTTGTCAGAAATCATTTACTAGAAATACCAGACTTAATAGACATATGCGAATGCATACTGGAGAGAGAGCTTTCACATGTGATGTATGTGGGAAGGCATTTGCTTTAAGTAGGAACCTTGAAGCACACAAACGAATGCCTACCGGGGAGAAACGACTTTCATGTGATATATGCGAGGAAGCATTTACTGACATTTGCGCTCGTGACAGACACAGGCTAATACACACTGGGGAGAAACGATTTGCATGTGATTCTTGTGGAAAAGCATTTACACAATTTGGGAGACTTCAAATACACAAGCGAAGACATACTGGAGAGAAACCATTCACGTGTGAGATATGTGGGAAATGTTTTGCTGTGAATCAGGCTCTTAAACGGCATAAGCAAATACATACGGGAGAGAAGCCGTTCTCTTGTGATAAATGTGGGAAAGGCTTTACTAGGAGTTACTTGCTGAAGAATCACAAGCGAAGACATACTGGGGAGAAACCGTTTGCATGCCATTCGTGCAATATTTGTGGGAAAGCGTTTACTGTTTCAGCGAACCTGCAACAACACAAGCGAATGCATACTGTACAGAAACCTTTCAAATGTGACATATGTCAGAAAGCTTTTCTTAGGGGTGACACTCTTATACGACATAAGAGAATACATACAGGAGAGAAACCTTTCACATGTGATATATGTGGGAAATGTTTTCCTAGGAATCAGGCTCTAAAACGACATAAGCAAATGCATACGGGAGAGAAGCCGCTCTCGTGTGATATATGTGGGAAAGGCTTTACTAAGAGTTACTTGCTGAAGAATCACAAGATAAGACATACTGGGGAGAAACCATTTGCATGTCATTCTTGCAATATTTGTGGGAAAGCGTTTTCTGTTTTAGCGACCCTGCGACGACACGAGCGAATACATAGTGGAGATAAGCCTTTCAAATGTGATATATGTCAGAAAGCTTTTGCTAGGGGTTGCACTCTTATACGACATAAGCAAATACATACAGGAGAGAAACCTTTCACATGCGAGATATGTGGGACATGTTTTTCTTTGAGTCAGGATCTAAAACGACATAAGCGAATACATACGGGAGAGAAGCCTTTCACATGTGATATATGTGGGAAAGCATTTACTGCGAGTTACTCGCTGAAGTACCACAAGCGAATACACACTGGGGAGAAACCATTTGCATGCGATTCTTGTGGGAAAAGATTTGCTATGCATGAGAGCCTTAAACACCACAAGCGAAGACATACTGGAGAAAAACCTTTTTCGTGTGATGTTTGTGGGAATGCGTTTACTCACAAAAGTCAACTCAAAAGACACAAGCGAATACATACAGGAGAAAAACCTTTTTTGTGTGATGTTTGTGGGAATGCGTTTACTTTCATAAAGGAACTTAACAAACACAAGCGAATGCATGCAGTAGAGAAACCTGTTTCCTGTGATGTTTGTGGGAAAGCGTTCACCTATACAAGTAAACTTAAAATACACATGCGAATACATACAGGAGAAAAACCTTTTTCGTGTGATATTTGTGGTAAAGCTTTTACTGTGAATAGTGCCCTTAAATCACATAAGCGAGTACATACCACCATTTTCGTGTGATGTTTGTAGGAATGCATTTGCTGAAAGTAGCGAATTGAAGAGACATAGTCGAATACATACTGGAGAGAAACCTTTCAATTTTAATGTATGTGGGAAAGCGTTTAATTTAAGCTGGAGCTTTAACGCATATATGCGCACAGATACATACTCTTATCGCACAAATACATGCTGGAGAATAACTATTGTGATGCGATTATTGTGAAAATTCATATTCGGGCAACGTTCATTTCATTTAAAAGACAGAAACCACTAAATGCTGGAGATAGTTCTTTTTCGCGTGGTATATACCGGGTGTCCAAAAATATTCCGGCGTTTGATTGAAGGCAGATAAAAAAGTTCATTATCTGGCAATCTCTATTCATTCTAAGTACATGATCGACATTTTAACTTACAATTTGGCATATCAAAGTAAGAAATCAGTAATCTGAGGATGGAGTTATTAGTCCTAACATTGCATCTTCATGTTGAAGGCAAAGCCAGAGAAATGTGTACGCCTTTCTGCATCATCGTGGTGGAGGGGGAATATCCGGATGAACAACACAACTTTCTTTCATTGCATTGACGACACATGCAAGAGTTCTGCTCATTGAGCATATTTCAAGTAAAATGTCTGAAAATCGAATCTAATAATTCTCGGGGAAAATGCTAAGTTCATACTTTGCCACTCAATTCGAACTGGACGAACCCAGAAAATGCATTATTGCATAATATGGTAGGTCGAAAAAGCAATTAAAACTATTCTTTAGTCAAGAAAATACAGTTTACTCTTCTCTTTGCCGTGAAACCGTGAAACAGTAAAATTCCCATTTGAATTTTCCAGTTAGCACAAGGCAACAATAACAACAGGAAACAGTTTTCCAGAGACCCACCGGTATTTGTTTCAATTATTCACACTTTTTTTTACATTCAATCTAAAAACTTACAATACACATTACTTAATTACAGTACTTACAAAATACTATACCCTACTACTATTACAATACCATTTGGAGCAAAAAACTATGGCTACCTCATGGCAACATAAAACAGGAAACACGAACATAGCACTACACGTAACGACGTGAAGAAGGGAATGGAAGGAAATGGAAGGAAACGGGACAATTTCTTGGGATAATATGAAACATCTTTAATCAAGACATTCTGTCTTGAGGATGTACGTAATAGTCAAAGTTAGAATTGATCTGTTTACCTCATAAGACAGACTCTTTTACATAAGACAGATTTTACTTTGTAGTAGGCTTGAATTAGCTTTTATTTTAGAGCTGCTTTTGTATGTGCCTACTTTGAATAAAGTGATAATAATAATAATAATAATAATAATAATAATAATAATAATAATAATAATAATAATAATAATAATAATAATAATAATAATAATAATAATAATAATAATAATAATCTCATCACCGTACAAAAGAAGTTGCAAAAAGCTGTTGCTCCAGACAGAATGCCCACTATTTTAAAGTACAACATTAACATCAGTTAGAAGATTGCATATGTGTTCTTTAAAAGAATCGCAAAGCAGCAAGAAGTGTTCCGTATCCTCTATACTATGATTATTCACACAATCAAAAATAATTTAAATCTCTATTTTGTGAATTAAATTTCTGCCCGCTCGTGACGTCAAGGTATTGAACGAATTGTCAACTCAATTTTTGTTTTGCTCATCGAGGGAGTCCCCACCATCATGAAGCACGAAGGCGCAATAATATCTCTTGTTTGCCTCGAACATTAATGTGAAATGTTAGAGCTAATAACTCAATTTTCAGATTACTAATTTCTTCCTACGATATGCCAAACTGTAAGTTAAAGGGGCCCCGTCGTCCAAATGTAAACAAAACGATGATTTTTGCAGTTTTTTGAAAGGTGATATCACACAGGATTTTCGTATTTTTTCAAAATGAAAGTTGCTGTTTGGGCATTAATCCTTGTACTTCACTAAGGAACAAACCAAACATTCATATCTTCTACGATTGCTCGGATATAAGTGGATTTTTTAACGGTCATTTTTTTGTGGCTTGGGTGAAGCTACCAAACAAACTGCAGAGAACAATGGATGAACAACGGATAATCCCCGACACGTGCAAGTTTACGGATTTGTTTACTGTTTGACGACTGAGCCCCTTTAAGATATCTAGCACGTAACTAGAATGAATAGAAATTGCCAGGTTAAGAAGATTTTTCTCTGTGCCCAATCAAACGTCGGAACTTTTTTTCGGATAGCCCTGTATGGAAAAACATTTACTTGAAATAGAGTAAACATTCAGATGTGATCATTTTGGAAAAGTATTTACTGACAACAGATCATCTCACTTAAAGACGGAAATTATTCTATGCTGGAGAAAGTCCTTTTTCGCGTTTCATATATGGAAAAGCATTTACTTGAAGTTCGACCCTTGAAACACATAAGCAGACACATGCGTTGAGGAACAACCGTTGAGATGAGATCATTGTGGAAAACTATTTACTGGCAAAAGATCAGCTCACTTAAAGACGAAAGTTATTTTATGCTGGAGAAAGTCCTTTTTCGTGTTTCATATATAGAAAAACATTGACTTGAAATTCGACCCTTGAAACACATAAGCAGATCACGCAGATACATGGGTTGAGGAGTAACCATTTAGATCTGATCATTGTGGAAAATATTTACTGACAACAGATCAGAAGTTATTCTACCGGGTGAGCCAGAAAAAAGTTCCCACTTTCGAAAATTCGTAGCACCACAAGTACTTCATGGATTTGGATGATTCAAATTTTAATTGAAAGCCAAAAGATCGAAGTCTTTCTGTGATTTTTTCGTCTTGTTACGAGCACTGCAAATATAGGTAAATTCAACTTTGTAAAATGACTGAAAAGGGCTTAAAACACTTGATCAAATCATTAGGACTTTCCTCGCACAGAATTGTACGCACAGGCGTGTCACCTCTCTCAAGAGCTTTAAGACATAGGTATTCAAACAGATACTAAAGATTTTCAATGTCATGGCAACAGATGTGCAGACGACATCTCTCACCCATGAGAAATTGCTTGTTCTCTATTGTTCTGAGCGAGGAGTCCTTTATGATTTGATCAAAGATTTTAGGCCTTTTTCAGTCATTTTGCAACCAGCAAGGTTTTGTAAACTTGAATTTACCAATTTTTCCGGTGCTCGTAAGAAGGTGAGAAAAATCACAAAAATACTTCAATCTTTTGGCTTTCAAGAAAATATTGATTCTTTCCAATCCATTCAGTACTCTTGATGCTATGAATTTAAGTGGGAACTTTTTTCTGGCTCACCCGGTATGTTGGAGAAAGTTATTTTGTTGCGTTTCATATATGGAAAAACATTTACTTGAAGTGCGACCCTTGAAACACACAAGCAGAAGCATGCATTGGATAGTAACACTTGTTATGTGATTATTTTTGGAAAAATCCTGTTTCATCCTGTAATATTGTCTCGTTGATATGATGATTGATTCGAAGCGATCTATGGTGCGTTTCTTTAAGACCCCGTGTTATACGAGAGAAACTGAATTGGCTCCGATCTGATGTAGAACAGCATATGTTCCGATATTTTAGAATTGTTGGTGTAAAATTCTAGAATCCCCGTTTGAAAAGTCATGGCTCCCTGGCTATCAAGATAATGATATCGGCAAAGTTTAATGGTAGAAATGTTCAAATCTACTATGAAATTTACCTTAAACTGAAATCGGCCACTCCATTCTGAAATTATGAGTGATTTTCTCGAGAAATCCTCTTCAAAAAACCTTCACAACGTGCCCAAAATCATGAACAAATTTCCCTAACATTTCTGCCTTAAAGCAATGACTTGTGGATGTTTTAGCACGTGCTATCTTCTTGGGAAGATGAACAAATCCTCCCTCTGGTATCGATGACCTATTCAGGGGGATTTCATTCTCCCAAGAGGACAAAATACATGAATCTATGTGAGTGTCATCAATTTTAGGAGGAAAATTTGCTCTTCGTTTTTGCAGGTTTTTGGAAGGGGCTTTCTCCAGAAAATCACCCATTTCGACGGGAAGGAATTACAGTAGTGTCCCGCATATAAGAAACACGAATTAAGAAACACAGACCCTTATTTTCAAAATAATACCCCATTTTATAAGAAACTAGTTCAGGTCTGAAAAAAAGCTTGCATCTTATTTAAAAATTATGGATTGAAACCTTGGAATTTTTCATCTTCCAGTTGTATTGAACTGTACCTATTCAAATGAAACAAAGAATTTTGTATGCAAAAAGCACCTTCCTGAAATAACTGTAGCATTTTCTGGAAGTGAAAATGTACAAATACAATTAAAAATAATAATCGTCAATAGAGATCATGTCTGGTTCAACAGTATATGATTTTTGTAATAAGAAACTTTACCCTGATTTGCAAGTTTATCTCATTTTATAAGAAATGCATCAGACCTGAAATTGAAAAAGTTGTTTCTTATATGCGGGACACTACTGCATTGGCCGAATTAAGGCTGGGTAAATTACTGAACCTAATTGAACATATTAGCAATAAAACAAGAGAGTTTTCAATATTATTGGTTTGGTATTCATTGAGCAATGGCCCTCCAAGCGGGGATTCTTTTTTCTGACTCACCCGGTATAACAACCTCTTTCTTTGAACTGAATGGCTACAAAGAAGCATTAGCTTTTTCGCTACAATTTTATCATTGTACTTTTCAGAATCCTCAAGATTTTTAGGATTAAGATGTTCTTTGGTAAGAATCCAAGGAAAACCATGAGTGGCAGGACACAGTTGGTTTGGATTGGAATAAATTAGGTTCTTTGCCTACCTTGAAATGCCATAGATCTCCTTTCCTTGACATTGGCAGCCTTTCTCAGCCATATTTTATTGTTTTGACGTTCACTGCTTGAGTTCTATTCCCTCGTGCGCTAGGCCCAATAATATTGGAAATGACCACCTTATTTCTCTTAAAATATGGCTGAGAAAGGCTGCCAATGTCAAGGAAGGGAGATCTATGGCATTTCAAGGTAGGCAAAAAACCTAATTTTTTCCAATTCAAACCAATTGTGTCCTTCCACTCATGGGAAAACTTTGAAAGAAAACTTCATTTCATTTCATTTTCATTTGAAATACCGTATGTCCCAAAAAAATGTATACAGATTTGGTTGAATCCAGCGAAGTGAATTTAGCTTTAATCAATGGCTTATCACTCTCAAAATGTTTCTTGATAGTTAACTTGAACATAGATACCTCGTTTTTGTTGGTATTGGTGCTTTGAGAGCAGAAATATCAATATTGACAGCTCAATTGATATTTCTATTTGGAAGTATTAGTACAAAAGTTGGGTCTAGTCCAGGAGCGGTCTCACTGGCCCCGGTGGTAAAGTAGCAATCGCAACCTGGGTCCTCTGATATGTAAAGTAAAAAATAAATACGGACACTTTTCGTGACAGTTGGTTAAGATAATTTACACAAATTGAAGTATTACATTCATAGCAAGAGGGCAATAAATTGTTTGTTTTTTCATAAGCTACAGTAACTCAAATTTAGCACAATTACAAAGGTTCAGAGAAATATTTTGAAAATACTTGCTGAAGGGCCAGTGACTACTTTACAAAAGGTCACCTTGTATCTCATTGCGGCCAAAAAGGTAAAATTTATCATAACTTTCATTCGTTCTTCAGGTCTGTATGTTTAAGTATGCCCCATTGTTTTTGTTTCTTTGAAGTGCCAGGAAAGGCTAGACTTGCTCCAAGTCTATTCAGCAGACCATCAATAGTAAATCAATAGTAAAATAATATAATTTCTTCTGCGGGGGCGTAAGCTACTAAGGTGATGCTGCGAAGGAGAAGTGAGAACGAAACTGAATAGTTTCGTTCTCATTTCTCCTTCGCAGCAGCACCTTAGTAGTTTACGCCCCTGCAGTAGAAATTATATTATTTTATTATTGATTTACTATTGATGGTCCGCTGAATAGACTTGGAGCAAGTCTAGGAAAGGCTGATTTTGCCACATTGATTTCAGGCTTTTGTTTTCATGGATTATTTTCCAGTGCTTTTAGTATTTTGTTGATTTGTGAGGTGGTTTGTCGAACGGTATTATGAAGGGGAGTATTCTAGAGGGGTACTTCGGGGGGGGGGTCCCAATACCGCAATGCCGCACGAAAAGACGCCAAATACCGCAATACCGCACAAAATTTACCCCCGATACCGCAATACCGCAAACCCCGAAGTACCCCTCATTCTACCTTGTTTCTTTTGTTTGGAGTTTCCAAAGAGGGTATTTATTTGTGAAAGTACTTTTTTAAATTGTTGATCAATTTCCTGTATCTATAGAGTAACCTCTTTTGGTAAGGTTAGTTTTCAGTTGTTCTAACTTGATTTTTAGAGTTTCGTTGTTTGTTATTATGCGTCGATATCTGAGCGCTTTTTTACGAGTATCTGGGTGAAATGCCCAAGGGAGGGGGGGGGGGTACTCAGGTATCTTTAGGATAGGGGTGCTCAGGCTGGGGTACAACGGAGCAACCAAAAAAATGATAATTTCTAGCATGAAAATAGACCTAAAAAGTAATTTCTAGCATAAAAATAGACCCAAAAGAATAATTTTTCTGACGCTATATACCCAAAAGTTACGAAATCAATATCTTAAATCTGTAAAAAGTTCCCTAACTGATTAGATTTCTCCATAGTCCATATTGCATTTGGATATTCAAGGTTTTGGTTTTAATAACGCTATTTGATTTTGATTTCGTTCGTAAATTATATTTTTCCCAATTTTTGAATTTGTTGCATATTCTAGACCCAAAAAAGTAAACCAGAATCTCATGAACCCAAAAAAATAACTGTACAAATGATTGACCCAAGAAATAACCCTTGCCTAAATTTTAGACCCAATAAAGTAACCTGAGCACCCTTATCTGCCTTATCCTGTGAACGAATGATAAGGGAAATAAAAGATACAAGGGAAATATCAAACCCCGAGACCCCCGTCTTCCTAATTATTTTTGTGAACGAGGCTCAAAGAAAATGTTCAACAAAAAGCGGGAATCATATTTCTTCGTTTGTTTCAGTTGCGGTTATTTTGTGAGAGCAAGAGGTAAGTTAGAGAGTTTTTTCTAAACCAGTAAAAGTTTTACTTAGAAACATTCTTAACACACTCTCTCCTCGATTAGCTTAGCTACATACAATTCCCGTAATTTGTATTCTTTGGTTAATTATTATTGTATTTAGTGGTTTATAATTATGTTGGTTTAATTTTCTAATATTGTTGTATTTAGTGTATTTGTTTAGTTAAAATGTTATTGTATGTAGTGGAATTTTAAAATTATATGAACTGAACTGAACTGAATATTACTGGATGGTTTTGATGGTAATGAAATTGCCAGGGTTACATCTTTGGTGTATACTTTGGTAAGTTTCCAGTTTGGCTTCCTGTGCTTGCCCACTGCTTGCCCTCCAAAATTTCTTTTTTAAATTTTTAGACCCGGTCTTGATCGCACAGTGATCCAGAAGCAAGCATGGAATAAAGTTTTGAAAACATGCCAATTTTTACATCCCCATTAAAGAGGGTATCCTTGATTGGGCTGGACAGAAAGCAACAATTTTCAAAATCGGACCATCCAAAGGAGAAATGGAATTTTAAAGTTTGTCAAAATTACAAGAGTGGTTGTTTACTTTATTTTGAGCCAACTTTAAAGTGTCATAAATCAGCCTAGAAAAGAGCGATTTTCATGATTTTTGCTATGGAATGATCAGCAATTTAGTTGAGGTCAACATATGTAAAAATCTTGTATATCGGATGTAAGATCATGGGTAGATGGACACTGTCTTCAGTTAAAGCCAACATCAAAGACATTTTTGTGCGGATGTAACCTCATGGCCAATTGTGGCAAACTCCTATAGCCTTGTGATTGATGCTGTACTATTTTTGAACTAAACAATTCGGTGTTGAGACAATCAAACTGTCTTGACTCAGTTAGTTGCACTAGATATAGATATCAAATCAATTTTAACATAGCATTATATTAAAACATAAATCTCAATTGGTACCTTGCAGAAAGAAAGAGACAACAGATTCTGTTTTCCAATGAAGGTCTATTGTTTCAATTGGCTACTGTTTTTATCATTGCACCAAGAATACCTCTTTTGAATTCTTAAGAACCAATTTTGCAAATGTAGAGCTCTTGCCTTGAAGAAAAGAGTCCAGGCACTATTACAGTTTTGCAAGGAAATAATGAAAGAAAAACCTACAGTATGTCACATGCATTCTTGAAACTTTTTTTGCCAAAAAATTAGAACGATTTGAAACGGGCCCTTTGGCAGAAATGCTCCACATAGGTTCTAGTATTTTAATATATTAACACTTAACACATAGAATTACCTAGATTCTTTGTTTTCAACTTTAAGTAGCAATTTTTCACAAAATTTGTCGTAAAAGGTAAGCATCAAAACAGTGTCCATCTACCCATGATCTTACACCCAATATACAACATTTTTACATATGTTGACCACAACTAAATTGCTGATCATTTCATACAAAAATCATGAGAATCACTCTTTTTCTAGGCTGATTTATGACACTTTAAAGTTGTCTCAAAACTCTATGCACTGGAAATTCTAAAGTAAACAACCACCACATAATTTTGGCAAACTTGAAAATTCAATTTCTCATCATTGGATAGTCCGATTTTGAAAATTTTTGCTTTCTGTTAAGCCCAAGGATACCCTTTTTAATGGGTATGTAAAAATTGGCAAAAAGGGTATCCTTGGGCTTAACAGAAAGCAAAATTTTTCAAAATCGGACTATCCAATTATGAGTTGGATGGAAAACTTGTATGCCTATTTCACTTTTCATCTGCATCAGAGCTCGCTGCTTGCAGCTACTAAAAGAATCTGGCATCAGATAACTACAGTATATCAGTCTATTGTTACTTTTGTGATGTGGCTCTTACAGCTTTTCAGAAAGTCTGCTCGCAGCCCTACATCTAGACTTATGATGATGAGTTCCCTCGAATCCAGGGTGAATCTGAGTGCCTATTTTCGGAAGGTGAAGGTGAAGGTGAAGTTGCATTTTTCAGCGCCAAGCGCTGGGATCGCAGAAATAGAGCAGACCTAATCGAGTCCGCGACCCCTGTCATGACGCTCAAGTGATGGGGTCCTATCGGGTATCGAACCCACTCCGCCTGACTGTTCTGGCTGCAAAGTCAGAGGATTACACCACTGCGCCACAACACCTTCAAACTCTTTGGCGCAGGGAAAGACCTCATATGATTTTTGGTGCACCTTTCTGGCGTAGAAAGAGGCCTAAAACAATGGTCAATGCAATGTCTCATCATATTAAACAATAGATATAAATTATTCTTTGGCGCACACTGGCGCACAAAGTCATTACATTTGGAAATATTTGGCGCAGAGCAATGGAGAGATTCACCCTCGCCTCGTATCCCTCAGTAAACATTGCTCAAAAGGGACTCATAATGAAACAGTTAAAAGGCTGACCCTATCTTCTGCATTTAAATAACATAAAAAAGCTGACCCTATCTTCTTCTTATTTATAAGCTGTTTTTCTTATAATAATTTCTTATAATAGAAAAATATGAATTATGATAGATACATTGCAGAATCACAAAAAGCCTTAATTAATTTGAATTTTAAAATGTAAAACATGCTCCAGAAGTTACTTTCTTATAATTCATTTTATTAGGCAGTGTTTACAGTATTTATGTTTTTTTAGGTTGGAAAAGGTGACTTTGACCAGATACATTTGCCAGATCACAGACTTATGAAAGTTACAGAAGGGGCATCTCAAATTACAAAATGAAGAGCAACTGTGGTATGCCAGGCACTTTAATTTAAGACATTATTCGTGCATTTATTAGAATGTTGTGTTTATATTACTGACATTTTTTTTACCCCAGCCGACCCACTCTAAACCAGTAGACCTGAGACAATGAAATCTTTTTGTCATTGCAGGTAGTGAATTCATAGTAAGCATCTCTGTGTTTGAATGTCAGCTTTGTGAAGTGTTTCTTCGTCATCAGAATGACATTGAAGAGCATGTTGATTCAATTAATCATCTGACAAGTTACAAGGTAAAAACTTTTGTCTTCAATGAACTAAATATTATCCAGACATTAGCATTGTCACAATGATAATAGATACTGTATTTATCATGAGCATATATCGAAAGAAGAAGGATACATCTAAATATCTGCCTTGGGTATTTTATTCATTTGTTGCAGAGCCAATTGGGAGACGATTCAATTCTTGCATTTTTTAGTGTAATTAAGATACTTACTGTTCAGCTTCTGTACTAAACAATGATATGTATATGCTTATGTTTGCTCTTAAAAACCATTTCTGGAATGCGCAGCAAGTGAGCTACCTACTGTTTCAGAGTTTCAAGGAAACTTTTGCGGCTTACTTTGTTTTTTTTTATGACTTGACCAACCGGGCATACTTTAGAATTTTCTTTGTCTGCAATCACAAATCGCTTTGTATCTACAGTAGGTGTCAATAATAAGGAGCTGATCCTACTGTAACATTATTTGAGGGTGTTGTGGTGCAGTGGTGTAATCCTCTGACTTTGCAGCCAGAACAGTCAGGCAGGGTGGGTTCGATACCCGGTAGGACCCCATCACTTGAGCATCATGAGAGGAGTCCCGGACTCGATTAGGTCTGCTCTATTTCTGCGATCCCAGCGCTTGGCGCTGAAAAATGCAACTTCACCTTCACCTTCACCATTATCTGTCCTTGTTACAGTAGGGTCTTCCACAGTGTTAGTTTCTACTTCTCAGAATTGGAAAACAATTCATGATTCAAATATATTTTGGGTCAATTGATAAATAACAAAGACAAAATTTTATGATAGGTTTGACAAACCGGATGCACCAGAAAGAATTAGTCATTTTTGAGAAGCCATGATTATGTACACTGGACCAATTTCGAAGATTTAAAACTTACATTTCTGCAAAAAGGCTGAATTAGGTTCTATGATTGTTTGCAAATGCTTTTGTTTTCTGTTTGTTTAGCTGAAAGCGAGTTTCATTGAAAAGATTTCCTAAATCTCAAATCATCGCAAAAAAGTCATCTAGTTGTCCCTTCATGTCGCTTCTTTGGAAAATTTGCTCTACAGAACGTTTTTTATCATTCAAAAGATAAAAATGAAAATATAAAAAATAAGATAAAAAATAAAGATAAAAAACGTCCATCAAATTTTCAAAAGACTTGACATGAAGGGATAACTAGATAATTTTTTCATAACAATTTTCAGATTCGGAAATTGATTAATTGTAATCTGCTGCACGAGGGTGGTTTCATGTTTGGAGAAAAATGTAACATTACTTTCAGTGATACAAAGGAGTATCTTTTCTAATTTCATTGAATTCATACTTTGGTGCTGGTTGCGTTCCTGTGTCAAGGGGATTAAAAAGACAAACAGGGATTCGGTGAGCTAACTCTAATGCAGTAGATTACACTAATCAATTTCTGAATCCCCAAATGACCACGAACGGTTTTTCCTTTCTCCATTCATGTCGAGCACAACAGATTTTTGTTGGTCTTTTAGTAAAAAGGAGTACTTTTAGGGGCACAAGGTATATTTGTGCCAACTTGATATTGACTTCAATTCTACTTATGTTTAGAAACATTTAAAAGACTGCTTCAATGAACATGCCTACACCAAAAAAATTAACCTTGACGGACAAGACTCATCAAAAGGCCAGGGTTCAATTCAAAATGTAAGTGTGTACTGGATACGGAGGGGGGGGGGGGGGGTTCCTGGCCAAATTTTGGATATGGGTCTGCCGCAAGCATATTCAAAATGGTACCGTTGGCTAGACCAACTTTTACGAAAATGGTACCCTTGGCTAGACCAATTTGACCATTCTCTGGACCAATTTTTACGAAAATGGTACCCTTAGCTAGACCAATTTTGGCCATTTTCTTGACAAATATTGTCAAATTTGTACCAAATATGATATCATGACCGTTCGCTACCAATATTGTCAAAAATTATGCCCTTGACTTTTAAGACCGTTGTAGGCCAAAATTGCAAAGAAGTATACCCTTGGCTAGACCAGAAGTCCAAAAAAGTATACCCTTGCTGGCGGCACATCCCTAGTTACCTTTACTATGGAGAACCCCCCCCCCCCCGTGGTACTGGATGAGTAAACTAAACAGTTCCTGTTTGGAAGACTACAGACCCCTGTCTATAAAGTGAATGCTTTTTACAAATATTGTCCTTTTTGATGGCTGATGCTGCATGTTCATTTAGATTTTAATATTTACCTGGCTTAATCAGCCATCTCATTTTGAAATTATCATTAGGATTTTCTGAAAAGATTCTTTCAAAAAAACCTTCCATGAGCGACTGAAAATTATGGAAAAATTAAATTGTTTCTCCAGAGTCAGGGAATTGTCTTGGTCACACTGACCATGGCCACAAGGATGATATTTGAAGACAAAGGAGTTACTGATGCTTCTACCCAAACAGATCCACTTTCTACTTATAAAGGAGGAAGGATCGATCAAATACAGAATTTTCTAGAGGGCAACTGAGTTTTTCTTGGAATCAGCTAAAATATTGTTTTTATTAGGTACATGATGATAGTTATGAAGGAGAGAGTTGTCCTGTTGTCAGGGATACAGATGAGGTGACAGATGATCATATTGGCGTGCATGATTCACATCAAATAGTGGTGGATTCAAGTGAAATATGCAATACTTTGAAGGAAATTGGAGAAGTAAGCTTTGAAGGAGGGCTTGTGAAAATTGAAGACACCAATGTCGACAGCACCGAATTAGAGGAGAGGGTGTCCATCACAGAGTTACCTATAAGGCAAACTTATCCTTGTGATGTTTCAAGGACTTGTTTTCGAGGAGAGCAGGAAGAGGCTCACACAGATATGGAGATCAAGATAGAAGAAGGCGATGATGTTGATGATGACAAGGCTGGTATAATTGGAGGATTTTTAGAGGACAGTAATCATGACTTACATAATAATGGTGAACGCTGCAATGGGGATTTCATGCAAGGATATACGCTCGACAACAACTTGAAGGTTTGAAGATTCTATTTATTATCTCTAACATTAATATCTTTCAGCTGAATTAAGGAATTTTCCAACAAACCACGGCTGTGTTCAACTTCGTTTCTTTGGAAATTGCAGGACATAAGTTACATTGAACAGTTGTCAAAAATCTTAAAGTGTTGAGGAGATTAACCGAAAGAAAAACACAGAAAGTTGCCAGAACACCAATAATTTTATGCTGACCAGTTATGTCCTAAAAACTTGGCTTTGTCTGGGCCTTTTTCTGTAAGTCTCGGCAAAAACTGGGTTTTTAATTGTTTGTAAGAGTACTTGATTTTCTCTGCTGTTGCGTCTGCCTCTGTAAAGATAGCATGTGGATTGACCGATTAAGCTTTACTTCAGTTTTTAGAAGAGTTTATCTTTTTCCACAAATGAAAACAACTAAACTTACAACTACATATGGATACTCTATGGCTGCCATATCTAAGGACGTGATGTCATCAAGTTTCAACTACGACAATCATTTACAATAATGATAAATAAGCAGTGAATTTGATTTTTAAAAAATTCCTCCGGGAACCACAGAAAGAAGACTCCCCGTCCACCTTACAGTAGCCTGCGTGCAGACTCTGTCAAAAAATTGAAAAGAAGGAAATAAGTAGAGTCTGCGCAACTGAGCCACTTTTCTTGTTTGCAGGTTCCCATGAATCAAGGAACCAAATTTCATTGGTTTAGGGAAATTCAATCGTCTTTGTTAGTTTTTAAAGTGACATTTTCAAAGCAAACAATGCTCTATATCTGGGATCAGGACATGTTTGACAAAGCATTGAAGTTATGAGTGCAATGATTCTACAGACGAGATTAAAAGCAGTCTGTCCCCTATTGTTCTGATCTTAGTTGTCTTAGTTACTGCTTTGTTTGCCTTATTCACGCTTAGAGCTAAATTCATGCATCACTGAGTCTCTATGACCCTGCTTTCTTTGGATATAGCAAATTAGCACAAACTTCTGGAACATACAATAAAGATCTTTATCTATTTTATTTTCATTCATCGAAGGGGCCAGTAGTTGAAAAAAACGCTGATGTCATTGAACAAGAAAAGTGGCTCAGTTGCGCAGACTCTACTTATTTCCTTCTTTTCAATTTTTCTGACAGAGTCTGCACGCAGGCTACCCAGCAGATAATTGATACGAACCAATGTACACAAATATATTTTTTTGTAAATATATAGTTGTAAATTAAACAATAACCTTTTACAGGTAAATACCTACAACTAAATCTACAAACATATCTAACTATGAAACAAAACCAGAATTGCAAAGCGAAATGAACGAGAATAAAATGCAAGTCAGATACTGTGAGAAGTAGACTTGGACTAAGTTTCAAATTTCGTTTCTTTTATCGTGTATAGTCAGAATAAACGTCAAGAGGTCTTTGACTACTTCTGTTTCGATATAAAGGCATTTGAAGCAGGTTATTTGGTTTCAAGAGTTTACAACCTGCAAATTGGTTCACGATTTTGGACAGGAATTTCACACGAATGTCACTATAAGCTGAACAATAACTTAAAAAGTGGAGTTTGGTTTTGACAGAATTAAGATTGCAAAATTCACAGTCTTTTCTCTCTCGGAACAACAAGTCTTGAATATCTACCCTTCTCAATCCCTAAATTGTGATCGCTAGTGCGTGGTTTGGGTGCTAGTATTCTTGTTTTTCTGATCGAACAATGACAAATGACGGATAGATGGCGTCTAGTTTCAAAAAAGTACAAACGATGGCTGAGTGGCATCATTTGTCCAATTGATTTGATAATCTCTCGAGATCATCAAATTCAATGATGTATTTAGATTGCCAAGGCCCCTAGCTTAAGTCACCTTATATCTCCATCATTTGTCTTAAATGATTGTTTCACCGCAACGTTGGAGGAATTTGATTTAGAAATATATGAAACACCCAGAAATATCGCGAAAATCGTGAGTTTATCCTTCACTTTCAGCATCAAAGATTGCCAGGAAGCAGCGAAGGAGAATCGGTCCAAATTTTACCTCTAGATGCTAGCTTATCCTCAGATGACCATGACACGTGTCCTTCATCAGCGTTGACAATTGAAAACAATTTGCAACCGAGCGCAAGCTTTGAAATCCTAGAAACACAAAGCGACAGCGGAAATACAGCATCAACAAGTTCCGGCAGAAGATCAACAACTGTTATTGAGATGAACGGAGGAAATAATGAAGATGTCAATTTGGATATTAGCACGTGCAATGACACAAATTATCACAAAGACGGTAATTATATCTTTAGTTGTGGCGATAGCCGCAATTTTTCGAGTTGAATCAAAACCTTGTGATATCCATCTTAACAAGGAAAGCATTTCAAATCGAGTCTTTCCGCTGCCAGGCTAATGCGGGGGTAAAACGAAATTGTTTGTTGACAGCCTACAGTATGTGATCACATAACCTCGAAAACAAAGCATAATTTATCTCTTGTCTTGTGGTATGTTGATTGATCTCCTTTGAATTTTCACTACTTAATGGCTTCCGTAGATGATTGAAGTTTTAAGTTCCAGAGGAACAATCATGAAGTAATTGCTGAAGGCCAGCTTTAAAATATGGAATATTGAATAATGGAGTAGAGTGATGGAATAGTCTGATATTTTCTAAATCTTGCACTATTTTCTTGCAAAACCCTCCTAACAGAAAAAAAAACCAGAACTTTTTATGAAAATTCAGAGAATTACGTGGCCAGTCCATATTTTAGGACCTGTTCATCATATGGAGGCGAGTCAGCCCGCTTACCGGCTGGAGGTTTTTGCCGAGATCTCACCTTATCCCTGTTTCCCATTCAAAGTTCGGTGTCTGTTCATACGAGTAGGCGGGCTGGCCCTGTAGGCGAGATCTCACTCAAGTACTGCCGGGATCCCGCTTGGCAGGATAAAAATTTTCTCACACTCCAGCCCGCCTGCCGGGACGAAAACGTCTCTGCTGCGCGTGTGTGGGCTTGCAAAACAATCCCATCAGCGATGTCACGTGACCAATTCTAGCCCAGTAAGCGGGATGGATTTTGACATATGAACAGAATGAGAAATCAGCTCACCTCGCCTCCATATGAACAGGTCCTTGGATATTATGGAATGGTCCCATAATTTCAGAATATTGCTCTATTATCTTGCAAAACGTTTATAAATATATGTAAGAAAGGGTTTCACATGGACTACAGCAAAAACCAGAACTTTTTATGAAAATTCAGATAATTAATAATTATGGGGCCATTCCATATTCCATATTTCATATTTTATATGGAAATGGTCGAATATTTCTCAAAGTTATGATAGCTAAAGCTAATTAAAACCAACTATATATAACAACAAATTAGGAATTTGATAACAGTAACAGTAATGCATGAAGGTTTGAATACGTAAATGCAAAAAGGTTTCATGTTATTTTATATGTAGCCTACTTGTCCTATATATGGTTTGCAAATGTGGCATGAGCAAGAAATTGCTGACAGATTATTGACATTTGCTTTGACAATGTCTATATTTGTACTTGAGGTCATTTCTGTGGGAATGAAGTTCCATACTTCTTGGCGTTTATAGGATATAGTTGCTAATCCATATGCTATCGTGTTTGGTTTATTTGTAGTGAAAATGAGTTCACTGAGGTCATAAGGTGATTCAGTTATGCTAAAAATGTCTTCCATAAAACTTTGGTTTTCGTGATGAATAGTTATGTAAATTTCTGTTGCAAGTTTTCCAGACAACAGCGAAATAAAGAACTTATTAGGTCATAGATCTCTAAAGTATCGATTAGCTTAAAAAAAACTCAAAATTTTATTCGAAATTTCACAAAATGTACTTACATGGGCTGGAAATTCTCATTTTCACATAACTGGGAAGGTTTTACACGAAGAAGCTCATTGCTCCCACCCAGAAATGTCTGACCTGTCAACGGTCATACACAATAAGGATACCACGTGCTTTCCTGTTTGCAATAGTTATTTGGAAGCTTCTTCCCTGAGCTGTTTTCAACTTTGTCATGTGCCAGCGTTCTTCGTACCTTTAATTTGTAAAAAAGCAATTTTGAATTTATTTGCAAAAATCTGTTTTGCGATCAGGATAAGACAGACTAAACTTAAAGCTGAAAGAAAGCTGAAAGATTCGTTTTTCGCCACCAAATTTAAAATCATTTTGCGTGTCCAGTAATCCTTAATTGCTTCCAAGGCTGTATCGTAACGGAGAATTCTTCGTAGGTATGGCTTAGACTTATGACATTTCGTCCCTTGTTTCCCTGCGTTCTTCGATTTGCAGATATCACTTGCTCAATAAAGCCCAGTTTCCAGTCAGCGGAATTTTCCGCGCGGGCGGAATTTCTATTGTATTCAAGAGAAAATGTCGCTCTGGCATTGAATAGAAAGTTACGGCTGAGCGGCCTTTTATTGTCTAAAATTCCGCCCGCTCGGAAAATTTCACTGACTGGAAATTAGGCTTAAGGGACTCATTTCATTACTCTTATAAAATGGGCCCCCTGTGTCAAAATGGCCTAAACTAGCGGGAGTTCTCGTACACTCAACAAAATCGCTTCAATTCCTGGTTTAAAGAGCTTCAACATTGAAAAGCAAACTTGTAGTACAAAGAATAATGTTTTACGAACCTACTCATCGCAAAATACACCCCTTTCAAGCAGTAATGTAGAAACTCTGTAGAAACAAAATAGATCCATCGCAGCTACGAGAACTCTTTCCCGAATCAAGCGTGTTTGTACGCAACAACAACAACAGTCTAAATAACGCCTCCTTATTGGTTGAAAACTAAATTGTAGCAATTTGATTGGTCAATATGGATCCACACCATATTGGCGTAAAGTGCCTAAACTTTATAAGAGTAATGAAATGAGTCCCTACTGAGCAAGTGATATCTGCAAATAAAAGAACGCAGGGAAAGAAGGGACGAAATCTCATAAGTCTAGGTATGGCTGCTATTCTTTGAATATTAAAGCAATAATATTGCCAAATTTTCTTGTTTATAACGGAGAAGTTCAATAAGATGTTTAAATTTACTTGACAGAAATCGCCCACTACGTTGTATGAGGGATTTTAGCCAGAAATCGCTCAGGAAACCTTGGCAACCATTTTTCATTCACCTGCTGGTGTTCTATTTTATCTTAGTTTGTGTTGAAAATCAGGTTACGAGGGCCTTGCAATTTTATTCTGCGTGGTTACTGTTACTGATGTGGTCGAATCTGGTACGAATACTTAATCTCGATACACAAACCGATAACATTCACAAAATCGGAGTATTTCAAAAGGATTACATTGCAAACCAGTAGCCCTTACCTGACATCATCTGCGTAGTGTGATAGGCGGTTGTGGCTCAGGAGGGGGGCCAGTAGTGGTGTAAGAAATTGCTGCGCCTATTCTGGCTTTACATCAAATGTGAAACAGTTCCCATTATTTATCAGCAGTTAATTGTATGTGTAGCTTTTTGTAGTTGTTTTACTTAATCTTCATTTATTTGCAGGTCTTTGTGTTAATGGCCACGGGCGTAGTCATTGTCTTTTGCTGCCTTTGGTATCGTGCCTGTAGTGCTGTATTGTAGTATAGTAATTAGAAAGTATAGTAGGTAACATGTAATGTCACATTTTATGAATATAAAAAGAAGAAAAAGACACTTAATTTGACAAATTTGTGACTGGCATAGTGTAATGATTCCAATGAAATATAATGTTTAGATTTCTCCGTTGTTTCATTTGTAGAACCAAATCGAAGATGGAAAAGGTCTCTTCGAGTACCCAAAACGCCACGAAACAGAGACAAAGTTATATCGGACAAGGTTGATAGAATGCAGAATAATAGTGATCGTGAAGTGGATAGACGTAACCCTTCGTCTTCAAATATATGTACTGTATGCCACAAGGATTTCACAACAGCTGTAGAGTTAAAGAGACATAAAAGTGTCCATACCAAAGAAAAATCATATTCATGTGGTGTTTGTGACAAATTTTTCAGTACTCATGAACATCTTGAATTGCACCAAAGGATTCATACTGGAGACAAGCGTCTTTCGTGTGAAATATGTCAGAAAGCTTTTAATAAAAGATTTAACTTTGAAAGACATATGCGAATACATACTGGAGAGAAGCCATTTACATGTGAAGTTTGTCAGAAAGCATTTACTGAAAGTACAGCACTTAAAACACACACGCAAGCACATACTGGAGAGAAACCCTTCGCGTGTGATATATGTGGGAAAGCGTTTACTCGCATAAGTAGTCTTCGAGTGCACAAGCGAATACATACTGGGGAGAAACCATTTCAATGTGATGTTTGTTGGAAAGCATTTACTGAGAGTTCCAAACTTAAGATACACAAGCGAAGGCATACTGGGGAGAAACCTTTCGCATGTAATACATGCGAGAAGGTATTTACTGAAGGTGGCGCACGTAACAGACACATGCGAGTACATTCTGGAGAGAAACCATTTCAATGTGATGTTTGCGGGAAAGCATTTACTGAGAGTTGCACACTTAGACTACACAAGCAAATACATCCTGGAGGGGAAGTTTATTCGTGTAATGTCTGTATGAAATCTTTCAACGAGCAAGGAGACCTTAAATTGCACCTAAAGATACACACTGAATTGAAGTCTTTTTCATGTGAAGTTTGTCAAAAAACATTTGCTGATGCTAGAAATCTTGAAATGCACAAGCGAATACATAATGGGGAGAAACCTCTTTCGTGTGAAGTTTGTGGGAAAGGATTTAGTTATAGAAGTCAACTGAAAATGCACAAGCGCGTACATACTGGAGAGAAACCATTTTCATGTGATGCTTGTGGGAAAGCATTTGCTGAACGTAGTACACTTAAAAGGCATAAGAAGGGAAAACATCCTGAAGAGAGACCATTTTCATGTGATATTTGTGGAGAGGCATTTGCTGAAAAAAGAACTCTTGAAAGACATCAGCAAAAGCATACAAGAGCGAAAGCTTTCACGTGTGATTTCTGTGGGAAAGCATTTACTTGCAGTAGTAAACTTAAAATACATACGCGAATACATACTGGAGAGAAACCGTTTTCATGTGACGTTTGTGGGAAAGCTTTTGTTGAAAATAGCCATCTGAAAATACATAAGCGAATACATACTGGAGAGAAACCGTTTTCATGTGATGTTTGTGGGAAAGCTTTTACTCACAATTGCTACCTTGTTATACACAAGCGACTACATACGGGGGAAAAACCATGCTCGTGTGATACTTGTGGGAAAGCATTTATTTGCAGAAGCACACTTGAAAGACATAGGCAAATACATACTGGAGAGAAGCCATTTTCTTGTGATGTTTGTGGGAAAGCATTTATTTTTAGAAGCAGACTTGAAAGACATTGGCAAATACATACTGGAGAGAAACCGTTTTCTTGTGATGTTTGTGGGAAAAAAATTAGTGATTCAGCGAGCCTTGAGATACATAAGCAAAGACACACAGGAAAGAGACCCTTTCCGTGTGATATTTGTGGGAAAGTGTTTTATCGAAGTAGTAATCTGAAGGCGCATCAGCGCAGACATCAGCGCAGAGATGCTAGACTGAAACGATATTCGTGCGATGTTTGTAAGAAAATGTTCAAGCAGAATGAGACTCTTCAAAAGCACATGCGAATGCATACGGGGGAGGGACAATTTAGTTGTGATGTTTGTGGGAAAGACTTTATTCAAAGAAGTGGCCTGAAAAACCATCTGGAGAGTAACCATTTTCATGAGATAGTTGTGGGAAAGATTTTATTACAAAATGTTTGAAAATACATTAGCTTGAGTAGCTGTGGTCCTAGTTGTCTGTATATGTTTGTCCCAATTAAGACGATTATCTATTTGAACCCCAAGATATTTGATATCTTTACTATCTCAATAGGTAGATTATCTACCATAAAAGATGGCTGGACATCAGGATGGTTTTCGATTTCCCGAATATTTGGAGATGATCCAATCACAAGAGCCTGTGTTTTGACAACATTCAATTAAATTTGTTTTGCCTTGTAGCCATTCTTTTGGCTTGATTTGTTTATCGTTTAGGTCGTTTTGCAGTTCAATAGGGTTCAAAGATGAACAGGAAATAGTGGTGTCATCAGCGTACTTGGTAATGTGTCCCTTATGCAATGCATATGGTAAATCATTTATATAGATAAGAAACAGCAATGTACCAAGATATGAGCCTTGAGGAACCCGACAATTTATGCTACTGATATCAGAAGCAGAACCATTTACTTTGCAAAATTGCCTCCTGTTATGCAAACATGAGGTAAACCAACTAAGCTCAATACCTGTGATAACGCAGATAACGCAGCGATACATAATGTCAAAATTGACATTGAAATATACAGAGTTGGACAAAAGAAGATTATTTATTGCCTTGTTTGGAAAGAACGATTGAACAAATTTGCAAATGCCATCAACGATACTGCTTAACGGTCTGAGATGCATTAATTTCAAAGCGGAAAATCTGCATAGTTTTATGTTGCCCCCCACCCGTCTTGCAACTTGTAAGATTTGGAAATTTTGCAATTTTAATGAATTACATTCTCAAATTGCTAAAAGTACTTAAATTGTTCTTTCTGGACTATCTAGACAAGTCTTTTTAGAAACTGGAATGACATTAAAAATTTGCATGAATTTTAAGGAACCCCCTGGTTTCCTAAAAATTCCCATATTTAAACAGCAATAGAGTCAACAGAACATTACATGTTTCAGCTTTCAAAAAATGCCCAAATAGTTCATATACATCAAATAGGCTCAGACATATTCAAATTTAAAAGTCGGACATTTTTTTGGGACACCCTGTATTTGTTCACTTGCAATCTGGCGCCATGCTTTCGTCGTGGAAATTGCCTAAATTTTCCGCTGCAAAAAGTTCGAGTGGAACTTTAAGCTTTAATCCTGTGTTCCACGAGGCGGAATTTTTCTCCGTGATTGTCAAAAATACCGTTGGTTATTCTATTGGTTAATCCTTCTTCGGGAAATATTAGTATTTGTAGTGACTGCATGAAGAAGTAATAATAAGTGAGACTCATGAACATTGTCGCACGTATTTCTGTCGTTTTCTGGTAAAACAATATCCGATTGTCTCCCAACTTGCCAATTTCTACTAGTTATCCTATCATGAATATTGGGGCATCCATCCATCTCCATTTGATCAGACCCATAAAAGAGTTGAAAATATGGCAAGCTTTGACAGACCTGCCTGGAAAGAAACAAGGCCCAAGTTTGTATCTTTCTTTGACAGGGAAGGCAAGGGAAGCTGCATTAGAGCTTGATACTGATGTTATTAGCAAGGATGATGGTTTGGAGAAAATTTTGGAGCGTCTAGATAAATTGTATTTGCAGGACATAAATCAGTCTGCTTATCTTGCATATCAAGAATTTGAAAATTTCAAACGCCCTTTGGAGATGCGTATGCGAGAATACTTAAACAACTTTGAGAAACTTTACACAAAAATAAAGGCACATAGTATGGAGTTACCAGATGGAGTACTAGCCTATAGGGTGTTAAATTCGGCTAATCTTAGCGAGGAAGAAATGAAATTATGCAGGGCAACACTCACCAACCTTAAGTATGATAAAATGATTGAACAGTTGTTGAAAATATTTGGAGATACAGTTTCACCATGTTTTGGTAAATCCAACGTGAAGGAAGAGTCTGTATTTGTTGCATCAAATGAAGGAGCATATTATTCCAACAGACAGAGAGGGGGCAGAGATTTTGGACGCTTTGAAAGAGGGGGAAGACCAAATAGGAGAGGAAGAAGCCAGCCTGAATTCAAAACAAGCAAGGGATCTTCAGTTAGGAAATTAAATCCACCAGATTCAAGTGGGAAGCCATCAAGGTGCAATATTTGTGAAAGCAAGTTTCATTGGGCAAGAAACTGTCCAGATGCATATGAGAACCAAAAACAAGATTCAGAAATAAGCCTTTTTCAGTCATCAGATGACAAGTTAATCCAAATGAAAGTATTTGTTGGAGAAACACTAAACTGTGCAGTGTTAGATAGTGGTTGTACACAAACTGTATGTGGCAATAACTGGCTCAGTTGTTTCAAGGAGAGCATGCAAGAAGAAATCATGATAGAAGAAAAGCCTTCCCATGCTACATTCAAATTTGGGAATGGTGATGCAGTTATTTCTAGCAAAAAGGTTGTCTTGCCTGTGACAATAGGTAGCAAGAATGTAAAGCTGGAAACAGATGTGGTTGATACTGAGATTCCTCTCTTAATGTCAAAGGCTGCAATGAAGAAAGCCAACACAATTCTTGATTTTGATCAAGACAGGGTTATCATGTTTGGAGAAGAACAAACTCTTCTGAAAACATCATCAGGTCATTATGCAATACCTATCACAAAGTCCAGGCAAATCATTGAAAAAGGAGAAATTGATAATGAACTTTGCTTGCTTGCTAAAAATATCACCACAAAAGATGACAGAGAGAAAGTTGCTTTGAAATTACATAAGCAATTTTGCCATTGCAGTGCAGATAGACTAAAACGTCTAATTAAAGCTTCAGAAATCTGGAAAGAAGATGTAGAGATCCTTAATGCAGTTGATCAAGTTACAGAAAATTGCCAAATTTGCAAGATCTACAAACGAGCACCGCCAAGACCAGTGGTTGGGCTTCCACTAGCCTCAGATTTTAACCATACAGTTGCAATGGATTTGATAACTTACAAGCAAGGAACGTGGATTCTTCATCTCATTGATGTGTTTTCAAGGTATTCAGTTGCATGTGTGAGGCATTCCAAGAAACAAGATTCCATAGTTGATGCAGTATTGAAAACATGGATCAGCTATTTCGGACAACCGCAGAGATTCCTGGCAGATAATGGTGGAGAATTTGCCAATGAAGAGTATAAGAACATGTGTGAAATGTTCAACATTGAAATGGCAAAGACTGCAGCTGAGAGTCCATGGTCAAATGGGTTGTGTGAACGGCATAATGGTGTTATAGAAGAGTCGATAAGGAAGGTGATGGAAGATAATGCTGATATGAATCTTGAAACAGCAGTTGTATGGGCAGTCAGTGCAAAGAACACACTAATAAATAACAGTGGTTATAGTCCAAATATGATTGTTTTTGGAAGAAATCCTAATACACCATCTGTTCTGATAAATAAGCTTCCTGCAATGGAAAATGAAGCAACAAGTGTAACTGTTGAAAAGAATTTGAAGGCTCTTCATATGGCAAGAGAAGCTGTTATTCAAAGTGAGTCATCAGAGAAGATTAAAAGAGCATTGCGACATAACGTGAGAACTTGTAATGATATGAAATTTCACACAGGTGAGAGTGTATATTACAAGAGAAACAACAGTGAAAGGTGGCATGGCCCAGGTACAGTTATTGGACAAGATCATAAGCAGATATTAGTTAAACATGGTAATGATCTTGTAAGGGTTCACTGTTCCAGGCTAATACATGTTGATCAACAAGACAAAGAGCATCAGGATGATGAAATCAATAGGACACCTCAAGATGGACATTCAGAATTACAGGAAGGTCCTGATTTACATCATAAATCATCAGAAAATAATATGCCAGAAGTGATTGAAAGAGTGCAGGAATCAGATGGAACTCTAGAAACTGAACATGCAGTTTGCAAAACAAGTGATCCTGGACTGATGAAAGAAGATTCTAAATTGGATGAAGAGAAGAATCAAAATGTTGTATTGCTAAAAGTAAAATCTACAATCACCTTTAGGGTTAGAGATGGCATAGAATGGAGGAAAGGTGTAATTCATAGCAAAGCTGGCAAAGCTACAGGAAAATATAGGAATTTTTTGAATGTTGAAAACAAAGAAACAGGAGAGATTAAGTGTTATGACTTTGAAAGAGACATCTCAGAATGGTCTCCAGTGGCTGAGGAAGTGCTTTTGTCCACTAATTTTGATGAAGTGTCAGTTGCTATGGCAAAAGAACAAGAATTAGAGAGCTGGAAACGGAATAATGTATTCATAGAAGTACAAAATGAAAATCAACCCCATGTGACATGTAGGTGAGTCATTACAGTTAAAGAGGTGAATGGGAGTTATACAACAAAAGCAAGATTAGTAGCAAGAGGTTTTGAAGACACAGATGTGAAGAATCAGAAAACAGATTCCCCTACATGTTCCAAAGAGTGTATTAGAATAGCCTTGGCTATCATGGCATGTAAAGAGTGGGAGTGCAAAGTTTTAGATGTCAAAACTGCATTCCTTCAAGGGAATAAATTGAAAAGGGACATTTATTTGAAACCCCCAAAAGAAGCAAAGACCCAAGGTATGTGGAAGCTAAACAAAGCTGTATACGGCTTGAATGAAGCTTCACGATATTGGTATGAAAGGGTTAAAGATGTGTTGATAAATGCTGGAATGCTGAAGTCAAAGTATGATGAAGCTCTGTTTTATTGGAAGTTGAATGGAAAAGTTAAAGGAATTATAGCAATCCATGTTGATGACTTTCTTTATGGGGGGTCTGATCAATTTGAAGTTGAAATAATGAAACAAATTCGAAAACTTTTCACAGTAGGATCAGAAGCAAGCACCCCAACAAAGTATTTAGGAATAAATCTAGACAAAGTAGATGGTGAGATTATGTTCAGTCAACAGGCATATATTGAAAATGTTGACGAAATAGATTTAAGAGCCCATAAGGATGAGAAAGAAAGAGATTTGAATTCAGAAGAGCAATCAGCTTATCGTGCCATTTGTGGACAACTGAATTGGATATGTACACAGTCAAGACCTGATATTTCATATGACATTTGCCAGCTTAGTACTAAGTTAAATAATGCAACAGTCAATGACATTTTGTTGGCAAATAAGGTTGTGAAGAAAGTAAAGAGAGAAAATATTTGTTTGAAATTCAAGAGGCTTACTGGGGCAAAGAGATTGATAGCATATTCTGATGCATCATATGCTAATTTGAAAGGTGGATCTTCACAAGGAGGAATGATCATATTTCTGGCAGATGAAAAAGGGACCGTATCACCATTATGTTGGTCATCTCGAAAGTTGAGACGGGTTTGTAGAAGTACAATAGCAGCTGAGACTTCTGCTGTGCTAGATGCAACAGATATGTGCATATGGCTCACACATATTATAAATGAAATTGAGGATCAAAGTTTGTTAACAACATTGGTACGAACAGACAATAAATCATTAAGTGAAGCTGTGTATTCTACGAAAGCAGTGGAAGAAAAGAGACTCCGCGTTGAAATAGCTGCATTACGAGAAAGCGTTGAAAGAAAGGAGATCAAAGTAGAATGGATCAGCACTAAGGATCAAATAGCAGATATATTCACAAAACAAGGAGCTGATAATAGACTGCTACTGGATGTTCTAAGAAATGGATTGATTGGAGACTGAATGTTATATGTTATGTTATATGTTATGTATATAGAGACGTTCGATTTTTAGAATTAACTCCAAATTAATTATTAACTGTTATAATTTCTGGTTAAGCATAAAAAAAAAAATTAGTTTTTCAAGCTTCATAGTTAATGGACATTTCAATTTTTAGTTTAATCATTACATAAGTATCAGTAAAAATATTTGTTAGATGGACATCTCAAACTTAATGGGATAGACACTTAGCTAGTTTTTATTTGAACAGTGGTACATGTATAAAAAAAGATTTTATTGTGAAAGAGACAGAGAGAAGATTGTTAATGTTAATAGTTGGGACTCCCTGTATGTAAAATGTTGTTGTTGTTATTGTTGTGGTTGTGGTTGTACATGTGATGTGGGCGTGTATGAGTGTAGAGTAGTGTAGAATTAACATGGCTACCAGCAAGGTGTCTTTAGCGATTATTTAGAGTTTAACACCATAATGGCAAGATTTTGAGACTTCGTGGCATGAGTTCTTAGGACTTTGATATCCCATCCTTTGTAGACCAGTCGATTGACAATTCTTTCACATTTATTTGACTTGCCAAAATTAGTGTGTTGCTTGAAACTATGATTGTTATGTCATCAGTAACCAAAGATGTAAAACTATCGGCGAAACTTTCATGGTAAGGGCAATGGTAACGGAGATAGAGAATCTTTAACTGTGATACACGTGTGCAGTATAAGACATTGAGAACACAACTTCGTATTTTCAATAGCAAAGTTGGGAGATTCGTAGTTCATTTATTTTAGTCTAATGCTGAGTCCATGAAATCTTGGATAGAATTGCAAAGGGGTGGAACTTTTCGACAAGCAATTTTGGTATGGCAGTGCGAGTGAAACGTATCTACTTAGACGAAAAGCCCTGGGGGGGGGGGTACATAAAATGTTCAGGGGACGGGTATGTGCCACCCATATGGGTGGGTTTTCGGTAGATTTTTCATAAACACGGGTGGTGTTTAGCTCAAATTCGCAAAAATAATTAAAAATAGGCAGTTTTACGCCAAAATTCATCATAAAAGTGGGTACCAAGGCAAGTTTTGGTAATTATATTTGTTCATTGGGCTTCCTGACCAGAGTATGACGTCAGAACACCCTGGGAACGAGGTTGGTTTCTTTTCATAATCCTTGTCAGGAATGTAAACGAGGCCAAAAGAAGATGTTCGAAAATAAAGCGGGAAATGGAAGAGTAAAGTTGGAGTGGTGACCACTGGCCAGAGGTAAGTTAAAATTTAGAATGCTCTCCTTCATCAACAAACGTTAAAACAACAACTAGTAGACAAAATCATTTTAAAGACAAATGACGGAGATATAAGGTGACTTAAATCAGGGGCCTGGGCAATCTAAATATAACCTATTGAATTTCATTGTATTTGATGATATCGAGAGATTAGCAAATCAATTAGACAAATGAAAGCACTAAGCCATCTTTTGTTCTATTTTTAAACTAGGCGCTATATATCCGTCATTTGTCTTTAATAACACATGTGCTAATAATGAGCAAATTATGTTGTTATGAGCATCAAATAAAAAAGAGCATCTGTGCGTTTGCATGGAAACACTTTGCAAATGTCCAATTATTTATAGCTAGTATCTTTATTCTCTGGTATCTAGTAGAGATGGGTAAATGATGGGTATCGCCCTTTTCAAATAAACGCTATTATTCCAGAGATTGGACAGTGAAATTAGTGCGCAGGGAATTTTCAAACAGGGATAAAAAAATGGCGCAGATAGTATGCAAATTTGAATGTGCATATCAGTCAGCATTGCACAACTTACATACATACTATACTATACAAGCTTATTATACAAGTAGATTGGGCGCATGGCAGTGCTGATAATATGAAAGAGCGGTGCATGTCAAACTTTCCAATATGGAGCCATTGAGATTTGAAGATATTAGATGGTAATGCATGACTAATGGTTCTGTATTTGTGTTGTTTCAGATGGAAGATACATCTGTCAGATCATTGACTGGAGGAAGTTGCAGAAAGAGCATTTCACAGTTTAAAATAAAGAGCAACTGCGGTAAGCCCAGCCAGGCTCTTCCATTTTTATGCTACACATATTTTTTTATGCAAGAAATTTAGGTCCGGTCCTGGTAGGCAGTTTCTTAAATTTTGGGGCTTTGGTACCAAGAGTTTTTTTTATGTATTTCTTATATTTTAATACCGGAAATGTAGAGTTCATTTAGAGACCCACATGAAACTCAGCGCGACATGAACTCATGCCGGCATGAAAATTTGAGAAAATGCACTTCTGTTCACATGAGACCCTATATTTACCCGATATCAAATTTGTCACAAATGTCATGCACCATTCACGTGACTTGGCGCCAATATTTGAGAAAGAAAGCAAAGTTGCCATCATGAGAAAAATGTGTTTACATGGGTACAGTACATGCACGCTTATTATGGAAATGTGGCATAAGTTTTTGTCATTAATACCAAATTTTTATTCTGTTCACTTAATTAGGGTTATGGTCATTGTAGTGTTTGTGTTATTAATTTTAAAGCTAGTTTGGGGGCCCTATTGAGACATTAAGAACTAGGCCCCCTGTGGTTGTTGTTGCTGAAGTAGCTGTGATGATGGCCACTGTGAGTGGAAACATGCCGCGTATTTAATGAGTTAAATATGTTGAATCCTGAGGCGGAATTCTAAATATGGCGACGGGGATGGGATGAAAAACATTGTGAAAGGTTTTTCTTGCTGCTGAGATCAATATGGGTGATAAGATGAATCAAATGGATGTTTCCGGGCCTAAGTCGCAGTTAGCTGAAAAATGGTGTGTTTGGCTAAGAAACTTTACGTTTTTTGCAGAGGGCAAAGCTAATTTAAATAATGTTGAGAGAAAGAAAAATGAGCTTTTATTTAGAGCTGGCCCTGGAGTTCAAGATATATTTGAGAATTTAGCAGAGGTTCCTGCTGCTGAGGGAGTAGCGGACAATAATTAGTATTTGGCTTGTGTCCGTACCTTGAATAATTATTTTCATGTTGAGGAGAATGTGGCCTATGAGAGACACATTTTGCATCAGCTAAAGCAAGAGCCTGGGGAAGATGTTGATTCATTTGTATTGCGGTTACGAAAGCAAGCTCAACATTGTGGTTATGATGAAGGAGGAGCTGCAGATGCTGTAAGAGATCAGTTATTGGAGAAAGTTGGTTCACAGGAGCTGAGAACAAAGCTTTTCGAAGTTCCTAATATTCAGTTACAACAAGCATTGGCTACTGCAAGAGCATGGGAAACCGCTAGGGTGCATGCAAGCAAAGTGGTAGTAGATACAAAAGAAGAAAGTATTAATGCAGTTTTTTCAAAGAAGAAGAAGTGAGAAGGAAAGAAATAATGATAAGGCCTCAGTAAAATGTTTTTCTTGTGGGAAAAAGGGACACTATTCTCGTGATCCTAAGTGCCCTGCAAAAGGACAGACATGTGCTAAATGTGGAGGTAAAAATCGTTGGGCAGTTTGTTGTAAAAGTAAGGCTGATGGGTTTAAAAAAAAGATGCTAGTAAACAGAGAGGCTTCCAAAGAAATAATCAAAAAAGAGTAAATCAAGTAGAATGTGAAGAGGTTTTAGAGCCATTTGCATTTCCTGTCATTTTTTCACATGCAATGCAGGATAATGTTGTT
This sequence comes from Aurelia coerulea, assembly GCA_039566865.1. NCBI lineage: Eukaryota > Metazoa > Cnidaria > Scyphozoa > Semaeostomeae > Ulmaridae > Aurelia > Aurelia coerulea. The sequence continues at coordinate 26,697,753 of CM076943.1, read as the reverse complement.
TCAGTTGAGATGAATTGTATATCTGTTGACATGTTGGTTGATTCTGGAGCACAGGTGACAGTGATGGGAAAATCTGAGTTTGAAAAGTTGAAAAGAAAAGGTTTGAAAGTAAATATGGAGGTAGAAAACAGGAAGTTGAGAGTTTATGGAGATGGGCGCATACCTATTGTTGGTTCAGCTGATGTTGTGATTGGATGTGGTGGCAAAGAAGTTAGAGAGAGGGTTGTTATTGTGAGTGGGAATGGACATTGTTTGTTGAGTAGTCAGGCAGCCAAAAGTCTTGGATTGTTAAGAGCTGGTCCTGAAGTTTGTTTTGTTGGTTGTAGAATGGAGGATGTTGTGCAGAAATTTCCAACAGTTTTTACTGGGGTTGGGAAATTAGCTGATTATAAGTTGAAACTTCACATTGATCCAAATGTTGTGCCTGTTGCGCAGAAACCAAGAAGGATTCCATATCCATTAAAGGATAGAGTCTTGAAGAAAATTTTAGAGCTAGAAAATTTGGACATCATTGAAAAGGTGACTGGTCCTACTTCTTGGGTGAGCCCAGCGGTTTTTGCACCAAAGCCAAATAAAGATGACATCAGAATTTGTGTTGACATGAGATGTGCAAATCAAGCAATTTTGAGAGAAAAGTTACCAATGCCCACAGTTGATGATGTTCTTGAGGAGATGAATGGCAGTTCTGTGTTTTCAAAGTTAGATTTGAAACTTGGGTTTCATCAAGTTGAATTGGATGAAGGTTCAAAAGATATCACTACGTTTGCTGTGGGGGATTCATTGTATCGTTATAAGCGTCTAAGTTTTGGAATTTCTAGTGCGCCAGAGAAATATCATAACATAATCAGGCAGAGCATATGTGACATTCCTGGGGTGACAAGTATAGCTGATGATATTGTGGTGCATGGAAAGAGTCTAGAGGAGCATGACAGGAGCCTGTACATGTTGATGGAAAGGCTTGAAGAAAAGAAGTTAACAGTGAATCAAGACAAGTGTAACATAGGAATGGATGAAATTAAGTTCATGGGGTTGCTGGTGATTAAACATGGCGTAGGCCCAACGGAGGAGAAGGTGAAAGCAATTAAAATAGCAAAGGAACCCTTCACTGTTTCAGAGCTGAAGAGTTTTTTAGGCCTTGCTAGTTTTTGTTCAAGGTTTATTCCAGATTTTGCAACTATTGCAGAGCCTCTGAGAAAACTCACTAGACAAGGAACTGAATGGAAATGGGGCTTAAGGGAACAAGAGTCCTTTGACATGTTAAAAGATAAAGTTGGAAATGCTTCTATGATGGCTTTCTTTGACAAAAATGCACAAACTGAAATATGGACAGATGCAAGTCCTGTGGGATTGGGAGCTATTCTTGTTCAGGAGCAAAATGGAGTTAAAAGAGCAGTTTGTTTTGCAAGTAGAAGTCTGAGTGATGTTGAACGCAGATATAGTCAAACAGAGAAAGAAGCATTAGCTGTTGTTTGGGGGTGTGAAAGATTTCATTTGTACTTGTATGGTCTAGAAGAGTTCACTTTGGTAACAGATTGCAAAGCACTGGAGGCCATTTACAGTGTAAAATCAAAGCCTTCAGCAAGGATCGAAAGATGGGTTTTACGTTTAATGCCCTTCAAATTCAAGGTTCATCATGTGTCCTCAACACAGAATATTGCTGATTGTTTAAGTAGGTTAAACAAAATTCCGGCTTTACCACACGAAGGAGAAGAGTTAGAAGAGTATGTAAGAGCTGTAGCAGTGATTGCAACACCACAGGCAATGAGCACTAGAGAAATTGAGAGAGAGTCTGCAACTGATGAGGATTTGTCTGTTGTGCGTCGATGTTGGAGATCTGATAATTGGAATGATGCTCCTAGAGAATATAGTCTGATAAGGAATGAGATAACGTTGATAGGAAATCTAGTCATGAGGGGTGTTCGTATCATTGTGCCAAAGAAATTAAGAGAAAGAGTTCTTCAGTTAGCTCATGAGGGTCACCAGGGGGTTGTCAAGACAAAAGACAGACTTAGAAAAAAAGTTTGGTGGCCAGGAATGAACAATGATGTTGAAAGGTTTTGTCGGCGATGTCATGGGTGTCAAGCTAATACACCCTCTTTAACCCAGCCATTTGTAAAGAGTACTACAATGCCAATAAAACCATGGAGAGACTTAGCTTTGGATCTTTTGGGACCATTGCCTAAAGGTGAATATCTACTGGTAACTTTAGATTATTATAGTAGATGGATGGAGGTTGATGTCTTAAAGAACATAAACAGTGAATCAGTCATTAAATGTGTAGAGAATCATTTTACAAGACATGGATTGCCTAAAACGTTGAAAACGGATAATGCTTCCAATTTAGTGAGTAAAGAGATGGGAATATTCCTCATGGAGAATGGTGTTGAGCACAACAGGTTGATACCTTTGTGGCCTCGTGCAAATGGAGAAGTAGAGCGTCAAAATAGAACTCTATTGAAAGCACTTCGAGTTGCACAAACAGAGGGAAAAGACTGGAAGAAAGAACTTTTCAAGTTTCTCATGGCTTACAGATCAACTCCGCATTCAACAACAGGGGTTATTCCAGCAAAGTTAATGTTCAACAGAGAGATTAGAACAAAGCTACCAGAATTTGAAGATTATGAAGAGGAAGATGAAAAACAAATGTCTGAAGCACGGGACACTGATGCCCAGAGAAAGCAAAGATACAGTGACAATGCTAATAAGAGAGCACAAGATTCACATATTCAAGAGGGGGATAAGGTTTTGTTGAAAAGAGACAAAGAGAATAAGTTGTCTTCCATTTATGACCCAGACCCATTTAAAGTATTGGCAAGGAAAGGGGATATGTTGATTGTGGAGAGAGGAAACACGTTGTATAAGAGAAATGTTGCTCATGTGAAACACTTTATGCAGTCAGAGATTCCGGCAGAGAACCAAGTAGAGAGAGAATTTGACAGAGTAGAACTGAGAGAACGACACAGAGAGATTATAGAACCAATGAGAGTAGAGCATAGATTAGAAGAGCCATCACGAGCAGAGATTAGATCAGAGATTGTAGAAGCTCCAAGAGCGGACAAAAGGCCAGAGGAAAGTAAAGAGACTGAACCACCAGTGCAAACAGAGTCAAACGTTATAACTGATAGTGATAGGACTATTGATACACAGCCACTGAGACGTTCTCATAGAGTAAAGAAAATACCAGAATGGTTGAAGGATTTTACTAACAAATAAAAAAAAATTAGTAAAAGAGAGATGTAGTGTTTGTGTTATTAGTTTAAAGCTAGTTTGGGGGCCCTATTGAGACATTAAGAACTAGGCCCCCTGTGGTTGTTGTTGTTGCTGAAGTAGCTGTGATGATGGCCACTGTGAGTGGAAACATGCCGCGTATTTAATGAGTTAAATCTGTTGAATCCTGAGGCGGAATTCTAAAGTCATGCATCCATAATTCTTTTCAAAATAAAAAAACTAAAAACTTGAAGTTTGCAGGTGCTTTGCAAAATGCCCATGATATCAAACCATGGCTAGGCCATGGCTATGGCTAAATGTTGCCTTCACACAGTTGTAGGGCCAGGCCTGGCTGTGAGCATTTAGCAGGCGAGCGGTACATCGCTCTCCTCGGTGAAGTCAGGCGGGCGATTTTCATTCTATAGAAAATCGTCAATAAAAGTGTATGAAGAAACGAGGAATTCAATATTTGTCTTTAAACAGCTACCTGACAAAACAAGTTGTTTGGTTTCCAAACAACTGCATGAAGCTGAATGAGGACAAATGCCACCTAATGATATTTGGAGACAAGAGTAACAATGTTTCCATAAATATCGGAAGTGTAACGATAAATGAGAGCACAGAAGAAAAGCTGCTGGGTGTGATTTTTGACAAAAAGCTCAGCTTCAAACAGCAAGTAAAATCTCTTTGTAAGAAGGCTGGTCAAAAGCTACATGCTCTTTCAAGAATTTCTCATTTCCTTGATACTGAGCAGCTGAAACGAATAATGAAGGCATGAAGGCATTTATCTTGTCCCAATTCAACTACTGTCCTCTTGTATGGATGTTCTGTGACAGAACATTGAACAATAAAATTAACCATATTCACGAACGGGCATTGCGAATAACTTACAAAGATATGAGATCAGATTTTGATACGATGTTACTAAGAGACAATTCGGTCCCACTCCACATAAGGAATTTACAATTGCTAATGACTGAAGTCTTTAAGACAAAATTGAGCCTTAATCCCAGCTTCATGAAGGACATTTTCGTTGAAAAACAGGTTTCTTATGGGTTAAGAGGCTGCCATAACCTATCCTTGCCACAAGCACGCACTACGTGCTATGGCTTAGAGACAATATCGTTCCTTGGGTGTAGATTATGGCAGGCACTTCCCAATGACCTAAAACAGTCAGATACTCTCTCCAGTTTCAAAAGGAAAATCAAAACCTGGAGGGGAGAGGAATGTAATTGTAGAATATGCAGACCTTTCGTGGCACAGGTTGGGTTCTTGAGCTGATATTAAATTTTCTGCTCTGTATTTACCGAAAAAAAAAGAAAGAAAACATTGTAAATATTAAAAGCATTGTAAAAATCTGTAAAATGTATCTGTATTTAATCATTCGGAATTTTATTTATTTTTTATTTTTTCTTACAAATTTTACTTTTTAGATAGTAGGCTTGAATTAGCTCTTAGTTATAGCTATTGTATCTATATTTACATATGTTTTGTATGTATATATATATATGTAGGCCTACTTTAAATAAATTGATAATAATAATAATAATACGGCGATTCTTTGACAGAAACGAAACTTTAGTTTTATGTTGTCGCAAGTCAACCACAAACTAAGAGAATGTCTCGGCGGTCTCCGGTAATACTTTTCCGGTGCTTGAGTTTCTTAATTTTTGCCGAGTTTAGTTTCTCGAAAAGGCTTCTGTGAGAAAATACGGGCAAGACGTCGAAGAAAGTTAAAGTAAAATGTATCGTACGGCTCTGTCGTCATATTTCTCAAAAGTCCTACGCTCGAAAGCCGATTGTTTCTGATTATTCGCCATGCTGAATTGATTTGGTTTTAACATGTCGGGAGCTTATGGATGCCAAATGACATTTTAAATGGTCTTCAAATAAGAAAATAACAAGCAGGGTGTGTAAAGAGTTTCAAAGAATTTGTTGGTTGTTGCTTTTTGAAATGTTTCGTTTGTTTTTCGCGTGACTTGTCAAGTAGTTAACGATTTACAAGAGAAGATGACTTCCTGAGAAATTAAAGGTAAAGGAATTATATTTTGAGGTCAAAATATATGGGATTATCTTCCTCTCAATATTTTAGTTTTACTTCAAGAGGTAATGAGGTGTGATGAGTACTGAATGAAAACCTAAGGCGGGCGGTTCCAATATGAACTGACGTGGAGACGGGCGATGAATAGCTCCCCTGGCCAACTTGAGGCGAGCGTGGAGGCGGGCGTGGGCGATCGCCCGCCTCAAACGGCCAGGCCTGTAGGGCCCGCGTGTTTTATGGACAATTTTTAAATGCCAGGTATTTGCCTTTAAGTTGCAGATTAAAGAATTTAGCTGTGGACTCGCTAAGCCCTAATATTTCATCATTTCGTTCCTCTCTCCAGTCAAAAGGGGATACTTTTTTAGACACCTGGTAGATTACTGTATAACCATGACACCAAAATATGCTTCAGCAATGAAGGTGAAGGTGAAGGTGAAAATGCTGTTTTTAGTGCCAGGCGCTGGGATCACAGAAGTAGCTAAGCACTAATCGAGTCCGCAACCCCTTGCCGTGACACATGCAAGTGGTGGGGATCTACTGGATATCGAACCTGGCCGCCTGACTGTTCTGGCTGCAAAGTCAGAGGATTATACCACAGCGCCACAACTGAGCGAAATTCTTACTAATGAAATGACAAAGCTTGAAAAATGGATGGATGAGAATGAACTCATTCTAAATACGAAGAAAGGAAAAGGAGAGGTGTTGGTTTTCGGGACTGCCCAGCGTCTGAAACGACAGAGTGAGGAAATATGTGTTCAATACACAAGGGGACAAAAATTAATACTACTGCTTCATACAGATATTTGGGAGTGGAAATTGTTTCAACTTTAAATCTAAACACCAACTTTGAACTATGTTATAAACGAGCTTCTGGCAGATTACGTCTTCTATTGAAGCTAAGATGTTTCTTGGACAGCATAACAGCTTGGAAACTTTATCGCCCTATGATTGTTCCTGTTGTTACATATTGTGGAATTTTAAACCTGAAGCTAACAACTGGTCAACCAAGAAAGTTAGCTGCTCTTCATGAGCGTGATGTGAGAGTAATTGGCGTGAGCTCAAAGGAATGCAATATTCTGTCATCTGAAAAATCGAATTTAAAACGAGCATGTGTCCTGGTGCATAACATCTTGAATAATGATGTATGTGATGCCTTGTAGAGTCACTTCATCAAACATGCGCACATCAAGATCACAAGAAATAACAAATGCTTTGTCACTTTGCCAAGCATCAAAACTGAATATTCATGAAAGTGATTTCATCGTATGGGGGCAAAGTTATACAACGATTTGCCTATAGACAGACGTAAGAACTGCCAAAAACAAGAAGGATTTTAAGAAAAAAATTGATTTATTTTTAAAATTGAAGTTTTTGATTACAGGAACAAGAAACAGGACCCTTATTGATAACAATGCCCTTGGCATTGAAAAGGTTTCCCTGTATAAATATTTCTATTATTATTATTATTATTAAGTAGCTTAGTAAAATAAACTTGGCCTTTTAAAATCATCATGGACTTTTGATGCGGTATCTATTCACAGTTATACAATTATAAATTAGGCTTTTAAAATTTCTTTTTAAGCAGGACAGGCATTGAAAACAGCAATTTTTGTTGAAGCTTTAATCCTGTTAAAATATTCGTATTTATACCGGATGAGCCAGAAAAAAGTTCCCACTTTCTAGAATTCGTAGCGCCACAAGTACTTCATGGATTTGAATGATTCAAATTCTAGTTGAAAGCCATAAGATCAAAGTATTTTTGAGATTGTTCTCGTCTTCTTACGAGAACTGCAAATATAAGTAAATTCAACTTTACAAAAATTTCATGGCTGCAAAATGACGGAAAAAGGTTATGATTTGATCAAGCATTTTAGGCCTTTTTCAGTCATTTTGCAACCATCAAGTTTTTGTAAGCTTAAATTTAGCAATTTTTCCAATGCTCTTAAGAACGCGAGAAAAATCACAAAAATACTTCGATATTTTGGCTGTCAAGCAAATATTGATTCACTCCAATCCATTTAGTACTCTTGATGCTATGAATTTTCAAAAGTGGGAACTTTTTTCTGGCTCACCCGGTATTTATTATTATTATAGCACCTTAAATGTGGATCAACATTATTGCCACTTGTTCATGATCATAGACTATAAAATGTGTTTTCCATTGCAGGTAGTGAATTCATAATAAGCATCTCTGTTTTTGAATGTCAGCTTTGTGAAGTATTTCTTCGTAATCAGAATGACATTGAAGCGCATATTGAAACAATCAAGCATCTTGAAAGTTACAAGGTAAAAACTTTTTGCTGCAATAAAATTGATATATTATGAACATTGATATATTTTACTCTTTGAAATTATTTTGCTTATGCTTTTTTATATGTACTGTATGTAATCCTCCTGAATCATATTGTCTTGGTTATGTAGTGTCACATAACTGTTCTGAAATCCTATTACTACAGCAAATTGAATACAGGATCTACATTAGAGCTATTTAAAACATTTTAGCTTCCAGTACCAGCACTTTGAAACTTTCAGATCCATATATCTATCACTGATTTAGCAGCAGCAAGCTGCTGAATGAAAGTTTGTGAGTATTTGAGGGTCTAAGGAAAATTTCATGCCAATGTTTTTCTTGACAGTAAATGGCAAATACATTGATTGTTTCTGTTAACTACTGGGTGTCACAAGTCACCGTACTTTGTTTCCCAAATATACTTTGTTCAGGATACTGTGAAACACCCCCCCCCCACCCCTCTTGTAAATCACAATTGAAAAAGACGATAACTATTTGGTTGGTTGATCAAGGGAATGGGTGTAGCGTTTTGGGGCATGCGCAAATTCACAAAGGAAAAATTAAGAATGATGATCCTGGAATGGCCAGAGGGCATATTCCAAAGCGCCTAGCTCTTCTGGGTCTACAACGGGGTCTAGCTCTTCTGGAGAAAATCCATAAGACTCTGATAGTATCCCAAACAATACGATAACTGAACCTGTAATTGCAATTAGAATAAGGTTTGAAAAAAAGCAAAGTTAGTGGCTCTTTTACTATAGGCTGCTTGGTTTTGACTGATGCAAAACAGTGGCAGACACTTTGCCAAGCAATGTTAAGGGCGAACCTATTGTTTCAGTTAAAAGCATTTTTGTTTATTTCTATTGTTTTCAAACAAAAAATCTTGCCTCTAGCCAATATTAGGGGGTGATCACACCCCTTCCCCCCAAGTGTTGGCCGCTGACGCAAAACTATTGATGATTGCCAGATAAATTTCTTTGTGCATGTTAAGATTCTAATTTGGTGATAGTGACAGAAGTAAATGCTCAATAATATATTGTAAACTTCATGGACAATACAAAATCTGAATATTTTTGTACTTGGTCAGGATTCATTATATTTTTTTAAAAGTAAATCTCAAAATATGGTTTTTTAACATGTAATTTTATGCCTTAAAACGTTTTATCACTTTGAAATGTGTTTGGGTCATTTCGAAATTATTAGCGGTTATTAAATTCAAGAAAGAGAAAACTTTATTCAGGTTTCAAAATCAATCTTTGCAGTTTTTTTGTACACGAGTACTCTTTGGGACACCCTGTATCTATACAGTATGCTGACTACTCTCTCTTTCCTTTGATTTTACTTCCGTTTAGAAATTTGTAAAAGACACCTCTAGTGAACATTCATACTCCAAACCAAGGAACTTTGATGAACGAGACTCACAGAAAGGCCAGGATTCAATCCAAAGCGTAAGTTTTGTTTTTAATGGACAAGTAGAATATACCAGGTACCCAGGGTACAGTACAGTGCAGTATACTTTAACACTCTTAAATGTGAAGCATGCACAGTCTTACATGAGTCTACAGCACAGGTCACATGTTGATAGCTCGTTTGCTGATCAGATCCCCCTGTCCTCCTTTTCAAATGTTGTCAGTGTACTGCATGTGTGTGTTCTTAATAGGTACAAAGAAAGCTAATCTGTATTGATCAGCAAAAGACCTTATGCAAAGGAAATAATTCACACTGATAGGATCAGCAGTGTTGTGTTATGCAGTCTGTGTGATACTTCTGGAAGAATAAGCGGTTATTAAACGATTACGAGGTCCATGCTGGAAAACATTTGGACCGCAGTCTGACGTACGGACCGAACGCAGTGAGGTCCGCACAAGGAACTAAGGTCCAAATTTTTTCCAGCATGGATCGAGTAATCGTTTAATAAAGGCTTTATTACATGGCAGAACCTTTTGAGAACATTGTTTACTGTATTGTACTTTTCTGTTGTGTCTTTGATCCTGTGCATCACTGAGGCATCACTGTAGTTGGACGTTTCGACGTTAACTACATTGGCATATTCTTCGTGTATAATTACAAGTTCGTCTTCAAAGTTTACCGCAAAGAATTCTTCGAGGAAATTTTTGGGTTATTTCAAAATTCAAGAAAGAGAAAACTTTATTCAGGCTTCAAAATCAATCCTTGCAGGTTTTTGTACGGGAGTACTTCTTGGAACACCTTGTATCTATATGCTGACTACTCTGTCTTTACTTTGATTTTACTTCCGTTTAGAAATTTGTAAAAGACACCTTTGGTGAACATTCATACTCCAAACCAAGGAACTTTGATGAACAAGACTCACAGAAAGACCAGGATTCAATGCAAAGCGTAAGTTTTGTTTTTAGTGCATAAGTAAAATACACAGTACAGTCAATGCAGTATACTTTAACAATCTTAAATAGTGAAGCATGCACAGTCTGTACATGAGTCTACAGGTCACACGTTGATAGCTCGTTTGGTGATCAGATCCCCCTCTCGACCTTTTCAAATGATTTCAGTGTAATGCATTGTGTGTGTTTATTGTATTGTACTTTCCTGTTGTGTCTTTGATCCTGTGCATCACAGAGGCATCGCTGTAGTTGGTCGTTTCGACGCCCGGGGGGTACTTCCATTGTGGCCTGGCAGGGGGGTCCAGTCAGGGTTGAAGAGGGCCAAAGCAAAAATTTTGAACAATGGGTAACCCTCAAATGGTAGTTCCTGAATCTAAAATTGGGCCATTTGGTAGCATCTAGTAGTGAAAATTTTCTGCAGTTTTTCAAAATTTTCTATTGTAAAAACTGATTGTACAAAGCAAGAAAACTTCAAAATTCATTAATAATTATTGCTGCGACGACCATATTGCCATGCGGAGGAGGTTACTGAGTTGAAATCTTGTAACTGGCCAGGAATCTTGGAATTACCCCAATTGGTAGTATGTGTTTGACAAATAGGGCCATTTGGTAGCCATTTCGTAAGATCCTCAAACCGACCGGACCCCCCTGTTAGGCCATAATGGGATTACCCCCCTCCCCGGGTTTCGACGTTAACTGCATTGGCATATTCTTCGTGTATAATTGCAAGTTCGTCTTCAAAGTTTACCGCAAAGAATTCTTCGAGGAAGAAGTTAAACTTTGGCTGACAATTCTTGCAGCATAAGCCTACACGAGAAGCTCCTCACTTGTTGTCGATCTTTAAGGCAACGCCCGGTCCAATACGGCTTTGAAAATACGGCTTTTGCGGACCGATCAAGAGCCAATCAAATTGCTCCGTTACCGGTCTGAGGAGCCGTATTTTCGAACGCCATATAATAATGTTTTGTTTTGACTTATGTATGTAATTTACTTGTATGTCCTGCACACTTCTTTTTGCAAACTGCTAAACTGACTTAAGTATTGCTGTTTAAAGACCCTTCGAACAAATTTTTAACTAGAATGCAATGGATTACGAGACACCATTGGAGTGACTAATGCCTCACCCTGAAAACATCAATTTTCTGATAGAAATCGAGGAGGGTTCCATTAAAGCAGATTTTTTTCCGAAGGAAGATTAAGCCTTTTCTAGATTCTGTTTGAATTATTCTCTTAATTAGGTATACGATGATAGTCATGGAGGCGAGAGTTGTCCTGGTGTCATGGATACAGAAGAGGTGACAGAGGATTATATTGTAGAATTTGATTCAGATCAAGGAGTGAGTGATTCAAGTGAAAGATGTCATGCTTTGAAAGAAATGGGAAAAAGAAGATTTCAAGGAAAGCTGATGCAAATTAAAGATACCAATGTCCATAACACCGAATTCGATGATAGGGTGTCTACCACAGAGTTGCATACAAGGCCAACTTATCCGTGTTACGTTTCGGGGACCTGTTTTCAAAGAGCACAAGAAGGGGCTTACACAGCTATAAAGATCAAACAAGAAGAAGATGATAGTGTTGATGATTATTACAATGAAGCTTCTTTCGTTGGAGAATTTTTAGAGAACAGTGGTGATGATTTACATACTGATTGTGAACGTTATAACGAGAAATTGATGGCAGGTTACACGATCGACAACAATTTGAAGGTTTGGGAAGCATATTTTCCTTTCAGCTGAAATGAGAAAGATTCCATCAAAAAATATCTTTGTTCATCTTTGTTTTCTTGGAAATTGAAAGTTCCATCAAACAGATGTCAAAAGCCTAAAGATGTTTAGGAAATTAACCCAATAGCACCAGAAATCAGCTGAATTTTTACACTGGCCTGCTATGAATCAAAACTTTGGCTTTTTCTTCTATTGGGGTTCCTCTACCTTTCTTGCCGAAAACTAGGTTGGGTATTTTTTGTTCCCAGAACAAAGATGGGGTCAATAATTTACAGTAAGGGAAACCGGAGCTAGTTGTGACACTTTTCAGAAAATTATATTCTCTCATTATGAGCAAACCGCAGACCTGTCTTTATACTCCAAACCTGTCAAAAACAAGACCTGTCAAAATTCAAATGCCATCGTCAAAATGCCACCCACACCAGGAATCGCGTTATGCAACAACAATCGTTGTAAGATCTGTAAACTATATCTTCAGCCTGTCAACTCATTTACAACGTCAAATGGCACTTTATGGGAAATCAGATGCCAGATCAATTGCAACAGTAAAAACGTGGTTTATTTCTTATCATGTAATCTCTGCGAAGAAAGACCATTGGCTATTGAACATATGTTGTTTCACTAATATGGCGATTTTAGGATTTTGGTAAATTGCAAATGAAAATCAAGATCGGAGTGTTGCAACTTGCTCCTAGCTTGGGGCAAGTTGTAACAGGTACCGGGGCAAGTTGTAACAGAACAAAATAAACAGTGAATAAAGTCTGTCTGCTAGTACAATCCTACTTTTTACATCAAAGAAACTCAAAATCAGGTAACATATTCAAATAAACTCAAAATTACTAAAATACAGTTGATTCAGAATTGTTTCATCATTTGCAGACCAGATGTCTTAGCTGTTTCGCTGATCTGAAAATCTTGAAAACCGCCTACTGAATGTATCAGTTTCACTTGATTTCACTCTTGTTAAGCTCTAATACTATATCAAGCATATCGAACAATTGTTTGTTGACTGAATAGCTTTCAGAAATAACTTACTTGTTTTTGGTGAAAGTTTTTTGTTTTGTTACAACTTACCCCAGACCGATAAGGTGTAAAAATGCCATGTTGTGGAAAAATGTATTTGAATATAGCATTGAAGCTCGATTTCAGGAGAAAAGATACATATTTTACTCCGATACTGTGCGTGGAAATTAGAAATCCACACTAACTACGGAACGCTGCAGAAAAAAAGTTCTGAAATCCAAAAATTTACTTTTGGGCAAAAAAGTGGGGATAGCAGTGCTAAAGAAATAGCCGCTGGCAAGAACAACAAGAGCCACTGTTTAAATTGAAGGTACCAAGAAGACATTCATTTGCACAAAAACTGGCGAGCACCGCTTTATAGCAGCAGATAAATACCCTCCGTTACAACTTGCCCCTGTTACTTCTAGCCTCGGTCTCCCCTGTGTGATCAGTCCTGGTATTACCTTTGTATTTGTAAAGATAAAATGTCGATTGAGCCTGTTTCGTTCAGATCGGGCCAAGAGAAACGGATATGAACTCAAACGTGAGATTCACTTCATGGGCTAGACTGATTGCAAGTTCGTAGTTATTGCTATTGATAAGCTGATGGACGCTATAACTACGACTCATGGACTTTCACATTGAAAATTGGGACGAACTTGTTTCCCTCGATTTCATGTGCGATATGGAAACCATAGCAACACTGTACGAAAAGACGAGTAATGGCGATGGGCCTAAATTGTCAGCTCAATCGTCAGATAATAAAACGCCTCAAAATTCAAGTTTTTAGTGACGTTAGCAATGAACAAAAGCCACAAGTATTCGCATGAATGTTTCTTTAATCTAAGAATTAACAAACCTTTCAGTTTCAACAAGAATTTCCTCATTTTGAAGGCAATCTTCATCTAGCAATAGTGCACGCCAAACGCAACAGCTCCTTACAGCTCCTGAAATTTTCCAAATACCGAAAAGAGGCCAGTAACCTCGTTTCAAAGGGCATAGAAAAATCTGTGCGCCCATTGTTTATTTTCGTCCCACTTTTTGATGTGAAAGTCCATAAGTCTCAGTTTCAGCAAAAGTATATATTGTTGTTGTTGTTGTCATTGCTATTGCTGTTGTTGTTGCGATAACTGGGACTATTCATGGGCCTAAGCACCGAAATTTTACAAGTGTGTCTCAATATCAAAACGAGGCTAATAATCATAATAATGATAAATCATAACGAAACAGAGCCATATGTCAATTTAAGAAGAATGTATCATTCACTTTCAGAATCAAATATCATCAGCAAGCAAAGAAGAAGAAGCATCCCTAATTTTACCTCCAGATGCTACCATATCCTTAGATGACGATGAAATATGTCCTGCATCAACGTCTACAAATGAAAACCAATTGAAATCAAGCGTCAGCTTTCAAATCCTACAATCACAACGGGACAGCGGAAACACATCATCAACAACAACAGCATCATCAACAAATTCTGAAAAGAAGTCAACAACTGTTCTTGAGATGAACGTAGACAATGATGAAGATATCAATTTAAAGGATAACACCCACGTTGCCACAGATGATCCAAAAAACGGTAAATATACCTTTAGTCTGATATGTTGCATCAAACAGAAGCAACCGTCGAAAAATTGAAGCTTTTCCTAAAACATAAAGTCTGACATGAATTAAATAGTTATTTTCCAAACGCTCGATTCTAACGCTTTTATTTGATGTATAGCTTCTGTAGAGTATATGCCTATTGAATTTGCATGGAGGAAGCAAGTAAGATCAGGCTCAAGCCATTAGTGCTTGCCATAGCACGTGGCCGCTTTCTGACTTCATGATGTAAAATCGATCGTTCGAAGTGAATTTTTTAGTACCCTCACAAAAAACTGAGATGGGTATTGCAGTTATTTTAAATTTTGTTGATGGATGAATTATGGGATGTCCGTCCAGAGTTGTTTACATCCATAGACAAAATCCGTAGAAAAATGACGGAGCTATGACCTTCAAAAGACCAAATTTTCCCGATGACTGAAACAAGCGGCCCGGGGGGGGTACTTGACTTTCAATTGTACGGGGGGGTGCACTCCAAGAGAAAAAATTTTCAACCGGCTTTAGAAATTTCCCCTCGAAATGATAGTCGGCTTTAGAAAAAATCGGCGAAAAGCATATCCCAAAACGTAAAAATTCGTTGAAAAACAATGAAATAACACGTTTGAACAACCGGCTTTAGAAAAATTGCCTTCTTTTGATACCCGGCGTTAGAAAAAAGAGGCGAAAACGATACCCGGAAAGGAGTGCACATGGCGTCAGCAAAATATACTAAGTACCCCCCCCGGGACAAGCGGTCGGCCATTTTGGCAACCATGTGTTTATTCATCCGGTGTGCAATATTTTATCAACACTTTTGTTGCAAGTCAGTTTGTGAATTGTAGTGATTTCTGTTTATTGTTATGTTTTGTAAATACTTCATGTAAGATACTTTTATGGCGTAGCTTGCTCCGAAGCACACGTCTCCTCTCTGGTCTCGGCCTACCGTAGAAGTCTACAATGGCGACGAAAGGGATTAAAGACGAACGGGATTAAAGAAATAGATAAATAAAGAGAATGGCTACAGCAACTAATGTTTCGCCTATGCCACAATTTCAGCCTAAATCGGATCCAACGAACACTGGAGCAAGATGGACGAGTTGGATAGAACGTTTTGAAACATATCTGATTGCCGCAGATATCAAGGAAGATGAACGAAAACGCGCCTTACTGTTATACCAGGCAGGACCAGAAGTATACGAAATATTCAAAACATTGCCAGATAAAGGGGAAAGTAAAGATTATAAGAAAGCCAAAGATGCCCTAACAACGCATTTCGAGCCAGCAAGAAACTCGATTTACGAAATTTACAATTTTCGTCAAGCCAAACAAAGAGCGGATGAGACAATAGATGAGTTTCACACAAGACTGCGTACTCTTTCAACACATTGTAAATTCCATGATACTGATTTAGAAATTAAAATGCAGATAGTTTGCAATGGCAAATCAAGCCGACTACGGAGAAAAGCACTCCGCGATCCTGAATATAAGCTTGAAGAGATGTTGATAGACGGACGAAAAACCGAAGTTAGTTCCGCCCAAGCCTCGGGAATGGAAGAAACTTTCCAAGATTTACAGATCAAAGAAATACGCACAGAAAAGACATGTTTTAGTTGTGGTTTTTCTTTTCCACATTCTAACCAGCCATGTCCCGCTAAAAAAGCGAATTGTTCAAATTGCGGTGTGAAAGGACATTTCGCAAAAGTGTGTCGAAAACCGAAAGACACAAACCCAAGGAAACTTCAACCAAGAAAGCCCGCACAAGGTCGAAATTATTATAAGCCAGCCAAAAATCAAGGTCAAAAAGGGGATAGAAAACCACAGCGTGCCAGAGTAGTTTCTTCTAACCCCACGGAGGAAACAAGTTCTTCAGAAGATGAATACGCCTATGCTGTTGACAACACAAGAAATTCAAAGCACAAAACCTTACTTCGTTTGAATGAGTCACTGCAGATCAAATTTCTGATCGATACGGGGGCAACTGTAGATGTGGTCGACAACCAAACTTATGAAAAGATTATGGACAAAATAACACTGGAGCCAACAAAGACAAAAATATTCGCCTATGGTTCTTCCACCCCTTTGAAATTGAAAGGATGTTTCCAAGCATCAATAGAGTCAAAGTCACGCTATACAATATCAACATTCTATGTAGTGGAAGGAACCGGGGGTAACCTACTTAGTGCAAAGACGGCACAAGAGCTTGCGCTAATCCAATTGATAAATAAAGTCAAAGGTATGCCTGCACAAAAGGACGCAAATCCAGACAAGAAACAGGAAATTTCGAAAGAAAATAGCCCTGAAAAGAAGTCGGAAATACCGCAGAGTAACGATGAAAAGATTCAAAAGCTGTTGAATAAATACGAAAATGTTTTCATTGGAGAAGGAAAACTAAAGGGACAACAAGTGAAATTGCATATACGGGATGACGTAACCCCAGTATTACAACCGCAGAGACGGATACCTTATCACATGCGAAAAGCCGTTTCAAAGGAACTGGGAAAGCTAATAGAGCAAGGAATCATTGAAAAGGTGGTAGACCAGCCCACTCCCTGGGTCTCACCCATTGTATGCGTTCCAAAGAAGGATGGAGGGACACGAATTTGCGTAGATATGAGGGAAGCTAATAAAGCGATCATCAGAGAAAGACATATTATGCCAACTTTAGACGATTTCAAAGCAGAAGTGAACGGATCGAAATATTTTTCGAAAATAGACTTGAAACAAGCATATCATCAAGTGCAGTTAGAACAAGAGAGCCGTTTTATTACAACATTTTCAACGCACGAAGGTCTTTTTCAATACACAAGACTTTCTTATGGCACATCTAGCAGTGCTGAATTATTTCAGAACATTCTGCAACGTAATCTAGGTGACATTAGAGGCGTGAAAAATATTGCCGATGACATAATCATATTTGGAAAGGATCGTAAAGAACATGACAAAGCCCTTGAGAATTGTTTGAAGAGATTATCTGATTTGAATATCAAAGCAAAAGGACAAAAATGCCATTTTCTACAACCAGAAATAAAATTCTATGGCCTAATCTTCACTGAAAAAGGAACAAGGCCTGACCCAGACAGAGTGTCAAAGCTTCAAAATGCTGCGCCTCCGCAGAACGTTTCAGAAGTACGTAGCTTTCTAGGAATGGCAAATACATGCAGTGACTACATTCCTAACTATGCAACAATAACATTACCATTACGAGAGTTAACAAAGAAGAATGTCAAGTTCAAGTGGACAGTTGTTGAACAAAGAGCTTTTAGTCAATTGAAACAAAAGTTGACCCAAGCACCTGTAATAGCTTACTTCGACACTAAAAAGAGAAGTCTCCTAATAGTGGATGGTTCACCGAAAGGTATCAGTGGTATTCTTGCACAGAGAGAAAATGATAGCGGAAGTTACAGGATTATTTCATACGCCAGTAGAGCCCTTAGCCCAGTAGAAAGTCGTTATTCACAGACAGACATTGAAGGACTAGCACTAGTTTGGGGTGTAGAGCATTTCAGATTGTTCTTATTGGGTACAGAATTTGATATTTTCACAGATCACAAGGCACTAGAGGCTATATTTAATAATCCAAGATCAAAGCCTCCAGCACGAATAGAAAGATGGATCATGAGACTACAGCCTTATAACTTTCGAGTTATTTACAAGAGTGGACAAACGAATGAAGCTGATTATCTTAGCCGACATCCAATTGATATCATTATGAAAGAAAGTTCAGAGGAACGTATTGCTGAAGAATATGTTAATTATGTCATTGAGCACACAGTACCAAAGTCAATGACACTGGAAGAGATCAAACAGGAAACAAAGAAAGACCGAGTCTTACAAAAAGTTCAGCGAGCTTTAGACACAGGACAATGGAATACACAAGACAAAGAGATTCAACCATATAAGAGATGTTCAGAAGAGATCACAGTCAACAAAACAAAAGATATCCTAATGAAAGGCACCAGAATCATCATTCCAGAAGTCTTACAAGACAGAGCAACAAGATTAGCACATATAGGCCATCAAGGCATCGAGAAAACAAAGAGCTTACTAAGGGAAAAAATTTGGTATCCAAATATGAGCCAAAGAGTCAAAGAATTAATCGAAAAATGCAGCTCTTGTCAAGCAGTTGGTGCAAGTAAACCAGTCGAGCCAATGCAGATAACACCTACTGAGGACATACCTTGGTATGACGTAGCTATTGACTTTCTTGGACCAATACCGAATTCTCAACAGTATTTATTAGTAGCAATTGATAAATACACAAAGTTTCCAGAAGTGGAGATCGTACACTCTACAGCAGCGCCTGCAGTGATTCCAAAATTGGACAGAATTTTCGCCACTCATGGCATACCAGTCAAGCTTTCAAGTGATAATGGACCACCGTTTAATGGGACAGAGTTTGAGAGATACGTCAAAGCACTTAATATTGACTGGAATCCAAGTACTCCTCTTTGGCCACAGGGAAATGCTAATGTTGAGAACTTCAATAAGCCACTGGAAAAATTATTACAAACCGCACAGCTCGAGGGGAGAAACTGGAGACAGGAACTCCAACGATTTTTACTTTCGTATAGAACGACTCCTCATGCAACAACAAAGATAGCACCATGTGAACTGTTGTATAATCGAAAGATCAGAGGATATTTACCTGAACTGCCAGCCAAGAAAACCGTAAACAAGCACAAAGAGGCGAAAGAAAACATAGAGAAAAGTAAGGAAAGAAACAAAGAGTATTACGACAAAAGGCACAATGCAAAAGAATCAGACATCAAGGAAGGAGACATCGTAATCTGTCTACAAAAGAAAAGAAATAAATTGACCTCTAAGTTTAGTCCAGAAAGATTCACTGTTACAAGTCGCAAAGGCACCAGAGTTGTAGCAAAGAACAAAAGACATATCATTACACGAAATATATCACATTTCAAGAAAGTACCACGTTATGAGACCGTGAGAGATGATGATGATAGCGATAGTGAAACAGAGAACAGAGACATAGATCGTAGAGAAACAGCAGATACAGAATCAGAGAACAATGAGATAGAGATCAGAGGAGAGAATCAGGACGTTAGGCCTAGACGATCACAGCGATCGAGAATACCAGTTCGAAGATATGGACTTGTCGTACCATCGAATATGAACAGGTAAACAGGAGAGAAGGAAAGACTATAAACTTGGACGTGTCGTTTTAAAAAAAAGGGAGCATTGTAGTGATTTCTGTTTATTGTTATGTTTTGTAAATACTTCATGTAAGATACTTTTATGGCGTAGCTTGCTCCAAAGCACACGTCTCCTCTCTGGTCTCGGCCTACCGTAGAAGTCTACATGAATGTCTTGCAATTTCATTCTCAGAGGTTGCTTTAACTGATGTCTGATGTGATCGAATCTTGTAAGAATATTTTAGCTGACAAATTGGATAATGCCTTCAATTATTGTTACTCTCACAGTCATTTCATTTTCAGAACCAAATGGAAGATTAAGAATGTCTCTTTATGTGCCGACAACACCTCAAAACAGAGACAGAAATGAACTGCACAAAGTTGACAAAAGGCGGAACGGTGCACACGAATATAACCCTTCTTCATCCAATACATCTACTGTCTGCGATAAGGATTTCACAACAGCTATTGAGTTCGAGATAGATAGCAGCGTCCATACTAACGAAAAACCATGTTCATGTGTTGTTTGTGGCAAATTATGTAGTACTCCTAAACAACTGGGACTACACCGAATGATTCATACCAGAAAGAAAGTTTATTCGTGTAATGTTTGCTCGAAATCTTTCAATCAGCGAGGAGAACTTAAGATACACGAAATGACACATACTGGAAAGAAGCCTCTTTCGTGTGAAGTTTGTCAGAAAGCATTTACTGAAAAAAGCAGACTAAATAGACATATGCGAATTCATACTGGAGAGAAACCGTTCACGTGTGATATATGTTCGAAAGCTTTTGGTTTAAGTTGGACCCTTAAAGCACATAGACGAATTCACACTGGGGAGAAACCATTTTCATGTGATATATGCGAGAAAGCATTTACTGAGAGTAGCACACGTACCAAACACAGGCGAATACATACTAGAGGACCTGGAGAGAAACCATTTGCATGTGATGTTTGTGGGAAAGCATTTGCTTATAAATATGAAATTTCTGTACATAGGCGAATGCACACAGGAGAAAAACCTTTTTCGTGTACCATTTGTGGGAAAGCATTTACTCATCAATCGACCCTTCGATATCACAAGCGATTACATACAGGAGAGAAACCTTACACTTGTGATATATGTGGGAAAATGTTTGGCAAGAATGGGGGCCTTAAAGAACATAAACGAATACATACAGGAGAGAAACCTTACACGTGTGATATATGTGAGAAACCATTCACTTTCCTTAGCACATTTAAATACCACAAGCGAAAACATTCAGGAGAGAAACCTTTTCCGTGCAATATTTGTGAGAAAACGTTTGCTGTTAGTAGGGCCCTTGAAGAACACAAGAGAATACATACAAGAGGCAAACCTTTTTCGTGTGATGTTTGTGGGAATGCGTTTACTTACATAAGTCAACTTAAAACACACAAGCGAATACATACTGGAAAGAAACTTTTTACATGTGATGTGTGTGGGAAGGCATTTGCTAAAAGAAGCAAACTGGAGAGACATAGTCGAATACATACTGGGGAGAAACCTTTCGCATGTGATATATGCGAGAAGGCATTTACCGAAAGTGCCTCACGTAACAGACACAGGCGAATACATACTGTAGAGAAACCATTTCAATGAGATGTTTGTTGCAAAGCATTCACTGAGAGTTACACACTTAGACTACACAAGCAAGTACATCCTGGAAGGGAAGTTTATTCGTGTAATGTCTGTATGAAATCTTTCAAAGAGCGACGAGACCTTAAAATTCACCAAAATATACCTGAGATCACAGTGGAGAGATGCCTTTTTCATTTGAAGTTTGTCAAAAAACGTTCCTGATGCTAGAAATCTCAAAATACACATTCGACTACATAATGGGGAGAAACCTCTTTCGTGTGAAGTTTGTGGGAAAGGATTTAGTTACAGAAGTCAACTGAAACTGCACAAGCGCTTACATACTGGAGAGAAGTCATTTGCATGTGATGTTTGTGGGAAAGCATTTGCTAAAAGAAGCAAACAGAAGAGACGTAGTCGAATACATACTGGAGAGGAACCTTTCACGTGTGATATATGTGGGGAAAAATGTACTGCCAGTGATTCACGTGATGGACACAAGCTACTGTGCGCTTGAGAAGTGCCTTTTTCATGCCTCATATACGAAAAATATGTATTTGAAGTGTGACCCTTTTGCGGATATACGATGATAGGTAACAATTATGATTTGATTATTCTGGAAAAGCATTTCCTTGCAATATCTCAGCTCACTGAAAACACAGAAGCAACCACATGCTGGAGAAAGACTTCTTTCGTGCGTCAGATATAGAACAAAGATTTACTCGAAGGGCTACCTTTGAAACGCATCAAACGGATACGTGTTGGAGGGTAACCATTGTGATGCTATTATTGTGGAAAAGCATTTACTAGCAATTGCTCAGCTCACTAAAAAACAGAAGCAACTTCATGTTGGCGATAGGCCATTTTCGTGCGTCACATATGGAGAAAAGATTTACTTGAAGTGCAACCCTTGAAACGCATCAAACGGATACGTGTTGGAGAGTAGCCATTTTGATGTGGTTATTATGAAGTTCACTAAGAAAACAGAAGTTTACTACATATCAAGAAAGAGATTTCCGTGTGACATTTCGTTGAGAGCATTTTGTAGAAAGTTTGGTAAGATTTTCATCTTACAAACAAACATATATTTGACGGCATACAATTACGCGAATACATTTATTATTCATGTGAAGTTTGTACGAACGTCTTTAACCCTTAAAAACCCTTAGGCCCCGTTCACACTGCTCCGTTTGTTGCCATCCATTTTTGATGTATCGTAGCTACCCGTTCACATTGCTTCATGTTTGCATATAAATAGAAGCAAAAACATCCATATTTTTCCGCTCACATTGATCCATGTGATAAGAAATACGGAGCCAAAGATATCTTGGTGCGTTCACATTGTTCCGGTTTAATGAAACTCATTGTTGAATATTGGAGCCTTTTCAAAAACTGCCGTTTCTGTGCGTTCACATTGCTCAAGTGCATTTTCAAAACCCTCCATTTTCATGGATATCCACATTTGATAGTGTTTTCGAAAACCTCCGTTTTTGTGCCGTTTTTGTGCGGATTAGTGTGAACACTTTCTCTCGGTTTTTCAACAAACACGGAGCAATGTGAACGGGGCGGCCTTAAACGACAATAAACGTTGAACCCTTGGGAAATCACAATTTTGAACTTGTAATTTTTGTTTTCTTAATACAATATTTATTCCACAGCGATCTATGTTGCATTTCTGTAAGACCCGGATTCAATCAATCAATCTATCGATCGATCGATCGATCGAGGAACGCAAGGATAGTCGTCTATTGTATTCCATTGTATTGGATCATAAGCGTACGGGAAGAAAAAATCTAGGGGGCTGCCCGACACAAAGTCAATTGTTTACCAACATTTTTGCCCGACTGAGGGCAGATTTTTTCCCAATTGGGGCTGATTTTCGATAATTTCTCCAAAGTTCGCTTACTGATGATCTCGAGAGATTATCAAGTCAATTGAACAAATGAAGGCACTCAGAACGTAAAGTCGTGACGCCAGTAACAAGGACAGATTTTGTAAGACAATGGCACGAGCTGCTTTTATTGAAACTTGAATTCAAAGCGATTAGCCAGTCTCAACTCTCAACTCTCTACTCTCAACCAGTAATTCAAAACAAACAAAGCCGCAAAAATTTCTCTGAAACCCAGGTAGCTTGCGCGCATGTTGTGCATCCCTGAAATCGGTTTTAAGAGCAAATATGGGCATATATCGAAAGAAGAAGGATATATCTACACATGTACTTCGGGCATTTTACTTGTTTGGTTCAGAAGCTGAGCAGTACTAAGTGTTTTATTACACCCAAAAAAATAAGAGAATTGCATTGCCTCCCGATTGGCTTTTGAACCAAATAAATCAAATACCCGAGGTAGATATGTAGATATATCCTTCTTCTTTCGATATATGCTCATATTTGCTCTAAAAACCCATTTCTGGAATGTACAACGACCGAGCTAGCTACTTGGGTTTCAGAGAAACTTTTGCGGCGTTGTTTGTTTTGAATTATTGGTTGAGAGAATCTCCTTTGTCTATGATCGCTGTTACCTGTTACCTCACCTGGATGTCGCAACTACCACCGGTAGATTAGCGGTCATCTCTCTCCAGCATTCTCGATCAGCAGCCCACCTGACACATTTCCCGATGTTTGCTCCCGTCCACTCCTTTACATCATTTGATCAGCTTTTAGCCAGGGCTGAAAGCCTTACAGTTCACCAGAAAAATCTGCAAAGTCTTATGATAGAAATTTATAAGACCATGAACCATCTTAATCCTTCATATATTTGGGAGTTCTTTGTTAAAAAGGATATGCCTTACAATCTCCGCACCAAAGAGCTATGCAGGCTTCCATCAGCTGATACCTTGAGAAGTTTTAAAAGGGGGATCAAGGAATGGGATGGCAAAAGATGTAAATGTTTAATTTGTAAATTGTTTTGTTATATTGTAAATAGTTGATTTAAATTAGTTTTTAGTAACTATGTACATATCAACTTTAAATAATGTTATGAATGAATGTTATCTGTCAACCATGTTCTGCGTGGTCTTCCTCTCTGTCTCCTTACTTTTACTTTCTGCTTTTGCATTCTCTCACTTCTTATCATATGTCCAAAGTATTGCACTTTTCTCTTAATTACATTCTTTTTGAGTGATCTACCATTTTCTTTGACCCGTTTAATAATTTCATCATTTGTTTCATGGGCTGTGTATGGAACTTTGAGAATGTTTTGTAACGTCCACATTTCAAAGGCCTCTCTCTATCTTGTTCCACATTTCCTTACTGAGTGTCCATGTTTCACTAGCGTATAAGAACGTCGATAAAACATAACATTTCATGATTCTTTTCCGTGTTTCAATTCTGAGGCTTCTTGATGTTAGAGCATCTTTCATATTTATAAACCTTTGTCTGACTATTTTATTATTTATTATTATGCTTATGCCGTCTGCTTTTTGAAAAATTTCTTCTGTGTATAAATTGAAAGGTTCAGGAGACAGAATACACCCTTGACTAACGCCGCGTTTTATTTCAAAATCATTTGTGTCACCCTGGTCTAGGCCTTGCCTTATACTCGCAGTTTGGTATGTTGTATGAGTTTTAAATCTGTACTGTCTATGGGAAATGTCATGAGTTTTTTCATTTATTTTTCATGGTACACACGGTCAAACGATTTTGCAATATAGCATTTGTTGACGCCAGTGGAAAGGCTTGTAATCGAACAACCACTGGTATCAACCTAGACTTATGACGATGAATCTCTTGTATCCCTGCGGTACCTTGCTCACAGGGACTCATAATGAAACAGTTAATAACCTGACCCTAACTTCTGCATTCGATTGATCGAATCTGGATCGAACGACTGCTTCGGCTCTGTTCAACGGTCACTCCTCAGAAAGGAAATGCGATAGAAACCACGGTAAGCAGACATTTAATCAACAAAACTTGGTATTCATCTGAAGGAGAAAGTTCACTTTACCTGGTGAGTGCAAAATAAGTCTTTTAATGCTGCAATGTCCACGCAACTTCCTTCAAATTTAGTAAGCTGCGTCAATCGAATTGAAGGTTCGAAACTTATTGTTCTTCGCCAAATCTCGCATTCTGATTGGTATGCTAGGAATCCCAGCATATTAGGCCTAAATAGGGTCAACTTCTTCAGAGTAATATTATGAGTCTCTGTTGACTGAAGCCAACCTGGTTCCTAGGGCCAGCTTCCTACGTCAGTACTGACCCTGGTACCGGGCATGTCAAATTCGCAATTTGATTGGCTATTCGGTAACAAAGGCCTCTTTAATTATTCCAAATTCCAAAGATTTATTGCTTGGCAGAAAATCAGTCAACTTTGGGTCGCTGTCACCGGAAAACGGGACAAAAAATTTAAAAAGCGATCTTTGGTATACCTTAAAAGTCATAATGTTCCCTAGTTTGAACCCCATCTGTCTGCGCTTGCGGGAGAAATTTGGCATATTTGGTCATTTTGGGGCCCATCCCTATTGATTCCCATTCAAAAATGGCCTCCATTTGATCACGACTTCAAAAACATTAGTAGCAATCATGGGGCAGAGAAGGGACTTACAAGGGATAAAAGACAACGGCGCATCTGAATTTTGAAGTTTCAAGAAATTTGGGGGTCGTTATGACGTCATAAAAGGGGGTTGAAAAAAATGTTCCAATTTTTTTACCCGAGGCTACGTTTGGAGTCGATGCTCCATGGTTACTTGACCAATTTCAAAACGGAAAAAAGTTTACAAGAGCCAACTCATCTGCAAATCTTATAACGAAATTTAGAATTGGATACCGCCTTCAGGGGCTCCGCACGGGTGCCTTGAAAATGGGGGTAAATTTTTGCGTACCCCATTTTGCACGGTAACTCAGATTTGCGCTCGGAAAAGGGCCTCGAAATGTCAAAATTCGACGGAAAACCACATTATTTACCTATTTCAACTTTAATTTGCTATTTATCTCTGAAATTGGGAGAATAACGAGCCATTTCATTTTCGAAGCTGTGGTGAAATTTTCGAAAAACTTCGACTTAGGCCCATTTTCCACTAAAACAAATCGTGCTTATTTTCCTATTAAATGCACTTGCTAACCCCGGATTAATATTTAAATACCTTTAAAATGGTCGATAAGAGGACCTCAAAGTGTTTGTTTTTAGTTTTTCGAATCATCTACTGCATTATTAGCGTTAGAGCAACGGCCATTTTTCGTCACAATTTCATACTTTTTCCTCGATGTTTCCGACTTATTGCTGCTTAGCGCATGCGCGTAGCAGAATTTAGACGGGTTGATTGGAATTCCTGTGTCGATGAGTGTGTTGTTTGTAAATACCAAACAAGCATCGTGCTCGCCGACTGAAATGCTGCCCACGCAACCAAACAAGCATCGTGCTCGCCGATTGAAATGCTTCCCACCCACCGCTTTGATTTTGGATGCAAGGAGTTGACTCACGTTCATTGCGAGAAGAAGAAGGGAATTTTCACGGACTCTAGTACGTATCAAATCATTTTTTACATCTCATTTCACAGTGAATAAGAGAGGATTTCTCTTTATGCACTCTGTTGTGTTGAAAATTTGTTCTTCTGCAGCGGACAGGTTCCAGGAAGATGTCATCAACGAAGGCCTAGACTAGGCCTACCTAAGCATTTCTTACACGTTCACAAATAAACAGCAATGACCTGCCCTTTGTGGCAACAAATTAAACGTATAAACCCATTGTGGTATTGCCACTTGAGCAATAAAAGCCAATAAATCAGAAATTCCCACTGAGGCACCTGACAACAGTGACTTCCCATTGTGGAAAGAAAAAGTGAATCACCCATTTGTGGTTTATAAACAGTGAATTGCCCATTATTGTAATGATTCACCATTCATTCCCTTGCATACAGCACTTAAAGATTTTCACAAATAACAACCATGCAATTTTCATATTAGATGGGTACATGGTATCTATTTTTCACAATACAAACTCAGGGTTTTATGTAATCTTTTAGTAGAGTATTGATGCACTTTAGAACAGTAGTTTTCTTTTTGCTTAAAACTGCAAACATCTAGTGCATAAATGTTCCATGAATTTTTTTAGAACAGACGAGATAATTTCCCATTGCATAGAAAATCACAAGACAGGATTGCAAAAGAAAGATAATTGAAAGGATCTTTCAACCATGATTCTTTGCACCTGAAAGAATTTTGATTGGCTTCTTGATTAATTTTTCCCCTCCTTTAGCACAGATTTTTCTTGTCAGTATATTTCTGTTATCTACTCAGTTGGAATATATGTACTTAAATCGGCCTTTCCAGCCACCATACCTTGCATGTGCCATCTTTTTATTGGTGGTCATTTTCGTGGACTGTAAAAATGGCAAGAACGAAAAGACCACACAATGGTGTGTTCACAAACCATGCTCCTTGCAAAGGCCCCTTTAATGTTGCCATATGACCATGCACATATACATCTCATAAACAAAAGCTTAATATCTCATGTATTTTGTTGCAGAAGTGAAAGATAACGTTATTAATTTGTGACAGCCCATGTAAAGATTAACACAGCATTGGATCACATTCTGCATATCAGCTGTTCATATTCCTGTAACAGTTTGCACAGCATTGGATCAGTATTTGCTTCTTTAACCATTGACATTCAAAGACCAACGCAGCATAAGAAAGTTATCTTACAAATTAGTTTCTGGATGCACATTCTTACAAAAACCAAAAAGCATTGGATCAGCATTGCTTCTGTGACCATTCTTCACACCTTGTGACCTTTTAACTTTGATACAAACTGTCACCAAATGAACTTTTGAAGAATTGTTGTGGTCAACTGTTGTACATCATATACCCTCAAGACTTGCTTTCATTTGAGGCAAAGTACAAAGCCTGTTATTTGACACAGAATTGAAAAGGGGAACACTTTGTGTGTTGAAATAGCAGTGTTGATCTATGGCCAAATGAGAAAGAAGACCATACGCTATTTGAGGTACCACCTAGGAGAAAGAAAACCTTGCAGTCCAAGAAAGTACAAAATGAACTGACATTGATTAACTGAGTCTTGAAATTGCAATTGAAGACTTGAAGTGAGATTAATATCGCATTGAGTTTTAATGATTATTATAGTCGTTTGATGCAGTCTTGACAGTTACAAACAGTTCTCGTGGTTTTTTTTAATTGTTTTACCTTAAAAAGCTTAAATTCAACTTGGTTTCAACCACATGCTCCAAAATATCCACTCTGACATTTATTCTTTTGACAATCTGCGGAATGTTATTATCAATAATGCTACGAGCAGCACTTACTTAACTGCGTTAACAGCTAGTTACATTGTATGTTATGGATCAAAATCAGCTGACATGCAGTCATATCTGTCGGACTCAGTTTCCATATGGAGGGAGACAAGAGAGTGTTTGTAATAAACTGTATCTGATAATTTATGCAAAACAAAATGGCGCCCAAATGGCCACTTTTGCGGCAACCGGTACCCACGCCCGACAACACCAAGCCTGAATTCTGACGTCACTTCCGGCCTCTCTTGCAAGAAAGCTGTGGCGCGAAAGTAAAATTTTGTGATAAATGGCGTCAGCAGGCGTCCCAAGTGTCCCAAAGCAAAATATCGAGATATAACGCAATAGCTGTATCTTCGCTCTGTCAAGTTCTTTTAGCATTTTGAACTCAGAGCTTCTTGGTTTTTCATATTTTTCAAAGGCCGTGGACAACTCTGTTTACAAACTCGGGATTCAGCACAGCAGGTAAGCAGACTTTATCATAAATTTAACGTTTTTCCTTCGTTTCATGGAAATTTTGTTGAAAGTTTTGGATTTCTCGATGTCGTTTTGTCCGATTTTGCCACCTTTCGCCAATTGTTGACGAAATAAACTTGTCTTTTTCTCGTCTTGAACTTCGGCTTGCAGTTTCAAGAAAATGAACTTTTGTTGGCCTAAATTTAACCGAAATTTTTTCAAACTCCAATATTTTCTAAACTAAGACAGGAATTCTCATTTTGGAGATATAACGCAATAGCTGTAAGCATCTAGTTTCTAGAAATGTTGCCTTTTTTGCTGTAGCCTTTGCCGGTTTCCCACAATTTTCAAAGGCGATTTTTCCTCGAGAGCCATGACTATTTAATCTGCGTTAACATTACGTGCTTCCTTTTACAAACTTGTCTGCTTTTAAGTCAGAAAACAAACGTTAACCTTGGTTGAATGTATCACTTTCGAACTTGATCTGATGTTTCAGAAATGAAAGTATTTTAGAGTACTTGCTAGCTGTTTTGGCCACCAGAGCAATGAGAATAATAACAAAACTTTGACTTCGCTCTCAGAGAACTTTTCGTCGGGTTTGGACTAACTGTAAACAAACATAAAGTTGCATTGTTGCTTATTTTCTTCAAGACTAATGGGGAAGCCCTGACCTAGAAATAGGAGATTTGCTTACTAAAACAATGTTATCAATGCTACCTTGTACAAAAAATTATCAGCTTTGATTATTTTGCCTATAAACACGATAGTTTACTGCAATTATTTGCCCTTGAATCTGTTTTCTTTTTCTTGAGCAGGGTATTGCTGCTCTGATTTAAGTTTGCAAAGACCTCTCCTATTTTGGTTTGCTGCTCTTTTTTGTACATGCAATTCTCTATGAGACAAAGTGAAACTTGCTATGCAGCAAATGTTTTTAGTAGGAGGAAATAATATCATCTCTGTTTTATTTTAGGACCCAAACAGAACAAGATTATCCTTTACCAATCAAGCCCAACCTTGAAGCAGCATTTGACAACAACCACAAAAGACTGCAATTCTTGCTTTTCCAATGCCCGAAGACTGATGCAAAACTAATGGACAAAGCATTCAATGAAAAACAATATTATGATATATCAAAAAATTTGAGCAATCCAATAATTGATACTCTGATGATTTTACTCTGATAATAGGAAGATGGTAAGATAATAGCAATTGAATCATCACAAAATTGAAAATTTAATGCTTCCAATTCTGAAACAGTCTGAAACTTATTCTGAATTTGATCTGCAAAGACAATTGTTTGCAAAGACAAAGACAAAGCTCGCCCGTTTCACCCTGTAGCCCCTGCTGCCATGCTTATTCATGAGTTTCTGAAAATTACCAAAAAGCAGTTATTGCCGTTGTCCATTCAGAAATAGTCATTGCAATTTCGATAGACAGCATCCTTCCCTATCTTCCTTGTCTGTGAGTTTTTAGAGCCAACAAGGGAAGATTTCCAGACTGCATTGAGTTGCTCCATCATTGACAGGAACTTGCCCAGTACAAATAACATATTTTTTATAATTTGCTATCCATTTGTCCATCAAAGACATCTGCCATCATAAACAAAACGATTTCAGTTCTTGATCCATAAATATCCGAGTTCTTTCGTTGGAAGCTGCTTCTTCTTGTCTCTTTCTTTCTGGCGGGTTGGAGACTTATTTGAAAACATGAAAGCATCTCTTGTCCTTCACTGGCAGTAAAAGGATCGCTAGTGCTCTGCATATTGGTTTATTGCTTCGTTTCCTATCAGAATTAAAAAGTTTTCTTGAAAGCAAGCATCAAGCAGACCACGCCGCTTCAAAACAATTTCTACGATCTACGTCATTTTCTAAATGTCATGGCTTTCAAGGCGCTGCTTACCGCACCAAAAACAATGAATTCGAAAAATTTGCCCAAATACGGATGAAAATCTCTTAAAATAAGACCATCACTCCTGTCAAATTGCGTGGAGTTTACCAGGATCTTTAAATCAAAACGATTTTAGTTTTAAACATTTCTTAGATAAATTCACTACCTTTTAAGATTAAATTAACGCGGAAAAATCACACTGCATCCCTGCAAGAAACGTTCAAAGTGGACGAAAATATTCACTTCCGGTCATTTTCCTATACATTTGTATAAGGGCATCAAAGCGAGGCTGAACTCCTCGAGAAAGGTGTTGTCGGGCGTGGGTAGACTTATGACGATGAGTCTCTTGTTTCCTTGTGCTCTTTGACTTCAAGATGTCGCTTCAGTCAACAGAGACTCATAATATTACTCTGAAAAACCTGACCCTATTAGGCCTAATATGCTGGGATTCCTAGCATACCAATCAGATTGCGAGATTTGGCAAAGAACAATCAGTTTCGAACCTTCAATTCGATTGACGCAGCTTACTAAATTTGAAGTAAGTTGCTGCGACAGGTACTTGAAGATTTCTCTGATATGTTTTGGTCTTAAATTGCAGCATTAAAAGACTTATTTTGCACTCACCAGGTAAAGTGAACTTTCTTCTTCAGATGAATACCAAGTTTTGTTGATTAAGTGTCTGCTTACCGTGGTTTCTATCGCATTTCCTTTCTGAGGAGTGACCTTTGAACAGAGTCGAAGCAGTCGTTCGACCCAGATTCGATCAATCGAATGCAGAAGATAGGGTCAGGTTTTTAACTGTTTCATTATGAGTCCCTGTGAGCAAGGTGCCGCAGGGATACAAGGGACTCATCGTCATAAGTCTAGGTACCAGGTAGACTTATGACGATGAGTCCCTTGTATCCCTGCGGTACCTTGCTCACAGGGACTCATAATGAAACAGTTAAAAACCTGACCCTATCTTCAGCATTCGATTGATCGAATCTGGATCGAACGACTGCTTCGGCTCTGTTCAACGGTCACTCCTTAGACTTATCACGATGAGTCCCTTGTATCCCTGCGGTACCTTGCTCACAGGGACTCATAATGAAACAGTTAAAAACCTGACCCTAACTTCTGCATTCGATTGATCGAATCTGGATCGAACGTCTGCTTCGGCTCTGTTCAACAGTCACTCCTCAGAAAGGAAATGCGATAGAAACCACGGTAAGCTGACATTTAATCAACAAAACTTGGTATTCATCTGAAGGAGAAAGTTCACTTTACCTGGTGAGTGCAAAATAAGTCTTTTAATGCTGCAATGTCCACGTTTTTAAGACCAAAACATAACAGAGAAATCTTCAAGTACCTGCTGCAGCAACTTCCTTCAAATTTAGTAAGCTGCGTCAATCGAATTGAAGGTTCGAAACTTATTGTTCTTCGCCAAATCTCGCAATCTGATTGGTATGCTAGGAATCCCAGCATATTAGGCCTAATAGGGTCAACTTTTTCAGAGTAATATTATGAGTCTCTGTTGACTGAAGCGCCATCAAGAAGTCAAAGAGCACAGGGAAACAAGAGACTCATCGTCATAAGTCTAGTCACTCCTCAGAAAGGAAATGCGATAGAAACCACGGGAAGCAGACTCTTAATTAACGAAACTTGGTATTCATCTGAAGAAGAAAGTTCACTTTACCTGGTGAGTGCAAAATAAGTCTTTTAATGCTGCAATTTCCATGTTTTTAAGACCAAAACATTGCAGAGAAATCTTCAAGTACCTGCTGCAGCAACTTCCTTCAAATTTAGTAAGCTGCGTCAATCGAATCGAAGGTTCGAAACTTATTGTTCTTCGCCAAATCTCGCATTCTGATTGGTATGCTAGGAATCCCAGCATATTAGGCCTAATAGGGTCAGGTTTTTCAGAGTAATATTATGAGTCTCTGTTGACTGAAGCGCCATCTTGAAGTCAAAGAGCACAAGGAAACAAGAGACTCATCGTCATAAGTCTAGGTACCAGGGCCAACATCGATGACCTAAGGAAGACAATGGTGGGCCTGGGAACGAGGTTGGACTGAAGCGCCATCAAGAAGTCAAAGAGCACAGGGAAACAAGAGACTCATCGTCATAAGTCTAGTATCAACCCCCAGCAACCCCCGTCTTTCAAATTATTTGTAAACGAGGCTAAACGAAAATGTTGCAGAAATGCCAAGGCTGCCACTCGTAGGGGAAATCCCCTACGGTAGGGGAAATGAAGATTTTGTAGGGGGTAGGGGAAACCTACGGGGAAATGACAAAAAAGTAGGGGAAACGTAGGGGATTTGCAACGACAGTCAATCGAAAATAGAAAAACTACGAATTTGCAGCAAAAATGGAGAATATCACAACTAAACTTGAATCTAAATTATAATCAAGCAGTCAATTGCTCAATTACTCAAAAAAGTCCTGCAAAGGTTGAAGGGAAATGTTCGTTTGATCTCAATGGCCCTCAATATGACAGAGAGTGAGCTTTTTAACTTTTATTGGCATTTACTCTTGAGAATGTTCTCTCAACTATAGTATAGCTGTGCTCTGACGATCCAAGGGGTACTCAGGTATGTTTAGAATAGGGGTGCTCATGCTGGGGTACAATGCATCAACCCAAAAGATAATTTCTGGCATGAAAATAGACCCCAAAAAAGTAATTTTTCCGACCTTACATGCCGGAAAGTTATGAAGTCAGAAAAGCGCCCTGTAGATTACTTGGATATTTATGTTTATCTACTTTTGTAATGTTGCTCAATTCTATGTTTGCTTCTAAACTACATTTTTCCAGATTTATTTTGCAATTTCCCACATTTGAGAGACCCAAAAAAGTAAGCCAGAATTTAAAACTGGTGAAAAGTTTTACTCCAAAGCATGAAAATCTGACCGAAAAACGACCCGATCTAACAGAATATCCACTTTTGGCATGTTTTGACAACCTGCTCTAGAAAAATTGCCTTATTCTGATACCGCATGCTAGAAAAATTGGTAAAAACTATATGCTATCGTCAAATTAGCCCTCAAATTTCTAGCCCTCATTTTTCATGCGGTGCCGTATAACGTATACGGTTTTTCGCATCCGGGCAGGTCGTATGTTTGGCTGTTTTATTGTGATCTAGACGTTCTTGAGGACAGTATATATCATCTCGTTATTAAAAACATCATTTGTATGAATATTAATCAACACAGAGTTTCCTGAAAGAAGATCATTTCTTGCCGCGTTGTCCAGTGTTTGGGCCTAAGCAAGATCGATCACATCGGCGAAATTCACAACATTTTGGAGTTGAAGCTGCCCCATTTTCACCATGAAACGAATCACCAACCTTTACTAATGAAAAGATTATCGATTATTTCCATGAAAAAGGTACAAAATCCAAGCTAATAAAGTTTAAAGCTCGACAGTAGACCCATCAACTGACGCGCGTCGGAGGTGATTCCCTATGCTTAGGTCTGGCTTGTCAATCACATCTCAATTGTCATGCTAATTGCGAGAGTGAATGAGCAAGCATGTTACTACGGAGAGGGCAGAGGGGCAGAGGGGCAGAGGGCAGGGGGCAGAGGGGCAACTTATGATTGCTAATAAAACAAAGCGATTAAACATCCAATGAATGCTTTTTTATACTTTACCAACAATTTCAACTCCTAACCAATTTTTCACAATTAAACATATATATTCACTTCTTGTGTGTATTCCGTAAATTTTTATTATAAGTACAACGGTAGGCTACATTTCACAAAACGATACCCCAATTTAAAAAGCAAAGAGGCAATTCGAATTTGCAGTTTGAAAATATTTTCACGCCATGTACAGATAGCAACAATTTCCAAATGATTTTGAGAATGCAAATTATGTCACTTATTTCTTTGAAATATTGCTATAGACGACTTCTTTTATACGAAACTAAACATTTGGGCAAGTACTAAAACATATGAAAATACGTTAACAGTTTTCTTTATCAAAATAGATAGTTTATTAATTTCTGATTTTACCGTATTTCCCAGCAATGGAGTTTCTTAATTTTTTTGGTAGATTTTAGGCCTAAAACTGATCTTTTAACTTTTTCCGTCCATTATTGCAAGATTCAGGACTTCGAACCCAACTTCCAAATACCTTTTCTAAATATGTTATAGGATGGTTAACAAGATTGCAAACTCAGTTTGGTGGAGCAAAATTGTTTAGTACCAAGGCCTCACCTCTGTAACTTGGAGTTTGTCGTTTTTGTCACAAAAACCGATTGCGTCACTTTTTCCGTCCGTTATTGCAAGAGTGATACCCTGGGTACCAGCCTCTGTTTTTAACGTTAGAGAGGCTGGTACCCAGGGTACAAGAGTGAGGACTTCGAACCCAACTTCCAAATACCTTTTCTGAATAGCTTATAGCATGGTTAATACGATTCCGAAGTCGGTTTGGTGGAGCAAAATTGTTTAGTACCCAGTCTTCACCTTTTTACCTTGGAAACCTTAGATTTTTGGCCTAAAACTGATCTTTTCACTTTTTCCGTCCGATATTGCAAGATTTAGGACTTCGATCCCAACTTCCAAATACCTTTTCTGAATAGCTTATAGGATGGTTAACAAGATTGCAAACTCAGTTTGGTGGAGCAAAATTGTTTAGTACCCAACCCTCACCTCTTTACCTTGGAAACCGTAGATTATTGGCCTAAAACTGATCTTTTCACTTTTTCCGTCCGTTATTGCAAGATTAAGGACTTCCAACCCAGCTTCCAAATACCTTTTCTGAATACCTTATAGAATGATTAACACGACTGCAAACTCGGTTTGGTGGAGCAAAATTGTTTAGTACCCAGTCTTCACCTTTTCACCTTGGAAACCGTAGATGTTTGGCCTAAAACTGATCTTTTCACATTTTCCGTCCGTTATTGCAAGATTCAGGACTTCGAACCAAACTTCCAAGTACCTTTTCTGAATAGCTTATAGAATGATTAACACGATTCCAAAGTCGGTTTGGTGGAGCAAAATTGTCTAGTACCCAGTCTTCACCTTTTTACCTTGGAAACCGTAGATTTTTGGCCTAAAACTGATATGTCCATTTTTTCCGTCCGTTATTGCAAGAGTCAGGACTTCGAACCCAGCTTCTAAATACCTTTTCTGAATAGGTTATAGGATGGTTAATACGATTCCGAAGTCGGTTTGGTGGAGCAAAATTGTTTAGTACCCAGTCTTCACCTTTTTACCTTGGAAACCTTAGATTTTTGGCCTAAAACTGATCTTTTCACTTTTTCCGTCCGATATTGCAAGATTTAGGACTTCGATCCCAACTTCCAAATACCTTTTCTGAATAGCTTATAGGATGGTTAACAAGATTGCAAACTCAGTTTGGTGGAGCAAAATTGTTTAGTACCCAACCCTCACCTCTTTACCTTGGAAACCGTAGATTATTGGCCTAAAACTGATCTTTTCACTTTTTCCGTCCGTTATTGCAAGATTAAGGACTTCCAACCCAGCTTCCAAATACCTTTTCTGAATACCTTATAGAATGATTAACACGATTCCAAAGCCGGTTTGGTGGAGCAAAATTGTTTAGTACCCAGCCCTCACCTCTTTACCTTGGAAACCGTAGATTTTTGGCCTAAAACTGATCTTTTCACTTTTTCCGTCCGTTATTGCAAGAGTCAGGACTTCGAACGCAACTTTCAAATACCTTTTCTGAATAGGTTATAGGATGGTTAACACGATTGCAAACTCGGTTTGGTGGAGCAAAATTGTCTAGTACCCAGCTCTCACGTCTTTTCCTTGGAGAACGTAGATTTTTGGCCTTAAACTGATATTTTCACTTTCTCCGTCAATTATTGCAAGAGTCAGGACTTCGAACCCAGCTTCCAAATACCTTTTCTGAATAGCTTATAGGATGGTTAACACGATTGCAAACTCGGTTTGGTGGAGCAAAATTGTTTAGTACCCAGCCCTCACCTCTTTACATTGGAAACTGTAGATTTTTGGCCTAAAACTGATCTTTTCACTTTTTCCGTCCGTTATTGCAAGAGTCAGGACTTCGAACCCAACTTTCAAATACCTTTTCTGAATAGTTGATAGGATGGTTAACACGATTGCAAACTCGGTTTGGTGGAGCAAAATTGTTTAGTACCCAGTCTTCACCTCTTTACCTTGGAAACCGTAGATTTTTGGACTAAAACTGATATTTTCACTTTTTCCGTCCGTTATTGCAAGAGTCAGGACTTCGAACGCAACTTTCAAATACCTTTTCTGAATAGTTTATAGGATGGTTAACACGATTGCAAACTCGGTTTGGTGGAGCAAAATTGTTTAGTACCCAGTCTTCACCTTTTCACCTTGGAAACCGTAGATTTTTGGCCTAAAACTGATCTTTTCACATTTTCCGTCCGTCATTGGAAGAGTCAGGACTTCGAACCCAGCTTCCAAATACCTTTTCTGAATAGCTTATAGAAAGATTAACACAATTCCAAAGTCGGTTTGATGGAGCAAAATTGTCTAGTACCCAGTCTTCACATTTTTACCTTGGAAACCATAGATTTTTGGCCTAAAGCTGATATGTCCATTTTTTCCGTCCGTTATTGGAAGAGTCAGGACTTCGAACCCAGCTTCCAAATACCTTTTCTGAATAGGTTATAGGATGGTTAACACGATTGCAAACTCGGTTTGGTGGAGCAAAATTGTTTAGTACTCAGTCTTCACCTCTTTACTTTGGAAACCGTAGATTTTTGGCCTAAAACTGATATTTTCACTTTTTCCGTCCGATATTGCAAGAGTCAGGACCTCGAACCCAATTTCAAAATACCTTTTCTGAATATTTTATTGGATGGTTAACACGATGGCAAACTCGGTTTGGTGGAGCAAAATTGTTTAGTACCCAGTCTTCACCTCTTTACCTTGGAAACCGTAGATTTTTGGACTAAAACTGATATTTTCACTTTTTCCGTCCGTTGGTGCAAGAGTCAGGACTTCGAACCCAGCTTCCAAATACCTTTTCTGAATAGGTTATAGGATGGTTAACACGATTGCAAACTCGGTTTGGTGGAGCAAAATTGTTTAGTACCCAGCCCTCACCTCTTTACCTTGGAAACCGTAGATTTGTGGCCTAAAACTGATCTTTTCACTTTTTCCATCCGTTATTGCAAGAGTCAGGACTTCGAACGCAACTTCTAAATACCTTTTCTAAATATGTTATAGGATGGTTAACACGATTGGAAGTTATCCTTCACCAAGTTAGCCAGATTTGGACGCTCGATTCAAAGTTCAAAGTAAAAAGGCGTGACTATGATTCATTGTAGGAGCGGTAGACACGAACGACGATGATACACAATTATATTATCTTGGATGACATTTTTCTTCCAATTCATTAAAAATGTGATGAATTTTTGACAGTATGAATGTGTATGGAGTTCCCTGGTGTCTTTTTGCTACATTAAAGATCTTTGGATGTTGATTGGTTCTCAATTTCAGTGCAAAATTACAGGGCAGGAGCATGATTATAGTATGCGCCCTGGGGGGGGGGGGGGGGCTACATGACTTGTGGATGGACAGGGGTCTGCCACCCGGTTCTCAGAAAGCTACCCTCTTCTAATTACCGACATTTGCTTTGGTACCCACTTTTATGATGAATTTTGACGGACAATTGCCCATTTTAACCATTTTTTGTGAATTTCAGCGAAATCCCACCCTTGTTTATGGAAAATTTGCCGAAAAAGGACCCTTGTTTAGAGAATTTTTGGGCCCAAAAATTTGTGTTAACCATCTATAAACTATTCAGAAAAGGTATTTGGAAGCTGGGTGCGAAGTCCTGACTCTTGCAAGAACGGATAGAAAAAGTGAAAAGATCAGTTTTAGGCCAAAAATCTACGGTTTCCAAGGTAAAGAGGTGAGGGCTGGGTACTAAACAATTTTGCTCCACCAAACCGACTTCGGAATCGTATTAACCATCCTATAAGCTATTCAGAAAAGGTATTTGGAAGTTGGGTGCGAAGTCTAGACTCTTGCAATAACGGACGGAAAAAGTGACTCAATCGGATTTTGTGACAAAAACGACAAACTCCAAGTTACAGAGGTGAGGCCTGGGTACTAAACAATTTTGCTCCACCAAACTGAGATTGCAATCTTGTTAACCATCCTATAACCTATTTAGAAAAGGTAATTGGAAGTTGGGCTTGAAGTCCTGAATCTTGCAATAACGGATGGAAAAAATGGACACATTAGTTTTAGGCCAAAAATCTACGGTTTCTAAGGTAAAAAGGTGAAGACTGGGTACTAGACAATTTTGCTCCACCAAACCGACTTCGGAATCGTATTAACCATCCTATAAGATATTCAGAAAAGGTATTTGGAAGCTGGGTTCGAAGTCCTGACTCTTGCAATAACGGACGGAAAAAATGGACATATCAGCTTTAGGCCAAAAATCTACGGTTTCCAAGGTAAAAAGGTGAAGACTGGGTACTAGACAATTTTGCTCCACCAAACCGACTTTGGAATCGTGTTAATCATTCTATAAGCTATTCAGAAAAGGTACTTGGAAGTTGGGTTCGAAGTCCTGAATCTTGCAATAACGGACGGAAAATGTGAAAAGATCAGTTTTAGGCCAAAAATCTACGGTTTCCAAGGTGAAAAGGTGAAGACTGGGTACTAAACAATTTTGCTCCACCAAACCGAGTTTGCAATCGTGTTAACCATCCTATAAACTATTCAGAAAAGGTATTTGAAAGTTGGGTTCGAAGTCCTGACTCTTGCAATAACGGACGGAAAAAGTGAAAAGATCAGTTTTAGGCCAAAAATCTACGGTTTCCAAGGTGAAAAGGTGAAGACTGGGTACTAAACAATTTTGCTCCACCAAACCGAGTTTGCAATCGTGTTAACCATCCTATAAACTATTCAGAAAAGGTATTTGGAAGTTGCGTTCGAAGTCCTGACTCTTGCAATAACGGACGGAAAAAGTGAAAAGATCAGTTTTAGGCCAAAAATCTACAGTTTCCAAGGTAAAGAGGTGAGGGCTGGGTACTAAACAATTTTGCTCCACCAAACCGAGTTAGCAATCGTGTTAAACATCGTATAACCTATTTATAAAATGTATTTAGAAGTTGGGTTCGAAGTCCTGACTCTTGCAATAACGGACGGAAAAAGTGACTCAATCGGTTATTGTGACAAAAACGACAAACTCCAAGTTACAAGGGTGGGGCTTGGGTACTAAACAATTTTGCTCCACCAAACCGAGTTTGCAATCGTGTTAGCCATCCTATAACCTATTCAGAAAAGGTATTTAGAAGCTGGGTTCGAAGTCCTGACTCTTGCAATAACGGACGGAAAAAATGGACATATCAGTTTTAGGCCAAAAATCTACGGTTTCCATAGGTAAAAAGGTGAAGACTGGGTACTAGACAATTTTGCTCCACCAAACCGACTTTGGAATCGTGTTAATCATTCTATAAGCTATTCAGAAAAGGTACTTGGAAGTTGGGTTCGAAGTCCTGAATCTTGCAATAACGGACGGAAAATGTGAAAAGATCAGTTTTAGGCCAAAAATCTACGGTTTCCAAGGTGAAAAGGTGAAGACTGGGTACTAAACAATTTTGCTCCACCAAACCGAGTTTGCAATCGTGTTAACCATCCTATAAACTATTCAGAAAAGGTATTTGAAAGTTGGTTCGAAGTCCTATGACTCTTGCAATAACGGACGGAAAAGTGAAAAGATCAGTTTTAGGCCAAAAATCTACAGTTTCCAAGGTAAAGAGGTGAGGGCTGGGTACTAAACAATTTTGCTCCACCAAACCGAGTTTGCAATCGTGTTAAACATCGTATAACCTATTTATAAAATGTATTTCGAAGTTGGGTTCGAAGTCCTGACTCTTGCAATAACGGACGGAAAAAGTGACTCAATCGGTTATTGTGACAAAAACGACAAACTCCAAGTTACAAGGGTGGGGCTTGGGTACTAAACAATTTTGCTCCACCAAACCGAGTTTGCAATCGTGTTAACCATCCTATAAACTATTCAGAAAAGGTATTTGAAAGTTGCGTTCGAAGTCCTGACTCTTGCAATAACGGACGGAAAAAGTGAAAAGATCAGTTTTAGGCCAAAAATCTACGGTTTCCAAGGTAAAGAGGTGAGGGCTGGGTACTAAACAATTTTGCTCCACCAAACCGAGTTAGCAATCGTGTTAAACATCGTATAACCTATTTATAAAATGTATTTGGAAGTTGGGTTCGAAGTCCTGACTCTTGCAATAACGGACGGAAAAAGTGACTCAATCGGTTATTGTGACAAAAACGACAAACTCCAAGTTACAAGGCTGGGGCTTGGGTACTAAACAATTTTGCTCCACCAAACCGAGTTTGCAATCGTGTTAACCATCCTATAACCTATTCAGAAAAGGTATTTAGAAGCTGGGTTCGAAGTCCTGACTCTTGCAATAACGGACGGAAAAAATGGACATATCAGTTTTAGGCCAAAAATCTACGGTTTCCAAGGTAAAAAGGTGAAGACTGGGTACTAGACAATTTTGCTCCACCAAACCGACTTTGGAATCGTGTTAACCATCCTATAAGCTATTCAGAAAAGGTATTTGGAAGTTGGGTTCGAAGTCCTGAATCTTGCAATAACGGACGGAAAATGTGAAAAGATCAGTTTTAGGCCAAAAATCTACGGTTTCCAAGGTGAAAAGGTGAAGACTGGGTACTAAACAATTTTGCTCCACCAAACCGAGTTTGCAATCGTGTTAACCATCCTATAAACTATTTAGAAAAGGTATTTGAAAGTTGGTTCGAAGTCCTGACTCTTGCAATAACGGACGGAAAAAGTGAAAAGATCAGTTTTAGGCCAAAAATCTACGGTTTCCAAGGTAAAGAGGTGAGGGCTGGGTACTAAACAATTTTGCTCCACCAAACCGAGTTTGCAATCGTGTTAACCATCCTATAAGCCTATTCAGAAAAGGTATTTGGAAGTTGGGTGCGAAGTCCTGACTCTTGCAATAACGGACGGAAAAAGTGACTCAATCGGTTTTGTGACAAAAATCGACAAACTCCAAGTTACAGAGGTGAGGGCTGGGTACTAAACAATTTTGCTCCACCACACCGAGTTAGCAATCGTGTTAATCATCGTATAACCTATTCATAAAATATATTTGGAAGTTGGGTTCGAAGTCCTGACTCTTGCAATAACGGACGGAAAAAGTGACTCAATCGGTTATTGTGACAAAAACGACAAACTCCAAGTTACAAGGCTGGGGCTTGGGTACTAAACAATTTTGCTCCACCAAACCGAGTTTGCAATCGTGTTAACCATCCTATAACCTATTCAGAAAAGGTATTTAGAAGCTGGGTTCGAAGTCCTGACTCTTGCAATAACGGACGGAAAAAATGGACATATCAGTTTTAGGCCAAAAATCTACGGTTTCCAAGGTAAAAAGGTGAAGACTGGGTACTAGACAATTTTGCTCCACCAAACCGACTTTGGAATCGTGTTAACCATCCTATAAGCTATTCAGAAAAGGTATTTGGAAGTTGGGTTCGAAGTCCTGACTCTTGCAATAACGGACGGAAAAAGTGAAAATATCAGTTTTAGGCCAAAAATCTACGGTTTCCAAGGTAAAAAGGTGAAGACTGGGTACTAAACAATTTTGCTCCACCAAACCGAGTTTGCAATCGTGTTAACCATCCTATAAACTATTCAGAAAAGGTATTTGAAAGTTGCGTTCGAAGTCCTGACTCTTGCAATAACGGACGGAAAAAGTGAAAAGATCAGTTTTAGGCCAAAAATCTACGGTTTCCAAGGTAAAGAGGTGAGGGCTGGGTA
Source organism: Aurelia coerulea (assembly GCA_039566865.1). Classification (NCBI taxonomy): domain Eukaryota; kingdom Metazoa; phylum Cnidaria; class Scyphozoa; order Semaeostomeae; family Ulmaridae; genus Aurelia; species Aurelia coerulea. The sequence goes on along the minus strand of CM076943.1, from coordinate 26,655,430 downwards.
CTAAACAATTTTGCTCCACCAAACCGAGTTAGCAATCGTGTTAAACATCGTATAACCTATTTATAAAATGTATTTGGAAGTTGGGTTCGAAGTCCTGACTCTTGCAATAACGGACGGAAAAAGTGACTCAATCGGTTATTGTGACAAAAACGACAAACTCCAAGTTACAAGGCTGGGGCTTGGGTACTAAACAATTTTGCTCCACCAAACCGAGTTTGCAATAGTGTTAACCATCCTATAACCTATTCAGAAAAGGTATTTGGAAGTTGGGTGCGAAGTCCTGACTCTTGCAATAACGGACGAAAAAAGTGACTCAATCGGTTATTGTGACAAAAACGACAAACTCCAAGTTACAGAGGTGGGGCTTGGGTACTAAACAATTTTGCTCCACCAAACGGAGTTTGCAATCGTGTTAACCATCCTATAAACTATTCAGAAAAGGTATTTAGAAGTTGGGTTCGAAGTCCTGAATCTTGCAATAACAGACGGAAAAAATGGTCATATCAGTTTTAGGCCACAAATCTACGTTTTCCAAGGTAAAGAGGTGAGGGCTGGGTACTAAACAATTTTGCTCCACCAAACCGAGTTTGCAATCGTGTTAACCATCCTATAACCTATTCAGAAAAGGTATTTGGAAGCTGGGTTCGAAGTCCTGACTCTTGCAATAACGGACGGAAAAAGTGAAAAGATCAGTTTTAGGCCAAAAATCTACGGTTTCCAAGGTAAAAAGGTGAAGACTGGGTACTAAACAATTTTGCTCCACCAAACCGAGTTTGCAATCGTGTTAACCATCCTATAAACTATTCAGAAAAGGTATTTGAAAGTTGCGTTCGAAGTCCTGACTCTTGCAATAACGGACGGAAAAAGTGAAAAGATCAGTTTTAGGCCAAAAATCTACGGTTTCCAAGGTAAAGAGGTGAGGGCTGGGTACTAAACAATTTTGCTCCACCAAACCGAGTTAGCAATCGTGTTAAACATCGTATAACCTATTTATAAAATGTATTCTGAAGTTGGGTGCGATGTCCTGACTCTTGCAATAACGGATTTGGAAGTTGGGTGCGAAGTCCTGAAATAACGGACGGAAAAAGTGACTCAATCGGTTATTGTGACAAAAACGACAAACTCCAAGTTACAAGGCTGGGGCTTGGGTACTAAACAATTTTGCTCCACCAAACCGAGTTAGCAATCGTGTTAAACATCGTATAACCTATTTATAAAATGTATTTGGAAGTTGGGTTCGAAGTCCTGACTCTTGCAATAACGGACGGAAAAAGTGACTCAATCGGTTATTGTGACAAAAACGACAAACTCCAAGTTACAAGGCTGGGGCTTGGGTACTAAACAATTTTGCTCCACCAAACCGAGTTTCCAATCGTGTTAACCATCCTATAACATATTTAGAAAAGGTATTTAGAAGTTGCGTTCGAAGTCCTGACTCTTGCAATAACAGACGGAAAAAATGGTCATATCAGTTTTAGGCCAAAAATCTACAGTTTCCAAGGTAAAGAGGTGAGGGCTGGGTACTAAACAATTTTGCTCCACCAAACCGAGTTTGCAATCGTGTTAACCATCCTATAACCTATTCAGAAAAGGTATTTGGAAGCTGGGTTCGAAGTCCTGACTCTTGCAATAACGGACGGAAAAAGTGAAAAGATCAGTTTTAGGCCAAAAATCAAGCAAAAAATTAAGAAACTCCATTTCTGGGAAATACAGAAAAATCAAAGTTAATAAACTATCCTTCTCAGTACTGGCCCAAATTTTTAGTTTCGTATAAAAGAATTCGTGTATAGCAATATCTCAAAGAAATAAGTTATATAATTTGCATTCTCAAAATCATTTGGAAACATTTATTTGTTATCTGTACATGGCGTGAAACAATTTTCAAACTGCAAATTTGAAAACTCTCTTAGGTTTTCAAATTGCGGAAGCATTTTTTTTAATTAACTTGTCAATAATGGAGCCTAAGAAGTGAATATATATGTTTGAGTTTGAAAAATTGCTTCGAAGTTTTAATTGCTGGTGAAGTATAAAAAAGCATTTGTTTGACGTTGGATCGCTTTGTTTTATTAGCAATCATAAGCCGCCCCCCCCCCACCCTCTGCCCCTCTCCGTAGTAACTTGCTTGCTTTGGCTCATTGACTCTCGCAATTAGCATGACAATTGAAATCATGAGTGATTGATGTGACTGTCAAGCCCGACCACAGCCTGGGGAATCACCTCCGACGCGCGTCAGTTGATGGATCTACTGTCGAGTGTTAAACTTTATTAGCTCGGATTTTGTACCTTTTTCGTGGAAATAATCGATAATCTTTTCATTAGTAAAAGTTTGTGATTCGTTTCATCTGGTTTCATGGTGAAAAAGGGGCAGCTTCGACTCCAAAATGTTGTGAATTTCGCCGATGTGATTCATCTTGCTTAGGCCCAAACAATGGACAGCGCGGTATGAAATTATCTCCTTTGAGGAAATTCTGTGTTGATTAATATTCATACAAATGATGTTTTTAATAACAAGATGTCATATACTGTCCTCAAGAACGTCTAGATCACATTAAAACAGCCAAACATACGACCTGCCCGGATGCGAAAAACCGTATACGTTATACGGCACCGCATGAAAAATGAGGGCTAGAAATTTGAGGGCTAATTTGACGATAGCCATTGAAACTGTGGCTAAAGTTAATTAAAGTAGGTATCAGCAGCATACAAGTGAAATCTTTCAATAGGGCACAAGGAAACCCGCACATCTTTCTATTGTACGCTTATGATATCATCGCATATCCCAATCACATGACTGAAAATAAGGTTTTTGAGACAACTTTTGGAGTACCTTCATGAAAAGAAAAATGGATATTGGACTAATAAAGATACAGAGCTGGTTTTACCACGAATCGATTCTAGAGGCCCCACTCCAAATTTGTGTTTTTGCATTTTTGGTTAAAATCTCATCAGGGATTGGCGTTACAGTACATCAAATTTCATTCCTTCGAAAATAGGTCTATGTTCAAGAATCTTTCAGGTACGGGACAAATAAGATATAGCTTTCAAAATTTCACATGCTACCTGAGTCAATATGTCCTGGAATAGCATGAAAGTATTTGTCATAAAAGTATTTGTTTGATGTGTGATTTTCGAGAATCCTTGATGAATTATAGCTATTTGCTACCGAGAAAGCTAGCCTACCTTCACCCACAGCAGAATCCCAGCAATTGGCATTATGTCACTCTCTTTTGCAATAGCAATGTTATTGCGAAAGAGAGTGACTTAACAATCAGCAAAAACATTTACGAATAAGATCACCACAAATCCTAGAGCCCCATCGCCCTGTTCCGTATCACTGGCTGCTGTGAACACTTCTTTGTGTACAATCTCTTGATGTTTGTTTACAAGGGGAATGGGTCCTGCAAATAAAAATGCGTGTGAAAAAAATACTTTGCTGTTGTCACAAGCATTTGGACACTTTTGGTTTGGACAAAAATATTTTACCATACGTGTATTTATGTTGTTTTATATGTGAAAGTGTGATTTTTGACCACAGGTACAGTACAATTGCCAGATCACAAACTGCAGGAAGTTACAGAAGGGGCATCTCAAATTTCAAAATGAAGAGAAACTGTGGTAAGACAGTTTTTTAGTTGTAAGCTTTATTCATACGTTTATTAGAATGTTACTGTATAGAACTGTATAGAGTATAGCTGTGATACTCTTTAGGGTTTTCAAGAAATTAAGAATTGGAGCCATGGCTGAAAGTTTCTCAAAATTATCTTGAATAGTTAACTTACTTAAAGGGAATCGACATAGTTAAAAGCTGGCCCGGGCCAGGTTAAAAATATAATCCATTGTACTCGACAACTTTGACGCATCCGGTTTCTTTGTGTAGCTAAAGAAACAATGGGTTTGTGGGCGTTTCTTTAGCCTATGTCTATTCCCTTTAACTTATCTATTAATTTCTTCATTTCTTTATTTATACATTTGTATGTTTGATTTAGATTAGTTTTATATATTGTAAATATGTATAGCTAGAGAAACACAATCGAATAAAAATAAGATGACAAACAAATCTGAGAGTTGAGTCTCTAATAAGCTGCTTCTTGTATAGAATAATGTAGGTGTACAGTGGCAGTTTAGGCCACCTTAGTTGAAGAACTAAGGGCCCCCCACCAAAAGGGGCCCCCAACAAAATTTTTTGCATTGTGTTTTTTGACCATACTGTGCTACAGTAAAAGGCTTCATAAGGCGATCCCAAACCCTTACTAACCAGTGTGCCTAACACAGGGGGGGGTACTCCCATTGTGGCCTGACAGGGGGGTCCAGTCAGGGTTAAAGAGGGACAAAGCAAAAATTTTGAAAAATGCCCTCAAATGGTAGTATCTTTTTACAGAAACCCCCAAACGGTAGTTCGTGGAACTGAAATTCCCTAGTAGTGAAAATTTTCTAAAGGTTTTCAAGATTTTCTGTGGAAAAACTGATTGAACAAAGCAAGAAAACTTCAAAATTCATTGATAATTATCACTGCAACAACCATATTGCCATGCGGAGGAGCCTAATGAATGTAAATCTAATAACTTGCCAGGAATCTTGAAATACCCCCAATTGGTAGTATGAGTTTGACAAATAGGGCCATTTTGTAGCCATTTTGTAACACCCTCAAACCGACTGGACCCCACTGTTAGGCCATAATGGGAGTACCCCCCCCCCTCCCCGGGGCCTTCGTTCATTTCGTTTTTGTTTATTCGCTATAGTTTATCTCAAAACTTTATTTCTGAGACGTTATCACCCAATAACATACTATGACTTTGCATTATGTTTACCAAGATTCTGTTCATAAACTATAATTGTGTTTATTCACATGGACAGCTTTCATGTACAAAGGGAGAACACTTGGCCTGCTCTAAATTTACTGCACCCATTACACTAAATTTATCCGCAGAAACTTTAAACCTAGTTTTTACGCCAAAGAACCTGCCATGGAGGATATTTGTTGGCAGCAGTTTTGTGTGTTCAAATTGATCTTCATCAAACAGTAAGGCAGTACCATCCGAACCTTTGATATTGTCGTATTTCTTTAAAAGCATTTTTCAGATATCATATATAGTAATTTCAAACCGAAGAATAACAGTTTATCATGTAAATTACTTTTTGAAACGCATATCATACAAATGTGCTAAATTTGCTGTTGGTTTTTCCTATGTAAAAATTTCTTTTCCACATAGCGTGCATTTTTTGAGGTTCTAAAGGGAATGGTTTCAACAAATTTCAAACTGCCTCGAACCCCCTTCCCCCGTAGAGCTCACTTTGCTTCGCGGTCTCCACATAAGGGCCCCATCTTACTAAATTCCTAAGGGCCCCGGGTGTCTCCGTTACGCCACTGTAGGTGTGCACACTGCTTTATATTGCCTTTCCAAGTTTTCCTTTGGTATGGAAGAAATTATCATTTTTAATTCGAAAACTTTTAGAATTATCAAGAATTCTCATATGAATTTCAAGAATTTTTGGCATTATGATGGGAATTCTTGAGCCACATGAAAGCCCTTAAATTTTTTTCTGAATAACAATTCTTATGAACTGAAAATGTTATGAAGAATAATTAGGCAGGAAAACGAATTGCACTGAGCACAAGGCTTGTACTGTATGAGCAGAAACTAGTCTTTGGAGCAGGATTTTCTGACTGAGCTAATCTAGAATAGTATGTTTAATTTTTGTTGTTTAAAATTGGTCGAACAAAGTCAGTTGTGGTGCTAAAATAGTTGACCAAATCAAACTACTGTTTGTGTCAGCAATGCGAAACAACATTAATGCCATTGGTATTGGTATATTTACTGTAGGTATATTTGTCAATGAAACTGAACTGAACTGGTGTTCATGATTAAGATAGCAAAATCTGTTTTGCATTGCAGGTAGTGAATTCATAGTAAGCATCTCTGTTTTTGAATGTCAGCTTTGTGAAGTGCTTCTTCGTCATCAGAATGACATCGAAGAACATGTTGATACAATTAAGCATCTGGCAAGTTACAAGGTAAACTTTTTCTGCAATAAACTAGATGTCATTAACATTTGATACATTTAACATTTGAAACAGCCGACCAAGGGCATCTTGACACAACTCATTAAAAAGTGGGCACTGCAGGAAGAAGTGCTCATTATCTTCTTTAGCCATGTCACAATTACAAAACTGGTTAAGACAATTAAAGTTATGACGAAATTTGTGTTCATTAAGGGAGCTACAGTAAATTCTAGAGGTCATTTCGTTAATAATTGAATTTCCTGCAAGTTAGCAATGCCATAAATTGGATTTCTCTCTGGTCTTTCGCGTGCGAGTAACATGCCCTTAAAATCAGTGAGCGTTGAAGAAGTCCTCAGTTCGTCGTTAGTGAGCATTGAAGAATTTTCAGTTCTTCGTCAGTGAGCGTTGAAGAATTGTTCAGTTCTTCACAGGAGTTCCATTCAAGTAAAGTATTATAAAAGTATGTGTTTGAATAGTGTGCAGTTCTAGTTACATTTTCGGCATATGTGCTCGAGTGTCTTAAGTTGTGGGACATTGGCCTGACATGTGGTACCACAGCAAACAGGAAGTAAAGAAATTGAACTTTTCTTAGTTTGACAAAACGACACAACCTTCTAAGCCATCTTCTATCATGCAAAGTTTCCCACTCGGTATTTAAAGGTATGTGGATATTTTGAGCGTGCAGTTTGTTTGATATTAGTGGCAAATACGTACATCATTCAGTTTGTAATTGTTTGCCTTTTTGGAAACAAACATTTCATGCTTTTCAAATATTTTTAATCATTGAAAAACAACAAGGAAGAATTTTATCGTGGATTTGATGATCAATTTTTGAGGATTTTTAAACAGGAGTAAACCCAGTATCTTTATGCTGACTTGATGTTGACTTCCACTTTACTAATGTTTTTAGAAACAATTAAAAAACACATTCAATGAACATGCGTATGCCCAGCAAAGGAATGTTAATGAACAAGACTCGTTGAAAGACCAGGATTCATTTCAAAACGTAAGTATGCAGTGAATGAGTAAAATATACAGGCCCTGATTGAAAGACTTTTGCAATTTTGTTACTTTTTTCGCGAAAATTGATATTTGAGAATTGTCGATTTTTTTATTCAAATATGAAGTTTTACAATACATTTTACATGCTACTACTGTATACCTAATTCTAATTACTATACGACACTACAGGTACGATACCATGGGGAGCGAAAGACGATGACTGCCCTATGACCAATATATAAAAACACGAAACGTTAAACTGTATACAGTTACACTACCGACACTTAAGAATTAATGGATAGTATACATACCACGCTACAACTAATACAGATTGAAATGCTAATTATAAATACATTTTACAAATAACTATTTGAGCCGGTTTCACATTAGATGTCAGGCAAAAGTATAATGGTGAAAATATGCTATTGACGATTTTGACAGAGTCAATTCCGGAAAATTGTCTTCCTCCCCTCATTTGTCAAAAGATGTTTATAAAATTTCTTGAGTCGTTGCACAATAAGTAGCAGCAAAAAGTCAAAGTTTCCTGGCCATGATTGTTCTCCTGGCAGAGTTATTATAAGAGGTCTACAAGGGGGCAAATTTGCCCACCCCAAACCAAGGGTTAGGGTTAAACGAAAGGAATTACTTATGCTTTGCCCTAAACATATGCATCAAAACAAGATTTTTTTCCGTGGGAAGATTGAGAATTTCCTGGACGATGCTTAAATTCCTCTCTTCATCATTAGGTATATGATGATGATAGTCTCAGAGAAGAAAGTTGTCCGGATGTCAGGAATGCAGATGCGGTGACAGAGGACCATATTGGTGGGTCAGATTCAGATCAAGTGATGAGTGATCCAAGTGAAGGATGCAACACTTTGAAAGAAGCTGGAGAGGGAGGATTTCAAGGAAGGCTACTAAAAATTGAAGATACCAATGTCAACAATACCAAAATGAATGAAAATGTGTCCACCACAGACTTGACTACAAGGGAAATTTATCCGTGTGATGTTTCAGGGACTCATATGCAAAGAGCGCAAGAAGGGGCTTACACAGCCATAAAAATCAAGCAGGAAGAAGACGATGTTGATGATTATTATGATGACGAAGCTGGGATAATTGGAGGATTTTTAGAAGACAGTGATGATGACGTGAATAATGATGGTGAACATTACAATGTTGAATTAATGGCAGGATATACGATCGACAACAATTTAAAGGTTTGGGAATTCTATTTACCGTCTCTGACACTGTTATCTTTCAGCTGAGATGAGGAGGGTTCCATCGAAAAAAATTCTATTCGCTTTTGTTTTCTTGAAAATCTTACCATCCCTGGTATTGCTTTCATCTTTCTAAAGATAAAATATGGATACTTCAGTTTTAAGACAGGGGTAACAAGGACAGATTTTGTAACACAATAGCATGAGATGCTTTTGTTGACACCTGAATTTAAAGCGATTTGTGGCTGCCGACAAAGGAAATTCTCTCAACCATAAACTCAAACAAACAAAGCCGCAAAGGTTTTTCTGAAACCCAAGTAGCTAGCGCGCTCGTTGTGCATTCCATAAATTGTTTTTAAGGGCAAACATGAGCATACATCGAAAGAAAAAGGATATATCTACACATTTACCTCGGGCATTTTATTTCTTTTGTTCAGAAGCTGAGCTTTAATTACACCCAAAAAAATGAGAGAATTCAATTGCTTTCCGATCGGCTTTTGAATAAAAAAATCAAATGCCCGTGGCAAATGTTTAGATATATCCTTCTTCTTCCGATCTATGCTCATATTTGCTCTAAAAAAATTTCTGGAATGCTCAACGAGCGAGCTATAGCTTCCTGGGTTTAAGAGAAACTTGTGCGGCTTTGTTCGTTTTGGATTTATGCTTGAGAGAATTTCCTTTGTCTGCAATCGCTAATCGCTTTCAATTGTAGTGTCAATCAAAATCACCTCGTGCTATTGTCTTACCAAATCTGTCCTTGTTGACAGGGGTATCTTTCACTTTCAGCATCAAAGATTATCAGGAAGCAGCCAAGAAGAATCTATCCCAATTTTACCTCCAAATGCTAGCCTATCCTTAGATGAAGATCAAACGTGTCATACATCAGCATCAATAAGTGAACGCCAATTGCAACTGAACGTAAGCTTTGACATCCTACAATCACAAAAAGACGGCGAAAACATAGCATCAACAAGTTCTGAAAAGAGATCAACAACTGTTCTTGAGATGAACGTAGACAATAATGAAGATGTTGATTTAGATGTTAACACACACGTTGACACAGATTATCAAAAAAACGGTAAATATACTTAAAGCTTAATATTTTGCATAAAACAGAAGATACAAAATCGAAAAAAGTTAATTTTCTATGGAACACAAAGTCTTCCGTAAATTAAAAGACGGATTTTCTTCAAGCCTGACTCGTACGCTTCTATTTGATGTATCGGGTGACTCATTAAAATGTCCACCTGTTTGAAAAATAGTTACAACGAAAATAGTTACGCAATTAAAAATCAGTCTTTCGGAACGGCCGGAAAATGGCATAAAACGCGCAATCAGATCTTTACAGGTCGCTTGCAGTCAAGCATAGGTTCCAAATCTTTATCTCTGCGTAAAAAGGTGGATGTAAAATTCAATGACCTATTTCTTCTGATTGAATAGCTTGAAAGAAACTTTAGATATTTATCTATAATTCTACCGTTGGACTTTTGACAGATTTTGAATATTTTTGGAAATTACAGCGTATCTTAAATTTCAGCTCATTTAAGGATGTGACGTCATAAAATTCCTAAATCATACTCCAGATGAGTGACAGACTTTTGCTTCATACCATTTTGTTGGCATTCATAAACTATGGTTTTCTTCGAAATTATTTCATATTACGACAAACAGTTTAGAAATTACGATGCTTTTAAATTTTTTTGAAAATTTTTCTTGAATTCTTGAAAAAGAAGAAAAGCTTTCTAATTCTGAAAATGTTGAAGATTTCAGAAAAATCCACCTGTAGAATTATGGAGAATTAGCTAAAGTTTTTTTTAAAGCCGTTCAGTTCAAAGAAATAGGTCACTCAATTTTACATCAGCCTTTTTGAAGATTTAGAACCTATGCTTTGCAGTCAATTGAAATTATTTTGAGGCTAAGGACGACTAATGAAATGAAGAATTAAAACAGAGTCCAAAAAAGAAATTGATATTTTATTTATTTGTTTTATTTATTTATTCATTTTTATTGATCTGTTCGTGTAGAATTTAATCAAATTTTCATTGCAAGTCAGGTTTGTAATTGTCTTGCAGTTTTATTCCCAGAGTGTGTTGTTACTGATGTGCTCGAGAATAGTTTATTTCAAAGATTGGACAATGCTTCATAATTCTGTTACTGTCGCAATGATTGCAGGTAAATATGAAGTTTACTTTCTCTATCCTTTCATTTTAGAACCAAGTCAAAGATTGAGAAGGTATCTTCGAATGCCGATATCACCACGAAAGAGAGGAAAAATTAATTTGCACAAAGTTGATAGAACACAGAATACTAAGAACTGTGGTGGACATGAACGTAACAATTCGACGTCCAATATACGTACTGTATGCGACGAGGACCTCAGAACAGGTATGGCGTTGAAGAGACAGAAATGTGTCCATACCAACGAAAAACCATATTCATGTGTTGTTTGTGGCAAAGTTTTCAATACTCACAAATACCTTGAATTGCACCGAAGGATTCATACTGGAAAGAAAGTTCATGATTGTAATGTTTGTTGCCAGTCATTTAATCAGCAAGGAGATCTTGGGATGCACGAAGTGAAACATACTGGAGAGAAGCATCTTTCGTGTGAAGTATGCCAGAAAACATTTACTGATAGTAGCAAACTTAACAGACATCAGCGAATGCATACTAGAGGGAAGCCTTTCACATGTGATTGGTGTGGAAAAGCATATACCTTCGCTAGCTCACTTAAACAACACAAGCAAATACATACAGGAGAAAAACCTTTTTCGTGCAATACTTGTGGGAAAGCTTTTGCTGCGAGTGGGAACCTTAAAGAACATGAACGAACACATACAGGAGAGAAGCCTTTTTCTTGTAATATTTGTGGGAAAGCTTTAGCCACGAGAATGGCCCTTAAACAACATAAGCGAATACATACTGGGGAGAAACCATTTTCTTGTGATGTTTGTGGGAAGGCATTTACTGCCAGTAGCAATCTTAAAAGACACCAGCAAATGCATACAGGGGAAAAACCTTTTTTGTGCAATATTTGTGGGAAGGCTTTTGCTGCCAGTGGGAACCTTAAAGAACATGAACGAACACATACAGGAGAGAAACCTTTTTCTTGCAATATTTGTGGGAAAGCTTTTGCTGCGAATGTGAGCCTTAAACGCCACAAGCGAATACATACTGGAGAGAAACCATTTTCTTGTGATGTTTGTGGGAAGGCATTTACTGTAAGTGGCAAACTCAAAAGGCATCATCGGATACATACAGGAGAAAAGCCATTTTCGTGCAATATTTGTGGGAAAGCTTTTGCTGATAGTTTTACCCTGAAACAACATAAGCGAATACACACAGGAGAGAAACCTTTTGCGTGCAATATTTGTGGGAAAGCTTTTGCTGTTAGTAGGGCCCTTAAAGAACATAAGAGAATACACACGGGAGAAAAACCTTACGCGTGTGATATATGTGGGAAAGCATTTACTGTCAGTAGGGCCCTTAAAAAACACAATCTATTACATGTTTGAGAAAGGCCTTATTCGTGTGTCATATTGAAAAGCATTTGATTGAAGTGCCTCTCTTGAAAGACGTTAGTGAATGCATGTTGGAGACAAACCATTGGAATGTGATCACTGTTGAAAAATATGTTCTGGCAACAGATAATCTCACTTAAAGACAGAAGCTACTACATCCTCGTGAAAGGCCTTTTTCGTGGGGCATAGATATAATAGGATTTACTTGACATGCGACCCTTGAAAACTATCAGCGTGTATATGTTACAAAAATCATCAAGGCAACTCTGGAAAACATTCATGCATCAGAACGTTTTCGATAAATCGCTGCAACCCTTTCGTCTCGCAAAGAATGTTTTTTTTCATTAGGTAATTCTTTTCTATAGTCTTGTTACTTGTTTCTTTTGTATTTGTTGTCCAAGTCTGTTTCAAAATAGTAACCAGGTAAGGCTTTTCTCCCCCGACCATAAATATTACCCATGCATATTCTCGATATCCATTGAAATTCCCTGTATTTCTGAATGTTTTAGGACAGACTTTGAGTTAATTTCAAATGGCCGTAGGGTTGTCGTGAAATTTCATACTCCCTGTGGCATCATTGTTTAACATGAAAACATACAGTCATAGAATCTCTCGATGTACAGCAATGGTACCCTTCTCTTCTACCCCCGCGTTCTCACCTCGCTACAGCAATGAAATGCATCTAACTTAAGCTCAAATGGACGCATTGATGACGTTAACTTATCAATTTACATGTCATTCCGAGGTATCCGAGATGTCCGCGTTTTTTACTATACCCTATACATAATCGAAAATGCGGACATACGGGAATCTCGGAACTAGATGAAAGTTGAAACTAGCTATTAAAGGTCATGCAGGCGTACATTAATGCATACATTGAATTGATGAGTACATTTGGGTGTAATTAGATGCATTTCATCGGTTAAGCATAGAAAATGCGAAAGCAGAAGGATCAAGAGTTTCCAAACTGAAAACCAAGTACATGCAAACATCTCTAAGCACGCAGATGCGAAAGATTACGAGTGGGCTTGTCCCAATTTGCAGAAAAATTACTGTGAAGTGAGAACGAGGAGGTAGAAGGGTATACACAGTACCAATATCAATTGCCGCGCATCGAGATATTCTATATAATTCGATGAACAATAATGGGAATACACTTGGAAAATACTATATTATATATAAATACCAAATCACCACAAAGAAAAACACTATTTTCAAAGTAGTTCAGCCCTGAAACCTCCACCCAGAAATAAAACCAAAAATAGTTATAAATCTATGACAATTATCAATATTCTAATTTCACAGTGATTGCCATTTATCCTTTCCATGTCAATAGGTATGCTTGCTTCATCAAATCCCAACAAAATTCTTGGATCAGTAACCGCATTTTTGAATGAAGGTCAAACTTCGGCTGTCAGATTTTTGGAGGTTTTTCAGGGAGCTGGTATCAGAATATATTTCTGTGTCATTAGAGCGAAAAATTATTCATTTTCTGAAGGCAGAATTATGAACCAAATGAGATTAAAAAGGTCTTCTTCATCTGACTTCATGTTCACATGAGAAAATAAAAAATCATAGGTAAATCGACTGGACGGTAGATCTTTTGAAATATTATGTTAGCGCTATAACACTCAAAATTTCAAATTTTACAGAAATATGTGTCGTTTTGCAAAAAACAAAGCGTTCCGAGATATCCGCGTTTTCGTGTATGCATAGGGTGTATTCGAAAACGCGGGCATCTCGGAAATCGAGAAATCTCGCAATATGTGATTACCAACATTTCTATGAGTTCCGAGTGTTCTGTGTTTTGACCTGGCCCAATTTTGTAGCTCACTTAAAAGACAGAAGCAATTATATGCTTGATAAACAGATTTTCTCCTGGCATTTAGTAGAAATTATTTCCCTATGAGTGGCACCCTAAAAACGAATCAGGACATATCTCTGGGAATATATTTAAGCGAACGCATTCATCATTTATGAGGCCCCCAAAGGGGGGGTCCCTGGAGCACTGGAGCCCATCATTTTGACAGTATGGAGCCCGGAGCCCAAACGATTTCCATAGTGGAGCACTGGAGCCCATTGCTTTCTCCATGTGGAGCCCTTTATCTCAAACAATTTTATTTGTGAATGCCAAGCAAAAAACGGACAACATTTAATTACGAAAACTATATGAATAAGGAGTGAAACTATTTGAGCTTGTTAGTAGATCTCAACATCAACTTTGAAATGAATTTTTGAAGTTTTCAGGTTTCTTCGAGACGTTGTTTCTGGAAATCTGGCCATTTACTTATGATTGGAAATCTTTCAGTTAGAATTTCAATCCTTCTGCGCTAGGAATTTTATTCTTTTTTCTAAACAATATTGGTAAAAAGATCAGAACTTGCAGTGAAAATTGACAAACAGATAATTTTGCAAGGAGATTTATATTCGTAAACCAGTGGCATGGGCAGGGCAAATTAAGTGGGGGGGGATTGAAACGAGACGGTCTGGGGGAAAAATTTGGGGCCACGCCCTTTACTTTGGCTTAGAATGCATCTCCCAATATCATGCTTGCCATTAGCGACAAGAAAACTTTGATAGTTTTGTGAACAGTTATCCTATGAATCAGAGCAGGAGGAAAATTTTTGAAAAAAGATCTTTTACTTTGGCTTAGAATGCATCTCCCAATATCATGCTTGCCATTAGCGACAAGAAAACTTTGATAGTTTTGTGAACAGTTATCCTATGAATCAGAGCAGGAGGAAAATTTTTGAAAAAAGATCTTTTACTTTGGCTTAGAATGCATCTTCCAATATCATGCTTGCCATTAGCGACAAGAAAACTTTGATAGTTTTTTGAACAGTTATCCTATGAATCAGAGCACGAGGAAAATGTTTGAAATAAAGATCTTTTACTTTGGCTTAGAATGCATCTTCCAATATCATGCTTGCCAGTGCTAAAATGGAAGATTTTACTTTCTAGGAAAATTCTTATTTCTTACCCAACCTATACCCAGCTATTTTCTCTTCGGTTTTAGAGGAATCTCGAGGACCTTCTTTTGACAAAAGTGGGGGGCAAATGCCCCCCCTTACCCCTCCGTGGCCACGCCACTGTCGCAAACGATCTATTTTCAGACCTTCAAGGGAGTGGCGTGGCCAGGGTAAATTAAGTAAGGGGTATTGACATGAGGTTTTGCCCACAGGAAAATTTTTGGGACCAAGCCCTTTACTTTGGCTCAGAATGCATCTCCCAATATCATACTTACCAAAAGCGACAAGAAAACTTTTATAATTTTGTGACAGTGGCAGTCATTCTATAAGTCAGAGCGTGAGCAAAATCTTTCAAAGAGATATCTTTTATTTTAGCATGAAGGCATCCCCTGATTCCATAATTAACAGTGCTAAAATGGATGCTTTAATAGTCTTATAAATGAGCTAATTGAGTAGACATCGTGCCTTGTGGACCACATAGTTGCCCACGAAAACTTGACTACACTTGAGCTTCTCCTACAGTTGTATGAAGGAACTTATTGGTTTCAGCAGATGAAAGATGCTTTCATCGATAGAGTGGTCTTTCCGTTTTTCACAAGATGCATTAACCCCAAAAGCTCTCCAAACAATACCAAGATAACCCAAAGTACCGGGTGTCCCAAAAAATGTATACGGATTTGATTGAATCTAGCGCTGTGAATTTAGCTTTAATCAATGTATAATCACTCTAAAGATGTTTCTTGATAGTTAACTTGAATATACAATGCCTGCCAAAAGTCCTTGGAACACTTAGGCCATTTCTTGACAATCCGCAGTTCTAACCATAGCGATTAGGCTTAAACACCCCCCTCACCCCCAAAACAATTTTGATTTGCAAGGTTATTGTCCTAGCATTCCATCAGAGTCGCGAATCGTCCTGCCATCCCCATTTTGTCATCACAGAACAACATTGTTCTGAGGGGGAGAGGGGGAAATCGCAAAAAAACTGCAAAAATAGCAAAGGTGTTCCAAGACTTTTGGCAGGCATTGTAGATACCTTGTTTGTTGGTATTGGTGCTTTGAGAGCAGACAAGTTAATCTTGAAAGCTCAAATTTGCCTCTCTCTCCAAACCAGAGCTTTAGCCTTTTGGCCTAGGCAATTTATTAAGGCACAGCGTATAAATCAACGATAGCCTTGATGACATTTGAACAATTTTGGAACTTGTGTTATTCAGTTTTCCAGAAGTCACACCCCCCCCCCCGTCACCCATTGGGAAGTCTCTTAATTTTTCGTTAATTTCAGTTCTTAATTTCAATATGCTTCAGGAATTTGCTGAGGCCAAAAGGCCAAAGCTTTGGTTTGCAAGTGCACCCAAATTTGAGCTTTCAAGAAGCACCAATACCAACAAACGAGGTTATCTATGTTCAAGGTAACTATCGAGAAACATTTTGAGAGTGATTAGCCATTGGTTAAAGCTAAATTCGGAGTCAACCAAATTTGTATCCATTTTTGAGACATCCGGTATTTTCTAGGGGACTTGTGCTTGTTTTCAGCTTTAGTTGCGCATATCCAGTTTAAACCACAAACTGCACTTTCTCGCTCAAGAAACAACGAGTGCAGTCTGGCACTACGCGGCTTGCTAAAACTGACAAAATCATTTTTTCATTAATTTTAAAAAGTGGAGCCCTGGAGCCCTGAAAAGTATGCAATGGAGCCCTGGAGCACGGCAATTTTGCCTTTGGGAGCCCGGAGCCCATAGAAATATGCCCTGGAGACTTGGAGCCCGAGATCCCTTAGGGGGCCTCATTTATGCGAAGTTCGTACGTAAGCGTTTAGCGTACTTTTTATCAATTAAAAACAACAATTATCAAAACTACAAACTACAAATACATTTAACTGTGACATTCATGGCGCGGAAAGACTTGAAGACTCGATGTCACCGAGTCCCCACCATGAATGTCACTTTCGATTATGGAATATTTTGAAAGGGAGGCAAACGCATTATTTGTATAATTTTGAGGTGAGAGGTTGTTAACGTGATAAAGTTTTATGCGATGTCTGGGGGTGATGGTTAAACGTTCAGTGATATGACTTTTTTCAGATTGCTTTTGTCCTTTTGCTTGGGAGACAAGCGAGTATGTTGTAGAAAGTTGGGCCTAAGTTGCAGTAAGGACCCAGATCAGTGTAAGGACTCCGTAGACTGATTACAATGAGTCCCAGTAATCGCTATTCAAAACGAGACTAATACACCAGACCGAGACCGCTCTTACTGGGACTCATAATATTACGGCAATATTTTTGGACTGACTTTTTTCACTTTTGAACGCCCTTGGGAACGAGGCTGATATACACAGTCATGTACAAAGTATACAACAGAATACAACGCCATTGGAATTTCTGCAAATTCGATTGATTGATGTTGACCAACGGAAACTCGAAGCTCAAAGCAGAGTTTCAAGGAGCTTAGCCGGACAGAACAAAGTCTTACGAACAAGAATACCATGAAAACAGTTGGCGACAATATCAAATCTTCAAATCTTGTATGTAGGTACTATTTTGCTGCTTTCGCTAAGCATTAACTGATTTATTGTCAAGTTTTCAAATCAATGTGTTTCATTTGAAAACTACAAATGTTTGTGCTTTTCCTGCCTAGGCCCTTATCGAAACGAGGCAGGCATAGTCATTTCAAAATAATGGCGTTTGATTATGAGTCGTAGTTAGGAGCGTCCGGCAGTATTTCAATAGCGATAACTACGACCATATCATCAGTGTAAGGACTCCGTTGCAAATTCCAAAAATTGTTCTTGTTCTAATGGTTTGTAAACGAGGCTGAAAGAAAATGTTGCAAAGCCAAAGCCAAAATCTGGTATTTGGGAATTGTGACTACTACTGGCTGGGGAATGGTAAATAAATGGGCAGCATTTCTTCGAATTTCATTGTCTGTGGACCACCGTCCCGAAGGTAAGTGTTGCCCATTTTTCTGAACCAGTTGAATGTTTATTTGGAGTATTAAGTTGTTTCTAACTAAAACAATATAGCCAGCCGCACATTTTGCTAACTTTCTATCTACTTCTGGTCTAAGCTCAGCAACTCAAAAAGAAAGATTTGGATAATTTCAAATACTACTGTACTAGACTAGATGTTATTTTAGCCGCACTATTCAACAATTTAACTCTCGTTTTAGCAAATTGTAGCTTTAAATTGTTTATCCTCGGTTTAGTTTAAGCAGGTCCACATCAGCTCTAACGCTGACTATAGTATACTCTTGACTTGACCCTGCTGTACAAAGTAGTTATTACGTATGTATTATGGCTTGCTGTTTTCCACTTTTGGTTGTTAAATGAAAAAAGATTTAATTAGCTAGGCCTGGTGTAGATAGGCCTGTTCAATTGTTGTTCAACTTTTTCCTTCCGAGCAATATTGACCCTAAATTTTATTCACAAAACTGGTCGGTTCGGTTAAGATAATTTCAGTATGCACTACATAGATACTAAGTCCTACTCTTCGTCATTTTTTTCTTTAAAATTTTTGTTAAGTCTGTTTCACATTGGATGTAAGGCGACTTTAGTGTGAATGTGAAATCCATCCAAGCAAACTCAAATCTTTCAAATCCGTAATATTGCGACAGCACAGGTGAGGTGTTGTTGGGTGGTGGGGACTCTGGGGGGGGGGGGGGGGACAGTAGCGGCGACAGTGGTTGTCGGTGGTGTTCTCTCGGCCGGGGTTTCTGCAGTTCAGCATAATCGCCTGTGCTGGCCTGACTTCCAATGTGAAACAGATCCTAGTATGTATCCGTATTTAGTCGTATTTAATCGTTATGTGTATCTCATTGTAACTTGTCTTTTCCTTTTTGTTTCCATTTTCGTTTGTTTGTATTTGTCAGTAATTTAGTTTAGTGTTTTATGTAATGACCCTTGGGATAGTCATGGGTTCTTGCTTCCCGGGTCATCTTCCTTTGTTATGTAGTCCAGTAGTTTGTTAGTATAGCCTTTAGTACCTCGTCCTTGTAAATTTTTATATTGAATATAAAAAAAAAAAAAAAAAAAAAAAAAAAAAAAAAAAAATATTTATTATGCAGGAAACAAGTAAAAATGAAGTTGAAATATGTGTTGTCAAAATTTGACCAAAATGAATAGAAGCTTAAATACGTTTTTCCACGTATATCAAGTGGAGTAACCCTTGCGCAAATTTGACCATGAAACGCTGTCAAACATGTTTGACCATGAACTTCTGACAATAGTCAGACATGAAACCATGGTCATCTTTTAGGTTTGTTGAGATTCCTTAATTCTTACCGACAGCCAGTCCACTGTGCAATGTTTCTTCACTAACATAGAATGTGTAAATTCTCACAAATTGATATTTTTGTCACTTTCTGGAGAACAAGGACAGATTTGGTAAGACAATAGCACGAGTTGGTTTTGATTGACACCGCAATTCAAAGCGATTAGCGATCGCAGACAAAGGAAGTTCTTTCAACCAGAAATTCAAAACAAACAAAGCCGCAAAAGTTTCTCTGAAACCCAAGTAGCTAGTGCGCTCGTTGTGCATTCTAGAAGTTGTTTTTAAGAGCAAACATGAGCATAGATCGAGAGAAGAAGGATATATCTACACATCTACCACGGGCATTTGATTTATTTTATTCAAAGGCCGAGTGGGAGGCAATTCAATTCTCTTATTTTTTGGGTGTAATTGAAACACTTACTGCTCAGCTTCTGAATCAAAGAAATAAAATGCCCGTGGCAGATGTGTAGATATATCCTTCTTCTCTCGATCTATGCTCATGTTTGCTCTTAAAAACAATTTCAGGAATGCACAATGAGCGCACTAGCTACCTGGGTTTCAGAGAAACTTTTGCGGCTTTGTTTGTTTTGAATTTCTGGTTGAAAGAATTTCCTTTGTCTGCGATCATTAATCGCTTTGAATTGCGGTGTCAATCAAAACCAACTCGTGCTATTGTCTTACCAAATCTGTCCTTGTTTTTCTGAAGCATAATTAATGGAAATGTCCAATCATGGTCAAACATAGTCAAACATGGTCGGTAGTTTACAAGGAAAAGGTCCAAAAATACAACTTAAAATTTCCTGCCAGATGACAAACATTCAGAGCCCAAAAAAGAGAAATTTGTACATTCACAAACATGGTCAAGCATAGTCAGATGCCACTGATAAATTCTTGACCATGTTCAAACATGGTCAAACATAGTCTTAGGTTGCCCTCATGGAAAACAGTTTTGACCACATTTAAGCCTTGTCATACATAGTCAACAAACTTTTAAGATGTTTCTTTCAGGCTAAGTAAAAGCTTTCAATTCTTCTTACCTACGTTCATTCTAAATGTTCAAATTTTGAAAAATTGGCAGATAATTCATGGCTTTAGAAAGAACAAATTAAAAATAAGATGTAGTTTTGTTATTTGTAAATTTGGGTGCATTAGTTGAAAAAAATTGAATCGATTGCGAAAAAATATCCTTTTTTCACAAATTTAAACGTTTAACTCTTTAAATGCTGCATGGATGCACATTGTTCAACCAGATTACAAAATTAATCAAAACCAAACCATTAGCCAGCTTAGACTGCGGCAGTTGTAACAGCATGTTACAATTGCCCCTGACCTGGTCAGCTATTGTTCTTTTCCATTTTCACATCTCATAAGCTGCGGGGCTTAAACTTTTTAACATAGTTTTGATCCTATAGTTTTGATGAGTAACAACACAGAATGTAGTCTGTTTTATTGTCTCAATCCTGTTATAGTTTTTATCCTAAATAGATGCCATGCCTGTGATGTGAAAATGAAATTTTTTACTCAAGAGTAAAATCTTTCAGACACAAAGTTACGGTGAAAACACGTATTTACTTTTGTACTCAAAAACATGTTTTTCCAAATCGTATGTAGTGGGTTAGAATGAGCATGTTTTCCGTAAGAATAAGATTTTTTGCACTTTTCTGCAACGCACCAGAGTCAGTGTTACAATTGCCCCGTGTTACAATTGTCCCCAGTCTCTCATACTATATATTTGTGTTGTTTTAGATGGAAAAAATTGTCTTGACAGGATACATTAGCCAGATGACAATACTTTAGGAAGTTGCAGGAGGGGTAATCTCAAATTGAAAAATGAAGAGCAACTGTGGTAAGCCAGGCTTTGATTTACATATTATTCATCAAATTATTGGAATATTGTAGTATAAAGTACAATAAAAAAAATATAAAAAAGTGAACGATAGTATAAAGTACTGTATATGACATCTGTTATCTCTTATTTTTTGAAAGAAACTAAGTATTTTAGACATTACTGAAAGTTTCTTGGAGTTTTTTACAAGTTCAAAAATGGACTGTGCAAGATAGAGTATTTGCTAGCATGCTGCATGTAATCAGAACAAAATACTTGGTTTTTCGGTACGGTGAAAGTGAAACAATTTAATTCTGTTCAACTGGGGAAAATTAAACTAATTTGAGCCATTTGTTATGCTTATTCTCTTAACTGATTTTTACTGTGTAATTCACACCTCACTAAAAGTGGATTGTTGCTGAATATTTGAGTGCAGATTAATCACCATTCTTTTAATTCGTTATTTACAAATTGCTTTTGGAGAACACCCTTGTAACCCCTTTTTTGCTGAACACAAATCAAAACATGTCTCAGCAACACAGAATGACATTATTCCTTTGTCGATTATTAGTGTTCATTGATATCGAAAATGAAATCTCTTTTCCATTGCAGGTAGTGAATTCATAATAAGGATATCTGTTTTTGAATGTCAGCTTTGTGAAGTGTTTCTTCGCCATGAGAATGACATAGAGGAACATGTTGATACAATCAGACATCAGGCCAGTTACAAGGTAAAAACTTTTCTGCAATAGACTTCATGAGCATTGACACTTTTACACTTTTTATTCTTTGCTATTTTTTTGCCTCAATTAACTTTGAATGTACCCTTTACGTTTTTCATGAGTGTCGTTTTATGAATTTACTGATCCCATAAGTCTCTCTCTCCCCGCCTTTTTTTTCTTCTGCTTTTTGTTTTGCTCTGCATTTATCTTTTGCGTCTTGTGCTAACAAAAGAGAGGCTTGTAGCAAGTGCAGGGATTCTTAAAGAGGAGTAATCTTTTACGACATCTTGTATCTTTATGCTGACTTGATATTGACTTCAATTTTATTTATGTTTAGAAACGATTACAAGACAGCTTTAATGAACATGCGTATGCCAAACAAAGAAACGTTGATGAACAAGATTCATCAAACAACCAGGATTTATTTCAAAACGTAAGTTTGTAATGAATAAGTAAATGTTAAAGGTTCCTGTTTGAAGCTACGTTTCCTTAATATTAAAGCGATGATATTCTCAATGGCCTACTAGGTGAGTCAAAAAAAGAATCCCTCTTTGAAAGACCAATGATCCCTCGATATCAAGACAATTCTGTTGGTATATTATGTCATTCAATAGTGAACATGTTCAAATATATTTCTAAATTTTACCTGCCGGAAATCGGCCACTCCATTCTGA
This sequence comes from Aurelia coerulea, assembly GCA_039566865.1. Taxonomy (NCBI): domain Eukaryota; kingdom Metazoa; phylum Cnidaria; class Scyphozoa; order Semaeostomeae; family Ulmaridae; genus Aurelia; species Aurelia coerulea. The sequence goes on along the minus strand of CM076943.1, from coordinate 26,633,232 downwards.
AATTATAGGAGATTTTCTGGAGGAAGCCCCTCCAATTCAAGAAACTTCCAAAAATTGCATAACATCACGACCAAATTTCTCATATGTCTATGCCTTATAGCAATGACTTGTACATGCAGTGGCTGGTTTATTCCTTTCTTTGGGAGATGAAAATGCCATCCCTGGAGGCAAAACAACATTATTCCGGACGATTTTATCTTCCCAAGAGGGCAAAACATGTTAGAATGAGTTGAGCTCTTTGAGATAAGGCAGAAAGCTCAGGAAATTTTTGGTCGTTGTTTTGAGCCTGTTAAATCCTGCATACTTTTAGAATGGAGTGGCCTATTTCATTTCAGTTAATTTTGAAGTCTAATTTGAACCAATATCATCATCTTGATATTCAAGGATTGGTGATTTTTCAAGAGATTGGTGATTTTTCAAGAGATTGGTGATTTTTCAAACAGAGATTATTTTTATTGAATCACCCGGTATTTGATAGCAGCTATGTTCAATTTGATCTTGAAATCTGCTAGGCTTAATCAGCCATCCTGTTTTGAAGTTATGATATGATTGGAATTTCTGAAAAGATGCCTCCAAAAACTTTTCACAAGTGCCCGAAATTTGTACAACAAATTATCATGTTGTCTTCAAAAATGAGGAGAAACATAATTATCACATACTAAATAAATGAAGATACTGAATAAATGTAGTTATTTTCGGTTAAATTGAAGTGAATTAGAAAATAACAAAGGAATTACTCATGCCTCTCCTCGAGACACTCATTGATTTGCGCTGCGCAGCAGCAGCAAATCTTTAAGATAGGCTCGTAGGCTCGATGAACGAACGTTGACATGGCGCGCATAACTAAACATACAGTGAACATTTCATGGTTTCAGCCAATGACATTCCTAGAAAACAGACGCATGTTTACTGCGTTCAGGATTGACGTCATCGGAAGTTGTCATCCATTGTTGTCCACATACGTCACAAAATTTTAAGTGCGCGCAGGAGGAAGTGATCAGGAAGTGACAGTCCATTCATTGGATGTTTTTGATTGATTAAAATTGGCATGTCTGCAGAGGTTTTTGGCATCAAATTTGGAGACCAGAGAAAGATCTCAGGGCAGTTGGGTTGTGTTGTGAGACGCGTAGGTTGTGGAAGTTTCCCAGTCAATGAGCAACGAGAGAGCAAGTGTCCGAAGTAAGTCCCGTTTTGGCGCTAATGCAGTTTCGCACCTGACGGGGTGTGCCGCTCAACAGGGTGTCCTTTTACGGTAAAAATTATGCGACAGGGTGTCCTTTTCTAACGAAAATTATGCGACAGGGTATTATAATATGTAAAAAATTTATGCGACAGGGTATCACAAGCAAAAATTGCGTTCTACACTATATTTGAGATGCAAAATTTTTATGCGACAGGGTATCACAAGCAAAAATTGCGTTCTACACTATATTTGAGTTGCAAAATTTATACTTTTGGCCTATTTTTTATGCGACAGGGTGCAGGGTGTGGAGAAGTTTTCCGCACACCCCTGTCACTTCCCTAGTCAAGTACCCCCCCCCCGGGACTGAGCCTAACTAAACCCTACCAAAATCCTATAGTGTGCGATACTGCAATAGCCCAGGGACCGCGCAGCGGTTTTAAAGTGGGGGGGGGGCTAAACGGCGAGCGAAGCGAGCTAAAATGGGGGACCGGGGGCTTGCCCCCGGAAAATTTTTTGAGACCACGCCCTTTAGAACGTCGGAAAGCGCCCTTTTCAAAAAAAGACTTGACTATTTACGTCCATATTTACATATAGTCAGTTTGGTTCAAAAATGATTTAAATTTCTATGTAAAGAGACATATTGTTACAACCAACAAAATTAACAGCAAAGCGTTTTTTCTCATAACTATTACCACTGAAGATCTGTCAAAGCAAACGTGCCAAAGTTGCGATGCCCATTCTAATTTTTAACAACATCGTCAGCAATATCCAAGAGGGACATCGCGTTGCTCGTTGTTTATGAAAGTTCAATATCGCTAGATTGTTGAAATTTGACTGCTTCATATTTGAATGAAGTCAGATTTTGAGACATCTAGCTAGCCATTGAGAAGGTTTCTCAGCAAATGCAGCAGTTGCGTGTATAAAAATATTGAAAATTCCATATTATTGAAATATTTTAGACCTATCTTTGAAAAAAGTGGGGGGGCTTTAGCCCCCCCTAGCCCAATGGCTGCGCGGTCCCTGAATCATTTTGAAAATTTTCAGTACTCGAATATTGACACAAATTGACTTATTTCAAAGTAATCTAATACCATACACAAAAGAGAACAACAAAGAACTGTAATGATTATTCGCCAGTGTCTTGTGGTAATTGCGTGTGTATAATAATCAAAATGCGATCCATGGCATTGTAAAGAACAGAAAGAGTTGAATAGGGGTTGAATTTCTCGCGATATTCTCCAAAATCTTTTGTGAAAATCCCGTGAAATACACAGCAACCATTTGTACAGAAAAATGCTCTCCACTTTCTTCATGTTCACCTACCTTCCCTTGCCTCGCATGTTTCAGTGCATTGTGACATTTATTAATATATTGCATTATAAATAAAGAATAAAACTTTATATCAAATTTATCGATATCATGTTCAGTTGAGTAAATAAATACTTTCCTGCTAAACGTTTCTGTATTTCTGTCATTTTTGTCTCCCTGCTCTCCGTAATAAATTTCATATTGCAGCATACGAAGAGCGTATCATTTTCGAAAGAAATCTCGTACATCTTTGGAAAAATCTACAAAAAAACCCTGAAAATCCTAGTGTTTAAAAAATCTCTTACGCTTTTCCGGAAGAATGATACTCCCATCGCTTTGCTTTCCTCAAATTTTAGACCCAAAAAAAGAACCTGACCACCCCTATCCTAGATATACCACAGTACCCTGGACAGGTAAAAAACTTACAGACGTGCAAGCAAGCATTCTTCGAGGTAATCTGTGTGCTCTACACAAATCATGCACATTCATTATCATTCCTGCACAGTTTGCAACAAAACTTCATTTGTAACAATACATATGACATAATCTTCACCCTTGCGTCTATCCTCAAAATACTGTCGCAGTTCACAGCGCAAATCTTCAGATAGCAATATCTCTTGTTTTTTATTACAAAGTCCTTTGTAATCTAAGAAGGGGCTCCGATGTCAGTCAGAAAGAAAGTCAGAAAGAAAGTAAGTAAGTAAGTAAGTAAGTAAGTCAGTCACGCTCGTTAAAACAATTAATTAACGTTTTATCTCTGCTAATTGGCACTGAAATAAGGAAAGCGCGCAGAAAGCGCATACAAGACAGAAGTTTCCTGCGATCACGATGATGTTTACCCTGGCACAACAACAAATTGGCACGTTCTTGACTTCACTAGCAGCTTAATGATGTTAAACAATCGTTTTCTAGAACGAACGCATCATTAGCCACTTATTGATAGTACTCATTATGCAAATAAGTCAACCTTGGAGGATGATGTAACCGGTGGCCTGCACAGAGGCTTGCATTCGCAGTATCACCGAAGGTAGAAGGACCGCCCTCCTACACAGCTACGGATGCAAACGTTGCAGGTGAAGTTGAGAGGAAAGGTGCAGAATTCCAGCAAACAATGGCCCCATTGACTGGGGGAAGGCACGTGATCACACTGAACCAAAACATCTTCATGCATGTGAATCTGCACAGAGGTTATTTTCGTGACTGCTTGTCTCAAACTAGATGCCCGCGAATAGAAACGTTCTGCAGGGTTCTGCATAAGGGAGTGGTCATTAAGTATGTGCTATACCGGGGCGGGGGTATTTACAGAATCTTTAAAAAAATTTCAAACCCCTCCTAACTTTTCACTGAAAATGTTCATACCCCTTCAACATTTTTGAAAATTGTTTCTTCCCCCATCTCGGCTCTAATTTCCATTAAAACAATCCACTGTCCACAGGCTTTATGTGCCTTATGAAAAAAAGTTTCTCCGTTTTCTTCAGCTTGAGAGACTTACACAGTTTGTGGTAGTTAAGATACTTGTCCAATTCATTCAATTTTAACTTGTCTAAAGATCCATCATTGAAAAGCGTGATATCCAGAATTTGCAAATGTTCCATTCTGACAGCTGAACATTTGAATAACTACTTGGAACATTGGAATAAATACTTGGAGCATCTAAATAGCAACTTGGGGCATTTAAACAACTACTTCGAGCGTTGAATAGCTATTATACACTACACTATGAAAGATTTTTTTCAGAAACTGTGACCCTGATTTCATACCCCTCAAAAATGTCAATATTTATTTCATACCCCATCTTAAAGTACCAAAAAAATCCTGTACCCCTCCTACATACCCTCCGCCCCAGCATAGCATATACTTAATGACCACTCCCTAAACATAGGTAATTTTGCATTATCGTAAATCTCACATAACATCTAATTTGAGACATACAAGGCGCTTGATTTTCTAATGAAGGCGACTTTAGCAGCAACACTCATCTCTCTGACTGTAGCTAAAAACAGCATCTACGATCATTTGGGGTTATGAAGAAATCAATTTTCAGATTTTCTTATGCTTGCTTAGCTCAGGACGGACTTTGTAATCATCCAAAGGATCTTATGTTCTATTAAATAAGAGGAAAGTTCCATCAAAAAAAGAGTATTTTCTGGATGAAGACGGAGCATTTTCTTGACTCAGTTTCAATTATTCTCTTGATTAGGTATATGATGATAGCCATGCAGGAGAGAGTTGTCCTGTTGTCAGGGATACAGACAAGGTGACAGATGACCTATTTGTTGAATCTGATTCAGATCCAAGTGAAGGATGCAATATTTTGAAGGAAATTGGAGGAAGATTTCAAGGAGGGCTAATGAAAGTGGAAGACACCAATGTCGACAACACCGAATTCGATGATAGGTTATCTATCACAGAGTTGCATATAAATCAAACTTATCCGTGTGACGTTTCGGGAAGCTATTTCCAAGGAGAGCAAACAGTGACTAACACAGCCATAAAGATCGAGCAAAAGGAAGACGATGAAGTTGATGATGATTATGATAACGAAGCTGGGATCGTTGGTGAATATTTAGGAGACAGTGATGATGACTTGCAGAATGATTACAATGAGGAGTTAACACCAGGACATACGAAGGACAATAAGTTAAAGGTTTGGCAATTCTATTTACCATCTCTAAGATACAGAGCAGAAACTGCCTGAAATAACGTCATCAAGCAATGAGATATAAGGATACAAGGAAGTTGTTGGATATAGAAGCTTTTTCAAATGATAAATTTAGTGTTTGAAATCAAGTGTTGCTTAATTTCAGGATCTGTTGCATGGAGCTAGGGGGGCTCAAAGTTACCAATTTTCGCTCATGTGCAGAAAGTTTCTCCACTGTCTCGCTAACACTAATATATTTCAGTTGGGATGAGGAATCTTCCATCAAACACAGAGGAATCTTCCATCAAATACAGATATTTGTTCGTCTCTGTTTTCTTGGACTTGCGAAGGACATAAATTACTTGGAACAGATGATGTCAACACCCAGAAATTCTACAATACACCTGCAATTTTTTGCTGGCCTGCTATGTCCCTAAAATGTTGCTTTTCCCCGCAGCTTTTTCCATAAGTATTGGCAAAAAACCGAGCCGTTTATTTTTATTCCTAGAACAAAGATGGTGTCAAAAAATCTAGAGTAGTTTACTCTCCATGCTGCTTTTTGCCTCTGTAAATATAACGCGTTGATTGACCGATTGAGCCATAGTTTAGTTTGAGAAGAGCGTATATTTTACTTTCAGCATCAAAGATTGCCAGGAAGCAGCGAAGAAGAATCGATCTCAATTTTACATCCAGATGATGCTAGCTTATCCATTGATGATGATGAAGGGTGTCCTTCCTCAGCACCGAGAAATGAAGACCAACTGCAACGAAACGCAGGCTTTGAAATCCTACAAACACAAAGAGACAGTGAAAGCACAGCATCGTCAAGTTCTGGAAGAAGATCGCTGACTGCTATAGAGATGAACGCAGGCAATAATGAAGATGTCAGCTTAAATGTTAGCACATACAGTGACGCAGATGATCAAAAAGACGGTAATTATACTTTTAATTCTAAACCTGGTCAAAAAATTGACATTTCTCTGGAACGAAGTCTGATGCGAATAAATAATGATTCTCGGAAAGCCTCAAACTGAAATCTTTATATAACTGCAATTCTTAGAAAACTTAGTTAGTCTAAAAGATATGCCTATTATTACCATAAATTTTGTTTGTAATGAGAAGCAACACGACTATAATTTGAAGCTAAGATACTCATCTTTCACCGCCAGACATTAAAGTCATTATATGAGTCTAGCAATCCACCTAAGCTAAGAAATCACGCAGGCTAAGAAATATCTAGATGCTTCCATAGAATGAAGCACAAAGGAGAAAGCCTAATCGGTACGACCACTGTTCTCTGGATACCAAAGCAGTGATAAGCAAGCAACTACTCTATAAAGCAGACTGTTCGCACGGGGGGGGGGGGGGGGGGGTTCTTGGCCAAATTTTGGGTAGGGGTCTGCCGCGAGCATATTCAAAATGGTACCGTTGGCTAGACTAATTTTTACGAAAATGGTACCCTTGGCTAGACCAATTTGACGATTCTCTGAACCAATTTTTACGAAAATGGTACCCTTGGCTAGACCAATTTTGACGATTTCCTTGACGAATATTGTCAAATTTGTACCAAATATGATATCATGACCATTCGCTAGACCAATATTGTCAAAAATGATACCTTTGGCTAGACCGTTGTAGACCAAAATTGCAAAAGGTACCTTTACTATGCACAGTGATCCAGAAATGAGAAAATAGTCCAGAAATACCAAAAAACAAATTTTGAAAAATGATTTTGCTCTATTTTTACTCCAAAGATAACACATGGATTAGTTTAACACAAAAAACCTCATTCTAATCGGAGTTATACTAGGAGAGCTAAAAATTCACAAAGTTAACGTAAACAAATGAAATGCAACATTTAGTCAATTTCAGGATGAAATCCACTATTGCCTGCAATAAAGTGAATTTTCAAATGTCTGTAGAATCACTTTGCCATATCGGATCTTTACCAACTTTTTTTTACTTGAACGAGAAACACTTTGACTATATTGTGACTTAAAAGATAAATTTTCGCGATTTTCGTTCCTTTCAATTTTTGCGAATGCCGAGATGCACTTTTTGTGAATTCTTAGGTCTGAAAATTGTTAATATTTTGAAATTTGAGTTGAAAACATGAAATACATGTCAAAACATGTCTTCACAACATACTTTTTCGTTAAATTTGAGGCATTGGCTGCACTTTTACCAAAGTTTTCGTACATATTCGTACCCAAAAATTCTTCATGCAATTCCCTTCTTTTCTGGTATAGTCGGGGAAATTGGCAACTTTCTGCAACAATTGTCATATGATATGAAATGTGTTTCTGAAGTCGTGGTATACGTACAACCGTGGATGAACCAAGTGAAGATATACTTGCAGACAATCTAAATGCCCTTGTATGCTACTTTTATCAGCCTATTATACTCATTTTGTTCGTGAGGCAGTGTTTTAAAATCGTAACATGCAATGGTGATACATAGGGTGCATCAAAACAAAGGGTTACTTCAAGACTGACACTCTCCGGGACAAAAGCTCTGAACGGAAATAAATTGAATCATGATGCTCTGAAAGCTCAATTTGTATGGTTTCATTTGATTTGTAAGTTTTGCAAAATATGCCTCTAGGGAATTGATAAGGAGAGAAATATAAAAATAGGTCAATATGAAGTGACTTCTCTTTTTGTGTTCGGATTCTGCAATCAGCAAAGAAGCTTTTATAGTAACATCTATTAATTATTAAATTATTTCGGACCAAAGCCAAGCAGTTGTTGGTTGAAACTTCTCAAGGACAAACAATTTTCGAGTTGCTTTAGCTGCACCATGTTTTTTTCGAAAGAAGTTGTTGAACTAAAACATTTCCATTAGGTTTACTTTAGTCAGCACTGCCTTATTTACTGCGTGCTTTCTAACTCCCCGGTAACTTACGAACACGATTTGCAGGATGAAAGGACAAAAATTTGATTTACATGAAACGATATACAATTGGACAAAGAAACGGCTCAAAATTTAATGAGGCTTAAACTGTATACAAATAGTTGAGGGGTACTATTATAGAGATATAGTCAAAGGACATCAGAAAGTTTCAAAACGTAAATTCTCCATACTTTAACCAAGAATTAAATGGTCATAAACTCCATATATATTTGCTGACTGAAACGGTTACAGTATACGTTCAAAAATATATCTGTTCTTTTCTTGTTAGTTTCCATATCTCCATTCATAATTTTGGATTTTAGAACGCTGCTGACAAACAAAATGAGTAAAATATGCTGATAAAAGTAGATAAAAGTGTATTTCTGTACTGCTCTGGATCACTGTGCTATGGAAGAACCCCCCCCCCCCCCCGTGACTGTTCGCTGGGTATTAAAGCAATAAAATAATGAATTTTCTTCACAGAAATCAGCCACCCTGTTATATGAGGGATTTTCCGCAGGGAAACCAGTAATATAGATTGAGTTTGTTGCATTTATCTTTTGGATAGTATACCTCCTTCGCATTTTGCTCGCACAGCGCAGCGTCGGAAAAGAAAAATTCCAAGACTACAGTATCAGATAAGCTACGCAGCGTCCAAAAGATTAATGCAACAAGAACAAACTCCAGCTATATTACTGGTTTCCCTGTGGATTTTCTCGAAAAATCCTTCAGAAAACATTGGCAACCATTTTTAATTCGCCTGATGGTATAACTAGTAGTTCATCTACATTTATGTAGCAATTCAGGTTGCGAGTATCTTGCAGTTTCATTTTCAGAAATCCCTTTTACGAATTGTTGTTACTTGCATAGCAAATATCAAGTAAGGGTTTCTCCGTTGTTTCATTTTTAGAACCAAATCGAAGTTTGAGAAGCTCTCTTCGAGTGCCGATAATGCCACGAAGCAGAGACAATGTTAAATCAGACAACGTTGATAGAACGCAGAATAGTAATAATTGTGATGCGGTCAAACATAACCCTTCATCCTCCCATGTATGTACTGTATGCAGCAAGGATTTCACAACAGCTATTGAGTTAAAGAGACATAGAAGTGCCCATGCCAACAAAGAATCATATTCATGTGCTGTATGTGGCAAATTATTCAGTACTCACAGACGCCTTGAATTGCACCGAAGGATCCACACTGGAAAGAAAGTTTATTCGTGTAATGTTTGTTGCAAATCTTTTATTCATCAAGGAAATCTTAAGGTACACGAAACAACACAGTGTGGAGAGAAGCCTTTTTTGTGTGACATTCGTGGAAAGGCAAAGACTTGTGGCAGCAAACTTGCAATACAAAAGCGAATGCATTCTGGGGCGAAAGCATTTTCATGTAAAATTTGCGAGGAAACATTTACTGACAGAAGTAAACTTATAATACACAAGCGATTACATACTGGGGAGAAACCATTTTCATGTGATGTTTGTGGGAAAGCGTTTACTCGAAATAGTGACTTGAAAAGGCATCTGCGAATCCATACTAGAGGGACACAATTTACATGTGATATTTGTGGGAAGGCATTTTCTTGCAGTAGCAGACTTGAAATACACAAGCGAATACATACTGAGGAGAAACCTTTCACGTGTGATGTTTGTAAGAAAAGTTTCAACCGAAATGGGAGTCTTCAAATACACAAGCGAATACATACTGGGGAGAAACCTTTCACGTGTGATGTTTGTAAGAAAAGTTTCAACCGAAATGGGAGTCTTCAAATACACAAGCGAATACATACTGAGGAGAAACCTTTCACGTGTGATGTTTGTAAGAAAAATTTCAAACAAAGTGGGGATCTTTACAAACACAAGCGAATACATACTGGGGAGAAACCTTTCACGTGTGATGTTTGTAAGAAAAGTTTCAACCATAATGGGAGTCTTCAAATACACAAGCGAATACATACTGGGGAGAAACCTTTCACGTGTGATGTTTGTAAGAAAACGTTCATCCAAAATGGGAGTCTTCAAATGCACAAGCGAATACATACTGGAGAGAAACCTTTCACGTGTGATATATGTGGGAAATCATTCGCCGAGGGTAGTAAACTTAAAAGACATAGGCGAATACATACTAGGGAGAAACCTTTCACGTGTGATATTTGTAAGAAAATGTTCAACCGAAATGCGAGTCTTCGAGTGCACAAGCGAATACATACTGGGGAGAAACCTTTCACGTGTGATGTTTGTAAGAAAAGTTTCGACCGAAATGGGAGTCTTCAAATACACAAGCGAATACATACTGGGGAGAAACCTTTCACGTGTGATGTTTGTAAGAAAACGTTCATCGCAAATGCGAGTCTTCGAATGCACAAGCGAATACATACGGGAGACAAACCATTTTCATGTGATATTTGTAAGAAAATTTTCATGCATAATGGTCCTCTTCAATATCACAAGCGAATACATACTGGAGAGAGACCCTTTAAGTGTGATATTTGTGGGAAAGCGTTTATTAGAAATTGTGACCTGAAAAGGCATCTGCTTATCCACACCAGAGAGAAACAATTTAAATGTGATATTTGTGGGAAGTCATTTACTGATGGTAGCTATTTTGAAAAGCACAAGCAATTACATGCTAGAGAGAGGCCTTTGGTGCCTGTTATATCCGGAAAACCATTTACTGGAAGTGGGACCCTTGAAACAGAAAAAGGGGTGCATGCTGTTGAGAAACCATATTCGTGTGATATCTGTACAAAGACGTTCAACCAAAGAACGAATCTAGAAATGCATATCCGAGCACATGCAAGAGAGAAGCCTTCTTCGTGCATTATTTATGCGAATGCATTTACTAAAAGTAGCAAAGATAACATACCCAAGCGAATATCTACTATTGAGAAACCATATTCGTGTGATGTTTGTAAGAAAATGTTCAACCAAAGTACGGCCCTTCAAAACCACAAGCGAAAAGATACCGGAGAGAAACCATTTTCATGTGATTATTGTGACAAAGCATTTCCCTGCGGTGGCTTTCTTGAAAAACGTAAGCAAATGCATGTACGAGAAGGACCTTTGTTGCGTATTATATTTAAAAACACATCTGCTAAAAGTGTTGCCCTTGAACCACAAAAGTGAATACTATAAATACGGGAGAAAAACAGTTTTTCTTTGATAATCGTTAGAAAGCTTTCACTGTCAGTATCGCTTTAATTATGTCCGCATAAATAGTATGCTGATGACCAATATCGACGTTTTTTCCATCATAAAAGAAATTTATCATTTTATCGCTATTGAAATTAAACCAAAGAAGTTCCGGAAGATAATGCAAGGATTAAGGCCCCATGTACACTAGTACTCAAAAGTGCAATTAGCATTCGAAGAAGGCCTCAAGTTTCTCGTTTCCGGCTCAAGATGCTTGATTTCACAGCATCATTAACTGGATACCTGTGTGGTCATGAACTTTCTTTGGTTCTTTGGTTCTCCACTGCTAATGACTTAGGCACTTTAGTGCGATGACAAAGGGTCATCAGCGGTTTACCAGCAAAAAAATTCAGGACAGCGTTAACGATCATGCATTTATATGGACTCGTGCCTTTAAAGGACATGCTCGAGAAAAATGTTTTCTTGTGAAAGCATTTACCCTACAGGGTGCTCCAAAAAATTACCTGAAGTTTCTCACCAATCTTTTGTATGATGTTGCTTTTTGGATGTTCAAATAAAGTTTGCTGCCATCCCCGTAAAAATCAGTTGAAAAACGATGCAGCTATGACCTTCAGAAGACGAAATTTGCCTGATGACTAAAACCAGCGGTCGGCCATTTCGTCTTACTATTTTGCAGTGATGAATAGTTTCACGCAAGGCAAGAGATTTGAGGTTTTTATGTGAGGTCAGAAATAATGGAACTCTCTGAGGATTATCGGAATTTTTACGAGAGCTATGGCATTGGAGGGTGCTGTTTCATCTCACCCATGAAGCTATTTATCGCTGCAAAATTGAAAGACAAAATGGCCGACCGCTGGTTTCAGTCATCGGAAAAATTTGGTCTCCTGAAGGGCATAGCATAGCTCCATCATTTTTCAACGGATTTCTGTGGGGATGGTAACATATTTCACTTGAATATCTGAAGAGCAACATGGTGCAAAGTTTTGCGAGAATCTTTTGCCGTTTTGTCGCAATTTTCAGGCAAACGGGGTAAAAATTTTTGGGACACCCTGTAGATTTGATCCCTAAATCATATAGGAAGACAGATTTGAGAGAAACCACATTCCCGCATCCATCATTCCTAAGAAGTTTGTACTGATACTGAAGCATTTAATACTAACTCCACACAAGTGCATACCGAGTGTCCTAAAAATGTTTCCTGATGTGATACAGTAGCGTCCCGCATATAAGAAACAGCCTTTTCAATTTTAGGTCTGACATGTTTCTTATAATATGAGGTAAAAGTCAAATCAGGGTAAAGTTTCTTATTAGAACAATCATGCACTGTCAATCAACCCAGACGCAGGCTTTACGATTGTGATAAAAAGACATTATTTTGGTTTGCATTTGTAAATTTTCACTCACAGGAAATGATATAATTGTTCCAGGAAGGTGTTTTTGCTTAGTTTTGTTAAATAAGAAATAAAGTTTTTTTCTGACCGGTACTTTAGTTTCTTATAAAATGGGGTATTATTTTGAAAATCAGGGTCTGTGTTTCTTAAATTTGTGTTTCTTATATGCGGGACACTACTGTATGAGCTGTTGCTTTAATAAAAGTGTACCGGGTGTCCCAAAATGATGTTTGATCGTTTGATTGCTTGTATGTCTATAACCAATGAACCGATTTTCAAAAACTTTATTTTATGCGATTGCCGAAAGGCTAAATTGTATTCAAGGATGTTGTTTGTGGTTTAGGCCGATGTCTTCATGTTGAAAAGAAGATCGTTAAACCTGCTAACATTCAAGCCTTATATGGCTTGAAAAGGAAACGGCCTACTTTCTCAGTCAATATTTCAGATGTGATGCAAAAGGCTGAACTTATATGTCGTTCAGAGAGTACATGTCGTTCAGAGAATATGAATTCAGTTAATATTTAATTCAGAGAATACGAATACGAGTTTAGCCTTTCGTATCACATCTAAAATTCTGACTGGAAAAATAGGCCGTTTCTTTCTCATGCCATCTTAGGCTTAAATTTGAGCAGGTTTATCGATCTTCTTTTCGACATGAAAACGCGGTGGTAACGTGAAAAGCCACGTCTTAGAATACAATTTAGCCTTTAGGCAATCAAATAAAACAAAATTTTTGAAAATTCATTGGTTATGGACATGTAAGCAATCAAACAATAATACATCATTTTGGGACACCCGGTATGTCATTTGATAAACATTCCTAAAAACCTAAATCAATCCCATGCACTATTTCAGGAATTAAAGAATAGTTTTCAAATAAAGGTTAATTCTTTATGTAAATTGACATAGAGACTGAGTTTGACACAGCAATTAAAGTTTGGGAAATTTTTCTGACTTTAACACTTCTACAGACAATCATTCACAAAATACATTGAGAGCAACGTAACAAATCCCAAAACTTTAGAAGTACCTTGTCTCAACCACAGTAAAAATTGGTTTTCTTGTCCCTGCAACCCCCCCCCCCCCCCCTTTGTTGTGATGCTAAGATTATAAGATTATACCAATTAACGTTGACTGAGGGGGGAGGGGATGCAGTTTCGCAATTTTTGTGTAGGATTGTAGTTCATGTCAGTCAGTTCGTCAAGTTTAAATTCCACTAAAGACAAACACTCTAATACGGAAAAAAATTCTCATTTTCGACGGGCCAATATAACTCATAAACTGTACCAAATTCAAATATTTTTGATTTAATCTTTTGTCAATATCCTATTCTATTCTTGGTTATTTGTTATCGACTTTTTGGATGCCTACTTCGATATTCGATATATATATGTATACCGGGTGTCTCAAAAAAGTACCCCCTTTTGACCGATAAAGGGAACAAAACCAAAAAATTTCGGAATTTTTTCAGTTCAAAGCTAATTGTTTCGATCTTCAACTTAAATGCACATACCTTGCATTACAAAATCGTCCACCAAACATCAGAGATACGAGTTCAAAAGGTTAAAATCTGAAGTGCACCTGAAACCAGAGGTTTTGAGAAAGGGCCTAGCCATGATTTGACAGCACATAACACTTCGCAAAATAATTTTCAACTTTGAATTTTAGTTCTTTTTTTAAAAGAATTAAACCTTGTATCGCTTCAATTGCTTTTGAAATGACCGTTCTTCTTGCAAATCGGTCCGTGCATTTCGTTCCATCCCAAGTGTTTTGTATCAAAGACAAGGAATAGGCGCACATGCACGCTTATTTTGGAGGTGCGACACACGACTTTATCATTCTTGCCACATCTTTATTATATTAATTTAATCATGGCCATGCCCGTGTGTCTTTTAGTCTTTTCAAAGGCAAAAAAACAGAAAACTAAAGTTTACAGGTGCTTTGGAAAATCTCAATGATACAAATCACGGTTAGGCCCTTTGTCAAAACCTCAGGTTTCGGGTGCACTGTAAATTTTGATGTTGCGAACTTGTATCTCCGGCGTTTGCTCTATGATTTCTAAAGACAAGGTATGTGTATCTAAGTTGAAGATTGATACATTTAGCTGTGAACTCGGTGAGCTATGATATCTTATCGTTTTGTTCCTTTTACCAGTCAAAAGGGGGTACTTTTTTCTGAGACACCCGATATGTTAACGATTTCTTGAATTTTTTGCCCGTGGACTGCCCAAAATGATCGAAAACAGTGGTCAAATTTCCTTAAGACTGCACTTGGCAGAGTAAAGAAAGTGCTCCTCGAAATGACTCGGGAATTTGAATGGACTATGTCGCACGAGCGGTCGTTTTATGATTGCACAACATTAGTATCACTTCTATTAATGCGAAGACTTTCAGTTTTTATTGCATTATTACTTGCTAGCTACTATAGCGGTATGGAATTAGGAAGCAGGTCTTCGCGTCAAGAAGCCCTAGTAGCTGAAGGGATTAAGTGTATAAAGAATTGAAAAAATACATAATTCCTTTGCATCAGGAAGCCCGAATTCTACGCGCTTGTTTGAAACATATTGTAATTCCCTACATGCACAAACTACAGAATCTAGTAAGTATCCATTAAATGGTAAAAAAACTGAATATCTTAGTAATGATAAAAGTGATTCTAATTTTTTATGCAATTTCGACCGCTCGTGCGATATAATCCATTCCAAATTCCCTTGTCATTTCAAGGAACACTCCACTGTGATCCATTAGGTTCTTTTTATCTAATATTGCCAAAAAATAAAGTTCCGAATTCCAGCTAGATTTTGGGCTGGCGTCTAGTCAACAAAAAGCGAAGATATTGACCTTTAAAGGACAATTCCAGGCTTGGAATAATTGTTGATAAAATGAAAGATTACAATGTTGTGAATGGTATGTAGTACTTTTTTCCAACCTCTCTCTTTTCTCTGCGAAATTGCGTATTTCAATCTGCGAAATGAGCAAAATGACGTCATTATGTATGACAGTATTTCGCTCACTTCGCCTTCGACCTGAATGAGGCTGTTTTCCCGCAAAACTCTTAAGTACTTTCCGACAGTTTCAGACTATTCCGACGTCACGATCGATCCTCCAAACAGAGGCTAGCCTTATCGCGTACTCTTGCAAAATGGCGACGGCATTGAGCCTACATTGCAAAAATGTTGAACCAGTTTACAACAGGAAGCGATCTCAAAACTTGGAAAGATAACTCACAACAGGTTCGGCACAGCGAGCCACGGCACCTTGGACTCAGGAACTACAGTAAGAACCCGCAAAATAGAAACCACTTTATAAGAAACCCCAGGCTGACTTTTTTGAGAAATGGTACCCTCATACAGGAAACTTCTCAGCCTGATTTTAGAAAGGTTTCTTATAGAAGGACCCCAAATAAATTCATATTTGAAAATCTTCGTGAAACTCAGGTGCCCAACATTTTTAGATATTCCATGCAAAGGCATATCTATCAAATCTATCTATAATGATAAATTTGGCATGTATGCTATCGTTGAGTAAATTTAGAGAAAATGCTAGGTAACAAGAACATACTGTCCGCTAATGTTTGCTTTAGGTTTTCATGAAGATTAAGCTGAAATCATTGCAGGTTTCTTAACCATGTGATAAGAAACCGTTCAGCCTGTTTCAAGGTTAATGACCTTTTAATAAGAAACTAAACAGGCTGTTTTGAAAAAACTGGTTTCTATTTTGCGGGTTCTTACTGTAGAAACCGGCCGGCGGAGGAGAGTAACTCAATATTCTAAATCATGTACCTTTTGAACCATTACCCTACTGTAAATTCAAACATAATAAACGTTTCCTCAGTGATAATCATTCAATTCATTTCTATAAAAATTAACCTCGCTACAATTGCATTTGGTACAAATACTAATCGACAGCACTCGCTGACTGTTGTTATATCTAGTAATAATGTTAAAGATGAACAAAAAGAACGACGAGCCGGAATATATACATATAAATTTTATCTCAATTCCCAACTAGTTTCGACAGTGCGGTCATCATCAGGAGAATGAGTAGTAATATTTTCTAATGCAACTGGTTTTACAATCTATGCTTACAAGTATGACGCTAAATTGATTGTTTGAAATTACGAATGATTAAGAAATGACAAGCCACAGGGGCAATTTGTAGTAATAATGTCATATTTATCCCAGGGGGGGGTATTTATACAGGTTAAACTTGTCATTTAATGAATACAACTTTCACGTAAATTGTCTCCACATGGAGTATCAGCTTTGGTAAAAGCGTCAACCACACAAACGGGCCAAATACTTGACACAACTAATATCAAAGTTTCTGTCATGAAATCGCAAGTGAACCAAGCAATGTGCAGCAGATTTCAAAGATTTGAGCCCTATGCTTGCATAGGTATGTAATGTTTCAAACGGTGGATACATTTGCAGGTTCAGCCAGTAGTAACAATCAAGGTGTCGCTTTCTGTGAACATACACCAATTTGTTGGCTCAAAAAGCTCATTTTCAGTCATTGATCCAACTGGGTCCCAAAAATAATGCGTCTATTTGAAAAAATCCCTAAAGTGGAGTGTAAAGTTCCGATGTTCGAATCTATTTATTGGCAGGCAGCAGATCCAGGACCAAGTCAGAGACATACCGGGTGTCCCAAAATGGTATTTTATCGTTTGATTGCTTACATGTCAATAACAAATGAACCGATTTTGAAGACTTTGTTTTATTCGATTGCCTAAAGGCTAAATTATATTTGAAGATGTTGGTTGTGGTTTTACAAAGATTTTTTCATGTCGAAAGGAAGATTGATTCAAGCCTTAGCATGAGAAAGAAGCAGCCATTTTGTCCAGTCAATATTTTAGATGTGATACAAAAGGCTGAGCTCGTATTCGCATTCTCTGAATTCAGTATTAACTGAATTCGTATTCTCTGAACGATCTATACGTTCAGCCTTTTGTATCACATCCAAAATGTTGACTGGAAAGGTAGGTCGTTTCTTTTTCACGCCATCTAAGGCTTCAATTTGGAAGTTTGTCGATCTTCTTTTCGACATGAAAACATCTGAAAACATCGTATAACACCACAGACAACATCCAAGAATACAATGTAGCTTTTCAGCAATCGAATATAATAAAGTTTTTGAAAATCGGTTAATTGGTTTTGGACATATAAGCAATCAAACGATCATACATCATCTTGGGATACACGGTGGTTGATCTCACAATTGGTTTAAAACTCTAGGTGTTTTATGTTGTCATATTGCGGTGTCCATAGTGCGTTCTTGCATGTGGGACGTTAAAGGCAATCAACACAGTTAAAAGCTAACTTTGAGATCTGCTGTTTTACTTCTTAGCTAAAGTAGCGATAGATGTGTGGGAAATTTCTAGCCTATTTATAGCAGCTGCTCCATATAACTATGTCGGTTACCTTTGCAGGGCATACAGTGCTTGAGAGAGACTGGGATTAGGCCTATGCAGTAGGGTTCAATTCTGTGGTTATTGATTTCTACCAAATATCAAAATAAAAAGTTTTTCTCCAGTGAAGTGAGATACTGCTAAATATTTTCCAAAATGATTACATCAACATTGTTTTTCTCCAGTATGAATTTGCTTGTGTATTTCAGGGTTCCCACCATGGTTAAAAGTTTTCTGACAAACATCACACGAATATGGCTTTTCTCCGGTATGTATTCGCTGATGTCTTTTGAGAGAGCTACTGATAACAAATACTTTTCCACAATAATCACACGAAGACTTTTTCTCTCCAGTATGTATTCGCTTGTGTATTTCAAGGTTCCCACTTTGGTTGAACGATTTTTTACAAACATCACACGAGTATGGTCTCTCTCCAGTATGTATTAGCTTATGTCTCTCAAGTTTGCTACTGACTATAAATGCTTTTCCACAACAATCACATGAAAATGGTTTCTCCCCAGTATGTATTCGCAGATGGTATTTCAGGTGACAATCTCGAATGAATGCTTTCCCACAAATATCACACGCAAATGGTCTCTCCCCCGTATGTATTCGCATGTGTATTTCAACATCCCTAATTTGGTTGAACGCTTTCTTACAAACATCACACGAATAAGGTTTCTTATGAATTCGCTTATGCCTTTTAAGTTTTCTGCTGACATTAAATGATTTTCCACAATAATCACATGAAAATGGTTTCTCCCCAGCATGTATTCGCTTGTGTATTTCAAGTTGGCTTTTGTAAGTAAACACTTTCCCACAAAATTCACACGCAAAAAGCTTTTCTCCAGTATGTATCATTTCGCACATCTTAGGATTTGTTCGTTGATCATAGAACTTGCAATAAACATCTGAAGGTAAGACTGGGAATGATTCTTCTTCTCTCCTACCAGGCAATGTTTGATTCTGAAAGTGAATAACAAGCACTTCTTAGAATTAAAACAATGGCGAAATGCAGATTTCATCTTTTATTCGAATCAGCTACTTCGTTCTAAGTTTAATAAAGGATTCTCGCTGAAAAGCTCCTACAAGAAAACGTCTAAGAAGCCACATTTACAAGAGAAATTTCAACCCGTGTTGAGTTGAACACGGGTTGAGTTTCAACTCGGTTGACGGTGTAAGCCTTCATCGCGTTTACTTAAAGGAGGCCGCGTTGAAACTCAACACGGGCTTGACTGAACTCGGCAACTCAACCCGAAGATAGAATGTGAACAAAAGAGATCGAATCTATTTCAGGAATCATTCACATATTTGAATGGGGCTCACATTCCTTCATCTATCATTTGCAACCATGTGACCTAATTTCAACCCGCGTTGAACTCAACACGCGTTGAAATTTATCATGTAAAGAGCCGGACTAAAGATGACATCTCCCTAATGTGTCTGCCTTATAGCAATGACTCTAACACACTTTAGAACGTATTAATAATAATAATTGATAACAATAAAAATCAATGTATTCTAAGTTGGTCCAAAGTTAGTCCCAAAAAAGTACTCCGGTTTAAAAATTCACCAAAAATCAATTATCAAACGTTTGATAAAATTTTCTTTATTCATTCATGATAAAATGTTTGCTTTTGATACAACGAGATAGAAAAATTACACGTTGAAAAACCTTACTTTGAGCTATAAGTTTTAAGCAAAATACTCAATCTTGCCTGAGAGTTCAAATTTTTAGATTTTTTATTCGCATTTAATTCAGTCATTTATGACCAAACGAGATGCTTTACATCCACAAAGAAATTGATCTGGCAATCATCAATGCTTCTTTGCAGTATGATTCAAAACCAGGTAGCACTAGAAAGAGCTTAAAATTGCTAATTTTCAAGCCAACTAAAAAATCAGCTATGTCTTGGAAATAATTTGGCCCTTGATCTACTTGACAAAAAAGAAAATTGAAGATCAGTTGAACAAAAATGTTGGTGATTTTTCAAACGGGAGTACTTTTTTGAGACACCCGGTAGTTCTACATAACAATAATGCGAGCTAATTTATACCAACCATTTACAAGAAAAAAGAAACGTATGATTAAAAAAGAAAGAAAAAGAAATGACTGAAAATTGTTGTCGCTATGGTGGTTGAACATTTCAATTCTGCGGGTAGAACAAAATTATTCGAAAAATATCATCCTTCAATTTCCAAGAGGACAAATCACAGGTGGCGGAGAATGGTTCAGTATTGTTAAAATAGCATTTTTCAGTTTTATATATACGCCTAATCCCGAGAAACGGGTAAAACACAATTAACTAAAGATACAGTAAATCAATCTAATTCAGTTCCTTTCCTTCTCCTCTTGTCCCTCTGTTTTTCGTATGCCTGAACTCTTTTCTCGTTGACTTTGCCACAGGTTTGATGAATGACTTTTCTCCATTCAGCTCGGTCCTCTACTTTTGTATTCCAATGGTCCAGAACATCACCACATCTCAACGCGCTTTTACACGTGTCTTTATATCTGAGCTTTGGACGACCAACAGGACGTTTTCCTTCAGCTAACTCTCCATATAATAAATACTTCACTGGACGATCATTCTCCATTCTGGACACATGCCCTAGCCAACGTAGTCGACTCCTTACCAACAATATTTCTATATCTTCCACGCATGCTATTGCGAGAACAAAAGCATGCGTGGAGAAAAACCGAAATTCTAAATTTCAGTTTTAAAATTAGTAAAAACTAACCTTTCTTGCCAGTTAAATGTGTCTAATTTCTCTGTGAATCTGCTCCTTCTCGAACTGCCATTTTTGCTATTTGATAGGCCAACGACTGTTTAGTGTTGTTGATGTTGTCTCAGAAATTCGAGAAGGAGCAGATTCACAGAGAAATTAGACACATTTAACTGGCAAGAAAGGTTAGTTTTTACTAATTTTAAAATTGAAAAATACAATTTTAACAATACTCAACCATTCTCCGCCACCTGTGGACAAATCGAGCTAGAAAACATGTAATTTTTATCAAAACCACATGGTCAAGAAAACTGCCGAGCTTTCCCCCAGACGAAGAATTTTTTTGCTCGAACCTTCGTCATTTCAGATGAAAGATTTCAGTGGCAAAGATGGTAAATAAAATGATCAAACCTTTGAATTGTTGTCGATCGTATATACTGGCATTAATGCCTTATCGTGATGTTCACCATTATTATGTACGTCATCATCACTGTCCTCTAAGAATCCTTGAATTATACCAGCTTCGTCATCACAATCATCAACATCACTGTCTTCCTCTTGCTTGATCTTGATATCTGTGTAAACCCCGTCTTGTGCTCCTTGAAAATAAGTCCCTGAAACATCACACGTACGAGTTTGCATTGTATGTAAATCGATCATAGACACCCTCTCATCCAATTCGGTGTTTTCAACATTGGTATCTTCAATCTCCTTAATTGGCTTTCCTTCCAATATTCCTTCTCCACTTTCCTTCACAGTACTGCATCTTTCATTTGGATCATTCACCTTATCATCTGAATCTGATGTGTCCTCTGTTACCTCATCTGCATTCCTGACATCAGGACAACTCTCTTCTCCGTGACTATCATCGTCATCATCATCTACCTAATAAAAAGAATAATTCAAGCGGCGTCCAGGAAGTGCTCAGTCTTCCTTGGGGAAAAATTTAGTTTTTAATATGTTAAGGAAGAAGTATAATTAATTCCTTTTGTTTAAAGAGATATTGCTCATGATCAATGACCAACAAAATATTGACATAATTTTCAGCCACTGTTAAAGGCTTTCGAAGATATCTCTTTATAAAATCCATTATAAAATCCATTATGAAATCCATAAAATCCATTGAGCCAAGTAAATTTCAAAAGATAATTGAACATATCTGTTTTCAAACGTGACATTGCAAATAACATGGATTTACTATCAAGGGGGCACTAGTTTTTAAACAGGGACTATACTGTAGATTTTACCCTAGGGAGGACACTTGGCACATACGTATACGGAGGGTCAGTCCAACAAATTTTCAGGCAACCCAAAAACATCAGTTGAGCTTCATTTCAACCCAAAAATATCAGGTAATTTGGTCCTTTAGACACCTGCATACAAATGCAAAATATCCTAAAAACAATTCACACTGAGGTCAAGGTTGCCTCTAAAGAACATAGAAGTATCAGTTTAACTATATTTGATGCCAAAAATATAATGATACATAATTTCAGTATATTTGGACCCCAAAATATCCCTCTCTGTAATATGCGACCCAGAAATATCGGACTTACCTCCCTGATGTGCATGTGCTGACAGGCGTCCATAAACATGTGAACATGGGAACAAAGTTCCCAGGCAGCTTTTTCCAAAGTAATATTTTGCAGGCAGTTTTTTCTCAGAATCGTTCTTTATGAAATGTAATTGTAATTAGTTTCCAAACCAATATTTTGCAGGCAGTTTTTTTCATAATTGCATTAAGATGATGAATAATAGCAAACAAATTGTGACACATTGCTTTTTCAATCCTCACTGCACGGCTCCAACCAATTTTTTCTTCATACCTTCCCACATGGCATGCAGTTCTCTAGCCCTTCAAAGCTGAGATTCTTAAGCGCCCTTTGACTTTTGGATTGTTTTGTTGCTCCATGTGTAGAAACTTACTGTTCGATTCGATACCTGCATTCCTACTGGTTCTGGTAATAGGCTTCTCCACCCTAGCTATACAATATTGATATGCAGGCAGGCTTTCAGAGAATTTCTACCGCTCCCAGGCAGGTTTGAACATTATGCACGCCTGTGTGCTGAGTGCCCCCTTTGGGGATTTTACTCATCCATTACATACTTACGTTGTGAAATGAATCCCGGTCTTCCGATGAGTCTTGCTCGTCAACGTTCCTTTGTTGGGTATACCCTTGTTCATTGAAGATGCCTTCTAATCGTTTCTAAGCACGAGAAAAATTGAAGTCAATGTTAAGTCAGCATAAAGATATCGGGTGTCCCAAAAAGTACTCCTCTTTAAAAATCAACTTGTTAATGACCAAAAATATTCTTAAATTACACATTGAGAGGCCTTATTCTCAGCTATTCTTTTCAACAAAAATAGTCACTTTTGCCAGCAAATCAATTTTCGGATTTTCAGTAGCCTTGACATCGCCGATGATAGTGAACATATAGTGATCTGGGCCGGGTTGTTCAAACCACGATTAGCGCTAATCTTGGATTAAAAGCATGATTGGCCCCATGATTCTGTAGTCGTTGCATAGTACTAATCCAGTGTGAGCCTAATACCAATTTTGAACAACCGGGCCCTGTTATTTATGTTGCTGCAACTGGTCAATTAAAGTATCTTATATTGTAAAATCTTTGTCTGAATCTTTGATTGGAAATCAAAGGCCACTGACACTGTGGGCCCTTTCAAAATAACAAACATAATGCAAGTGTGCTAGTAAGTGCTGGCATATGGTTCATGATCTAATACATTTCATAAAATAGATTCCTCGTCCAAAGCTAAATTGCTAACTTCTCCAAAGGAAGCCCAATCGAGTAATATGGCAGCCTACAATCGCGGACAAAACTCGTTGAGACTGATTAATTTTGCGTTAAAATAGTTCTTTCCTGCATGTAAACTATTACCTTCCACTTCTAATGACCCCCCTCCCCCCTTTGCAATGTTGGTGGCTTGAAGAACACATACTTGTCAACTCATCTATGACATTTCCATCAGCCTCCAACATTGCAATGGGGGGCAGGGGGATCCTAGCTCAAAAATGTCCCCCAAAAAGCAACGTGTCTCATGAGTTTTGTCCGCGATTGTAGCTTACTAAGGTAATTTACGTTGCTGCTATTTCCTAACTGCAGAATAAAGATAGCAGTATTTGCTCTTTGAATTGAAGAAAATTAAATTTTATCCCGGACACGATGGTGGGACCAAGCTTCGACAGATTTAAAACTGCCAAAGTGATAAGTTTTGTTTCGCATTTGTTTTAAATCATTTTGGGCAGTGGCGGAGCCACGAGAGGGTACACTCATTTTTCATATAAGAAACTAAGGTTCGGGGCTGGTAGGCAGTTTCTTAATTGTTTGGGCCATTTTGCTACCAAAAATTTCTTACGTGCTTCTCATATCTTTAATGCCGGAAGTGTAGAGTTAGTTTTGTTTTTTCTAAAGGGTTCCCAAATTACTTAGTAAGATCTCAAAGCGACTAAATAACATAATTCGCACTCAAAATAACGTCCAAACAGTTGCTATAACTGTACAATGTCAAAACATTTGTGTGTGCGATAGGAAAATTAAAACTGTAAATTACAAAAGTTTCTTAGCTTTTTCTGTTTGGGTTGTTTCTTAGCTTTCGAAAAATTGAGCCTACCGTTTCTTATAAGCAGTTTCTTATAGAAAAAATGATCTTTTTCTAGTGCTCATAAGAAGGCGAGAAAAATCACAAAAAATACTTCAATCTTTTGGCTGTCAAGAAAATATTGGTTCATTCCAATCCATTCAGTACTCTTGATGCTATGAATTTTCAAAAGTGGGAACTTTTTCTGGTTCAGCCGGTATATATGTGAAGCAACCCATCTAGCCCTGCAACAATTACTGGATTCTTTTAGCGTAAGCGGAAGCATATCAGAATCTGAAGCAACTGTCCTACAATTTCTGGTGGTGAGAGTGAGCCCTTTTGAAAAAGGCCCCAAGACTCAAAATCCTTAAAAATTCCCCAGTTTACCTTGTAACTTGCCAGATGCTTGATTGTATCAACATGCTTTTCAATGTCATTCTGATGACGAAGAAACACTTCACAAAGCTGACATTCAAAGACAGATATGCTTACTATGAATTCGCTACCTGCAATGGAAACAGATTTCATTTTCTATGATCCTAAGAAGACCCTAAGATGATCCTAAAAACAAATAATCAGCTAAGGTAATACTGTCTGTTCCATATTGCTGACACATATTTTGATTTCGTTAATCTTCAGGATGTCAACACTACAATTGACAATTGTTGGGCAAAAATTTTTAATAACAACAATAAACGTATTTACATAGATTGGGCTTAATCATAAATTCCTGCCCTGAAGACTAGTTTCTGCTCATACAGTAAATCATAAATTCCTGCCCTGAAGACTAGTTTCTGCTCACACAGTACATGCCTTGCACATCATTTTTCTGCCTAAAATTCTCAACAACATACTTAGTTTCTTAAGAATTCTTGTTTGAAACAACTGACATACTTTTGTATGACTCAAGAATTCCTATCATATTCTTGTTTAAGATAAGACCTATATGCTGTATTCCCAGACAAAAAAGAACAATTTCCCCCTATACCCTACTGAAGCAAACTTAAAGATAATATTAAGCAGGGTATCACAGCTATATACAGCATTCCAATAAATCTGTGAACAATTGAATAACACGTGAATTAAAGTGCCTGCCCTACCACAGTTGCTCTTCATTTGAAATCTGAGATACCCCTGCTGTAACTTTGTTGAGTCTGTGATCTGGTCAAAAACCACCTTTTTCCATCTAAAAGAAACAAATACTGCAAGTTATTCTTAAGTCCAAAGGTTCTATAGACAGCAACAACTTGGAGCAGATTTTACATGTTCAGATTGAAATGAAAGGTGATTGTGATTCTTTGTGTGTATTGTATCTTCCAGGGCCACCGAGAGCCAGCTCAGTCCCCAGGGCAATTTCAAAATGTGGGCACCCCAATCAATGCGCAGTCTCGCAAACATATAGCAAGCGACATGCAAGGGGGTTTAGTGGTACTTTTTTAATGACCATACCCTTCAGATCATCTAAGAACACCCCTAAAATTGCGGTTGCACAGATTTGGTAAAGATGTGCCGCTGGCCATCATTTAAAAAGCAATTCAATAACCCCCACATTATAAAAATTGCCAAAAATCGCCATGAATAGTGCATATTCAAATCTATCGTTAAATTGGCTTCTTTTTCCATTCATCAATCTGTTTTACATCTTTATAATATTTTGCTTATTGAATCTTGAGTTTGATCTGAGTTTGATGTTTGATGTTTTTCAGCCCATCCCCGCACAATAAAAATTGTGAAAAATCACAATAAAATAGAGCATTGTCAAATAAATATACTGTATGGTCAAATTGGTGCATTTTTCCAACATCAATCTGTCCTACATCTTTATAGATGATTTCTACAGAGATGGTTGTTTTTGATTAGTGTGAAATCTTGACTTTGATCAGGCCCACTCAGCTTAATCCTCATGTTTTCAGCTCAACCCCCATGCGATAAAATTTGCAAAAATTGCTACAAAATGTCTGTTTGCTTGCGGATGCCTTTCTTTACGATATTCTTTGCTTGTGTTTTGTTGAAGTGGATATTACTGAAAATATGAAGTGTTTCAGGAAGACTATCTTCCATGAACTTGCAAGTTTCATCAAATCTTATCTTATCTAATGGGTTGGATGACTTGAAAGGTAATTTTTCACTTTCGCACATTTGATATCCAGTTAACCAGTTTCACAATTCATACCAACCTCTTAAGAGTAAATTTTAGCATCTCAAAACATCTCGCAAATTTTTGTTGCCGATATAAGTTTTTCTTCAAAGGCAACTACTGTACATCAGGAAGATTCGCCCTGAATGGGTCTATTCTTTTCTAATGCCTCCACGTAGCGATCCAAGTTTGTATGTTCTGGTTTTGTGTCGGTGCTATTTATTCATTTTGATAAATGTTGAAGGTTTCATCAACTTTGGACTTTCGTCAGCGTTGAAGGTTACCATACCCCAGATTGGGAAGTTTGAAAGTGCGCAGAGGATTTTCAAACGGAGATAAAAATGGCGCAGATACTGTAGTATGCAAATTTGAGTTAACAATGCGCATATCATAGCACAACTAATGTACTATAAAAGTAGACTGCGCGTATTGCAGTGCGGATAACATCAAAATGCGCAGGGGTTAATCCTTCGCACATGTCAAATTTTCCAATCTGGACCATACCAGTTGAGTTTTACGTAAATTTGAACTTCATTGGTGTAAGAAAGGTGAGATTTGTCTGTAAAAGTGTTGTGTTGCCAAGAATGCCAAGAGAGGCCAAGAGCCAGAAAATGCTAAAACATTCGCTACTGTAGTCAAAGTGCATTTAATTTGGTAACTGTAGAGAGAAGCTTGGCTTTCTGTCACTAAAATTTCCCACTGAAAAAATATTTAGACCCATTCAGGGCGAAATTGGGAAAAGTTTTGATTACTGCTGATGTTTGGCTCTGTTTCAAGACTAAGAGGAAAACGCAAGTAAAAATATAGTTGTATAGTTGGCCTAGAGAAATAACTGTTGGCAAAGAAATGAAGTCCATTATGTCCATAGAGAAGATATTTCTAAGAGACATGCATTTTAATAACAATATTAATTCCATTGTTATTGGACCTATTCAGGGTGACAGTACTCTGGTTAGGATCAGTTAGTTAGGCACAGTGTGAGTGTGCAAAACTCCCAGGGGGGGGGGGTACTCTGGTATACTTAGGATAGGGGTGCTCATCAGGCTACTTTTTTGGGTCTAGGATATGGGACAAATTCAAAAATTGGGAAAAATATAATTTACAAACGAAATCAAAATCAAATAACGTTACTAAACTAAAACCAAAACCTTGAATATCAAAATACAATATGGAGAAATCTGATCAGTTAAGGAATTTTTTACAGATTTAAGATACTGATTTCATAACTTTAAGGTATATATAATATATCGTCAGAAAAATTATGTTTTGGTGTCTATTTTTATGCTAGAAATTACTTTATTGGGTCTATTTTCATGCTAGAAATTATTTTTTGGGTTGATCCGTTGTACCCCAGCCTGAGCACCCCTATCCTAAATATACCTGAGTACCCCCCCCCCTGGGGCAAAACTGCATCATTCTATTCTATTCAGGTAGGAGAGGAGGAAGGATTAATAGCGCCAATCCTTGACCATGCCCAGTCAAGCAAGGTGTTCTTCTTATCTTCTCTTCATATTATACGTGTTGTTATGTCGCGCGTGTGATAAAAGGAGAGAAACACCGAGAGTGGTCACAGTAACCTTAAATTTAATACTCTTAAAAAGTCATCGTTATTGCTATAAGATGGCAGAACTTACCTCTTGGTCTCACACCAGCAGCGGCACCACAGCACGAACGATGGATGACTGTTTCCCGCTTATCCCGCTTTACCGTATTTTGGAACATTTTCTTTTAGCCTCTTTTGCAAACCATTCGCAAGACGACGGACGGACGGACGGAGGTAAATGGGAATTATTGTCAAAGACATGGGGTTGAGGGGGTCGACACGAAATGCAACCCATCACCAGGATGCAGGGAGCAAAATTAATATTTTATGATGATATACATGAATAAATACTGTAGACCTTCATAAACTTTTCTTTTGAAAACTATTTCATATTTCGTCAACAGGTGTAGAAATATCACGTTCGTTTCAGCTTTTTTCAAAGTCTCCTTGAATGCTTTACAAGAAAAACACTTTAATTATGAAACTATAGACGATTTCAAGGAAGCTAAACAGTAGAATTATAGCAAAATAGCTAAAGTTTCTTTGAAGCAACTCAGTTCAAAAGTTTTAATGTATAATCTTAAAGGGGCATTCCTCAAAAATCAAATGCATGCAGAGATTCATATTGTCAGAAAATATATGGACCAATTTAAATTACAATACCCTACCATTTTTATGCATCGTTCTTGACGAACAAAGGAAGCGAATTTTCGTAATTGTCCGTCAGTCGGTCATCAGCGAGTCTTGATAGGCTTGTTACTCGTCGCTCATTGAATTGAGTTTGAATGTCCTGCTGTATTCGTTCATTCATGCCATTCATGTGTTCACGGTCGATCGGCTTTACCGAGAATTTTCGTTTTCTGTCTCGGATTAAAATTCCAGGATATGGCTGAGTTCCCGGTCTCCATTTTGAAAAATATCTATTTCGTTTTTGGCCCGTTTGAACTTAATTCAAATTGGAGAAACATTGGAAAATGTTTATAATGATAAGGATAAATCATGAGCTTCCCCGATAAACCGGGTGTCCCAAAAAACGCAACGGATTTGATCGGGACTAGCGACAAGAATTTAGGTCCAATCAACCCATTGTAATTCTTTATATTATCCTTGGACGTTAATTAATGCAAGCTCTATATTTTGAGAAATCTTTATTAATTTTATATACCGGGTGTCCCAAAAAACGCAAATGATTTTAAGGGGACTAGCGACAAGAATTTAGGTCCAATCAACCCATTGTAATTCTTTATATTATCCTTGATAGCTAACTTGAAGATAGATACCTTGTTTGATGATATTGGTGCATGGAGAGTTGGAATATTAATCTTGAAAGTTCAAATTTGCCTGAACCTCCAAACCAGAGCTTTTTGGTTTTGGCATAAACTGCAAACGCGCTATTTTGGAGAATCTCCTGATTTACCGTGAAGTAAGAGAATAAAGCCTCATGCTGAGGAAAATATTTGAACAGAAATTCAATCAAATTCATCAATTTTGTCCTGAAAAGACATCTTTTTTAAGCTTCAAAAGTTTAAAAAAGTTAGCATTGCTTCTGTCTCATAAAAAGGAAAGTAATCCACGAAGTAGTTTGTTTGGGTGTGAAAAATGAATCAATTCTTGCAATCTTCCTGACTTCAATGAAATGCATTTTGTGTAATCTTTCTTCGAATTATTACAAAACAAGAAACCAAATATACCCAAGGGAAAATCATCCATGGATAAGATCCTTGAAAATGCTCATTTGTGTTTGGCTCTTTTGCAGGTGCACTATGATTGAACAAATATATTCCTTAGTGAATTTTTCCTTCCACATTGATAGGTTTGTCACTTTTTAGCTTTCAAATTTCAATTGAAATGTGTGCCTAAACATGTGTGCCTTAGCATGCTCACACTACTGCACTTTGCATATGATTGAGGAGATTCCTCAAGAACGTTTTCAGTTAGGCCAAAACCCGAAACCTCTGGTTTGGAGATGGAAGCAAATTTGGACTTTCAAGATTGATATTTCAACTCTCCATGCACCAATATCACCAAACGAGGTATCTATCTTCAAGTTAGCTATCGAGGATTATATAAAAAATTATTTGGGATTGATTGGACCTAAATTCCCGTCGCTAGTCCCGATCAAATCCGTTGCATTTTTTGGGACACCCGGTATATAAAATTAATAAAGATTTCTCAAAATATAGAACTTGCATTAACGTTTCGCTTTCGCTTCACCAGAACTCATCAGAACTTTATAACGATAAGCACATTCTTTTTAAAAGCAAACAGCGCAGGTCACCGATATCCGGTAACCATGCTGTTCTACATCGGATCGGAGATGATCCAGTTTCTCTCGTGTCAGACAGGGTCTTTCAGAAACGCACCATCACTGTCAATCAAATATCATACTAACGAAACAGATATTACGAGATGAAAACAGGATCTATATGTCATGTATACGCTTGTATAGTTTAAGGGTACGCTAAACGCTTTCGTACAAAACTTTGCATGAATAATAACGGAATCGCTTTAAACGTTTTCTCACAAACATGTGTTAGTTTGTTTTTAGGGTGCCAATCATGGGTAAATGCTTTCTACTAAATGTCACAAGAAAACGTGTTTCTCAAGATCGTAATAGCTTCTGCCTTTTAAGTGAGCTGAGAAATTGCCAGTGAATGCTTTTCCATTAATCACATCACAATGGTTACTCTCCAACATGTATGCGCTGATGTCTTTCAAGGGTCGCACTTCAAGTCAATGTTTTTCTACGCACGACACACGAAGAGGGCCTTTTTCGAGCATGTAGCAGCTTCTGTCTTCAAGTGACCTGGGCTGTTGTCAGTAAATACTTTTCCACAATAATCACACTATGCTCTCCAACTGTGCAACTCTCCATTGCTCTCCAACATGTATCCACTTATGCCTTTCAAGTTTGCTAAAGCAAGTAAATGCTTTCCCACAAACATCACAAGATAACGATTTGTCTCCACTATGTAGTCGCTTATGTCTTGTAAGATGGCTATTGCAAGTAAATGATTTCTCACATATATCACACGCGAAAGGTCTCTCTCCCGAATGTATTTTCTTATGTTGATTAAGGGCGGTACAAACAGCAAAAGATTTCCCACAAATATTGCACGCAAAAGGTTTCTCTCCTGTGTGTATTCGCTTATGTAGTTTCAGGGTAAAACTATCAGCAAGAGCTTTCCCACAAATATTGCATGAAAAAGGTTTTTCTCCTGTGTGCATCCGATGATGTCTTGTAAGTTTGCTTCTTACAGCAAATGCCTTCCCACAAACATCACATGAAAATGGTTTCTCTCCAGTATGTATTCGGATGTGGCGTTTAAGTGTCACACCTACAGCAAATGCTTTTCCACAAATATTGCACGTAAACGGTTTCTCTCCTGTATGTACTCGCTCATGTTGTTTAAGGTTCCCTTTAAAAGCAAAAGCTTTCCCACAAATATTGCACAAAAAAGGTTTCTCTCCCGTATGAATTTGCTGATGTTTTTTAACAGTGCTACTGGCAGTAAATGCCTTCCCACAAACATCACATGTAAATGGTTTCTCTCCAGTATGTATTCGCTCATGTTGTTTAAGGGTCATATTCGTAGCAAAAGCTTTCCCACAAATTTTGCAAGAAAAATGTTTTTCTCCTGCATGTATTTGCTTATGTTCTTTAAGGTTCCTCCTCGTAGCAAAAGCTTTCCCACAAATATTACACAAACAAGGTGTTTTTCTTGTATGTATAAGATTATGTTGTTTAAGGGCCCAACGCATAGCAAAAGTTTTCCCACAAATATTGCAAGAAAAAGGTTGTTCTCCTGTATGTATTCGCTTGTGTTGTTTAAGTGAGCTACTGGCAGTAAATGCTTTCCCACAAATCTCACATTTGAAAGGCTTCCCTCTAGTATGCATTCGCTGATGTCTGTTAAATTTGCTACTATCAGTAAATGTTTTCTGGCATACTTCACACGAAAGATACTTCTCTCCAGTATGTTTCATTCCGTGCATCCAAAGATTTCCTTGCCGATTAAACGACTTGGAACAAACATTGCAAGAATAAACTTTCTTTCCAGTATGGATCATTCGATGTAACTCAAGGAATTTGTGAGTATTGAAAACTTTGCCACAAAAAACACAGGAATATGGCTTTTCGTTGGTATGGACACATTTCTGTCTCTTCAACGCCATACCTGTTGTGAGGTCCTCGTCGCATACAGTACGTATATTGGACGTCGAATGGTTACGTTCATGTCCACCACAGTTCTTAGTATTCTGCGTTCTATCAACTTTGTGCAAATTAATTTTGCCTCTGTTTCGTGGTGATATCGGCATTCGAAGATACCTTCTCAATCTTTTATTTGGTTCTAAAATGAAAGGACAGAGAAATTTAACTTCATATTTACCTGCGATAATTGCGACAGTAAAAGAATTATAAAGCATTGTCCAATTTTTGAAATAAACTATTCTCGACAACATCAGTAACAACAGTCTCTGAGAAAAAAATTGCAAGACAATCACAACATGACTTGCAGCAAAACGTTTATCAAATACCGGGTGCGGCACAATAAACTATGCACGTTTGGCAGGCCACAATAAATCGTACACTGGATCGATTTTGAAGATTTATGACTTAATTTTTAGCAGAAAGCCGGACTTAGATTCTAGGACTTTTTGCAAATTTTTCCGTTTTCAGTTTTTAGAGCTAGAAGCGAGTTTCTTAAAATTGTATTTTTCGAAAATACTGAAAACGATCAAAAAACGTCGATCAAATTTTAAAAGACTCAACATGAATGAACAAAGAGAAAATGTTTTCAGGGTGATTTGGGGATTTAGTACGAACTCTCGTGCAGCAGATTACAATTAGTCGATTTCTAGAGCCCAAATCACAACGAACAAGTTCTCTCTTTGTCCATTTATATCGATACTTTAGAAAGCTTGATCGATGTTTTTTTATCGTTTTCAGTGTTTTCGAAAACTAAAATTCTAAGAAACTCGCTTCTTGCTCTTAAAAACTGGAAATGTAAAAAATTGCAAAAAAATCCCAGTATCTAATTCAGGTTTTCTGCTACAGATTAAGTCGTAAATCTTCACAATGGGTCCAGTGTACGATTTATTGTGGCCTGCCAAACGTGCATAGTTTATTTTGGCGCACCCGGTACTACACGAACGGATGAATAGAAACGGCTGCCAGGATTTCTAAAAAGGCTTTCACAAAAATCCTTCATGGAATGGAGCTGCCAATTTCAGTCAGCTTAAAAAAACATACTTGGTACTAAACTTACTTTGCTTGAAGATCTTAGGAGCCGTAGTCATAAAAATATGGATTGCTCTTTTATGATTCACCCGGCAGGAGCAACCTAGGATTACTAGACTCACAAAATGATTTTAATGTCTGGTGACGAAAGATGAATCTGTCAACTTCAAGGTTTTTGCTCACAGATATAGGAACAATAGTGTGGGGTAGCAGTGTTGTCCTATTTGTATCAGCTGAGTTAAAAAGGCCCGATGTTTCAAAAGCTACTGCTCCCTGAATATATAGGCAATGATCTTTTGCTATATATAGCTTAATAGCTAACATGGACAATAACTTTTAGGACTTTTAGAATTTTTCCTTGCTGAAATCGGTCGCTCCAGTAAGATTTTAAAACGGATTTTCTAAAAAATGCCCCTTCGAGACACCTTCAAAAATGTGCTAAGATCAACAGCAAGTTTCCCTAATGTGTTTACCTTACAGCAATGACTCGAGAACGCTTTGGCACCTGCTATCCTCCTGGGGGGGGGGGTGACAAGTCTTCCTCTTGTATGAATAACTTATGCAGGGGGATTCCATTCTCCCAAGGGGACAAAATGCATGGATGCATGTGAGTGTCATTATTACTAGGAAGGAAAACAAAAAGGACATTGTGTTTGCCGTCTTCTTTCGTTTTTGCAGATTTTCGAAAGGGGCTTTCTGTAGAAAATTTCTGATATTGACCGGAAGGAATGACCGATTAAAACCGGGTAAATTACTGAACCTAATTGGACATATCAGAAATGAAACAAGATTGTTTTCAATAATATTGCTTTGAAATTGAGTGAGCAGCATTGTTTCAAACGCCGGGCCTTTTTATTGACTCATCCGGTAGATTACCTCAATTCATCTCCGTTAACTAACTTAAGCGTATCCTGAGGCTGTGGCGGTAAGCACGCTGGAATGTAAATAAGCACAGGAGCAAAATAGCCAAGTATTTTTACCAACCTTAAAAATAAAATCTTGCTTTTTTCTAATGTTGATAGATGTTGATAATGTTTATAGTTGTTGACAGATGCGGAGAGTGCAAATTGAAAAATGTGGACCACGGAAACTTTTTGCGATTCACATGGTGTTTTCTTGAACAATGTGCAAAAGCACAAAGGGCAAATGAAGACGAACAGTTCCAATCAAGGAGAAGCTTAGGTCCAGGTGATATCTCTATGAGAACTCTACAAGAAGTCATCAAGAATGGATGCATTTTTTCACATCTAATACATGTCAATCATAACCTTTGAAACCGTTCTCTCTATATCTCATTTGTAGCGATATTTATTGATGTTTCAATGAAGGTCAATGTTTTTCGAACATAAAACGAATGTAGCCCTTCAGCACTGCACCAAATAAGCTATTTGTCTCAAATGTAAACAAATTTGGATAGACATCCCTAAAACTACTGATTCATTTACAGAATTAAAGATAACTGCAATAATTTAGCACCCATGTCACTTTTCCTGTGTGTATTTAAAAGTTAATTTTAAATGACCGATTTTTTATCACGAAGTTAAAAAGCGGCCACATTCTTTGGCAAGCAGTAAATAATTGGGCTTTCATTTCACCTTACTAATTTCTTCCTTGCGAATCCATCACACTCATTTTGCAAAAGAAATACATCAAATGAAGGCGTACCAGTGAGGCTTTCTGAAAATTCCTGTCCCTAAAATCCTAACATCCTTAGAAAATATCATTCACGGAAGAACAAGGGCAGATTTTGTAATACAATACCAACAGTTGCGTTTGATTGACACCCTAATTCATTGCGATCAGCGATTGAAGACAAAGGAAATTCTCTCAACCAGTAATGCACAACGAAAATAAAGCCGCAAAAGTTTCCCCAAAACTACCCTAGTAGGGCAAGCTCTCGCCTTGTGCAAGTGAAAAGTGGTTTTTAAGAGAAGTTACGAGGTTATAACGAAAAAAGAAGGGTAAATATGAAATTCTTTCTGGCGGATTTTGTTTATTTCATTCAAGAGCTGTTTTGTAATGGTTTCATTTAAGCCCTAAATACGCGAGAATTACAATGCCTTTTGCTCGGCTTCTGAATCAAATAAACAAAATACGCCAGACAGAGCTTTAGATTTACCCTTCTTCTCACGGTATAAGCACATACATTCTCTTAAAAACCATCTTTCGCTTGCAAAAGACAAGAGTTTGCCTACTAGTTTCAAAAAAATATTTTAGGGCTTTGTTTGTTTTGAATTACTGGTTGAGAGAATTTCCTTTGTCTGCAGTCGCTAATCGCTTTGAACTGAGGTGTCAATCAAATGCAGCTGTTGCTATTGTATTACCAAATCTGCCCTTGTTTGACGGCAGACTTAATGTATTTCGGAAAAATTGAGTTCTTGCCACTGGGGGCTTCTGTTTCATGCAACATACAGGGTGTCCCAAAAAGCATGTGCGCCGTTTGAATTGCTGTCGAGGAGCCATAAATCTAACTTTCCTGTTTTTCAGATTTATGAATAGAAGAGATCTCAACTTAGATTTTGGCACCGGGTTTGTGTAAATCTGACAAGTAACTTGAATTTTAACAATAAATGAACTTAAAATTTACAGTTATGTCAGGAAATGCATTTGCAGAACCTGCAGAACCGGCAAACAAATGCAGGGAAAACAGAGCAACATGAAATTGAAAGAAATGGAAATGACTCCTGGAAAAAATGCAAATATCTAGGTAGCCTTTTGGACACAGAGCACGACATCTCCAGGAGAAAAATCTTAGCCATAACAGCTTACAACCAATTGAAACAAATTTTTGAGAGTAAAAATGTCCAAACACCCACTAAGATGAGACTACTTAAGAGTCACATAGAGAGCATATTCTTGTATAATAGCGAGCTTTGGACCCTTACCAAAAAGCTTGAAAATACAATAAATGTCTTCCAGAGAAATCTCCTCCGCAAGGTCCTCAATATCAAATGGCCCAAAAAAATATCAAACAAACAATTATACGAAAGAATGAAAATTGATGAATGGAGCAAAACAATAAAGGGAAGAAGATTAAGTTGGTATGGACACCTCTTAAGACTGCCAGACAATACACCTGCAAAAACTGCATTAAGAGAAGCTCAGAGATATGTAAAGAAACCAAGGGGTGGACAAAAGTTAACATGGATAAAAATGATTGAAAAAGATCTTGAGACAGCAAGTGTGATGGTTGCAAAAGAAGATGGAACGATCTTTTTAGCGACTGATGAATATCTAGCAAATAATAGGCCGTTATGGCAGTCCGTAGTTAGCCGCGATAGGTTAAATTAAACGAAATGCGTATCAGATAGATAGATAGGAAATGCATTTGGGAGTACTTAATGACCATATAACTCAAGAATATCGACCAAGCAACCTGCTGAACGCAATATTGTTGGTGTAAACGACCTCATCGCTTTTGAGGTGCAAAATATCTGATGGACACCTGCCATGGCCTGCAGCACTTGTTTTGCACATTACCATTCCTAGCAACCCTAGATATGTCCAATATTCTCGGTTGTCACAAAATTCTATGTACGACTATCTGTCTCATTTATGAAAATCAGATAACAGGGCTAGGTATATTTTTTTCAATCAATTTCGTTGATTTCAACGCAATGGAGAATAATAAATCCTCTGGTTTTGAGGCAGCCAATAATTTTGGCTTTCTTGCTTCATAAATCAGCAACTGGTGATCATTTTTAGTTAAACTCGGTGTCAACCTTTAATTTGAAGTCTCTTCTGTCAAGAATCTTAAAAACAGAAAAATGGATTTATGGCTGCTCCACAGAAGCCACTCAAACAGTGCACATGTTTTTGGGACACCCTGTATATTTACAGTATATTATATCATATAATATATTATATAAGGTATTATATAAGGTATATTTACCGTTTTTTGGGTCATCGCTGGCACCACGTATGTTATCATTTAAATTGACAGCTTCGTCATTGCCTATGTTCATTTCAAGAAGAGTTGTTGATCCCTTTTCAGAACTTGTTGATGCTGCATTCCCGCTGTCTATTCGTGATTGTAGGATGTCAAAACTTACGTTGAGTAGCAATTGGCGTTCACTTGTTGACTCTGATGTGGGACACATTTGATCGTCATCTAAGGATAGGCTAGAATCTGAAGATAAAATTGGTGCAAATTCTTCTTCGCTGCTTCCTGAAAATCTTTGATGCTGAAAGTGAAAAATACCCCTGTCTTAAAACTGAAGTTGATTCAGTTGAGATCAGAGTAAATCTAGTTAAACTTCACTAAACCACCAAGTCTAATTTTGTAAAGTTTCTTGTCGCAGAGCCCTGTTCTTATATTTCTTTGCAAGCCTGTTTTCACATTGGATGTTAGGCATTAGACATTAGAAATCCAGACCCGATAGCGGTGTCTCGAGCGATGGGGACCTTGGGTGGGGAGCAGTGACGGGGACGGTTGTTGTCGTTGTTGTTCCCTTGGCCAGGGTTCTGATTGTTCACCATTATATTTTGGCCTGATATCTAATGTGAAACGGCTCAAATATATATTTATAAAATTTCTTTATAATTAGCATTCCTATCTGTATTAGCTGTAGCATCGTATATTAGTTATATTTTAGTTTATGTTTATCACAGGGAGTAGACATGATATTTTGCTCCTCCTGGCTCCGTCCTTGTAGTGTAGGATGGTAGATCGTAGGTAGTGTCTGAAGGCGGGTTTCCACTTGTGCGAATCTGGTCGCATGGTCGCGCAACCAGTTGTCTGGGCATGCGTAGTTTGTTTCTGTGACAAAAATTCCCCTGCCTTCCGCAATCGCGCGACTGATTTTGGAAGTTGGATTGACTTCAACTTTTTCGCGACCAGCGCGACCAGAGAGCCAATCAAATACGCACAAGCAGATCAAGCCAAGCCAGCACGAGCAAATACGCATGCTAAGACCATTAGTCGCGCGACCAGATTCACACAAGTGGAAATCATTCGAGCGACTGCTCTCGAGCGACTGCTCTCGAGCGACTGCTCTCGAGCGATCGCACGGGTCACACGACCAAATTCGCACAAGTGGAGACCGGCCTTTAAGTAACTTTTGTAGTAAACTTTTATATTGAATATAAAAAAACTGAAGCATCCATATTTTATCTTTAGAAAGATGAAAGCAATACCAGGGATGGTAAAATTTTCAGGAAAACTTTTCAACTGAAAGATACTACAGGGTGTCCCAAAAAAATTGTGCCACGTTTGTCTGAATATTGCGACAAAACGGCAAAAGATTCTCGCCAAATTTTTGCATGATGGTGCTCTTCAGATATTCAATTAAAGTTTGCCACCATCCCCGTAAAAATTCGTTGAAAATGATGGAGCTATGACCTTCAGGAGACCAAATTTGCCCGATCACTGAAACCAGCGGTCGGCCATTTTGTCTTACTAATTTGTAGCGATAAATAGCTTCATGGATTGAAAATGAAACAGCAGCCTCCAATGTCATAGCTCTCGTGAAAATTCCGATAATCCTCGGAGCGTTCCACTATTTCTGACCTCACAGAAATTATTTCTTACCTCACGTGAAGAAACTTATCACTGCAAAATAGTAAGACAAATGGCCGACCGCTGGTTTCAGTCATCAGGCAAATTTGGTCTTCTGAAGGTCAGAACTCCATCATTTTTCAACGGATTTTTACGGGGATGGTGGCACACTTTAATTGAACATCTGAAGAGCACCATAATGCAAAATTTGGCGAGAATCTTTTGCCGTTTTGTCGCAATCTTCAGACAAACGGGGCACAATTTTGTTCGGACACCCTGTAGTGTTTGAGATGATAACAGGAATGCTCTAACCTTCAAACTGTTGTCAATCGTATATCCCAGCATTAATGCCTTATCATGATGTTCACCATCATTACGTAAGTCATCACCACTGTCCTCTAAGAATTCTCCAATGATACCACCTTCGCCATTACAATCATCCTCAACATCGCTGCCTTCTTCTTGCTTGATCTTTATTGCTGCGTAAGCCCTGCCTTGTGCTCTTTGAAAATAAGTTCCTGAAACATCACAAGGATAAGTTTGCTTTGTATGTAACTCTGCAATAGACGCCATCTCTCTCCCCTTTCCAATTTCTTTCAAAGTATTGCATATTTCACATGAATCATTCACTCTTTGATCTGAATCTGATTCACCAATAAGGTCCTCTGTCACCTCATTTGCATTCCTGACTTCAGGACAACTCCCACCATCGTTACTATCATCATCAAATGCCTAATAAAGAGAATAATTCAAGCAGTGTCCAGTAAAAGCTCAGTCGTCCCCCGGAAAAAATATTTTCTAGATGGATGTGTTTAGGGCCGAGGGCAAGTACTTCTTAAGCTTGGTAGCAGTGATATAATTCTAAATAGAGCACAATGGTCATTCCAAATAAGAACAACAGATGCCTGTCAAGTGATGTTGTCAAAATTCCTTCTAATTCTTACCAAGGGAACCCAAGCATCAGAGAACCTCAGAAAAAAATATCAGCAAGATATCTTATTTGGTTCAGGTTTTATGATCAATTGAATATTTAGCCAATTGATGCAAATGTGTGTTTTTTCACGAGGTGGCAAATTCAAGGTCAAATATATGAAAATTAAAATTTCCTTTCCTAATTCATTCTGCACTTACATGTGTTACTCAAATTACCCGAAATTTAATGGCTACTACTGGTGGGGCGGCATGTTACTTCAACGCAGCAATGCATAATGTCAAAATTGACCTTGAAATGTGCAGAGGTGGAGAAAAGAAGAGCATTGCCTAGTTTCTAATGAATGACTGAACAAATTTGCAAATTCCATCAAAGAAACTGCTTAATGGTCTGAGATGCATTCAATGCCAAAGAGGAAAATCTGTATAACGGACCAAACCATGACAAAGTTGATATATTCACTGCAAACGGGTTAGAAAAACTGTGTTCGTCATAGCGAAGTTTTAGGTTGTCCCCCCTCCCCCTCCCACCTTGAAACTTGTAAGATTTGGAAATTTAAATTTTGCGATTTTAATGCATTACGTTCTCACATTTCTAAAAGTTCTTAAATTGTTCTTTCTGGACTATCTAGACAAATCTTTTTAGGAACTAGAATGACATTGGAGAATAGTAGAGTAAGAAGTGAAAAATACTGAAAAATTTGCGTGAATTTTAAGGAACCCCCTGGTTTCCTAAAAATTCCCAAATTCAAACAGTAATAGAGTCAGCAGAACATTACATGTTTCAGCTTTCAAAAATTGTCCAAATGGTTCACATGCATTAAATAGTCTCAGACATATTCAAATTTAAAAGTCGGACACTTTTTTTGGGACACCCTGTATATCCTTGTCATTTGATTTTGTGAATAAGCCCCCCTCTCTAATAAGCCCCCCTCTCTAACAAGCCCCCATCTGTAGTCTCCGAAATTAAATAAGCTTCCCCCTCCCCCGGGGCTTAATAGAGCTTTTTCGCTATGTATGGTACAGTGTAAGTTTTTAATCTTAGATAGAAAAAATGAGTAATTTCATTTTTTAAAGGGCTCTTCCTCATGATGAAAGGCAACATGACCGTGATATTTCATGACTCTGGAAAACTAACATAATTTGGTCATAATTTTCAGCCATTTGTGAAATGTTTTTGAACATATCTTTTCAAAAAATCTATCATAATAATTCATATGTGGTAGCTGAAGGAGCCATGTACGTTTCAAAATCTAACTGAAAATATCCGCTATTTTTTTTTTTTTATAATTTGACACAATATCATCAGATACATGGTATAATCTAACTAAAACTAAAGAGCTAAAAATCTAATACAACAAAAAATTTTTAAACAAGGTAATTTTAAAGGTATGTTGATAAGTTCTAAGAAAAGGTTTATGTGTTATCCAAGCGTTTGCTGTAAATTATATCAAGGTATTCGGCAAATATTTGTAGGTATTGTTCATCATCATTTGTAAAAAGGAAGATCAATTTTTGTTTGTGTGTTGGGATTCTAATGATATTTGGGTAAATTTCGTTGATTTGATTTATGAAAACAGTCCTTTCTGGATTGTTATGTGTTATCAAGCAGGAGTTTTGCAAATAAAATTGATTTAATAGCAAGGGCCTTTCAAACAGGGGCTGCATACCGTAAAAATCCGCGAATAAGAACCTAGTGGATTAAGAACCTACAGGCTGAAATTTTGCAGTTAAACCCCAATTGTATAAGAACCCATTCAGCCTGGAATTTGAAATAGGTTCTTAGTTGTAGAGATCATGGGGTCTTATTTACAACAAAAGTTTGTGTAAGAATAAAAAATGTTTATATTACCTGATGAGAAGCTTTTGAAAGATTTTCTCTGGATTATATAAACATTTCTGATTCTTCCACAAATTTCTGTTGGGGAATATATCTCATAAACTCAACTAATGTGAACTGACAGTAAATAATAGGCCTGGAGTTTGAATCTGAAGAGAGGAAATTCCTGAAAGTCATGAATAAAATAAGAACCAATTTAAGAACCTGAACAGCCTCATTTCCCACTAAATACCCAAAACATAAGAACCTAGTCAGGCTGACTTACAAAACAGTAGGTTCTTATACGCGGGTTTTTACTGTATTCTATCCATCCATTACACACTTACGTTTTGAAATGAATCCTGATCTTCTGATGAGTCTTGTCCGTCAACGTTCCATTGTTTGGCGTATGCATGCTCATCAAATGTGTCTTTCAATCGTTTCTAGAAATGAGTAAAATGGAAGTCTACATTAAGTAAGCAAAAATATATTGCGTGTCCCGGAAAAAATTCCTGTTTGAAAATCCCGAAAATAGATTATCAAATCTACGATAAAATTCTATTTTGTGCCATGAAATCTTCTGCCATGAATGGAAAAAGTAGCATAGCACTGAAATTTCCCAAGGGTATGATCACGTGACCTGAAATCGATGAAACCAGCCTTAGCCGATTTTGTCTATCTTTGTGATTTTCCAAAAGAGAGACCTGTTTTTGGGACATGCATTAATGTCTTTGTCATTAATATCAAACAAAATCTACGCCTAAAATATCATTTGATCTTAAAATACTGGGTGGGAAAATTTCTATCATAGAAGAAGGTTCAAGAAGTTGTGTAATTTCTTCAAACTATGAAAACTTCAATCCCTCTACTTCCTGATTGCTAAGGTTACCATCTGTCACAAGTGTCACACAACTTTAGATACTCAAGCACCTATGCCCAAAGTATAACTAGAACTGCGCGCTATTCGCACACATACATCTACCGGTTGAGTTAAAAAAAACGTGGGGTGTTTGGCGGACTGTGACGTCGCGTTTAGCCGCCTGACAGTCGTGAACGAACTTTTTCTGTGCAGCCGAAAGTCCAACTTAAATCATAAAATTTTTCCCCATTGGAATCTGTCATTTGGTGCATTAGTTAGGAATTATATTTTTCGTAAGATCTTGTGTGTGAATCTAATAAACTGATGCAATCTTGAACAAAGTCCCTTCAGCATGTTAGGCATGCCCCAGTTAAAGGTACATTTGGTATTATCAGGGGAGAATGAAGTAGTCAGGACATATGGTTTTCTCCCGTGGGATGCCATGTCATATCTTTCCCTTCATAGTGAATATGTTTGAAAGACATTAAAAACATGTGCTTCTTTGTCTAGTGAAGAGATTTCCTTCAACCAGATCAATGCGCTGAAAATCATAACGGGACTCCATGCTCACTGACAATACTATTTCCTAATTATTTCATTCTCCCCTGATAATACCACGTGTTCTGGGTAAAATGTACTTTTGCCCAGTAAAATGCTGAAGAGCCTTGGTCAAAGACTTCATCAGTTTGCAAGACTCCCATACGAGGCCCTACAAAGAAAATTTTGCTTAACTAAGGCATCAAATGGCCGATTCAAATGGGAGGAAGGTTTAATAATATAATAATAATAATAATAATAATAATAATAATAATAATAATAATAATAATAATAATAATAAGCTAAATGTAGGTTGTGTGGAAAATATGACGAGACTGTCAATCATCTGCTTGCAGGGTGCACAGTGTTAGCGGCGAAGGAATACCTAAAGCGACATAACAATGCATTAATGATATTGGCTGTGGAGTGGGCGAAGAAGGAGAAGATCTTGAAAGAAGAAGATAAATGGTACAAGATATCATGGACAAGTGGAACGGTTCTTGAAGAAGGAGGAAAAAAGCTGATATGGGATTTTGAATTCAAAATGAGACGTGAAACAACGGCAAGAAGACCAGACTTAGTCCTTGAAGATGCAGAACGTAAATGTATTTGGATCGTCGACATGGCATGTCCTATGGATGAGAATGTTGGGGTGAAGTTCACAGAGAAACTCCGAAAGTATGAACAATTGGCTTTCGAAACAAGGGAAAAAAGACCTGGCTATAATGTGACTATTGTCCCAATGATAATAGGCTGTACGGCTAGAGGTGGTAAAGAGGTGATCAGACAGATAAAGAAGGTGATCGAAGATGAGGAAAAAGTGAACTTTGTTGCTAACGAAATGATCAGAACAGTATTATTTGAAACCGAGACGATTCTACGAAAGGTTATATCTGGAATTATCCAGCCAGAATAGAGAACTACTGTTCATTTGTATTTTAGTTTGAGTTAAGTGGACGTTAATACATAGAGCTGGCAAAGCTTGGCAGCTCTTTAGACGTATGTGTGGGATTTGACAGACATAAGTCTTTTTCTGGCCGTAAGGCCAATAGCTATGATAATGATAATAATAATAATAATGATAATAATAATAATGATAATAATAATAATAATAATACATATTTTTACTGGATAAGCCTTTTCAGTACAAGTGAAATACTGCTAGCAATAAGGGGCATGTTTAAAGAAACTGTTGAGAAGGTGAAACATTTACTGTAAACGCTAAAACACTGCAGGATCATCATGCAAACTTAGATTATCTGTCTTACATTTAAAGTTTACACAATATGATTCATTCTGAAGGTTGGATGGCAATCCATTAAAAATCAGTGCTCCTTGAAAGGCAAATATTTTTCTTCCTCCTTCTGTTTTAACTTTTGGCAATATAAGACGTGAGCCGTTTCCTCGTGTAACCTTGCCATAATCAAAACGCTGAAGCATGTTCGCAGTGGTGGCGGGGGGGGGGGGGCAAGAATCATTTAAAGACTTAAACACGTCGATCGAGACTCGTTTTTTCCGGATTTGATCCAACGT
The DNA here is from genome assembly GCA_039566865.1 of Aurelia coerulea. NCBI lineage: Eukaryota > Metazoa > Cnidaria > Scyphozoa > Semaeostomeae > Ulmaridae > Aurelia > Aurelia coerulea. The sequence continues at coordinate 26,588,836 of CM076943.1, read as the reverse complement.
GTCCATCTTCAGGGCTGTGTACTTAGTAGGAGCTATGATCTTATGGGATCTGTTTTGGATCGACTGCAACTTTTTCTTGGCAATTTCATCTACGCTTAGATAAATGGGATAGCAGTAGAGTAGCACAGACCTTATCACAACGTTATATATTTTCTCCGCAACAAGTGGAGAGATGTTGGGACGAATTCTTTGCAGGATTTTTACCCGATTTGAGGCTCGCTTGTAGATCTTGTTAATTTGCATACTCACTGTTAGGTGATTGTCAAGGGAGATTCCCAAATATTCATAGCTCGTAGTTTGGTTTATCGGAGTGCCATTCAGAGAGACATTACATAACGGTTGTATTGCTACTTCGTTGCAGCAGTTCAGTCGAACGCGTTGTTCGAACACTTTTGTTTGCGCTTGGTGGGAATTTTGAATTGAAGAAGAATCAGCCAATCCGATCAAGTTACTTAAAGTCTTGCATCCTGATTAGTTGGGAACAAATTTGTTCCTGGGGGGAATGTTTTGCCGTTCTGAGAAGAGTTCGTTCATAAGACCCTCACTGAAGCGACAACAGCAACAATTCACTTCAATTAGATGAGCGTAAGTTGAGGGTATTTGTGTAGTGAGGCTAGTTTAACGTTGCATGCCTTTTTTATTGGCCATGGGATTCTTATTGTCTTACGCCCCGCCCCCCTTTGGCATAGCCCTTGTAGTGTTGTATAGTAATTAGAAAGGTATGGTAGAATGTAAGACTTATTATAATATTTCATTCGAATAAAAAGATAAAAAATGAAAGCAAATACAGTATAGCAAATCTTACGAAGAAATAGCAAAGAGCACTCGAAAATGCAAAAAATGCTAGTGCCGTCTAGTTTATTATAGAAAAAAGTTTTTACCTTGTAACTTGCCAGGTGCTTAATAGTGTCAACATGTTCTTCAATGTCACTCTGATGACGAAGAAACACTTCACAAAGCTGGCATTCAAAAACAGAGATCCTTGTAATGAATTCGCTACCTGCAATGCAAAAAAGATTTTGCTATCTGGATCATGAGCACTAGGCAGTTTGTCAATGTAAGAGTAGACTTGCTCCAAGTCTACACCGCGGTCTATCAGCGCTAAACTAATATATTTACCTCTGCGGAGGCGTTCATAAGTGACGATCGGAGTCGCTGCGAAAGAAAAATGAGGCAACTTCGCAGTGACTTTAATCGTCACTTACGTACGCCTCCACAGAGGTGATTATATTACTTTAGCGCTGATAGACCACGGAGTAGACTTGGAGCAACAAATACTGACACCTAATTGTACTCATTTCAAAGGTGTTAGGACACGGATGTTTTGATTGCGTATTTATTTACCTTGTTTTGATCTTTATCTTGTTTTCTTGTCTTGTTTTCTTCTCTGTTTCCTCTTCAACTGATGTGTGCAACTGAACAGTTTCGGCCCAAATTCCTCATGTTATTTGAATATATCTTCCTTGTATTCCTCTTGTTATTTGGTTAAGAGTAAGTAACAAAAGGGGGTCACACGTCATCCGATTCCTCTACAACTCCAATTTCATACCCTTGACTGAGGCCTGGATTTTGTCAAAGCCTCTGCTACACATCAATAAAATTAACGAAAATTATGCAAAACAGTTGGGTGACTCTTGGGCGACTTTGCGGGCGGGTGGTACATCTGTCCTGTTTCATCCGATAGTTTTTATTTCTTTCCATGTTAATTGCTTGGGGTTGTTATGGTCTATTGCTCCCATGATATCATCCTTGTAGTTTTTCATAGAGCAACTAGTACAATAGGTAGCGTTATAAGTACTACTTGTGTTGTAAATTTTTAATGGAACATAAAAAATTAAGTTAGAACATTGGAAAGGCTTCAAAAACTGTCATGGCTCAAATTCCTACCGGGTGCCCCAAAAAAATGTATACGGATTTGGTTGACTCCAGCGCTGTGAAGTTAGCTTCAATCAATGTCTAATAACTCTAAAAATGTTCCTCAGTCGTTAACTCGAACATGGATACCTCGTTTGTTGATATTGGTACTCTGACAGCAAAGATGATATCAATCTTGAAAGCTCATATTTGCCTCTTCCTGCAAACCAGAGCTTTATCCTTTTGGCCTAAGCAATTTCTTGAGGCACAGTGCATAAATCAGCATTAGCCTTGATAAAATTTGAACAATAGTAGATCTTGCGTTATTCTGTTTACCAGAAGTCAACCCCCCCCCCTTCGGTCACCCATTTGGAAGTTTCTTAATTTTTCATTACTTTGAGTTTTAAATTTCGATGTGCTTCAGGAATTTGCTTAGGCCTAAAGAAGCCAAAGCTCTGGTTTACAAGTGAACGCAAATTTGAGCTTCCAAGATTGATACAGTAGTTCTGCTCTCAAAGCACCAATACCAACAAACAAGGTATCTATGTTCAAGTTAACTATCAAGGAACATTTTGAGAGTGACCAGCCATTGATTAAAGTTAAATTCACATCGCTGGAGAGAACCAAAGCTGTATATAAACATTTTTTGGAACACCTGGTAGTTTCGTTCGGGAAAGCAAACGCTAGGATTTAACTTTGAAGGTTAGGGGTTAGGATTTTTGCTGCGTAAGGAAATCCGCGAGAAGAATCCAATTTCATTTGGTTTCCTTTCGTATGGATTTGCTACATCTAAAAGTTATCAGTCGAAAGTAAACTGTCTTATTGCTCAAATACTTTGTTCCATTGCAATACCGTTTTGTATCTAGGTTGATGAAGATTATGATTTTTGAGCGCTGTTTTTCTCCCTTTCCGCGGTATATTTTCGTATGATTCTCTTCAGAAGTTTTTAAGCATTAGGGAAAATACTGAAAGTTTACTAAGATTATCGGAGTTATAAGTTCCTAAGGTTCTTACAGATTCTTAGGAGTTTCCAGAATCTCTTACAGGTTTCATAATAATCTTCATGTGCACTTTCCCGTGCCTTCTCCTGAACCTTTCACAACGAAGTTTTTGAAGCCTTTCCGATGTTTAAACATCACTCAGACAAGTACCTTCCAATTTTCATTAGTACGATACAGGAAACAAGTCAAAATGTGATTAACGGAGTTTCTCAAGTTTTTGGCAATCCTAGAGTTGAGTTTCATATACACGTATTTTTTACAAAAGAAACTAAGAATTTGGCCCAGTACTGAAAGTTTCTTAAAATTATCATATTTTCAGTACTCAGAGTTTCTTACGAGTTTCTCAGAGGTTTCATAACAATATTCATGTTCACTACCTGTGCCCTCGTGAACATTTCAAAATAAGGTCTTTAATTAAGGCCTTTCCGATGTTTAGACATTACTCAAGTACCTTACGAGTAATATGATACAGGAAACAAGGGAAAGTAAAGTAAAAATATTTCAAGGATTTCCTTTATCAAAGCAAATAGTTTCTTACCTTACATTTTCCCAGTTTTATAATCTTTAGCCGATATGAGAGTTGAGTTTTCTTATGGGCAGTTTCTTATAAAAATACGTGTAAGCAGTGTTTTTATAAAAATACGTGTAAGCAGTTTCTTATCAAAATACGTGTTGGCCTAATGTTCCTTACTTTGCAGAATGCAATAAAATCTATCGTAAGTACGTACATATATTTCCATAAGAAACTAAGAATTTGGACTAGTACTGAAACTTTCTTAAGATTATCAGATTTTGAGTACTCAGAGTTTCTTGCGAGTTTCTTAGAGGTTCCATAACAATCTTCATGCTCACTACTGTCCCTCGTTTCCTAGTATCAAGCCTTTCAAAGCCTTTCCAATCTTTAGATATTACTAAGTACCTCGCGAGTAAAATAATAAATTTTTAAATTTTGATAAAATTATGAGACATCTTTCTGTTATGTGTTGTTGTTGTATGGACTGGGAACGAACAAGTGTTGTTGTGGTTGTTGAATGAAACGCGTGTCTGGCATGTCGGCCTTCGATGATGAAGTGATTATAGTTGCGTTTACAAAATGAGTAGTTACTGCTTACATACTTAACATGGCGACGAGTACGTTTTCGGACCCGTTCCTTATTACTCCTGGTGAGCCACCGATACCATGGCGTCGATGGATACGGATGTTTGAAACGTTTATGGTTGCATCTGGAGCCTCGGAATTTTCTCCCGATCGGAAGAAATCTTTGTTGCTGTACAGCTTGGGGAGAGAAGGCCAAAGATTGGTTTACGCATCAAATTCAGAGGAGAAAATTGCAGCGACAAAATATGAAGAAATACTGGAGTTACTTGCTATTCAGTTTATGCCAAAGGTCAACGTGGTAGCTGAAAGATTTAAATTTCGAAAAAGAGAACAATTCCCAGGGGAGTCTGTTGACAATTACGTTGCCGCTCTACGTGAATTGGCGTCGACATGCAACTTTAAATCAATGGAAAATGAAATGATTCGTGATCAATTTATTGAAAAGACAGCACATCAAAGAATTCGGGAGAGATTGTTATTGGAAACTTATTCGTTGGATAAAGCTATAGAAATTGCAAGACAACTTGAAAGTGGGATGAAAGAAGCGAAGTTACTGTCGGAATCTAAAGTGGAAATTCCAGATTGTACAGAAAGTATACAAGTTGTTAGTTCAAAAAATAGCTTGGGTAAAGTAAATCAGAAATGTTTTTGCTGTGGACTGGGGGGTCACTTTGCAAAAAACCCTAACTGTCCAGCTCTAAATGCAGTATGCAGGAAATGCAACAAAAAGGGGCACTTTGAAAGAGTTTGCAGGTCTGTTAGCCAAATAAGGAGAATTTCTACAACTGCCAACAATGAGGATATGGATAAGTTTTCTTCACCCCAAATTTTGAAAGTTGGGGATCAACCCAACAAAATGCCATATCTTAATTGCCAAGTTCTTGTCAACGGAAAGCCTTTGTTTATGGTTATAGACACTGGTGCAGCTGTCTCAATATTGAATGAAAAGCTTTACAAGAGACATTTTTCTGAATTCAAACTGCAACCAGCAACAGTGAACCTGGTGAATTATGATCATTCAAACCTAGAAGTTAAGGGCTGCTTCAATACTTCCCTTACATATAATGACAAAACAATAGATTGCAATCTTTACATAGCAAATGGGCCATCCTTGCTGGGATTAGACATATTTAAAGCATTGGGGTTACAGATAGAATCAAAGGGAGTCCAAACTGTTAAAATGGATGATACGGAAGGATTGTTACAAGAGTTTAATCAACTGTTTGAAGGAATAGGATGTGCAACTAAGTTTCAGCATCGTTCTGAGCTACTCTCAGAAGCAGTTCCAGTAGCTCATAAGGCAAGACCCATACCATTTGCTCTTCAAGAGGAACTTGATCAGGAAATCAATGCACTACTTGATGAAGGAATTATCGAGAAAATTGGTACTGCTGATTGGATTAGTCCAATTGTCCTGACCAAGCGTAAAAATGGCAAAATACGTCTTTGTGTGGACTTGAGATCTGTGAATCAAAACATCGTGCAAATGAGATATCCACTGCCAAATATTGAAACACTGCTCGCTTCAGTAAAAGATGCAAATTATGTAACAAAATTAGATTTAAAGTCAGCGTACCACCAGCTTCCCCTTCATGAGGATACAAAGAAGTTGATGGCTTTTACTACTCCCTTAGGAAACTTCAGGTATTGTAGAGGGACATTTGGCCTAAGTGATATGCCTGGATCTTTTCAAAGAATGATGGATATTATTCTTGCTGGGTGCGAAGGAGCATTGTGGTTTCTTGATGACATCATAGTTGTAAGTGCTACAAAGGAGCAACATTTGCAGCGACTGAAGGAAGTTTTTACACGACTATCAGATAATGGACTAACGTTGAACAAAGAAAAATGTGTGTTTTGTGCTGAAGAGCTAGAATGGCTAGGTGTTAAGATATCTAGCAAAGGAATTTCAATGTTACCTGACAATATCAAGGCAATTGAAGAGATAAGAGAACCCAAAGATGTCACAGAGTTAAGATCACTACTGGGGTTACTCAATCACTATGCTAAGTTCCTGCCTCCTAAGTATTCAGAATTGATTGAGCCAGTAAGGAAGTTAACTAGGGCAGAGACACCATGGGCTTGGGGAGAGGAACAGAAAGAATGCTTGCAAAAAGTAAAATCACAAATCATTAAGCCACCAGTCCTTGCATTTTTCAACCCAAAAGCTGAGACTTTTGTAACAACAGATGCTTCTGTTGTTGGCCTAGGAGCTGAACTTTCGCAGCGTCAAGAAGATGGTACAATACGACCAGTTGCATTTGCATCAAGGACACTTTCAACTACAGAGAGGAAATACAGCATTGGAGAGCTTGAAGCCTTAGCATGCATTTGGGCTTGTGAAAAATGGGATAGATATTTGATGGGCAAGCCATTTGTGCTCATCACTGATCATAAGTCATTAGTCACTTTGCTACAATCATCAGAAGGCAATGGTTGCAAACCTTTACGTTTAGCAAGATGGTCCGCACGATTATTGCGGTATACTTTCAGAGTAGTGTACAAAAGTTCAACTCAGAATGTTGTTGCTGATGCACTATCAAGGCTGCCGATTCCAACACCTGTGAGTGATGAATCTATGGATGATGAAGCAGCGATTTGCAGTATTCTTTCTCAACCACTTGCAATTTTACCAGAACAGCTTTCAAAGGAGACCATTTCGGATCCTGTACTGAAACAAGTTGTGGACATTTTGCAAACAAAGTGGCCAGAGAGAAAGGAAATTCCAAAGGAAATTTTGCCATATTACAATATTCGAAATGAACTTTACCTGTGGGGAGATCAATGTATAGGAAGAGGGACGAGGGCAGTAATACCTGCATCGCTACAAGGACAAGTGCTACAATTAATACATGAGGGTCATTTTGGCATAGTTAAATGCAAACAAAGAATGAGAGCACTAGCTTGGTGGCCTAAAGTAGATGAACATTGTGAGAGTTTTGTCAGAAATTGTATTGCTTGCGCAAATTCTGATAAATCAGCTTCTCAGTCAACAGTACCATTGAAACCTACTCCTTTTCCAGACAGTCCCTGGAAGGAGTTGAGCATTGATATTATGGGCCCAATTGAGTCTGCACCAAGAGGTTTCAGATATTTGGTGGTGCTGCATGATTTTTATTCAAAATGGCCAGAAGCCCTAGCGTCAGATAACGTTGATACAAAAGTTATAACTGATTTCTTACAGAATCGGTTTGCAACATGGGGAGTTCCAGAAAAAGTTGTATCAGACAATGGACCTCAATTTATAAGTGAAGAGTTTGAGTCCTTCATGAAAGTTTATGGTATAGAGCATAAGCCTACACCAATATACAGCCCTCAATCAAATGGAGCTGTCGAGCGTCTTAACCAAACTATCAAGAATTTGTTACAAGTCGGAATAAAGGATGGATTATAATGGAGAGAGAATTTATCAAATGTGCTACTAGCTATACGTAGCACACCCCACAGTACTACAAAGGAATCACCTTTTAAAATGATGACAGGAAGAGAGATGAGAGTAAAATTATCAGCATTGCAACCTACAGGTGTACAAGGAAAGGAAGTACAAAGAACAGATGCTGTCAGGAAAAGAGTTGTAGAAGTGCAAAAGAAAAGCAAAGACCGTTATGATGCAAGGTTTACCACCAAGGCTAATAGATTCAAGAAAGGTGATATTGTGCGCATCAAACTTCCATCAAGACAAAAGAAACTAGCCAGCAAATATTCAGACCCGATCCGTGTTGAAGATGTTACACAATCTACAGTTACAACAGAGGACAGAAAGAAATGGCATGCCAACAGAATTGTGCCATATTTTGAAAGAGAACACATTGAAACAGACAAAGGTATACCATGGTTCCCAAATAATGAGTTGCAAAGTGATAGGGACATTGCAAGTAGAGGAACAGAAGAACTGAACGGAAGAGAGTTGCGCCCAAGAAGAGTGAGACGACCTCCAGAGTATCTGAGAGACTATGTTGTGGACATGGATTAACAAAAAAAATCAATTGTGACATTGTTGTTGAATTCTTATTCCAAGAGGGGATGTTATGTGTTGTTGTTGTATGGACTGGGAACGAACAAGTGTTGTTGTGGTTGTTGAATGAAACGCGTGTCTGGCATGTCGGCCTTCGATGATGAAGTGATTATAGTTGCGTTTACAAAATGAGTAGTTACTGCTTACATACTTAACACTTTCAAAATTTCGAAAGATAGAACTTAACAACCCTTCCTTAGTATTATTGGTTTAGTTTCTTTCTCACTTTCGTCGCAAAATCCTGTGGCATTTTTCAGAAACCTTTTAGCTTATCCCATCCTTTTACGCTTCTTTTTCTCTTTCCTTGTATATCGTTTGTCGATTTTTCAATTTTCTCAAATCTTTGAGACGTTCTGAGACAGGCGTTAAATAGGAACGTGAAAGCTACCGTTTCGTAAATCTGGTAGTTTCTTGAAAAAAAAAATGAAGAGTACTGTATGTATATATACAGTACCAATATGACATTCTAATAAATATATGAATGTAGCATATAAGACTAATGTCTCATTCAATTCCTAACCTGACCATCCCCCCCCCAGCCCAGGGGTTAACAAAAATTTCTTACTCAAATGCCTGGAGGCCAGGCACTGCGTAAATGCTATATTCCCAGTTACTGTATAAGCAAAAGCTCCTGTTCTTGCCAAATGCTACTCAAATGCCCGGGGGCCGGGAATATCATTTGTGCAAATGCCCAGGTGTGTCCCGGGAGATGGTCAGGGTAAGAATTGAACAAGACATAAAGAGTCTATCTTACCACAGTTGCTCTTCATTTTGAAATTTGAGATCCCCCTTCAGTAACTTTATGAAGCCTTTGATTTGGCAATTGTACTGTACCTATGGTCAAAAATTACATTTTCCAATATAAAACAACATGAAAAGGTAAAAAATTGCAAAATCAAAAATTTCATAAGCTGCAACTTCCAGGAGCAGATCTGCAATGTATCTGCTGTATTTTTCTATATCATGGTATGAAAAAAATTGCTTCTCAACACTACTCAATTGTTAAAAGTAGTAATATTAGGTATTTACTTTATTGCCTCAACACCCCCCTCAACCCGGAAAAGGGGGTATATGCAGGGTTATTCAAGCTTTTCTTAAAAAGCTTATCAGGGTCACAGTATTCTGTGAATGGGGGGGGGGGGCAATAGTTTGTGTTTGGGCCCTGCTTATGTTGCTCTTTTAAATATTCACAGTGAAGTCTTGTGAGATCATGCCACTGTTGTGAATACAGCACTCAATGCATTCCAGTAACATTACCTCATTTTCATTCAAACAAAACAATATGAGTTGATCTGCCACAAAAAATCCTTGCTTTCCATCAATCATTTTCCAATGTTATGCCTTTAGAATGAGAATTTTGAATAACACCAGAAGTTGCAAATAGCAGGCACCTTGCCTCTAGCCACAGCCCTTCAACCTGAAACCTGGGTTTTACCAACCTGCAAGCCTGCGTTTTACCAACATGCAAACCTGTGTTTTATACTTGCGTTAGAAAAGTGAGAGCTGTTTGTTAAAGTTTTGTGTTGCCAAGAGTACCAAGAGCCAGGTATTGGGAAATTGCGGCCAAGAGTGTCTTTCAACCCAATCAACAAAATTTGAATAATAAAAGCATCAGCATTTAAGGGTTTCTCTACCTGGTATTTTGGCCGAAAAATAATTGTTAATTCGTTTGCTTTTTATTCAAAAGTAAAATGATACATTGTTTTCTTGGTTTCTTTGATAAATTTAGCAAAAACCTTCAAACATTGAACAAGATTTTGGCAGCATAGCTGGAGGAGTAGGCCAAACAAAATGAGAAACAGATAGCTAAATTTTAGTGTTTTCAAATTGGGATTCTACAAACTTTATCGCCATGATAAAAGTTTTCCACTTTGAATGCGATAAAAGAAGAAAATTCAAATAAATAACAAGGCCGTCATTCAATGTAACTGAACTTAGATTTGTCTAAGAAGGAGTCAGGTTAAAAAAACACACGCTTCAGTCACTTGTTAAATTTCAAATTACCTTGAAACTTTAAATACATCAAAATCCATATATTTAAATGTCAACCACTTCCCTGAAGTCTTCCAGGAAGCAAAATTAATTTCAATCTGATACAAGTGATTCAAGGATATTCTTAGCTTGGAATGGTTTCTTCCCGTGCATATCCCCTTTGTGTTTAGCCTTCTTGCATTCCTCACCGAAAACTTTTGTCATAGCGATAAATTTTGCAGAATCCAAATTTGAAAACTATAAAATCTTGTTTTCTTTGCACTAAGAAATCTATCTGTTTCTCACTTTGTTTCGGGCTACCCCTCCAGCTATGATACCAAAATCTTGTTGAATGCTGTCCGGAGGCTTTTGCTAATTTATCAAAGAAACCAACAAAATAACGTTTCATTTTATTTGTGAATGAAAAGCAAATGAATTAAAAATTATTTTCCCGCCAAACACCCGGCAGAGAAGCCCTTAAATGCTGATGTTTTTGTTATGCAAATTTTGCTGATTGGGCTGAAAGACACTTCTGGGCGCCATTTTGGGTAAGGTGGTGCAATACTTATGTGAGGTACAGTAAGTGTACTTTGAAAAAGGACATCTTGATTATATTTTTACTTTACTTTCACTTGTTTCCTGTTTCATATTACTTGTAGTAATTTAAACATTGGAAAGGCTTAAAAAACATCGTTTTGAAATGTTCACGAGGGCACAGTTAGACTAGGCACATGTAGCATGAAGCATTTTAAGAAACTTTCAGTACTCCAGGTTGGAAAACATGCGTGATGTGGCCTACGCGTGGTATCAAGTGATATGAATTTGAAGCTGCGACCTGCGAGTAGACTTTGAAAAACTGCAAGCACTAGACCTTTTGTTGTGGCATGCGAGAACCGATTATTGTAGCTGCAAGCAACGAGTTTGGCAGAGTTTCATAGTTGCGAGTGAATGCAAGTTTTCCAACCTGGTCAGTACTGGCCCAAATTCTTAGTTTCTTACAAAAAAAAAATGGTGTCCCTCCTGCCAGGTACTATGAACATTCGCTCAAAGTCCATTCAGGTGGAAACTGTAGAGAAGCTTGGCCCAGTCTGCAGACTATGGCAGTTCTTGATGAGATCTCGTGTATGCAGACCAAGGAAGCAGTGGCGTGCTCACGTGCAAGGTCTTTGATTCCTTTGTTTTCAAAGTAATGAACAAAAGATCTCATTCAAAATTGGCGTGCACACAAAATTTTTCAAAAAATCTCGTGCGTGCAGCTGCCACACTCTGCAGACTGGAGCTTGGCTTTGCTGCTAGTACAATTTCCCAGCCAAGGACTAAACAATATTTAGACTCATTCAGAGCGAAATGCCTACTACTGCTAGCCTCAGTTTCAAAGCTGTTTCAAGAAGAAACGAGAGTAAAAATATCTAACTTTGGTAACTTTGGCCTAGAAATAAATTGGCCAGGAAATAGATTCCAAATATTAATGAAGAAAATATTTCTAAGAGGCATGCATTTTGATAAGAAATTTCCATTCAATTTCACTAACTTACGCCTAGGCCTAGGCCCATTCGATCATTCATAGGCCGATGACAGCAAGGTACAGGCCTACCTATATTATATAATATAGCTAGTTTTGTAGTTTGCTTTCATTCGCTACGCGTTGGATTATCAAGTACAATAATAGGCTATTCATAAATCTATGAGACTTCATCTTTTAACTCGGGTTATTCACTTTAATACTCCTAATTAAAGATTTTACTGGTTAATAAAAAAGGCAAAACTTACCTCTTGGCGGCCTCTTGGTCTCACAAAATGGCGACGGACACGAAAGATGAAATGTTTCGTTGTTTCGTTGGTTTCGTTTATTTCGTTTACCCGCTTTTGCCGACCTCGTTCCCAGGCGGTTCTGACGTCATACGGAGTCATGATCTCCGATTCATCAATATCAGAAATTTCATGTGGTACGTCATAGGAAAGAAAACGAGAGATTGAGAGAATCTAAGGGTGAACAGGGTGAACAGGGTGGACGGACAGGGTGGACAGGTGGACGAGTTGCACGTGGTACGTCATAGGAAAGAAAACTTGAGATTGAGAGAATCTTAGGGTGGACAGGGTGGACAGGGTGGACGGGTGGACGAGTTGCACATGGTACGTCATAGGAAAGAAAACGAGAGATTGAGAGAATCTTAGGGTGGACAGGGTGGACAGGGTGGACGGGTGGACGAGTTGCACGTGGTACGTCATAGGAAGGAAAACGAGAGATTGAGAGAATCTTAGGGTGAACAGGGTGGACGGGTGGACGAGTTGCACGTGGTACGTCATAGGAAAGAAAACGAGAGATTGAGAGAATCTAAGGGTGAACAGGGTGGACAGGGTGGACGAGTTGCACGTGGTACGTCATAGGAAAGAAAACGAGAGATTGAGAAAACCTTAGGGTGGACAGGGTGGACGGGTGGACGAGTTGCACGTGGTACGTCATAGGAAAGAAAACGAGAGATTGAGAAAACCTTAGGGTGGACAGGGTGGACGGGTGGACGAGTTGCACGTGGTATGTCATAGGAAAGAAAAGGAGAGATTGAGATAATCTTAGGGTGGACAGGGTGGACGGGTGGACGACTTGCACGTGGTACGTCATAGGAAAGAAAATGAGAGACTGAGAGAATCTTAGGGTGGACAGGGTGGACGGGTGAACGAGTTGCAAGTGGTACGTTTATTGCACGTGTGATCACTCCAGTTTTAATGCGGAAGTGAATTTCTAGAGTTATTGTTTATTTCTTTGCACATTGTTCACCAATAAAAAACTTGAGATTAACACAGTTTCATGGACTGAATCGGTACATTTCACGAACCACATTAATTGTATTTTATAACCCATGATGTTTTTAAAATGAAAGTTTTATTTCCAGTTCATCTAATCCAAAGGTATAGTTTTTGTTTATCATTTGTCTCTTTCTTCTTTTTTAGGGACAAAATCAAATTATTAATGAATTATTTATGATTAATAAAGTAAAAAATTTAGAAACATTTAGCCTCAAAACATGCTGTACCCAAAATATTTCATACTACTTAATGGGAACATTCTAGCTTGAGAAGCTTTTTAGATGAAAAAGAATATTGACCATTACAAATCGTATTGACAAGTATAATGTCGCTTTGGCGAAAACTTTGAGTTTCTGGCCTTTTTTGTAAATTTGGCGGACAAAGATAGAACTGCTTATGTTAAAATTTGGAGATACTGGTTGTTCTTAACCCTATCAAATTTGGCCCCCCCCCCCCCCCCTTGTAGACTTTTTGTTATAACTCTGCCAGGAGAACAACTATGGCCCGGAAACTTTCTGACTTTTTGCTGCTACGTACTGTGCAACGACTCAAAAAGTTTTATAAAAATACTTTGACAAATGAGGGGGAGGGAGGCAATTTTCTGGAACTGACTCAGTCAAAATCGCCAATTCTCGAATATTAATTTTCGCAAAAAAAAATAGAAAAATCGCAATAGTTTGCAAATATATTTTGCTGGGTAGATTTATTAGATGTAATCTATCATGATTTTCATGTTTGGATGGAAGTTGTGCTCAAAATGATATTTTATCGCATTTTTCCTGATTTTGATCGATTTTGTCACTTTTCTCTTGACCACACAAGGAAGAATGCTGACACAAGCAATAATAACAACTAATTTTCGGTTAATTTTCATATTCTCATAAAGTACTTGCCTGTGGCTGTTAGTACACCAAATCTGGTTGCTCTATTTATTTCCCGGCAAGAGTTAGGTAAAGGGGGGGGGGCTTTGTTGCCCCGTTACAACCAAAATAGTACGTGTCAGATAGCCCAACCACTATAGGGTTGATTTTGGCGAACAAAGGTAGCACCAGCAGCTTACAGGTAAATTTTAGGATTTTGATTGGATAGGAGGTTAGAAAATTTGATTTCTAGGACAAATTGATTTTAAAAAAGGAAGACTGATTTTAAGATTTCACATTTGTCTCAATGCAGTCAGTGAAAAAAAGTCAATGAAACTTGATGTAAGCGTAGCAAGTAAGAATGGCGACCGGGGCGCTTGGCTTGCCCCAGGGAAATGTTCATGGCCACGCCCTTTACATCATTGGAAAGCGCCCCATTTTTGAAGAATTTGCCTTATAAAGAAGCAAAGGTTCCCCGGGGGGTCACTTCAATAGGCGTATGACGGGGGTGTGCCATTTTGAATTGTAAAATCATACCCTAAAATTTATGAATTTTTCAAAATCCATACCCCAAAATTTACGGGACATTCAAAATAGATACCCTAAAACTGTTACCAAAATTCGAAAAATCTAACCAAGTTTCTGAAATCAGATCAAATTCAATACCCTGAAGCATTTTTCTTCCAAAATGACACCCTAAAATTTATGTTCATTTGTGATGTTTTCAAAAATGACACCCTAAAATTCATTTTCAGCCTGAAAAAAGGTACCCCAAAAAATGGCACATCCCGTACTGGTACATATGGTAGTGACCCCCCCGGGAAAGGTTCATAAATGATGGGGTCTTTCCAGGAAAATCTTGAAAATAGGACTTCAATTTCACGAGAATATACACTCACTTCACTTTTTCATAAGAAACCACTTATAAGAAACGGTAGGCCCAATTTGTCGAAAGCTAAGGAACAACCCTACCTGAATTGAAAAAAGCTAAGAAACTGCTGTAATTTTCAGTTTTAATTTTCCTATCGCACTCGAAATTATTTTGACATTGTACAGTTAAAGCAACTGTTTGGACATTTTTTTGAGTGCGAATCATGTTATTTACTCGTTTTGGTATCGTACTAAGTAATTTGGGAGCCCGTTAGACAAGACAAAATCAACTCTACACTTCCGGCATTAAAAATATAAGAAACTTTTGTTAGCACTGAGTAATTATAGTGCAGCCATGGTGCAGCTAACAAAGCGGAAGTCTCGGAAGTATTCATATCCCTGGATACGAATAAGAGTTTCTCAGATTTTATTTTTCAATATTATCCCTTATATTACCCGGGGAGGGGGTACTTGACCAGTTTTTGGTCGGATACTTGCCATGAAAGCTTCAAAAACATACCCGTTCCTTATACCAATTTTCCGAAAAAGTATACCCGACCTTATACCAAATTTCCAAAAAAGTACACCCGACCTTACACCAATTTTCCGAAAATTTATATCCGACCTTATACTTATACCAAAATTGTAATCGTGAAAATCGATACCGTTCCTTATACCAAAATCGATTACCCTTCCCGATGGCACGTCCCCGTACCCAAAATATGTGAAGCACCCCCTTGTTGGATTTTGATTTTCTATTTTTGAGCACCCTGTGACGAGACACGCCTTCTTGTCACAACGGTTAGAACATCGGAGAGAACGCATCAAAAAAGGCAAATCACGAACAAACGCACACAACAATTCAAATGAACCAACGAACGTTAAGATTCAAGTCGTCATCTCACTGTAATATTCCTCATCGCATTATCGTTTGTCTCATCTTATGAAGAACGCAGGTCCTTCTGCGCGCATCTAAAACTAATTCGAAGATGCTCAGTCAACTAATTAACACCCCTCCCCCGGGTTATATTACTCCTGTTTCTTGACTGTATGATAATCTGAAAGTCAAGGTTCAAATCAAAAGTTCCTTACGAAAATACATGCATGCATTTCCCGGGGGGGGGGGGGGGTCACTACCATATGTACCAGTACGGGATGTCCCATTTTTTGGGGTACCTTTTTTCGGGTTGAAAATAAATTTTGAGGTGTCATTTTTGGTAACATCACAAATGAACATAAATTTTGGGGTGTCATTTTGGAAGAAAAATGCTTGAGGGTATTGAATTTAATCTGATTTCAGGTACTTGGTTAGAATTTCGAATTTTGTCACAATTTTAGGGTATCTTTTTTGAAAGGCCCGTAAATTTTGGGGTTTGGTTTTTGAAAAATTCATAAATTTTAGGGTATGATTTTACAATTGAAAATGGCACACCCCCGTCATCCACCTATTGAAGTGACCCCCCCGGGATGCATTTCCACTGCATTGACTAAGAAATGCAGAGGAAAGCTAAGATTTCAATGGTAGAAAGGTAATTTTTCATGCTGTCGGCTTTATCATTAGATATCTATAAAATAAGAGCTAATTCAAGCCTACTACACGTAATTTTATATAAGAAACTAAGAATTTTGGCCAGTCTGAAAGTTTCTTAAAATTATCAGATTTTGAGTACACGTATTTTTTTGTAAGAAACTAAGAATTTCGTCCAGTGCTGACAGTTTCTTGAAATTATCGTATTTTGAGTACTCAAAGTTTCTTATGAGTCTCTTGGAGGTTCATAAAAATTTTCATGTTCACTGCATGTGCCCTTGTGAACATTTCAAAACAATGTTTTTGTAGCCTTTCCAATGTTTAGACATTACTCAAGTACCTTATGACTAATATTATACAGGAAACAAGTAAAATTAAAGTAGAAATATATCAAGGATTTTCATGCAAAAGCTTCCCTTGCTTCGTAACGTCTGTCATCCTGGTTCCTGGCGAAAAGAAATGCGTCCCGAGACAAAGACCTGATCAATGTTACTAGAATGCAACTCGTCCACCCGTCCACCCTGTCCACCCTTAGATTCTCTCAATCTCTGGTTTTCTTTCCTATGGCGTAGCACGTGCAACTCGTCAACCCGTCCACCCTGTCCGCCCTTCCTGTCCACCCTGTCCACCCTTAGATTCTCTCAGTCTCTCATTTTCTTTCCTATGACGTACCACATGCAACTCGTCCACCCGTCCACCCTGTTCACCCTTAGATTCTCTCAATCTCTCGTTTTCTTTCCTATGACGTACCACGTGCAACTCGTCCACCCGTCCACCCTGTCCACCCTGTCCACCCTTAGATTCTCTCAATCTCTCATTTCCTTTCCTATGACGTACCACGTGCAACTCGTCCACCCGTCCACCCTGTCCACCCTAAGATTCTCTCAATCTCTCGTTTTCTTTCCTATGACGTACCACGTGCAACTCGTCCACCCGTCCACCCTGTCCACCCTTAGATTCTCTCAACCTCTCATTTCCTTTCCTATGACGTACCACATGCAACTCGTCCACCCGTCCACCCTGTCCACCCTAAGATTCACTCAATCTCTCCTTTTCTTTCCTATGACGTACCACGTGCAACTCGTCCACCCGTCCACCCTGTCCACCCTTAGATTATCTCAATCTCTCATTTCCTTTCCTATGACGTACCACGTGCAACTCGTCCACCCGTCCACCCTGTCCACCCTTAGATTCTCGCAATCTCTCGTTCTCTTGCACCCTTAGATTCCCTCAATCTCTGCTCCAAATCAATGTCCCAAAATGATTGAGCTATTGACCAATGGTGACTATTGAAGTGATCAATCAGAGATTAGTGATCAATCATGATAAACTGGAATGAAATGTTGGTCCCCTCAATTTCTATTTGTAGGATTTCATTCTTTGATATATCGAGTATTAGCCCGTCATACGCTGGTCACGAAGCCGAATGAAGCGATTTCCTTCTAGGCTATTTCTATCATATTTACGTTTGTTATCACGTCCAGGCATTGCAAGCATACGAGTCAAATCCCCAGGGGGGAGGGGTACTCATGGACTTTCAATACGGGGGGGTCCATGCCAATAATTGGGGTCCGAAATTTTACGTTATATCAATATTTCGAGTCTGTGAATTACAACATGGACCAAAATTCAATATTTGGGGTCCACAATTCTGAAGAAAGGAAGAATGGCGCAACTTGGCCCTGAAGTTGCGAATCATGAGATAGATGTTTTGATATTATTTAAAAACTGAGAAAAATCAAGAAGCTTTAATTGAAATCATTTAAAAACATTTCAGGGACCCCAGAAATAGATAGCAATATTTGGGGTCTCCAAAACATTAAACCCAATATTTGGGTCCCCAAAACATTAGGCTTAATATTTAGGGTCAGCAAAGAAATAACGCCATGGAAAAGAAATAAAAGAAAGAAAGAAAGAAATAGTGTTGAAAGTTAGGGAGTACCCCCCCCCTGGGGTCAAATCTTTCAATAGGGCACAGGGAAACCCGCAAATCTTCCAATTTTAAGCTTATAAGCCAATGATATCGTCGAATTCCAATCACATGATTGAAAGTAAGGCTTTTCAGATAACTTTTCGAGTACCTTAACGAAAATAAAAATGAATATTCGAGTAATAAAGATACAGAGCTGGTTTTACCACGACTCGATTCGAAAGGCCCCACTCCACATTTGTTTTTCTGCATTTGGTTAAAATCTCATCAGGGATTGGCGTTACATCGAATTTCATTCCTTCGAAAATTGGCCTATGTTAACGCTACAAATAAGAAATGGCTTTCAAAATTTCAAATGTTACGTGAATTATGTCCATGAACAACATGAAAATATTTATTTGTGTGATTTTCAAAAATCCTAAACGAATTAAAGCTATTTGCTGTGAAGAAAGCTAATGGGCCTACCTTCACCCGCAGCAGAATCCCAGTAATCAGCATTAAATCACTCTTTTTCGCAATAATAACCAGCGGATACATTGACGAATAACTTCACCACAAATCCAATTTCATTCCATCATTTTATCATCGATAATTTCGATAAAATGTGATAAGACTTTACAACCTCTGCAGCAAACCGTCCAACTACCATCGATTCAAAGTTATCTTGTTGAAAACACCTTGGAAGTCTTGCAGGACTTGCATAAAACAAAAGGTTTTTTGCAAGATTTAGGTCTCCCATATGACACAGCAAAATGACACCATTGAGAATAGAGTGCACACTCCTTGAGGCATATTCTATCGTTGCAAAATAAAGAGAAAATAAAACAGTTCTCAAAGATTGCAAATTTCTTTGTCACATCGGAAAAGTACATAATTTGTGTAAAGAAACTTCCCCTGCAATCTATTCTCAAAGGTATCAATTTGCTATGTCATATGGGAGACCTGAACCTTGTAAAAAACCATTTGTTTTACGCTAGCTTTCCTTGTGTTTGCAACAAGAAAACTATCAATCGACGGTAGTTGGACGGTTTGCTACAGAGGCTGTAAAGTCTTATCACATTTTATCGAACTTATCGATCATAAAATGGTGGAAGGAAATTGGATTTGTAGTGAATTTATTCGTTGATGTATCCGCTGGTTATTATTGCGAAAAAGAGTAATTTAATGCTGATTACTGGGATTCTGCTGCGGGTGAAGGTAGGCCCATTAGCTTTCTTCGCAGCAAATAGCTTTAATTCGTTTAGGATTTTCGAAAATCAAACAAACAGATATTTTCGTGTTACTCCTGGACATAATTCACGTAACATGTAAAATTTTGAAAGCTAGACTATATCTTATTTGTATAGCGTTCCTGAAGAATTCGTGAACATAGGCCAATTTTCGAAGGAATTAAATTCGATGTAACGCCAAGCCAAGCCCTGATGAGATTTTAACCAAATGCAGAAGAACAAATGTGGAGTGGGGCCTCTCGAATCGATTCGTGGTAAAACCAGCTCTGTACCTTTATTACTCAAATATCAATTTTTATTTTCGTGAAGGTACTCGAAAAGTTATCTCGAAAGCCTTATTTTCAATCATGTGATCGGAATACGACGATATCATTGGCTTATAAGCGTGAAATTGGAAGATTTGCGGGTTTCCCTGTGCCCCATTGAAAGATTTGACTCGCACGCTTCTACCCGCACAGAAATGGTATTACGCTCCTATTTGCATCATTCAATTCAGAATTGTTCTTTGCAACATTCCAAAATGCGCTAAAAGGGATAACACGATTTAAAGAAGATTTTGTTAATTGCACTGGTAGCTTTGTGCCTGAAACCGTGAAATGTGTAGACTTATGAAATTTTGTCCCTTGTTTCCCTGCGTTCTTTGATATATAAAGTGTGGCCACATTGACCAATATGATGTGATTTCGTATTGACCAATCAAATTGCTAGAATTTAGTTTTCAACCATAAGGAGGCGCTAAGATAAGGCTCAAATCCTTACTGGTTGCCAGAGCATGCGAAAATCATCCAATTTCATGCTTGTCAGCCAATGAGATCACCGCTTTCTAGCCCCTGGAGACAAAATCGGTCATTTGAGGTAAATTTTCTGGTACCCTCACTAAAACTGAAATGGATGCTAAAATCGGTTTTAGGGATGTCCGTCCAGAGTTGTTTACATGTTTAGGCACATAGCTTGTTTGGGGCCGGAGCTGCGTTCATTTTCCGGTCGAAGGATATTGACCTTCCTTGAAATATCTATAGAAATCACTACAAATGAGATATACAGATAAGAATTTCAGCGATTATGCATACTGACCTGAGCAATAACCGAAACTCTTCACTGTTGTTGTTGTTAAGTACAAAAACGGTTGATACGGCCTGGAGCTGTCGTAGCTGCGATTTTGTTTCTCAAGAGGAAGAGAAATAAAATAATGTTCTTGGATAACTCTTGAATACAGCGAAAGTCTAAACAAAAGAACAACTAAAAAACAACTGAAAATCTAAACAATGAAAAAGTAAACTTCCTTCCTGTACTCAGAATGACTGGGATGGGGGCCTATAAGTAATACACAATGATAAACTGCTTGAAAAATATTCATACCTGAAGTTCTGCACTGCATTTTCCTCTCTGCTTCTGGGAGTGGAAGTTAGATCGTCCCCCTGGTATTGTAAACTTCTTTCGGGAGAATCATTCAGTTGACTACTGCACTGAGCAAGAATATCGCTAGCTTATAAAAGGGCGTCACTCAATCCTCTCTCTCTTTCTCTTCCATCTGCCATTTTATGCTTTCAATTATGAAGTACCCCACGTGTGTTTAGGCCACGACGCCGCTTTCCCCAAAGTGTAGCGTAAGATGAAAGCTAGGATACGACGAATACGACGTCGCTTTCCTCAAAGTGTAGCGGGAAATGAAAGCGAGTGTACGACGCCGCTTTCCCAAAGTGTTAAAATGAAAACGAAGATACGACGCTGCTTACCCCAAGTGTAGCGTCAAGGCCTTTGCGACGATGCATTCTACAATCTATGGTGGAGATTTTCGACGATGCTTTCTAGAATGCATGGTCGTAACGATGCATTCTAGAAAGCAAGGCCGCATGATTACGGCGACCTACCATTACGACGACCCATTTTTTACCCCTATGCCGCGCCATACTTTTCAATGTTCAAGCTCTTTAACCCTATTCGTACTGGGGGGGGCCTTTTTCACCCCCCCCCCTACCAGTTTTTGCTGCATTACGCTAAAACAACAAGAGATATAGCCACCCGTTTTGGTGACTTTTACTCAAATTTCATAGGCAATTAAATTCTTAACATTTTCGATCTCAAACATGCATCATTCGATTGCATTTGATGAGTAATTTCATTTGATGTATAAATTTTTTATATGTACTTATGTCAGCAAAATCTAATATTTATGACGTCATTCACATTTATGACGTCATTTACTTAATAAAGAAGTGTCAAATATGAATTTTTTTAGTCTAATTTGCTTCATCTTATTAATTTGATTTATTTTGAGTCTATATTTACCAGATAAAAGTGCAGGACTGGCAAAAACCTGCGATGAAAGTAAATGCATGCAACAAAAGGCTAATTTAAGGCTAATTGTGCTAAAAATAGAAACTAAAAAATTTTGCAAAGTATGTATTTTTGAACTATGACATGTTTCCTATTATTTGAAACAAATTTGGAGAAAATCGGTTGAGTGGTTGATTAAATAGAATTTTTCTGGTTAAGAAGGTATAAATTTGCCAATTTTCGTCAGTTTTTCGGTTGCCTAGCAACGAATCACGTGACTTATTAATTGTCATTGTTATATTTGAATAGCCAATTGTCTAAAGAACAATATGGGGTAAGTCTTATTGTTAGATCTTTTGTAGTTTTGGAGAAAAAGAGGGGGGGGGAAAAACGCCCCCCCCAGTACAAAATACCTAAAAAATCGCCCAGTATAGATAGGGTTAAACCAGACTTTGCAGCAATTTTGTTGAGTGTACGAGAAATCCCGCTAGTTTAGGCCATTTTGACACAGGGCCCACTTTATAAGAGTAATGAAATGAGTCCCTATTGAGCATCGAGCAAGTGATATCTGCAAATCAAAGAACGCAGAGAAACAAGGGACTAAATTTCATAAGTCTATGAAATGTGTCCAGATTCAAATGATTTCTTCTATCTCCAAAACGAGAAAGGGCATCGGTTTGCTAAAATATCTCTCTAAATATCAGGCATACCCTTAACGAACTATATAAGCTTTATGTGCGACCCCACCTGGACTATGGATATGTTATCTATCATATTCCTGCTAAAGTATGTGAATTCAGTCACAAGTCACAACATCATTTTATCAAATTTAATGGAAAAATTAGTATCTGTTCAGTATTCTGCTGCCCTTGCTGTAACAGGAAGATGGAGGGGAATATCGCGAGAAAAACTGTATGCAGAGCTTGGCTGGGAGTCACTAAGTTCCCAAAGGTGGAGAAGGTGCCTTACTCTTTTCTATAAGATTATGAATATTCCCACTCCCCTTTATAGAAAGGAGCCAATTCCACCACGTGATCAGTCGAACTAGTCTCTTCTCTGAATGGAATGAACTCGATCCTGAAGCCAGGCTTTCACCGTCTGTTGCTGTTTTAAAGAAATGCTTCTTTCATTAATTCGCCCTCTTGCAAAATCTGTCTTTGGGATTCATGACCCAATAGGTTTATCGTATCTTTCCCAAATAAGAGGGTACACAATAGGGTCCCTCCCGCCATCCCGCACATGTTTTTCGGCATATCCCCTATCCCACCGCTGTATCTTGTCAAATCCCGATCCGCTCCCCCTTGGCTTGGCTAAGATTGGAGGAATACATGCTACTTTTGATGCTCTATCCAACTGCATGATTTGTTTGTAATTTAAAAGCATGATTATGTGTATTTTGGCTGTACGCATGCGCACATTCTTTGAATTCCTGTGTGACCACGTCATCATTTTTTACAAAGTTTCCTTTGCAAAGCAAAAGCTATTCAACCATAGAATGCACTAAAATCCACCTTTAGATAAGACCTGCGAAAGCGGAAGTATTTTGTTCTTTGAGATTTTGCATTTTTGAGGCTAAAATCTTGTTCTGCGTACAAAGTTTAGCAAGAAAGCAAACTTTCACATTCATATATATCTTTGTTTCCAAATTATGGAAATTTAAAGAATTTAAAGTAATAAGGGCTTTGACCGTGAAATCAAAACTTTGGACAAATCTTGTCCAAACTTCAATTTCACGGTCAAAGCCCTTATGAATTCAAATTCTTTATATCACCATAATTTCGAAATAAAGACATGTATGAATTTGAAAATTTGTTTGAGCACTAAACTTTGTACGCAGAATAAGATTTTAGCCTAGCCTAAAAAATGCAAAATCTCAAAGAACAAAATACTTCCGCTTTCGCACCTCTTATCTTGAAAAGGTGGATTGGACCCATGTCCTTATTCGTTTTCTCACAATCAACGATTTAAAGTTTTTATTACTGAATCCTATTGACTTTGAAAATTCTATATTGTGACGTCATGAGCACGTCACATGACATAACTAAAAATAGATTTCATTTTTGGGTTCAGCTCATGATGTTCTATGTACATGCCAAGTTTCAAGGCTCTACATCGTTCAGAACAGAAATAAAACAGGGGGGTTGAATCAACCCCCTAGTCTTCCCAGAGCATCAAATACCTTAGGCTTGATAGGGTTAAATTAATATAAAAAAGTTTATTTTAGCACATTGTGGATATCTCGGTGCTGCTGACTTGACTAATATCTCCAGGTTTCCTATGAACGACATCATGACGTCACGAGAAAATCACATAATTTTGCAAAACGAGATCAATTTTTTGAAGTTACATGAAAACTTTTTCTAAAGCAATGGAGAGTAACACACTAGCCAATGTAAGTTGCTTGCCGTAAAAATGCAATGGTACGGTTTATGAGGGGTTGCTGGATAATTTGCCCAGTAGTGTAATTTCAGAAATATAACTGAATGTAGCACTGGTTAGCCACTAGAATAGAAATGATAAAGAGAAGAAAGGGACTGAATAGAAAAGCAATTGCAAATGTCAAGTGAGAAAAAGTAATAGAGAACAAATTTTGCTGGAAATTTTTAGGGTCCCATAAAGTAAATTTCATTATCTTCCATAGCCAAAAAAGTTGTGGCAGAAGTATTCATGGCCCATCCAAATATCATTCACCCCATAGCAGATACTTAATAACCGCTCCTTTACACTAGCACATTCAAAAATTCTACAAATGTATCAAAATATCGTTCGATCGGGATTCTTTTTAGAATGGCTAAACTGTCTATTGCTGGTTAAGTCCTGCAGGGTACAATATTCCAAATATTGAAATAATCCGTTGCTCCAATGTTTCTTCTCGTGCTTTCTAATGATGCACTTAGGAGACCGAACATTGACAGATCATCTGTAGAATAGTTTGGTAGGTTGATTTGTTCATAGGTGTGAAATCGGTTCTTCTGTCTGGCAAATGGCATTGTTTCCTCAGAAGCAAACGTCTTTAGTTACACAAGATTTGCGCTTGCAACTAGCTTGAGTGCGGCAAAAAAGGGCGCGCTTTAGCAGAGCTTCGCAAGGAAAATCTTTTTTTCAATCAATTCTTCCCCTTTCAGAACAAACAAGGTAGACAGGTCCAAAAAGGAAGCTTACTTTCCACCAGTCAGATCATCACAAAATATCTTCAGCTAATAAATTCTTAGCCTCAGTTCTACTTGCATTATAAATCTCATGATCTGCAAATATGACGGGAATGGAAACGCCTCGCGACGGTGAGGTGCGATGAACCTAATGAGAATACAGACTCAATGAAATTTGGCCTCTAGTGTGGTGCCAGGTAGCTGATCCCAATAACCTTTCGTGATCCATGGAAGGAGCTGGGCTTCGACCTAGCCTGGAGGGAAATTGGATGGCCTATACCTAGAGGCCAGGGGCTCGATCCTTACCTATAAACGCGGTCGTTCCCCATGAAGGAGATGGATCTCGTGGTTTCTGCTGCGTGCATGCGGAAGAGATGGGCTCCGACTCGAAACACTCAATCACGCACTCAATATGGTTCGGAGGGGATAGGCTTCGACTCGAAGTACTGAATTTTGGCTCCTGGCTCCTGCTCAAAATACGGGCGCATGAAAACTGTGGATGAGTTTGACTCCCAGCTTTTCATGAGGAAGCATGGATGTTATTTTGCTGTTAGACCATTTTGAGTTTGTGTTTGAAGTGTTTTATTTGAACAGGCACTTCACCGCTGAGCGAATAGGCGTTTCCAGTTCAAAATTCTTCGTGAGTGCAGTGCATTCCAATCAGTTAGTGAATATATACAAACGACAATCAACTACGAGATGAAATGTAATGTCTAGAATACTTTATATAACTAATACTGATACAGTCCAGTTCAAGTGTCCAGCATGACTATATACTAATACAATACACTACCATTACATAGGCAAACAGAACAACGGTACTTGAAGTCAGATGCTTGGCTAGCAAATTGCTTGACGAATTATAACAACAACAGCGCAATTCCATTCCATCTGCGAGATTTCCAGGAAATATCCAGATATTTTTCAGCAATCATATTTCTCTATCTTCAGCTTTTAAAGGTGCTTTTTATTGGGCGGGGGAGGTACCTACATTCATATGTTTTAATTGAGCCTACAGTTTCTTACAAGAAGTGGTTTTCTGAAAAAAAAGGTGAGCGTAGAGTCTAAATATGACCTGAAAGCCACACTCAGAAATTACAGACACTTCCAATCAACGGAAGAGAACATTTTCAGCACAAACATAGCAAAAAGCTTCGCTCTATAACGAGATGAGTGGGGTTCTTTGGTTGCATTACATCCCTGGATCTGTTAAAGGAATATTTTTTCTCGAATTTAGGCATACTTCACACCCTAAATAAAGTGAGGCTTGATCAGTATGTTACCCCTTTAATTAGTTTGTTAACTATCATAACATGAACATTAGAATTTGTAAGCCATAGTCAAGCAGGGAATGCTGCCCTGTCGGGAATACACAAGTTTCGGTTTTGATGCAAATTGGCAAATTCCTCACTAGTCGCCCTCTTCAAATTACAGCCTTGCATTCAGGGATAATTCTTTTGAGGCACCATAGAGGTAAATAAGTTGCTCTTTCTTATGCTGATCAACATTATAGTTTTTACAAGCCATTTTGCGAACTGGTCCAAAGATAGATATAGATAGATAGTATCACTTGCTGTGAATATTACACAGCATATGATAATCTGATAGACTTCAAAGTATCCTTTTAAAATATCATTTCCTAAGACTGCATGACATCAGCAACATTGAAAATACGACTATGTCATCTCATCTTTGGGTAAATCTGCAATAAAGCTGTGTAGGTTCCAATAGGAAATTTGCATTCAATTTCAAACTTTATAGAATTAAATTCAACTTATACTCGTCTACTTTAGGGAAGGAAATTTCACCGGAAAGAACTTTCTCTAGTTGAAAAAACAAGAAATCTGTAAACGTAACATTCTCGAATCGGTGAAAATGAGAAATTTCGCTGGAATAAACTTTTGCGACTTAGGTTACTTATCAAACTTTATTATGTCTCAAAAATGTTCTTTGACTCATCCATGGTTCGGCCGAAACCTCTATACCTATGCTCGTTAGTAGCATAGCTCGAAAGAGTTTCTGTTAAAAACAAGATCATATTAGACAATGAGAGGAGGAACATCAATACTTGACCAATTGAATATTTTATTCTATATATTTGAAAATTTCACAGAAATGGACTTTAACGAATTTCTGCTAAAAATTTGAAAAGCGCGGGAGTTTCTTCCCGTAAAATAGATGATAGTGATGGTCAGAAGGGAAGGGTAGGGTAGCAATTCTCAGTCAGAACTATCCAATTGAATAATCAAATGCAATGCTGTGTTTGAAAGCAAAATTGAAATTTATTTAAGAATAGCTACAAGAAACTGCCTTTGCGATGGCAATTTTTAGTTAAAACAGAATAGCTGTGTTCTAAATATATATGATACACAACAGTGCAGAGCAACGAAAATATCATGTTCCAAAAACTAATTTGCAGTGCAAA
The DNA here is from genome assembly GCA_039566865.1 of Aurelia coerulea. Lineage (NCBI taxonomy): Eukaryota > Metazoa > Cnidaria > Scyphozoa > Semaeostomeae > Ulmaridae > Aurelia > Aurelia coerulea. The sequence continues at coordinate 26,561,823 of CM076943.1, read as the reverse complement.
ATTTATCATATTATATACATCAATGGTTCAAATTGCAACAGTGCCAATTGATTTTGAGCCTTTTCTCGAATTACCTGGAAGCTGTGCAGACTGCTGTGTTTCATTTTTAGAGCTTTATGCTTCGGTTCAAAACCAAACATTTTGAACCAAAGCATAAAGCTCTAAAAATGAAAGTGAATCTTTGAAGCTAAAACGTCGGGATAATGAGCTGGAAAATGTGCAAAGAACCAAATATCTTTATGTGCAGTTGGAAAACACCTTTTTTATACATTCTGCTAAAAAGTTACAATACATATTTACTTAATTACTAAACTTACAAGCTACTCTACTCTACTACAAGGACAAGACCACGGGTAGCAACAACTATGTCTACCCACAAACACGTTGGATCTGGGAGAACGCGTTAACACAGTTTCTTCCTAATTCTCCAGAGGAGCTGGCTTCTGAAGCATGCAAAATCCTTTCGGCGAGAAGAAACTACGTATGAAGTGGAGCCACGCTTTCACTATTGTTGTTCTGTATGGGCTGCTGTCACTGAGTATCCCTTGAAATATCAAGGAAGATTCGCAGCAAGTCACAAAACACGTCCGATCTCCACTGTAACAACATAGCAACTCTTACCTAACAGAAATAACAGTGACTGTCCCACTACTAGCTACCGAAGCAGCAAAAGTTCAACAGCAGACTAGCTGCATTCAAAATACTGCAGATAAGTGCAGTAACGGCATCATTTATGTACTCCAAAACTTAATCGCAATATAATATATCATACATGAAATACAGCCAACTCTCTCTAACATAGGCATCTTCAGGGCCAAGTACCAGTATCCATGTTTCCTTTGTCGATGCAGACTGGTGATATACATTCATGATACAGTACATACAAGTACAGCCCGACATAAGGCCCTAAATTACTTTAAAGTTTATTTCTATTTAACAACAAGCGAAGCGCAAAATAAGTTGACTATATTTTCGTAACTCTCTATAGCATTTATATGGTTTAGCTAGAAAGGAGCTTATGATTTATCAATCCAGTACAGCAGCAACATTTTAGTACCCCAAACCTAATCGAGTAATGGTAGTTTTATTTTTTTTTTTTTTTTTTTTTTATACATTCTGCTAAAAATTTACAATACATATTTACTTAATTACTATACTTACAAACTACTCTACTCTACTACAAGGACAAGACCACGGGGAGCAATAACTATGTCTACCCAGTAATGGTAGTAATTTCTTTAGAGATAATTGACTGTAATTTATGTAGGAATTGTTATTATCAATACATATAATGCAGTCAACTGTCTCCAAAGGGAATATCTGCCAGGCTATTTAAATGTGTCCTCTCTTTAACAAGGTGTACACCTTACAGAGAAAATTTTAGCTCACATCTATCAATAGGGATGAAAACATCATTCCTTTCTTAACAGATTGTCCACGATATAGAAGTGTCACGTAGAGAGAGAGTTGACTGCAGTGCAATACCCAAAAACTAATCGTGATATAATACGAAATAAATACAATATAATACAATCCGGCAGGAGATCTGGCTCTTGCTAGGGGGGGGGGGGGGGTTGCATTGGAAACATGGTAGCAATGGAGAAACAAAAAGCGTGTACTTTATATGTGTTTTATGGAAGCACCTGCAACGTTTAGGGCATCCTTGCCAAACTAATGCTAAATGTTTCGAACCTGACTATGCAAAGATAGATAGCCGTATCATCGACCAAATTTGATCATGGTTTGAATTAGACCAAAGATAGAGCCTTGACTGATACATACATTTGTCTCTTCCATTGAATAAATGCTCCATTCACTAATTGCAATGAATTCTTAAGAAAATGACGACATTTTTGAAAAAATTACGACACTTTATGATATGGTGAACTACAGGCCAGAATAATGCAGCCATACTGCCGAAACCGTAAGAATGAGTTTCAGAGCAACCTATTTGGTTACTTTGTCAGTCTCTGTTGCTGTAGGTCACTTTGTAATATACCAGGTGTCCCAAAATAAAGGTAAAATATTTGATTGGGGCTAGCGATAAGAATTCAAGTCGAGTCTATCCCTGATAAGTTTGAACTACTCTTAGATAGTTAACTTTAGTACCCTATATTGGTGCATCTAGAGTTGGCATATTACTCTTGAAAGTCCAAAGTTGCGTCCAATTCCAAACCAGAGCTGTTAAATTGCTGTGCTGTGGAATCTCCTCAATAACAAGGACAGATAATATTACAATAGACTTGCTACTTTTTATATACGCCTAGATACAAAGCAATTTGTCATTCCAGACAAAAGGAATTCTACGCTCGGTTGGTCAAGACATGAAAAAAGCAAGCCTCAACAATTGCCCTGAAACCCGAGTCACTAGCTCGCTTTTTGTGCATTCCAGAAATGGTTGTTAAGAGCAAATGTTAGCACATATCGAAAGAAGAAAGAAGAAGGAAACGTTTGCAAACGTCACCTTGACGTCACAAGTAAATGGTACGTGGTATTGCAAAACAATGTCAATATTCAGAATATGCATGACACAAAGTGACGTCAGTGACCTACTGGCAACAGAAATGGCAGAATAGCTAAAACAGCGTAATTTGATAATGATGCAAAACTATTTTATGTTTATAGGCTACCCAGATTATTCTGGCCAGTAAAGTTCAATCTATGCCACAGGTGGCATGCCTCCACCTCCACCCCTACCATCACCAGGTCTCCTGCCCCCGCGTGTCCTACCAGTGATGTCAACATAGACAACGTGTTCGTCGCTTTTTCCAGAGACTGCTTTAGGAAAGGGGTCCCTGTTTTTTTTCAGTTCTTTTAGTTTGCGATCGTCTTGCATTGCTTTCTGATGGTTGCTCGACCAAAAGCCCACCATTCCTGGAAGTGGCTGGTTCATTTCGCTGTCGTCTCCTTCCATTGTGTAGGAAAGGCCCTCGTCGCTCCTTCCAGCTACATTCGTTTCAGGCACTGCTTCTCTCTCCCGCCTCTCTCGCATTTCTTCCTGTTTTATCCTTCTTTCCCTGATCCATTTAATATGATGGTCAGGCACATCACTCGGATCTTCTTTAAAATTGAATCTTTCTTCTACGTGCTTCTTGTTAAATTTGTCAATGATTGAATCCAGTTTTCCCTCCATGGTACGCAAATCGGCTTGAAACTGCTCCATTAGTTCGTTCCTATTGGCAGTATCAATTGGATATTGGATGGTTCCACCGGTGTACGTGTCTTAATAAAAAGATAAGATATTTGACAACGTCATGCATGCATGACCAGCGATGTCGGCTCTTCGTAGTTTCTTCAAAGTTGTGGGGTCAGCAAGTTTATCATATTTAAAGTACAGTGAAGTAAGTAGAATGGGGGAGAACCGAATGTATGTCCCACATTCCTAACAGACCCCAATCGGGGGGGGGTACTTGACTAGGGAACTGACTGGGGTGTGTGCAGAGCCTCTCCACACCCTGCACCCTGTTACATAAAAATTTGGCCAAAAGTATACCCTGTCACATAAAAATGTTGCCTCTCCAATACAGCGTAGAACGCAATTTTTGCTTGTGATTCCCTGTCGCATAATCTTCTTACCTATTATAATATACCCTGTCGCATAATCTTCTTACCTATTATAATATACCCTGTCGCATAATCTTCTTACCTATTATAATATTCCCTGTCGCATAATCTTCTTACCTATTATAATATACCCTGTCGCATAATCTTCTTACCTATTATAATATACCCTGTCGCATAATCTTCTTACCTATTATAATATACCCTGTCGCATAATCTTCTTACCTATTATAATATACACTGTCGCATAATCTTCTTACCTATTATAATATACCCTGTTGCATAATCTTCTTACCTATTATAATATACCCTGTCGCATAATCTTCTTACCTATTATAATATACCCTGTCGCATAATCTTCTTACCTATTATAATATACCCTGTCGCATAATCTTCTTACCTATTATAATATACCCTGTCGCATAATCTTCTTACCTATTATAATATACCCTGTCGCATAATCTTCTTACCTATTATAATATACCCTGTCGCATAATCTTCTTACCTATTATAATATACCCTGTCGCATAATCTTCTTACCTATTATAATATTCCCTGTCGCATAATCTTCTTACCTATTATAATATACCCTGTCGCATAATCTTATTACCTATTATAATATACCCTGTCACATAATTTTCGTTAGAAAGGGATACCCTGCCGCATGATTTTTACCGCAAAAGGACACCCTGATGAGCGTCACATCCCGTCAGGTCAAGTATGGGAGTATCCCCCACAGGGAGACCCCACAATGTAAGTATACGCAGGTATGTAAAACATTTTTGCCCCCTCAACCTAGATAGTCTGAAGCGTCACTTCGCTAGATGGTCTGAAGCTTTGCTAATGAGAAGGAGAATCTCATCAAAGTTTGCCAAACTTCTGCCTTTTGGAGGAGAAGGCTCAGTAGACCTTCCAAACCTGCCAAACGTGCCGTTTCTGGAATTCGGTAGTCAATCAAACACACATTCCGAGTCTACCGTTTTCAGAATTAGTACCAATCAAACACACCCTTAACCCTATCGGACATGGGGTTGGATTCCTATCGGACATGGGGCTGGATTCCTATCGGACATATGGGGTAGATTCCTATCGGACATGGGGCGGGATTTCTATCGAAAATGGTGCTGGATTCCTATCGGACATAGGGATGGATTCCACTCCTCCCTAAAATATTCTTTACACGTTTTTCCATGTTTGTAGAAGGCCTCTGATACAAAGTTTAACTTTGTATGATAGAACACTAATATTGTAACAATTTGGACATTCTATTTTTAGACTTTCTCCATGGTTACCAATATTTCATACATCTCTCTTAATCATGTTTAATTGGTTTAATTGAGTCTAAATTATGAATTCATCTACCGGGTGTCCAAAAAAAAACCCAACAAATTTGATCGGGACTAGCGACAAGAATTTAGGTCCAGCCAATCCATAATAATTCTTTCTATAATCCTTGATAGCTAATTTGAAGATAGATACCTTGTTTGTTGATATTGGTGCATCGAGAGTGGGAATATCAATTTTCAAATTTGAAATTTGCCTGAACCTCCACACCAGAGCTTTTGGGTTTTGGCCTAAACTGCAAACGCGCTATCTCCTGAATTACCGTGAAATAAGAGAATAAGCCTCATGCTGAGGAAAATTTTTGAATACAAATTCAATCAAGTTCGTCAATTTTGTCCTGCAAAGACATCTTTTTTTAAGCTTCAAAAGTTTCGAAAAGTTAGCATTGCATCTGTCTCATAAAAGAAAGTAATCCACGAAGCAGTTTGCTTGGGTGTGAAAAATGAATTAGTTCTTGCAATCTTCATGATTTTAATGAAATGCATTGTGTGTAATCTTTCTTCGAATTATTACAAAACAAGAAATCAAATATACCAAAGGGAAAATTATCCATGGATAAGATCTTTAAGATTGCTCATTAGTGTTTGGCTCTTTTGCAAGTGCACTTTGATTGAAGAAATATATTCCTTTGTGAATTTTCCCTTCGAAATTGTTATATTTGTCAATTTCTAGCTTCCAAATTCCTATTCAAATATTTCCTCAGCACGAGCCTTTATTCTCTCATCTCACTGTAATTGAGGAGATTCCCCAAAATAGCGTTTTTCCAATTTAGGTCAAAACCCAAAAACCCTGGTTTGGAGGTTCAGGCAAACGTCAACTTTAAAGATTAATATTCCAACTCTCCATTCGCCAATATCAACAAACAAGGTATTCATCTTCAAGTTAGCTATCAAGGACTATATCAGAAATTATTTTGGATTGATTGGACCTAAATTCTTGTCGCAAGTCCCGATCAAATCCGTTGTATTTTTTGTTTGGGACATCCGGTATGTTTTGATCTTCCGGCTGTCTCAGAAAAAGTACCTCCTTTTAAATGAAACGAACGCAACGATCAGATATAGTTACTCTCCGAGTTCACAGCTAAATTTACCAATCTTAAACTTAGATGCATATACCTTGCATTCAAAAATCGTACACCATAATACACCGGAGATACAAGTTTGCAATGTCAAAATTTGCAGTTCATCCAAAACTAGAAGTTTTGAAAAAGGGCTAGCCATGATTTGCATCATGAACATTTTTCAAAGCACCTGCAAACCCTCATTTTCAAATATTTGCTTTTGAAAGAATAAAGAACGCATGGGCATGGCCCTGATTATCCCTAACCCACATGGGCTTTGTTCGACCTACCATTATCAAGTGCTTTCCACCCCCTTCAGAAAACTGCCTTAGACTCACCAGAAATCAATACAACTTGTCACAATTTCAGAACAAAAAATTTCTAGCTTGTAGCGTAATTTAGGTGCAATTGTAACACATGGCTGGAGGAATTGTTACATATATTTAAATGATTGCAAGTAGTTGATGCACGACACTGGGTTTTCCTTACACAAAATTTAACACCAGGTTGCAGATTTTTCATTGCTTTGGAAATCAAAAATTAAAAATAAGACCCGGTGTTTATTTTTTGTAAATTTGGGTGCATCAGTTGCATCAAAAAATGGTTTTTTCCTCACAAATTTCAACTTTTAATTCTTTAATACTGCATGGATGCACATTGTTCTACCACATTGGAAACAGTATCAAAACCAAGTCATCAGCCAGCTTGCACGGGGCAATCGTAGGAGCGTGTTAAAATTGCCCTGACCTGGTCAGCTATCGATATCTCCTACTTTCACATCTCATAAGCTGTGGAGCTTAAACGTTTTAATGTAGTTTTAATCATAAATAGATGTCATGTCTGAGATGTGAAAATAAAATCTTTTGCTCAAAAGTAAAATCTTTCGGAAAAAGTCACAGTGAAAGTACGTTTTTACTTTTGTGCTCAAAAACATGTTTTTCCTCCGAAAATTTGCAAATTCGGCTGGACATTCGTGAATCTCAAATCTTATGTAGAGGGTAAAAATAAGCATGTTCCGTGCAAAAATCTAATTGTTTGCATTATTCTGCAAGGGGCGAGAGCCAGTGTTACAATTGCCCCCCCCCCCTTTCTCTGTTATTCCAGAGACACAAGGGCGAGCATTGCCATCCGAGGAGGGACTTTACGAGGCCAACTTTTTTCTGTGCCAGTTTTGGTTTAGAATTCGAATCCGGATGTGGTTCAGGTGGGAAAGGACGCTTTCCCAAGATATACGGGGTTTTGTTCCAAAAACCGTGGGAAAGTGGTAAACGAGATGTGAATGGCCAGCCGTGGGGGGGGGGGGGGCTTTGCCATAAGAACTTTTTCTAGACCAGTTTTGGGTGGTAGATGATTCTTTTCCGACATTTTTGAGGGGGTTGGATCTAAAAACCAGGCTTAACCCTATCCAGACTAGGTTTTTTGAAACTCTGGGGAGACTAGGGGGGCACAAAGTAGCCCCCCTGGTTTGTGCCCCCCTGGTTTTTCATAGAATCATAAGTGCTAGAGACTTGAAACTTGGCACAAGTAACAAACATGATAAGGCAAACAAGATGATGTGATTTGTTTTTGTTTATGTCATGCGAAAAAGTGCTGACGTCAGCAAATGTTGCTAATTTGGGTGTAAAACCACATGTACTTTGTAGCATTGTATCTCCAAATTGATAAAAGATATTGATGTGATATTTGAAGCATAGAATGAATATATCCTTGTAATTCTTATTTTGAAATTTTTGCTTTGTAACACTAATATTTTTGCTGATGTCAGCATTTATTTATTTTGTAAGAAAAAAAGAGCGATTTTTGTCAAAAATTTATTATAAATTACTTTTAAAAATAACAAAAAATGCTAAATATACATAAAAAGACCTGCTGCATCATATTATGTCACTCATTTTTCTAAAAATGAAGCATAACATGGTTTTTAATCAGTACGCATACGCAACAACCAATTGTTGATGACGTCATCAAAAATCAATAAACAATATATCAAATGAAAGCTTGTTTCAAGACGATTTCAACAATGTTTGTCTCATTGTCATATAGCCAGTCGTTCCAAAGCTATGACTTAAATGGTATTTATTTGGGGGAGCACTCAATCTAAAGTCATGTGTTGACCTCCGGAATAATTGTAAAAATTTTTGAAATTGACATGAAAAGATGTCTCATAGATAGAAACTAAGAGTCACAAAAAAGCTAGACTATTTTAGAGATACTCGACGAGCTGTGTGGAAAAATGTACTAGGGGGGGCACTTTGTGCCCCCCCCCCTAGTCTGGATATATATATATGAATATATATATATGAACTGAACTGAACTGAACTGGATAGGGTTAAGCATGTGAATGTACTTTAATTGGTTTTAACTTCATTTTTCATTGCATCATTCAGTCTCTCAATTGAAATACACTCACATCACAGTTGATGCTGGTGCTGCTCAGAAATTTTTCCACGTCATATCGAATAGCCCCGAAGAATTCAGAAACGTGATAATCCATCTTGGTGACTTACTTACTTGGTGACGGCAATTTACTTGTGATTTCACAGCCCGCCAAACTGGTAAACTTTCTTTGACTCACCCGGTATTTCTGTTGCCTCCTTGCGGTTCCAGTGTAAGGAAACATATGCAGCGCCCCAGATCTGCTGCAAGTCTTTGGAGTCAAGCAAGTCATCTATTGATTTCCGTTGGTGACGCTTCCGATTGGATAGACGAGCCACACCCGGAAGGCATTGCAGAACTATTAATTGAATTGGATGATATCCAAGAGAGTGCAGATGATAAAGATAATACGGATGTTGAATATTTAAGAGACCGTTCCGATGAAAGAGAGTTTAAAGCCATTCATTGTACATTCAGATGCTTAATCCTGGTTTTTAGACGAAAACCCCGAAAATTTCGGGAAAGCACCATCTCCTACCCTATTAATATTCACATTTGGGATCTACACCAAAAATTGGTCTAAACCCTATTCTACAAGGCTGCAAAGAGACCCGTATGTTGAAAGTGTTAAAAAAGAGTACTTACCATGGTATACTTTGTATTTGCTTTTACTTTGGCAGCAGAGAACAACCATTAATATAAGCACGAGAACAATTACAACGGTTAATTCATAGATGTGGGATCGTGGATTTATCAATGTGAGCGATTGGTCTGCCTCTTTCTTTATCTGCAAGGCAAAGTAGATTGTTTCAATTGTCAATAGTATACCAAACATGAATCCCCCGTTGCAGAAAATATTGCATAAACTCAATGGGGGTTGCATAACTTGTAGTAAAATTTTCTATAAGGGCTAGATCGAGAATTCTCCTTTCGCTGGCGTTGTCTAAAAGTTAGCTACTATGACAGATCTTAGATAAAATGTCGTGGTGAAATTAGAATTTTTTATAAGGTGTATGTGTGATCTTTGTGAGATAAGATACACAAAGCGTATGATATGATATACAATGAGCTGAAGACAAGTGGTGTGGCAATTTTTGCTCAGGTGCATCGCGTTGCAATCACAAATATCAAACACGTCTACAGGGATTTGGTTAAAGACTGCAATGCATGTTGGTAACAAGCTAAATTATTTCTGCAAGGATTTTTTTTCTATTTTATGTTCGAACGGTTGTCAATGTGAATTGGCATTATCAATTATATGGAAAAAGCCATCATTAAACTTATAGCAATGTTTTATTTGTGTGTGTAAAATGCTAGTTAGCTCATTATGCATCATATGGAGTTTTCACCAAAAGAATTAGTAGAGCAAACTATTTTTGGAGAAATCATGCTGATTGTAACGAAATGTAAGCAGTATGCTTTTACCTATTGATAAAATTTGGGTATATATACGATTTTTGATAATATAAATAGCAACAATGTCTAACTGTTACCTTGAAACCAGCAGTTACAACTGTCAAGGCCTGCAATATGCGTTGTTCTTCAACGTGTGCGTAGTCTTTTATATTGCTCGCGGCGTTGGTCATCTCGCTTGATAAGACGAAGCCAAACGAAAATGGGTGTTTTATGATGTCAATGGAGTGTATTTCTGGGTGGACGAAGAGGTCCGGTCGAGCAGCTGCTGCTGCTACATCGACCAATGCTGATCGCACTTGTCTTGTTTTTAAAGCGACGGCAACTTCTTCGATCGTTCGATATAATGTATCTGCAATAACAAGACAAACTATTGCTCAACCTGATAACCAGAGAAGAGAGTTTTCACAACATAACGAACTGGGTTTGTCCTTGATTAATTTTCGTATAAGTCTTTTTATTTTGGAATTTGTTCAGTCTAATTGGCCAAAGGTTTGATTTAGAGGTGCACGAAAATTTGTATTTCAAAGTTAACATTCAACTCTCAAAGTGCCCATATCAGCGAGTGATGTGTCTGTGTTGAAGGTATCTATTGAGGAATGTCTTGTTAATGATTAACCAAGGATTAAACGTGAATTTTCATCGCTAGGCACAACGAAATGTTTTCAATTTTTAGGATGCACTGTGTTTTTTAAGCAAGATTTAAGATCTGTGTTCTACCGGGTGTCCCAAAAAAAAGTTCCGGCGTTTGATTGAACGCAAACAAAAAAGTTCGTTATCTGGCAATTTCTATTCATTCTAGGTACATGCTTGACATTTCAACTTACAGTTTGGCATATCGTAGGAAGAAATCAGTAATCTGAAGATGGAGTTATTAGTCCTAACATCGCATCTTCATGTTGAAGGCAAAACCAGAGAGATTAGTACGCCTCGCCTTTCTGCATCATCGTGGTGGAGGGAGAATCTCCGGATGAGCAACACAAAAACTGGGTTGACACTTTGTTTCATTGCCTTGACGACGTGCAAAAGTTCCACTCATCATTGAGCATATTTGAAGTAAAGGTCTGAAAATCGAATCTAATAGGTCTCAGGGGGAAAATACTACGTTCATAACTTCCCACTCAATTTTGACTGGACGAACACACAAAAATGCATTATTGCATATTATGGCAGGTCGAAAAAGCAATTTAAAATATTCTTTAGTTAAGAGAAGATATTATTCTACTCCGTGCCGTGAAACCGTGAAACAGTAAAATTCCCATTTGAAATTTCCAGTTGGCACAAGACAACAATAACAGCAGCAAACAGTTGTCCCGAGACCTCTTTGTTTCAATTCTTCACACCTTAGGCTAATTCACACAATCAAAAATGATTTAAATCTAAAATCCGTTCAATTACAAAGCAACGCTTTCTCTTGTGAATAAAATTTCTGCCCGCTCTGGACGTCATGGTAATGAACGAAAATTGTCAACTCAATTTTTGTGTTGCTTGTCGAGGGAGTCCCCACCGTCACGGAGCAGGAAGATGTAATGTAATAATCTCTCTGGTTTTGCCTTGAACACGAAAGTGAAATGTTAGAGCTCATAACTCCATTTTCCGATTACTAATTTCTTCCTGCGATATGCCAAACTGTAAGTTGAAATATCTAGCACGTAACTAGAATGAATAGAAATTGCCAGATTAAAAATATTTTTCTCTGTGCTAAATCAAACGTCGGAACTTTTCTTTGGGACACCCGGTACTATAAACTTTTTCTCTCAGAAGAAAACAAGATACATTGACGATTAGCCTCTAAGAAGTAGCTAAATTATGCAAAATTTCAACGAAAGTTCTGGTAACTAGTAGCCTTCTCTGCATTTGTCAGTTATAGAGACTTGGTAGCCCTCACTGCAACTTTCATAGTATACAGGGCGTCACAGAATTATTGTGCCCCATTTGCCTGAAGATTGCAACAAAACGGCAAAATATTCTCGCAAAGCTATTGCATGGTGTTGCTTTTCAGATATTCAATAAAAGTTTGCTGCCATCCCGTAAGAATCAAATGACAATGATGGAGCTATGACCTTCAGAAGACCACATTTGCCTGATGACTGAAACCAGTGGTCGGCCATTTTGTCTAACTATTTTGCGGCGATAAGTAGCTTCACGTGAGGTAAGAAATAATATATGTGAGGTCAGAAATAGTCGAACTTCCTGAGATTTATCGGAATTTCACAAGAGCTATGAAATTGGAGGCTGCTGTTTTATTTTCCATTCGTGGAGCTACATATTGCTGCAAAATAGTAAGACAAAATGGCCGACCGCTGGTTTCAGTCATTGGGCAAATTTGGTCTCCTGAAGGTCATAGCTTCGTCATTTTTTAACGGATTTTTATGGGGATGGTAGCAAACTTTAATTCAATATCTGAAGAGCAGCATGATGCAAAAGATTTGCGAGAATCTTTTTGCCGTTTTGTTGCAATCTTCAGGCAAACGGGGCACAATTTTTGGGACACACTGTAGAGCATAATTATACGTTAGCCGCTGGTTATGATGTGCACAAATCTCTCGCTTATCTATTGGATGATTGTTCAAAAAGTTGAGCATAAATACTGGTAACAAATGCACTAAAAATATATTGATGGTTACTCACGAAATTATAGTTAATAAGATCAGAGCGAGCATGGGGAAGGCTGCGGGCGTGTCTTCTGAATATGTATCCGAATGGTTGTACAATGCACGCCGCTGAGTGTACACCAATAGATATTTCACGCTTTAAGTTTGTCCTTGTATTCCAAGCAGCCACCAAATATGTTTGCGAGTTGTACCAAAGACTTGTGGTACTTTTGCGTCGCTGCCTTGTAGGGGCTGTGATATTGGCTGTTTACTATCTGCTACTGAGTTATGGCAAAGCTTTCAGCTAAGAGTTTGGGGCATTGTATGAGTAATCCAGAAAAGTAGTGGCACAGAGAAGTCGAAATCAGATGTTGCCTCGCATTCAGAGGCCCCTTACAATACTAGAGACTACTTTCAATGAGAGCTTGAGTGTTAGCATCATATCCTGTTCACATTGATACAATACAGCGAGCAGCAACTGTAACTCGTGGCTCCTTTTTCATCATATTTACAAAGAAGTTTGAAAAAACAAGGATTACGAGTAACCGTGCATTTTCTGATTCTGACAACAGGATTACTTGATAGACATGCCTGTATACAAAAGCTTGAAGATTGACGATATTATCACACCTCGTGCGTTATTGATTAAGTAAACAATTTTAAAAGTACTTACTGGTATTTACTTTTGCATTTCGACGAATTGCGATTGAATGGGCAGCTGAGCCGTGAATGGCTGCAATCTGAAATGTAGTGATTCAATTTGATAAACAATGCACTAAACATGTCAAGGAATAATTACCACAATCTTTGGCGTTTGAAAGAAGATTCAATGATTTGATTTGTCAAGTTACCATGGAACCAGATGGATCGTTGGAAAAAGTCCATGGCGCCATCCTTAGCACAATCATCTATTTACTATTTACTATTTACTATTTACTATTTACTATTTACTATTTACTATTTACTATTTACTATTTACTATTTACTATTTACTATTTACTATTTACTATTTACTATTTACTATTTACTATTTACTATTTACTATTTACTATTTACTATTTACTATTTACTATTTACTATTTACTATTTACTATTTAACTTCTAATTTCCTAAACACCTCCAAATTACATAGATTTGCAATTCTACTGGAACTCAAATAGGCTGATTAACCATAATTCAGCTTGCAAAAAGGTTCTACTCTTGTCATGCAAACTTACATAAAGAAGTTTTCAGGAACGTTCCGTGGTAACCGATGCTATTTGGTGATATATAAAGCCAGTTAAAAGGGGGCGTCTCCGACACACTAGGAGCCCATCCATCTAATGTGAATACAAGGAACCGATTAGCACCATGCTATTGTTAAACTCCAAGTTCCTAAATTTGTCCATAAGTTGAAAGAACATACTGTATATACTGGACAACATATTTCGCTGAATATTCAATAAACCGCTGGGTTGCACCGGAGGGACTTCATATGATTTAAAATTTACTATAAGTAGAATACTGAGATTATTGTAAGCAAATAAGCAGCCTAAGTAACAAACAGAACAGGTTGATTGTTGTATTCAGGCATTGCCTTATTGGTGACCCGTATGTTTGCTCTCGAGTTTGACATGCAGATTAATTGATCTGCTGGCTTGCAAAATGACGTTGCCGTTGAACTGGAGTAATACGGGTTTTCTGAAAAGATGTTTGTTGCCAGCAGGTATGCCTGTTTTATTGTTGCATGGTGCTTGCAATGCCATTGCCTTCATTGCCTTTATTGGCGTTAAAACATGTGATCGAGTTCATAACTACAGATTATTCGCCATGTAATGCATCCAGGACATTAATTCAATAGACATACCTCTCGACCATATAATGTGTTGTCTTTCACTTGAGTGACAGTCAACGCAGTTGATAATTTTCCAGAGAGAAGGGATGAAGATATTATTCCAACAATTATCCATATTATTACAAAAAGACGCGCAAGTTTCGCACGAGGGGTCAGATCTCCATAACTACAAAAATAAGAAATATTGTAAGTTACACGAAAGGAGGGCATCATAACTCCAATGAAAGAGAGCTTGCTCGCCCTGGTGCTATTTTCCTTTTTGTTCAAAATTAGCTGCAAATAAGTTTCAATATGGAGAAAATGCTAAATGCAGATACAGGATCAGTTGCATGTGTTATTTTTCATCGGCTCTTTTGTCTAAAATTGGTGCTTAGTATATCAATTTTATCAGTAGGCACGAGTAACCACAAATTTGCACAGACATCATAAAAAGGCAATGAATTGCATACGCATGAACCTGCAAAATCACTGATTGTTTCAGATCAATTAACCAATCAATTAATACCATACAATGTCTTACCCAACGGTTGTCATAGTTACGTAAGCCCAATATATTCCACTTAAGACGCCTCTGATGAAACTCGGCCGGAATTCTTCTGGGTTTTCTCTGGAGTCCTGCAAGTGATTTTATATTTCAATTTGTTATCTGCCAACATGTTTCAGTAAGATAAATTTGATAATTACGTTTTTGCTTTCGCAATCGGTATTCTGCTCATTGCAAATAATTTGGCACACTATGTCATGAAAATAAACTGTGAAGGTTAGTGGTCATACATGACTGTAAGGAAGGGGAGGGGGAGTTAGCCAGGTTACTTACCAGAGACCTGGAGCCAATTAGGGGCCCAGAAAAGATAAGGTAGATATATTTCTTTGTTTACCGTTTGCATTGAGAAACGTTTCGAGGATCGCAGGACCATTGGCATTCTAAACTTAGCTTTGCATACGAGATAAGAAGGAGGTCCATCAAAAAATTATCCCTTTAACCATATTATTACCGGGGGGCTGGGAGGAGAGCAAAGTTTATTTGAGACAGTGTCTTTAGTTCGAAAGATAAAGAGCTGAAACTTTGCGACTTTTCCTAAAATTTGATAGACTAATCAAAATTTGAAATTTTATTTAATAATCGTAGACACTGATCATGAGACCAACCCTTTTTCAACGTGTTGTCAGCTTGAAAATTAAAGAAGGGAATCTAATTTTTGTCAGGGCAATCCTAAAGCATTGCCAATACACCCATTCGATAGCTCTCGATGAGGGCTTTCAGAGGATGTATAATTTTATCCATTTTTGATGACGTCAGAAGTTTTAACGTTCATGACGTCATCAAAGTTTATGACGTCATATGAATAATAAAATGCATTAGATGACCTTAAATGGCCAAAATTTGGATTTCTAATTGCTATAAAAAATTTTAAGGCATCTTAGAGCATTTGCATTGGTAATTAGGGGTTTAAATGAAACAACGACAATCTGCTGTAAATAAATTATTAATATATGATCAAAATAATGAGCTTAAACGGATATCATATTGCCGAATCTTACTCAGTGATGCTTTTTGATACATTTTAGTTGCATTATAGAAGAAATTATCTTATAAATACTTAAATATTGCCAATAATGCTAATAGTAAGCAAATACTGCAATTTTCTTCCATTATGACGTCATAGTGACGTCATTGAAGTAATGAAGAATTGAAAAAGTAGCCTATTCTGTAGATTTTGTTCCTCTAAACTATCGTACCAAGTTTCACCGTCATATCTGCAATATTGACGACGTTGCGCAGGGGCCTCCTCCTGGTACCACAAGGGTCCAAAAAGCCCGGTGGTAATAGGGTTAACAAAGTAAGAGGGTAATAGGGTTAACAGTGTATAGAGGGTATGGCCCGAGAGAAAGGGGGCGTGGTCCAAGACCGATGGACATGTGGTCCTATTTTCTTACTTTTTACGTAAGTGTCTCAAAGCAGATAATCTAATTTTTAGAAATAACAAGAACTCTTTCAAATGTATTGTTTTTCAGTTTTGGCCATGCGGGACTTGACTGTGCTAAGATTTGCAAACTGTGTCTGCAGAAAATATCCTGAAAATCATTCAAACATTACATTAGATTGTAACTGTCTCTTCTGCTGTGCAGAAAGGTTTGGAACAGAATGAGCTTATGACTTCGTGTAAAATATAAAAATCCCAAAGAGGGTCAGAGCTACAATGTCAGAGACATAAGGAAAAATACATATACTTGATGACTTACCAAAGCCCAAATGCAAAATCCTGCAATGATAATCAGTAGGATGTTGATGACAAAAAGCGGCCATACTTCCCGTATCTTCAGAGCAACATCAATAGCTTGCTCCGTCCACGCTTCTTTAATAACGAAATGTACCACCCCGGGGTGAGACACAATGGGTACAAATACATGACCTTGGTAAGCAGCTCCGTATGTTGCTCCAAGGAGCGGGAAGCTTGCTTCAGCATCCCCAACATCCTTATGCATCTCGTGTAGCGATTTTTTCATTGCCCAGTTATCTTCTCCATCACTTTCGAAATTGATGCTCGATTGATTTGTCCCGTTGCAGTTATTGTATTGTGATGAGATCAGGTTGCGAAGAATGTCAATGAATATACCTTTGGCATGCCCAGAAGAATTTTTATAGACATAGGGAGCATTCGAATAGTAGTTTGTGAATATGATGGGAGGATACGCGCATGTTTCTGCAAAAAGGAAAAAAATACATTAATGTATCGTTGTTTGCCTGTGTGTTCTAAACGGGCAGTGAATTCTCTGAAATCAATAAGAATAGACGATTACGGAAAAGGTGGCGGACCTCATTTCACGCAATACAAAATAGGAATATTCCCCCTAGCAACGCATAGCTACCACAACTTATGCCCACAGCATAAAATCTTGACCACAGTTTAAACCACAGCTATCGGATGTCCAAAAAAAGTACTCCTGTTAAGAAAATCACCAACGATTGTTTATCAAACCTTTGATAAGATTTTCTTTTTTAGCCGTCTGGTTGGTCCGTGAAAATGAGGCTTTGGCGGTTTCGACCTTGGGCCACGAGCAATCGGCTATGTACGACGAATGATTCCTATGCTGGCTCGCAGGTACGAACGTCCCAAGTTTTGTATTGCCAGAATGATTCTTTTCTTCGAAGTGAGTAGAAAATAAGAATGATAATAGTAATAAATAATAGTAATAAATAATAGTAATAAATAATATTATAATGATAATAATAATAATAATGACAATAATGATAATGATAATGATAATGATAATGATAATGATAATGATAATGATAATGATAATGATAATAATAATGATAATGATAATGATAATGATAATGATAATGATAATGATAATGATAATAATAATGATAATGATAATGATAATGATAATGATAATGATAATGATAATGATAATGATAATAATAATGATAATAATGATAATGATAATGATAATGATAATTATAATGATAATGATAATGATAATGATAAATAATGATAATTATAATGTAAACGTTCAAGCTTTTTGCATATATTATCATATCTTATTATTATTATTATTATTATTATCAATTTCTTTATCGTTGGATACATACAAATATAGCTAAAAGTAATCAGCTACTTAATTCCAACGTTAGTTAAAAATTTAAAATACAAATGTTACATCAGAAAAAAGGGGATACAATATTTACGATTCATCAAAATTATACAGTATAAAAGCATAAAAGTGTATAAAGTCAGATATTCAAATATTATCATCATAAAAAGCCCAAGTTCGGAATAAAAACGCAGCATAATTTACATGGGCAATTTTCTCCCTTCCAATTTTCTATTTTTGTTTTAAACTGACAAAGAGATTCTGAATTTCGTATAGTTGGTGGTAACGTTTGCCACAGCTGTGGCCCTTTAAATCGGATGCTTTCTGTCCCGTTGTTGACAGATCTCACCCTAGGTTGAAAGAATTCGTTATTGTTACGCAAATTGTAATGACTTTCATTTTCGCAGAAAATTTCGTGCATGAATGAAGGGCTCAGGTTATTTTGTGTTTTGTACATCTCAGTCATAAGTTACTGCAAGTTCTTTGCATGAATCGTAACGGCACAGTCCTTCTCTAATAGCTCACTATAAGTAGATTCGGTATCCTTATGAGTAATTCTCAGAGCCCTTTCCTGTATTTTGTTAATTTTTTGGCTGAGCTGCCTGCTGTGAAACATCCAGATTAAAGGACAGTTTTGAAACTGACTGGTAATAAATGCCCTCATGAGTGTTCTTAGTTTGCTCTGATCCATGTAAGGGGATATGCGAGCAAGTGCATAAAGTTTATTGCTAGCTTTTTGACACAATTTGGAAACATGATTACCGAAGGAAAGTTTGCTATCAATTTGAACTCCGAGTAGCTTCTCTTCTGAGCTATTTACAACATAAGCAGTTCCAATCCTAACAGTAACAGGATCATCACACCTCTGCCCAAGAACCAACAGATGGCATTTATCTGCATTTAATTTCATAAAGTTGTCGGCAAACCATTCTAAAGCTATACTACAGTCATTTTCAAGCCTATGAGCTATATTGTCCAGGTTCTTATCGCAGGCATAGATTGTAGTATCATCTGCATAATTACATATATCCGAGTTTTGAATGAAGAGTAGAAGATCATTAATGTATATGTTGAATAACAGAGGCCGTAAGACTGACCCCTGAGGAACACCTCGTGTGACGCTTTTACAAGAACTAAATGACCCATTTACTTTGACTCTTTGTTGTCTATTTGTGAGGTAATCATTAATTAGTGCCGATGCTTCGCGAGAGAAACCGTAGGCGTGCAATTTTGTAATCAAAAGATCGTGTCTGATGCAATCAAATGCCTTGGGACAGATCCATCAATACAGCCCCTGCTTTACAACCTTCATCAAGGCTAATTTTGAATTTTTCTAAGAGCCGTACGAGAGCATGCTGGGCACTGTAACCTTTTCGAAAACCACAGAGAAGTGATGATAAAAATGGTGTAATATAAGCAACTATCTGTTTATCCATTATTCTTTCAAACATCTTTGAGACCGTAGGTAGAACGCTAATTGGCCTAAAGTTGATCAGTTAATTCATATCATATCCAAGGGCGTTGTTTGAATGATGATGGTGGTGATAAAGATAATAATAATAATGATAATGATAATAACGATAATAATGATAATAATAATACTAATAATAATGATAATAATGATAATAATGATAATAATAATACTAATAATAATGATAATAATGATAATAATAATACTAATAATAATGATAATAATGATAATAATATTAATGATAATAATAATAATACTAATAATAATGATAATAATTATAATAATAATACTAATAATAATGATAATAATGATAATAATGATAATAATAATAATAATAATAATAATAATAATAATAATAATAATAATAATAATAATAATTGTAATAGTAATGGATGAATAATAGTATCTTGTAATAAGATATTATCTAAAAAGACTTAAAAGTTACAAGATACTTCTGTCAATTTTTTTGACAGGGCAGCTGGAGTATGAAAATAAAATAAAACGATAATGTTACCAAACTACAGAAATGAAATCAACCATGAATCTGAAACATAGGTACCTACATCAGGAGACACAAGCTTTTTGAGAGACTCCTGACATTGAAGGCAAACAATGACTTTCATTAACAAAGTTTGAAAACACAGTTGGTTCATTTGTTGAAGGAAGCAGTGCATTCTATCTCCTGCAATCATTTATTGACTTGTCTTTCTTGAACAAAAACGTCATGTTCTTACAATTACGATCCTTGTCTTCATCGCACTCCTACGCAGCTTACATATATGACTTTGTAAAAACAAGAAAATTTGGTGGACAGGCTCACGTTTCTTCGCTCAAAAGAGAATTCAGGGGCAAGTGAACTAATGTGGAATATTTCTTATAAAATGAAAAATATGCTCCATAAGGGCTATGTCTCCACAATAAAGAGGCAAGGGGGCAAGGAGGCATGAGGAAGTTTTGACATGCGTTAACCCTATCTGACCTGGGTGATTTGAAACACTCAATGCCTGGGGGGGGCGGATTCCGCCCCCCCTGTTTATCTCTGTTGTCATAAGAGATATGGCAGCCAAACTTGGCACAAAGGAAGTTCATTATGTAAACAATGAAAATTTGAAATCATAATCCAATTAGCGATGTTGTTGTTGTTGCTAGAGCATGATGATCACTATGATGTCATATGACGTCATATAAATGAAAGGTTGCTAAAAGGTCATGAAACTTTATTTTTCATAAGGAAATGAAAGATATAGATCAAAATCTATATAAATTCTTAATTTAGACTTAATTGGACCAATTAAACACGATTAAAAGATATACAAAGTATGTTTTTCACAGAGTGTAGTATGAAAAATTGGTAACCGTGGAAACAAGGCTAAAAATAGAATGTCCAAATTGTTGCAATTTTATTGCTCTATGATACAAAGTTAAACTTACGAAGTATCAGAGGCCTGCTGCATGTGTGGAAAACGGTGTAAACAAAAATGTACTAGGGGGGGGGGCGGAATCCGCCCCCCCCAGGTCAGATAGGGTTAAGAGTTGGACTGATCAAATGCATTCTGTTACGCATTTTTGCTGTACTTATGCGAAATGAATTCATAAATGAGCCACCTATAAAGCAAAATTTCAGGAGGCATTGGTCATGTACCCTTTGGCAAAGTTTCTTGTAACTAATATCTTGAAATGTTATCTTAGATACTTTTTTGAAAGCATCTAATATCTTGTAATAGGATATTTCTCAAAGTACCTTCCCATCTCTATTTGAAACAAGTGTTTAAGAAATCTGAAATTCTACTTTTGGGCCTAAATACAAGGACTGTCCTTCTTCAAAATAGTAGCAAGCAGCAGTAATAAAAAGAACTGGCTAAATTGAATGTAATTCACTCACTCAACAGTTGTGAAGTACCCTTTATGCAGCTGTAAAATAGCTCCTGTTGCAACTTGCTCCTGTTGCTTGTAGCCCGGGTCTCCCATACAGTGTGTTTGGATGTTGGATCGAAGTGAGGGAAAGTTGAAAATAGTGATAGTTGCATGAGTTCTACTTACCTCCAATGCGTGGCGAAGATAAAACACCATCTCCAAACTGATTGTAGGCCAGCACAGAAATGGAATATTGTGAATTTGGTTGCAGTGCCGAAAGGGTCATTTGGTTCACGGATGGATGAATTAATTTTACTTTTGTTTGTCCGGTCAATACCGATCTGCCTCCAATCGTTACTAATGATATCATTAATTTGTAGCCAATGAGATCCCCATTCAAGTGGTGAGGTGGAACCGGTTTCCATATCACACCAAGTGCATTGTGACCAATGTGGCTCTTTATCTGTAGCATTCCTGGTGCTTCTGATGGGGCTGGGGATTGAAATATGATTGATTAATTCACATTGAACTAACAGATTCTTTACTACCTGTATATTTCTTATGTTTTCAAATTTTGATTTTCTTGTTTCATAAAGCTACAATACATTTCCGATTAACTCGAACAAGGTTTCAAACTCTAAGTTTAAGCTGTTTCTGTAAGATTTTATTGCTAACGAAATTTTTAAAATCGCAGCTCCTCTGCAGCATCAACACAAACGGGGCAAAAGTTTTTGGAGACCCTTGATATTGTAGCGTAACCCATTTCTCCCTAATATCGACAAAGATAAGATCAGGCAGGACACAGGAAGGCAAAATTGTCAACTCATTTCTGTTTAGTGTCGCTACTATTTTATCAACCAATCACATGGATTCTCCCAGCTATTTTCTTGCCTAGAATTCGCTACCTTTTTTTATCAAGCTCACCAAATCTGCTTACTTTAATTGCTCATAAGATAGAAGCGTGCACAGCCTGCTGCAAAGTCATCAGTTGAAAGAATTGAGGTCCCTATTTACAGTTGCATTTGTATCTCATAGCTACTAGTGGCAGCTTTGTGAACACAGAGCAATGACATCAGTAAATCAAATTATGGAGTTGAAAATTCAATTCAAATTCAATAGTGAAATTATCAGTACGTACTGCTGAGCAATGTGGTTGCCTTGAGTTGCTGACACGGTCCATTTCCAGGCCGTGTCACTTCACATAATGTTATTATATAAGTAGTTACGGGATGCAATCCAGTGATCATCAACGTAGTTTCCGGATATGGAACCGTAAAGATTCCACTGTCTCCCTGGGAGCTGTTGAACATTATCAATGTGCCAACAGGCTCCCCATTCCAATTATCCCAGGATACATGCTGCCACTCGACATTTAGGGCCAAGTCTGAAGTGCCAGTGACCATTACTTTGCTTGGTGGCTGACTTGGAACTGAAATAAGAAAATATGGTTTTCAGAAGTTTCAGAAGTTTCAATGAAGTGCTTCATAACAGCGTTTCGGAAGATGGTTTCGATTCAAGTACAAATGTAGAAATCTAATCCTGTAGATTTCTCCAGGGGGGGGGGGGGGTTACATCAAGAGGCAGATGACGGGAGTGTGCCATTTTCATTTGTAAAATCCCACCCTAATTAAAAAAGCCGTACTCAAAAAATCTAAGGGCCAATCAAAATATATACCATAATATTGTGACAACAATTCAAAATTCTAACCACGTACACGTACTTTTTATAAGAAACCGCTTGAAAGAAACTCAGGCTCTCAGATTGCAAAAGAATTAAGAAACTCCAGCATGTTTTTCTTCATTTTCACTTTTTTCCTGTATTACATTAATCGGGAAGTACTTGAGACATGAATAAACATTGAAAACGCTTCAAAACATATTCTTTAGATATTTTTAGGGGGGCAAAGATTTCATAATTTTAAGAAGCTTTCAAGACTGGTGCAAATTTAGTATTTTCTAAAAAAAAATACATGTATCGTATCTGAAATCAGATCAAACTAAATACCCTAGCGAGTTATTGTTCTAAAATGACACCCAAAAGTTACGTCTATCAGTGATTTCACCAAAAATTACACCCTAAAATTCATTGTTTTGCCTGAAAAAGACACCACAAAGAAAGTCATATATTCCGTACTAGTATATATGGAAGCTACCCTTCCCACCTGGGGCAGAATATTTTACTATTGCGCCTTGTTTAGATTTACATGAATTGCAAAAGATCATTGTTTGACATGCAGACAAGTTGTCACAATCAGGCTGTATCAAGTATGGGCCTATTAAGCTTTGCTCTTTATGACCCTTAACCTTAAGTCTAGCAGCAACAGCCCTCCTCTGAATGACAATTATGCCATATTCCAAGAAAACTCTAATTATTGGAGCAATGATATCCATGTTAGTTTGTGCATAGCATGCACTGTACTAAGTCTATGACATACCTGATTCTTTTGTAGATACTGAATTGACTTTACTTGCTACGCCGTTTCCATTGCTATTGTATGCAACGACTCTAAATGAGTATCGAGTGTGGCATTTTAATCCCAAGAGAGTGACGGTTGTATTGAGTGTTGAGATGTTTTTATAAAGGCCATTGAGTTCCGCCTCACGATAAAAAAGTATGTAACCAGAGATATTTGGTTGTTTGACATCATTCCATTGAGCCCTAATTGATGACGCTGTCAGTGGTGTCAAGGTCAGGTTCGTTGGAGCAACCGAAGGAACTGAAAAAGAGATCAGTGTTCTTATTTTCTTTAAATTATGATTATAATTTCATTTAATCATTTCAGAATCGAGGCAAGTTTTGTACGAATTTACAAAATGTTTTATGTTTCCAGTTCAATTATTTCTATGTTCTTCAACTTTATTTCTATGTCTGTGTTGTCGTCAATCTCTTGCACAGATCTCTTTTCCTTTCAAGGTTACAGTAAACCTTTGTAACACGAGATTTGGTTTTCTCTCCCTAAAAGCAAATCTAGTAACGGGATCTAGTTACACTATACATCATTCTATGCACGAGAATGTGGGGATTCTAGCCATATCAACATAATTGGCAAATCCTATAAATTATATTCTCCAAACAAATACATTGCTTAAAATAATGTGTCACCTCCAAAAGCTATTTTGTACGCTTGTGTTTGTGGTAATAAAATCTGACTTATACCAACAGGAAGTGCAGATCCTAACCTTCCAAACCTCCAAATTGTGTCTGAGATTTTTCAAATTCCTCCTCCCCTTCAAACTATACGATATCAAAACTTGGCTGATAATTCTTTTACCTTCCCACAGTTGTATTTGACTTAAAAGATTGCATAAAGGACATAAATTGATTTTGAAACACTTTACATGCTCTAAGTCTGTCCTGGTCGTGGGTAATTTTTGAGCCATTCGAATGAATAAAACGGGTATAAAAAAGCCTTTTCGTACTTGTACCTAGTAGGTTTTTCAGTCCTTGGAAAAATACCTTTTATTCATGTCATTTCATTTACAAACATCGAAACCAAAGGAGCCACAAGATAATGCGGGTGAAGTAGTTAGGGATTGAAAGCAATTTACCCATTTAATCAAAGGAATTAATACACATGGTGTGATTTCATGTTTGTTTTTAAGCACGTCAGCTGCTTAATAGGTCACTAGCTAGGAATAACATTTGAACCACAACAGATAACTTTGTGTAGAAGATTGTGGTTTCTTTATTTTAAGGTTACTGTACCCCTTCAGGACGATACAATTCTTTATCCAGTCAATTTTTGGATTTTTAGATAATTGGATAGCACACAGTTCTAATAATTTGAACGAATGCTACATTATATTTCAGTGAATTATAAGCAATTTAAAGCAAGGTCTTCTAAGCTAGATCAGGGAATGGGGGAACAGCGAACGGAGAGACACCACAATGAGAATAAATAATGTTGTTAGTTGCGGAATGCTCGTAACCAATACCCACTAATGTCAATGCGCACAATGATCTGGCAGTGATATATTAGAGATTTGAAATAAATGTCTAAAAAGGTTTGTTGAAGATAACTTACCGAGAAATGTTTTGTATTGACTTGCTGTGCCAATGATTTTAAGTTTTCCGAGGTAGTTATCCTTTTCGATTGAGTCTTGCAGGAAGAGAATTTGGAATGAATCGAGGCCGGTGAAAAAAATGTTGAACGCAATGATGATGCTGTCTTCCCTAGGAAAAAAACGGACGCACAGATGTAAGATTTATTGCACCGTGTCTAGAGAATATAGTGTATATCCTTTCATCTTCAAGCCGCCACGATGCCAAGATATTGTGGTGCTGTAGGTATTGGACAAATGGTATGCAAGACTACGGCAATTTTGATATGTTGAATGATTGAAATAAAATAAAGTACCCTAGTGGGTTCTATAAAGGGTTTGTCGATCAGATGTAAAAGATCCTCTACCATCGTTCGGGAAAGTAACACAAGGGCGCGTCACAAAGCAATTGCAAATTTCAAGTGCTGAGAAATCAAGAAAAGAGAAAATGAATATTGTACATGCATGAAATTTTTCTATGCAATTAAATGGATAAAGGGAAACCAAAAGTGATGCCCAAATCCTTCTTGAAATCTCTAGAAATAATATAAACTGACCGAAGTGTTTCTCTCTTCATACTCTCGAGTTTTGTGAAGACATACGTCTGGTTAAGGTGACTGTGCTGGAAAGTTCGTTGCATCTAGAATTAGATTGAAATATCATTTAAAGCATGTAAACATTGTGCCAAAAATATTTTACATGCCTTTAGGGGGAGACTTGCATTAATGTTTTTACCATCCTTACCATTTAAACCTGATGCATATGAAAGTAACCCTTTTGGTGAAACAATGACTGTTCAAACCTATCCAGCCTGGGCTTTTCAGCTACTAGGAGACTAAAGGGGAGGCTGATATTGCCCCTCTCTAAAATAGTGATTCCGTTGTTTATGTTGACGGAAATCACCACACACGTAGCAGTGCTTAGGATGTATCATGTTACTTTAAAAAAATTCTAGAATAATATATGACGCCATAGATACTCAAAACCAACTGGCAATACTACACCAAAAAATGAGAAAAATCATCATTTTTCCAAATCTAGATAATTTCCTAAGATTGATTCATGAAACCAAATTATGTTGATCAAAGTATTATTAAAAGGTGAAAATCTACTTATAAACTGTGCCATTTAATTTTAGGAAATCCAAGATGGAGGACAGAGAGATTAAAAAAGTCTTGTTTTTCTGAAAAATGACACATGAAGCCATAATTGAGAACATCTCTATATACTACCATGAAAACTGCTTCAATGATAGATGAGTGCATGCTTCATTTGTCCTTTTGCAAATATGGTTGTGATTTATGATGAAAATACTGACATCAGCATTAGTTTCCCAGTAGGAAGCGAAGGACGTTGGGGGGAGGAGAAAGGGGACTTAAGGGGTCAAGGATAGTATTTTTGTGGCATTTTGAGAATATATTGACAAATTTTTACAAAAATATTTAGTCATAAAATTGTCACTGTAAAACCAATTCTCAATGTATTCATGAAAACTGATCGCTATTAGCACTATGTAAGGATATGCCTGAGAAATTCTATACTGTTTGGGACCAATGGTGCACACAATTCTAACAAGATTACGCAAATGAAGTGAAGAAACCCTATTGGTCAGCTTTTATTTTTTCTCCTGACAAAGTTTTGTGCTCAAAATATTCTTGCAGAAAGGCTATAAACTAACTTTGGCCATTGTCTTGAAGATGATGTCATAGACGACGTCACGTGACACATAATTGTTCTATTTCTCATATAAAAAATTAAAGAGAACTTACTTAATATAATTAAGCAAAGTAACAAGGATACTATCATGGGATTATGAGGTGAGCTGGAATAACATCCATAAGCAGCTTAGCTAAAAATTGGCCCCGACCACTGTGAAAAGAACAGCCACCATCCACCATCCACCCCAATTAACCATTTATTCAATATTTCACACAAAAACATACTTCACATTGGTAAAAACTAAAAATAACAAAAAAAAAACAATTTCTTGGCGCAATGTACCAATTTGGAGCAGTGCTCTATTAAGTATGGCTGAATAAACCGCCCTCCTGTGTGGATAGGGTTAAGATGCTTCTCCTGGCCATGTGCAGACATTGTCAATTTTCCTGCCTCACAAACAATAATTACAATTGTTTGAGTTGAATTGAATTGTGAAATGTTTTGGATGAATTTGTGGTACTCACAGGGATATTAAGTTAGTTTCTCAAGATGGTAACTCGTGCAATAGTGTAGGGAAAATTGATGATGGCCTTAAGCCTTTTTATACTTACATTTATTTCCAGATCATTGCTGAATTTGTCAAAGAATGAGTTGTTAAAAGCTATGCTGCTGTTCAAAGCATGCTCAATCTCCAAATTTTCTACATATATCTTCTCCGCTAGAATGAGAGTGCAAGTTGTTGTTATCACTGGCAAATAATAACTTTTTCACGCTCCATTGGGTTAAATCACTCTTCACATAAGTATTACATAACTTTGGAGTAAGTTAGAGTCTATGGAAATTTTTTAAAAGATATGATGTCCATGCAATAAACCAGCCCTGAAACCAGCGTTTTGCTCGTGACTCTTTGCAAGATGAATATTATGCTTTCAATTTGACAACTTTAAAAGCAAGATTGGGAAGACATAGATAGAGCTCGGTCATTAACATGGCATGCAACGGCGTGACCAGGGTAAATTAAGCAGGAGGGTTGAAATTAAGGGGTCTGGTTCCATGCCCTTTACTTTTTATCAATTTTTGGGGCCACAACCTTTACTTTGTCTTGGCATTAATCTCCCAACATCATGCTTGCCATTAGTGACAAAAAAACTTTGATAGTGTTGTGACAGTTATCCTTATGAATCAGAGCACGAGGAGTCGAGGACAATTGTTGAAGAAATATCTTTTACTGTTACTTTGGCTAAGAATGCATTTCCCAATATCATGCTTGCTATTAGTGACAAGGAAACCTTCATTGTTTTGTGACTGTTATGCTATAAATCATAGCACGAGGTAAATGCTTGAAGAAAGATCCTTTATTTTGGCTTAGAATGCATCTCCCAATATCATACTTGCCAGTATTAAATTGGAAGATTTGACATTTGTCTGAAAATTCTTTCCCAACCTCTACCCAGCTATTTTCTCTTCGGTTTTAAAGAAATCTCGAGGACCATCTTTCGAATAAAGGTGGGAGCAATTGCCCTTGGCAATGCTACTGATGACATAACACAAACATTCTCAAGAGTTCTTATGAATATACTAGAATTCTTCTATTTTCGTAAGAACTCATGAGTGCGATGAAAGAATGTAAATTTTTCAAACAAGATTTCTTAAGAACCAAAATTATTCTCGAGAATTCTTAAGAACCGTTGAGAATTCTTCTGTAGGAAAAGCATGATATGCGCAAGGCCTGTAGTGGCACTGTAGCTGAAATCATCGAGGGTGCCACACCCGGATGCCTACCTTTGAGAAAAACAACGGGGAAGTGCCTGCCAGGAAAAAGCTTTATGACCCTTTCCTGGAATAAAAGTTTGAAAACATAATACCTGTCCTGGATAATATCATTCTCTTTTGTGAGTTATTCTACTTTGTTCGCGTCGAATATGACATGGATGGAAAAGTTGTTTTAAATAGACATACTTGTGCCGGGATACAGACACAACGGGTATAATCTTCTCCAGGCATTCTCAGCCGAAAATGGGACCATATCTGCAGACGAATTCCGGATACTCAATACGGTAAGTACCCCGGGGGTGGAGAGGGGGGGGGGGGCAAAAATGGCTCTGGCTTCAATATAAAACATTTCAGCTAATATTCTGACCTGGGCATTTCCTGGTGTTGCACACAATAGTTTCAGTTTCATTCCCATCACAGTCTTTTCCACCAAACAGGGGAGCTGGATTTTTGCAAAAACGCCAGCGTCGAGACAGGCCAGTATTGCATGGTTTGTCGCAAGCAAACCAATTTGTCCATTCTGTCCAGTTACCATGCACTACAACACAATTGAAAGTTTGTAATTCAAAGACTTCACTGAAGTAATATTTGCATGTTAATTTCTTTAAAATCTTTATGCACAGGGTGTCCCAAAAAAGAGTTCGAAGTTTGATTAAATATAAAGAAATCGGAAATAATGAACAGATTCCATGCTAAGATAATCCTACTGCGGAGATTTTGAATTAATTCTAGACACTAGAAGCTAGCAAAACGGCTAAATATTCATGGAGTTACGAACTTTTCAAGTTCAAGTTTGTGTGAAAGCTGAAACCAGACGCCCATAAATACACCTTTTCAACTAACCGCGGCCTCGATATCGCGCTGGGGCATGGGGCGAGAATTTGGGTGTAAACTTCCTAGGAAACCACGTTGTTTACATTGCCGCAGTATGGATTGCTTCGCTCACGCTTTTTGTTATCGCCTATTTTGCAGTTTGTTCGTGTATTTTTGCTTCGCTCTGTGGTCTATTATATTTGGAACAGCTTTTTTAAATGCTCTAGCAAGTAGTCAGCTCTGATAGGCCACAGAAACCTGAATTATATTGCCGTTCGCATTCGATTGAATCTTGGGCCTAACTAACCGCACATAAGATGGTCAATGGCAACTGCGCTGTTTTCAACTGCACGAACAGTCAGTATAGGATAAGGAAGTGGAAGAAAGAAGCCTGTCAAAAGCACGATGGTTTGCCACACAAAGAATGCCCCTGCCCACAACCATTCACCTTGCACACATTTCCAAGTGTTTTGCTGAACTCGGACAAGAGACGGGAATGGATAAGGCTTATGAACAGGACCACTGTCAAGAACAGTGCATGGTGCCCTGGTAAGAGTGATGTTGTCTGTTCTGATCACTTTATCGAGAAGAGACCAACACTGGCAAACCCAAATCCAGTCCTCAATCTAGGCTATGAAAAGCCTGTAAAAAAACAAGAAGAGAGCTCCATCGCCGTCAGCTTTCTCCAGTCAAAAGAAAGGACAGAGAACCAGATATTGAAGAAGCTCCTGAGGAAGTTCTTGAAAAAGAACCTTGCCATGAATGCTTTATGAAACAAACTGAAATTGAATCCCTTTCTGAAAACTACCTAGGGTTTTACCAGGTCCTACCAGGGCACCATGCACTGTTCTTGACAGTGGTCCTGTTCATAGGCCTTATCCATTCCCGTCTCTTGTCCGAGTTCAGCAAAACACTTGGAAATGTGTGCAAGGTGAATGGTTGTGGGCAGGGGCATTCTTTGTGTGGCAAACCATCGTGCTTTTGACAGGCTTCTTTCTTCCACTTCCTTATCCTATACTGACTGTTCGTGCAGTTGAAAACAGCGCAGTTGCCATTGACCATCTTATGTACGGTTAGTTAGGCCCAAGATTCAATCGAATGCGAACGGCAATATAATTCAGGTTTCTGTGGCCTATCAGAGCTGAGTACTTGCTAGAGCTTTTAAAAAAGCTGTTCCAAATATAATAGACCACAGAGCGAAGCAAAAATACACGAACAAACTGCAAAATCGGCGATAACAAACAGCGTGAGCGAAGCAATCCATACTGCAGCAATGTAAACAACATGGTTTCCTAGGAAGTTTACACCCAAATTCTCGCCCCATGCCCCAGCGCGATATCGAGGCCGCGGTTAGTTGAAAAGGTGTTAATCAAAGTTATGGTTACAAGTTACAACGTGGTTACAACGGTTACAAGAATTAAATTACTTTTGAAGTCGTTTGCTCTAACATCAGCAAGAGTAAACATTGGACAGTTTTTTTTACCTTGATTTTGGGTCGTCTTTTTGAAAAACAGTTCAGTTAGGGGCGTCTGGTTTCAGCTTTCGCACAAACTTGAACTTCAATAGCTTCTAACTCTGTGAATCCTTAGCGGATTCGCAAGATTCTTGCATCAAAATCAATTTAAAATCGTTGCAACAGGGTTGTCTAGCCAGAAAGCCATACTTTCTATCATTAATTTTTAATATTTAATCTTACATCGAACAATTTTTATGGGACACACAGTATAGATAATAGCTCATTGTAAGAAAATTGTAAGAGTAAAATTTGGAATAAGGCTTTAAATTCAATTCATTTTCCATGCATGTGTTAAGCTCGAAACCATGAATACTGTTTTCTTCCCAAGAATTGACATACATATGAAGCATTGTATTATGGCTAAAGCCCTAACAACTATCGAAGGAAAGGTCAACATTAGGCAAACTAAATTTAATAACTTCTTGTAATCTTAAATATTTCTTGATATAGTTGTGCAATACAATGCAAAATCGAAAAGTTGGAGTTGTCAAAGATCCCTACAGGCACTGTTTCTATAGGTTTCATGCATTTCGTTTGTAAAAGTTCTTGTTATTTGACTTCTTTGAATTTTTCATGACAGTAACGCTTAAAGGGAATGTAAGCATATAAAAGTGGCTCAAGCCACTTGAGATCAAAATCTAGCCTATCAGATATCAGTATTTCCTGTTGACGTAGATCAGTTACCCAAATATGGTGCGGCACGTGCGATAGCCTACTGTCTTCGCGTAGCTATTTTTATCAAGGGCTTATATATGCTTAGATTCTCTTTAAGACATCTCTTGGTGCTGCCCAGCAATTATACTTTCTAGTTCTTTAAATTGACATAAGAGAGACTGCACACAGGCTTGATTGCGCATTTTAAATGATGTATAATTTAAAAAATTTGATCGAACATATCATATTCATAACTTTTAAATCAATTTTATAGGTTTGTTTTAAAACTATTGAAAATGAAACATGGTTTTCTGGCCTAAGGATTCTCAAGAATTGTTAAGAATTCTTCAGAAGATTATTCTTAGCTAGTTTTATAAAAACTGCTTGTTTAAAAGAGCAAGTATTTTGTATACCACAAACATGTGTATCAGGGTACGAAGAAACCTTATCGTTTTCAAGGAAATCAACATTGATACAACACGCAATTGAAAAACGAATAGATCAGACACCATCTGATTGAACCTCCCCTTCAAAGCGCATCTCATTGGACCGATGAAAATAGATATCCCTTAAATGTGTGCAAGACCTGTACTGTAGAGATATACCTGGGCACTGTTGTACATTGCAAATATCCCATTTTATTTGGTCCCCAAAACAGTCAAAGCCACCATGCTTTGGAGCTGGATTGTCACAACTTCTCGTTTTGTTCCTTTGTCCACCTCCACATGGTGCAGTACAAGTGGACCAGCTGGACCACGCCGAGAAACCACCATTAACTAAAATGAAAGTTAAATCTGGCTAGAAAATTGAGATGACCAATAATTGTAATCATTACTGTTGATTGTCATTAAAATTGGCCAGAAAAATATTTTTGTCCCTCATCGTTGTCGAATTTCTATTGCACAAAAGATTGAAGTGAAATGTTTCGAAGTGTTTGTACTGGTTCTTTTCCAAAAGATATTTCCACCTTTGGAGTAAAATGTGGCTGAAATAGGGCAGAAAAACAATGTAAAGCAACTCTAAGTTCACATATAATGATTTATAAATATCAAAATCTTACTTGCACATGGTTGGTCGTTACAGAGAGAAGTTTGTTTTGCTTCGCCATGGCAAAAATCTGCATCGCAAAACCGTGTTCTTGTCCGTGTTCCACCATTGCATGATACACTGCATTGTGACCATTTCGACCACGAGCTATATTTGTCTTCCTCAGCTAAGGAAAGAGCCAGAAATCTGATTTAATTTATGTGATTGTAAAAGAGCATTCGCTGAAAACACAGGTGATGGAGAATAATTGTACTATTGATAAAATGTAATGATGGTAGTGTTCTCTAGATGTTTCTCCCATCTACCTGCTTAAATGTCAGTGATATAGTAGGTTACTTGAGAATAAATTTGAAATCTTATGCCATATTTCTCTTGCCTCTTCAACTGACATTTCTTTCGTTTTTAATGTTTTTTTTAACCGCCCTTGTTACCGGAAGGAGCTACCATTTATCCCGATGTGTGTACGTCTTTCTACAATGTATAAAGCTTACTTATGGTTTCTCTACGATTTTCTGTGTATGTTTTGGTGCAATCTGTCACTTTTCCCAGCTCTTCATTTCCGTCGCTCTCTAGCCATTGATTATTTGTTTTTATCCCTAAGAGCCCTTTACCGTTATTGCATTTGATAACATGTTAATTCTCTTTCGCCTCAGATACCATGCCTTTCCTTCTCCATAATCTTGCCACTGTCCCACAATTCTTTTCGTTTTCATTCTTTCTCCAGCTATCTTTTCCTCCTTTTTCCATTGGCAGATTTCCGATATTTGTCTTTACTGTGTCTTCACGATTTTCTTCCATTCAGATTTCTATACCTTTGTGACCCCTTTAAGACCTGTTTGAGTTTTTCTGCATCTTTGTCCATTTCACTGTGTCAACAATTTTTATACCTCATTCTTTGTTGATTCTTTTTCATTCTCTTGCATAATCTTTCAGTTTTTTACTTCATTATTTGCTCAAGCATCACGCATCGGTCCTAATTCTTTAAATCAGTTTAACAACATGGGGGCAAAATCAAATGACTTAAAATTAGGTATTGTCACCGAAAGGTTGAAGATCTTTTTGGTTGCTTTTAATCTGTATTTCTGACTCTTCCCAATCCTTTTTCGTCAATTTGTCCATGTTTCAAGGGAACATAAAGAGCACAGTAACAACACAAAAATACACAGAAATTGTTTCAAGAAGATTGTTTTTCAAACCTTGAGTCAATGAATTGATAAATGAATCAACAAAGTAAGTAAAATATTCAATCAATCAATCAATCAATCAATCAATCAATCAATCAATCAATCAATCAATCAATGGACTATTACATGATTTAAGTAAATAATTGATAACACTGATAAGACTGATAAGATTGAAGCTCTCCTTCGCAGTGGAAAGTAAATTCCGCACGCAGGATACTGATTAGATCTTAAATAATTTTCCCATTCTTTTGCTGACGTTGGCATAGCCATGTTTGTAAAGCTACGTACAGCGTGCAGTGCAGAAATCTGTAGAGATGTCCGTCCCTGGCTTGTCTGGGGCGTGTTTGTCTCTGCTGGCTCCTTTCCACTTTCATCTCAAATCACCGTTACCTTTGCTTTGCATTTGTTTCTTGTACCTTATTGCTTTGAATTTTCACATAACATGTAAATTCATGTGAACTTCATAACAATGCGTGTGTGCCTTGAGAAAAATTTCTATGATATTAGTACTCACCAGATTTTTCGCATCTGCATAATCTCCTCACATTTGTGTCGGAGAAACCTTCAACAACACAGGCCACCGTTACATTAACATCTATATAGCCTGCACATTTTTTGCTTCTCGAATAGAATGCGGGATCGTATGCATTTTTCCATTTTTTCTCCACGTGATCTCTGCATAAAACTCCGTTGGCCACGAATGCAGCGTCGGAATTTCCCGTTGCGATCTTATCTGAGCAAAATTTACCTGTCGAATAATAAGTTCAGATATTGGATATTCTGACAATCATTGTTCTACCCTATTCTGTTTATAGGTAAAAGTAAGCAGTGATATATAGATTTTGAGGAAGCTGTTTGGTAATTTTTCAATTTGGCAAAAGATAAGGGTCATTAATTCTTGCCGGTAGGGGTGCAGAATCCCCCCCCCCCAAATTCCAAAACTCAGCCAAAATTGTTAAAGAAAACTGACATAAAATTAATTGGGTAAACCTATAGGCTGACCAATAACGTCAAAATCCCTCCAAAAATCATTTAAATATTTTAGAGCTGGTGCTGCCACTGCTTAGGCAGCAAAATATACTAAGAAATACTACCCCACTACGCATCGGTTCGAACACTCGTGACAAATCAGACTTATTACCATGTTTGTAACCCTAACCATAGTGTGTAATGTATTTGTTTGTACATACATTGAACGCAAACAATTTTGGACCCAAAATTGACATTTTTAGAAAAGTTGAAGACAGCCTATTTGCGATGCCCCCCCCCCCCTCCGACTTTTTCTAACATACGCTTTTTTCAGTTCACCTTTATTTTTCTAAGGTGTCCATTACAATGGAAATCTTTGCGCATCGGTTATGTGCCATCCTTTTTTTGAATCTACATCCATATCCAAAGAAGATGTGTTTAATTACCAATACCAAGTGCTCGATACCTTGGCGTTAGAAATAAATCTAAGTGCTCTTTTAATGAACACATTGAAATGATAGAGCAAAAGGCTTGCAAGGCGTACTTTTGAAAAAATTTATTGAACATTTTGAAACAATTTATATCATCATGCATTTCAAATCAATAAAGGAAAAATGATACTATCTTCACGAAAATCACATTTAATCTGGCAGTAAGCAGAAATCTGTTGCTCTTCTGGTTTCGGATTTAGAAATTTAATGACTTCACGTCCTGCAATATGATAAGTGCTGCCATTTTAGAACTATATCAAAACGTGTCCACGGGAGATTTATAGAAAAGTACCCTAAGTTAATTTGAAGTCATGCAATTCAAAGAAAAGTGCAGTAGAATTTCATAACTAGAGTGGTGTCGCCCATTATGCCCATGTCGTCGCGAAGTTCTGAGTTAGATCGAAAGAGAGCAATTAATGAAAAAACCAAATAGCCAGATTGTATCATCAACTAATAGAGAAAAAGATCACGAAGTATTGACTTTTTACGTAAACTCTTTATACTGATTTTAGAAGATTTTAAAGGAGGGAGTAAAAACGTCGTTTTCTTCCAGCGTCGCCCATTATGGCCGCAGGAGAAGCAATGAACACTACTCTCCAGTAAAAAGTCTTAAGAAGAAAAACAGTTTTAATTATTGTTCTTTGTTTATTATTTGGTACTTTAAACACAAAAATATCAATAAGAATTAACTTAAACTTCGATTTTTGGCAATTGAAATACATGCTTCGAGTTGTTCTAAATCCTGCCTTATCTCTTGTGATTGGATGGATGAGTTTTGGCATAGCTTCTAAAATGAAAATAGACTTAATATAATGCTGCGTTTTTTGGGTTTCGATGATTTTCCAAGTCAGTAAGTAAGATTTTAACCCAAATTGGTGTTTCTTTTAAAAAATTTTGCATTTTGATATTTTGAAGCGATTGGAAACTTCTCTGGTAAACTGATGGGCATAATGGGCGACGGAAATAGCAATTTGCAGCACTGAGACTTCATAATCTTAAATCTGAATCAGAAGTCACTTTGCTTTGGTTTCATTGTAGATTTCCTCTCAAGAGACAGGACTTCTGAAAAATCAAAGCACATTTTAAAAATTTCTAACCGCAAGGTGCCGAGCGAACGAAAAAGAAGGAAGGAATGTAAATAGAATCATGAAATTTGCAATACTTGAAACAATCAATTAGAGATATGCACAAACCATCTCGTCGGGTTTCAATGCAAATGAACTGAAACTTCAGTAAAGGTCAAATCATGAGAAAACAGATGTCAGCGAAGATTTTCCGCGCAATTGCAATTTTATTACTAGTCGTCAGTCCCCTGAAATTTAATTTCTCTTGCTAGCCGGCCATAATGGGCGACCGGCCATAATGGGTGACGCTACTCTACCATTTTAAATATTTGAGCCATATGCTTCTGACAATTTTGATGTGCAGTATTAATCATGTACTCAAATTTGATGACTCTTTGCAAAGCATGCTGTGGCGACATAGGTGACGACTAGCAAAAGGAATCCACTTACCAATTTCCTTGCAAAATGCTTCGCATTGTTGGCCATGTTTTGCCAAGAATAGATTGGTTGGCACACTTCGGTTTGTGACAGTTGCTTTGAAAATAATGGAGATTGCTTAGAACATAATGAATACAATTGACAATGCTTATGAAAAATTGATGGTTAATAATGGTTGAATGAGAAAATAATGCATGGGTTGTTTGTCATATCAAATAGCTTCGAATTTATTGAGCTGGTTCTCTCATTCAAAGTATGTCGCGTAGAAGAACAAGGCTAACATTTTGAGCGAACTAAACCAGAAAATGAGATAAGCAAAACCCGGAGCCAAACTTTGTCAGGTCTTGTTACTCTGGTGTACAATTTGATGCTGACCAAGGAAATTGCCGGTAAACATACAGTACCAATTATGCACTTCGTTTACTAAATATTTGCATTTTTGAAACCGGGGGTAGGGTAATCCTGGAGACATTAAACCACAGGGAAACAAGGGAATAGTTATTGTTTGAAAGAAAAATCGTCTTTCTATGTCCCCTGTGCTTGCTCTGTTTCATTTTTGGTTTCTTAATCCCCTGTGTTCCAGTTGCATAGCAAAGGAGAGCACAGGGGACTAAGATACGAAAAATGACGCAAAACATGCACAGGGGACAAAGAAAAATGATTATCATTTTTAGCAACAATCATTTCCTGGTTTCGCTGCAGTTAAACATCCATTTTAATCTATTTTTTATGCCAAATTGATCTTGTTTGCTTTACCCTAAGAATTTGCAGTAAGCTATGAGCATTGGAGAGTTTCACAAGTGTGAACATGAGGGTTAAAGTAAGTTTTTCCTGCTCTCATGTGCCGTTTACTTGTTGTAGGTAGACTGCTATTAATTGTCACCATGTTCCTCGATATTTTCTCTCAAGACATCCATAGTGTATTCTTCCCGTCCAGTCTCAGAGAAAGCTATGCATCCACATAGTTCTTGGTCTTCTTTGGGCCTTTTTGATGGTATGCTACCTTCCAGTATGTCCAGAATGACATGATATAAATTTTCCCACCCAAGGCGCATTCCATCCACTAAATGAAAAAGTGTACGAGATTTTTCAGAACAAAAGGATTTTTACAGATTGTTGATGCACCTTTCTTGAAAACAAAATGACTTTTGCCAAAGGTGTACGCGAATTTTTTGAGTGATTTGCCCCTCAGTCCCTTCTTATTATGTGACTGAAGAAAGTTGGTTTCCTTGACGTGATTAATTCCACGAGGTTTCTTTTCACTCCTATTCTTTCTAGTACCGTTTAATTTTAGTGTAGCTTTGTCATGAAATCCTCTAGATTTTGAGTCAAATCCACATCCGAAAGGCTCTAATCCAGTCCATCATATTCTTACTTAGATATAGACCATGTTCCGGTCGTATATATCTATGGTGTTGATTTTACAATGATGAACTAGTCTTTTCCTTATTTTGATTGACAAAACTTCCGAGGCTGGTTGGGGTTGGCATGTGTGATATATTCACGAAGGTGTCTCGTCCTATCTCACTTCTTCTCTTGATTTTATAATACGATTTTCTTTTTTCGCAAGGAGTTGTCATAGGTATGTAAATCCATTTACTTGATCTATTGGTTCCCCATTTAGTTTTAAACTCATCTGTCCATTCTTTGTGTCACTACTGAGAATCATTGATTTCATATTCCTATATCTATTTTATCCCGTAGTTCTCTCCTTCTTTGTTAACTATTTCCAGTGTGTCTTGGAGGTCTTCTTTGACTTTGCCAGAAAATATTTTGTTAATGGCTTCTGAAATGTCCATGACTGTACAAAAGGGATTGCACCTGGATTTAACAATAACTACTCATCACTGTCATCAAATTCATCATCCTCACTTTCATTGTCATCTTTATTTTCCAATATTTGCTCCACCTCTTTTAGGGAAAGCAACCATCCATACGATCGTGTCCTATTTTCACTAATTTTTTTATTGCGTCAATTTTATGGAGATTTTGATTTGGGTTGATTTCACAACGATTTCACACTAACTGTATCAAAGATACCACACTTTTCACGCATTGGGTGTTTTGAAGATATTTCTCTGAATGTACCTGCCACAATATCAATGCAACTGAAGCAATCTGGGAGTATGTCCAAAAGTTCAATTGCCAGCTAGTCGTATGTATCTAAAAGCCTAGGCATTGTCCGTACAGTACAAAAGTCATCAGGCCTAACATACATGTGTTCAAGTAGGTCAAAGTTTTTGAGGTACGTAGAACCTTTGCAACAAGAAGGGACAATGTCCATGAATTTGCTCTTTGCTGTGTATCTGTTAGGCATAGCATCAAAGAGTTCAAGGGAAAAGTTAACGCTTCCTTAAACTAAATCTCTTGATTTGTCAATTTTGCTGAGAGGGCTAGGAGTTTCCCAAAATATATTTCTATTGGCTTCAGTCATTTGCTGCTTACTTTGAACTTTTAGCTCAACCTTTTCCTGCACTTTTAACTGAACATTAGCCATTGATATTCAGGAGCTGATAATGTCTAATCAAATCCAATTCTATGTATTTCACTCCAAACAAAATAATGTGTCCTCATACTTGTGAAATTCTCCATTGCTCATAGTAAGCTTGCTGAAAGTTCGTAGAACTGAGCAAAGAGAATCAATTCATACACAGGTCATGATGTCACAAAGGCATTGAATGCACGACGCCCACTTGTTTCTGTGTAAATTTAAAAAAATGTGCTTGAATATGCCCTCCTTGAATGCAAAACAGAAATGTAGTCCAAGGAAGCTGTGAGAAAGTTGTCTTTTTGACGAAATGTATGTCAACGCCACCACATGTTTCTTTAAAGTCAACCTTCCAATCCACATTTGCTTATTTATCTGTTAAAGTTGAGGAGTGATTTAGAAAACTTCCAAGGTTCATAATTGATTGCTTTTCAATGAATAAATGAGACTGTCTCAAAATCCCAATGCAAAATTTTGTTTTGTGATTGTTTCATTCACCCTTACCCTGATTTTCGAAGGTGGCTTATTGACATCAAGTGACACGTCAACAGTATCAATTCCGTATCGAATAATATTATAGAATATAGACGTTTAACATCCAGACCCAATCTAAAAAATATTGCAAAACATTGGTACTCCTACCCCCGACTCAAAAATTTCCATATTTAGTAAACTCATTCCCTGTCTGCTCTGCTCTAAAAAGGTAAATTCGGGACACAAGTCTAATGATGTACAGGCTCCCTTTCCTCTAATCACAACTTCTAAAAGAATAAACTGAAATTATTGCTACAAAAGTTGGCAGTAGCCTCAACTTGAAAACTGTGCTGCAGAAAAAGGATAAGAACTACCTTTGCCATAAAGCAATTATAGGAAACGCAATCTTGTTTTATTACGACAGGGGGCTAAAACAAGCCCCCAGCGCCTGAATGGAATTTTACTGTATAATCTTATCAACTGTACTTACCCTCTGAAACTTCTGACTTTTATCTTTCCTATACTAGAAATTTACTTAACAAGAACAATAAATTCATTGCAAGAGCTAACATTTATTAAAAGCAAGGTGTTCATCTACGTACATTGGTTTACCTGAAGGGAAGGGAAGGAAGGGGAACACGATGCCAGATTGTGAACAAGCCTCAATAAAATCAGCTGCGAACTTGCCAGAATGGTAAATAGTTGGGGGGCATATGGTCTACAGGAGTATAATGGATTGGCAGGGGGTAGGAGTGGTTAAATGAATACTATTTGAAAGCAGGAAAACACTAGAATATAAAGATGAAAACTATTATACAAATATTTGTAGCGATAATGATCATGATGATATTAATTTAATGATAATAATGATAATACTGGGGAAGGTTTTAAAATTGAAACTATTACAAGTGTTCTTTCTGTAAAGATGATAATAATAATATTAATAATGATATTAATGATAGTAGCAAGAAATAATAGAAATCATATGCAATAAGAGAATGCGTAGTTTGCAGCCTTGGAAACCATAGATGTCATATTTGCGTTCGTAATTGAAGCTATCATAAGTTTTTCTTCAAAATTCAAATGTTTCATACGGTTGACAATGTCTCCTGGTAACTCATTCCATGATCTACGATTCTTTGCAAACGAAATTTTGTCTTCCGTTAAGGCGATTTCTATGCTCAAACGACTTGAGCTCGCCTCCACTTGTCGCAATTGTATTGGAGTAGAAAAAATTTTATAGTTCAACTGGACGCTAGTTTTCATTATTTTAAAAACCATTATCATGTATCCTCTAGTTCCTCTATAAGCAAGAGTTGGGATATCAAGAGAAATAATGAGACGTTTATTGTTAACCCGTAAAATTCAGGACCTTTTAGCATTATAGCTTGAGTCGTTCTGGATCTAAGGGGCGACAAACGCCCCCCCCCTCCGTTGAAATAGGGTTAATCAAGTCTCTCTGCGATGGCACTAATTATATGGCTCTACTTTGGACGCTTTCTAGCGAACGAATTTCGTTAATGAGGCATAAGTTGTTAAGCTTAGATGCCTACATTGTGAAGTGTTAAATTAACAATGGCAACTACAAGGGAGGTGGTCTAA
The DNA here is from genome assembly GCA_039566865.1 of Aurelia coerulea. Lineage (NCBI taxonomy): Eukaryota > Metazoa > Cnidaria > Scyphozoa > Semaeostomeae > Ulmaridae > Aurelia > Aurelia coerulea. Next base: position 26,520,503 of record CM076943.1, on the reverse strand, counting down.
ACAGTTGTAGCTAGAGAGAATATGTCAATCAAAATCCTTAAAAATTAATCTTTCTCTGCCGACCCCATTATACCCCAAGTTCATCCATTTTACCCCTGTAGAACCTTCACTATATCGATGCTGCGTGGAACTGCAAAAACAAATTTCGTGAACCAAAAGATTCAGGTCTCCAAAAAGACAAAGCGATTTGTCCTTCTGAAGAATAGATTTCACACCTCTGAGTGCATTCAATCAAATCAAAATAAACAGAGAAAGCAAAGCATTATGATCAGCTGCGATGGAGGTGGGAAATCTATTCTTCAAGTCATCAAATCGCTTTTTGTCTTAAATAGAACTGTATCATTTGTTTCACGAAATTTACCCTTGCTCTATCGAACCAATTACTGTTTTCTACATATCAGTTCAACGAGCTTTAATTCACCATTTGCCTTTACAATGAGATCGTATCGATAGTCCGCATACAAATGAACTACAATAGACTTTTTAGCCATTCAACAAAATTGCCTGGATCGGAAGATCTTTTTGTGCACATTCTGAAATTTTTCAAAATGTATAGAAATGCCTTTCAATTCATATTCTTTCTAGAGTAGCTCAAAGGTCTATTTACGGACTGCGATAATGTCACGGGCACGCTGGAGCCGCCCGATGAATTTGAAATGAAAATGTTGAACAGAAATCTAAATATTATTTTGATATCATGTGAACACTTCTATTTGCTTGCTCGCGCACAGTACATACTCAAATTCTTTAGATTTTTTTCTAAATGATGTCATCGATTTTTCAGTTCGTCAAAGAGTACATATATTACGACGAGTGGACAAGGGAAGAGCAGAGAATTCGCAATTTTTGAATGAACGTTAACTTCAAATGACATAGGGTAAATGAATAGAACAATACCAAAAATGAGACTATTCTGCCCTTTGGATTCATGTTCAGTTCAGTTCATGCTGTTGCCATAAATTTTTGATAGAAATAACATACCCCCATAGTTTTGTGCTGTTTTCACAGTGATTAGTTAAATAATTGATTAATATATTCATTCTTCACAGTCAGTCAGGTTTTACTATTCATTTAGCAAACTGGTAATTGAGGACACTCCAAAAGATAGATACATGATCCATTAATCAAATTTATTTACCAACAGTTCAAAATTTAAAAGTGAGCTCAAATTTAATGATCGATGTCAAATATAATTAGAAATAGGTAAACAGTAGACTTATGACGATGGGTCTCTTGTATCCCTGCAATAAACCTTTGCCAAATAGAGACTCATAATGAAATAGTAAAAATGCCGGAGCTGTAGCATACATACATCAATCAAATTATGACGAATATCGTCCGAATGTTATCGGATCTTAGATGTTCAATTGAATCGAAAGTTGCATCATGGTTGCCATCACCATAGTAATTCACAAATCTCGCAATCTGATTGGTACTCTAGGAAGCTAAGGGTTTGGGCCTAAATAGGATCATATTGTTGAGAGTAATATTAAGGGTCTCTGTTAACCGAAGCGCCGTCATCAAGTCAAAGATCACAGGGAAACAAGGAGCTCCAGGTCATAAGACTAGCTGTAAACAGTTACTGTTCATAGAATTTTTAATCCGAAAGTTTTCTGAGTTTTCATTTGAATGTCCCATTTCATTGTCCCAAGTATTTTGTCGAATGTTTTCCGTACATCACCAACTTTGTTGCTTGGGTGTTCTCACGTCATACGCTGATCGCGAAGCCAAATGAACGCACTTGTACATTTCGATCAAATCTGTTCAATCATGGACAGATTAACAGCCATTATGGATTTAGCGGTTGGTTAGGTAACGCTGATTTTGCTACATCAAATCCAAGCAAAAAAGCAAAATTGTAACAGTTGTTACATAGTGACAAGTTTATATTGTTGTTATTCGTATAATTAGGCAGTTTTCGACAAATGATTCATATTTGCTGTTGTTTCCGAATAGCCAATCAAACTGCAGAATAGCTTCTTGTATCCTAGAATTGAGGTGGAGTAACGAACTCACGTTTGGGATGAGGTTAGAAGATGAATAGGACAAATCCGAAATTGAATGGGATCCTCCCTCTATCCCTATGCGATTTAGGCCACGCTGTTACCATTCATTTTTGATAGAAATAAATAGCGTCCTACCACAACATCATGCCGTTTTCTCTTAGATTAGTTAAATACATGATTAATTCATTCATTCTTCAAATTTATTAAAAATTAATGTTCATTTAGCAAACTGGTAGCTGGCACAATCTAAAAGATAGATAAATCATTCGGTAATTAAATAATTAAGTTACTAGCAGTTCAAAATTTAAAAATTAGTTAAAATTGAAAGATGTATGTGAAATATGATTACACGTAGCTAAAAGTTATTGTTAATGAAAATTGTGGTCAGAAATTTTTCAGAATTTTCTTTTGACTGCGTTTAAATCAGAAGCGTCCCATTTCGATATTATGACTCAAATTCATCCCACACTTCATTTGCTACTGTACGTTCAATTCAAACCTACATTTATTGTCCATTATCTGCTTCTATCTCTATTAATCGGCAACAGCAATGATATGCATACAACTTGATTCATTATGGCAACAAGCAAAGTGGTCGATATTCAATTCTAGCAACATTGCTGGTTTTGTATGTCTGGAGTGAAAAACGCCGGTCAACCAGCATCCTTTGCGCGCGTCGCATTTTGCCTTTTGACTGCGGCAGCCATTTTCATATGACATCGTTCTTAGCAGTGCTTAGCAAAGCGCGACTGCAAAGGATGCTGGTTGACCGGCGTTCTTTAATTCATATCTGGTCACCACAAGCCTTCAAAGGTTGATACTTTAACTGTATATGTCAAAGTTGAGATATAATTTATATAAGTCATAAAGTCAAAGTTGTAAGAGATCTAAGTCAAAGTCGAGATATTAGAATGGCGACGAAATGATGCTGACCCAATTCTATGGTGGTCTTTACAGGAATGTGACAAGTCATAGAAGCAATCATTGCTCCAATGCTATTAAAGTTCTCACAAGAATGCCATGTCACAAGATAATGCATATATAATGATCCGACTGTTTTGTACGGTACATCTTCACAGGAAGGTCACAATTTAACAAGTTGTCGTTTATTCCTACAACAAAATGAAAAGAAAGTACCTTTTGTGTAAAAATTCTAATCAAGATTTAACTATTCAGGTCTATGTATACCAATAGAGGTTTGTTGTCAAAAAAATAAATACGTTGAAGCTTTCATCAGTCATCATGGGTATTTGTTCATATCCCTTGCATTGATGAGATGTTCGTAATTGAGAGAAATCTAAATTCTATCAGATGGAAAATATCATGGGTAAAAATCCTTGCTGTCATCTCTCGTGCATTTTTTTGTTTGGTAGTCTTTGAAATGGAAACTCCTTATCACAACTTTCAGAAAGAACAGTTTATTGCACATTTCTGACGATTTCGTAGTTGGCCTGAAACCTAAATCAACCATTTTTAGGAGTCAGGAAAAACTTGAAACAATATGTATGCTGTATTATCTGGTCTAATCCAACAATTCCTTTCAACTCTTATTTTTGACTTTGAACATTGTTCCTGATCTATTTCCCTGCCGATGGCATGCCAACTGTTTATCAGTGTCAGCTTGCGCAACTCCTACTAGACATAGTCCCTTCTTGTAAAGCCTTAAATAATCAAAACAACAGAGAAGACTAGAGAATCTCTTATTTTTAAAAAATGAAAAAATTAAGGCCGTTGTAATGCTTACCAAATTGCTTGAAGATTCATTTCTGCTTCTCAAAACGAAGGATCGCCAGTTCTCTTTCCAAAATCAAAAATCGCAGCGCACGCACTCTCAGTCGGCAAAACATCTGCTATGTACCGCTTTTTGTTGTTGCTATATCCAAACACAAATAGAGTCTAATTTTTATTGTCTCGTTTGGATTACCACGACCCAACCCCAACGTTTGTCAATTAATCGCTTCTACATAGCAGCTACGCACGCGCTCGGCAGCAAAAACCTTATGGTAACACATGGCCTAAATCCACTCGTCGTCATACCCTTATTTATGGGGACTTTAAGCAACCAGGATGGCACTGCAACCCACTGCATCGTAATGTTTGTTGCATTTTTTTCCGAATTTCGACTTCAAAAGATTCCTTGTTTTTCGTGCGAATTTGCTTCGCTTGCGAGACCACGATGTTGTCCTTTTTAATTGAAAACATGGAATCCAATCTCTGGCGTCCTGCTCTTCAACTTTAGGGCTCCAACGTAAAATTATCTTGGTCTAAAAATAATGCCCAAGGAAGAATCCAAGGTATTTAACTGAAGAAGGAGGTTTTGTCTCGACATTTTCAATAACATAAGAAGGTAATGTACATGAAACTATCCGTAGTTTGTATCAAACGAAGCAATTTTCTTGCTGGCGTTGCTGTCCTGGCTGCTTAAAGTCCCTTGTCTTTGCAAAGCAATGAAGGCGACTGAACCGAGATTGGACAAATATCCTTGAACCTGATATCAAACTTGCTAAGTATTTGTGTACATTGTAAAAAGAAAACCCTTAGGTGCCCAGGAAGGCTCCCTAACAGACTTGAGTACTGAAGATGAAAAGAACCTTTGAAGAGAATAAACGGATATAAGAGTGGAGATCGCCAGAGTTAATTTTTAAATTCATTTATATCGAAGATGTTCACAGTTCCTCACGCAAACGGACAAAGGCATGCACGCTTCTCTGAAGCATTTCCTTCCTTTAGCTCTTTTCCTAGATATTTTCCTTCCATTACTGGTGTGTTCTACCTGAGATTGTGCCTGCTCGAATGATGTTGTTGTCCCTATATTCCTGTCAATATCTGTCTTTCCTTGTTAATTTCATTCAAGATATCATTGTTCCTTTTTGTAATCTGTCCATCTTATAGCGAGCATTCTTCACCAACACCACATCTCAAAACTTTTAATGCTCTGTGTATCAACTTGATGTCAACTTTCTTTATGGGCCACGTCTCATTTGCAAAGAAAGCAACACTCCACATCACAGACCTGATGAGTTTCTTCTTCACATCAAAGCTTATGCTTTTGCTAGTATGACGCTATTTTCTCAGAACTTTCCTTTAGTCATGTCTATCCTTGTTCTTATTCTCTTCCCGATCTTAAATCTTCTGTCATCATACTACCAATCCATACATTCCTTTATTTGCTCTATCTGTGTCCCTTCAATTGTTATATTATATTTTTTGTTTGTTGAGTTTGATATTCTCATGGCTTTCGTATTTCTATCATAGACTGAACTATCATAAACTCAATATCGAATACCAAAGCACAACAACCAAGGAGAAGCACATCCTTTTTTTTATAAGAATAATGTTTATAAGAATGTACAGGTTCAGACTCATCCAATTTTCAAGAATATTATAAGAATATTGCTCAGCCACACCTCACATATTTTTGTCTCATTTTTAAGCAGATGCCTGTTTTGCAATGTTCATAACAAATGTTCCTAAACATTCTTATTGTTATAATTGTTTGAATTTATCTTTCGTTCCACAATTTCCTTGTAATGACAATAAATTTGTGTCAACTATGTTCCCCTGAAACCATGTCAGATATATAAAAACATAAAAATACTTTAAGAATATATCCAGGCTCAAGTTGAAAATTTCTTAAGAATATCGAAGCTGGCAAAATTTATAATATTCTTATAAAAAAGAGTGTATGCCTCAAAATAAGAAAGAGGTTTTCAATGGAATAAGAGCGTTTCTTAAATATTACGATATTGGTCATGCAGAATAAAATAGTAGGCAGACGTATTTTCCGTAATTTGTTTAACGTATTGATGAGCTTCAGTACGCAAAGGTCCTGGGAGTCTCAGGGTCAAGGGGTCTTGTTTTTACAATATGCAAGATCTTTCTAAATGTTAATGCATAATCAAGAAGTTAAAGCATATAACCAAGTAAAAGTCGAGGGGCGTATCACTCTTTAAAAATCTCATACAACCTTGGCGGAAATAATTCTCTTTTCAACAAAATTCCCCAAATCTCCGAGAATCCAATTGTTTAGAAAATTGCCGTATGCTTTTCGGAAGAGTTATACACCCCTTTGGTAAAAAGTATAAATCTTACCGGTTGTTGTTAATGATTGCCTTACGGTACTCAAAATACTTGATTCGTTGATGGTTGACATGGAGGTAGTTGGATATGTGATACTGAAGTTAGCTACAGATGCTGGCGTCGATTGAGCAGAGGAAGGGGTTGGTGTTTGTTCCATGGCTGCAAAAGAAAGTCCCAAGATCTTTCAGCAACGCAACACTGACAAGAATAGCGATTAAACCATGTTCTAAGTAGTGCATCCTAATTATGACTTGTTTTGATAATTTGATTTCAGCTAATCTTTCCATTTTAAACTCCCCAGCTCATTGCCTCTCAATTAATATGATGGCCTTTACGTTAAGAATTTCCTTAAATAGTAGGATAAAATAGTAGGCAGAGGTATTCTCTGTAATTTGTTTGACGCATTGATGACCTTCAGTAGGCAAAGGTCATGGGAATCTCAGTGTCCAGGCGTCTTGTTTTTACAATATGGAAGATCTTTCTAAATGTTAGTGCATAATAAAAAAGTTGACAGACATCAGCAAGTAAAGTCGAGGGGCGTATCACTCTCTAAAAATCTCTTACAACTTTGACGGCAATCATTCTCTTGTCAAGGAAATTCCGCAAATCCACGAAAATCCTATTATGTAGAAAATCGCAATACGCTTTTTGGAAGAGTGATACACCCCTTTGGTAAAAAGCATGAATCATACCGGTTGTTGTTAATGATTGCCTTACAGTACTCAAAACACTTGATTCGTCGATGGTTGATATAGGGGTAGTTGAATATGTGATACTGAAGTCAGCTACAGATGCTGGCGACGATAGAGCAAAGGAAGGGGTTGGTGTTTGTTCCATGGCTGCAAAAGAAAATCCCAAAATCTTTCAGCAACGCAACACTGACAAAAATAATGATTAAACCATGTTCTAAGTAGTGCATCTTAATTATAACTTGCTTTGATAATTTGATTTCAACTAATCTTTCCATTTTAAACTCCCCAGCTCATTGCATCTCAATTAAAATGGTGGCCTTTACGTTAAGAATTTCCTTCTATTGATGAAACTTTCCAAAACTTCAATATAATTTGGAGTACGTACAAAGCTGAGATAGCTGCTGGCCAGAATTTTTTGTAAGTAGTGTCGTGAAATGAAAACATTAGTACCTGTAATTTTCATTGCCTGTGTAGGGGAGACCGGGGCTAAAAGTAACAGCGGCAAGTTTTAACAGAGGATACTTCTCTGCCGCTATTAAAGTGGTGCTCATCAGCTTTTGTGTTAATGAATGTCTTGTTAGTACCTTCAATTTAAACAGTCGTTCTTATTTTTCTTACCAGTGGCTATTTTTCTATCACTGCTATCCCCATTTTTGGCCTAAATGTACATTTTTGGATTTCAGAACTTTTCGTTCTGCAGGATTCCGTAGTTGGTGTGAATTCCGAATTCCCTCGAACTATTGGAGTAAAATATGTATTGCTTCTCCTCAAATGAAGTTTGGATGCTATGTTCAAATGCATTTTTCCAGAATATTGCATTTTTTTCATGTAAAGTGCATTTTCACACCTTTTCAATCTTGAAAATTAATTAAAAATGGAAATTTCAATTTTCTATTCAATTTCTAATTGCCCTTAATTAGCAAGAGTTGCAAGTTAAATTGAATTTTTTCTTTTTTGTAAAGATCTTCCTCTTACTTGTTCTTTCTTATTACAATTCTGGCTATTATCTCGTGTTAATCTGGATAAATTTTGCTTGTTAAGTCAGTAGCTCAAATTTGTTTGCATATCAACGACCCAAGTGACCAATTTAACCTCTATTGTTGATTATGTAAAGCTAATTGTCGAAAGAACAATTCGCGTAAGTTTCAATATTATATCTTTTGTAGTTTTGGATAAAAAGAGGGACCCTGGTTGAAAATATCAAAATTTCTACCCTGTCCAAATAAGCTTAACGCTATCAATAGATCTCCATACTGTAAAGAATAAGTGAAGTCTAATTGTTAATTTTTCCTTTGAAATTTTTCAATACCGGGGACTCTTATATGGAATTGCATGCCATATCGTAGGTCAAAGAGAACGTGCATTTTCCATACCATACATCGTCATTTTTACTTACCAAAATATTTTTGTCACTGCGAAGGGTGTAAGGTATATCGTTCTCGACGAAGATTTGTTTCATGAAACATGGATTGAGAGTGCTTTGAGTCTTAAGATTTTCAGCAGCAAAACTAAAGTAATGAAACAAGAACTAAGACTAAAGAAACAAAAATCCAGATCTTACCACTGTAATTTGTTGTTGGGGTAGGTATGGATTTTTTTTGAGATGCCGGTGTTGATGGCAGTGATGGTGTTGGTGTTCCATCTGAGATCAGCACTGCAAAGAAGAAAACCGATATGTGTCAGCAAGATGACACCGATAATGAAAATAATGAAAATATGATAATAATGAAAATAATAATACGAATTTGAATTTGTATGCAGGATTAAACACTTCAAAGTTTCTGATGTCATCAATGTGTGTGCTGATTAACATAAAGAGAAAGTAAACTTTTAAACACCCTATAAAAGTATGTATAAAAGAATGTATAGATCATAGAAAATTTACGGCAACTTTATTAACGTCATTTATTGCCTATCTAAAATAAGAAACTTTTAGTAAAATGTTGCTTAAGACAGGACACTCAAATTAACCAATCAATTTCCATCTTTTAAGTATTGCATCCAAATTTTGACTTTGACTTCCTCTCATCATTCTATGTGCCATGTGTGTCTAGGTGCCAGACTCACTGAACCTTAATTCGATTAATGATCTTTACAAGAACAAAGTTAATTTTGTAACGGTCCAGCTGAAGTTCTTCGCTAGATGACACTTTACAAATATCCAAAGGCATTTTGGGGACACTTATGCCTAGAGAGCTGCAGGCCATTTGTGATATACATCGTTTGAATTATGTGTAAGGGTTCACTAGAAGAAAGCTGTTTTTTTGTCAAAACTTATATCGTCAATAACAGCATTGCTCATCATTGTTTTGTGAAAAATTCGACAATTCATTAATCTTTAAAGAAGGTTTCTTGGGTTGATTAAAGAACCAAAACAATTTAATAAGTTATCAACATCGTGCACATGAATAATTCAGGGATCTGTCAGGGATTGTACGCAGTAGTTATATACACGGGGACTTCCATCTGATATTTGTTGGTAAAAAATTTGCAAAATATGACATATTTGGCTGACAAATTGACAAAGACCAGTTTTAATACTGGCTCCATTGAATTTCCTCTTTTTATCAATACCAGAATGTAAATAACAGATTATTAGAAGTAAAAAGTTAGGAGCAATGATCAGAGTATCATTAAAGTATTCTGCGATGTATTCTGCATAACTAGCATTTATGAATTTATGAGTATTTTCTATTTAATTAATTAGTGGCATCTTTAGATTCATTTAAAAAGTCTTAGACATTTTTAGATCATGAAAGCATTGGTTTAATACATTCAGAGTTTTTCAATGTTATCGGATAGATATCCACGTGTATAAAACCACTGAGTACAGCCCTTAGAAATTACCTTCTATGAAACCGTAGTTAGATATTGGGCCACAATATGTATATACCATCTCAGTTCCATGTCTTTTCCAACATAGAGCGTTACCAAAAATGATCGTTTTGTAAGTGGTAGAAGTATTGCTGTATTCGTTAAGACCGAGGCAGTTATCTGCGAAAAAAAATCTTCTCTCACATCATTCTCTCACATCACATCTCTCAAATCTTTTCTCACACCTGAAGAAATCTGACACAACGATATGTATAATAACATTGAACAACTCGGGGCAAATGCCAAAATAAGAGAAATGCATGAAAGTATAAAGAAGCTTACAAACAAGAGGAAAAATATAAGGAATGAAAGTGAATTCATCAAAGATAAGAATGGAAAAATCATGTTCGAAAGTGAAAATATAACAAAGAGATGGGAAGAATACATAACGGAATTGTAAGAGGATGAGAACAGAAATGACCCAATAGAAATTAGAATTTGCGAAATTGCGATGGCCCAGAACTGCTAAAAATGTCAGATACCCGGAGAGAGAGGGGGGGGGGGGGATACATGACTTGAGGATGGACGGGGTCTGGCGCTCGGTTTTCAGAAGGCTACTCTCTCCTAATTACCCAAACTTGCTTTTGATACCCACTTTTATGATGAATCTTGGCGGAAAACTGTCCACTTGAACCCTTTTCTGCAAATTTCAGCGAAACCCCACTCATGTTTATGGAAAATCTGCCGAAAAAAGACCCTTGTTTAGAGAAATTTGGGCCCAAAAACCCACCCATTTGCGTGACACACACCTGTAACCTAAAAATGTTATGTACCCCCCCCCCCCCCCGGTTAGATATACAATAAAGATGGTGCATATAAAGTTATGATAGAACACATGAAAGCACTAGATGAAGAAGCGGTAGGCATAGGCCTAGTGCTTGACTTATGTAAATAGGTCTATGACACAGGCAATATACCAGAAGACCCAAGACATTCTCTCACCATAAAACTAGTGAAAAATACGTAAAGTCATGGAATGCACAAAACACCGCATAATTTGCTTTAAAGAACCCCATGATAAAAATGCAGGCTTACAATTAGGCTGACTAGGAATGAGGAGAAAAGAGATAATGAAATCGGAGACATGCAATTTGGGTTTAACCTTAATCCATATGGGCTTTTTCGAGCCACCACTTAAGAACTTATGAACAAATGAACTTAAACTTTGTAGTGATGCCAGGAAATGCATTTAGGAGTAATTATTGACCATTAAATCAAGATTATTGACCAAGCAGCCTGCTGAACGCAATATTGTTGATTTAAAACGACTTCATCGCTATCTGATGGACGCATGCCATGGCCTGCAGCACTTGTGTTGCACATTACCATTGCTAGCAACCCTAGATATTTTCAGTGTTCTTGGTTATCACAAAGTTCAATGTATGGCTATCAGTCCAACTTATGAACATCAGAAAACAAGGCTAGGTATGTTTTTTCAAGCAATGTCGTTGATTTTAACGCAAAGGAGAATAATGAATCCTCTTGTTTTGAGTCAGCCAAGAATTTTGGATTTCTTGCTCCATAAATCAGCAACCAGTGATCAGATTTACTCAAACTCGGCGTCAACCTTTAATTTGAAGCCTCTTCTGTCACGAACCTTTAAATAAGAAAAATGGATTGATGGCTGCTCCGCAGAAGCCACTCAAACAGCATACGTGCTGTTTGGGACACCCTGTACAGTGCCCATTGAGGAGCAGCATAGGAATCAAATAAAGGTCGTCCATGGCCCAATGGCTCGTGGCCCATGGCCGAAACCTCCAAGCCTCATTTTCACGGACCAATCACACGGCAAATAAACTGAAGAAGATAAAAGAAACAATTGAAGATTTTTCTTAAATTTTACCAACCTTCATAAAGCGCAACCAGGACAAATAACTGCTTGAAATGTTCTGATTTCCTTTAAGAAATCTCTCTAGATATTTGGGTAAACAAGTTTGGATGCCGGTTAAAATATCTCCTGGTTTGGCGAAGTTATGGCCTCTCCAATTCACACAAAAACCGATCATTCACATTCAAATGCCTTACGTTCTTTAGTTTATTGTGTTTTTTCAAATCTTACCTGACAGATATATACCGTTATTCCTTCCGATTCCTACACATTTGTCACCTTTTTCATTCTTTAACATGCCATCGAAATGCTTATATAAAATGAGAGGTGGATCCTGTTTGGACAGATAGAGTCTGTTGGTACGATTATCAAGTGATACATGATATTCTTCGTGTTTGATCATGATGCCTGCAAAGAGAATATGTAAAGGTAGACTTGAACCCAAGTCGATCTTTTCAGCCCGTCTTACCGTTCCCTTTGGCTAATTCCTGGATCCACCGTTCCAACATTCCGTCAAGAGAGCGGCAGATCCAGGAAGTAGCGAAAAGGAAAGGGCAAGACGGACGGAAGAGATAGGCTTGGAGCAAATTTGATAAAAAGGTGAAATGTGTATAAGTAATTCATTTGATAGATCCTGCGAGCAGTAGTTTTCTCTCCTCAGCTATAAAAAACAGCGAGCTTAGATAACAATTTCAAAATATCATAAAATTCAAAACTTCTCTAATTCCAACTTATCTAATTCTAAACTTCTCTAATTTAATGCAACATAACAAACGAAAGCTAAGGGTGATTACAAGTAAACTTCGACTCAGCGACCATTGTCTTGCGATTGAGACAGGCCGTATACAATCCCCAAAAATTAATAGGAAACATCGGGTCTGTCAAATTTGTAATGAGGAATTCATTGAAGATGAAAAACACTTTCTACTTAAATGTGAACACTATTCAGTGGTTAGAGATGCATTTCTGAATCAAATTCTTGAAAGTTATCCAAGTGCGAAACAACTTACCCCTGATGAATTGCTTCAATTCATGTACTTATGTGAGGATCAAGAAACAATCGACAATCTCCTCAAATTCACTGGACAAATTACTGATATCCGAGAAAAAACATTACACACTTTAAATATCCCCAAGTCTCTGTAGAACGCATATATGTATATAATTCATGTTGTTGTTATTTAGGTGTAGTAAGTTAGTTACTACTTTTCTTTATCTTTTTTGTTATGTTATATTGTAGCCGTATAGTTTAAAAGCTATTGTGCTGAAAGAATGAAAAAAATTCGTAATTCTTTTGGTGTACGTTATCAAAAAGATCGAGCACTTTCATTTTCATCGCAGTTAGCTGTGTTTGCGTTTCAATTGATTTTCTACCCCTTTATGCCAATGTTATTTGTCAACTGTAGCTGATTTTTAAGACCTTTGTGCTTAATGTGTTAATTTTGTTGTAATGTAGGTCCCAATTACACTGCAAAATTGCTATTCACTCCTCAGCTTTTCTTTCACCTGAGATTAGTCAAATTGCATTGATAGCAATCATGAAAAAGTCACCGGTACCCAGGGGAATGTTTTATCAATCTAACAATCAACAAATAGTTAACTGTGAACAAAGAATTCCTCTTACCCTCATTCTTTTTATAAGAAACTGCTTATTAAGGGCCAGTTTACATGGAAGTTTTCAGCCCGGGCTGAAATTTCAGCCCGTTTACCCGAGGTGAAACTTCAGCCCTCCTCTACGGTCAAAAGCTTATAAATATCAATTTGCCATTACATGGAAAATGTTTCGCCCCGGGCCGAAAATTGGCCCCGGGCTGAAATCTCATCTCACCTCGTGCTAGCCGAGATGAAACGTTAATCCCTCAATTAGCATGTTAATCCCCATTGTTTTACGCGACGCACGCCCATGTAATGGCCAATATCTTTTCAGCCCGGGCTGAAAAATCGATGACGCATGCGCTTTTGTCTACTTTTCGCACTAAACAGATTTTCAGCCCGGGCTGAAACTCTCCATGTAATGGGAAAATGTTTTCACCTCGGGTAGCATAGGAATCATTCGTCGTACATAGCCGCATGCTCGTAGCCCATGGCCGAGACCACCAAGTCTCGTTTTCACGGACCAATCAGACGGCGAATAAGCGAAGAATTCAAAAGAAACCTGTGGAGATTTTTCTCAATTATACCTACCTTCATAAAACACAACCAGGACAAAAAACTGCTGGAAATTTCCTGAATTTTTTAAGAAATCTACTCTCCATATGTTTGGGCACAAAAGCTGGATGCCAGTTAAAATATCTCCAGTTTTCGTGGAGTTATAGCGCTTCTAACTCACCACCTTTGTAGTTTTCTGCATTTCTGGGCTTCCAGCATTCTTAGTACATCATTGATTCTTAAAAGTTCCTCTAAAACACTTCTCAAACATTACTAATTCCTATCAAGACCATACCGTTGGCTTGGGAATCTGTTCTTGCTTCGCAGAAGAGCAAATCTGACCTGCTTTCTTAGGTGTCCGGAATGTGGCCTACTTCCAAAATGAGCGAAATCGTGCTTTTGGCCTAGAAATTCCAATGGTACCTACCTTTTTTTCGTTTGGTTAAGGTATCCTTTATTTCTGTGCATCTACCAGACTGTGGTTGGTCTCCATTGAACGATTTTCTTGCACAAAAAAGGCAGCAAATACCACGATAAATGTCCATACCTGTGTTTCTTATCTCGAACACTGATCACTGATCACGAATCACAACATGCGCCGCGCGTTGCGAGGCCTGGGGTAGAGGCGCGAAGATATCAAGATATCACATGTGGCACGTCATACGCGACATTTTTTAAAGAGAAGCAGCAAAGTAAGTAAACTGGAATTTTAATTCGAATATTCTTGATTATTAGGCTACCAAATAATTTGAACTAATAATGCTTCAACTTCGCAATTCTCTTCTTCACTATTATTAGACAATGATATCTTTGTTGAAGCATGCAGTGTATTTCTTAAACTTATTTTGTTTATGACAACAGATCAAAATTATGCTCAGGTTGTTCATAAGAAACCAATAAAGAGAAACTGTGCAAGCTTCTTCGGGAGCTTTAAGAAACTTTGCTGCGTGGCAGTAATTTTCGATGATTTTGATATATTATATGGCATAAGTGAGCATATCCACTACAAGTGTGGCTCTTCAGCTCTAAAAATTAGATACAAAACTATTTTACAAAGTTAAAGCAATTACCTGAAAAACAATTAATAAGCACATTACCAAGTCAAATTTAATAAGTTAAAAAGATTTTAGTTCAATGAGTCCTTTGCTTTCTTCATCAAGAATGTCTTGACATCACTGCAAAACTTGTTATAATTTGTTTCCTGTTTGATATCACCAGGAAGAGCATTGTAGCTACTTGCAGCGGCATCTTGAAAGTTGTTTGGAATCATTGACGGTTTTATACGGATCTCGCTCTACTACGTAACGTTCTACTGCAAGTTTGGATGTCGAGTTTATTCATTTCGGGCCAGTTTCTATTATTGGTCGCTTTAAAGGCCAGTTTTAGAATGTTGAATTCGCGTCTCTCAGCAATTGGTAGCCATCCGATTTTCAATATGTCTAATTGTCTAATTTCAATAATACACGTATTTTTTTAAGAAACTGCCCATGAGAAACTCAACTCTCAGATCGCCAAAAAATTAAGAAACTCCAGTACTGGGAAAATATAAGTTAAAAAACTATTTATTTTCATATAGGAAATCCTTCACATATTTTTACTTTACTTCACTTGTTTCTTGTATCATATTACTCGTAAGGTACTTGAGCAATGTCTAAACATTGGAAAGGCTTAAAAACCCTTGTTGTGACATGTTGACCAGGGCACAGATAGTGAACATGAAAATTGTTATGGAACCTCTAAGAAATTCGTAAGAAACTCTGAGTACTCAAAATCTGATAACTTTAGGAAACTTTCAGGACTGGCCCAAATTCTTAGTTTCTTATAAAAAAATACGTAGATTTTTTCAATGGGCTTCTATATTCAAGGGCCTCCGAGTCATATTCTATCAAAGATCGACCAATTTTTATTGAAAATATTCTATTTTTATATGCACTTGAAGAAGTAAATCGAAATAAATTTTCGAATGCGTGCAAACTCGCAGCTGAAGCACATTTTTCGAATGAATATGTGTAATTGTTCGATCCAGACTCTTTTGTGCATGTAGATTTTCTGAAAATGTTTAGTGAGCCAAAGGCCAAGTTTCTTACAAAGAATGAATGTGATGTGCTCTTATCATTTCCATATAACAGATGACTTCAGAAGAACAAATGGGAGGTAACCAAGTTTGTGATCAGAACGAGAAGGTATGCTCTAACGTAGCATTTCATTAGGATCAAGAATTTTGACTTTTTTACCGATAAAACGTTGCATCTCATACACAAAAAAACATAATTTAATGCAGCCTCCTTTGAAAATGCTTTTCTTGTAAAAAATACCTAAAGTTTCGATCCACGCTACTTATGAGTTTGTTGATGAGTTTTTGCAATTTCGTTAATAAACATGACACAGGATATTGGATAATTTTCAGAAAATGGGATATCAACAAGACGTATTTTTTAATAAGAAACGAAGGATTTGGGCCAGTCCTGAAAGTTTCTCACGATTTATCAGATTTTCAGTACTCAGAGTTTCTTACATGTTTCTTAGAGGTTCCATAACAATCTTCATGTTCACTACCTGTCCCTCGTAAACATTTCAAAACAATGTCTTATGAAGCCTTTCCGATGTTTAGACAATACTCACAGGAAACAAGTGAAAATAAAGTAAGAATTACGTTGAGGAGTTCCTTTGACAAAAATGGTTTCTTAACTTATATTTTCCCAGTGCTGAAGTTTCTTAATTTCTTGACAATCTGAGGGTTGTTCTTATGGGCAGTTTCTTATAAAAAATACGTTTAACAACTTAAAAGAGAACTTTTAAGAAACTCTTACGAAACATTTTGTACTCAGATAATGAGAATTCGAGGAGCTTTCTGCATTGGATCAAAGTTGTAGAATCTTACAAAAAAATAGGGTTTTTGGGCAATGAGTTTGCAAACTGCCCAACTTTGCTTTGGCGCTACTGTGTTGCTTGACCGTCAAGGGGTGATTTTCTAATGAAGGACTTCTAAAAGACAAGATAGTTTCTATGATCTCTGCACAAAATGTGAAATTGACACGAGGAGTTTCTATAAATAGTATTACAAATGTCGAAAAGATCAATCAATTTTATTCGTTATGAAAATAAGATGTGCATTTCTTCTTGTTATTTGTATTCGTAAGAACATTAATCCTAGCATTTCAGTTCTGTTTCATGAAGCTGCTAGACAATAAGACGATAGACACTTTTCTTGCACTAAAAGATGGGATGTGACCAATAAATTCGTACATCGTTTTGGCAAATTTTTATTGCCAGTTTCCTCCTGGCAACGATAGCCGCAGTTGGATAATGGAATGGTGGCACGGTTGATCGAAAAAGACTTCACGAAATTGTTCTTTCTGGGCCAGATTGGACGCACTTCTCTTCCCATATTCTTCAGCATGGCAAGTTCATATATTCGCTATTCACCGTTGATTTATTCATATTTCTGTTCCTTGGAATGGGATGTTGTTGTTGTTCGACGATGGCATATAATCATTCAAGTTCTCGCACCTATTTTTGTTGACTGTGTTGTTTGCTGGTGAAACTGGCTGTAGATCACGGCAGAAAAAGTGGACATTTGTTATTAAACCATCTGAGGTATGTGTATGCACTAGATCTTCTTCAGGTTTTCAGTTTTGTACTCTTCTATTTGCATATTATAGAATCTGTAACCGATGAATGACTGCATTGAGCTTTAACATGCCACAAACAGTGGCGTCGTGGCCGGGGGGGCCAGGGGGGGCCATGGCCCCCCCTGTGAAAATGTTGTCGGAAAATTCGTCAGTTTTCCATTCTTGTCGGAAAAATCGAAAAAAAATTGAATTAATCCATTTTCCTTACATAGCTACTTTATGGCAATCGAAATGTGTACATGAAATATCACTTTTTCGATCGCAAAACGTAGTTTTTGATGAAAAAGTAGGTTTTTCGACAAAAAACTAGGTCCTTCGTTCGTTTTTCTGCAAAAAATTCCTTTTTCAATCGAAAGAAAAATGTGTTTTCTATTGGAAAAATAGACACATTAGGCGCAAAAAGTTTCGGACGAATAAATTTCAGACAAATGCTTTCGGTCAAAACATTCTTGGACTTTTTTCCCCGAAAATTCGGTCGTTTTACCTACATTTTGGTGACTAAAAACGATAAATTTACAATTTATTTTGCACGTTTCATACTTAAAAAATGTCATGCATTTATGGTTTGTGCATTAAGCTTTCAATGAGTTGCTCGTCAGAATTTGCACAAGTGAATATTGTTGAGGAAGATGGAAATGATTACTAAGCATGAAATAGAACGAGCGTTCACATGAGAAAACATTTCCCCGGCTAGCCGAGATCTCACCTGAATTCTACCGGGATCCCGCCTCGCCGAGGAAATATTTTCCCATATGAACACATTTTCCCGGCTAGGCGGGGAAACTTCTTTTGTTTATCGTTAATCCTTTCGAATTCTTTGGCGTCAGAGACAAAGCGCTATTGTTTTGTTTTCCCGGCTTGCCGGGGAAAACAAGGGCAGATTTTGTAATACAATAGCATGAGTTGCTTTTGTTGACACCTCAATTCAAAGCGATTAGCGATCACAGACAAAGGAAATTCTATCAACCAGTAATTCAAAACAAACAAGGCCGCAAAATTTTCTCTGAAACCCAGGTAGCTAGCTCGCTCGCTGTGCATTCCAGAAATTATTTTTAAGAACAAACATGAGCATAGATCGAAAGAAGAAGGATATATCTACACATCTGCCGCGGGCATTTTATTTCTTTGGTCCAGAAGCTGAGCAGTAAATGTTTTGATAACACACAAAAAAAGAAGAGAATTGAATCGCCTCCTAAACGGCTTTTGAACCAAACAAATAAAATGCCCGCGGCAGATGTGTAGATGCATCCTTCTTCTTTCGACCTATGCTCATGTTTGCCCTTAGAAACAGTTTCTGGAATGCACAACGAGCGTGCTAGCTACTTGGTTTTCAAGAAACTGTTGCGGCTTTGTTTGTTTTGAATTGCTGGTTGAGAGAATTTCCTTTGTCTGCAATCGCTAATCGCTTTGAATTGAGGTGTCAACTAAAGCAACTCATGCTATTGTATTACAAAATCTGCCCTTGTTTCTCTCATATGAAAGGTCGATGAATATTTCCCCGGCTAGCCGGGAATCCCGCTTCACCGGGGAAATGCCGGGGAAACTTTCTCCATATGAACAGGCCCTAAGATGGGATTACTTTCAATTTCTGTAAACGGATGCTTATAGAAATGAAGATTTATATCAAGCTATCATGTTGTGATCTAAAATTTGAAAACGATCTATTTTTCAGTGCTTTTAAGGTCCTTTTTTTTTAAATTTCCCATGAAAAACAAATAGTAGATTCTTCAAAATAGGGGCGTTTTGCAACGATCTAAAGGGCGTGGTCACAGAAAATTTTCCCGGGGGCTAGCCCCCGGACCCCCAGTTTTCCACCCTCCTTGCGCATATAGCTTCAGCCTCACCTTCAACACCAATCACGTCTCAACAACAGCCTCACCTCCAACAAGAATCGCCTCTTAACAGCACTGCTGTGGCCCTTTCAAAAATTCTTCGCTATTATGGAACTTTTATATGACAAAAGTTCTGAGAAATTTTGCCACTTTTTATACGTTATATTCCTGCTTAATCTTTGTGGGAAAAATGTCTCTTTGTCGGAAAATTCTGACCCTTGGTCCCCCCTAAAGTCATGCTCCCACGACGCCACTGGATAAGAAACACAGGTATGGACATTTATCGTGGTATTTCCTGCCTTTTTTGTGCAAGAAAATCGTTAAATGGAGACCAACCACAGTCTGGTAGATGCACAGAACTAAAGGATACCTTAACCAAGCGAAAAAAGGTAGGTACCATTGCAATTTCTTTGCCAAAAGCATGATTTAGCGCATTTTGGAACAAGGCTATATTCTGGACACCTAAGGAAGCTGGTCATATTTGCTCCTCTGCGAAGCAAGAAAAGGTTCCCAAGCCCACGGTATTGCCTTCATAGGAATTAGTGATGTTTGGGAAGTGTTTTAGAACAATTTTTAAGAATGAATGATGCACTAAGAATGCTGGAAGCCCAGAAATGCTGAAAGCGTACAAAGGTGGTGAGTTTGAGGCGCTATAACTGCACCAATCCTGGGGATATTTTAACTGGCATCCAAACTGTTATTCCCAAACATCTAGAGAGTAGATTTCTTAAAAAAAATTGGGAAAATTTCCAGCAGATTTTTGTCCTGGTTGCGTTTCATGGAGGATGGTATAATTCAGAAAAATCTTTACAGGTTTCTTTTGAATTCTTCACTTGTTCGCCGTCTGATTGGTCCGTGAATACGAGACTTGGTGGTCTCAGCCATGGGCCTCGAGCATGCGGCTATGTACCACGAATGATTCCTATGCTCTCGGGTAGCAGGGCTGAAGTTTCAGCCCGGGCTGAAAACTCCCATGTAAACAGGCCCTAAGAAACGGTAGGCTCAATATTTCGAAAGCTATTGAAAAAGCTAAGAAACTTTTGTAATTTACAGTTTTAATTTTTCTATCGCACACACAAATGTTTTGACTTTGTACAGTTATAGCAACTGTTTGGACATTATTTTGAGTGCGAATTATGTTATTTACTAGCTTTGAGATCTTTCTAAGTAATTTGGGAACCCTTCAGAAAAAACGAAAATTAACTATACACTTCCGGCATTAAAGATATAAGAAACAGGTAAGAAACTTTTGGTGGCAAAATGGGCTCAAATTTATGAAAATGCCTACCAGCCCCGGACCTATAGTTTATTATAAAAAATTTAGTGTATTGAAGGCCAATTTGCTTCTATAATCTTCACAGCAACAACAAGAATTTCCAGACGTGATCAGGGCCCAGGCTAGGGGGGTGCAAGCGCTCAATTTGCCGTCTGGTAGGCGTGGCTTTTGGGTGCGGCCTTTTATTGTCTCACACACATGCTTCTTGTTGAGAGCCTGAATTTCATCTCCATAGAGAAATCATTCACTTTACGTGATGACTGCCAAGACTACGCTTACTTAGCCTCGATTCTAAGCACACAGAAAAAGTTTTGCACGGCCGTCTCACTTTTGTATGTAAAAGTTCATAGTATTCAATTCCTACTGAGACAGCCCTTCTTGGTAGCTCAGTGGTCAATAAATATTTCTTTGCACCAGGGCCTTTTTTAAGATCTAGACTTTGCCTCCCCCCAGTCTCGAAATTCTTGACCCCAGAAATTTATCCCTTATTTCAAGTAAGTTATTTTCAGAAAATAAGCTATTGCCGCCACCACTGCGTAGGCAGCTTGCAAAAGCCATGTGTAAATGAATGGAATACGATAACAGGACTTTTTGCCACCAGGAACAGGATATAAGCAGCTTCATAAGTAAGATAAGTTTCATTCATGGAAGAAATTGATGAAGGCAGCCTATTGTTCAGTGTGGGTAACCCAAATTTCCTGATTTCAGACCAAGCAATGATCTTTTGGGAAAATACTTTTCTATTAGGATTCTTTACGTGCCAAGGAAAAGTACTGGACTCGTTCAAGATCTACTGTCCACCATTATCGTCGTCGTATCACCTGACAGTATGACGGCTGAAAGAAGTGTTTCTACATACCGGGTGTCCCAAAATGATGTATTATTGTTTGATTGCCCACATGTCCATAACCAATGAACCGATTTTCAAAACCTTTGTTTTATTTGATTGCCTAAAGGCTAAATTGTATTTTAAAATGTTGGTTGTGGTTTTACCAGTTTTTGAAAATCTGTTCATCGGTTTTGGACATACCGGGTGTCTCAGAAAAAAGTACCCCCTTTTGACTGGAAATATGAACCAAGCAGTTCAGTTCAGTTCAGTTCAGTTCAGTTCAGTTCAGTTCAGTTCAGTTCAGTTCAGTTCAGTTTCATTGATCATCAATCTATACTAGATACAATTCTACACAATTACATTACAAATAAATACAATACTAAATGAATAACATCAAATACAAAACTACAATATAAGCAAAAGGAAAGGATATTACATGATTGTATATAGTATAGATCGATTAAGGAGGAGCTCTCTAAGTAGGTAAACTAATCGAGAGAGAGCCCCCCCATAAAAACAAAGAAACTAAAAAAATATCAAGATAAAAAACTATGAACCAGATGTACCCCGAGGAAATGACAAACCTTGATGCGGAAGAAGAGAGACAGACAAACTAGACATAGGAGTCGATATAATAAGCTTTCAATTTAGACCGAAAGAGTGAAATAGAGCCAGCAACGCGTATGAAAAGTGGAAGAGTATTCCATAATTTAGAGCCAAAATATTGGACTGTTTGGAGTCCATAAAGGGAGGTCCTTTTTAAAGAAAGAAACAGATCACCTCTGGTAGACTGACGAGTTCCAATCCTGTGAACAGAAGAATTTGGAGTAAAGTAGTTATAAAAGCAGACAGGTGAGAGTTTATTTATAGCTTTATAGGCAAATGTTGATATATTTAAATGAAGCATGTCCTGAAGCTTGATTATCTTTAATGTGTGAAACAAAGGTGCAGATGGAGCAGTAAATGGTTGGAATTTTATACATCTTAGGGTTTTCTTCTGCAAAAGGAACAACTGATTTAAGTAAGTGTCATAGGTAAGACCCCATACTATAATACCATAATTGAGAAAAGACGAGAAGAGTGAATTATAGAGACAGATCAGGGTCTGTAGAGGAACATAGTGTCTGACTTTAAAGAAGATTCCAGTAGTCCTAGAAAGTTTTTTACAAAGTTCATTGATGTGGTATTTCCAAGAAAGATGCTCATCAACAGGTACACCTAGAAACTTAACATACTTAGTCCTTTTGATACTTTTCTTGCCAAATCTAAGGTTTATCAAGTCTGGTAATTGTTTCCGGGGGGAATGAAATAGGATAAAATTTGTTTTGTCAATATTCAGAGCAAGTTTGTTGCAATCAAGCCAGGATTTTACTTTGCTAAGTTCCTTATTAACTTTTTTGGTTAGCCTTGTCAGGTCATTCGCCTCAAAATAAATATTGGTATCATCAGCAAATAAAAAGAAAGTCAATATTTTAGATGAGTTTGGTAAGTCATTAATGTAGATTAGGAACAGCAAAGGACCTAGTACAGACCCCTGTGGAACACCACATGTTATGTCACATGTAGATGATGAGATACCATTAGCTGAAACAAACTGCTTACGATCACTAAGGTAAGACTTAAACCAACTTAAGGCAGTTCCTCTGATACCATAGTGTTCCAGCTTTTTCAAGAGAATATCATGATTGACAGTATCAAAGGCCTTTTGTAGATCAATAAATATACCGGGTGCGCCAAAATAAACTATGCACGTTTGGCAGGCCACAATAAATCGTACACAGGTCCGATTTTGAAGACTTATGACTTAATAGTTGGCAGAAAGCCTGAATTAGATTCTAGGAATTTTTGCAAATTTTTCTGTTTTCAGATTTTAGAGCTACAAGCGAGTTTCTTAAAATTTTCGTTTTCGAAAACACTGAAAACGATAAAAAAACATCGATCAAGCTTTCTAAAGAATCGATATGAATGGACAAAGAGAAAACTTTTTCGTGGTGATTTGGGATTTAGAAATCGACTAATTGTAAGCTGCTTTATGAGAGTTCGTACTATATTGGGAGAAATGTAATGATATTTTAAGGATATAAAGGAATGTCTTTTCTTTTGTAATGTTATTGAATTTATGCTTTGGTGCAGGTTGTGTTCCTGTGTCAAGGGGGTTAAAAAGACAAGCGAGAAAGCGTCATGGGGCCAGCAAGCATGGAGTCTTGTTACATTTTTGATTTTGTGACTGCTTTTGGGGCGGTACTTTATTGTAACTACAACAGAATTTCGCAACAGGCCAATCGTTGAAATAACGCTCGTGCAGAAGTTTACAGTAATCAATTTCCAAATCTCCAAATCACGCTGAAAATGTTTTCCCTTTGTCCATTCATGTTGATTCTTTAGAAAATTTGATCAACGTTTTTTGATGGTTTTCAGTGTTTTCGAAAACGAAAATTTTAAGAAACTCGCTTGTAGCTCTAAAAAGTGAAAACGGAAAAATTTGTAAAAACTCTTAGAATCCAATTCAGGCTTTCTGCTAACGATTAAGTCATAAATCTTCAAAATCGGTTCAGTGTACGATTTATTGTGGCCTGCCAAACGTGCATAGTTTATTTTGGCGCACCCGGTACCACAATCAACTCTATTATTATCAAGTGATGATTTTATACTCTCTAGTTAAACTGACTAGCGCATGATCAGTTGAGTGACCATTACGAAACCCAAACTGCATGTTAAACTGCAACTCACTTATATCAAGAAATATATAAAGGCTTTGATACATTATTTTTCAAATATTTTACTGAAAATGGAAAGCAGAGAAATTGGTCTATAGTTTGACTTTTTGGTAGTGAGACCTTTCTTAAACACTGGAATCACCTTTGCAATTTTTAACTTATCAGGGAAAATACCTGTTAAAAAAGACTCATTGATCAAACTAGCAAGATGAAAAGAGATCGGTGACTCAAGTATCTTCAATAATTTGACTGGGATACTATTGGGACCACAAGATTTACCATTCTTTAGAGCCTGAATAACAGATGATACTTCATTAGAAGTGCAAGGGGAAAGGAAAATAGAATCCACATTAGGATTAGCTAAGTATGAAAATGGAGATCTAGGAACCCTTGGGATTGTCTTCGTGATATCATTTGCAACATTAGTGAAGAAATGGTTAAATTCATTTGCCATCTTGCCTGGATCAGAGATTCGGGAGCCGTCTTTGTCTGTCAGATAAGAAATAGTATCTAGATTGTTTGAGTTTAAACTGATAATATTCTTGATGCCATTCCAAAGCATTTTCATGTTACTCTTATTATCATCAAAATACTGATGATAATAATTTTTCTTACTCTCCCTTATTTCATTCACAACACGATTGCGAAACAGTTTAAATGCTCTTAGATCAGCTGAGGAGTTGGTTGATTTGAACTTTTGAAACAACTTATCTCTGATTTTCATCATTTTTTGTATACGCAACTTAATCCAGGGTTTATTTCTTAGTTTTAATCTTTTTTAGTTAGCTTTTTTTTGGGGCAATGCTTATCAATGAGACAATGAAGACCTAGTAGAAAGCTATCAAACTTTCCATCCAGATTAATATTTTGATCAGCAAGGAAGGACATGTCAATTTCAGCATAATCAGCCAGGAACTTATTGGCATCAAAGTGACTGTAATCATAAGAAAGGTAAGATGAGGCTTTGTAACCAAATTTACAATCATAAATGATGCAAAATTGGGGTAGATGGTCTGATATTAGAGACAAAAAATATTCCCACTATGAATTTTGGAATCTGGGGCACTGTTTACAAAAATGTTGTCAATGAGGGTAGAGGATGTGTCAGTGATTCAGGTTGGATGAAGAACTGAAGGCTGAAGATGGTTAGAAAACATCATATTAATGAATTCATTCGTTGGTGTATGATTTTCATAATTTAACAAGTTGATGTTGAAATCTCCCATGGTGAAGATAAGCTTATTTTCATTTTCTATTTTGGAGAGAGTCTCCTGAAAATGGTTACTAAACTTTGAAATATCAGAACTAGGATGTCGATATGCACAACAGCATAGAATATTTCTTGCCATTGAGTTTTCTATTTCAATCCATATTGTCTCAAAATCATCATTGCTAAAAGACAAGTCATCCCTTTTACTAGCTTTAAGGTCAGATTTTACATAGATGCCTACACCACCACCAGCACTATTAGAGGGTGTATGATGGAATTTGTAGCCAGAGAGTTCAATGTTGTCACTTAATGGAGCATCTATAGAAGCCTTTATTTCAGAAAGACCAATCACTTTGAAGTCAGTATTAAGATTTGACAAGAGAGAATGAAATTCATCTTGATGAAGTGAAAGACTTCGAATATTCATGTGAAATATTGAGAGATCCTTGTAAGAGAGTTGTAGGTTTGCAAGTTCCTCAATTGTGCAGTACTGTGAGTTTATATTGAGATTCAAATTTTCATCTATGTCATTAAGCATTAAGATATCATTGCTCCCCGACTTCAGAACTAAATTTATCAATGTTGAACTTAGATGCACGTACCTTGCATTTAGAAATCGTCCACCAAACACCGGAGATACAGGTTCGCAAAGTCAAAATTCACAGTGCACCCAAAACCAGAGGATTTGAAAAAGGGCCTAGTCATGATTTATATCGTGGACATTTTCCAAAGTACCTGTAGACTTTAAGTTTTCGAGTTTTGCTTTTGAAAAGAATAAAAGATGCATGGACATGGCGCTGATTAAACAAATACAATAAAAATTTAGTAAGAGTGATAAAGTCGCGCCACATCTCCAAAATAAGCGTGCATTGTTCTCCTTTTCCTCTTCTTTAATACAAAACACTTGAGATCGAATGCAATGCAAGGACCGTTTCCTCAAAAGAAAAGTCACTTCAAGAGCAATTGAATTAATTCAAGGTATAAATCTTTTCAAAAATAGAAAGTAAAGGTCAAAGTCGAAAATTCGTTTGCAAAATGCCTGTTTGTTGTCGAATAAAACAGGCCATTGCCTAGGCCATTTCTCAAAACCTCTGGTTTCAGGTGCACTCCAAATTTTGGCCTTGTGAACTCATATCTCTTCTGGTGTTTGGTGGTCGATTTCCAAATGTAAGGTATGTGCATTTAAGTTGAAGACCAACAAATGTAGTCATCAATTCAAAAAGTCCCGAAATATTATCGTTTTGTTGCCTTGTTGAGTCAAAAGGGGGTACTTTTTTTGAGACACCCGGTATAAGCAATCAAACGATAATACATCATTTTGGGATACCCGGTACCACAATTTATATTCAAAATTAAGAGGATTAACACTTCAAGCAATACTACGAAGTAGACTGTTGATTGCATGGAATGGTGTCCCAACTTCAAACTTTTATCCAAGGCCAGCCAAAGCAAGATTTTTTCACAAAAAGGATCGTTGTGAATAAAGGCCACGTGTAGAAACTTATAAAAATAGAGAGTTTGTTTCTAAATTTTTTTGAAACCATTTGATGAGACTTAAACCTAGGGCATATTTTCATTTTTAAGAGTATCTAAATTTCAAATGAGAACAAAATTTATTTTATTTCATTTTAAGTAGCTCTTAACCCTATCCATACTAGGGGAGGGCACTAAGTGGCCCCCCCCCCCCCAAGTAAACTTTTCCACACAGCTCGTCGAGTATCTCTAGAATAGTCTAGCTTTTTTACGACTTTTAGTTTCTATCTATGATACATCCTTTTCTGTCAATTTCAAAAATTTTGACACTCATTCCGGGGGTCAGCACATGACTTTAAATTGAGTGCTCCGCAAAATAGATACCTTTTAAGTCATAGCTTTGGAACCACTGGCTCTATGACAATGAGACAAACAATGTTGAACTCACCTTGAAACAAGCTTTCATTTGCAATATAGTTCATTGATTTTTGATGACGTCATCAACAATTGGTTGTTGCGCATGCGTACTGACGAAAAACCATGGTATGCCTCATTTTTAGAAAAATGAGTGACATTATATGATGCAGCAGGTTATTTTATGTATATTTAGCATTTTTTGCTATTTTCAAAAGCAATTTATAATCAATTTTAGACAAAAAGTCGCTCTTTTTTCGTACAAAATAAATAAATGCTGACATCAGCAAAAATATTACAAAGTAGAAATTTCAAAATAAGAATTACAAGATGTTTCAAATATCACATTGATATATTTTATCAATTTGGAGATACAACGTGACAAAGTACATGTGGTTTTACACCCAAATTAGCAACATTTGCTGACGTCAGCACTTAATCACGTGACATAAACAAAAACAAATCACATCATCTTGTTTGCCTTATCATGTTTGTTACTTGTGCCAAGTTTCAAGTCTCTAGCACTTATGATTCTGAGAAAAACCAGGGAGGGCACTTTGTGCCCCCCTTGTCTCCCCAGAGTTTCAAAAGCCTAGTCTGGATAGGGTTAACCCTATTTCGGTTGAGAGGGGGGCAAATTCCCCCCCTAGTAGACTTTTTGTTATAAC
The DNA here is from genome assembly GCA_039566865.1 of Aurelia coerulea. NCBI lineage: Eukaryota > Metazoa > Cnidaria > Scyphozoa > Semaeostomeae > Ulmaridae > Aurelia > Aurelia coerulea. The sequence goes on along the minus strand of CM076943.1, from coordinate 26,492,824 downwards.
TCTGCCAGGAGAACAATTACAGCCCTGGAACTTTTTTCTTTTTGCTGCTACGTATTATGCAACGACTCAAGAAGTTTTATATAATTATTTTGAAAAATGAAGGGAGGGAGACAATTTTCCGGACCAGACTCTGTCAAAATCACCAATTCTCAAATATTAATTTTTGCGAAAAAAGGTGCAAAATTGCAATATTTTGCAAAGATATTTTGCAGGGTAGTGCTCTTTGATGTACTCTATCATAACGTTTATGTTTGGATAGAAATTATGCTCCAAATTTAATTTTATCGCACTTTTCCTGATTTTGAGCGATTTTGCCACTTTTCTTGACCACACAAAGAAGAATGCTGACGCAAGCAATAATGGCGTTTAATTTGAGGTTAATTTCTATATTTTCATAAAATACATGCCTGGGGCTATTATTAAATCAAATTTGATTGCTCTATCTATTTTTAGTCAAGAGTTAGGTAGGGGGGGCTTTTTACCCTCCCCAACCAAAAAGGACTTTTCAGATAGCCCAACCACTATAGGGTTAACGATGTGGTCACAAAAATATCCCGGAAAGTACTTCCCCCCATTTCCCCATTTTTTTAGCTTGCTTTTCTAGCCAATCAGACTAACATTGCCCCTTTTATAGGATTTGCCTCCCCACTTGAAATCCCTTAAAAAAGGCTCTGCTTTGCTCAAAAGCACGAGGACGTGGCAACCTTTTTTGGCGGATAACCAAAATGAGGTCTTGTATGATTTTTGGCATCTATGTGGGAGTGTCCCTGGGGGATGCTTAGGGTAGAAGTTGAACGAGACATTATTCCAAGTTTGGGATAAAATCTCAACTCAATTAAATATGTAAAAAAGTGCAAAAGAGTATTGTTTGTTGATGTTGTAAAAACTGTGATTATGTAGTGAGTTAAGAATCCGATTCCTGCTCTACCAAAGTGCATTTTATTGCTGTTGTACCAAGGGTTTTAGGACACGAATGTTTTGATTACTTATTTATTTTCCTTGTTTTGATCTTTGTCTTGTTATTTTGTCTTGCTTTCTTCTCTGTTTCCTCTTCAACTGATGTGTGCAACTGAACGTTCATTAAGCCCAAATGCTACGTGTTGTTTGAATATATATTTCTTGTATTCCTGTGTCTTAGCGCGCCTTCGCAGAAGAAATTTTTCAAACCGCAATGCCATACTAAATACTTATGGGAGAGCCATCACCGCAAATTTCCATTGTTTTTCATCGTCGAATGCGCAACACTTTTTGGCTTCGCAATGTTGCTTGAGCGGAGGAGAAAAGGCATTAGCAAGACCACTTCCGCTCATGCCATTTTAGGGGGCTGCATTTTGCAAAACCACAGCTGTGCAACAAGTAAAAACAAAGTGGCTACTTAGACTTGAAACCACGCCTCTGTTTATACAATACTCAAGTGTTGAGTAACAAATTACAATAAAGAGCGGATTTGTCTTTCAGATTCCTTGAACTAATTCTTACAGTTTCTTCTCCAATTTTCAATTTTATATCAAGAACCCCAGAGTTGACTTTCTTATAAGATTTTCTTATGGAGAAAAACAGTTCGATAAATGTATGCGCTAGGAAATATTCTGGAAGGGCACAAGGAGAGAGACAGGAAAGATTGGAAGGAACTCTGTCTCTCAGGCTTCAAAATCTGATAATGTAGGAAACTTTCAGCACTGGGTCAAAAGCGCAGTTTCTTATAATAATACATGTAACGCTGCTCATACTCTGGTCATCTTATTTTGGTCTTTGCCGCGATATCATAAAAAAGCGCAACTTGCATTGCCTGAGCCTGGTCCGGATCTTCACAGTTCGACGGGAAACAAGACAAATGCTCTCGTTTCCTTGAACTCAAAGTATCAAACCAGCTAGTCCATACCACTTCGTAGTTTGGCTATTTGGTCGTGAGTATTTGGTCAAATTCTCCATATTTATCGTTACATGATCATCATTGCCGAAACCTGATAGCACACCTGTCGCTCCTATTATGCGTTGGATACAATTCAAAATTTCCTGCACACTGAAACCCTGCAGTTGAAACCTCCTCCTGAAATCCAAGCTCGAAAGTCAAAACCCATCACATGACTGATGACGTCTGCCCGGGCAGGCGTCATCAAAAAGTTACGCGCATTTGACGAAAAGGCTTTATGAGAGTTTGCGGTGATGGCTCCCCCATAAGTATTTAATATGGCATTGAGGTTTGAAACCTTTCTTCTGCGAAGACGCGCTAAGACACAGGAATACAAGGAAGATATATTCAAATAATACGAGACCGTTCAGTTGCACACATCAGTTGAAGAGGAAACAGAGAAGAAAACAAAACAAGGATCAAAACAAGGTGATTAAAGTACGCAATCAAAACATTCGTGTCCTAACACCCTTTGTTGTACCGGACCAATTCTCTACGGTTTAACCCATCATTTCTGCTACCTTTTTTACGGAACATTTTCATGAAAAACTCTAAAAACTCAATTTTTTAGCAAAGTGGCTCTACCATTGCACTTGCAAATTACAGTTAGGGTCAGGATCCTGATTAACATAAAAATGAGAGGTGGCATTTAAATCTTCGGATCATCAGACTAGGACAATGTTTTTTTAATACAGACAGCGTATTTTTGCATTATCTTGCTCGCATTTTCGGATTTCGCTATTGCATCAGATTTCGAACTCTGGATGAACAGAAATAAGATTTGTGTCGTTGTGCCATTGTTAACAAACAGTCGACAAAATAAGAATTGTGTGGTTGTTAGAAAATTGCATTGAAATTGCTGTAGGGTATTGAATTTCACTAGACTTGTTATAAGCTCATAAAAAATGTTAGCCTTTTCCAGAAAAATAAGAAACCAAACTAGAAGCAGTCATGTGTCAATTTGAAGTCGAGAAACTTTGTATAACGTTTATTTATGATTTGGTTCTTTCTTCCAATTCGCTTGGATTCAAAAAACTATATTAGTGGCCTTAATGAATTTTGATGGATTTCGATGGTCAATTATATGACAATTTAAAAACTGCACAATAAACCTCCCAACCTTGAATAACAGAAAGCTCAGAGAAACGTTTCTTACCAACAAACAATGAGTTTATCGTTCAACGGTTGCCCCTTTCAACATTTAAAGACCCTCTGCTAACATGGAGGCTTTGCGCGCGTTCTCTTTGCTGTGCAACTAGAGATGGCACGTGCGAGGTATGGGAGGTATGTCCGTTGCAAAGGACCCTTTGAAATCAGAGAAAGGAAAATATCAACTGTTGGACTTTACGCCTTTGTCTACAATAAAAACCCATTGTCACCATAATTGTCAAATAAGATCATTTGTGTGCTGAATGAAAAGCAAGGCAAAGGGAATTTAGGCCAGAAACGACTTTCAGAAACGACTTTCAGATAATACGAAAGTCTACTTTGGCGCCACAAAGGATCATGGTTGGCAGTGGCTCTTTAAATATTACTTGGCTCAACTTTCCCTATGCACCTCATACACAGTGGCTGATGGTCATTTAATGTACTTTGTAGCAAGATACATTTACTTGTGCAGTTTTATGCCCCAAGGGGAGCATAGGTTCCAAATCTTTATTTCGGCGTAAAAAGGTGGCTGTAAAATTCAATGACCTATTTCTTCTGATTGAATGGCTTGAAAGAAACTTTAGATACTTATCTACAATTCTACCGTTGGACTTTTCAGAAATTTTGAATATTTTTGGAAATTACAGTGTATCTTACATTTCAACTCATTAGAGGATGTGACGTCATCAAATTTCTAAATCATAAACCAGATGAGTGACATACTTTTGCTTGATACCATATTGTAGGCATCCATAAACTATAGTTTTCTTCGAAATTATTTCATGTTACGTCAAACAGTTTAGACATTACGATGGTTTTCAGTTTTTCTGAAAATTTTTCTTGAATTCTTGAAAAAGAAGAAAAACACTCTAATTCTTAAAATATTGCAGACTTCAGAAAATTCCAACAATAGAATCATAGAGAATTAGCTAAAGTTTCTTTGAAGTCATTCAGTTCAAAAAAATAGGTCACTCAATTTTACACCAGCCTTTTTAAATATTTGGAACCTATGCTGCAGGCGGGGGGGGGGGGGGCATTCAGAACATACGCATACAGGAGAGTCAGTCCGAGAAATTTTCAGGCAACTCAAAATGTTATTTTAGCTTCATCGCAACCCAAAAATATCAGCTCATTTTATACCTTGACATCTGTAAACGAACATAAAAAGATAATGAAACAATTCAAATTGAGAGCAGGATTGCCTCTAAAGAACCCAAATATATCATTTTGACTATATCTGATGCCCAAAAATATCCAGGTAATAATTTCAGTTTATGTTGGACCCAAAAATATCACTTTCGGCAATACTCTGACCGGATGGGGGGGGGGGGGTACTTTGTATATTTGTCCGACGGGGATGTGCCGTTTATAAGGGTATCATTTTCACCAATTTTTTCTAGCACAGGGTATCAAAATAAGGCAATTTATCTAGAGCATGTTATCAAATCATGTCAAAAGGGGATATTTTGCTAGATTGGGTCGTTATTTTTTCTAGAATGGGTTATCATTTTGAGCGAAAAAGTCTGGAGCAGGGTGAAAAAAATGTTGTCGTGTCACACCCCAGTACAAATTCAAGTCAAGTACCCCCCCCCCCCTCCCCCGGGACTCTGACCCAAAAATATCGGACTTACCTCCCCGTGTGTGCATGTGCTGAGTGCCCCCACCCCTGGGTTTTATGCTAATCACACTTACGAATTGTCGGTTCTCCAGCTAACGTGAGCTTCAACGTAAGTAAGGACAGAATCACCTGAAATGGAAAAGACCATTTTGATTGGAAAGCAGCACTTTAAACCCACATCACCAATAGCAGCACCAGGGGATCTTTAAAAACATATGTCAAGGGTATGGCACGCGTACTCTCTTGTCTCTTTCAGCTGCTCAGCAGTGAAGGTTATCTACAGGTAGGCAACAGTCTCAACTCTTGAAGATCTTAAAGGTTCTAAAATATTGAAGATCTGTATAGGATAGGTTACCGTACCCCTTCAGTGGCCACGGTCGGTGTTTTCTCTTTTGATTGTGATGGATGCAACATAACACGTATTGATTGTACATACAAGAACATCTCATTTATTGACTATGCCGCGAGCAAAGTCGAACAACGGACAGCAATAGTTCTTATACAAAGGCGCTAGTGACTACAATGCATTACCGGAATTCATTAGAAACGAGCAAAATTGCTGTAAATACAAAGCTGCAGTTCTCAACCATAGCACATCTTTTAATAATAATACTTAATTTAAATGGACATCAATTTATCATCTTATTTAGGTTTATATCCTACTTATTTTATCTATCTATTAACTTACTGCTTAGGGTTTTACCAGTAATTTTGTAAATTTTTCTTTTTCTTTTAACGCACAATGAAAATCCATGTAAATGGAATTGTGTTTAATATCATATCATATCATATCATATATCATAACATCGCTCGATTTTCCATAAAATGGAGAAATATGTAGGAATGGTGTACTGTATACCAGCTAATTTGAAAATTGGATCTCCCCCTTCTGTATCATATCACTGGGAAGGTACCTGAGTACTGTCTAACCATTGGAAAGGCTTAGAAAAAATTCCTTTTCTAGAAATTTCAAATTCTGTTAATTCTTAAGAAAGTTTCAGTTCAGCAGTTGCTCCAATTCTTAGTTTCTTATCAAAAATACATGCATAGCTTCAAAAAAGACATAGATAGTCTTACTGCAATGAAAATGTCCGAGATCTTCATTTTCCTTGCTATTGTCCTTGTCCGTTTCCCCCAAACGTCAGAATTGAATTGATGCTTCTTCTGCTGCAGACTGTAAATTCTCATAAGAGAGCATGTATACGTCCTGTCATACATACGTCCAGTCATATGCACAATGATTAGTCAAGTGCCTCTTTCAATCTAATTTCTTGAATTATTCACAAGGCATTTGTTCATAGAACTTTCAATAGTCATTGTGAAATTAAGGCGTAACGCAACAAGTAATAATTCTGCCACTAGAAATGCAACGGGAGGGGTCAGCAGTAGGGGTCTGCGAATCAAAGGGGCCCTCTTGGGTCACGCACGAGGTGTCAGCTTTCGTGAAAAGCCGCTGAAAAACTGCAAAAAGATAACGGAAAGGGAGGGAACTTAGTTTCTAGCACTAATGATGCACAAACTTGAATGCAACATTCAAATTTTGTTCCATTTTGCAGGGTCGTTTTTAACACACTGCAGATACCACTGAAGTGCCACAATGCAACAAAGTTGGATTGACTCGACTTTACAGCATGTGCTGCATCGGACAATAAAAATCTTATAAAGTGTTAATTCAGCTTTTGGCATAGATGTAGTCCTATTACCTTCAACTGTGCCTTTTCCTGCAATCAGATCACACCAGATATCAATCTTATCAAAACCTGCCAAGAAAGCAGGTAACTTTAAAAATTGACGTCATAACTATTCAATAACACTTCAGCAGGAACAACCAATGTGCCTTGTTGTTGATACTGAGGATTGCAATAACCAGCAAACTTGATGAAGCAGACCAGATTTCTTGATATGCATCAGAACTACTACATTAGATGTTAGCGAGAGTCCAAAGACGTAGGGAACCGGATGCACTGGTGGCACATGCCCCCCCCCAAGATTTTGCAACAAACCAAAACGTGCCATTTTTGCCTCAGAATGAGCCCCTTTTAAAGACCAATGCGGAAAGAAAGTAGTTTAATTTTGTTATTATTTACTTCGTGATTTAGTTATGTTTACTTCTCAATTTGTTTCATTGTGAAGGAAATCGGATATCTATCAGCACTCATACTATTTTCTTCTATATATCACATTTTTCTCGTCAAAAATCTGTTGTATATTACAGTGCCATTCTTACGAAAAAAGTGCCTTTAACCCTATTCCACGTGGGGGGAGGCCATTATGGCCCCCCCCCAACCAAACATTGCTATGCAGTGCTTAAACCATTTCAGTTAGAGGGCTGGTACTTACAGACTTTTCCTAAAATTTAATGACCTACAATATTCTGAAATTTTTTTTCGAATTTTATGTGTCACATGACCATTAATTGCCGTTATTTGGAGAGAGGTCACAAAAGAAAAAGAAAACAGTAAAATGCTTCTAATTTTGCCAATCCTTGTTTGACTTTGTTCTAATTAGTCTCATTGAATTGCTCTTGTCAAGACCTTTCATATGATATATAGTTTGTTAATTTTTGTTTACATTTATAGTTTTTTAGAACAATGACGTCATAGATCTTTATGACGTCATTGTTTGAATAGATGTGTGAAAAATTAAAGATAAATGCAGTATTTTGCGAGAAAACCTATTGCTATACTAGAATATTAATCATTTATTAGGATAAATTTTGTTTTCTTAGAAATATTTGATATCATCTTAGTTCCCATACACAAGCTTATTGGAGACTGGTCTCAAGATAATTAGTTGCCTAGCAACAGGTCACGTGACTAATTGGAATATAATTACTTAATTAGATGCACAATAGGTTGGAGATACTATCTACCAAGTTACAACTTCATAACCCTATTGGTTTTGGAGATAATTAGGGGGGGCCATAATGGCCCCCCCCCACGTGAGGAGTGAATGCAAAGACCCCACGTGGAATAGGGTTAAATTGCCGTGCCCCTCCAAGTTTAAGATGCTTCCTACTGCTCTGAGTAAAACTGAAGGATGACCGACAATATTGACAATTTTTTTACCCTATCCTGACAAGAGTTGCCACTATAACAGTGCCACATTTGTTTCTTGATAGTAGTATATGGGTTTGTTGGTTCCCTTGGCAACAGTTATTCATATCGAAGATTTCAAACAGTAAGGGCAGTGTGCCAGGTCAAAGAGGTCAAATTTTGAAGATTGCCTTGTAATGAGTTGGCACCTCGATAAATGCTAGGAGCAAGTAGTCAATTAGCCGTAATGAGGAAATGTCAATTGGCAACCACGACAAATTTGATTGTTAGCCCTAATATATCTGAATTGTTTTGATTGTATACATTTACACTGCCTGTAAATATCTCAGATGCTTCGCTGATTGTTTCGATTGTGCGGATAAATAATGCCTATTGTTACAACATTCCTGATTCCTATCTCTCTATATAGGTAGGTGTATTCCTTCCGGTTGGAGCAAAAGTAGCCTGCGTGCAGACTCTACTGATTCCCTAAAGAAACATAAGATCCTTTTGGATGATTACAAAGTACGACCTGAGCTAAGCAAGCATAAGAAAACTGAATATTGATTTCTCCATAAGCCTAAATGATCATTGATGCTGCTACAGTCAGAGAGATGAGTGTTGCTGCTAAAGTTGCCTTCAATAGAAAATCAAGCGCCTTGTATAAGGACAAGAATCGTTTGAAAGCAATATTTTGATCTTTATGTCAAACGAGGATGATACGCAAAAAATCAAAAGTCATTACCCCCAGTTTGCTTAGTTCGTGAATGAAACTATTGGTGCATCTGTCTCAAATTAGATGTCATGTGAGATTTACGATAACGCAAAAATTGCTTATGCGGAACCCTGCAGAATGTTTCTATTCGCGGGCTTCTAATTTGAGGCAAGCAGTCACGAAGATAACCTCTGTGCAGAATCATATGCATGGAGATCGTTTGGTTCAGTGTGACCACGTGCCTTCCCCCAGTCAATGCGCCATTGTTTGCTGTAATTCAGTGGTGTAGAGCTAGATAAATAACTAGGGGGGCTCAGGTAGAGAGGTGGCATCAGGAAATTTATTGGGGCCACGCCTTTTACTTTGGCGTAGAATTCATCTCCCATTATATCATGCTTGCCATTAGCAGCTAGGAAGCCTTGATAGTTTTGTGACAGTTATCCTATAAATCGGAGCACGGAGAAAATTTCAGAAGAAACATCCTTTACTTTGGCTTAGAATGCATCTCCCAATACCATGTTTGCCATTAACAACAAGAAAACCTTGATAGTTTTGTGACAACTGACAGTTATATCCTACAAATCAGAGCACCAAGACAATTTTTGAAGAAACATCCTTTTCTTTGGCTCAGAAGAAATCCCCTGACTCCACATTTACCAGTGCTAAAATGGAAGCCTTGACAACACAGTTCAATTATGTAATCTCCTTCTAGCATTTGGCATTTCACGGAAAAATTCTCACCGAACCTATACCACATTTCTCTTCCGTGTTAAAGGAATATCGAGGACCATTTTTCGAAACAAGTGGGGGGCACCCCATACCCCCATCGCCTTGCCACTTATGATGTCTGTTTGAACTTCTGTGTTCGATTGTCATTTGCACTTTTGTGTTTCTGAAGCCATTTTGATGTAACGTTAGTGGCATCCCATAGATGTACAGGAGGCCCATTTATGCTTATAAACATCAAGGAAGATAAGAGCTTCATCTTGGTGCAAACCAAAAACCAGGATTTCTTCTAAGAATATATACTGTACCTTGTTCTGTCATTTTGGTCATAATAAACAAATTAAGAAAATCAAAATTTCTTTAGAATAACTAGGGGGGCTAAAGCCCCCCCAAAATTACGGAAAAAATAACTAGGGGGGCTGAGCCCCCCTGAGCCCCCCCAGCTCTACACCACTGCTGTAATTCTGCACCTTTCCTCTCAACTTCACCTGCGACGTTTGCATCTGTAGCTGTGTAGGAGGGGGGTCCTTCTACCTTCGGTGATGCTGCGAATGCTAGCCTCTGTGCAGGCCGCCGGTTACATCATCCTTTAAACTTGACTTATTTGCATAATGAATACTATCAATAAGTGGCTAATGATGTGTTCGTTCTAGAAAACGATTGTTTCAACATAATTAAGCTGCTAATGAAGTCAAGAACGTGCCAATTCTGGGTAAATTTGTTGTTGTGCCAGGGTAAACATCGTGGTGATTTATCCATCTTATGGTGTCAAATCTGTCTAACATGAAATAAGCCGACGTCAAATGTTGCTATAGGATCGCGGGAAACTTCTGTCTTGTATGCGCTTTCTGTGCGCTTTCTTTATTTCAGTGCCAATTAGCAGAGATAAAACGTTAATCAATTGCTTTAACGAGCGTGACGGACATTCTTTCTTACTGACCTGGAGCCCCCTCTTAGATTACAAAGTACTTTGTAATCAAAAATGAGGTTCCTCCTCCAGTAGAGTCTGCGCATCAGCGACGGAGAGCCTGTCTGCTGACATCAGCATTTTACATTCTGATGTTCCCGGATGTTGCCGTCTGTTGTATATTCAATATGGCCGCCAAGCTGCACGATCGCTTGACGGTGGTTAAAAGATTGTATGCAAAATGGAGTTGGAAAGAACATTGTGCAGAATTTGCAGAATCGAAATAGTAACAAAGCACGACTTTAGCTTAATTCCAGGAAAGTTGATTATGAGGAAAGCATTAAAAGTTTTCATGAGTCGATAAAAATAGAGGATCGCGATTGTCAGTTGGATATTCGACATTCAACATTGGGCACATTCGGCACATTGGGAGACATTCGCAGCAAACAGTAGTCGGAAAAGTAGTGTTGAATTGGCGTTTTTTACTTCTTCTTGTGGGAATGTTGGTTTAGAAATAGTAGCAGGAAGCTTCAAACTGCAAGTTCCAAATAAATTAAACAGGACTTCACCTTAAAATTATCTCGTAATCGACTTCACTTTCCGAGTGTTTTTCTTCGAGAAACCTGCCTAGGCCCACGACATCTCCGAAAAGTTACCTCCTCGATGAGCTCTTCCCGTGCGCCTCATCGCCAAATAAGGTTGAAAATGAAGACAGATATGTCTATTCTTTGCTCAATGCCACTTGTTTTTCAGTAAATAGCATTGCAAGTTGCATTTTCAGACACAAAGATGAGCTGCTGTCCATAGTCGGTCCTTGTAGCGATTATCTCCTCCGACACATTCGTTCACGCGTGGCGTCGGAGATCCCGGGATATTCTATTGTTATCTATTGTTCTAGGTAAGAAATAACGCGGGATTCAAGAAAATTTTAGAAATCATAAAAGAAAAGGATTATAAGATGAAAACAGAAATGTTAAATAATCACTAAAAGTTTTACACTTTGCTCCAGCCTTTCAGTTTTGGTCTAGAATGAGAGGATAAATACCAAGGACCAATGGTTTTAGATACCCAAGTGCAGGAAACCTCTATCTTGAATGTTCTCAGGGGGTCACTTATGGTCCACATTTCAAACAGTCAAAAAATAAATTCCTTCAATAATCACTAAAAGTTTTACACTTTGCTCCAGCCTTTCAAATTTGGTATAGAATGAGAGGATAAATACCAAGGACCAATGGTTTTAGATTCCCAAGTGCAGGAAACTTCTATCTTGAATGTTCTCAGGGGGTCACTTACGGTCCACATTTCAAACAGTCAAAAAATAAATTCCTTCAATAATCACTAAAAGTTTTACACTTTGCTCCAGCCTTTCAAATTTGGTCTAGATTGAGAGGATAAATACCAAGGACCAATGGTTTTAGATTCCCAAGTGAAGGAAACCTCTATCTTGAATGTTCTCAGGGGGTCACTTACGGTCCACATTTCAAACAGTCAAAAAATAAATTCCTTCAATAATCACTAAAAGTTTTACACTTTGCTCCAGCCTTTCAAATTTGGTCTAGATTGAGAGGATAAATACCAAGGACCAATGGTTTTAGATTCCCAAGTGCAGGAAACCTCTATCTTGAACATTCTCAGGGGGTCACTTACGGTCAACATTTCAAACAGTCAAAATATAAATTCCTTCAATAATCACTAAAAGTTTTACACTTTGCTCCAGCCTTTCAGTTTTGGTCTAGAATGAGAGGATAAATACCAAGGACCAATGGTTTTAGATTCGCAAGTGCAGGAAACTTCTATCTTGAATGTTCTCAGGGGGTCACTTACGGTCCACATTTCAAACAGTCAAAAAATAAATTCCTTCAATAATCACTAAAAGTTTTACACTTTGCTCCAGCCTTTCAAATTTGGTCTAGAATGAGAGGATAAATACCAAGGACCAATGGTTTTAGATACCCAAGTGCAGGAAACCTCTATCTTGAATGTTCTCAGGGGGTCACTTATGGTCCACATTTCAAACAGTCAAAAAATAAATTCCTTCAATAATCACTAAAAGTTTTACACTTTGCTCCAGCCTTTCAAATTTGGTCTAGATTGAGAGGATAAATACCAAGGACCAATGGTTTTAGATACCCAAGTGCAGGAAACCTCTATCTTGAATGTTCTCAGGGGGTCACTTATGGTCCACATTTCAAACAGTCAAAAAATAAATTCCTTCAATAATCACTAAAAGTTTTACACTTTGCTCCAGCCTTTCAGTTTTGGTCTAGATTGAGAGGATAAATACCAAGGACCAATGGTTTTAGATTCCGAAGTGCAGGAAACCTCTATCTTGAATGTTCTCAGGGGGTCATTTCTGTGCTCCTTTCTTGACGAGTGATACACCCCTCGGAAAGCTACAAGAAGAGAGATAATGGAACTGTGGCATTTAGAAGCTGTAAAACTTTAATTCTGTACTTTGATGCTATTGTTTGTATAATATTATCCCCTCTGTTTTTATTTGCTTATTTATTATTGTCTTTTTCAATGAAGACTTTATATCATAAAGATACATGCACGGGGGGGGGGGGGGGGGTTCTTGGCCAAATTTTTGGGTAGGGGTCTGCCGCGAGCATCTTCAAATGGGTTCCGTTGGCTAGACTAATTTTTACGAAAATGGTACCCTTGGCTAGACCAATTTGACCATTGTCTGAACCAATTTGTACGAAAATGGTACCCTTGGCTAGACCAATTTTGATGATTTCCTGGACGAATATTGTTAAATTTGTGCCATATATGATATCATGACCGTTCGCTAGACCAATATTGTCAAAAATGATACCCTTGGCTAGACCGTTGTAGGCCAAAATTGCAAAAAAGTATACCCTTGGCTAGACTAAAAGTCCGAAAAAGTATACCCTTGCTCGCGGCACATCCCCAGGTACCTTTACCATGGAAGACCCCCCCCCCCCCCCCCCCGTGGATACATGGTCTAACTACGAACTACAAGTTAAAGTTACTAACAAAATATCAGCGATTATATGAAAACAATTTAGGTTATACAGCATCAATCAAGTTAAATTTTTCTGGATTTCGTAATCTTCTTTTTGTATATTGTGTTGAGAGAGATGTCTTGTACAGGCTTCTAAAAAGTGAAAATTTTCAATGGTTTGTAGAAAAACGAGCTTTTGTTCACTAGTTGGAATTGATTCAAAATTTGGGTAAGTCTCTTACAATACAATAGCGATTTACAATCGCGATTTTTGGCTGATTTCCCTTCAGTTTGTGCTAAAACTGTAACCAGAGGCGCCGGCGATAGCATTCCCACAGCTTCCCAAAAAAACTTAAACTTTAAAACCTTGTGACTCCTGTTATTTTTAGCAGATTTGCAAGATCATGTTGTCAAAAATTAATTCAAGATATTAGAAGAAGGATTGTGTTACCAGGAGCCCATTCATTTCATCGTTATTTCCCAATATTTAATCAAAGGGCAACCGATTTTTGGGACACCCAGTAAAGATCGCTCTATAGAACTGTGCTACTGTAAAATCAATGACCCTCATTGCTGCGAAGCGCGCATGCGCAAGCAGTCTTCTAGAGGGGTTTGATTGAGCATTGAGGGCGGACAGTGGACCGTGGGTTATCTTAAACAGGCTGTTAACGCAGTTAAGTAAGTGCTGCTCATAGCATTGTTTGTAATACAATTGTCCAGGCCATTTTTACGGTCCACAAAAAAGACCACCAATAATACAAACTGTTACCAGATGAACCTTTGAAGAACCGTTGTGGCTAACTGTTGTGCATCATGTACTCTCAAGACTGATTTCAATTCAAGGCAAAGTACAAAACCTCTTATTTTATACAGAAATGAACGGGAGAGCACTTTGTATGGTACTATATTGTATCAAGTTCCGGGGGAGGGGTGGGAGTAACTTAAATTTACATGGTACGGGGTTGTGTGATTCAAAGCGTAAAACTACCACCCATAAAGCCGGAAAAATTTCTGAAGAGTATACCCATAAATCCGGAAAATCTCTGAAAAGTATACCCATAGATCCGGAAATCTCAAATACCCATAAATCCCGAATAACCGAAAAAGTTGGCCCATAAATGAAGTTTTACCAAAAATCATACCCATAAATCCAGATAATGTAAAAAATCGTTGAAAACCATACGCATGAATCTGGACGACTCCATTGTAAAAAAGTTTCCCTAAAAATGGCACAACCCCATACCAAGGAGAACTTAAAGCTAACCCCCCCCCCCCCTCCGAGATCAAATTGTTTGAATATTATTGAAGATACTGATCAATGCAGATAGAAGCAGATAATTGAGATTCAGGGCTAATTACAAAGAAATGATCAAAGCTGGTTTGCTATTAAAACATCGAACTATCTTTGCTTCAAATGCAAATGTCGATCTTCGGAAAAATATAAAAAAAACATACCTTGTGAAGTACCACCTGGGGAAAAGAAAGCCTTGTAGTCCATAATAATAATAATCCATTTCTTTAAAGTTGGTAGAATACGTCTATAGTGCACATCAAAAGATGTGCACTAATTAATACCAACTATCTACCGGGTGTCCCAAAATGATGTATTATTGTTTGATTGCTTACATGACCGTAACCAATGAACCGATTTTCAAAAACTTTGTTTTATTTGATTGCCTAAAGGCTGAATTGTATTTTAAGATGTTGGCTGCTGTTTTACCACGGTGTTTTCATGTCGCAATGAAGATCGATAAATTTGATCAAATTCAAGCCTTAGATGGCATGAGAAAGAAACGGCCTATTTTTCCAGTTACAATTTTAGATGTGATACAAAAGCTGAACTCGTATTCGTACTCTCTGAACTCAGTATTAACTGGATTTGTATTCTCTGAACGCCATATATTCTATGAACGACATATAAGTTCAGCATTTTGCATCACATCTAAAATGTTGACTTGGAAAGAAGGCAATTTCTTTTTCATGCCATCTAAGGCTTGAATTTGAGCAGGTATATCGATCTTCTTTTCGACATGAAGAAATTGGCCTAAACCATAGCCAACATCCTCAAATACAATTTAGCATTTCGGCAATCGGATAAAATAAACCTTTTGAAAATCGGTTCATTTTTTATGGAGATATAAGCAATCAAACGATAATACATCATTTTGGGACACCCGGTACATAAATATACAAAAGCAACTTAATTACAATACAAAATACAAAACGAACTGACATTAATTAACTGTTCTTAAAATTGCACTTCATTTGAGTCTAACATCATTTTGAGTTTTTATGAATATTATTGTCGCATAATGCAGTTTTCAAATTTGCAAACAGTTTTTTTAGTTCTTCAAAAATTGTTTCTGCCTCCGAAAAAACTGCAATGTAACTTGATTTTAGCGCCGAAATCTCCATGCTGTGAGCAGCACTTACTTAACTGCGTTAACAGCTAGTTTACTTTGATAGTTTCGTGGTAGACAGTATTTGACGGCCCTTCTATACCATAAAGGCGTCCAGTGGCTTCCGCATAATCAAGGGAAAATTTTTTCATGAAAAAACGTATTAAAAGTTCAAGAAAGGCGACGAACAGTACAAAATTTTCAAAGCCAAGACCAAATCGTCGGTCTGTATCATACACCTGTTTTCGAAAGCCGTGTCTATCGGTCTATTCTTTTCTGCTTCTTAAAATTGTACGCAAATCAAAGATGACATCGTTAGTAGCTTTACCAAAGACTGGTAAGATTTTTTCAGGCAACTCTTTTATGGCACAGTCTTTAAAATCATTTGTACTCAACGAACATAACGCCTACAGGCATACAGACTCATTCTCTTTCGCTTCCTGTAGCTCCCTGATTTCTTTCAGAAGCCTGTGTGCAGCAGTTGCACAGTCTTGTAGAAACTCTACTCTGACCTCTTGCAGTGTTCTATCCTTATAGTCTACTTTTCGGACTTTCCTCCGCCCAATCCCTTCGAAAATATTGTCGAGACTCGCTTTAGCAACGTCTGCATCCGAAATTTCGGAATCATCTGTCAATCGCATTTGCTCATACATGAATGACTTGAGCCTCTCAATTTCAGGTACCCTAATCGCTGACCAGCCAGCTATTAAAATTGCTAATATTGACGGTGCGATTTGAAGAGAAGTACCATGGGTACCAGACTCTCTAAAATGTGATTTTATAGATGCTACCACAGTGGCTTGGCCAAGGTAAATTAAGCGGGGGCATTGAAATGAGAGGGTCTGGCGGCGAAGCCCTCAGGAAATTTTTTGGGACACGCCCTTTACTTTGGCTGAGAATGCATCTCCCAATATCATGCTTACCAATAGCGACAAGGTAACCTTGATAGTTTTGTAACAGTTGTCCAATAAATGTAGAGCACGAGGAAAATTTTTGTAGAAACATCTTTTACTTTGGCTTAGAAAGCATCTCCCACCATCATGCTTGCCATTCGTGGCAAGAAAACCTTTGTAGTTTTGTGACATTTATCCTACACATTGGAGCATGAGGAAAATTTTTGAAGATGCATCCTTTACTTTGGCATAGAATGCATCCCCTTATTCCATTTTTGCCAGTGCTAAAATGGAAGCTTTGACATTTATCAGAAAATTCTTACCCAACCTATGCCAAGCCATTTTCTCTTCGGTTTTTGAAAGAATCTCGAGAACCATCTTTCGAAAAAAATGGTGGGGCAATGACCCCCATACCCATACTCCCCGTGGCCATGCCACTGTACTGCCATGATGTTAATAATGTTAAAATGATGTTACAGATGCTATTTCATAGAGTCTGATACCCAGGGTAGAAGAGGAAGAAACTGCTCCCGAATTCCTACCCCATCTTGTGCTGGTCTGCTTTTTCAAGTTCTTTGACTCGTTACAAATGCTATTTTAGAAATGTTTGATTAGAATATAATTGCACAGGAGCTTAGGAACTTATCAAATGCAAAATAAGACACCCTTTTTTTAAATTATGGTCGATTTGGCACCCCTAAACACGGGCCCGCGCGGGCCCGTGCCTACTTTGAAGAAAGGCACCCTTTCCCGCGTTTTTTTGTACGCGCATGATAACACATCAGGTACCAAGTGGCCCCCCGGGCTACAGTACCGTTCGAGTGATACACGAAACGAGTGAAAACAAAGCATAAATATGTTAAGGAATTCCTTTATCAAATTCAATATAAATGGTTTCTTTAAGGATTCCTTTATCAAAATGAAAAGTTTTTAACTTATGTTTTCCCAGTACTGGAGTTTCTTAATTTGTTGGCAATCTGAGAGTTGAGAATCTCAGTGATATGGTAAAGTGCGAGTTGCGAGTTGCAGTTGCGAGTTGCACTTATTTTGCGAGTTATAATAATAATAATAATATATATACCTCTTCTCCATTTCGGAGCAATTACTACTTTAAGACTACTTTGCACAAGTGCAGTGAGAGTAGTAACACGGGTTTTTGACTGGTCTTGCTTTAGTTCAGAAAGCAAAATTGTTCCACACATTTGCAGTGGCGTCGTGGGAGCATGATTTTAGGGGGGGGCCGAGGGTCAGAATTTTCCGACGAAGAGACATTTTTCCGACAAAAATTAAGCAGGAATTTAACGTATAAAAAGTGGCAAAATGTCTCAGAACTTTTGTCATATAAAAGTTCCATAATAGCAAAGAATTTCTCAAAGGGACACAGCAGTCCTGTTAAGAGGCGATTCTTGTTGGAGGTGAGGCTGTTGTCGAGACGTGATTGGTGTTCGGGGGCTTGCCCCCGGGGAAATTTTCTGTGACCACGCCCTTTAGATCGTTGCAAAACGCCCCTATTTTGAAGAATCTACTATTTGTTTTTCATGGGAAATTTCACAAAAAGGATCTCAAAAGCACTGAAAAATAGATCGTTTTCAAATTTTAGATAACAAGGTGATAGCTTGATATAAATCTTCATTTCTATAAGCATGCATTTACAGAAACTGAAAGTAATCCCACCTTAGTAATCATTTCCATCTTCCTCAACAATATTCACTTGTGCAAATTCTGACGAGCAACTCATTGAAAGCTTAATGCACAAACCATAAATGCATGACATTGTTTAAGTATGAAACGTGCAAAATAAATTGTAAATTTATCGTTTTTAGTCACCAAAATGTAGGTAAAACGACCGAATTTTCGGGGGAAAAGTCCAAGAATGTTTTGACCGAAAGCATTTGTCTGAAACTTATTCGTCCGAAACTTTTTGCGCCTAACGTGTCTATTTTTCCAAAGAAAACACACTTTTCTTTCGATTGAAAAAGGAATTGTGCAGAAAAACGAACGAAGGACATAGTTTTTTGCCGAAAAACCTACTTTTTCATCAAAAACTACGTTTTTGCGATCGAAAAAGTGATATTTCATGTACACATTTCGATTGCCATAAAGTAGCTATGTAAGGAAAATGGATTAATTCAATTTTTTTCGATTCTTCCGACAAGAATGGAAAATTGACGAATTTTCCGACAAAATTTTCACAGGGGGGATCATGGCCCCCCCTGGCCCCCCCGGCCACGACGCCACTGCACATTTGTTTATGTTACTTAGTAATTTTGGATTATTTCCCTGTATGCTACATATTCTTGGTTAATCGTTGTTTTGGAAATAGGAGCATTCCCACAGGTGCTCTAAATATTCCTCATGTTCTCCACACCTTCTGCATAAAGCGCTTTCATGTTTTCCTTTGTAATTTGTCTTTAATTCAGTCATGTTTAATTTGAGTTTTAGTAGTTTTGCACCTTCGTTGTGTTTAATATACCGTTTTAGACCAAATGAAGTTTTTTTGATAAATCTCATTTTTGTTTTATTATTTTGACTCATATCATTGCGAGTTGCGACTTGCATTTATTATGCGAGACGAGTTGCGAGTTGCACTTAATTAGCGAGTTGCGAGTTGCGAGTTGAACGAAGGTTTCGAGTTGGAAACTCAAAAGTACGAGTTGGAAACTCAAAATGCGAGTTGAAACTAAAACTACGAGTTGACTGTTTTCTTTTGAATCACTGCATTTTCGGCGTTTTTTTAAAGTTGCAATTGAATTTGGAACCATAAGTGACCCCCTGAGAACATTCAAGATAGAAGTTTCCTGCACTTGGGTATCTAAAACCATTGGTCCTTGGTATATATGCTCTCATTCTAGACCAAATTTGAAAGGCTGGAGCAAAGTGTAAAACTTTTAGTGATTATTGAAGGAATTTATTTTTTGCCTGTTTGAAATGTGGACCGTAAGTGACCCCCTGAGAACATTCAAGATAGAGGTTTCCTGCACTTCGGAATCTAAAACCATTGGTCCTTGGTATTTATCCTCTCAATCTAGACCAAATTTGAAAGGCTGGAGCAAAGTGTAAAACTTTTAGTGATTATTGAAGGAATTTATTTTTTGACTGTTTGAAATGTGGACCATAAGTGACCCCCTGAGAACATTCAAGATAGAGGTTTCCTGCACTTGGGAATCTAAAACCATTGGTCCTTGGTATTTATCCTCTCAATCTAGACCAAAACTGAAAGGCTGGAGCAAAGTGTAAAACTTTTAGTGATTATTGAAGGAATTTATTTTTTGACTGTTTGAAATGTGGACCATAAGTGACCCCCTGAGAACATTCAAGATAGAGGTTTCCTGCACTTGGGAATCTAAAACCATTGGTCCTTGGTATTTATCCTCTCAATCTAGACCAAAACTGAAAGGCTGGAGCAAAGTGTAAAACTTTTAGTGATTATTGAAGGAATTTATTTTTTGACTGTTTGAAATGTTGACCGTAAGTGACCCCCTGAGAACATTCAAGATAGAAGTTTCCTGCACTTGGGAATCTAAAACCATTGGTCCTTGGTATTTATCCTCTCAATCTAGACCAAATTTGAAAGGCTGGAGCAAAGTGTAAAACTTTTAGTGATTATTGAAGGAATTTATTTTTTGACTGTTTGAAATGTGGACCGTAAGTGACCCCCTGAGAACATTCAAGATAGAGGTTTCCTGCACTTGGGAATCTAAAACCATTGGTCCTTGGTATTTATCCTCTCAATCTAGACCAAAACTGAAAGGCTGGAGCAAAGTGTAAAACTTTTAGTGATTATTGAAGGAATTTATTTTTTGACTGTTTGAAATGTGGACCGTAAGTGACCCCCTGAGAACATTCAAGATAGAGGTTTCCTGCACTTGGGAATCTAAAACCATTGGTCCTTGGTATTTATCCTCTCAATCTAGACCAAAACTGAAAGGCTGGAGCAAAGTGTAAAACTTTTAGTGATTATTGAAGGAATTTATTTTTTGACTGTTTGAAATGTGGACCATAAGTGACCCCCTGAGAACATTCAAGATAGAGGTTTCCTGCACTTGGGAATCTAAAACCATTGGTCCTTGGTATTTATCCTCTCATTCTAGACCAAAACTGAAAGGCTGGAGCAAAGTGTAAAACTTTTAGTGATTATTGAAGGAATTTATTTTTTGACTGTTTGAAATGTGGACCGTAAGTGACCCCCTGAGAACATTCAAGATAGAGGTTTCCTGCACTTGGGAATCTAAAACCATTGGTCCTTGGTATTTATCCTCTCAATCTAGACCAAATTTGAAAGGCTGGAGCAAAGTGTAAAACTTTTAGTGATTATTGAAGGAATTTATTTTTTGACTGTTTGAAATGTGGACCATAAGTGACCCCCTGAGAACATTCAAGATAGAGGTTTCCTGCACTTGGGAATCTAAAACCATTGGTCCTTGGTATTTATCCTCTCAATCTAGACCAAAACTGAAAGGTTGGAGCAAAGTGTAAAACTTTTAGTGATTATTGAAGGAATTTATTTTTTGACTGTTTGAAATGTGGACCGTAAGTGACCCCCTGAGAACATTCAAGATAGAAGTTTCCTGCACTTGGGAATCTAAAACCATTGGTCCTTGGTATTTATCCTCTCAATCTAGACCAAATTTGAAAGGCTGGAGCAAAGTGTAAAACTTTTAGTGATTATTGAAGGAATTTATTTTTTGACTGTTTGAAATGTGGACCGTAAGTGACCCCCTGAGAACATTCAAGATAGAGGTTTCCTGCACTTGGGAATCTAAAACCATTGGTCCTTGGTATTTATCCTCTCAATCTAGACCAAATTTGAAAGGCTGGAGCAAAGTGTAAAACTTTTAGTGATTATTGAAGGAATTTATTTTTTGACTGTTTGAAATGTGGACCATAAGTGACCCCCTGAGAACATTCAAGATAGAGGTTTCCTGCACTTGGGTATCTAAAACCATTGGTCCTTGGTATATATGCTCTCATTCTATACCAAATTTGAAAGGCTGGAGCAAAGTGTAAAACTTTTAGTGATTATTGAAGGAATTTATTTTTTGACTGTTTGAAATGTGGACCATAAGTGACCCCCTGAGAACATTCAAGATAGAGGTTTCCTGCACTTGGGAATCTAAAACCATTGGTCCTTGGTATTTATCCTCTCAATCTAGACCAAAACTGAAAGGCTGGAGCAAAGTGTAAAACTTTTAGTGATTATTGAAGGAATTTATTTTTTGACTGTTTGAAATGTGGACCATAAGTGACCCCCTGAGAACATTCAAGATAGAGGTTTCCTGCACTTGGGAATCTAAAACCATTGGTCCTTGGTATTTATCCTCTCAATCTAGACCAAATTTGAAAGGTTGGAGCAAAGTGTAAAACTTTTAGTGATTATTGAAGGAATTTATTTTTTGACTGTTTGAAATGTGGACCATAAGTGACCCCCTGAGAACATTCAAGATAGAGGTTTCCTGCACTTGGGTATCTAAAACCATTGGTTCTTGGTATTTATCCTCTCATTCTAGACCAAAACTGAAAGGCTGGAGCAAAGTGTAAAACTTTTAGTGATTATTTAACATTTCTGTTTTCATCTTATAATCCTTTTCTTTTATGATTTCTAAAATTTTCTTGAATCCCGCGTTATTTCTTACCTAGAACAATAGATAACAATAGAATATCCCGGGATCTCCGACGCCACGCGTGAACGAATGTGTCGGAGGAGATAATCGCTACAAGGACCGACTATGGACAGCAGCTCATCTTTGTGTCTGAAAATGCAACTTGCAATGCTATTTACTGAAAAACAAGTGGCATTGAGCAAAGAATAGACATATCTGTCTTCATTTTCAACCTTATTTGGCGATGAGGCGCACGGGAAGAGCTCATCGAGGAGGTAACTTTTCGGAGATGTCGTGGGCCTAGGCAGGTTTCTCGAAGAAAAACACTCGGAAAGTGAAGTCGATTACGAGATAATTTTAAGGTGAAGTCCTGTTTAATTTATTTGGAACTTGCAGTTTGAAGCTTCCTGCTACTATTTCTAAACCAACATTCCCACAAGAAGAAGTAAAAAACGCCAATTCAACACTACTTTTCCGACTACTGTTTGCTGCGAATGTCTCCCAATGTGCCGAATGTGCCCAATGTTGAATGTCGAATATCCAACTGACAATCGCGATCCCGCATAGCCTAATATTATATGGCTCTGGAGGAAATATACCCCTTGATTTGGTGCTAGAACATTTCAACAACATTACGAAACTGTGCTTAGCCACTCTCAGAAGGCCTGCAGAGAGTGCAGAATTAAGAAGATCAGGAAAACACTAAAGCATCAATCAAAAATGACCTCAAGAAATTGTTTAGGAACTTACAAGTAAAGTAAAGAAACGTTTATGTACTAATAACAAAGGTAGACAATACAAAGCACACACAAGGCAAAATCCAGCCATTTTAGACGACTTTGATGTTCATGACTTCTACACATGTTATGGGTTGATACAGACAAGAAAAAAATTCAGATTCATTATTTACAGTAAACCGTTAAAAAGCATATCAACCAGTGGTTGCAGCTCTATGGCCTCATCCCACATGTCCACTACAGTGTAAAACGCTGAGTGCATTTTTTATAAGAAATTAAGAATTTGGGCCAGTACTGAAAGTTTCTTAATGATCAGATTTTGATTATTCTTACTTTCTTACAAATTTCTGAAAAGTTTCCTAACAAACTTCATGTTCACTACCTGTGCCCTTGCGAACTTTTCAAAACAATGTGTTTTGAGGGCTTCCAATATTTAGACATTAAACAAATGAAGATAAAGTAAAAATATGTTATAAAGTTATCTTTTCCCAGTACTGGAGTTTCTTAATCTTTTGGCAATCTGAGAGTCAAGGTTCTTCTTACAGGAGAAAATTTGTGCATGTGGCCATTACTATTTATCAAGGCCCCTCTCTAATAAGCCCCCCACACCTATTCCCAAACCTAATTGAGACCTCCTCTCATTGTAAGGCCCCCTCCATGTATTTAAAACACAAATGCTTTTGAAAATTTTCTCTCAGAGAACTAAAACAATTAAAAGAATAATTTTTATATGTTTTGGGCTCAACACCAACTTGCATTTGTTTGTTTTACTTTCAAAATGTTAATAGTCAAACTCAGATAAATCAGTCTTGCATTTTCAGAAGCTCAAGAAAAAGTATCAGTCCCAGATTGGACTGAACTAAAATCCCTAAATTGGACAAAATATAACTGAGTTAAAATATGACACGTTAGCCAGATTTGCTTGGATTAAGTCAAATTATTTCTCTCGGTCTGACGAAATCTGAATTATGCGAGTATGACCGTATGTTCATTTTGGGCAATACGAAATAAAAGGTTCCAAAAAGCTTTTGCAGGCTTAATATATAGCTTTAACGGTAAATGAGGACTCTTGTCATAATACAGTATGAACAGATCTTATAGTAATAAGAAATTACTGTATCAATCATTCATTCCATTTCAATGTCTCAGTTTGAACGTTCCAACACTGTTGGAGTTCAGATATAGTTATTTGATTCTCTAGAAGATGAGTTTTTCTGAACAAAGAGTGGCACTAAATGCTGTGTCCATATTTTGATGTTGACTTGCGTAATTAAGAGCATCCAATTCAGAATCATCAACAATGTCTTGTCATGCATTGTCTTAATTTTCTTCCACCAAAAATGAATGATCCAAATCTGAACAAGGATGTCTGGTAAGATTGAACTCAAGATCTCCAAAATTTTGATTCCATGGGTAAAAATTTCCAGATTTCCGCATGCTTTCTCAGAGTTTCATAGTTAAATGTTTTGTCAGCATGCTTCAACACTTGGTTGATATGAAAATCTCCGTTGATATTCACATTGGACAAAATAGATAATGTGCTCATAACTTTGTATTCCTGTAAATCTTTGGAAAGTAGTTTCATTTGTTCATTTGATATCTCTTGTGTTTTTACTATATGTTCACACCCTTCAGAATTTTCCTGAATAAAAGGATAATAGGATACAGTGCATGGATCTGCTTTACAGTCATTATTAAAATTTTCAGCACAAATGTCACAGCACTTGCAGCCTCGTATTACACCCATTGCATCATTGTTTTCAGAAAGATTGTTTGAAATCATCTCTCTGCGGCATTTGCTTGATTTCACATATTCTCTGATGTCCCCTGCACAATTTGATTGCAAAAATCCATTGTACAGCAGGAAGCAGCGGCTTTTAGAACCATCTCTTCGCGTCCTACCACATTCTTGTATGTAGGATTCAATGGATTTTGATTGCCCTAAATGCAATACTCTACAGACACCTTTTGCAATTCATACCCATTCCAAAAGCCACAGTACATTTCAAAATTCTTATTGTGCCATCTAATTCTGAAAGATCCTTTAAAATATGCACTTTTGATCTGTTCGGTGTTCCTGCATGAAACATGTCTACTGACCTTTTCTGTGGGATCTTGAGTTTCAATGCATACAAATCTGGACCAAGGCTTTCTTCAAATGTCCTCCATATGACAGCTGCTGGGTTTTGGGTTTTGCAAATAAATCCTTTCTGTCCTTATTTTTGACTTGCAACTCAGTTATAAGTGGGTAGAACATTTTTTGAATAACATATCATTATGGACATAAGTCAACGCAAAATTTAAAATTCTCCTTCCCAGGTGAAAACTCCAAGATGTGTGTGTTTCTGCCAACACAAGGCCTCAAAGATTTTCAGTTTTGTAACTTTTGTAGCAGTTGCTGTGAACCCTGAAAACTGTGTATCTCTTGGTAGCAAAGATCTTAACCCTAATCCTACCGGGCTTTTTTTGATCTAACATAGCCGGGGGGGGGGGGGGGGGTGCTTTCCACCCCCCCTCTATAAATAGCCGTATACTAATGGGAAATCATTGAAACTTGGCAAGGGCGTAGTCCTAGCTATTCTTAGCCGATTGGTAGTTTTGGGCGTGGCCACCTCATTAGGTGACGTCACTATGACGTCATAATGCCGGAAAATGTCAAAATATATGGTTTTCCGGCTTATTTGTTCTAAAAACGGAATAAAGGTAATCTGAATGACTTTTTCAATTCTTATTTGGCGTATTATTCATTTCCCTTTCAAATATGATGCATATCAGTGTTTTTAGACTGTTATTTTGGAAGAAAATGACAAAAATTGATGACGTCATAACTAAAAACTGTGTTTTTCTGCCAAAAATTGATAATAATTAGCTCAAAATGCTTTTAAAGTATTGCATAACGCAATTCTATGCATTTTTAACAAAATCTATCGGAAAAAACTTCAAAATTTGACAAAATGACCCAAAATGGCGGCCAGAGTGACGTCATCAATTAAGAATGCTGACGTCAGCAAAATCCATTGTTATTGACAACAATAGAAAGCTAATTGTTTGCTGATTCTTTTAAAGTACAATAGTCAACGTTTGGAACTAATTCTGGGAGTAAAAATATCAAAATCATTAATTTTTCTAATACCTTGCTCCAAATATGGTAGTGTCACCTGTCACGTGACACCTATTGTTCAAAAATTTAATTGTCAAAATGTAGCTAATAGATAATTAGTAATTGTCAGAGAGTTTGAGGGTCATAGCTTTTGTCGTTAAAGAATGCTCTGCAAAAAACCGACAGGGGGGGTGGAAAACACCCCCCCCCCCGGTAGGATTAGGGTTAACTCCCCAATTGATCCATACCAAATCCTGGAGTGATCCATGTTAGACCTTGATGACCCCCTGCAAAAGAATATTTTGTTACCTCAAGAACTACTGTACTGTACTTTGAAAGATGTTTGCACTTAAGTTAAATCCAGCTTGAGAATAAAACATTTATTTAGAAATCTAACAAATTTTCAAAGGGAGTCAGACTCATCTCTAATTTTACTAAATAAATGATCTATTATGAGCATTTCTTATCAAACATTGTCTTACGTGAATTAATAAGAAAATCTTTATTTCCCAAATTCATGTTTTAGAATAGCCATTTAATTTTACATCAAACACAGTTAGTGTCAGAAGTTCAGATTCTAGAATGTATGGATTCCAGGGTTATCTAATACGGCTGATCCAATCCTAGAGATAAAGAACACTGTCTGACATCATTCAACAAGCAATGATTCAAAACTTATTTCAATGGCAGCACACTGTATTGATTTTCCAGGGCTTGATAATATGGTATTCAAGGGGTTAAACATTGCAAGAATCTGCAAATAATAATTATTATAATAAAATAATATTAATATTGCAAGAATCTGCATCCACCCTGTTTTGTCTAATGAAGAGGGCACTACAAGGATTCTTTTGAGTAGGGGGTTGCCACCCCCAACCACTGCACAAACAACCCATATTTTCAAAGTTAATTTCAAAAAATGAATGCACCACAATAACTTTTCATATCATGGATTTGGCTACCATTTATTAAATTTGGAGCATTAAATTTCTGTATCATTTTGCCAAAACCCTAACCTAAACCTACTGTCTGTATCAAAAATGATGTTGAAGATGGTCCATTTTGCTTAGAGGCATGTCCCCCCTCTATGCACCAGCAGGGCCGTCGAGAGAGGGGCCGGGCCCCAGGGTCAGGGAAGGAGGAAGGCCCCCGGCGCCGAAGGCGCCGGAAATTTTTTTGAACCACACCCTTTTATCCTTGGGCCACGCCCTCCTATGCACTGGTAAAGCGCTGCTTTTAGATTTCATTTGGAATCTCAGTGGGCCTGCAGGCCTGAAAAAGTTCCTGAAAGAAAACTACAACAAAGAAAAAATACATACCTTATTTTTTGCGGGCCCCCGATGGCCCCGGGCCCCCTGGTAACTACCCTGGCTAACCCCCCCTCTCGACGGTCCTGTGCACCAGTATTCCATGATGTTCCCCCAACGAGAATTTACTTTTTTGCACCATGAAAAACTTACCATAGTGTTATGCAATGGGCTTCATAAACAGCAACTCCGACACAGTTATCAGCAAAGTAATTATCAGTAGGCCTAAATAGTTGCTCCATTTTGTTGGGAAGACAACATCGATTCAGGTGTGAGGTGGAAGAGTCTGTTCTTAAAGACATCTAAGAAGGGTTGTACAGTGCTCCTGTCCACGGAATATTGCCACAGCTGAAACATAAGTCTTTAAAATCTTTGAAATAAAATTACAGTGCATTCTTTTGTTCGTTGTTAAATCTGTCGACATTCAAAGTACAGCATGCAAGCTTCCATGCTTCCTGGAAACGTTCTTCATCCCACTCCTCCCATGTTGTTGTTCCTGTTGCGCCATCATGAATTGCGAGATAACAATAGAATCGCTCTCTACCAATGAGATTTGGTTCCTCGAGCCGAGGAACCGCCCCGGGGGGGGTACTTCACATATTTTGGGTACGGGGACGTGCCATCGGGAAGGGTATCGATTTTCACGATTTTGGTATAAGGAACGGTATCGATTTTCACGATTTTGGTATAAGGAACGGTATCGATTTTCGCAATTTTGGTTTAAAGAACGATTTTGGTATACTTTTTCGGAAAATTGGTATAAGGTCGGGTATACTTTTTCGCAAAATTGGTATAAAGTCGGGTATACTTTTTCGCAAAATTGGTATAAGGAACGGGTATGTTTTTGAAGCTTCGATGGCACGTCCCCGACCAAAACCTGGTCAAGTACCCCCCCGGGGGAACCGCACGTGACCGCAGACAGGCTTTCCGTCGCTGATGCGCAGACTCTACTGGAGGAGGAACCTCACTTCTCTTCAGGGAATCAGTAGAGTCTGCACGCAGGCTAGAGCAAAAGCCCCTGCATAATTTTTTCATTCTTCAAACATAATTAAAGGCCCCCATTAGCCATGTTTGAAGAATGAGATCATGCACATAGCTTGCCTCCTATAGCTGAGAATATCTACTTGCAACTGCAATGCACGATTTAGTTCATATCGAAATGGCTGTAGCCTAATAACAAGCCCACTTGATGAAGCAGACCAGATTTCTTGATATGCATCACAACTATTACATTAGATGTAGCGAGAGTCCAAAGACGTAGGAAACCGGAGGCACTGGTGGCACGTGCCCCGTGCCCCCAAGATTTTGCAACAAACCAAAAGGTGCCCTTTTTGTCTCAGGATGTGCCCCTTTTAAAGACCAATGCGGACAGAAAGTAGTTTAATTTTGTTATTATTTACTTCGTGATTTAGTTATGTTTACTTCTCACTTTGTTTCATTGTGAAGGAAATCGGATATCTATCAGCACTCATACTATTTTCTTCTATATATCCCATTTTTCCCGTCAAAAATCTGTTGTATATTACAGTGCCATTCTTACGAAAAAAGTGCCTTTAAATTGCCGTGCCCCTCCAAGTTTAAGATGCTTCCTACTGCTCTGAGTAAAACTGAAGGATGGCCGACAATATTGACAATTTTTTTTACCCTATCCAGACAAGAGTTGCCACTATAACAGTGCCACATTTGTTTCTTGATAGTATTATATGGGTTTGTTGGTTCCCTTGGAAACAGTTGTCCATATCGAAGACTTCAAACAGTAAGGGCAGTGTGCCAGGTCAAAGAGGTCAATTTTTGAAAATTGCCTTGTAATGAGTTGGCCGCTATGGATTAATGTTAGGAGCAAGTAGTGATTAGCCTTAATGAGGAAATGTGAATTGGCAACTTCGCCAAAGTTCATCGTTGGCCCAAATATACCAGAATTGTTTTGATTGTATATATTAACAATGCCTATAAATATCTCAGGTGCTTCGCTGATTGTTTCGATTGTGTGCACAAATAATGCCCATTGTTACAACATTCCTGATTCCTATGTACCTATATATATATGTCTATATGTCTATATAGGTCTATTCCTTCCGGTTGGAGCAAAAGCCCCTGCATAATGTTTTCATTCTTCAAACATAATTAAAGGCCCCCATTAGCCATGTTTGAAGAATGAGATCATGCACATAGCTTGCCTCAAAGAAACAGAATGTCTATTTGCTATTGCAAATGCTCGATTTAGTTCATATCGAAATGGTTGTGGGCTAAGAACGGGGTCACTTGATGAAGCAGACCAGATTTTATTATATGCATCAGAACTATTCCGTTGGATCGATGTAGCGAGAGTCCAAAGATGTAGGGAACCAGGGGCACTGGTGGCACGTGCCCCCAATATTTTGCAAAAAATCGAAAGGTGCCCTTTTTGTCTCAGGATGTGCCCCTTTTAAAGACCAATGCGGACAGAAAATCGTTTAATTATGTTATCATTTACTTCGTGATTTAGTTATGTTTACTTCTCACTTTGTTTCATTGTGAAGGAAATGGGATAACTATCACATTCATACTATTTTCTTCTATGTATCACATTTTACCGTCAAAATTTTTATGTATACTAATGTGCTCTTCTTACAAAAAAAAGTGCCATTAAAATGCTGTGCCCCTCCAATTTTAAGATTCTTCCTAATGCCCTAAGTGAAACCAAAAGATAGCCGACAATATCGACAAATTGTCTACTTTATCCTGACAAGAGTTGCCACTATAACAGTGCCATACTTGTTTCTGAAGATTTTTCAAACAGTAAGGGCAGTGTGCCAGGTCAAAGAGGTCAAATTTTGAAGATTACCTTGTAATGAGTTGGAAGCTCCATTAATGTTAGGAGCAAGTAGCAATTAGCCCTAATGAGGAAATGTGAATTGGCAACTACGCCAAAGTTCATTGTTGGCCCAAATATATCAGAATTGTTTTGATTGTATACGATAACAATGCCTATAAATATATCAGATGCTTCGCTGATTGTTTCGATTGTGTGCACAAACAATGCCCATTGTTACAACATTCCTGATTCCTATGTACCTATGTATATGTCTATATGTCTATATAGGTGTATTCCTTCCGGTTGGAGCAAAAGCCCCTGCATAATGTTTTCATTCTTCAAACATAAAAATGATTTTTATGCGCGCGCAGATATCCTTCGAAACCGAAAAAATGATGAAATTAGAATCATCACGAACGCTCCTTTCCTCAACTCTAGAACTGACTATAGCTGAAACCATAACAGCAGCAACAACGAGCAGAGGTAAAGGTCACACGGAAGGGCTTTATACTTAACAAACCAAAGCAAGAAACAAGACAGCTATACACCAGGAACATGCAGGGTTTTACCCAGTTTATTAATCGCAAACCAGTGTTGTGAAGAAGTCAAACTATTTCATTCTGAGGGTCGTATAGGGGTTTTGGGGAACAGGGGAACATGCCTAAAAATGATTGGGGGAACAGGGAACAAGCAAAAGTCTGTAGAGGGAACAAGGGAACAATCAGTTTCATTTCAGGGATCAGGGAACACTGTAGAAGATTACGTAAAGTTTTTGAGAAGAAAGTTGATTGATGAAACTTGTCAAAATTTAGGAATGTTCGTTCCTCTTTGTGTCTCACAATATTTTTATGCGAATTGGATTCGGTGTCTGAGTCACACTCGGAGCAGTGGTCACACTAATCGATTGACCTCGTTTTGGATTCGGTTTCATGAGGTCGAGGGAGCTGCGCGTGCGTTGGAGGATTTTGGTGAAGGATCGGCGTACAAGGGCGTACAACCACCACGAGCTCAAGCACGAGAACTATGTCTTTGGATAACGAGTCGCTACTCACTGTTGCAGTGTTTCACCCAAGAGGGGGGATGGGGGGTCCGGACCCTTCACTTTTCAAAATATGGTCTTTGAGATTCGTACAAAATAGCAATAAAATTTGTACCTCAGGGTATTTTTGAATCATTTGTACCTCAGGGCCTCTGATCTGATCTGTCAAGCGGTGGTCTTTGAGATTCTTGAAAAGCAAGGAGAGAATGGTTTTGTCAAGGTTTTGTAGAGCAATGTTTTGGATTTCTAAGAAATGCTTGAACGATGTTGGGAGAGGCATTCTACGCCAAAGTAGAATGCATGTTTTCAAAATTTTCCTGGTGCCTTTGCCCCCGGACCCACCCACTCATTTCGAGATCCCCCAGACCCCACTCGTCCTCTGTACGTGCCATTGGCTACAGGGATCCCTATTTGCTGCTGCTCCTCGAAAAATTTCATCTCAAATGTTTTCAAGAGCTGTACTAGACCTTTTTAAAATGATTCAAATTGCCACAACAATTTCTTTTGCAAAAGCTTCTGGCAAAATATGACTGACTAGACAATGATTAAGTGGTGAAAAAAGACATTTCCTCGAATATCAAGATCGAACAACAAGCGCTAAATCATTTTGGAGTAAAAGCTAAGAACAGCAATTTGTAATTTCGTACTTGATATACTGGACTCAGGACCGTCGAGAGGGGGGGTTAGCCAGGGTAGTTACCAGGGGGCCCGGGGCCATCGGGTGCCCGCAAAAAATAAGGTATGTATTTTTTCTTTGTTGTAGTTTTCTTTCAGGAACTTTTTCAGGCCTGCAGGCCCACTGAGATTCCAAATGAAATCTAAAAGCAGTGCTTTACCAGTGCATAGGAGGGCGTGGCCCAAGGATAAAAGGGTGTGGTTCAAAAAAATTTCCGGTGCCTTCGGCGCCGGGGGCCTTCCTCCTTCCCTTCCCCTGGGGCCCGGCCCCTCTCTCGACGGCCCTGACTGCAGCCATTTACAGAAATGGAAAGGAGAAGCCATAGTTACAGGCTCTTACTGTTTTTGCTGTGGATGGTCAGTTTTTGATAACAGAACGTAGCTGTTCAGATATGTTGATTTTGTTTTATTCGTTTTTATTGTTGCTTTTTTGATGGTTTGTTTTATTCTCTCTGGCTTTTTAGGATACAAAAATATTTTTTTCTGAAAGTAATGATTTGAAGATGCCAAAAAGGAAGTTTTACAGGGGATCTTGACAATTTTTGTTTGACATACATTTTTGCAGGGAACATTTTAAAAATTCGCCAGGGAACATGGGAACAAATGATAATTTTACAAGGGAACAGGGGAACAAGGACCCCCCTATACGACCCTCATCAATGCCACACAAAAAATTGCGACATTCTTCAAAACAACGAGAATGCACACCAGGTAGTGAAAAATGATGGAGAAAGGAGACTTTGGTTCAATCGAGGTCACAGTACTGGATAGTCATAGGGGGAGGAAGTACGTTGGAAAGATTATTGCGAAATGTTCGACCTGTGCAAGGTTTTAAGGAAGAAATTACGAACCCCCTAGACCACCCCCTTCGCCCAAATTTAGATTGAGTAATGACAGTGCTATTTCAAGGATAGGCAGTGACTTTGTGGGGCCAATTTATGCAGAACATATTTGGACACGAAAATGAGACCCACAAAGCCATATTCTGCTTATTACATGTGCCAGCACAAGAGGAGTGCATTTAGAGCTTGTCCCTGATTTGGGGGGCCCGAGTTTGATGAGGGGTCTGACCAGATCTCAGGCAAGGAGAGGTGTACCTTACTTTGTCAGAAGTGACAATGGTAAAACTTTCAAAGACAAAAATCTTCGAAGCTATTTAACCCTATCTCACCTTGGACTTTTGAAGCGGTCAATTTCCTGGGGAGGGTGGATTCCAACCACCCCCCCCCCTCCGCTCTTTTTCTTCGCTGTTATAGTAGCTATAATCTTTAAACTTGGTAAATAGATGGAATTCGATGCAAACAATCAAAATCACGCAGTTAAATCTAATTACCTCTATTGTTCTTGTTGCTATAACAATAAGAAGATATTAATTTATGATTATCATGATTATTACTGTAATACAGGTAAATTGAGGCAAATTTACGTAAGGCATTGCCCATTCATTCTAGACTTGTTTTTCCTTCATTCATAGCGATTGAATTAAATTTAATCGCAATTAATGGGACGTGATGTTTGTTTAGTTTTTTAGTCTAAGGACTGTGTCCCTTGTGATCATGGTTGTATCTTTGTCTTTGTGTTAAAGTAGTTGGTCGTAACTTTGCACATTGGTGCGTGTCAGCTGCACGGGAAGTGCCTGTGCTCGCGGTGTGTATAAAAAGTAGTATTGGCATGTGTTGATCAGTTGTCCATAACCACAATGACAGAGAAGGGAAGAAAGCAGCACGCTTTTTGCACAAGAGAAGAGCAGTTGGTTTTTTGCAGACAAGGCACTGGCCTTTTTACGATGTTTCTTGTCTGGTCTATCATGGTGATATCTTACTAGTTTTTATTTCAATTTCTAGGTTGTTTTATCGATACTTTGGTTGTTTATCGATCCTTCGAATAAGATTCATTGTTCATAAGGGCAAGAAGTATGTGGTTAGGCCCAAAACCAGACTTGTCTCGTTTCAGTTAGATTCTGCAGAACTCATGTGTTAAAATGGCCGTGAGATTCACCACACCGCAGTATCACGGTATTGCAATGCACTTTCCATACTGCAGCGTTTTACATCATTATTTCTTGCTTCAGTTAAAAATAATGTGGCCCCTCAGATATGAACAATCACAAATATAAAATTTGCAAGTTGCCAGATACCAATGGCAGTGTTCTCTCATCACCGGGGCCAAAGTTTGGGATTTCAAATGCACTGGCCAAATGTGCACTCCCGCAGCAACCGAAATAGTTGGGGGTTAGAGAAAAATGTTCAGATTTTTTCTCCACCACAGAAAACATGTGTTCCCCCAACCCCAAAATATCCGAGGAATGTAGCCTCCTGGACCCCTACCGAAGATGAGAGAACACCCCATGCTGGCATTTCTTGTTTGGTTCAGCCAGCTCGGCTTAGCCTCTTCAGATAAAATTTGCTTTTAGTTTTTATGTACGAAGTAAACTGAGTAAGACTTCTTTGTTTTATCATGCTGCGAGAAGTGAAAAAAAAAAACATTTGCAAGGCAACATCTAAACTCACACGATTGCCAAAATACCACTATAAACAGGTAACCACCTCATCTCGATGGCTATTCCAACATGATTCCGATTTGATTTGATTTTATTTGATTTGATTTGATTTGATTTGATTTGATTTGATTTGATTTGATTTGATTTTAATTTCTTTAGGCACGGTGGCCACGTCAGTCAAAGGACTGATTTACAGTGGGCCGTGCAATCATCTTCCATTGCTGTTGTTGTAAATTTATTTGAATTTGATATTATTCCACCATAAACAGAGGATGGTAAAGGGGCTGAGGATCACGAATCACGAAAATAAAATGTTCAATTTCACAAAGAATATAGCGTTTACGCGTTTAAAGTCAATAAACACCGACTTTTCGCGTTTCACGAGAAGAAAATATGGCCAAAAATATTGCAGATCGCGTTCACGAAATACCCTTTACAACCCTGTAAACATGGACTCACCTCATCTTGATGGTTATTTCAATTATCTTCCGCCATAAAACAGGCAAACACCTCATGGATGGCTATTTCATTAACTTAACTTAAGGTAAACATCTCATCTCAATGCTTACCAGGCACAACCATCTCATCTCAACGGATGCCTAATTCGCTTTGGGCTACAACTGAACCCAAATAATGGCACCCAATTAACTTTATTAACTTTGGGCAACAACCAACTCAATGGCACCCAATAGACCTTTCCCCTGATTACGTCACACACCTGTGAGCACGCAGTGCATTCTGGGAGTTGTATTTAACACGCGATCAGCTGTTTGTGTTTTTCTATGGTGATCGTACGGAGTTCTACTTTTATCTCGATATATACAGCGAATATTTAACGAAATTATTGAAAATCTTTCAACTTTAGCCGATCAGCACATCCTTAGTTCTTTTCAAAACTCTTGCACGGGAACTGGTGCTTCAGAACGAGGAGAAAATGAAGATTCGTCCCAGAATAGCGGTGAGAATCCGGTGTGGCCTAAAGTGTCTGGAATGGAAGGCAGTAAACAGATACCGGTGGTTGGAGGAATCACTTGCTTGTGTGCTAGCGTGTTTCAGAAATAGTCCGAGAGACAAAGAGCTATCATTTACTTACACCATTCTGAAAGGCAAAAAGCAAGGAAAAGCAAGAACTCAGAAAGAGATGGCTGCATATGATTTCTCGGCAGATTTCTCCAACTGTTGATCAGAAGGCGCTGCACTAGTGACTCTTTGGACAGGTTCATATTTTGAAGCAACGATATTGCATGATCCTGCACATCAAGTGACCTGTTCCTTGCCTTTGAAGTAGGCCTCCTTTTCTCCCTTTATTTTTTGAAACAATTGTCGGAACGTTGTTCATGTGGGTCTTTCGACCCCCAGTGAAATGTTTTGAGCATACCCTGTGTCCTGGACCTGGAGTGAAATTCTGCCGAGAAATCAGATGCAGCCATCTCATTCTGAGTTCTTGCTTTTCCTTGCTTTTTGCCATTTAGAATGGTGTAAATGATAGCTCTTTGTCTCTCTGACTATTGCTGAAACACGATAGCACACAGCAAGTGATCCCTCCAACCACCGGTTCTGTTTACTTCCTTCCATTCCAGACACTTTAGGCCGCATTGGATTCTCACCGCTATTCTGGGACGAATCTTCATTTTCTCCTCGTTCTGAAGCACTAGTTCCCGTGCAAGAGTTTTGAAAAGAACTAGGGATGTGCTGGTGGGCTAAAGTTGAAAGATTTTCAATAATTTCGTTAAATATTCGCTGTATATATCGAGATAAAAGCAGGGCCGTAGGAAGAAGCTTTGGATTGGGGGGGGGGCAATTGTTCTTAAAACAATAGAGAACAATACATCTAATTAAGTCATGTGACGTAGCACCATTGTTTTAAAAAATTATTGGGGGGGCTTGAGCCCCCCTACCCCCCCCCCGCTTCCTACGGGCCTGGATAAAAGTAGAATTCCGTACGATAACCATAGAAAACCATAAACAGCTGATCGCGTGTTAAATACAACTCCCAGATTGCACTGCGCGATCACAGGTGTGTGACGTAATCAGGGGAAAGGTGTATTAACTCTGGATAAACATCTAATGTCGATGATTAACCTTCTTCTCGATATTCAGTCATTAAATTAGCATGATTGCAACTACCGGGTGTCTAAAAAAAAGTACCCCCTTTTGACTCAACAAGGCAACAAAACGATAATATTTCGGGACTTTTTGAATTCATGGCTACATTTGTTGGTCTTCAACTTAAATGCACATACCTTGCATTTGGAAATCGACCACCAAACACCGGAGATATGAGTTCACAAGGTCAAAATTTGGAGTGCACCTGAAACCAGAGGTTTTGAGAAATGGCCTAGCCATAATTTGACAACAAACAGGCATTTTGCAAACGAATTTTCGACTTTGACCTTTACTTTTCATGTTTGAAAAGATTTATAACTTGAATTACATCAATTGTTCTTGAAGTGACTTTTCTTTTGAAGAAACGGTCCTTGCATTGCATTCGATCCCAAGTGTTTTGATTAAAGAAGAGGAAACGGAGCACATGCCCGCTTATTTTGGAGATGTGGCACGACTTTATCACTCTACTCTTACAACATTTTTACTATATTTGTTTAATCAGCGCCATGTCCATGCATCTTTTATTCTTTTCAAAAGCAAAACACGGAAACTTAAAGTTTACAGGTACTTTGGAAAATGTCCACGGTACAAATCATGACTAGACCCTTTTTCAAATCCTCTGGTTTTGGGTGCACTGTAAATTTTGACGTTGCGAACCTGTATCTCCAGTGTTCGGTAGACGATTTCTAAATGCAAGGTACGTGCATCTAAGTTGAACATTGATAAATTTAGTTCTGATGTCGGGGAGCAATGATATCTTATTGCTTGGTTCCTATTTCCAGTCAAAAGGGGGTACTTTTTTCTGAGACACCCGGTAGTATTCAATAGATTAGCGCACAGAAGACATGCACAGTAGTCTTTACTTATCTTAACGAAAACATAAGTTTCATAAGCAACCCAACACATAAGTGTAGTATCAATGTCACATTAACGTGGACAATAGCCACAAAAAGAACAAATATAATACATCGGTTTTTTTTTTGTTTGTTTTTTTTAAGAAACTAAGGTCCGGTGCTGTTAGGCAATTTCTTAAAGTTTTGCGCCATTTTGCTAGCAAAATTTTATGTGTTTCATATACTTTCAATGCTGGAAGTGAAGAGAGCTCCAAAATTAATTAGCAAGACCTCAAACAGGGCCTCCCAGAGGGAGTGGGGGTAGCCAGGGTAGTCACCAGGGGGCCCGGGGCCTTTGGGGGCCCGCAAGAAATAAGGTATGTATCTTTTCTTTGTTGTAGTTTTCTTTCGGGAACGATTTCAGGCCCGTTAGCCCATTGAGATTCTAACTAAAATCTAAAAGCAGCGTTTTAACAGTGCACAGGAGGGTGTGGCCCAAGGATAAAAGGGCGTGGTCCGAAAAATTTTCCGGCGCCTTAGGCACCAGGGCCCCCTTCCTACCCTGGCACTAGGGCCCGGCCCATCTCTCGACGGCCCTGACCTCAAAAACCAGTAAATAACATAATTTGCACTCAAAATAATTTCCAAAGAATTGCTATAACTGTACATTGACAAAACATTTTGCAAATTACAAAAGTTTCTTAGCTTTTTCAATTCAGATAGGGATGTTTTTTAACTTTCGAAAAAATTGAGCCTCCCGTTTCTTATAAGCGGTCTCCTATAAAAAGAGTACGTGTAGTAACCTTAAAGCAAGTGTGCAATGGTAAATAGGCTCCTCTATAAATAGAGCAAAGAAATAACTCAGACACAGCATTGTTTCTTAGCAAGATAAAATCTCATTCTTATGGTACCCTTTGTTGAAATTGTGTGCAACTTTGATTTGAATGGGATATTTTCAGATTTTCTTCTCTGCAAATTTAAGCTTTTAACCTTGCAAAAAAACCCTTTAAGCGTTGCAGTGGTTAGTGCCTTTGACGTCTATGGTTTAACACTTTCATAGACAAGGGGCTTGAATCTTTTCAAATAAACAGTGGGCCTTGAGAAGGACCGTTAAGACCTGTTCCCCCTTTAAAGCTTCAGGAAGCGTAGTAAATTCAGCACTTCTAAATAACCAAAGAATGCTGTACCACAAGCAGCCCATAACATACAACCATTAAATTTTCCCTAAGTCAACTGGTACAAGAACAAGTTATGTTACAGGAAGTTTTTACAGCCTGTTCGCAGGTTGTACTTGGCGTAAGCCTTTTAAAACTAGGGGAATTCTCCAAAATCCAACAGTGGATCTTCAGCTCTAATTTGAACATGCAACTACCTATCCTACTGGGAGATAAACTCAATACTTGCAGCTTGAAAAGTGCAATTAAAATAGCAACCAATCTTAACATAATAGCCAATTACAGTAGAAGCAGGAATAACTAAGGCACTGTCGTTTAGCAAACCAGAGATGTCCCAAAAGTTTAAACAATCTTTTCTGGGCAGATGGGTATGTTCTTTTAGCGTTACAGGACAAACCCTTACTCAGCAAAGCCCTGTGACACAGCTCTGACCAGTTTCTGGACAACCTTAATCTTATCAAACAATGCCCGGATTCGATTGTCTCAACAAAAATGTCGCTGATAATTAAGAATCGTTTCCATTCCTTTTGAATTTCAGATGTAAAAATGTAAAGTTAGTTGCTGAAAACGAAACATGAAATGATGTAACCCATAAACAGCTCATAACGTAAAGAGCTTATGAATTCTTCCCAATTTACGTGAACCTTTTCGCATAAGGAACTTTCTGATACAAGTCTTTGAGTTTCACAGCCTGCACGAAATTTGGTTACAGCCGAAGTCCTAAAACTAGGGAAATACTCAAACAACCCAAACATGGATCTTCAGCTCCATTTTTCTCCATTTTAAAAGATCTTACTTTGAGGGATGAACTCCAAAACCCGAAGCTTGAAAAGTGTTACTTAAACTATTCACAAATCGTAGCCAAGTCAATTCTGACGCAGGGAAAACCGAACCATCGCCGTTCAGCTGACAAAACTTAGAAATGACTTTTCGTTCTTCATTTACAACATTTTCATTTTGTGTGCTGATGGGCACTTTTGCTTTTGTTTTTATTTTATTTTGTGGCTACAGGCGATTGCGGAGCAGTTGCTTCCAGTTAATATCAAAGACTGTAGTATTGTCGATGGTGCATTCCTGTGAAAGACCTGAAAATGAAGCAAGAAACGCATCAGCTCTACTGTTTCACAATAACCCAGAATATGAAATGCAGTAAACAGTGAACTTGTTCTTACGGCTTAAAAGTTATCTCAAAGGCAATTCGTCCATACAAGCACCACAGCACCGCGGGGGGATGCCAATTTTACATGATATTCCATGTGAACACCTTGGTAATGAAGCTTACTACGGGCAAAGAGTGATCTAAGTGATGACCAACTTGCCGTTGCGCTTCCGAAGCTGAACCCTTAGCCTGCATGTAATCCGTCAAATTCTGCCAATCACCGCGTCCCTCGAGGCTCTTCGTCAGCATCATGTCAGCATAATTTCGACAAGAGTGTTTACGCAGCTGAACTCAAGCGGAGACATTGCCTTTAACAAAGTTGCAAGTGCCATTCTAAAGATGTAAACGACCGTCATGTTAGAATCTAAAAGTTTCAAACGCTATTACATCAATTGGACATAATGACCGGTAATAAATCTGTTTACTGATTGCTTATTTTGGGATTATTCCCAAAAAACACAAGGCAAACAACGAATAAATGCAAGCATGACTGGGATGATCTATTAAATACCAAACCCCGCCCAAAAATCGAAACTTTATTGGTGACACCTCATAGTTTATTGTATTCCAGTGACTATTTCTTCAGCTAAAACAAACAGGAGCAAAACGCTCCCAAAAGATCCACGTTGGCAAGAAAATCAACAAAATAGAGGTAGCCTGGAACATACAAAAATATGTTGCAAGTGGTTCTTTGACAATTAAACGACCAAATGATAAATAAATGATCTTAGCATCATAGAAGTAGCTGAGGTGCCAAAAAACGCCACTTTTGAGCCTGTTCCCGTATCAAATGAATATAACATTAATATAGCCTGGAATATAACTACAAAAACGCCGGAAACAGACATCTTGGTCAGAGAAAAAATTCTGGGATAATAAGAAATTGTAGTAAACTGAAGTAGTTAGTATGAGCTGGTTGAGAGCAAGACATGACCAATTGAAATGCAATTCAAACCAAAGGAGCGGTTTGAAGAAACACTTGATGCTGGTTTACCTGAAATAAGAATTTGCAGGCTAAATGTTGTCTTTTGCTTACATAAATTGCGTTTGGCTTAGGCCATATCGAATACACATCATGGAAGTCTTGGATCCTAAATCCACGTTTTCCCAATCATACACGTTTTTTTTTTATAAGAAACTTGGATCAGCACTTAGTACTAAAAGTTTCTTAATTTCGCATGAAAATTTCGGTGTTTTAGTACTAAAAGTTTCTTAATTAGTTTCTTATTTTTTTTGGGCCTAAAATTGCGGTATTGTTCGAAGTTGAGCCTTTTTCTCGAGAAAGGGCTTCCATTTTGCATTGACATTGTCATCAAGAAGAAGCCATGCACATCAAGGCAAAAATTTACCAATTTTGCAGTTAAAAGTCAAGAAAAGATGAATGTACCTTTGTTAGAGAGACATAGAATAAGAGAGACATACAGAAATAAAGTTTTAGAGTTTCTTAACTGTTCTTGAGCGTAGTACTAGAGTTTCTTAAATTTTTGGTCATCGTAGTACTAGTTTCTTATAAACCAGTTTCTTATAAAAAAAAAACGTGTAGTGTGCTAAAACGTTCTACTGGAATTAACAGACATTGCTACAGGCCGTTAGAGAAGGAAAAAACAGGACAGGTCTCACCGTAGTCTTGTGAAAGAAATCGCAAAACCTTACGAAATGCCAGATCTTTACCACGCCTTTCTGCTTTGCCTTCTATGTCCAAATGCGAAGGCAACTTGTCACAATTTTGGCTTTTAAACTGAATGCGAAAACCAAATCGAAAGATTTCCAAATCTATTGTCTATGAAACGCATACTACGAAAGATTGACTGCTTTGTTGGTCAACCTATTTCTACGCTTCTAATAAAAGTATTCTTTTGAAAACCAGCCAAATGCAAGGCAAGCAGTGCTCCAAATAATTCAAAAAGTGAGTGAATAAACAATCTTCTGGGAATTGAGTGATACGCGTTTTTTACGCATGTAACAACGAACAAATTTACGAATCACTGAGCACAAAGACTGATTGCTGAAAACAGTTTTCGTTTGCAAAAAACAACAAGACGCAATGCATGCAGCGTGCTAAATTATTAGAAAAGTGAATATAACAATCTGCTGATAATTGAGTGATGCGTGCGTCACCCATGTCATAAACAAAATGAATCGTAATCAAGGTTGTGGGACACCTGTTATAAGCAAACGCTCCCAGCATCTAGACTGGCTACACAATCTCTGTATGCTCCTTAGAACTGATGTGTCGCTAATACAGAGACTTGTTGCCAAACAGCATCTGAAATCGGACTAACTTGATAGCCTCGTTTTCATAAGCACCACAGGTGTAAAATGCGGACCACGGAATTAATATCTTGGCTGTTGTTGCTGCTGTGATCAGCAATCATCAAAGATGACTCTAGAAAACAACTTGTTGATACCAAATTTTATTCATGTGAATTTGAAAGAATTGCAGACAGTTTATGACTCTGACAACATTAAGCATGGACAGTGAACACAAAATTTAAATTTCAGAGGAGTTCAGAGAGACCAAAGATAAAGGAATCAAAGACTTGACAAGATACTGTAAGACATTACATCATTATTATACA
This sequence comes from Aurelia coerulea, assembly GCA_039566865.1. Classification (NCBI taxonomy): domain Eukaryota; kingdom Metazoa; phylum Cnidaria; class Scyphozoa; order Semaeostomeae; family Ulmaridae; genus Aurelia; species Aurelia coerulea. Next base: position 26,450,898 of record CM076943.1, on the reverse strand, counting down.
TCATCATTAGCAATAGGTTAAGTGGTATCAGTACAAGGAATTTTCAAGGGGAGTGTTCTTCACAGTATATTTGCTCCAAGTGATTTGCTGCATCAGATAATCTGTCTCCAAGATAAATGCCATATAAATGCATACTGATGCAAGGTCTCGTAATTATGAAGCAGATGTCTTGCTTTAAACAAACCCCTATGGATTAAAAACATTGACATCAATGTGGTTAACCCTATTTTAACCGGGGGGGGGGCGTTTTTCGCCCCCCCCTATCGAATTTTTTTTAATAGCTCCCAAACGATGGCACTTACAATGCTAAAACTCCTTGACTTTTCCTAAAATTTAGTTGGCAATCAGAAAATAGAAATTTCAATACCTATTGTTTGACCAAGTGACCACCACATGCCCATATTTGGAGAGTGGTCACAAAGAAATTCTTTAAAACGGCTCTAATTTCTTCCTTTGTTACTAAATCTCAACAATGTATATACCATTCGATTCGTCTTGATGAGTACTTTCATTTGATATATAATTTATTCATATTTGCTGACATCAGCAGTTTATTATTTCTATGACGTCATAAATATTTATGACGTCATATTCCTAATGAATGAGTAATTTTTCATGCAAAACTGATGGAATTACCTCAAATATCGATAAAGGTACTTGATTTCACCAATAATATGCGAAATTAATGGTTTAAATCATAATTATTGAGCTAACAATTTTGCATTGAATCAAATTTTAATTATTTAATTAGTTAATTCATTAGAAACCACAAATATCCGTATGAAACCATATGAAACTACAAATTAATGATATCATGTATTTGGATGGTTTTTTGCCAATTTTATGTAGCTATTTGCTAATATTGGGCCCTTTTCTGCAAATAGCTCGATTTTCTCAAAATTTGCATTGTTTTTGGTTGCCTAGCAACCAATCACGTGACTATTGATTGATTGGTACTATTTTTAGATTCTCCTTTGTTCAATTATGACACAGTGCAAGTTTCATTGTCATAGCTGTTATATTTGCGGAGAAAAACAGGGGGGGCGAAAAACGCCCCCACCCGGTAGAAAGTCACTTTTTTTTTACCCGGTTAAAATAGGGTTAAGTAACAAGTACTTGTTAAATCAAAAGCAAAAAATTATATCATCCTTTTCCTTTTTGTATGTGATCCAAATACTGGGAGGGGGGGGGGTTCTTCCATGGTAAAGGTACCTGGGGATGTGCGCTACGAGCAAGGGTACGTTTTGGACATCTAGTCAAGCCAAGGGTATCATGTTTACAGAAATTGGTCCAGCCAATGGTACCATTTTTGAAAAAGTTAGTCTAGCCAACAGTACCTCTTTAAATATGCTCGTGGCAGAGCCCTACCCAAAATTTAGCCAAGAACCCCCTCCCCTCGCGGATAAAACACCAGACAAAACATTGCTTGATGCACTAAGGCAAGAACGAGAAATAAAATGTTGGATTCATTTAATACCAGGCAACGTGGACCATTTTTGGTCATGTTCAAAAAACACCATAACGTTTTTTTATTAAAAAATTTAAAGATTATTAAATTGCTTTATTTGGCAAATCATGCATTCAAACCAAAACAACTGTTGGGGTGATAAAGTACAACAGACCAGCATTGCCAAGTAACATGCTTGCAGTTAGATAATATTAGAAATTGAACTACACGACCCAAATGTAAACGAAAACATCACTAACCTGAAGTAGACAAGGCAGTGTACTGACAAGACAACCGACACTTGACTTAGGCCTACACTGCTGTCTCGAAAATGCCTCTGAAATTGCAACAGCATTACATTTTGCCATTTCCCCTGTTAGAGCACCCACTTTATCATGCCAAATAGCTAGCTAAATTCCTTCCGCTTCATTTGCTTTTCAGGTCTTCAGGTCGATCAAGCTGTGACGAGAGCGCCGGTCGCCATTGCTTCTTCCTGAAAAACGCAGACCAAACAGGCCTCTTCTTCAAAGGGAGGTTTTCCAGTAAAAATAAGTGAAGAGAAGAAAAATTGATTGGCTACAAAATAATTTACAATTGTTTTAGCCAAAATGCTTTAATCAGATTACAAGCCCGTTTTTCGTTCTGAAAATTCCGATTTGAGACACTCTCTGGCAACTAGTCCCTCGTTGAGCTGGCCATCAGCAACAACAACAACAGCGAAATTGAGGGACTAGTGTAGCTAGTCTACCCAGCATCTTCCTCGAATTAACTGGGATATAAAATTTCATTCTTATCCCTATTTACCAATACTATGTTAGGCATGATTGAGATATTTGGACAGTAATATTCACCCTCATGGTGCAACAATTATCATTTACCCTTTGAGCACAAGGATGCAAAATCAGCAGTAAGAGATATGACACTCTTTCTTCAAATAAGATTCCGCCTTTTGGGCAATGTGATGATAATTTCCTTTGTCAAGAATAGAATTCATGAAAACAATAGAATATTGTACTGCAGAGAAAAATGCGCGCCAAGACAAGGTTGCAAAACTACGGCCCCGGGATTTTACGCAAAAGCAAGTAAACATTGCATTCTATTCGTTCTTTCTCTTCCACAATTATCACCCTTCACTTGAGCATTTGTCTGTCTCTATAACTTACCTTCACAAATAGACTTGGATAAAAATTTGTACTTTGCATCATAAATATTTTGGGGCTGGGGCCAAGCGCCATAGGGCCGAGGGCCGAGCGCCGGGGGGCCGGGGGGCCGGGGTCGGTGATTGCTAATAGCCTGCAAACACAAAATCCAATCCACAAGGAAATATGCAAGACTAAATCAAAATGTCAAACGAAATCATAATTCTGATTTGAATCATAAATAAAAAGACAAGATGAAATTAAATCATAGATTGAAAGCCGAGACGAAGAGCTTAAACAAAATAACAAACGGAAATCCTAATTCGAAATGGGAATGAAACACCCAACACTAAATCCAAAGTAGAAAAGTAAGATGAAATCCAAATGTAAATACAAAATCCCACTGTGAACACAAAAAGAATAAAAAATTAAAATTTGCAAGACGAAATCAAAATATAACATGAAATCTAAAGTTGAATCATAAATGTAAGGCGAAAACTCTCTGCTTCAAATCTTGGTGGATGCTATGTTGGGAGCCCCTCGTGTGCACAGTACATAGAAATAGAAAGATTAGAATGCGTGGTAGGTCACGTGATCCGTAACTACTAGTGGGAACCAAAATGGTAGCACCACGTTGGCAAAAAGCCGCGGGAAATCACAGCTTACCGTGGATCGCAGTGGACTCTCCGAATTCCTCGACAAGTTATTGGGAATTTCTAGCTTTAATTTGAGAGATTGTCCAACTAGTTTGAAAAATTTTTGTCTCTTTCACTGAATTTGGCTACAAAAAGCATTGGATTCCGGAGAAAGAGCTGCGTCCTGGCCAGAAAAACATTTCGTTTCACCAGTAAGAACTACGTAGGCCCGTCGCGTGGATGAAGCGAGGATCACAATCCTTCAGTAAGAGATAACGACTTCTTATTCTGAAACCATAGTTTTAGAATTTGCATTAATTCTATATGATTTTTAAGATTTCAATATCTGTCCTTTATAGGAGTCACAGTGGCCTAAGTCGTATGATGGAATATTCGGTTCTTTATTTTTTTAGTGATTTTCTAGCTCGATTTCATTTTTCGAGCTCGATTTCTTCAATACTCTCATCGGATCCGATTTTGAAATATCATCGGATCCGTTGCAAAATGATCGGATCCGATTATATATTCTCTATGCAAAACATCTATATTCATCAACAATGGGGCTATATATTTATAATATTCATCTAAAAGGTATTGGATTTCAATTGCAATAATTTTGGCATAAAACATTTAAATCATTTTTATAAATCATTTAAATGAAAATTATCGGGTCCGATTTCTAAAAATAGACAGCAAGAAAATCGGGCCCCATTTTTTATCGGATCCGATATTTCTTCGGGTCCCATAAATTATCGGATCCGATATTTTATCGCATCCCATAAAAAATAGGGCCCGATAAAAAATGGGGCCCTATAAAATATCGGGCTCGATTTACCGCAAGCGATGAATTGGATTTTGCCGCGCGGCGGCTTCTACTATTAACTATGTTGGTATGACGGGGGTTCCCGTTTTCCGAAAGACGCATTCATGATCTTCTTAATTTTCATCTTCTGAGTCTTCAGACGGGGGTTTCGTCAAGCCGTTTGTTTCACTTGATGTGAATGAAGTCCTCTTTATTTCATTGCCATTGACGGGGGTTGCTCAAGCTCAAACGCAATTCTCTCTACTTTATCTGGCCAGAAATGAGTGCCATCAACGACTCAAAGAGAATAAGGCAAATAACAAATACAAAGTTGTTGTTTCTCATGCATCGTCATTTCTTCGTATTGATAATCTACATATTATTACAAACAGGTATCTACATACCGTCTTCTTACAAGCGTGCAGTATCTTCTTTTTAATAACAACATTAAAAACAGTAAAAACCAGTATTACTCGGCAAAGTAGTATTCATACACGCAATATCATCAGAGAATCACATTTACAAAAATAAAGAATTTTATTTCAACAATTAAACTAAAAATCTACTTTTCTAACCTTCAAATATTGCAGGGTGAATTTAGTGGAAAGCCTGAGCGCCTCGTCAAGGCATCACCCACGCCCAGGTTTTCCTTTTTATAGGCTCTCCTTGGAATAAAAAGTTGTTTTTGCAGACAGTTTACATGCAGGGAATGTGAAGTAGAATGATCATTACAGACCCTTCTATAAAGCACATACACTCTTTTTTTAAAAGAATATTGCTTATAAGAAGATTAAGGCTCAGACTCATCCAAACCTTAAGAAAATAATAAAAATATTGCTCAGCCTCAGCTCCATATATTTGTGTCTCATTTTTCAGCCGTTGCCTGTTTTGCGATGTTGATCAGCGAGAATTTCGCGAGAGACGCATCTCATTTTTTCAAAAGACATGTTTCAAACTTTATAATAGTTAAGAACATTTTTATTGTTATAAATGCTTAATTTTTTCTGTCGTTTGACGATTTCCTCCTAATTACATGCCATTTCTTTTAACTTTGTTCCCCTGCAACCATAACAGATTCGAAAGAATAATTTAAGAATATGTTAACAAATATTCCTTAAGAATATGGAGGCTGGACAAAATTTATAGTATTCTTATCAAAAGAGCATAAGCCAGAATAGAAGTGTCACTGCGTTCTTCGAAAAGTGATTTTCTAAAAGGAGATCATACGCCAACAAGAAAAGGAAACCCATATTCTCTTTGCAATTAAAAGAACATGGAAAAGCATAACTTGATGACAATTATGGAAAATGTAAAAACAAAGAAATTGAAAATACACATTTAAAATTCACTTATCAAGCTAAGTCCTAAAACCTAGGAAAGTTGAGAAAAAGCAGAAAAATTATGCATGGCCCCTCTTCTCCCTCCAAGCATTGCGTTCTATACCAAACAATGAAAATGGGCTGTCTTTACCCGTTAGAGAACGCAATCCATAGGAAAGAAATTAGGGGCTCATACTCTATCCTTACCCTGAGTCCTAAAACCTAGGAAAGTTGAGAAAAAGCAGAAAAATTATGCATGGCCCCTCTTCTCCCTCCAAGCATTGCGTTCTATACCAAACAATGAAAATGGGCTGTCTTTACCCGTTAGAGAACGCAATCCATAGGAAAGAAATTAGGGGCTCATACTCTATCCTTAACCTGAGTCCTAAAATCTGGGAAAGTTGAGAAAAAGCAGAAAAATTATGCATGGCCCCTCTTCTCCCTCCAAGCATTGCGTTCTATACCAAACAATGAAAATGGGCTGTCTTTACCCGTTAGAGAACGCAATCCATAGGAAAGAAATTAGGGGCTCATACTCTATCCTTAACCCGAGTCCTAAAACCTGGGAAAGTTGAGAAAAAGCAGAAAAACTATGCATGGCCCCTCTTCTCCCTCCAAGCATTGCGTTCTATACCAAACAATGAAAATGGGCTGTCTTTACCCGTTAGAGAACGCAATCCATAGGAAAGAAATTAGGGGCTCATACTCTATCCTTAACCTGAGTCCTAAAACCTGGGAAAGTTGAGAAAAAGCAGAGAAATTATGCATGGCCCCTCTTCTCTCTCCAAGCATTGCGTTCTATACCAAACAATGAAAATGGGTTGTCTTTACCCGTTAGAGAACGCAATCCATAGGAAAGAAATTAGGGGCTCATACTCTATCCTTTACCTGAGTCCTAAAACCTGGGAAATTGAGAAAAAGCAGATAAATTATGCATGGCCCCTCTTCTCCCTCCAAGCATTGCGTTCTATACCAAACAATGAAAATGGGCTGTCTTTACCCGTTAGAGAACGCAATCCATAGGAAAGAAATTAGGGGCTCATACTCTATCCTTAACCTGAGTCCTAAAACCTGGGAAAGTTGAGAAAATGCAGAAAAATTATGCATGGCCCCTCTTCTCCCTCCAAGCATTGCGTTCTATACCAAACAATGAAAATGGGCTGTCTTTACCCGTTAGAGAACGCAATCCATAGTAAAGAAATTAGGGGCTCATACTCTATCCTTAACCTGAGTCCTAAAGCCTGGGAAAGTTGAGAAAAAGCAGAAAAATTATGCATGGCCCCTCTTCTCCCTCCAAGCATTGCGTTCTATACCAAACAATGAAAATGGGCTGTCTTTACCCGTTAGAGAACGCAATCCATAGGAAAGAAATTAGGGGCTCATACTCTATCCTTAACCTGAGTCCTAAAACCTGGGAAAGTTGAGAAAAAGCAGAGAAATTATGCATGGCCCCTCTTCTCTCTCCAAGCATTGCGTTCTATACCAAACAATGAAAATGGGCTGTCTTTACCCGTTAGAGAACGCAATCCATAGGAAAGAAATTAGGGGCTCATACTCTATCCTTAACCTGAGTCCTAAAACCTGGGAAAGTTGAGAAAAAGCAGAGAAATTATGCATGGCCCCTCTTCTCTCTCCAAGCATTGCGTTCTATACCAAACAATGAAAATGGGTTGTCTTTACCCGTTAGAGAACGCAATCCATAGGAAAGAAATTAGGGGCTCATACTCTATCCTTTACCTGAGTCCTAAAACCTGGGAAATTGAGAAAAAGCAGATAAATTATGCATGGCCCCTCTTCTCCCTCCAAGCATTGCGTTATATACCAAACAATGAAAATGGGCTGTCTTTACCCGTTAGAGAACGCAATCCATAGGAAAGAAATTAGGGGCTCATACTCTATCCTTAACCTGAGTCCTAAAACCTAGGAAAGTTGAGAAAAAGCAGAAAAATTATGCATGGCCCCTCTTCTCCCTCCAACCATTGCGTTCTATACCAAACAATGAAAATGGGCTGTCTTTACCCGTTAAAGAACGCAATCCATAGGAAAGAAATTAGGGGCTCATACTCTATCCTTAACCTGAGTCCTAAAACCTGGGAAAGTTGAGAAAATGCAGAAAAATTATGCATGGCCCCTCTTCTCTCTCCAAGCATTGCGTTCTATACCAAACAATGAAAATGGGTTGTCTTTACCCGTTAGAGAACGCAATCCATAGGAAAGAAATTAGGGGCTCATACTCTATCCTTTGCCTGAGTCCTAAAACCTGAAAATTGAGAAAAAGCAGATAAATTATGCATGGCCCCTCTTCTCCCTCCAAGCATTGCGTTCTATACCAAACAATGAAAATGGGCTGTCTTTACCCGTTAGAGAACGCAATCCATAGGAAAGAAATTAGGGGCTCATACTCTATCCTTAACCTGAGTCCTAAAACCTGGGAAAGTTGAGAAAATGCAGAAAAATTATGCATGGCCCCTCTTCTCCCTCCAAGCATTGCGTTCTATACCAAACAATGAAAATGGGCTGTCTTTACCCGTTAGAGAACGCAATCCATAGTAAAGAAATTAGGGGCTCATACTCTATCCTTAACCTGAGTCCTAAAGCCTGGGAAAGTTGAGAAAAAGCAGAAAAATTATGCATGGCCCCTCTTCTCCCTCCAAGCATTGCGTTCTATACCAAACAATGAAAATGGGCTGTCTTTACCCGTTAGAGAACGCAATCCATAGGAAAGAAATTAGGGGCTCATACTCTATCCTTAACCTGAGTCCTAAAACCTGGGAAAGTTGAGAAAAAGCAGAGAAATTATGCATGGCCCCTCTTCTCTCTCCAAGCATTGCGTTCTATACCAAACAATGAAAATGGGCTGTCTTTACCCGTTAGAGAACGCAATCCATAGGAAAGAAATTAGGGGCTCATACTCTATCCTTAACCTGAGTCCTAAAACCTGGGAAAGTTGAGAAAATGCAGAAAAATTATGCATGGCCCCTCTTCTCTCTCCAAGCATTGCGTTCTATACCAAACAATGAAAATGGGTTGTCTTTACCCGTTAGAGAACGCAATCCATAGGAAAGAAATTAGGGGCTCATACTCTATCCTTTACCTGAGTCCTAAAACCTGAAAATTGAGAAAAAGCAGATAAATTATGCATGGCCCCTCTTCTCCCTCCAAGCATTGCGTTCTATACCAAACAATGAAAATGGGCTGTCTTTACCCGTTAGAGAACGCAATCCATAGGAAAGAAATTAGGGGCTCATACTCTATCCTTAACCTGAGTCCTAAAACCTGGGAAAGTTGAGAAAATGCAGAAAAATTATGCATGGCCCCTCTTCTCCCTCCAAGCATTGCGTTCTATACCAAACAATGAAAATGGGCTGTCTTTACCCGTTAGAGAACGCAATCCATAGTAAAGAAATTAGGGGCACATACTCTATCCTTAACCTGAGTCCTAAAGCCTGGGAAAGTTGAGAAAAAGCAGAAAAATTATGCATGGCCCCTCTTCTCCCTCCAAGCATTGCGTTCTATACCAAACAATGAAAATGGGCTGTCTTTACCCGTTAGAGAACGCAATCCATAGGAAAGAAATTAGGGGCTCATACTCTATCCTTAACCTGAGTCCTAAAACCTGGGAAAGTTGAGAAAAAGCAGAGAAATTATGCATGGCCCCTCTTCTCTCTCCAAGCATTGCGTTCTATACCAAACAATGAAAATGGGCTGTCTTTACCCGTTAGAGAACGCAATCCATAGGAAAGAAATTAGGGGCTCATACTCTATCCTTTCCCCGTAGTCCTAAAACCTAGGAAAGTTGAGAAAAAGCAGAAAAATTATGCATGGCCCCTCTTCTCCCTCCAAGCATTGCGTTCTATACCAAACAATGAAAATGGGCTGTCTTTACCCGTTAGAGAACGCAATCCATAGGAAAGAAATTAGGGGCTCATACTCTATCCTTAACCTGAGTCCTAAAACCTGGGAAAGTTGAGAAAAAGCAGAAAAATTATGCATGGCCCCTCTTCTCCCTCCAAGCATTGCGTTCTATACCAAACAATGAAAATGGGCTGTCTTTACCCGTTAGAGAACGCAATCCATAGGAAAGAAATTAGGGGCTCATACTCTATCCTTAACCCGAGTCCTAAAACCTGGGAAAGTTGAGAAAAAGCAGAAAAATTATGCATGGCCCCTCTTCTCCCTCCAAGCATTGCGTTCTATACCAAACAATGAAAATGGGCTGTCTTTACCCGTTAGAGAACGCCATCCATAGGAAAGAAATTAGGGGCTCATACTCTATCCTTAACCTGAGTCCTAAAACCTGGGAAAGTTGAGAAAAAGCAGAGAAATTATGCATGGCCCCTCTTCTCTCTCCAAGCATTGCGTTCTATACCAAACAATGAAAATGGGTTGTCTTTACCCGTTAGAGAACGCAATCCATAGGAAAGAAATTAGGGGCTCATACTCTATCCTTAACCTGAGTCCTAAAACCTGGGAAAGTTGAGAAAAAGCAGAGAAATTATGCATGGCCCCTCTTCTCTCTCCAAGCATTGCGTTCTATACCAAACAATGAAAATGGGCTGTCTTTACCCGTTAGAGAACGCAATCCATAGGAAAGAAATTAGGGGCTCATACTCTATCCTTACCCTGAGTCCTAAAACCTAGGAAAGTTGAGAAAAAGCAGAAAAATTATGCATGGCCCCTCTTCTCCCTCCAACCATTGCGTTCTATACCAAACAATGAAAATGGGCTGTCTTTACCCGTTAGAGAACGCAATCCATAGGAAAGAAATTAGGGGCTCATACTCTATCCTTAACCTGAGTCCTAAAACCTGGGAAAGTTGAGAAAATGCAGAAAAATTATGCATGGCCCCTCTTCTCTCTCCAAGCATTGCGTTCTATACCAAACAATGAAAATGGGCTGTCTTTACCCGTTAGAGAACGCAATCCATAGGAAAGAAATTAGGGGCTCATACTCTATCCTTAACCTGAGTCCTAAAACCTGGGAAAGTTGAGAAAAAGCAGAAAAATTATGCATGGCCCCTCTTCTCCCTCCAAGCATTGCGTTCTATACCAAACAATGAAAATGGGCTGTCTTTACCCGTTAGAGAACGCAATCCATAGGAAAGAAATTAGGGGCTCATACTCTATCCTTAACCCGAGTCCTAAAACCTGGGAAAGTTGAGAAAAAGCAGAAAAATTATGCATGGCCCCTCTTCTCCCTCCAAGCATTGCGTTCTATACCAAACAATGAAAATGGGCTGTCTTTACCCGTTAGAGAACGCCATCCATAGGAAAGAAATTAGGGGCTCATACTCTATCCTTAACCTGAGTCCTAAAACCTGGGAAAGTTGAGAAAAAGCAGAGAAATTATGCATGGCCCCTCTTCTCTCTCCAAGCATTGCGTTCTATACCAAACAATGAAAATGGGTTGTCTTTACCCGTTAGAGAACGCAATCCATAGGAAAGAAATTAGGGGCTCATACTCTATCCTTAACCTGAGTCCTAAAACCTGGGAAAGTTGAGAAAAAGCAGAGAAATTATGCATGGCCCCTCTTCTCTCTCCAAGCATTGCGTTCTATACCAAACAATGAAAATGGGCTGTCTTTACCCGTTAGAGAACGCAATCCATAGGAAAGAAATTAGGGGCTCATACTCTATCCTTACCCTGAGTCCTAAAACCTAGGAAAGTTGAGAAAAAGCAGAAAAATTATGCATGGCCCCTCTTCTCCCTCCAACCATTGCGTTCTATACCAAACAATGAAAATGGGCTGTCTTTACCCGTTAGAGAACGCAATCCATAGGAAAGAAATTAGGGGCTCATACTCTATCCTTAACCTGAGTCCTAAAACCTGGGAAAGTTGAGAAAATGCAGAAAAATTATGCATGGCCCCTCTTCTCTCTCCAAGCATTGCGTTCTATACCAAACAATGAAAATGGGCTGTCTTTACCCGTTAGAGAACGCAATCCATAGGAAAGAAATTAGGGGCTCATACTCTATCCTTTACCTGAGTCCTAAAACCTGAAAATTGAGAAAAAGCAGATAAATTATGCATGGCCCCTCTTCTCCCTCCAAGCATTGCGTTCTATACCAAACAATGAAAATGGGCTGTCTTTACCCGTTAGAGAACGCAATCCATAGGAAAGAAATTAGGGGCTCATACTCTATCCTTAACCTGAGTCCTAAAACCTGGGAAAGTTGAGAAAATGCAGAAAAATTATGCATGGCCCCTCTTCTCCCTCCAAGCATTGCGTTCTATACCAAACAATGAAAATGGGCTGTCTTTACCCGTTAGAGAACGCAATCCATAGTAAAGAAATTAGGGGCTCATACTCTATCCTTAACCTGAGTCCTAAAGCCTGGGAAAGTTGAGAAAAAGCAGAAAAATTATGCATGGCCCCTCTTCTCCCTCCAAGCATTGCGTTCTATACCAAACAATGAAAATGGGCTGTCTTTACCCGTTAGAGAACGCAATCCATAGGAAAGAAATTAGGGGCTCATACTCTATCCTTAACCTGAGTCCTAAAACCTGGGAAAGTTGAGAAAAAGCAGAGAAATTATGCATGGCCCCTCTTCTCTCTCCAAGCATTGCGTTCTATACCAAACAATGAAAATGGGCTGTCTTTACCCGTTAGAGAACGCAATCCATAGGAAAGAAATTAGGGGCTCATACTCTATCCTTACCCTGAGTCCTAAAACCTAGGAAAGTTGAGAAAAAGCAGAAAAATTATGCATGGCCCCTCTTCTCCCTCCAAGCATTGCGTTCTATACCAAACAATGAAAATGGGCTGTCTTTACCCGTTAGAGAACGCAATCCATAGGAAAGAAATTAGGGGCTCATACTCTATCCTTAACCTGAGTCCTAAAACCTGGGAAAGTTGAGAAAAAGCAGAAAAATTATGCATGGCCCCTCTTCTCCCTCCAAGCATTGCGTTCTATACCAAACAATGAAATTGGGCTGTCTTTACCCGTTAGAGAATGCAATCCATAGGAAAGAAATTAGGGGCTCATACTCTATCCTTAACCCGAGTCCTAAAACCTGGGAAAGTTGAGAAAAAGCAGAAAAATTATGCATGGCCCCTCTTCTCCATCCAAGCATTGCGTTCTATACCAAACAATGAAAATGGGCTGTCTTTACCCGTTAGAGAACGCCATCCATAGGAAAGAAATTAGGGGCTCATACTCTATCCTTAACCTGAGTCCTAAAACCTGGGAAAGTTGAGAAAAAGCAGAGAAATTATGCATGGCCCCTCTTCTCTCTCCAAGCATTGCGTTCTATACCAAACAATGAAAATGGGTTGTCTTTACCCGTTAGAGAACGCAATCCATAGGAAAGAAATTAGGGGCTCATACTCTATCCTTTACCTGAGTCCTAAAACCTGGGAAATTGAGAAAAAGCAGATAAATTATGCATGGCCCCTCTTCTCCCTCCAAGCATTGCGTTCTATACCAAACAATGAAAATGGGCTGTCTTTACCCGTTAGAGAACGCAATCCATAGGAAAGAAATTAGGGGCTCATACTCTATCCTTACCCTGAGTCCTAAAACCTAGGAAAGTTGAGAAAAAGCAGAAAAATTATGCATGGCCCCTCTTCTCCCTCCAAGCATTGCGTTCTATACCAAACAATGAAAATGGGCTGTCTTTACCCGTTAGAGAACGCAATACATAGGAAAGAAATTAGGGGCTCGTACTCTATCCTTAACCTGAGTCCTAAAGCCTGGGAAAGTTGAGAAAAAGCAGAAAAATTATGCATGGCCCCTCTTCTCCCTCCAAGCATTGCGTTCTATACCAAACAATGAAAATGGGCTGTCTTTACCCGATAGAGAACGCAATCCATAGGAAAGAAATTAGGGGCTCATACTCTATCCTTAACCTGATGAGTCCTAAAACCTGGGAAAGTTGAGAAAAAGCAGAGAAATTATGCATGGCCCCTCTTCTCTCTCCAAGCATTGCGTTCTATACCAAACAATGAAAATGGGTTGTCTTTAACCGTTAGAGAACGCAATCCATAGGAAAGAAATTAGGGGCACATACTCTATCCTTAACCTGAGTCCTAAAACCTAGGAAAGTTGAGAAAAAGCAGAAAAATTATGCATGGCCCCTCTTCTCCCTCCAACCATTGCGTTCTATACCAAACAATGAAAATGGGCTGTCTTTACCCGTTAGAGAACGCAATCCATAGGAAAGAAATTAGGGGCTCGTACTCTATCCTTAACCTGAGTCCTAAAGCCTGGGAAAGTTGAGAAAAAGCAGAAAAATTATGCATGGCCCCTCTTCTCCCTCCAAGCATTGCGTTCTATACCAAACAATGAAAATGGGCTGTCTTTACCCGTTAGAGAACGCAATCCATAGGAAAGAAATTAGGGGCTCATACTCTATCCTTAACCTGAGTCCTAAAACCTGGGAAAGTTGAGAAAAAGCAGAGAAATTATGCATGGCCCCTCTTCTCTCTCCAAGCATTGCGTTCTATACCAAACAATGAAAATGGGTTGTCTTTAACCGTTAGAGAACGCAATCCATAGGAAAGAAATTAGGGGCACATACTCTATCCTTAACCTGAGTCCTAAAACCTAGGAAAGTTGAGAAAAAGCAGAAAAATTATGCATGGCCCCTCTTCTCCCTCCAAGCATTGCGTTCTATACCAAACAATGAAAATGGGCTGTCTTTACCCGTTAGAGAACGCAATCCATAGGAAAGAAATTAGGGGCTCATACTCTATCCTTAACCTGAGTCCTAAAACCTGGGAAAGTTGAGAAAATGCAGAAAAATTATGCATGGCCCCTCTTCTCCCTCCAAGCATTGCGTTCTATACCAAACAATGAAAATGGGCTGTCTTTACCCGTTAGAGAACGCAATCCATAGGAAAGAAATTAGGGGCTCATACTCTATCCTTAACCTGAGTCCTAAAACCTGGGAAAGTTGAGAAAAAGCAGAAAAATTATGCATGGCCCCTCTTCTCCCTCCAAGCATTGCGTTCTATACCAAACAATGAAAATGGGCTGTCTTTACCCGTTAGAGAACGCAATCCATAGGAAAGAAATTAGGGGCTCATACTCTATCCTTAACCTGAGTCCTAAAACCTGGGAAAGTTGAGAAAAAGCAGAGAAATTATGCATGGCCCCTCTTCTCCCTCCAAGCATTGTGTTCTATACCAAACAATGAAAATGGGCTGTCTTTACCCGTTAGAGAACGCAATCCATAGGAAAGAAATTAGGGGCTCATACTCTTTCCTTAACCTGAGTCCTAAAACCTAGGAAAGTTGAGAAAACGCAGAAAAATTATGCATGGCCCCTCTTCTCCCTCCAAGCATTGCGTTCTATACCAAACAATGAAAATGGGCTGTCTTTACCCGTTAGAGAACGCAATCCATAGGAAAGAAATTAGGGGCTCATACTCTTTCCTTAACCTGAGTCCTAAAACCTAGGAAAGTTGAGAAAACGCAGAAAAATTATGCATGGCCCCTCTTCTCCCTCCAAGCATTGCGTTCTATACCAAACAATGAAAATGGGCTGTCTTTACCCGTTAGAGAACGCAATCCATAGGAAAGAAATTAGGGGCTCATACTCTATCCTTAACCTGAGTCCTAAAACCTGGGAAAGTTGAGAAAAAGCAGAGAAATTATGCATGGCCCCTCTTCTCTCTCCAAGCATTGCGTTTTATACCAAACAATGAAAATGGGTTGTCTTTACCCGTTAGAGAACGCAATCCATAGGAAAGAAATTAGGGGCTCATACTCTATCCTTTACCTGAGTCCTAAAACCTGGGAAAGTTGAGAAAAAGCAGAAAAATTATGCATGGCCCCTCTTCTCCCTCCAAGCATTGCGTTCTATACCAAACAATGAAAATGGGCTGTCTTTACCCGTTAGAGAACGCAATCCATAGGAAAGAAATTAGGGGCTCATACTCTATCCTTACCCTGAGTCCTAAAACCTAGGAAAGTTGAGAAAAAGCAGAAAAATTATGCATGGCCCCTCTTCTCCCTCAAAGCATTGCGTTCTATACCAAACAATGAAAATGGGCTGTCTTTACCCGTTAGAGAACGCAATCCATAGGAAAGAAATTAGGGGCTCATACTCTATCCTTAACCTGAGTCCTAAAACCTGGGAAAGTTGAGAAAATGCAGAAAAATTATGCATGGCCCCTCTTCTCCCTCCAAGCATTGCGTTCTATACCAAACAATGAAAATGGGCTGTCTTTACCCGTTAGAGAACGCAATCCATAGGAAAGAAATTAGGGGCTCATACTCTATCCTTAACCTGAGTCCTAAAGCCTGGGAAAGTTGAGAAAAAGCAGAAAAATTATGCATGGCCCCTCTTCTCCCTCCAAGCATTGCGTTCTATACCAAACAATGAAAATGGGCTGTCTTTACCCACTAGAAAAAAACAGCGGAATTCCGCCGGGTTTTCCGCCGGAATTCCTGTGAATTCCACCGGGAAAAATTTTAAATTCCGCCGGAATCCCAGCGGAAGTCCACCAGCTTCCCGGTGGAATCCCGGCAAAATTCCTCCGGTAAATATGTTCAAACGAGCCGAAATTTTCCACCAAAATACCGGTCAAAGTCCGGCTTAATCTGGCACAATTTCAGCGGAATTCCGCCGGTATTTTAGCGGTATCAATCCGGAAATTTTACGGAAAAATGCCGGAATACATCTGGGATTATGCCGGGAATCTGAAAGAATTCCGGTAGAATTCCACCAGAAGCCCGGCGTATTTCCGTTGTTATGCCGTCCAAACTCCGGCAGTATTCCTGCGGAATTCCACCAAATTCCTGGCAAAATACCGGAGTTCATCTGGCATTTTCCCGGGAATCTGAAAGAATTCCGGTGGAATTCTACCAGAAACCCGCCGTATTTCCGTTGGTACGCCGTCCGAACTCCGGCAGTATTCCTGCGGAATTCCACCAAATTCCTGGCAAAATCCTGGAGGAATTTTTCCAGTAAGTTTGTTAAGATTATAGCCAAATTTCGCCAACATTTTCAGTCTTTTATGGTGTAAATAATCCCTATTCTGTTTCACCAGTGCCTTAGCGGTATTGACGAAGAACCCGGGAATTTGCTAGTATTCTATGTGAATCAAACACAAATTGGGTTTCTCTCCTAATTTTCGACAGCAACTGATTCAGTTGGATTCTGTTGCTGTTGAAGAGATCTTATTCTTCCCTCAAAGCCGTTCAAAGCCGTTCACAGGCTAAAGAGATCTTCTCTTGATGGTGTTCACTTTAAATGAACTTGATGGCCTAAACCTTATAAAATCACATAAACATGAAGCTTTTCAAATGTCTTCAAGACGAATAGCCTGACTCTGACTCGAATATGAAATAGAAATATATGAAATATGAATCCACCACAAATTGGGTTTCTCTCCCAAACTTCATTATGACAAAGAGCCTGACTCATTTTTTGCGAAAGCCACAATGAATAAAAGATAGAAAACGCATACCTCGTGCATCCAATGTTAGACTTACAAAAATAGACAGAGTCTCATCAAATGAAAGAGCGACATGAGCTGTGGACATCTTTTATCAAGTATTGCCTTTTGACCCACGAAAACCCTGGAAAGGTGTTACCGCTTTGACAAATGATAGGCAGGGAGGCCTGAAAAACCCAGGAAGAGGCAAGAAAAACCCTGGAAATCTCAGGAAGGAAGGGAGGGAGGCAAGAAAAATCCCTATCAATCCCTGGAATGGATAAGCACGATGTTCGAGCCCTACCGAAATCTCATTCGATTTATTAGCGTCACTGTTTCTGCGATCCCAGCGCTTGGGGCTAAAAACCGGTGAGCAAAACTGCACTTGATTGCTAAAAATCAAATTGCTCAAATTGCTTGGTCGCCAGAAATGGACTCTTCCTCTATGACGAGCGTTGGAGTTATGAAACCTTGCTTGCTTCTCTCATCTTTGTGGTGAACCAGAAATTAGGGCCTACTCATGTCCTCTGCTAGCTCTTGTTGTTTATACAATTTTAAACCTCAACATAGCTTTTTGAAAGACATGTCAGACTTACCGAATGACGCTCTTGTCTTGCTTTCCTTATGTTACGATGTTTTGATGTATCTTAGTTTTCCTCTGCACACTTCAAGTTCAGGATCACAAGTTAGGCCTAGACATTCCAGTTCCACTAAAGCAAATGTGCCTTGAAACTAGTTCTCCATATTCAGTATCCAAGTTTCTTGACCTTTTTCCAAACACCAACTCCATCTTGTGGCTCAACCGTCAAGTTAAGATCACAACAACAAAACTTATCTGTTACCGCCACATTTCAAATCCAGCAATGGCTTAGGCCATCATTTTTACAAAATCACGCGGTCGCCCCAAAACGAGGCCGGTGGATGACGCAATCCGCCAAACGAGGCAGACGGATGACGTAATCCCCTAATAAAGTGTTCACCTTTTCAGGAGGGGTTTAAAACAAATCAAATGTACACTTTAATAACATCATAAAATATATTATTGTTCGTACAACCTAACAAATAGGGGCTCGCACCTTTAAAGGCTCCTGTGAGAATCTCTCCAGCCTTGAGTGCTGCCGCTGAAAGTTACTCCAAATTATCAGATTTGTGGACATACGTAAAGCGATTCAAAAAAACTTTGTTGTGGAATTCCTAAAGAAATACTTTCTTGTCCTTTTCAATGTATTTACCCAGTAGTACCTTGGTAGCACCACAGGAGTACCACAAGAGTGCGAGAAACACTGAAAATAAATCCCTTTTACTAAAATAAAGTTGTATGATATGTTTTTGGAATTTTCTTTTTCATTTCAATTTTTTTGTTTTTTTTTGTAAGATTTTATGATCCACCGGTATTCCACCGGATTCCGATTCACCAAAATGTTCCGGCGGAATTCCACTGGTACTCAATTGAAGTCCCGGCGGAATTCCGGTGGACCCGTTGTGACCGCTGTTATACCAGTTGAATTCCGCCACCGGACCGGCTTTCCGGTGGAATTCCACCGGACCTCCGGAACGATTTTCTAATGGGTACCCGTTAGAGAACGCAATCCATAGGAAAGAAATTAGGGGCTCGTACTCTATCCTTAACCTGATGAGTCCTAAAACCTGGGAAAGTTGAGAAAAAGCAGAGAAATTATGCATGGCCCCTCTTCTCTCTCCAAGCATTGCGTTCTATACCAAACAATGAAAATGGGTTGTCTTTAACCGTTAGAGAACGCAATCCATAGGAAAGAAATTAGGGGCACATACTGTATCCTTAACCTGAGTCCTAAAACCTAGGAAAGTTGAGAAAAAGCAGAAAAATTATGCATGGCCCCTCTTCTCCCTCCAACCATTGCATTCTATACCAAACAATGAAAATGGGCTGTCTTTACCCGTTAGAGAACGCAATCCATAGGAAAGAAATTAGGGGCTCATACTCTATCCTTAACCTGAGTCCTAAAACCTGGGAAAGTTGAGAAAAAGCAGAGAAATTATGCATGGCCCCTCTTCTCCCTCCAAGCATTGCGTTCTATACCAAACAATGAAAATGGGCTGTCTTTACCCGTTAGAGAACGCAATCCATAGGAAAGAAATTAGGGGCTCATATTCTATCCTTAACCTGAGTCCTAAAACCTGGGAAAGTTGAGAAAAAGCAGAAAAATTATGCATGGCCCCTCTTCTCCCTCCAAGCATTGCGTTCTATACCAAACAATGAAAATGGGCTGTCTTTACCCGTTAGAGAACGCAATCCATAGGAAAGAAATTAGGGGCTCATACTCTATCCTTAACCTGAGTCCTAAAACCTGGGAAAGTTGAGAAAACGCAGAAAAATTATGCATGGCCCCTCTTCTCCCTCCAAGCATTGCGTTCTATACCAAACAATGAAAATGGGCTGTCTTTACCCGTTAGAGAACGCAATCCATAGGAAAGAAATTAGGGGCTCATACTCTATCCTTAACCTGAGTCCTAAAACCTGGGAAAGTTGAGAAAAAGCAGAAAAATTATGCATGGCCCCTCTTCTCCCTCCAAGCATTGCGTTCTATACCAAACAATGAAAATGGGCTGTCTTTACCCGTTAGAGAACGCAATCCATAGGAAAGAAATTAGGGGCTCATACTCTATCCTTAACCTGAGTCCTAAAACCTGGGAAAGTTGAGAAAAAGCAGAGAAATTATGCATGGCCCCTCTTCTCCCTCCAAGCATTGCGTTCTATACCAAACAATGAAAATGGGCTGTCTTTACCCGTTAGAGAACGCAATCCATAGGAAAGAAATTAGGGGCTCATACTCTATCCTTAACGTGAGTCCTAAAACCTGGGAAAGTTGAGAAAAAAGTGGAACATTTATGCATGGCCCCTCTCTTGCCGAAGCTCCGATGCTTAAAGTCTTCGTTTCCATCTTTTGTGCTGAATCTTCCGCGTTATTCTTGTGAAGAGCTGAAGGAGGTTTGAATCCAAGCCTGGATCTGTTTCTGTTGGCAAATTTGCTGAAGAATCATTAGAACATGACAAACATGTATCACACTGCATTTGTTAAGATGGTTATAATCGATCAAGGTCTTCTTCATATTTGTCTATCCATATCAGCAGTAAACTTACTTTCGATTAATTTCGTGTTTGTATTTTTTGGTAACGCGAGGGTAGTCAAGCTGAAACGCACGAACTTTGTGGTAAGTCTTTTTCCTTATCGACATTGAGATCGCAAATGTACAGCAAATATGTTGTTGGGAAGTTTGTTGGGAGCTGCGACTTCGTTTCTATCTGCGTGTGATCTTTCTATTTAGTGATCTCAAATTCGTTGTTCAACCTGCGTGAATATTGAAATTCATGTTATTACAGCAAAGGGGACAGAAATGAAGGAAAAAATTTCCAAAATATCAGGGAGATGAAAATCTTCCTCAGTATTCTGAAATAGGAGTTTCTTCCACACATGAAGGACAAGTGTATATACCATGTTTTCACTGTTTTCAGCGCTTTTTACTCTTCATGCTCCCTTTCAGTGTAACAAGCTGCACGTATCTTTTTTCAAGAAACTAAGGTCCGGGGATGGTAGG
This sequence comes from Aurelia coerulea, assembly GCA_039566865.1. Lineage (NCBI taxonomy): Eukaryota > Metazoa > Cnidaria > Scyphozoa > Semaeostomeae > Ulmaridae > Aurelia > Aurelia coerulea. Next base: position 26,430,597 of record CM076943.1, on the reverse strand, counting down.
CAGTTTCCTAATTTTATGCTCATTTTGCTTCTAAAAGTTTCTTACTATTTTGTATATTTTCAATGTCGGAAGTGCAGTGTAGAGTAAATTTTCATTTATCTCAAGGGTTCCCAAACTACTTGGTAAGATCTCAAAACAAGTCAAAGGCAAAATTCGCGCTCACAATAATGTCCCAGAAACAGAACTGCATATTATTGTGTAGGGTTCTTTCTTAACCTTCGAAAAATGGAGGCTATCGTTTGTTGTAAGCGGTTTCTTGTAAAAAAATACGTGTAGTCGCGGATCAAAATGTGCATGTACTGTGTACTGTTCAACTAACTCTTTTAACTATTTTCAAAAGCATTTTTTGTTTGCACTTTATTAACGAGATACTTTATCCATGAGGTACTTTTTGATATGCTCGATGCGTCGAAAATGAAGCTGAAATACTTCCTTCCTGTAGGCATGGAATTGGCTTTAAAGAAGCCGAGTGATTGTTCATCGTTTCTCACGTTGTATCTAAATGAAATTTCCGTCAAAGATGTGGATAACTAATAACTTACAGATCCATTTGGCTTCTCTCAATTCAACGACTTGCTATGCATTTGATAATACATGAACCAACAACGATGGCCCTTGGCCTGGTCTTAGTTACTGTTAGCTATCTTTCATTTCTCCATGCAATGCATATCTCGCATCTTCAACGATTTGCTTCGTAAGTTTCAACTGACATGATAGCGACCGTCATGCGTAGTTACGATCACGACGACAGGAAAGACCGTTGAGGTAGCGTGCATGGGATTATATTTCAATCAAATATTTGGTCGATTTACTTTGGCGCTCATTGGCTCACTAGCGCTAATGTCAATCAACCATGTCAATGACATGCTGTGATGGAAATTGCAACAACAGCAACAACAACAGTCCGACGTCTGGTTTTGCTTGGCGGCCAAACTTGCACCATTCATTGTGCAAGTGGTTTTCTCGTTCTTGCAATAATGCATTTTGAGTTTTTTGTTGTTAAACTTCGATCTCTGGTTGGTATTCGTGCGGCTTCAAATGCTTAATACAAAGATTTTTCGAGTTTCTCAATGTCCATAGATTTGAATCTGCAGATCCGACTATTTCATAATGTATTTTCGGCTAAAGAATCACAAGCAAGAACCTGATCATCATTCATCAACAAAACGATTCTGTGCCTTCTTTCATAGCTAAAATTTGCTTGCACCATTTATCAACCAAAATAGATCGATTGAACCGAAATCTTCTCAACTGCATAGTTCCCAACCACGGTTTCCTATCAAAAATCAATTGCTTATACTTCACAAACTTCACAAACTTCACAAAAATCAATTGCCTGTACTCTTCAGCGAAATGTTTACAAATTCGATCGTGGTAAATCTTCCAAGTTTGTAAATCTTCCAAGTTTGGGTGCGGATGTTTCAGGGCATATACAGGCTGGAAGTGCATTTTCGTGGAGAAGAAAATATTTTTACATCGCCCATCCTCTCAAGACCACAGTGCACGAATCAGTGGCGTAACGGAGACACTCGGGGCCCGTAGGAGTTTGGTAAGATGGGGCCCTTATGTTGGAAGGGGGTTGGGGGTGGTGCGTAAATTTTTGAAACCATGCCGTTTAAAACCTCAAGAAATCCACGTTATGTTGAAAAGAAATTGTTTACATTGGAAAAGTCAACAGTAAATTTAGCACATTTATATGAATTGCGTTTCGAAAAACTAAATTTAAAGCTTCTGCGGACAGTATTAGGGCAATAGGTGCAGTAAATTTAGTGCAGACTAAGTGTTCTCCCTTTATACCTGAAAGTTATCCATGCGAATTTTGCGAATATACACAATAGTTTTAAAAAGAATTTTAGTAAACATAATGCAAAGTCACAGTATGTTATTAGGTGCTCTTGCTAACAAGAATAAAGTTTCGAGACAAATTTTAGGGAATGAACGAAAACGGAATGAAAATTCAGTGTTGTGTACTTTTAGCACAGTATGGTCAAAAAGCACACAATACGAACAATTTGTCGGGGGCCCCTTTTGATCGGGGGCCCTTAGTTCTTGAACTAAGGTAGCCTAAACTGCGTTACGCCACTGGCACGAATGCACAATGTTAAATTGTGAATTGTCTGCATCAAGCGGTCGTTGCTGTTCCTAATTCATAATTTCCCTTGAATAGCTCTCGGGCGGTCTTGTTTGTTTAAGGATTAATGGAAATGTGCTGCTAGCGGATCTTGCGGCTTAAATATCTCGATCATTTGTCTCAATTTTCATTTCTGAAAGCAAGCAAAGGTCACTAAAGATATGAAGATGTTTGCTGACACTCATGATAACAGTTAGTTTTTCTTATCTTACGCACACGTGCTTTTTGTCAATCCCAGCTCAATTAGTGCTCATAGAGCAGGGCATAGAGCAGGGCATGACTTCTGCGGGGGCGTATGCCTTAAATTGACCACTGTGAGGGAGAGAGAGATGCTCTAAAAGCAACTATTTTTCCACCAATTTGATTCATAATTACGATCATACCAAGATATATCAACACATTCTTATTATTATTATTATTATTATTATTATTATTATTATTATTATTATTATTATTATTATTATTATTATTGTTATTATTATTATTATTAATAAATAAAAACGCAACTGTTAAAATCTTGGAACGTTTCGATTAAAAATCTTCGTCAGCACTACTTTCTAAAGGACAACCGAGAATGTATACTACGTGTACGTGATAAACAAGGCAAGGTAAAACTAAAGAATTGAGCATAGTTTCCTATTTGAAACTCTCCGGGAATTTGACATTCCTTTGATTTATTGTTGTTTGGTCGAAGATCTTTACCGTTACTCATCGTTTTCTGTGATTTGTGGGTTTGAATTGAGTAAAGAGTTCAATATAATCAGGGGAACAAAGACAGGTGACCCTTTGAGTGCACTTTTGTTCATATTAGTTATTGACAGAGTTTGCAAGCCGATGGTAAGAGAGGCTGTTGTTAGACGGGGCATCGAAGATGAAAGAAGAATTAATCCATTGCCATTGCAAGCTTTTGCGGATGACGTTGTTGTTGTCAATTATGACGCAACGATTATAAATGACATGTTTGATATCGGACAAGTTGCCATGGAGATAGCAGGTTTAGAAGTGAAACCCAGTAAATGTGCAGTTATGTATGCAAGGAGGTCTGGCAACAACTGGTACAAAGGCAAGGCAGATAAGAAGCCAACTGTGTCAATTCAAGGAAATGCCATCGAAGTTTATCCCCGCGATAAGTCCTATAAGTATCTTGGAAAGGCTCTCTCGCTGTCCGGTGAAGATACTGTTCAGGTTTATGAAGTTATAGAAAGTTACAAAGATCTATTGGAGAAAATAACAAGCTGCAAATTGCCTCTCTCTCTAAAGGCTAGTGCTTTAAATAACATGGCTCTCGCGAAGATTCTCCACCATTTTTACAATACGAGGTTTACAGAGGAGCAGTTGGAGCTCATGGATAAGTCCTTGGTGAAGGCAGTTCGAAATATGTATGATTTGTATGAAACAACAACACAACTCATAATCTTCTTACCACGTGAGCACGGAGGGATTGGAGTTAAACGTGTGTCAGATGTGTATAGGTCAACAAGGGTTGCATTTCTCATTAAGATGTTGAATCATCCCCAGTTACAGTTCAAGAACATTGCACGTCAATCTCTTGATTTAGATATGAAAAAACGGAAAGTTGCTGCAACAGATAATGATATGAATTTTCTTGGGTTTGAGATTAGTGAAGACGGGTATCTAAATAATCGTACCAATTTTGGGTGTCAATCAGATTGGCCAGATCTTCTCAGATATGCTAGAAAGCTAGACGTTTCCATTGAGTTCAGGCAAGGGAAGGCTGGAGTGATTATTAATGGTGAATTTTTTGATGAAGGTGCTCCACTCCAAAAGTTGCTATTCAAACAGACAGTTAATCGAGATGTGCAAAAAGCAAATCGATTGTCAATTCAAGGCCCCTTTCTCTGTATGATTGATGTTCAGTTGAAATCCTCCCATTCAATCTTTTACAACTGGAAAGTAAGTGATTTACTCGTGAAGTTTGCAATAAAAGCACGTTTGAGTCTACTTCCAACAAACTTCACAAAGCATATATGGAATCGTCATAATGACCCTTCTTGCCCCTTTTGCCATCAGCATACGGAAAGTGTCGCACATCTGATGAATGGCTGTAGAGAGTTTCACAACTTTTATAGTAGACGTCACAATCGCATTGCTGACAAAATATTTGAGGTGATCTCAGGAAGTTTAAGTGGTTTCCAGTTTCATGCAAACAAACTTGCAGAATCAATAATGACAGACTATGGTGATGAACTACGGAGGATTACGCATCGTAAACCTGATATCCTTGTCATTGACAATCAGTCACGTAAATGCATTATCTTAGAGGTGACTGTCTGCTACGATCTGTATTTTGAACAAGCACTAAACACCAAACAGGAACGGTATCAGCCGCTGTGCAGTCTACTACAGTTGTTAGGTTGGGATGTAGATCTGAAAGTGCTTTGCTTTGGCTCACTTGGTTGTATCAAAAAGGATGTTTGGACTGTTATGAGATCATTGTCAGTAGATAAGTTAATTGTAAAGAACACATTACAGTGGTGCTCAGTATCAAATTTAATAATGGCCAACTATATATGGAGACACAGGGTGAAGAAGTTATTCAGTTGAATTTTTTTTTTTCGGTCCTTGTTATGATCAGATACACTAAAGTTCTATATTACAATATTCATACTGAATGACTTCTAAATCTTGTGTCTTACACCGTATGAACTGATTATGAATGTAGTGGATAACGTATGCCTAGTAAACATAAGTATTATGTTAACTGAGCTGTCAGCTCGGACACTAGGGCAAACACGAATTTATTATTATTATTATTATCAAACTGTTTTTTAGCGTAAACAAGAAAATGAAATGGTTGGCACATTAGCAAATGTTCACCCTGGAGGATCAAAATAATCACAGACCAAACCTCCAAGGGATCCAGCCGGCAACCCCACGACCCTCCCATCTAGTCTTTCAATGATTCGCAAATTGCTGAATCCTGAATGGCTTGATAGGGGATTCCACCCTAACGCCACATGCAAAAAAACATGAAGCCAAATAGGAAGACCATAGAGCACTGCCAGCAAAACCCCCCAGAGACATCAGATACCATGGCAGGAATTAGGCCACGCCACACGCAAACATATCGAGTTCTACATCTGCAGCCCGTTCATTCAAACCTTTGGGTCAAAAGTTCCCAGCCTGTATTGCCAAAAAAGTTCCTTACGTCGCAATGAAAAGACATCATCAGCCCCATCAATCATTTTAACCCTAACCGTGAATTTACCATTGTGGCTCCCCTCAAAGAAATGACTGAAAAAGTTTGCTTGTGGGATTAATTTACCCCTCCCAAGTAATCCCTCGTTATGTTTGCGTGCGTAAGATCTGAAATATGATTTGTAAACATTGAATCTTTGCCTAAATTTTGTTTTGGTGCTACCTACATACTTTTTGTTGCAAACCTCACATTGTAGCAAATACACTACATTCTCTGAGTTGCAGTTATACCTCCCCGAAAAATTTTTGAAAGATCGATTTTCGTCCGAGTTTTCAAAATTATCCCCCTCAGTTATGACGTTGCAGATCTGGCAACTCTTCCTGCCATTGCACCTGTAGGTACCCTTAACCAACGGAGTCTCACCAACAACTGGCAATTTTGCTCTAACAAGTTCATCTTTAAGACTTTTGGCCTTCCGAAACGACAAAAATACCTTGTTTTGGAACAACGCTTTGTGTTCATTATCTACCAAAAGGAGTTTTGAATTTTCTTTTAAAATGTCATAAACTTTGTTGAGAGCTGGATGGTACGTAAGAACCAGAGGTATTCTCTTGTCGTCCTTATTTTTAGGTTGCCTATCCAAAAGACTTAAGCGATCGCGGCCGCGAACTTTGCTGATTTGCTCCAGAACCCCATTTTCACCATAGCCCCTATTAAACAGCCACCCCTTAAATTCCCCTACCCTCTCATTAAAAAAGCGATCCTCAGAACAAATCCGCCTAATTCGCAGAGCCTGGCTATACGGTATACCCTTTTTAGTATGACCAGGATGACATGAGGTACGATGAAGGAGTTGGTGAGTATCCGTTGGCTTAGTAAACAAATCTGTGATTAATCGATCACCCTCCCTTATCACCTGAACATCGAGAAAATTTATCTTTTCCTTTGACCAATTGACCAATTGACCAATTATTATTATTATTATTATTATTATTGACACTGAAGAAGATTTTATATCGAAACGTCTGCCCTGAAACAGTTGTGTTTTTTATCATTTTAATTTCTGTTTTACTTTGAAAGTGGTTTAGTTTATATTATTATTATTATTATTATTATTATTATTATTATTATTATTATTAATATTACTATTATCATTATTATGTACATTTGTTGCTCACTAAATGTCAATGGTAATGTGTTCTCAGGGTTTGGCATCAACAAGATTTCTCAAATCTAGAGAACCTTTCTCAGGATCCTGGCAGAATGTAAGATCACAGTTTTCTGCCACTCAGTAACCCGTGTCTCTATTCCAATGTCCTCCAATCTTTTCTTCAGTTTCTTTGGTGTTGTTCTAAGTGCTCCTATCACTATTGGGATGACTGTCACCCTCATGCCCCATAACTTTTTTATCTCTCGTGCAAGGTCTTGATGTTTTTCAATCTTTTCTACCTCCTTAGCGTTTACTCTCGTATCGTAGGGAACGGCAAAGTCTACGATTGTAGCGAACTTTTTTCTTTATCTATCACAATCATATCAGGACGTCTAGCTTCAATCACATGGTCAGTTTGGACGTTAAAATCCCACAATATCTTGCATATCTCATTTTCTTGTACAGGTTCTGGCTGATGTTCGTACCACTTTGGCTTTACTTCGATTCCATTTTTACGACACACTTCCCAATGGATTCGTTTTCCAACCCAACCATGTCGACGTTTGTACTCTTTTTGAGCCAACTTACTGCATTCACTAATGATATCGTTCACCGTTTCATCTACCTGTCCACACATTCTGCATTTACTTTCTTCTTGTGTTTTATCGATCTTTGCTTTAATGATATTGGTGCGTATTGCTTGTTCCTGCGCTGCCATTATCGTTGATTCGGTTCCTCTATTGATTTTTGATGTTTTTTTTGCGTCCGCTTTTCTTCTGGTGCACATTTTTTTTATCAAATACTGATCCACAGTTTCGATTTCCTACTCCATATGGTGAGTTAGATTCACACTTATTTTAGGGGCTAGTAGTCATTTCTAAATCCATTGCAAAAAGCAAGGCTTGCGGTGTTCAATGACCTTGCGTGAATGTAGAATTTTAGGGATGAAATGACCAAACACTACACACAACTTTTTTTGGCCATACAGCTACCATTATTCTCCAAAATACTGCGAGCCAGGTGTGCAATTATACAATCTTATATATGAAATTGATACCATTAAGTAGTCTATTTTTTAGACCAATGGTTTAGTATTTTGCTTACAGTTTTTGCAACGATTTGGCCTTACTATGGAAGAAATCGCCACAATTTCGTATTTTCTAGAGATATATAGCCAAAATTTGGCCCTCACCACTAAGTCAAAATTGCCAACAATTATTTTGGGAGCTTGAGCATTCACACGGCATGGAAAATGTTGCTAGACCTATATCAAGAATGAAACACTGCTCAGTCTTTCCATGATTCTCAGGTCCTAGCCTCAAAATGAAACCCCCACAGCATCTTCTTTGGAGGAAGCATGGGCGGGAGGTTCCTCCATTGTAAAGGTACCCGGGGATATGCCGTGGCGAAGTGTATACTTTTTCGGATTTTTCTAGTCTGCCCAAGGGTACGTATATTTTGTTGCAATTTTGGCCTAAGAAAGTTTCCATGATACGGGCTCTTTATATTCAATAGTAAAGTTGACTACAAGAATGACTTAATACCCTACCTCCGATCTACTATACCATACTACAAGGACGCTGCCAGGAGGAGCAAAATATCATGTCTGCCCCCTGGGATTAAAATAAACTAAAACACAACTAATGTAAACTACTAACAACCATACAACGCTACAACAAATACAGACAGAAATGCTAGTTATAAAGACATTTCACGAATAAATGTTTGAGCCGGTTTCACATTAGCTATCAGGCCATAATATAATGGTGAACAATCAGAACAGTGGCTGAAGCAACAGCAACGACAACAACCGTCCCCGTCACTGCTCCCCACCCAAGGTCCCCATCGCTCGACACCGCTATCGGGTCTGGATTTCTATTATAAGCTTAACCTCCATGTGAAACAGGCTTGCAAAGAAATATATGGACAGGACTCTGCGACAAGAAACTTTACAAAAATGGACTTAGTGGTTTAGTGACGTTAACTTGATACGGGGTTGTGCCATTGAAAGGGTAAGACTACCATCCATAAATCTGGAAGAATTTCTAAAAAGTATAACATAAATCCAAAAAATTTCCGAAAAGTTTTCCCATAAATCCGGAAAGCCGAACAATTTAACCCATGAATGAAGTTTTCCGAAAAGTGATACCCATAAATCTGAAAAACATAGAAAATTATTGAAAAGCATACCCATAAATCCAGAATCTATCATGAGAAGGTACCCTAAGAGATGGCACAGCCCCGTACAATGGACATAAGAAAATTTAAGCCCCCCCCCCATCCCCAGGCAGAGCCTACCTTCATTTCTTGTTGTTCTTATATTTTAGAATCTTGTAACTGGTACCGTTCCTTATACCAAAATCGCGAAAACGATACCCTTCCAGATGCCACGTCCCCAATACCCTAAATATACATATCACCCACTCCCTCTGCACCCTTAGCGATCCTCCTAAATACACATAGTGCCCCCTCCCATCCTTACCTCTTCAAACAGGCTTTTACACTGATTCTGGTTCCCAGGGTAACAGACTGGTAGTAATCGCAGAATCCTTTTGGGATATGGGAACGAGGTTTGTCTAGTGCTAATACTGACAAGCAATTTGGATTATGTCGGAATTGAGATAGATTTGGGCTTGCCCATATTCTTAAGATATGCGTGTGACCTCACTTGACCTGATGTTTGTACAAAGATCCAACCGCAAGAAATCGAAAACCACGTTACTTGTACTTTGTCTACACGGGTGCGTAGCAGAGAAATGACGAGAACACATTTTATTTTGGCATGAAACTTTGAAAATCATAGATGTATGAACCGGGGAGCACTGGGGTGATTTTGAAATAAACAAAAAAGTGCCCTTTTTATTTCCAGGAAATGATGGAAAAAGTGCCCTTGAAGTGCCGTGCACCCCCCCCCCCCTCCAAGTTTGAGATGTTTCCTGCGTCCCTGTTGAAAATGATAACGACCAATTGAACATTCAGAGCTTTGAAATTTTATGGAACACATGATAGACTTTATAGCAAACAAGTCCTAAAGTTTAAGAAACTGTCGACCAGCCTCAGACCTGAATTTCCAATAAAGATAAGTACGTTTTTAATTGCTACCACCCCAGGTACGTTAAATGCTTCCTCTACAGAGGCAATACAAAGCTGAGACGCACAGGCAAAATTGCAGTGTCTAACTACCCATGGTGATATTTGTATTATTTGGGTGATTAAGACACACACGTACATTTTATGAGAAATTAAGAATTTGCACCAGTACTGAAGGTTTATTAGAGTTATTAGCTATGCGCCCTCCTTCAAATTTTCAAAATAAGGCTTTTGAAGCCTTTTCAATGTTAACATTACTCAGGTACTTTTTGTAATAAGCATTTTGTATGAACAAAATACTTCTAGTTGCCTAAAATATGTTCCACGACTGCCTCCTTCTGGTATTCCCGCAGGTAGCCCTAGTAGACCGTTTGCTGTCCCAGGCTGGTATGCGTTTATTTCAAGTTTCATGAAGCATTCCTTAGAGCTGAATTATTTTCTTTCTTATGTATTTCAGGGCATGTCACACTGGGAACGATGGTCCTACCTTTTTCCGAAAACCGGTAGTTAGCGAAAAATATTTTCACCACCTTTGTCCCAAAACTCTGGAAAGCTGGTAGTTTTTGGTGACAACTTTCTGCTGTTTTTTTTTTGATTTGGCGGACAATTTTAACATGATCTACATACAATTTTACACAAATGCTACTGACAAAAACGATAAATACGCTACTGGAGAATGTCTAACATGAGATATATACTTGTCACTGATGATATTTGTTCCAAAACCGGTAGTTTCGACCAAATAACATTTTTCGAAAGCAAGTGGTAATTATAGATATGAAAGTACAAATGTCCAAAAACCGGTTGCCGGACATTGGTTGGACCACTTTAATGAAAAATTTGAAATTTCTGGCCATTTTTTCGGAAACCTGCCGGACAAAGGTGGAACCGCTTTGGTGAAAAATTGGAATTCCTCGTCTTTTTTCTGTAAACTTGGCAGACAAAGGTAGACCCTGCTTGCAGGTCAATTTAAGGATTTTGATATGATAGGAGGTTAACACACTTGATGTTTCTTACAAATTGATGAAAGAAGAAGACTGATTTGAAAATTCATCCTTTGTCCCAAAAACTGGCTGTTTTAGGCTGGAAAGTTGTACAGTGTGATAAAAGAACAGGATATTTTTTCCAATTCCTTTGGACAATCATGGGGTAATATTTTACAGTACTTGCCCGTCCCTGGGTAGCCTTTGGGCATTCCAAATTTCTCCATTGCAGTAGCAAGAAACTGCCCCCTACGTTGTCTCTGGCTGTTCTCACCTATACTCACGTACGGGTGTGAAATATGGGGGTCTTATACTCAACATTAGCTGAAAAGCATAGCAATAGAAAAGTGCTCAGTGAGTGAGATAACGAGATAGAAAAGATGGGGAAAAGATTCACCTTAAATGTATTGTAAAATGAAATTTGGCGTAAAACGCAACTGTTCATCTTTGGCGGAGCGCAGGGACCAAGACGAGATCCCTGTGATAAAGAACATACTGACTCGCATTGCACGTATTTTTGTTATAGAAACTAAGAATTCTATGAATAGAGTCTTAATTTATATTTTCCCTGTACCTACTGTACCTACTGTAGTTTCTTAATTTTTTGGCGATCTGAGAGTTGAGGCTCTTTTGGGCAATTTCTTATAAAAAAATACGTGTGTACCTACTGGCACTGATTGGCAAGAATGGATAAATGAAAGTAGCTTAGCAAAGAAAGCTTACAATGAGATGCTCTTACAGCCAGATGAAAAGTCTGATTGGAAAGTGACAATAAAATTATTCAATGATCCCTTGACAGGGACGTAGGAAGCATCTCAAACTTGGAGGGGCACGACACATCGAGGGCACTTTTTCCATTAAGCTAAAGGGGCATTTCTTGAAAACAAAAAGGGCACTTCAAGCATATGAGTCAAATCTTTCAATAGGGCACAGGGAAACCCGCAAATCTTCCAATTTCACGCTTATAAGCCAATGATATCGTCGTATCCCGATCACATGACTGAAAATAAGGCTTTCGAGATAAATTTTCGAGTACCTTCACGAAAATAAAAATGGATATTCAAGTAATAAAGATACAGAGCTGGTTTTACCACGAATCGATTCGAGAGGCCCCACTCCACATTTGTTTTTCTGCATTTAGTTAAAATCTTACCAAGGATCGGCGTTACATCGAGTTTCATTCCTTCGAAAATTGGCCTATGTTCAAGAATTCTTCAGGAACGCTACAAATAAGATATAGCTTTCAAAATTTCACATGTTACGTGAATTATGTCCAGGAATAACATGAAAATATTTGTTTTTGTGACTTTCGAAAATCCTAGACGAATTAAAGCTATTTGCTGCGAAGAAAGCTAATGGGCCTACCTTTACCCGCAGCAGAATCCCAGTAATCGGCATTAAATCACTCTTTTTCGCAATAATAACCAGCGGATATATTAACGAATAACTTCACCACAAATTCAATTTCTTTCCACCATTTTATCATCGATAATTTCGATAAAATGTGACAAGACTTTACAGCCTCTGCAGCAAACCGTCCAACTACCGTCGATTCAAAGTTTCTTGTTGCAACAGGAAAGCTTGCATAAAACAAAAGGTTTTGCAAGGCTCAGATCTCCCATATGACACAGCAAAATGTTACCATTGATAATAGATTGTACACCTTTGAGAATAGATTGCAGGGGAAATTTCTTTTCACAAATTATGTACTGTTCCGATGTGACAAAGAAATTTGCAATCTTTGAGAAATTTTTTATTTTCTCTTTATTTTGCAACGATAGAAAGACTTTAGGAGTGTGCAATCTATTCTCAAAGGTATCATTTTGCTGTGTCATATGGGAGACCTAAGTCTTGCAAAACCTTTTGTTTTATGCAAGTCTTGCAAGACTTGCACCGTGTTTGCAACAAGAAAACTTTGAATCGAGGGTAGTTGGACGGTTTGCTGCAGAAGCTGTAAAGTCTTGTCACATTTTATCGAAATTATCGATTATTAAATGGCGGAAAGAAATTGGATTTGTGGTGAAGTTATTCGTTAATGTATCCGCTGGTTATTATTGCGAAAAAGAGTGATTTAATGCCGATTACTGGGATTCTGCGGCGGGTGAAGGTAGGCCCATTAGCTTTCTTCGCAGCAAATAGCTTTAATTCGTCTAGGATTTTCGAAAGTCACAAAAACAAATCTTTTCATGTTATTCCTGGACATAATTCACGTAACATGTGAAATTTTGAAAGCTATATCTTATTTGTAGCGTTCCTGAAGAATTCTTGAACATAGGCCAATTTTCGAAGGAATGAAACTCGATGTAACGCCGATCCCTGACGAGATTTTAACCAAATGCAGAAAAACAAATGTGGAGTGGGGCCTCTCGAATCGATTCGTGGTAAAACCAGCTCTGTATCTTTATTACTCGAATATCCATTTTTATTTTCGTGAAGGTACTCGAAAATTTATCTCGAAAGCCTTATTTTCAGTCATGTGATCGGGATACGACGATATCATTGGCTTATAAGCGTGAAATTGGAAGATTTGCGGGTTTCCCTGTGCCCTATTGAAAGATTTGACTCATATGCTGGCACTTCATAACTTCAAGGGAAGTTATAATAATAACAATAACTATAATAATGTATCATATTTATACAGGGCTATTAGAAATCACCGACCCCGGCCTCCCGGCCCCGGCCCTCGGCACCATGGCGCTCGGCCCTCAGCCCCCACAAATATAGGTATTTCTTCGTTTCATAGCTGTCTGGCTGTTCCCGCATTTAAAATGATCCCAACGGTGCCGTTCAATCGAAAAATCGCAATGTTCGAAGCCTCCAAGAGCTTAAGAAACTCCTTTCAAGTAAAGTGAGAGAACTTCGAGGGGCCGGGCAGTCATCTGAGTCTCGCAAAACAAGTTGAGTATGATTTCCTAAACAAACCACAAATGTACACACACCACACGCTCCTTCGCATACAATTCATGCGCCTTCGTATTCGTTCTGGCTAACTGTCGCCCTGAAAACTCCTCTTTCCCTTTCGAAATTACGCAGAGTAAATTGTTTGTCAGTACTATAACTCTTTCTAAGAAACTAAACGCACCGATGGCGAGATGACCATTACCAAGAAATTAGGAAACTCCAAAGACTTTGTTGAGAAAGAAATTAATTCCTCTTTCCACTTTCTCATAACCTGTGCTTGCCTGTGTCCAAGACATTTATTGAAGGTCAAGGGGATCCCGCCGATTTAAAGAATTTTCGTAAAAACGATTTCAAGAGGAACCTTCAAAATTCTCATTTACATGAGTATTATTCCGTTTTGATTATGGTTTCGAAGTACACTTTACTTCATGTTTATTCACTTTGGTGTCCTGTCACCCACTCGAAAAGCTGTCCGTTCCAAGGTTCAATAGTGAAGAATAATGTTGAACAGTTTACGGTCCACATATTTGTAAATAATGCATCAAAGAATGCAACCATATGGAATGTGACTCCCTCGATTGACTACAAAGGCGCATGAATTGTATGCGAATGAGCGTGTGGTGTGTGTACATTTGTGGTTTATACTCAATTTGTTTTGCGAGACTCAGATGACTGCCTGGCCCCTCGAAGTTCTCTCACTTTACTTGAAAGGAGTTTCTTAAGCTCTTGGAGGCTTCGAACATTGCGATTTTTCGATTGAACGGCCACATTCGGATCATTTTAAATGCGGGAACAGCCAGACAGCTATGAAACAAAGAAATACCTATATTTGTGGGGGCCGAGGGCCGAGCGCCATGGTGCCGAGGGCCGGGGCCGGGGGGCCGGGGCCGGTGATCTCTAATAGCGAGGATAACCTTGTCAGTAATTGTCTTATTGCTATCACTAAGAGTCCTGTTAAAATTAAAGTGTGTAAAATAAAGGGATATAACTTACAAGAGGCAAGAGTAAAAACTGTAAAAACCTCAATAACAATCATGTTCTGAATTTAAAAACAAAACAAACAAAACAGTTAAGGCCTTCGCAGATAAAAAAACATATGAAATCAAAACTATAGAACCGCTCTTCACGACAAGATGGAGCCAAGCATCGGTAACTAGCATCAAGTATAGAAAACTTAGGTACTACAAATTATTTAATAGTAAATTGGAAATAGCGGAATACCTTGTTCATCTCAATGACTTTTCATTAGGACAGCAAGTTGTTAAATTTTGGTGTGGCGATCACGACTTAATGATTTAATGATATAGAAGTAGGTCGGTTTAAAAACATAGCTTTGGAAAATAGGATTTGCACAAAATGTAACGCTAGTTGTACTGAGGATGAGGTCCATATCTGCTACTCAATTGTGGGGAATACACGTATTTTGTTTCATAAGAAACCGCTTACAAGAAACGATAGGCTCAATTTTTTGAAAGTTAAGAAACAACCCTACCTGAATTGAAAAAGCTAAGAAACTTTTGTAATTTACAGTTTTAATTTTCCTGTCACACTCAAAATGTATTGACGCTGTACAGTTATAGCAAGTGTTTGAACATTATTTTGAGTACGAATTATGTGATCTACTTGTTTTGAGATCTTACTAAGTAATTTGGGAGCCCTTTAGACAAAACAAAATTAACTCTATACTTCCAGCATTAAAATTATAAGAAACACGTAAGAAACTTTTCCAGCAAAATGGCTGAAAAATTTAAGAAACTGCCTACCAGCCCCGGTCCTTAGTTTCTTAAAAAAAGGGTGTACGAACATCTAAGGCAACAATACTTGAATCAGGAAATCATGCAAACAATCAACAAGCTAAAGGATAAAAATGAAGCATTCAAACCGATAAATACCAATGAAGACCCAGGCAACATATCTGTTGGGAAGTATTCAAAAGAAACATTTAAAAGCAGAATGGGTATTCACCAAGGAAGGTTTAATCCAGGGAGCTCCAAAGGGCTGCCTGCTGTCCTTCGGCGCTCCCTGGTTTAATCTCTCTGTCCATTCACCCTAGACCTTGTTTTTACATAAGGGCATCGTTTTCGCCAATTTTCTCCGGCACAGGGTATCAAAATAAGGTAATTTTTCTGGAGCAGGTTGTCACTACATGGAGTATACTTTTCATCAATTGTTTCCAGAACTTTTGGTTATCATTTTGAGCGAAAAATTGTAGAGCATGGTAAAAAAAAAATTCGCGGGCACACCCCCGTACAAATTTAAGTCAAGTACCCCCCCCTCCCCGGGTAGAGCAGGCAAGATGATCTTCTGGCTGTTTGTAGCCTCCAAAGAGCTAGGCCATTAACAGTGCCATACTCCAGAGGTAGGTGGGGAGTCATTGCTTCTACTTGGAACACCCTTTTGTCCGCTCAAAGTTGTTATAACACATACCGGGTGTCTCAAAAAAAGTACCCCTTTTGACTGAACAAGGGAACAAAAAGATAACATTTCAGGACTTTTGAATTCGTAGCTACATTTTTTGGTCTTCAACTTAAATGCACATACCTTGCATTTTGAAATCGACCACCAAACACCGGAGATATGAATTCACAAGTTCAAAATTTGGAGTGCATCTGAAACCAGAGGTTTTGAGAAATGGCCTAGCCATAATTTGACACCTCACAGCACAGGCATTTTGCAAACGAATTTCCAACTTTGACCTTTTAGTTTATACCTTGAATTGCTTCAATTGTTCTTTAAGTGACTTTTCACTGAATCGGTCCTTGCATTACATTCGATCCCAAGTGTTTTGTATTAAAGAAGAGGAAAAGGAGCATGCGCATGGCACATGCACGCTTATTTTGGAGACATGGCACGACTTTATCATTCTTACCACATCTTTACTATATTTGTTTAATCATCGTCATGTCCATGGATCTTTTATTCTTTTCAAAAGAAAAAAACCGTAATTTAAAGTTTACAGGTACTTTGGAAAATGTCCACGATACAAATCATGACTAGTCCCTTTTTCAAAACCTTTGGTTTTGAGTGCACTGTAGATTTTGACTTTGCGAACTTGTATCTCCGGTGTTTGGTGGGCGATTTCTAAATGCAAGGTATGTGCATCTAAGTTGAAGATTGAGGAATTTAGCTGTGAAGTCAGGGAGCAATGATATCGTATTGTTTGGTTCCTATTTCCAGTCAAAAGGGGGTACTTTCTTTTTTTTAGACACCCGGTACTGTAGTTATCTATGTTACAACTTTACTTTGGTCCCCTGTATGACTTGGGTAAGTCCAGTTGGTCTGGCTTGGCTCCTTCTTTTTGCTTGGTACAACCTGTTCAACAGAAATGAGTAGAATGCCCCTAGAATGCATTCTTGATAAACTTTTTTGTGTGTGAAAGAGTCCCGACGAAGGTTTTTTGTAATGGTTTTTGAATCAAGAAAATGACAGTACTTTTCTTGGTAATGGAAACTAAACCGATGCGATATGTTCGGTGTTTATAAAGTGAAAACCGAAACCAAAAATTTGAAACGAAGACAAAGGCATATAAAACTATGATTCAATAAAAAGTAATGTTTACATCCAGTGAAAACACAGTAGTGTCCCGCAAGGGCGCGGGAGCCACGGGGGCAGGGTGGGGGCAGCAATGTGCCCTTTCCAAACATTCATTTCAGAGGACAAATAGGAACAAGGCTTTTTATACACCTGTACATTTCTCATAAAAACTAGTTAATATTTTGAAAATCAGCGACTGTATTTCTTAAAAATGTATTTCTTAAATGCAGGACACTACTGTAGATCTTTCACTGGCAAATAATTTCATGAATAAACGCAATCCAAAATGATGATGACGATGATGATGATGATGATGATGATGATGATGATGATGATGATGATGATGATGATGATGATGATGATGATGATGATGATGATGATGATGATGATGATGATGATGATGATGATGATGATGATGATGATGATGTTGAAATTGATCTTGCTATGATTGTAATTATCAATCAAACTGGTTGAAAAATAGTTGATTTAAGAGCTTCTCTCTCTCCATCACAGTGGTCAATTCAAGGCATACGCCCCCGCAGAAGTCATGCCCTGCTCTATGCCCTGCTCTATGAGCAATAATTGAGCTGGGATTGACAAAAAGCACGTGTGCGTAAGATAAGAAAAACTAACTGTTATCATGAGTGTCAGCAAACATCTTCATATCTTTAGTGACCTTTGCTTGCTTTCAGAAATGAAAATTGAGACAAATGATCGAGATATTTAAGCCGCAAGATCCGCTAGCAGCACATTTCCATTAATCCTTAAACAAACAAGACCGCCCGAGAGCTATTCAAGGGAAATTATGAATTAGGAACAGCAACGACCGCTTGATGCAGACAATTCACAATTTAACATTGTGCATTCGTGCCAGTGGCGTAACGCAGTTTAGGCTACCTTAGTTCAAGAACTAAGGGCCCCCGATCAAAAGGGGCCCCCGACAAATTGTTCGTATTGTGTGCTTTTTGACCATACTGTGCTAAAAGTACACAACACTGAATTTTCATTCCGTTTTCGTTCATTCCCTAAAATTTGTCTCGAAACTTTATTCTTGTTAGCAAGAG
Organism: Aurelia coerulea; assembly: GCA_039566865.1. Lineage (NCBI taxonomy): Eukaryota > Metazoa > Cnidaria > Scyphozoa > Semaeostomeae > Ulmaridae > Aurelia > Aurelia coerulea. The sequence goes on along the minus strand of CM076943.1, from coordinate 26,412,584 downwards.
CACCTAATAACATACTGTGACTTTGCATTATGTTTACTAAAATTCTTTTTAAAACTATTGTGTATATTCGCAAAATTCGCATGGATAACTTTCAGGTATAAAGGGAGAACACTTAGTCTGCACTAAATTTACTGCACCTATTGCCCTAATACTGTCCGCAGTACCCTGGGTACCAGCCTCTCTAACGTTAAAAATAGAGAGACTGGTTCAGTGCGCCCCTCTCCTCGTTCTGATGTGCCCATATTGACCAATCAGGAGCCAGTATTCATATCTGTGTAAGTGCAAAAGGTCACAGTGAAACAATAGCGAACACTTGCGATAAGCTTCGATGTAAAACACAGAACATTAATTTGGTTGCGTGACTGAAGAAGGCAACCGATTGCGAATAAGTTTAACGATACTGTCACGCGTTCAGCCATTAGAACATTTACAGACAGATGGGACACACTTGCCAAACTGCCCATGGATTTAAGGATCAACGATATTTTGTCAAGCTGCCGCTCTAATCATCGCAACGAAGTTGGGCCTAAATTTCACTGTTCTGTTGACAACCACCATCGTCAATCGGCGCTCCCGTGAAGCTAATAAAGCCTATTGCCCGTCATCTAATATGCAGCAAGTCATATTTACACCATAGAAAGGACATTTGTATCAGTATACTGGAAACAGGTAAGTTCGATTTGTTATTTTTCACTCACTGACCTCCCAATCATCAATTCATCATGGGCTATTCCAGTTTTTAATCCATGTAGGTTTATGATGGAAGGCACCTTTCACCGACAGAGTCTAGTCCTGGAAAATGAAGGGTGTTTGGCGGGTGTTTGCTATGAGGACGGTGAAATCCAGGTGAATTCCACACTAGAGAATTTACACAATACATTTTGGCACACTTTGAACAACAGATTTGCAAACCTGAGGTTATCTTGTTGAAAACTGGTGTACTGTGCACTTGTTGTGCAAGGGGCAGAGACAAGTATCCTTCCCATGGTACTTTTGCCTCTGAAAATGTGCTAAGTTTAAAGGATTACAGGGTTGTGCCATTTTTAAATGCCTTTTTCAATGCACCATATGAATTGGTCTGTATGCTTTTTCTGTCATTGCAGTATTTTTATGTATGCTTTTCCTCAGTTCTTCTGGATTTAATTACAGTATAACAAGATGGGCTAACCTTTAATAATGACTCATCTTTATTTTTATCTTAGGTTATCCGACAAAAGAACACATCTGTTCTACCAAATGACATCAGTCTATGAAACCATCAATGGGAACTCTTAGCAAAGAACTATGTTAATAAAGGAATCACACATCAATTTATCCTGAAGAGGTGCTGCTTGGATCTATAAAATGGTGGCTGCATTATCAGGAGAAAGCAGCTGCCATTGATGTTTGCTTATTGGCCTTTTCGTGTATTGGTCCACATGCTCATTGCAACTGAACAAAATTCCCGTCATTGTCTTGTGAAAGCACAATAAGGGGGTATCTGGCTTTTGTTGAAGAGAACTTAAAAGTGCTGTTTCAGATATGAACTATCACCATTTAGCTTACGTGCAAAATGCGAATATCATGTCTTGATATGATAATGTCTCAAACATAAAATACTGTGTAGTTTTCTGCTTACTTGCCTCATCTTTTGGCCTCATAAATTTACAGCACAGGTCAGTGTACATTGGTGGTGTTCTTTTAACAATTTTATAGAGATCAATGAATCGCCAAATTTTTTCACACTCCTTGAAGATTCTTGAAAGAATTTATGTGGAAAATTCTTGCGGATCATTGAGCGGTCTTGTGGTGTCAATGTATACATGGCCTGTACTGTATACTAGTAAGATCTAGCAGCAGTCACTGCAGAGATATGAAGCAATGACTTGTCAAATCAGAAACTCAGACACTAGAAATTTATTGTATCAAACAGATAAGAAACTCCTTGCAAAAATCCTCTCACAACACTTGCTCATCCCGATAATTTCGGCAAATGGCGAAGAAGTTCTTTCTTCGCCTTCGATGTTATTCCAGTAGGCCAGAGTAGCAGGCCCAGGCTCTCGTGGAGTCTGATTCCAGGATTCCAGGATTCCAAGATTCCAGTCCGTTGAATAGGCTAAGCTACTTCCAAATGAGCTCAGCAGATTTGCACCGGAACGAGGTTTGGGCGCACTGTACCAGACTCTCTGTTTTTAACGTTAGAGAGGCTGGTACCCAGGGTATGTCCGCAGAAGCTTTAAATTTAGTTTTTCGAAACGCAATTCATATAAATGTGCTAAATTTACTGTTGACTTTTCCAATGTAAACAATTTCTTTTCAACATAACGTGGATTTCTTGAGGTTTTAAACGGCATGGTTTCAAAAATTTACGCACCACCCCCAACCCCCTTCCAACATAAGGGCCCCATCTTACCAAACTCCTACGGGCCCCGAGTGTCTCCGTTACGCCACTGATTCGTGCACTGTGGTCTTGAGAGGATGGGCGATGTAAAATTATTTTCTTCTCCACGAAAATGCACTTCCAGCCTGTATATGCCCTGAAACATCCGCACCCAAACTTGGAAGATTTACAAACTTGGAAGATTTACCACGATCGAATTTGTAAACATTTCGCTGAAGAGTACAGGCAATTGATTTTTGTGAAGTTTGTGAAGTTTGTGAAGTATAGGCAATTGATTTTTGATAGGAAACCGTGGTTGGGAACTATGCAGTTGAGAAGATTTCGGTTCAATCGATCTATTTTGGTTGATAAATGGTGCAAGCAAATTTTAGCTATGAAAGAAGGCACAGAATCGTTTTGTTGATGAATGATGATCAGGTTCTTGCTTGTGATTCTTTAGCCGAAAATACATTATGAAATAGTCGGATCTGCAGATTCAAATCTATGGACATTGAGAAACTCGAAAAATCTTTGTATTAAGCATTTGAAGCCGCACGAATACCAACCAGAGATCGAAGTTTAACAACAAAAAACTCAAAATGCATTATTGCAAGAACGAGAAAACCACTTGCACAATGAATGGTGCAAGTTTGGCCGCCAAGCAAAACCAGACGTCGGACTGTTGTTGTTGCTGTTGTTGCAATTTCCATCACAGCATGTCATTGACATGGTTGATTGACATTAGCGCTAGTGAGCCAATGAGCGCCAAAGTAAATCGACCAAATATTTGATTGAAATATAATCCCATGCACGCTACCTCAACGGTCTTTCCTGTCGTCGTGATCGTAACTACGCATGACGGTCGCTATCATGTCAGTTGAAACTTACGAAGCAAATCGTTGAAGATGCGAGATATGCATTGCATGGAGAAATGAAAGATAGCTAACAGTAACTAAGACCAGGCCAAGGGCCATCGTTGTTGGTTCATGTATTATCAAATGCATAGCAAGTCGTTGAATTGAGAGAAGCCAAATGGATCTGTAAGTTATTAGTTATCCACATCTTTGACGGAAATTTCATTTAGATACAACGTGAGAAACGATGAACAATCACTCGGCTTCTTTAAAGCCAATTCCATGCCTACAGGAAGGAAGTATTTCAGCTTCATTTTCGACGCATCGAGCATATCAAAAAGTACCTCATGGATAAAGTATCTCGTTAATAAAGTGCAAACAAAAAATGCTTTTGAAAATAGTTAAAAGAGTTAGTTGAACAGTACACAGTACATGCACATTTTGATCCGCGACTACACGTATTTTTTTACAAGAAACCGCTTACAACAAACGATAGCCTCCATTTTTCGAAGGTTAAGAAAGAACCCTACACAATAATATGCAGTTCTGTTTCTGGGACATTATTGTGAGCGCGAATTTTGCCTTTGACTTGTTTTGAGATCTTACCAAGTAGTTTGGGAACCCTTGAGATAAATGAAAATTTACTCTACACTGCACTTCCGACATTGAAAATATACAAAATAGTAAGAAACTTTTAGAAGCAAAATGAGCATAAAATTAGGAAACTGCCTACCATCCCCGGACCTTAGTTTCTTGAAAAAAGATACGTGCAGCTTGTTACACTGAAAGGGAGCATGAAGAGTAAAAAGCGCTGAAAACAGTGAAAACATGGTATATACACTTGTCCTTCATGTGTGGAAGAAACTCCTATTTCAGAATACTGAGGAAGATTTTCATCTCCCTGATATTTTGGAAATTTTTTCCTTCATTTCTGTCCCCTTTGCTGTAATAACATGAATTTCAATATTCACGCAGGTTGAACAACGAATTTGAGATCACTAAATAGAAAGATCACACGCAGATAGAAGCGAAGTCGCAGCTCCCAACAAACTTCCCAACAACATATTTGCTGTACATTTGCGATCTCAATGTCGATAAGGAAAAAGACTTACCACAAAGTTCTTGCGTTTCAGCTTGACTACCCTCGCGTTGCCAAAAAATACATACACGAAATTAATCGAAAGTAAGTTTACTGCTGATATGGATAGACCAATATGAAGAAGACCTTGATCGATTATAACCATCTTAACAAATGCAGTGTGATACATGTTTGTCATGTTCTAATGATTCTTCAGCAAATTTGCCAACAGAAACAGATCCAGGCTTGGATTCAAACCTCCTTCAGCTCTTCACAAGAATAACGCGGAAGATTCAGCACAAAAGATGGAAACGAAGACTTTAAGCATCGGAGCTTCGGCAAGAGAGGGGCCATGCATAAATGTTCCACTTTTTTCTCAATTCTCTCAGGTTTTAGGACTCACGTTAAGGATAGAGTATGAGCCCCTAATTTCTTTCCTATGGATTGCGTTCTCTAACGGGTAAAGACAGCCCATTTTCATTGTTTGGTATAGAACGCAATGCTTGGAGGGAGAAGAGGGGCCATGCATAATTTCTCTGCTTTTTCTCAACTTTCCCAGGTTTTAGGACTCAGGTTAAGGATAGAGTATGAGCCCCTAATTTCTTTCCTATGGATTGCGTTCTCTAACGGGTAAAGACTGCCCATTTTCATTGTTTGGTATAGAACGCAATGCTTGGAGGGAGAAGAGGGGCCATGCATAATTTTTCTGCTTTTTCTCAACTTTCCCAGGTTTTGGGACTCGGGTTAAGGATAGAGTATGAGCCCCTAATTTCTTTCCTATGGATTGCGTTCTCTAACGGGTAAAGACAGCCCATTTTTATTGTTTGGTATAGAACGCAATGCTTGGAGGGAGAAGAGGGGCCATGCATAATTTTTCTGCTTTTTCTCAACTTTCCCAGGTTTTAGGACTCAGGTTAAGGATAGAGCATGAGCCCCTAATTTCTTTCCTATGGATTGCGTTCTCTAACGGGTAAAGACAGCCCATTTTCATTGTTTGGTATAGAACGCAATGCTTGGAGGGAGAAGAGGGGCCATGCATAATTTTTCTGCTTTTTCTCAACTTTCCTAGGTTTTAGGACTCAGGGTAAGGATAGAGTATGAGCCCCTAATTTCTTTCCTATGGATTGCGTTCTCTAACGGGTAAAGACAGCCCATTTTCATTGTTTGGTATAGAACGCAATGCTTGGAGGGAGAAGAGGGGCCATGCATAATTTTTCTGCTTTTTCTCAACTTTCCTAGGTTTTAGGACTCAGGGTAAGGATAGAGTATGAGCCCCTAATTTCTTTCCTATGGATTGCGTTTTCTAACGGGTAAAGACAGCCCATTTTCATTGTTTGGTATAGAACGCAATGCTTGGAGGGAGAAGAGGGGCCATGCATAATTTTTCTGCTTTTTCTCAACTTTCCTAGGTTTTAGGACTCAGGGTAAGGATAGAGTATGAGCCCCTAATTTCTTTCCTATGGATTGCGTTCTCTAACGGGTAAAGACAGCCCATTTTCATTGTTTGGTATAGAACGCAATGCTTGGAGGGAGAAGAGGGGCCATGCATAATTTTTCTGCTTTTTCTCAACTTTCCCAGGTTTTAGGACTCGGGTTAAGGATAGAGTATGAGCCCCTAATTTCTTTCCTATGGATTGCGTTCTCTAACGGGTAAAGACAGCCCATTTTCATTGTTTGGTATAGAACGCAATGCTTGGAGGGAGAAGAGGGGCCATGCATAATTTTTCTGCTTTTTCTCAACTTTCCCTGGTTTTAGGACTCAGGTTAAGGATAGAGTATGAGCCCCTAATTTCTTTCCTATGGATTGCGTTCTCTAACGGGTAAAGACAGCCCATTTTCATTGTTTGGTATAGAACGCAATGCTTGGAGGGAGAAGAGGGGCCATGCATAATTTTTCTGCTTTTTCTCAACTTTCCCAGGTTTTAGGACTCGGGTTAAGGATAGAGTATGAGCCCCTAATTTCTTTCCTATGGATTGCGTTCTCTAACGGGTAAAGACAGCCCATTTTCATTGTTTGGTATAGAACGCAATGCTTGGAGGGAGAAGAGGGGCCATGCATAATTTTTCTGCTTTTTCTCAACTTTCCCAGGTTTTAGGACTCAGGTTAAGGATAGAGTATGAGCCCCTAATTTCTTTCCTATGGATTGCGTTCTCTAACGGGTAAAGACAGTCCATTTTCATTGTTTGGTATAGAACGCAATGCTTGGAGGGAGAAGAGGGGCCATGCATAATTGTTCTGCTTTTTCTCATTTTTCCCAGGTTTTAGGACTCAGGTTAAGGATAGAGTATGAGCCCCTAATTTCTTTCCTATGGATTGCGTTCTCCAACGGTTAAAGACAACCCATTTTCATTGTTTGGTATAGAACGCAATGCTTGGAGAGAGAAGAGGGGCCATGCATAATTTCTCTGCTTTTTCTCAATTTTCCCAGGTTTTAGGACTCAGGTTAAGGATAGAGTATGAGCCCCTAATTTCTTTCCTATGGATTGCGTTCTCTAACGGGTAAAGACAGCCCATTTTCATTGTTTGGTATAGAACGCAATGCTTGGAGGGAGAAGAGGGGCCATGCATAATTTATCTGCTTTTTCTCAATTTTCCCAGGTTTTAGGACTCAGGTAAAGGATAGAGTATGAGCCCCTAATTTCTTTCCTATGGATTGCGTTCTCTAACGGGTAAAGACAACGCATTTTCATTGTTTGGTATAGAACGCAATGCTTGGAGAGAGAAGAGGGGCCATGCATAATTTCTCTGCTTTTTCTCAACTTTCCCAGGTTTTAGGACTCAGGTTAAGGATAGAGTATGAGCCCCTAATTTCTTTCCTATGGATTGCGTTCTCTAACGGGTAAAGACAGCCCATTTTCATTGTTTGGTATAGAACGCAATGCTTGGAGGGAGAAGAGGGGCCATGCATAATTTTTCTGCTTTTTCTCAACTTTCCCAGGTTTTAGGACTCGGGTTAAGGATAGAGTATGAGCCCCTAATTTCTTTCCTATGGATTGCGTTCTCTAACGGGTAAAGACAGCCCATTTTCATTGTTTGGTATAGAACGCAATGCTTGGAGGGAGAAGAGGGGCCATGCATAATTTTTCTGCTTTTTCTCAACTTTCCCAGGTTTTAGGACTCAGGTTAAGGATAGAGTATGAGCCCCTAAATTCTTTCCTATGGATTGCGTTCTCTAACGGGTAAAGACAGCCCATTTTCATTGTTTGGTATAGAACGCAATGCTTGGAGGGAGAAGAGGGGCCATGCATAATTTTTCTGCTTTTTCTCAACTTTCCCAGGTTTTAGGACTCGGGTTAAGGATAGAGTATGAGCCCCTAATTTCTTTCCTATGGATTGCGTTCTCTAACGGGTAAAGACAGCCCATTTTCATTGTTTGGTATAGAACGCAATGCTTGGAGGGAGAAGAGGGGCCATGCATAATTTTTCTGCTTTTTCTCAACTTTCCCAGGTTTTAGGACTCAGGTTAAGGATAGAGTATGAGCCCCTAATTTCTTTCCTATGGATTGCGTTCTCTAACGGGTAAAGACAGCCCATTTTCATTGTTTGGTATAGAACGCAATGCTTGGAGGGAGAAGAGGGGCCATGCATAATTTTTCTGCTTTTTCTCAACTTTCCTAGGTTTTAGGACTCAGGGTAAGGATAGAGTATGAGCCCCTAATTTCTTTCCTATGGATTGCGTTCTCTAACGGGTAAAGACAGCCCATTTTCATTGTTTGGTATAGAACGCAATGCTTGGAGGGAGAAGAGGGGCCATGCATAATTTTTCTGCTTTTTCTCAACTTTCCTAGGTTTTAGGACTCAGGGTAAGGATAGAGTATGAGCCCCTAATTTCTTTCCTATGGATTGCGTTTTCTAACGGGTAAAGACAGCCCATTTTCATTGTTTGGTATAGAACGCAATGCTTGGAGGGAGAAGAGGGGCCATGCATAATTTTTCTGCTTTTTCTCAACTTTCCCAGGTTTTAGGACTCAGGTTAAGGATAGAGTATGAGCCCCTAATTTCTTTCCTATGGATTGCGTTCTCTAACGGGTAAAGACAGCCCATTTTCATTGTTTGGTATAGAACGCAATGCTTGGAGGGAGAAGAGGGGCCATGCATAATTTTTCTGCTTTTTCTCAACTTTCCTAGGTTTTAGGACTCAGGGTAAGGATAGAGTATGAGCCCCTAATTTCTTTCCTATGGATTGCGTTCTCTAACGGGTAAAGACAGCCCATTTTCATTGTTTGGTATAGAACGCAATGCTTGGAGGGAGAAGAGGGGCCATGCATAATTTTTCTGCTTTTTCTCAACTTTCCTAGGTTTTAGGACTCAGGGTAAGGATAGAGTATGAGCCCCTAATTTCTTTCCTATGGATTGCGTTTTCTAACGGGTAAAGACAGCCCATTTTCATTGTTTGGTATAGAACGCAATGCTTGGAGGGAGAAGAGGGGCCATGCATAATTTTTCTGCTTTTTCTCAACTTTCCTAGGTTTTAGGACTCAGGGTAAGGATGGAGTATGAGCCCCTAATTTCTTTCCTATGGATTGCGTTCTCTAACGGGTAAAGACAACCCATTTTCATTGTTTGGTATAGAACGCAATGCTTGGAGAGAGAAGAGGGGCCATGCATAATTTTTCTGCTTTTTCTCAACTTTCCCAGGCTTTAGGACTCAGGTTAAGGATAGAGTATGAGCCCCTAATTTCTTTCCTATGGATTGCGTTCTCTAACGGGTAAAGACAGCCCATTTTCATTGTTTGGTATAGAACGCAATGCTTGGAGGGAGAAGAGGGGCCATGCATAATTTTTCTGCTTTTTCTCAACTTTCCCAGGCTTTAGGACTCAGGTTAAGGATAGAGTATGAGCCCCTAATTTCTTTCCTATGGATTGCGTTCTCTAACGGGTAAAGACAGCCCATTTTCATTGTTTGGTATAGAACGCAATGCTTGGAGGGAGAAGAGGGGCCATGCATAATTTTTCTGCTTTTTCTCAACTTTCCCAGGCTTTAGGACTCAGGTTAAGGATAGAGTATGAGCCCCTAATTTCTTTACTATGGATTGCGTTCTCTAACGGGTAAAGACAGCCCATTTTCATTGTTTGGTATAGAACGCAATGCTTGGAGGGAGAAGAGGGGCCATGCATAATTTTTCTGCATTTTCTCAACTTTCCCAGGTTTTAGGACTCAGGTTAAGGATAGAGTATGAGCCCCTAATTTCTTTCCTATGGATTGCGTTCTCTAACGGGTAAAGACAGCCCATTTTCATTGTTTGGTATAGAACGCAATGCTTGGAGGGAGAAGAGGGGCCATGCATAATTTATCTGCTTTTTCTCAATTTTCAGGTTTTAGGACTCAGGTAAAGGATAGAGTATGAGCCCCTAATTTCTTTCCTATGGATTGCGTTCTCTAACGGGTAAAGACAACCCATTTTCATTGTTTGGTATAGAACGCAATGCTTGGAGAGAGAAGAGGGGCCATGCATAATTTTTCTGCATTTTCTCAACTTTCCCAGGTTTTAGGACTCAGGTTAAGGATAGAGTATGAGCCCCTAATTTCTTTCCTATGGATTGCGTTCTCTAACGGGTAAAGACAGCCCATTTTCATTGTTTGGTATAGAACGCAATGGTTGGAGGGAGAAGAGGGGCCATGCATAATTTTTCTGCTTTTTCTCAACTTTCCTAGGTTTTAGGACTCAGGGTAAGGATAGAGTATGAGCCCCTAATTTCTTTCCTATGGATTGCGTTCTCTAACGGGTAAAGACAACCCATTTTCATTGTTTGGTATAGAACGCAATGCTTGGAGAGAGAAGAGGGGCCATGCATAATTTCTCTGCTTTTTCTCAACTTTCCCAGGTTTTAGGACTCAGGTTAAGGATAGAGTATGAGCCCCTAATTTCTTTCCTATGGATTGCGTTCTCTAACGGGTAAAGACAGCCCATTTTCATTGTTTGGTATAGAACGCAATGCTTGGAGGGAGAAGAGGGGCCATGCATAATTTTTCTGCATTTTCTCAACTTTCCTAGGTTTTAGGACTCAGGTTAAGGATAGAGTATGAGCCCCTAATTTCTTTCCTATGGATTGCGTTCTCTAACGGGTAAAGACAGCCCATTTTCATTGTTTGGTATAGAACGCAATGGTTGGAGGGAGAAGAGGGGCCATGCATAATTTCTCTGCTTTTTCTCAACTTTCCCAGGTTTTAGGACTCAGGTTAAGGATAGAGTATGAGCCCCTAATTTCTTTCCTATGGATTGCGTTCTCTAACGGGTAAAGACAGCCCATTTTCATTGTTTGGTATAGAACGCAATGCTTGGAGGGAGAAGAGGGGCCATGCATAATTTTTCTGCTTTTTCTCAACTTTCCCAGGCTTTAGGACTCAGGTTAAGGATAGAGTATGAGCCCCTAATTTCTTTACTATGGATTGCGTTCTCTAACGGGTAAAGACAGCCCATTTTCATTGTTTGGTATAGAACGCAATGCTTGGAGGGAGAAGAGGGGCCATGCATAATTTTTCTGCATTTTCTCAACTTTCCCAGGTTTTAGGACTCAGGTTAAGGATAGAGTATGAGCCCCTAATTTCTTTCCTATGGATTGCGTTCTCTAACGGGTAAAGACAGCCCATTTTCATTGTTTGGTATAGAACGCAATGCTTGGAGGGAGAAGAGGGGCCATGCATAATTTATCTGCTTTTTCTCAATTTTCAGGTTTTAGGACTCAGGTAAAGGATAGAGTATGAGCCCCTAATTTCTTTCCTATGGATTGCGTTCTCTAACGGGTAAAGACAACCCATTTTCATTGTTTGGTATAGAACGCAATGCTTGGAGAGAGAAGAGGGGCCATGCATAATTTTTCTGCATTTTCTCAACTTTCCCAGGTTTTAGGACTCAGGTTAAGGATAGAGTATGAGCCCCTAATTTCTTTCCTATGGATTGCGTTCTCTAACGGGTAAAGACAGCCCATTTTCATTGTTTGGTATAGAACGCAATGGTTGGAGTGAGAAGAGGGGCCATGCATAATTTTTCTGCTTTTTCTCAACTTTCCTAGGTTTTAGGACTCAGGGTAAGGATAGAGTATGAGCCCCTAATTTCTTTCCTATGGATTGCGTTCTCTAACGGGTAAAGACAGCCCATTTTCATTGTTTGGTATAGAACGCAATGCTTGGAGAGAGAAGAGGGGCCATGCATAATTTCTCTGCTTTTTCTCAACTTTCCCAGGTTTTAGGACTCAGGTTAAGGATAGAGTATGAGCCCCTAATTTCTTTCCTATGGATTGCGTTCTCTAACGGGTAAAGACAGCCCATTTTCATTGTTTGGTATAGAACGCAATGCTTGGAGGGAGAAGAGGGGCCATGCATAATTTTTCTGCTTTTTCTCAACTTTCCCAGGCTTTAGGACTCAGGTTAAGGATAGAGTATGAGCCCCTAATTTCTTTACTATGGATTGCGTTCTCTAACGGGTAAAGACATCCCATTTTCATTGTTTGGTATAGAACGCAATGCTTGGAGGGAGAAGAGGGGCCATGCATAATTTTTCTGCATTTTCTCAACTTTCCCAGGTTTTAGGACTCAGGTTAAGGATAGAGTATGAGCCCCTAATTTCTTTCCTATGGATTGCGTTCTCTAACGGGTAAAGACAGCCCATTTTCATTGTTTGGTATAGAACGCAATGCTTGGAGGGAGAAGAGGGGCCATGCATAATTTATCTGCTTTTTCTCAATTTTCAGGTTTTAGGACTCAGGTAAAGGATAGAGTATGAGCCCCTAATTTCTTTCCTATGGATTGCGTTCTCTAACGGGTAAAGACAACCCATTTTCATTGTTTGGTATAGAACGCAATGCTTGGAGAGAGAAGAGGGGCCATGCATAATTTTTCTGCATTTTCTCAACTTTCCCAGGTTTTAGGACTCAGGTTAAGGATAGAGTATGAGCCCCTAATTTCTTTCCTATGGATTGCGTTCTTTAACGGGTAAAGACAGCCCATTTTCATTGTTTGGTATAGAACGCAATGGTTGGAGGGAGAAGAGGGGCCATGCATAATTTTTCTGCTTTTTCTCAACTTTCCTAGGTTTTAGGACTCAGGTTAAGGATAGAGTATGAGCCCCTAATTTCTTTCCTATGGATTGCGTTCTCTAACGGGTAAAGACAGCCCATTTTCATTGTTTGGTATATAACGCAATGCTTGGAGGGAGAAGAGGGGCCATGCATAATTTATCTGCTTTTTCTCAATTTCCCAGGTTTTAGGACTCAGGTAAAGGATAGAGTATGAGCCCCTAATTTCTTTCCTATGGATTGCGTTCTCTAACGGGTAAAGACAACCCATTTTCATTGTTTGGTATAGAACGCAATGCTTGGAGAGAGAAGAGGGGCCATGCATAATTTCTCTGCTTTTTCTCAACTTTCCCAGGTTTTAGGACTCAGGTTAAGGATAGAGTATGAGCCCCTAATTTCTTTCCTATGGATTGCGTTCTCTAACGGGTAAAGACAGCCCATTTTCATTGTTTGGTATAGAACGCAATGCTTGGAGGGAGAAGAGGGGCCATGCATAGTTTTTCTGCTTTTTCTCAACTTTCCCAGGTTTTAGGACTCGGGTTAAGGATAGAGTATGAGCCCCTAATTTCTTTCCTATGGATTGCGTTCTCTAACGGGTAAAGACAGCCCATTTTCATTGTTTGGTATAGAACGCAATGCTTGGAGGGAGAAGAGGGGCCATGCATAATTTTTCTGCTTTTTCTCAACTTTCCCAGGTTTTAGGACTCAGGTTAAGGATAGAGTATGAGCCCCTAATTTCTTTCCTATAGATTGCGTTCTCTAACGGGTAAAGACAGCCCATTTTCATTGTTTGGTATAGAACGCAATGCTTGGAGGGAGAAGAGGGGCCATGCATAATTTTTCTGCTTTTTCTCAACTTTCCTAGGTTTTAGGACTCAGGGTAAGGATAGAGTATGAGCCCCTAATTTCTTTCCTATGGATTGCGTTTTCTAACGGGTAAAGACAGCCCATTTTCATTGTTTGGTATAGAACGCAATGCTTGGAGGGAGAAGAGGGGCCATGCATAATTTTTCTGCTTTTTCTCAACTTTCCCAGGTTTTAGGACTCAGGTTAAGGATAGAGTATGAGCCCCTAATTTCTTTCCTATGGATTGCGTTCTCTAACGGGTAAAGACAGCCCATTTTCATTGTTTGGTATAGAACGCAATGCTTGGAGGGAGAAGAGGGGCCATGCATAATTTTTCTGCTTTTTCTCAACTTTCCTAGGTTTTAGGACTCAGGGTAAGGATAGAGTATGAGCCCCTAATTTCTTTCCTATGGATTGCGTTCTCTAACGGGTAAAGACAGCCCATTTTCATTGTTTGGTATAGAACGCAATGCTTGGAGGGAGAAGAGGGGCCATGCATAATTTTTCTGCTTTTTCTCAACTTTCCTAGGTTTTAGGACTCAGGGTAAGGATAGAGTATGAGCCCCTAATTTCTTTCCTATGGATTGCGTTTTCTAACGGGTAAAGACAGCCCATTTTCATTGTTTGGTATAGAACGCAATGCTTGGAGGGAGAAGAGGGGCCATGCATAATTTTTCTGCTTTTTCTCAACTTTCCTAGGTTTTAGGACTCAGGGTAAGGATGGAGTATGAGCCCCTAATTTCTTTCCTATGGATTGCGTTCTCTAACGGGTAAAGACAACCCATTTTCATTGTTTGGTATAGAACGCAATGCTTGGAGAGAGAAGAGGGGCCATGCATAATTTTTCTGCTTTTTCTCAACTTTCCCAGGCTTTAGGACTCAGGTTAAGGATAGAGTATGAGCCCCTAATTTCTTTCCTATGGATTGCGTTCTCTAACGGGTAAAGACAGCCCATTTTCATTGTTTGGTATAGAACGCAATGCTTGGAGGGAGAAGAGGGGCCATGCATAATTTTTCTGCTTTTTCTCAACTTTCCCAGGCTTTAGGACTCAGGTTAAGGATAGAGTATGAGCCCCTAATTTCTTTCCTATGGATTGCGTTCTCTAACGGGTAAAGACAGCCCATTTTCATTGTTTGGTATAGAACGCAATGCTTGGAGGGAGAAGAGGGGCCATGCATAATTTTTCTGCTTTTTCTCAACTTTCCCAGGCTTTAGGACTCAGGTTAAGGATAGAGTATGAGCCCCTAATTTCTTTACTATGGATTGCGTTCTCTAACGGGTAAAGACAGCCCATTTTCATTGTTTGGTATAGAACGCAATGCTTGGAGGGAGAAGAGGGGCCATGCATAATTTTTCTGCATTTTCTCAACTTTCCCAGGTTTTAGGACTCAGGTTAAGGATAGAGTATGAGCCCCTAATTTCTTTCCTATGGATTGCGTTCTCTAACGGGTAAAGACAGCCCATTTTCATTGTTTGGTATAGAACGCAATGCTTGGAGGGAGAAGAGGGGCCATGCATAATTTATCTGCTTTTTCTCAATTTTCAGGTTTTAGGACTCAGGTAAAGGATAGAGTATGAGCCCCTAATTTCTTTCCTATGGATTGCGTTCTCTAACGGGTAAAGACAACCCATTTTCATTGTTTGGTATAGAACGCAATGCTTGGAGAGAGAAGAGGGGCCATGCATAATTTTTCTGCATTTTCTCAACTTTCCCAGGTTTTAGGACTCAGGTTAAGGATAGAGTATGAGCCCCTAATTTCTTTCCTATGGATTGCGTTCTCTAACGGGTAAAGACAGCCCATTTTCATTGTTTGGTATAGAACGCAATGGTTGGAGGGAGAAGAGGGGCCATGCATAATTTTTCTGCTTTTTCTCAACTTTCCTAGGTTTTAGGACTCAGGGTAAGGATAGAGTATGAGCCCCTAATTTCTTTCCTATGGATTGCGTTCTCTAACGGGTAAAGACAACCCATTTTCATTGTTTGGTATAGAACGCAATGCTTGGAGAGAGAAGAGGGGCCATGCATAATTTCTCTGCTTTTTCTCAACTTTCCCAGGTTTTAGGACTCAGGTTAAGGATAGAGTATGAGCCCCTAATTTCTTTCCTATGGATTGCGTTCTCTAACGGGTAAAGACAGCCCATTTTCATTGTTTGGTATAGAACGCAATGCTTGGAGGGAGAAGAGGGGCTATGCATAATTTTTCTGCATTTTCTCAACTTTCCTAGGTTTTAGGACTCAGGTTAAGGATAGAGTATGAGCCCCTAATTTCTTTCCTATGGATTGCGTTCTCTAACGGGTAAAGACAGCCCATTTTCATTGTTTGGTATAGAACGCAATGGTTGGAGGGAGAAGAGGGGCCATGCATAATTTCTCTGCTTTTTCTCAACTTTCCCAGGTTTTAGGACTCAGGTTAAGGATAGAGTATGAGCCCCTAATTTCTTTCCTATGGATTGCGTTCTCTAACGGGTAAAGACAGCCCATTTTCATTGTTTGGTATAGAACGCAATGCTTGGAGGGAGAAGAGGGGCCATGCATAATTTTTCTGCTTTTTCTCAACTTTCCCAGGCTTTAGGACTCAGGTTAAGGATAGAGTATGAGCCCCTAATTTCTTTACTATGGATTGCGTTCTCTAACGGGTAAAGACAGCCCATTTTCATTGTTTGGTATAGAACGCAATGCTTGGAGGGAGAAGAGGGGCCATGCATAATTTTTCTGCATTTTCTCAACTTTCCCAGGTTTTAGGACTCAGGTTAAGGATAGAGTATGAGCCCCTAATTTCTTTCCTATGGATTGCGTTCTCTAACGGGTAAAGACAGCCCATTTTCATTGTTTGGTATAGAACGCAATGCTTGGAGGGAGAAGAGGGGCCATGCATAATTTATCTGCTTTTTCTCAATTTTCAGGTTTTAGGACTCAGGTAAAGGATAGAGTATGAGCCCCTAATTTCTTTCCTATGGATTGCGTTCTCTAACGGGTAAAGACAACCCATTTTCATTGTTTGGTATAGAACGCAATGCTTGGAGAGAGAAGAGGGGCCATGCATAATTTTTCTGCATTTTCTCAACTTTCCCAGGTTTTAGGACTCAGGTTAAGGATAGAGTATGAGCCCCTAATTTCTTTCCTATGGATTGCGTTCTCTAACGGGTAAAGACAGCCCATTTTCATTGTTTGGTATAGAACGCAATGGTTGGAGTGAGAAGAGGGGCCATGCATAATTTTTCTGCTTTTTCTCAACTTTCCTAGGTTTTAGGACTCAGGGTAAGGATAGAGTATGAGCCCCTAATTTCTTTCCTATGGATTGCGTTCTCTAACGGGTAAAGACAGCCCATTTTCATTGTTTGGTATAGAACGCAATGCTTGGAGAGAGAAGAGGGGCCATGCATAATTTCTCTGCTTTTTCTCAACTTTCCCAGGTTTTAGGACTCAGGTTAAGGATAGAGTATGAGCCCCTAATTTCTTTCCTATGGATTGCGTTCTCTAACGGGTAAAGACAGCCCATTTTCATTGTTTGGTATAGAACGCAATGCTTGGAGGGAGAAGAGGGGCCATGCATAATTTTTCTGCTTTTTCTCAACTTTCCCAGGCTTTAGGACTCAGGTTAAGGATAGAGTATGAGCCCCTAATTTCTTTACTATGGATTGCGTTCTCTAACGGGTAAAGACAGCCCATTTTCATTGTTTGGTATAGAACGCAATGCTTGGAGGGAGAAGAGGGGCCATGCATAATTTTTCTGCATTTTCTCAACTTTCCCAGGTTTTAGGACTCAGGTTAAGGATAGAGTATGAGCCCCTAATTTCTTTCCTATGGATTGCGTTCTCTAACGGGTAAAGACAGCCCATTTTCATTGTTTGGTATAGAACGCAATGCTTGGAGGGAGAAGAGGGGCCATGCATAATTTATCTGCTTTTTCTCAATTTTCAGGTTTTAGGACTCAGGTAAAGGATAGAGTATGAGCCCCTAATTTCTTTCCTATGGATTGCGTTCTCTAACGGGTAAAGACAACCCATTTTCATTGTTTGGTATAGAACGCAATGCTTGGAGAGAGAAGAGGGGCCATGCATAATTTTTCTGCATTTTCTCAACTTTCCCAGGTTTTAGGACTCAGGTTAAGGATAGAGTATGAGCCCCTAATTTCTTTCCTATGCATTGCGTTCTTTAACGGGTAAAGACAGCCCATTTTCATTGTTTGGTATAGAACGCAATGGTTGGAGGGAGAAGAGGGGCCATGCATAATTTTTCTGCTTTTTCTCAACTTTCCTAGGTTTTAGGACTCAGGTTAAGGATAGAGTATGAGCCCCTAATTTCTTTCCTATGGATTGCGTTCTCTAACGGGTAAAGACAGCCCATTTTCATTGTTTGGTATATAACGCAATGCTTGGAGGGAGAAGAGGGGCCATGCATAATTTATCTGCTTTTTCTCAATTTCCCAGGTTTTAGGACTCAGGTAAAGGATAGAGTATGAGCCCCTAATTTCTTTCCTATGGATTGCGTTCTCTAACGGGTAAAGACAACCCATTTTCATTGTTTGGTATAGAACGCAATGCTTGGAGAGAGAAGAGGGGCCATGCATAATTTCTCTGCTTTTTCTCAACTTTCCCAGGTTTTAGGACTCAGGTTAAGGATAGAGTATGAGCCCCTAATTTCTTTCCTATGGATTGCGTTCTCTAACGGGTAAAGACAGCCCATTTTCATTGTTTGGTATAGAACGCAATGCTTGGAGGGAGAAGAGGGGCCATGCATAGTTTTTCTGCTTTTTCTCAAATTTCCCAGGTTTTAGGACTCGGGTTAAGGATAGAGTATGAGCCCCTAATTTCTTTCCTATGGATTGCGTTCTCTAACGGGTAAAGACAGCCCATTTTCATTGTTTGGTATAGAACGCAATGCTTGGAGGGAGAAGAGGGTCCATGCATAATTTTTCTGCTTTTTCTCAACTTTCCCAGGTTTTAGGACTCAGGTTAAGGATAGAGTATGAGCCCCTAATTTCTTTCCTATGGATTGCGTTCTCTAACGGGTAAAGACAGCCCATTTTCATTGTTTGGTATAGAACGCAATGCTTGGAGGGAGAAGAGGGGCCATGCATAATTTTTCTGCTTTTTCTCAACTTTCCTAGGTTTTAGGACTCAGGGTAAGGATAGAGTATGAGCCCCTAATTTCTTTCCTATGGATTGCGTTCTCTAACGGGTAAAGACAGCCCATTTTCATTGTTTGGTATAGAACGCAATGCTTGGAGGGAGAAGAGGGGCCATGCATAATTTTTCTGCTTTTTCTCAAATTTCCTAGGTTTTAGGACTCGGGTTAAGGATAGAGTATGAGCCCCTAATTTCTTTCCTATGGATTGCGTTCTCTAACGGGTAAAGACAGCCCATTTTCATTGTTTGGTATAGAACGCAATGCTTGGAGGGAGAAGAGGGGCCATGCATAATTTTTCTGCTTTTTCTCAACTTTCCTAGATTTTAGGACTTAGCTTGATAAGTGAATTTTAAATGTCTATTTTCAATTTCTTTGTTTTTACATTTTCCATAATTGTCATCAAGTTATGCTTTTCCATGTTCTTTTAATTGCAAAGAGAATATGGGTTTCCTTTTCTTGTTGGCGTATGATCTCCTTTTAGAAAATCACTTTTCGAAGAACGCAGTGACACTTCTATTTTGGCTTATTCTCTTTTGATAAGAATACTATAAATTTTGTCCAGCCTCCATATTCTTAAGGAATATTTGTTAACATATTCTTAAATTATTCTTTCGAATCTGTTATGGTTGCAGGGGAACAAAGTTAAAAGAAATGGCATGTAATTAGGAGGAAATCGTCAAACGACAGAAAAAATTAAGCATTTATAACAATAAAAATGTTCTTAACTATTATAAAGTTTGAAACATGTCTTTTGAAAAAATGAGATGCGTCTCTCGCGAAATTCTCGCTGATCAACATCGCAAAACAGGCAACGGCTGAAAAATGAGACACAAATATATGGAGCTGAGGCTGAGCAATATTTTTATTATTTTCTTAAGGTTTGGATGAGTCTGAGCCTTAATCTTCTTATAAGCAATATTCTTTTAAAAAAAGAGTGTATGTGCTTTATAGAAGGGTCTGTAATGATCATTCTACTTCACATTCCCTGCATGTAAACTGTCTGCAAAAACAACTTTTTATTCCAAGGAGAGCCTATAAAAAGGAAAACCTGGGCGTGGGTGATGCCTTGACGAGGCGCTCAGGCTTTCCACTAAATTCACCCTGCAATATTTGAAGGTTAGAAAAGTAGATTTTTAGTTTAATTGTTGAAATAAAATTCTTTATTTTTGTAAATGTGATTCTCTGATGATATTGCGTGTATGAATACTACTTTGCCGAGTAATACTGGTTTTTACTGTTTTTAATGTTGTTATTAAAAAGAAGATACTGCACGCTTGTAAGAAGACGGTATGTAGATACCTGTTTGTAATAATATGTAGATTATCAATACGAAGAAATGACGATGCATGAGAAACAACAACTTTGTATTTGTTATTTGCCTTATTCTCTTTGAGTCGTTGATGGCACTCATTTCTGGCCAGATAAAGTAGAGAGAATTGCGTTTGAGCTTGAGCAACCCCCGTCAATGGCAATGAAATAAAGAGGACTTCATTCACATCAAGTGAAACAAACGGCTTGACGAAACCCCCGTCTGAAGACTCAGAAGATGAAAATTAAGAAGATCATGAATGCGTCTTTCGGAAAACGGGAACCCCCGTCATACCAACATAGTTAATAGTAGAAGCCGCCGCGCGGCAAAATCCAATTCATCGCTTGCGGTAAATCGAGCCCGATATTTTATAGGGCCCCATTTTTTATCGGGCCCTATTTTTTATGGGATGCGATAAAATATCGGATCCGATAATTTATGGGACCCGAAGAAATATCGGATCCGATAAAAAATGGGGCCCGATTTTCTTGCTGTCTATTTTTAGAAATCGGACCCGATAATTTTCATTTAAATGATTTATAAAAATGATTTAAATGTTTTATGCCAAAATTATTGCAATTGAAATCCAATACCTTTTAGATGAATATTATAAATATATAGCCCCATTGTTGATGAATATAGATGTTTTGCATAGAGAATATATAATCGGATCCGATCATTTTGCAACGGATCCGATGATATTTCAAAATCGGATCCGATGAGAGTATTGAAGAAATCGAGCTCGAAAAATGAAATCGAGCTAGAAAATCACTAAAAAAATAAAGAACCGAATATTCCATCATAAAGTCGAGCCAAAATGAAAGACTGATTTTTAGCCCCATCAACATAACAAATAGCATTTACAAAGAAATTGTGGTCCAAATCCAATCTCTTTTTAAATTTTGCTGTCAAATTTCTTTACCAGTTTCGCAAATATCTACTTCTTGAAATGTAAGCTTAATAATAATTTGTTGAAAAGGTA
Organism: Aurelia coerulea; assembly: GCA_039566865.1. NCBI lineage: Eukaryota > Metazoa > Cnidaria > Scyphozoa > Semaeostomeae > Ulmaridae > Aurelia > Aurelia coerulea. The sequence continues at coordinate 26,392,007 of CM076943.1, read as the reverse complement.
CCCAAAGTACCTTAAAGATATCAATACAACTATCACACTCAAAGCAGCGTGTCAACACACATTTGTCTTTCATGAGAAACTTGGATCAGCTCATAGTGCTAAAAGTTTCATAAATATCCCACATAAAAATTTCTGGTTCTTAGTGTGCAAATGTTCTTAATTTGTTTCTTATTTTTAGCTTCATGAATTGTGATATAGTTTTCACCACTGCCGCTCATTTTTCCCTTGACATACAGCATGTTCAGCAAGGAAAAGAGTTGTTGTGCTCAATGAAGACAAAACTTCCGTGGATATTTCTCAAAAATAAAGGGTCAACAACAGTGTTATCAAGATGTTCTTGAATGTTGTTGCTTTTAAAAGTTTCTTAGTGCTTCTCAAACACAGTTCTGGAGTTTCTTAAATTGTTGGCTATCCTAAGACTAGTTTACTACACAGTGCAAACACTTTCGAGCGAACTAGGAAAATTGAGGTTGCAAATCACAAAACGCTCTTAGCATTTTCAATCCAGGTAGCATGGTTTCTCAACCGTTAAAAAGTGAGCATACTGTTTCTTGGGTTTCTTATAAAAAATGAGTGTGGTCCCAGTAAAGACACTTTTCTGTATTCTTCCAGAGCAGATTATCATTGCTAACTGATAGAGTTATTGATACTGAAGTTTGTTTTGGCCAAACCCTTACAGTTTCATGGGCAATTTTTGTGATCAAGGATCCTAGAATTTTCCTTGCTTTTCCTTGAGAAAACCTTGATCTGATCAAGGAATCCCCAGGAACCTTGAACAGGTAGATCTGAACTGACAAAAATCCTTGAAATTAGTAAATCAAGGTCCTTGAGAATCCTTGAGCTGAGTTATAATTTCAAGGTTTATTTCCAAACCTTGAGAAAATCGTACACACCCGAGGACCTTGAAAAACCTTGAAATGTCCCCAGGTTCCTAGAATTTCCTTGATCAATCACACGAGCTCAAGGTCCATGATAGATCCTTGAGCTTTTTCCAAGTCACATGACAGCGATTCGCATTTGTGACTGAGCAATACTTTCGCGCCTTGGCGAATCTTGGATGGCGTGACTATTTCGATGTGAGACGGACAGAATTTTCGAAGACGGAGAGGCCTACTCTTTCCGTTGTATTTAACATGGCTGGCAGTTTTCATATTTAATTTTCCAATGGTGAAAGCCAATTGTATAACTTGTTACAAAGATTTGCAAGAAATTGATGGAAGAAAATATTGGTTAACAATTGAAAGGTTTGTTTGTGTTTGTGTTGGTGTTGAACCCATCGGCGTAGGGGAAGATAAAATTTGGGGGGGCTGCCCGACAAAAAATCCATTGTTTGAGAAAATTTTGCCCGACTTGAGGCGGATTTCTGCCCGATTATGGCTGATTTTTGCAAATTTCTTTGACGTTGGGGGGGGGCTGCAGCCCCCCTAGCTCCCCCCGTCTCTACGCCTATGGTTGAACCTGCCAAGAAAGACAAAATGAGACTAAAGATTTGTCGCGGCATCAAAAAGTTTTGATTTGAAAAACTGTACGAGTCTCGAGAAACTTGAAGCGAGGAAACATCGTTATCTATCTTGGGCTTTTAAAAAGAAGATGCCGTGCTTCTAATGTTTGCATTCTTTTTGTTGCATCTATTTTTCATATGATGCTCTTTATCAGAAAGGTAGACGAAAAAACATCCGCGAAATCCGTCTTCTTGTCTACAAAATACGTAGCCTCTAGTATATTTCATCAGTGGCGGACTGGCTCGGATTTTTGCACCGGCCATGGATGAGTTATGGGGGCCCTAAGTGGGTGTGGCCTACATCATGAGGGTGTGGTCATGCACAAAATTCGTCGCAATTCCTCGATTTCTTACCAATAGCAAAGCTAAACTCACTTTCTTTGAAACTGAGGCTTATACCTTATTATGGCATGATTAATATCTTTACGTAGGCTCTATTTTATAAAAGTATCTCTGACCTTTTGAGAGTATTGTGGGCCAGATGATCTATAATGTTTTCGTTTCACAAACTGTTGAGCAACCCTTTCTCGAACCTTACCCAGCAATGTGGCCAGGGAAGATTTACTGTTGGTAGCGGCGTGGCCAGGGTAAATGAAGTGGGGGAATTAAAATGAGGGGATCTGGGGGCGAAGCCCGCAGGAAAATTTTTAGGGTCACGCCCTTTACTTTGGCTTAGAATGCATTTCCCAATATCATGCTTGCCGTTAGCGACAAGGGAACCTTGATCGTTTTGCAACAGTTATTCTATGAATCAGAGCACGAGGAAAATTTTTGAAGAAAGATCCTTTACTTTGGCTTAGAATGCATCTCCCAATATCATGCTTGCCAGTGCTAAAATGGAAGATTTGACATTTCTCGGAAAATTCTTACCCAACCTATACCCAGTTATATTCTCTTCGGTTTTACAGGAATCTCAAGGATCATCTTTCGACAAAAGTGGGGGAGCAATTGCCCCCCATACCCCCCGTGACCACGCCACTGACTGATGTAGTATCAAAATGAGGGGTCTGGGGGCAAAGTCTCCAGGAAAAGCTCTAAGGACACTCCCTCTACTTTGGCTTAGAACGCTCCTTCCAATCCCATGTTTGGAGGTGCTTAAATTGAATTTTTAGCAAGTGTTACAGTAGTTTTGTGAATTAGCATCCGCAGGGAAATTTTGTGAAAAAATATCTGTTCTTTGGCCGAAATTTTCGAAATTATATTAGCAGTTTTCTATCAATCAACACTCTTATAAACATTTTCGCGTAAAAGCTTTTACATTGCTGTGGAGGCCTTGACAAAGTTTTTCCCGGAAAATATTTGAAACTGACAGCCTTATTTTGGCTTAGAACGATTCTCCCAGTCATTTTCTAGCATTTTTCAGGGAGTCTTACCCTACACTACCAAAACTCAACTATTTCCTTTGAAAGAATCTCTAGAACCATCTTTTGACAGAAGTGGACGGGGCCTTTACCGTATCTTCACTCTCGTCTGTATTCATTTCTTTGAACAAGTTCACTGACATGGAAGGATTCAAATGTGAAGTGAGATGTCCATTATTCAAGAATGCAGATCTACTAAAGAACTTCCTAATTTCACGAAAGGGCCCTTTTCCAGCAAAAAGGGGGCCCTTTTTGCAAGATTTTGAGGGGGGCCCACCGGCCACGGGCCGGTGGGCCAGTCCGCCACTGTATTTCATTAATTTTTGACTTATTTCCTGTGCTATATATTCAGCTAAGGGGTGATGCACAATTTAAAAGATATTTTGAGAGAACGCTGAATTGATAGCGGGGTCAACTTCTTAGTTTCTAACGAAAAATACGTATGAGGACAGTTTGAAGATGCTACGAGGAGGTAACGATTTTGAATCAGATTGCATGAAAAGTCTGGTTAATCCGGTTCCAACCGGTACACCCCTAGGTTAAACCTAGGTTTTGACGTGTTGAAGGAGAGGCTTAATAACCTAGGTTAACCTTGAGAAAACCTAGGTCTTCCGTCACGTGATCCTATTCGACTATCCCGAGATAACCTAGGTTAGACCTAGGTATACCTAGGTCGATGAATCAGTGGAGAACGTCCATATGTGGCATCCTTGAGCATACCTAGGTTTTCCTTGAGCTTTCCTATCTTCCGATACAGCTACGTTGTTCCAATTTGAAACCTAGGATTACCTAGATCTGCCCAAGGATTACCTCAAGGAAAACCTAGGTTCAAACCTAGGTAATCCATGAGCAATGCACCTAGGTTGACCTAGGTAAATCCTAGGTTATCCTTGAGCAAATTTTGGTCGGGATCTTCTCTGAGATCATAGAGAAATTTCCATGAAAAACCTCAGGCCCACTGAGTAAACAAGGCTAAAGTCTTGTATACTTTTCACTCTTCCCAGGGATTTAAATATCATTAAGCAGAATTCCAAGATAAACGAAACTTAAGATTCAAAATTACAGACACAATTCAAAACTATTGTTATTTAAACTTTCAATATCTCATTGATTTAACTCTGCTATAAAAGATCGATAGGTAAATAGCTAAATTACAGTGCTTCACAACAACTGGCATCAATTAGCATAACAACAAATTTGTGAGGACAATTGCCTCCCTTTGATTACAGTTGACCTCCTTCTATGCCAAAGTCTAATTCTCTAGTTAAAAATATTCACAAAAAGATGCTGTCTGCTATAAATCTAGTGTCCATAAAATCCTTAAGAAACCAAATCCAAAAAAATAGACCATCTCAAAAGGTTGTCTAATCCTGCTCCTCCTGAAACTTCTCCTGCCTTGGATCAAGAACATGTAAAGTCAGACCACACATTTGCATCAAAGATTTTACCTAAAAAAAGAAAGCAAATTATAAGGAAAAGCTCAAGAAAACATTACAAATAGACATACTTAGGCTCAAAAACCTTAAGAAGGGGAAATTATCCCCAGTTTCACTTTACAGTTGAAAAAATGAATTAATTCTCAGCAAAAAAAGACAAATGACTTACAGATTTAGGAAAGGGGCAAAGAATTGCAATAAATTGTCTGGCTTAAAATGTACTCTGAGGAAATGAAGAAATTTGCCACTTTCCCTTCATTTTTATAGCCAAAGGGCATATAAATTTGTCAGGAAGTCTCTGAATTTGCCCCATACAGCAACAATAAGATGTTGGTCTGTAAATATTGAATGTGAGCCGGGAAAATGAAATCACTACGGGCCAAGAAGATTGTTTATTGATGCTAGATGACATGTTAATTAAAGAGCAACACCCAATGTAACAAAAAATGACCAAATTTGTTGGAAATGCTGACTATCCAACTCTTAAAGGTGTAGCCCACGACGCAGTTGCCACCAGCACTTTTCTGTGTTATTTCCAAAAACCAGCAAAACCATGGTATGTTCCCCTTGCACACAGCCAGACAAATAGTGAGGGGACATTCCAAAACCATTGATTTATGAAAACATATCCTGTTTTCCAGGGAAGGGGCACAGGTTTGTGCAGTCTTATTGAGGTTGCCTCAAACATATATCAGATCTTGTTGCAAATAAGTCTAAATCAAAGTGCATCCAGTGGCAACTTCATCACTAAACTAGAGTTAGAGTTGCAGCCCTTCACCTTTCATCCTCATCCTGATTGCTGTTGCGTTTTGATGCTTCAAATTGACAGAATTGTTTTCTTGGATTATTCTGGAGGGTAATTTGAAAATTGTCGAGTTTATCAAATTAAAACTTTTATTGTTGTTGCCACTGACAAACCACAAATGTTGGTAGATTAAGCATGTAGGGCCTAAAGCTAGTTGATAGGTCTATAGCCTACATACATACAACGCTAAAGTTTCGTCAATTCTCTCTTTTCGTTGAAGCTCAAATTTCACTCTAAAGATGTAAATAATCAGAGATGAAATGTAGATTGCAATAAAGACACGTTCCATGTGATAAAAACATGAATATTGGCAGGTATGTTGCCTTAAAAGCACGTCAATTAACTTTCAGCAGTGGGCTGATCTGACAAACTTCGGCCTAAAGTTGCTACGATCTAAGGTCGATATCAATGACTAAAACGACTAAAAGTGGCTCATAATTGATCAAAATTAAATGCCTGTGGCACTACTTACTTTAAAATGACTCGTTCTCGATATTTCGTTGCCTTTCTGCAAGCCAGCAGCACCAAAACAGAAGCGCGGTGCAAGTCTTCCCACTGCGGGTCCTTTGTTTATCCAAATCTTTTGCCAACGTGGTGCTACCATCTTATCTTTGCTCTCCATGCGTATTACGCACCAAACAAAAGCGAAACAATAGACCGCGCATTCTAGTCCTTTTATTTCTATGGCACAGTACATATTTGAAAGAAAAGTCTCGTTTCCATGTTCAAATGGCCATTTGCAGAGCGAAATCGGTCATGCACAGCACAGGAATCATTCGTCGTACATAGCCGATTGCTCGTGGCCCATGGTCGAAACCGCCAAAGCATCATTTTCACGGACCAATCAGGTGGCTAAAAAGCGAGAGAGACAAAAGAAACCCGTGAAGATTTTCCTAAATTTTACCTGCCTTCATAAAACGCAACCAGGACAAAAAACTGCTTGAGATTTCTCGAATTTTTTTAAAGCAATCTACTCTCCAGATGTTTGGGAGTAAAAGTTTGGATGCCGGTGAAAATATCTCCAGGATTAGTGGAGTTATGGCCACAAACAAACCGATAAGGCACTGAACTTTGGACAATAGAAATTCTGGCCGGGAGACAATAGTAATAACAATAGTGATTGCTGTAAGAACGACCCGAAAACGCCACAATCTGCGTTTTCAATTGTTCTTGCCATTGTCTTTCGCAAAATTTTCTTTTATTTAAGATTCAATGCCCCTACGGTTTCTATGTGAATTGAAAAAGTCTACAAAGGCTTGTTCGCTCATTTCAAGTCATGTGGCAATACTCTAGGGAAGTTTCTGTATTGTACTACTTTTTACATTCATGGCAAAAGTTTGCTCGTTGCGAAATAACTTATAAAATTCAAAAGAGATTTTATCAAGGGGATTTATCACCTGACTTGAAGTGGCGTAAACAGGTCTCGACAAGCCTTCGTCGATTTTGTCTATTGGAGAGGCAATAACTCCACCAATCCTGAAGATATTTTAACCGGCATCCAAACTTGTACTCCCAAACATCTGGAGAGTAGATTGCTTTAAAAAAATTCGGGAAATCTCAAGCAGTTTTTTGTCCTGCTTGCATTTTATGAAGGTAGGTAAAATTTAGGAAAATCTTCACGGCTTTCTTTTATCTCTCTTGCTTTTTAGCCGTCTGATTGGTCCGTGAAAATGAGGCTTTGGCGGTTTCGACCATGGGCCACGAGCAATCGGCTATGTACGACGAATGATTCCTATGCTGTCATGCACTAAGTGAAATCGGTCATGCGCTAAGTGAAATCGCTCATGCGCTAAGTGAAATCGCTCATGCGCTAAGTGAAAAACAAATCGAGCGCGCTTTGAAGCGCGCTTATAAGAATAGCAGTAGGCCCACAGTCGCGCTGAGCGTTCGGCTCGGTTCCCAACGACAGCAGGCGTGCTTTTGTCACAAGGTCGAAACCTTTAGAACATTCCAAAACAATTTTTTGATGATAACTTTTTGTTTAGGCCTTGGAGGAACTATTTTCGAAAGGATATTGCTTTGTCTTCCTCCTATGTGACAGAAATGGTACTTATACAGACCCAGGTCGCTCCAATAAAGGGGTAAATTTGGTTTTGATGGCTAGATTTTCTCAATCTTTCCAACAGAATCTTGCGAGCTTCCCTGCCTTCGTTTCTTAGGCCCATGGTCTCTTCGAAAGCTTATTTCCTGCAGAAGCACGTCATCGACTTGTTCATTGGGTAAAAGACAATATATGATTGTTATCTTCTGTTTCTTTTTATTAAAAAACAAAGGGAAAGGTCGCTTCTAAGTGATTACGCAGGAGCATTCCGCAGCTACTATGCTCTGATTGGTTCAAACACCAAACTGGTTGTGATTTGATTGGTTGTTTCAAGCTGACTCAGTTGAGGCATGATATCAGCTGATCAGACTTCCTCCTGTTTACTCAAATCTTTTCGCTTCAAAGTTTGCTGGAAGATACTATTTCAACGTTTGTTTCTCGACAACTATCTGTTTGCTTTCTCATCTTGCTATGGGGAAGCCAAAGTATAGAGTTGCGATACAGGGATGGCGCCAGCGGGGGTGCTAGAGGGGGCAGGAGCCCCCCCAAAATTTCATTGAGCCCCCCATCGGCACTTGAATTTTCGACAATTTCTATGCACTGTCGGCATTTTCGTTACCTGCACCTCCAGATTTCTTTGCTGCGTTGTCATCTGAGTGAACTTGAATTGAGCTCGTTCATAAAAAATTTCTCACTGTCGGCACTCTGACGGTATTTGCCCCCCTAGCATTTCTTCTCTGGCGCCATCTCTGGTTGCGAAGCCGCACGTAGGCCACAGAAAGATAAGCACTAAATCCTTACTGGCTGACAAAATTGACACGTGACACGAACTAAACCAATCAAATGGAACCGACAACCAACCGGGAAATTTGAGATGTCAGATTTTAGGCCACTTTTTTGGATTTTAGGCCGCTTTTGGACGATTTTACCACCCTTCACCAAAATATAAATCGACAGAAGGAGCATGAAGATTTTCAAAAAATTTCTTCACAGACCTGTTCCCAATACTCTAATACACAGTTAATCATCGTCGCTACAAATTATTTCAAAATTTGGAGAAATTCCAAAGTTTTGAATTTGACCTCATTTGACCTCACTGTGGCTTACCATAGCAATGATCTCAGTAATGGCTGAAACGTATGCACATGGAGAATAGATACTTTTTTTCGAAGGTCTTATTCTGTGTATTAAATATCTCCAAAACTCCTCAAAAGATGACAAATTTAGAGCAGTTTCTGGATCTTTTTTCAGTTTTAAATTAACATAGATACATCAAAGAATTAATGTTGAGGGGTAGGATGAACAACAGGAAAAGTGAACTTTACGGGCCTAACAAAACACCGCATCGTCGTTATGAATTAGAGACGAATTTAACAGGTACTTACTTTTCTATCTCGCAAGAAGGGGACCACAAACTGAAAATGTGAACATAAAACTCCAATGAACTTTGAATCTTTAAAAAACATATGACTTTGCAACACTCAAGAATTGCAAGAGCTGTAACATCCAACGTGGCCAGAACAGACGATTTCGTGATGTCCTCTTCGAAAACCAAACCCTTGCTCCCAATTCTTTATCCAACTCTCCCAACTCTGCTCTCGTCGTTACGATATCGTAAGAATGGGAATTACATTGGCCAAAACCTCTTATAAATTCATCAATCGTTTTTCATGAATCATTATCATCATCAATCGTGTGCCTTGCTTTGGGTACAAGAAATGGCTATCGTTTCGTCCTCAGTGTAGCCGGTACATGAAATAGATTTGAAATGTTGGATTCAATGCACGTAAGAATAAAATAACACACGGAAGAAATGTACATCTTGTTCTAAATATGAAAAATAGATTGGCCACTTCGGCAAAATAACATTTGAAGTGCTATTTTTAAAGCTCCTTCATATTGATTTCACATTTTGTGCGGATATCCATAGAAAAATATCTATCTTTCGACAACTTGCATTTGAGGTAATCCATTAGAAAACTCCCCTTCACGGTCAAACAACACAGCAGATTGAGCAAAGCAGGACTTTTGTATGGCACTTTGTAGACTCATGGAAGCATAGGAAGCATACACATATTTTCTGTAAGATAATAAAACTTTGAGACAATATCGAAAGTTTCTTAAACATTCTTCTCATCTGAGTAAACACCGAGCGCAAAAATTTTCCACAGGAGTTTCTACAAGAGACAACATTCCAGCGGCAGGAGATGTAAAATTTTATGAAGTCACGTCATGCCAAGATCCTAGATCATGCGAAGGATTTTTAGCAAGAGAAGCCCAACTGAATAATGAGAAAAACAGAAAATATACTCCAATATTCATAATTTTGATTATTCGGGGTTATTTGCATGGCAAAAATCTCGTTTCAAGAAGTTGAGCTCTCGGGGGCTCTCAGATCAACGAAATATTAAAATCTTGAATGCTGGAGGGGATCAGAAGTTTCACCATCTTACAGAAAATATGTGTATGCTTCCACGAGTCTACAGAGACGTATGAGCCAGGGGGCACTGGGAGCATGTGCCCCTCCCATGATTTTTCAATTAGCAAAGAAGCTCCCTTCTTATTTTCAGGAACTGCTTCTTCAGCTTAATGAAAAATTGCCCTTGAAGTGCCAAGCCCCCCAAGTTTGAGATGCTTCCTACGTCCTTGTGAGTCTACAAAGTGCCATACAAATGTCCAGCAATAGGCCTTTCCCATAATTACGTCATCACCCGTGCGGCGCGCATTGCATTGCGGGACTAGTAGTTGAAAATCTGATCTCGTGTTGTGATTTGTATAGAGTTGTAAGGAAGTTCGCGGAAGTAAGTAGATTAACGTTGTCAATATTAAAGAAAATCATGGAAAGATCATCTGAATTCACCAATGAGCAGATCCCTAGTTTTTTTCAAAACAGAATTGCAGATTAAAGAAGTTTTGGCGAAGGAAGAAGAAGAATGTTCTACAAGGCCTAAGGTCAACATGGTCAAAGGCGATGAGGTTATAGAGGAAGCAAGAACAAATAGAGAGGGCTGGACAAGGTCCCTTGAACTCTTACCGAACTTTGATAACGAGAAATTGGACAACAAATTGATAAAGAATTCAGTTACGATGCCCAATACTGGTACTGCACCAAAGGCATTTCGAAACAAGAAACATGGCTATAGACTGTGGAAAGAGGGATATGTTCGTGGCATCTTAGTTAAACCTAACATAAAGACAAGCCAGACATTGTTCCTTGTCAAAGCGAAAGTACATGCCTCTATGAAGAATGTACAGTATCATGTTTATGTTCATTTGAATCAATGTGATGGGGAGGTACTGTTTGCAAAGTGCACATGTAAAGCTGGTCAAGGTGGTTGCTGCAAGCATGTTGCTGCTTTCCTCTACACCATTATTGACTTCATCAACATGGATGTCAAAGAAGTTCCTGTGGATCTTACCTGCACCCAAACAGGACAGAAGTGGCATGTTCCCTCTGCAACAAATAGCCAGGCAGTCAAGGCTTTTAAATTTAAAGATCTTGTTTTTGAAAAAGCAGAGGAAAGCAAAAAGAGGAAAAGGCCATTCGTGACTGGGAACAGGGATGCCTACTGTGCTACACCATCATTTGCGCAAGAGACTACCAGTGAAGAACTTGAAGAGTTAGTTAGCAAATTGAGGCTAGCAGGGAAGGCATCCCTGTTTTGTGAATCATTGGAATCAAATGAATTTAAGCCATGCACTGATTTTGAGACATCATGTCAAAAAGCTATTGACCGAAGAAACTGCCAATCTGATGATGGTAGTGTTGACGAGAGTAAAGCCTTCATGAGTCAACTGTATGAGACTATACCCAAAGAATGTAGTGCTGTTAATCTCAACAAGGATGTTCACAATGCCATCTTGAGCAAGGTAGGAATCACAGTTGAAGAATCAATCAACATTTGTCGTGAAACTTTAACTCAGAGTGAACAGCCAATTTGGTACCTGGAACGTTCAAAGCGGATTACAGCATCCCTCTTTGGAAAAGTGATGAATAGGAGACCAAATATCCATCCAAAGTCACTGATAGACGCAATCATGCACAAGAAACAAAATGCGAGGGGCTCTATGCCTGCAGCCTTGAGATGGGGCATTGATAATGAAGATGTTGCCATTGAGAAATACATGGAAATTGTCAATGATGCTGAAGTAAAAAAATGTGGGCTAGTTGTTAGCCCTCAATGGCCATGGTTAGGGTGTAGCCCAGATGGAATTATTTTGAAGAATTCCATCCCTGTTGGATGTATTGAAGTAAAATGTCCATATTCAAAGAGAGACATGAAACTTGAAGAAGCCAGTGCCAGTGACAAAACCTTTTTCTTGAAGTCTTTTGAAGGCAAACTCAAACTCAAAAGGAATCACATGTATTTTTACCAGTGCCAGGGAGTATTGAATATTCTAGGACTTAACTGGATTGATTTCATCGTTTACACTCCAAAGGACATTCATATTGAAAGAATTCAAGTGGACAAAAACTTGTGGCAATCAAGAATTCTTCCAGAATTAACAAAATTTTATGCAGCTTATATACTGCCAAAAGTGTAATTTTAGTATAAACTGGTCATCAAAGTGGTGTTTTGTAAAAAAGTTTGATTTTATTGTCCAATCTACAAATTCTGTGTTGATCTCATTATAGGCTTGATTTTGATGTTTTCAGTGAAACGCTTGTATAGAATGAGTTTCTTACAATCATGCACAACAAGAAGTGAAACAATTATGAAGCTTGGACAGAGAGAGAGAGCTTGTAGGGGTAAAATGGGAGGCTGGGGCAAAATGGGTATTGTTCTTTTCCAAAGAATGGGGGATCATTGACCACAATCAACATTAATATAGCCTGCACGCAACCTCAACTCCTCCAAGTTGAGGCTGCACACAGGCTACATAAATAACCATATTCAATATTCAGTACTTCAAGGAGAGTAGAGTCAAGTTACTGTATCTGAAGATTTCCATAAAATCATTCTCAGTTTTTGCCTTTACCCATTTTGAGGTCAGAAGACCTTACATGGGCTTTGTGAAAATTAACATGGTTTTCCTGCTAATTCCTTGAGAATTTTTTTAGTTCCTCAGGAATTCTGGCTTGTTTAAAATTTACAATCTCACATCACTAAAGAATTCCTATTAGAATTTGAAGAAAAAAAGAAAATTCCCAAGTCTTTTTGAGGATTCTGGATCATACTGGAAAGTCAGGCTTATCCATTAATAAAAAGCACTTTAAACTCAGATGTCACTAATAGCATGTTCAAAAGTTTATGCATTGTTTTCTACAATAAGAGGTGGAAGAAAATTAGTTAGATAAGAACATATTATCCAGATTTTGTTAAGTTCTGCACCCATATTGATGGGGAAAACTGACTTCAAAATTGCTCAACGCTCAACATGAATACGCACAGCTGCAATTTGCCGAGTCTCAACTTCCTCCTTGATGGACAAATGTTCTTTACCCCTCAGAAAGGGGGGGATGTTCAAGCTGACACCTTTTGGGAGGTCTACTTCTACGTCAAAGCCCTTGTCAGCCATAACTGAGTCTCCTTCTTCAAGTAGCTGGTAAATTCCACATTCAGAAGTTGCTCTCTTATCACTTGTTCTTCCCGTAAATAGGTCTGAGACATATGAGACAGCACCAGCAGGTGTTATACCAACAAGCCCTTTTGCTGTATTGTAATGTTTATAGTTCGAGTAAGTTGCAGCTTGAGACCTCACTGAGCTCGGCTTCTCAATGTATATTTCTGTGCAATCTATGATAACTCTGGTGGTTGGGTACATCTCCTTGAAAGAATTTGGCATTGTTTTCATTATTGCTGATTTGGAAGGCCAGATTGGGTAAGTTCTGAACTTGCTGTGTAGAAAGTCCAGCCAGGTTATCCAGATCCTTGAAAACTGAGAGCAAGAAATTCCAGCTCTGAAGGCTATGTCTTCTTCCAGCAGACCAAGGCGTAGTCTCACAAGTACATAGAAAAACTCTTGTTCTGCTGTCAAAGCTCTCTTTGGTCCTCGTTTCATGTACCCTGGTGAGTTTATATTTTCAGGGTTAGCCTTTGTTCCATGATAAACGAGGTTATTTACAGCTGGACCAAAGGAATCAAAAATGATCTTGAAAGTTTCATAATCTGTAAATCCAGTATAAAATCTGAATGCTTTCGGATTGGATTTGATATCATCCAATGAAAAACTATTTTTTTGTTTGCTGTCCACTTCAGTTAATCTTTGGATCTTATCTTTCAAACGCACATTTTCACGTTCAAGCTCTACTATTCTGGCAGTAAGATTGTCCTCTTGACTTTTCATTGGTCCTTGCTGTTGGTTACTCTCATTGTCCTCTTCTAGTTGAAGCTCACTTATTCCCTGGCTCACTTCGTCATCGACATTCAACCCACTCCATTGCTGGTCAAGTTCTGTTGCATCTTGCACCTCAGCTTGGCTTAATGTCCCGTTTTGGTTTAAGGGCTTTTTACAACATTTTGGCACAAATTCTCTGTTCCTTGATTTAAGTGTGGCCCTCTCTTTCTGCTCTTTCTTGTGTTTTGTTTTTGGGACAATAGTGGGGATATTATTCATGTATGTTTTTTGCCCCCCAACAAAATGTTTTGAGCACACTCTGTGTCCCAACCCTGGGTCCTTGAAATCCTTTCTCGAAATCATGTGTAACCATTTCCTTCGCAGTTCTTGTTTTTCTGCACTCTTTCCGTTCGGAAAATTATAAAATGAGAGTTCTGGATTCCGTTTGCTATTGCTGAAGCAGTCAGGAACACAGCATGTAAATCCTCCAACGAGAGCTTTCCCTTCTCTTCGCCTGTTTTCCTTCCCGTTGCCCATGTTGACCTTAGGCCTTGTAGAACATTCGTCTTCCTCCTTCGCCAAAACTTCTTTAATCTGCAATTCTGTTGCACAGATCCCCGGACTAGAGTTTTGAAAAAAACCAGGGATCTGCTCATTGGTGAATTCAGATGATCTTTCCATGATTTTCTTTAATATTGACAACGTTAATCTACTTACTTCCGCGAACTTCCTTACAATTCTATACAAATCACAACACGAGATCAGATTTTTAACTACTAGTCCCGCAATGCAATGCGCGCCGCACGGGTGATGACGTAATTATGGGAAAGGCCTATTCTTCTCTCCTTCTCTCTTCGCTTCCGATATCTCCTCCGCAGTACTATAAAAATTTCCCCCCGCAGATATCTCCTCCGCAGTACTATAAAAAATTTCCCCCGCAGATACATATTATCCAGCTCTTCTCCACACCAGCAGTGTCTAACTACCCATGCTCAAATCCCCTTCAAATGCAAATTGTCGAAAGTTGAATATTTTTCTAGTGATATCCGCTCAAAAAATGAAATTAATATGAAGGAGCTTTAAAAATAGTATTTCAAATGTTATTTTGACGAAATAGCCAATATATTTTTCATGTTTAAAACAAGATGTACATTTCTTCCGTTTGTTTTTCTATTCTTACGTGCATTGAATCCAACAATCTATTTCATTAACCTGCTACACTGTGGACGAAACGATAGCCATTTCTTGCACCAAAAGCAAGGCACACGATTGATGAATTTATAAGAGGTTTTGGCCAATGTAATTACTGATTCCCATTCTTACGATATCGTAACGACGAGAGCAGAGTTGGGAGAGTTGGATAAAGAATTGGGAGCAAGGGTTTGGTTTTCGAAGAGGACATCACGAAATCGTCTGTTCTGGCCACGTTGGATGTTACAGCTCTTGCCATTCTTGAGCGTTGCAAAGTCATATGTTTGTTACTGATTCAAAGTTCATTGGAGTTTTATGTTCACATTTTCAGTTTGTGGTCCCCTTCTTGCGAGATAGAAAAGTAAGTACCTGTTCAATTCGTCTCTAATTCATAACGACGATGCGGTGTTTTGTTAGGCCCGTAAAGTTCACTTTTCCTGTTGTTCATCCTACCCCTCAACATTAATTCTTTGATGTATCTATGTTAATTTAAAACGGAAAAAAGATCCAGAAACTGCTCTAAATTTGTCATCTTTTGAGGAGTTTTGGAGATATTTGATACACAGCATAAGATCTTTGAAGCAAAGCAAAGTATCTATTCTCCATGTGCATACGTTTCAGCCATTACTGAGATCATTACTATGGCAAGCCACAGTGAGGTCAAATGAGGTCAAATTCAAAACTTTGGCATTTCTCCAAATTTTCAATTAATTTGTAGCGACGATGATTAACTGTGTATTAGAGTATTGGGAACAGGTGTGTGAAGAAATTTTTTGAAAATCTTCATGCTCCTTCTGTCGATTTATATTTTGGTGAAGGGTGGTAAAATCGTCCAAAAGCGGCCTAAAATCCAAAAAAGTGGCCTAAAATCTGACATTTCAAATTTCCCGGTTGGTTGTCAGTTCCATTTGATTGGTTTAGGTCGTGTCACGTGTTAATTTTTTCAGCAAGTAAGGATTTAGTGCCTATCTTGGCCGCAGAAGAAACGCAAAGAGGAAGACCAAGATGACTGCAGGAAAGGGAAGCACAGTTTCACAGTTGACGAAGGTCATCAAACTGGAGAAAATGTCGAGAAAGAAAAGCCATCTGTGAGTACGTCAAAGCTAAATTTCTACGGCTTTACTTTGGACACAAATGTTGCCAAGCCAAAAGATAAAAATTAGCAAGTAAATGACTGCAGTCTATTCGCCCAATTCTCATGTTTACAATTTGGCAAACTTGAGTGTCCTACTCACTGGCGGAGCCACGGGAGGGTATGGGGGGGGGGGGGGGTAAATACCCCTCCCCCACTTTTTTGAAAATGTTGTAATTTAGATTCGTCCAAAAATGTCATAAAAATATTAAGGTTGGGGTAGGTTTGTGTTTAGTCTTTAATCTCGCTTACTTAGTCATCTAATGCTAAATACGATCTCATCATTCTGACATCTCTTTGTGTCGTTAGTGATCACATAGCAAAGTGAAGTTGATCAGCACACATACTTGCGCGCAAAAATGGGAGAAGAACGACTTGAGCAGTTGGTGGTGGGTGCTCATTAATAGTGAGTGGGATATCTCCAGTTCAATAGAGTATCAAGCCAAGAAAAGTTCCCCTTTGAGCATTATCAAATTTGCAGGCTGACCTAACTTCCTTAGACTACATACTTTGGCACTTGTGTTCAAGATCAAATGTACATTTCAAACACATTCTCATATAACTCATTTTAAGTTTTACTATTTGTAATACTAGTTGTAATACAATAAAAAGCCTTATATAAAAGTTTCTCGCATGCATATCAATGATTTCATCCGTCGCTTTCTATCTGGAAAGAGCGTATCTATATTCAAAAAAGGGCGTTTCCCTAAGATCTAAAGGGCGTGGTTCCAAAAATTTTCCGGGGGCTTCGCCCCCGGATCCCCATGCTTAGATAACTCCCCACTTCGCGGCGGCTGGCGCCGCCGCTGGTCCTACTTGCCACAGTTCAGGAAGCATTGCATTGCCTTCACATTTGATGAAAAGGAGGAATGCGGATTTGCAAAATTTGGAATCTTGGAGTGCACAAAATGCCAAGGATTTTTTATGCAAAAGAATTGGCAATTCAACTTCAAGAAGGAATCCATTTGAAATAAATCTCCTTTCAACGTTGGCTTTCAGAGGGAAAGGTTCTGGCCATTCTACAATAAAAGATTGGTCTGGAACAATGAACATGACACATTGTACGAGTCAAAATGCATACAGAGGCACACATTGTAAGATCAATGAAGCAAGCAAGAAAATGTGAAAAAATAGTTGAAGAGTACTGGAAAATTGGAATTGTTGCTGATGATGATGAAATTTTTGATATTGATGTATCATTTGATGGCTCCTGGCAGAAGCGGGGCCACTCATCCCACAATGGAGATAACGCGGATGACGTTGAATTGTTAAAAAAACAAAGTTTTGCCATCCTGTTTCATCTCACTTCTTCAGATGATATTATCTGGAAGTTGTGCCCAAAAACTGTGCATGTTCGCATGAAAACAATAGAAACTGGGGTATCACTTGCAGCCTGCCAGTTTAATATGGGGGCTACTTTTAAAAGTTTGATGTGTAAGATTCTGGGCAAAGAACAGGAGGAGCACATAGAGGTTGCTTCTAAAAGGAAAAGCCTTGAAAGAATAAAGCATGCAGAGAAAGCACATAGTGAAGCTGGAAGGAAGAGGCGGAAACAGCTGAAGTTCAAAAACGCAAATGTTGACACAAACCGAAAGGGGCATTAAGGGACCACATATGCCCCTGGGGGATTTAATTGAGACAATAGAATAACTATAACACTAATTTTCATTAATTAAATTGATTATTTCATTTTTCCATGCATGTTCTTTGCATTCATATGTGAAAAAGTGTTGCACTCAAAAAAAAGTTTAAGCTTCAAACTTTATCATGCATTTTCTCAAAACTGCTTTTTTTGCAGTATTCCGCTCACGCCCTGATGGCGCATTCCTGTAAAATTATTGTAAATTAGGATGTCTATACATCATTTTATTGCTGAAAGTATGCAGAATGCACTAAACTCATTTATTTGGCCATTTGATACATCAGTAATGAACTGCACATGTATAAATTGCAGGCAGTCAACATAAATTTGGTAGTTTTGCAAAAAATGTACAGAAAATGGCACTTAATGTGATGAGATTGCAAAAACAAAGCCATTAGTGCATTCCCCATCTATCAGGCTTCAATATGATGTATAGGTTTGTTTGCTTCAGGTTGTTTCTTAAGATTGTACCATCTGATGCTGATTGAGACTCTTTCCATTGTTTTCTTGATTTCCATGGCAACGATCAGCCACACCCAAAATTTGCATCAAAATTTGAAATCAGGGTGTGAACATTAATAAAGGGGTGTGATATCAACTTGACAAGTGCTCTACTTGCAAAGTTAAAATTTCGACCAGTGAACTACCTCAAGAGGAAAGTTTTGAAATTTGCACTTTTGACTTCCCTCAAGAAATCGCAGGAAGAAACTTTCAGGAGTTGGAATTAACGCAAAATTTAACGCAAGTCAACAAAATTGGAAATTTATAGGGAATAAACTTGCAGGGATAAGGTTCTTATCAAAATTTCGAACGAATGTCTCCAATTCAGTCGGTTCAGTATTAGAAACGGTACAAAACAAGTACCCAAACAATGTCAAAACAGTTGCTCTTTGTAAATTTACATGATAAATTTCAACCCGTGTTGAGTTTCAACACGGGTTGAGTTTTAACAGCATTACTTATTTTGCTTTGCGTTTACATGAAAACTCAACACGGGTTGAGATTAGGTCACATGGTTGCAAACAATAGAAGAAGGAATTTGAGCCCACTCAAATATTTGAATGATTGCGGAAGTAGATTCGATCTCCTTTGTTCGCATTCTAATCTCGCCCCGAGTTGAAAAAATATTGCGTTTAGGCCTACATGAGAATTTCAACCCGTGTTGAAATTTCAACACGGGTTGAGTTGCCGAGTTGAGTTGAACCCGTGTTGAGTTTCAACTCGGCCTCCTTCATGTAAACGCGATGAAGGCTTACACCGTCAACCGAGTTGAAACTCAACCCGTGTTCAGCTCAACCCGGGTTGAAATTTCTCATGTAAAGGGCCTCTAACTTAGGAAGTGTAGTTTCTGAAGTTTTGAAAAGTTGGGGCAACTATTTCTTGTAAGCTTTTTCTGATAAAAAATTGGGTGCACTCTACTTCCTCTTTATTCCTCTCAGAGCTTTTTGAAAAAAATCAGGTCCGGGCTGGCAGATAGTTTCTTGAAATTTGGGGCTGGTTTGATACCAAATGTTTCTTATGTGTTAATGCAAAAGACCAATTCTTTTATGTCTCGAAGGTGCCTATATTTAGAATAGCAGTAGGCCCACAGCAGTCGCCATCTTGACACGTGCTTGGGACACAAGCAGTCCTTATCGACCGATTCCAAAAAATGGCGATTCCCACTTCCCGAAAAACATATTACCCTCTGGATACATGCTGTGGAAGATTTTATGCACAAGTGTCAGATGTTTGACCTGTACAGAATGGATATGGGAATCACTATGTGAAAACTGCAACACTGATCTACCTTTTTGACGCACGGTAGTGAAGTCATAGGGGTGGTGGGCATTTTCCTGTTTACAAAGTCCTTTATGTCATGGGGTGAAGGACGTGATGAAGTCCACATCAAGCCTTGCAACAACGCGAGTTCAAAGCTGGTCGTTCAGCAGAGGCCCTCCTGAGGTGTATGACATCTCAAAGGTCAAACGCTCCAGCGGTTTGAGCACGCGCGGCCACTCTACGGAAAGAACGAATCACGGTCGCGGAGCCTGCGCGCTCAAAATGCCGGATGAAAAACTGCATTCAACGAGAGAAAGGTACGTCTCTCATCTTTGATCAAGAAGTTTATCAACTTACTTTTTCGTAGCTGCTTAAAATCAATTTTCAATTCAAGCCTCGCATTTTTTAACTTTCTGTGCATTTTATTTGAATCATAGCCGATTTTGCTTCAAAAGTAGGCCTCGACTTTTAATTTGTTCAGCAATAGTCTGAATTCAATGTTTTGTTCGGACTAGACCTCTAAGTTGACTTGTGCAAAGCACATTGATCTTGAGGTTTGCGCTAAATTGTGAATAATAAACTTCTGGAAAATAGAGGGACTGCAGATGAGAACAGGCCGAGATTGGAAAATATAATGTGTGTGGCATGGCAGCCACCTTGCTCGCCTGTGTTGATGCATCATTTCACAGAATGAGATTGGTTGCTAAGGGAAATTTCTCCAACAAAATGAACTCTTTGAGTGCAGTAATTAGCTCAATGACGTTCCCATCAAAAATATTTCAAAAAGCTCTTTGTTAGCATTTTTTCAAGATTATTGTTAGTTTTCTAAGAACTTTTAGGCAGCTGATCAGTCAAGTAGAATAACAATCGAAGAGTTATCAAGAAACCAATAAATTGTCCCACCCTGTACTGAAAGTCTCTTTTAGCTTTCAGTAAACAGTTGAAATTAGCAGATCATGGGTACCAAAGGTTTTTGCAGTTTCTCCGCATGCTTCTTACATGTTCGTTGTATTCATTGATAGGTAACTTCCCAAGCATTTCGTGAGTTTTACCAGAATACAGCGCCAGTATGCGAATTACCTCCTCAGACAAAATAAACAAGTTTCTTGAGCAGTATCCAAGTTCTCAGTCGAGGTTCTTACTGGTTTAGTTCTTAGTTGAATTCTTGAAAAGAGTTTCTTATTAACACTAGCACTGTTTAATCATGCTGAAAACGGATTACACGTTTTTTTATAAGAAACTGGTTTATAAGAAACTAGTACTACGATGACCAAAAATTCAAGAAACTCTAGTACTACGCTCAAGAACAGTTAAGAAACTCTAAAACGTTATATCTGTATGTCTCTCTTATTCTATGTCTCTCTAACAAAGATGCCCTCGTCTTTTCTTGACTTTTAACTGCAAAATTGGTAAATTTTTGCCTTGATGTGCATGGCTTCTTCTTGATGACAATGTCAATGCAAAATGGAAGCCCTTTCTCGAGAAGAAGGCTCGACTTCGAACAATACCGCAACTTTAGGCCCAAAAAAATAAGAAACTAATTAAGAAACTTTTACAACTAGAACACCGAAATTTTCATGCGAAATTAAGAAACTTTTAGTAATAAGTGCTGATCCAAGTTTCTTATAATAAAAAAACGTGTATTTTGTGATTAATTTGATTGCTCGTGTGTTTAATTAGATTGTTTGTTCTCCACTGAAAAATCTTCAAGCAAAGACTAAACATTTCCTGCACGCCAATTTTTGATGGTTGCTTCCTCCGACTGCATTCTGTAACGTAACATTACAGCATATTTACTCATATTTCGAGGAAGGTGCAATAAAATTGCACTGATCTTCCTTTGCATTCTCATGGAATAATTTGGAAAATTTCACAATAAAAATCATTAAGCCCGTGAGTCACTTCTAAGGTCCTTTGATTAGTGTTTACCATACCTGCTAGAGATATCTGGTGTGGGGCACCTAGTAATAACTATTGCTAGTTTAATTAATTGACTCAAGTTCAAACACAACTGCAAATTGTGTTGTGAGAAACAACATTGTGTTGCAGTGGCAGTGGCAGTCATAATACACTCTTTTTTTTATAAGAATATTGTTTATAAGAATATTCAGGCTCAGAATCATCCAAATTTTAAGAATATTATAAAAATATTGCTCAGTCTCAACTCGCATATTTGTGTCTCAATTTCCAGCAGTTTCCTGTTTTGCGATGTTCATAACATCCTTATTGTTACAATTGCTTAAGCTTTTCTTTCGTTCGACCATTTCTTCATAATGATATGACAATTCTTTGAACAATGTTCCCCTGAAACCATATCAGATTTGAAAAAATAAGAATACTTTAAGAATATGCTAAGGCTCAAAACGAAAAATTTCTTAAGAATATTGAGGCTGGAAAAAATTTATAGTATTCTTATAAAAAAAAAAGAGTGTAGGTCCCTTTCAAAGAATGTATGGGGGCCTATGGGAGACAATACTTTGTTGTATGTTGTTTTGAGCTGACTTGGCTATCAGAGTTATCTGTAATTTGAGAACCATGATTTGAGACTCGGTGAATGTGTGCAAGCAATATACGATCTGACTTCATTATGAGTGGCAACGAACTCAGGATAGTGAGATAAACGTGTGAGAAAGCGAAATAGGATTTGCAAGACCAGGAATTAAAAAATTAGCCCCCTTCTGTGTAGAAATCTCCCTTTTCCGTTGATAGGGACGTTTCCTGGCCTGCGTGCAGACCAATTTTTCAAAAATACACGCAGGCTAGGCGTTTCTTTGACGACAAATTGAGAAAGGGGGCGTTGTATGAAGGTCTGAAGGGAGTGGTCCCCGGGGGGTCTACTTAATACAATAACCACCCGGGAATGTGCCTGCCAATAGGGTGTCATTTTCGGCTGAAAATTCCGGGACAGGATTATACCTTTTGCACCTTTATTCCGGGACCGGTGTGTCCTTTAGCGCTACATTTTCCAGGACAGATCAGATCATCATTTAAAACGCTACTCCAATTCATGAACTTATTAAATTAAAATGTTAGTAGCGTTAGCAATTAGCGAAAAGTACTTTTAGTAATATCATTTGGACGAGAACCATCAATGTTCCCGATCTTATTCAAGGACAGGTATTATGTTTTCAGAATTTTATTCCAGGATAGGGTCATAAAATTTTGTTCTGGCAGGCACATCCCCGTTGTTTTTCTCCAAGGTAGACCCCCCGGGGAGTGGTCCAAGAAATATTCCCCATGTACTTCACACCTCCTATTCGCTAGTGTGTACATATATTTTTGGGCTGCACCCCCCCCCCTGAATCGGTAATTCCTGAGTCCAGTTTCCCTTATAGCCCAGTAGTCCATCAGTCCATGATACGCTTTTTTAACGACCGCCCGTATCAACATACCTTTGATGCCAAATTCATTTCTGATGTATGTTGTTATGACAGGTCCAGCAAGGGACGCACGTTTGAAGTGCAAATAGACGCGGTGAAGAGCAGGGGACTTCTGTCTATGAATTGCAGCAGGTATCATGCTTTATGTCATTCAAATAATATCATATATATATATAGCAATTTGTTTTGCTTTCCTTCTGTGATAGATTTTATGAGGTAAACTTGAATGAAACTTCGAAGATCTTTTGATCTTGCACATTCACTTCAAAGAAGAGTATTCAGACAGCCGAAACAAAATGGCGTCGAAGTTTGACTGAGCAACGAGGAAATGAGAAATGAGAAATGTTTGTGAGATATAAAGTGCGAAAGTTAGCTACGAGGACGAAAAAAGCAACCGAAAATATAAGGTAGTAGTTGTAGTAGTTGCTTTACCATATTGTATATGGGATTGCATGAAGGTGAAATTGTGGTTTTAAGTGCCGAAGAGTGCGATGTTTATCTGATGGCCGATATCAATTCCAAAACCAAGGTAAACATTCATACTTATGTGAATATTACAGGACGAGCAGGCAGAAACTAGGTTTTTCCTTCGTAAAAGGTTCTGTACCTGGAGATGTGCCACGAGCAAGGGTATATTTTTTACAGAAGCGAAAATAAAGGGGATGTGGGGGGGGGGGGGGGTGTGACACTTCCCAATAATTTCATAACTCGGTCCCAATCACTATTTATAGTGGTAAAATCGGTCCCGATCCGGCCCTGAACTTCAACCTGAATTTTTCAGGACGTCAATACTTGAAATGCAAATTGCAAAGGTTTCTGTGTTGACTGGCTTTGTTTTATCATAGAAAGTTTACAGGAAAGAAATTCTCGAGATTCCGTTAAAACCGTAGAGAAAATGGCTGGGTATAAGTCGGGTGTAAAGGATGCCTTCTGAGCCAAAGTAGAGGATATTTATTCACAAATTTTCTTCGTGCCCCAATTTATGGGATAACTTTCACAAAACTATCAAAGTTCCCTTGTTGCTAATGGCAAGCATGATATTGGGAGATGCATTCTAAGCCAAAGTAGAGACTTTTTCTTCCAGAATTTTCTTCGTGCTCCGATTTTTAGAGGGCCTCTCATGACGGGGGGGGGGGGGGGCGGGGGGCCACAGCCCCCCATTTTTTTGCAAATCATGCCGTTCTGAAAGGCAGCTCGTCACGTTGTGGTAATTTTTTGTATCAAGTTTGGCCTTCCCACTTTTCTGATCTCGTCGGGGGCCTTGTTTTAGGATAACTATCACAAAACTATCACGGTTTCCTCGCTGCTAATGGCAAGCATGATATTGGGAGATGCATTTATTGCATTCGAAGCTAAAGTAAAGGATGTTTCTTCAAAAATTCCCTTCTTGCTCCAATTTATAGGATAACTCATAGGATAACTGTCAAAAAACTACCGGGTGAGCCATAAAAAAGTTCCCACTTTCGAAAATTCGTAACACCGTAAGTATTTCATGGATTTGAATGATTCAAATTCTAGTTAGAAACCAAAAATCAAAATATTTTTGTGATTTTTCTCGTCTTCTTAGGAGCACTGCAAATATAGGTAAATTCAACTTTACAAAAATTTCATTGTTGAAAAATTACTGAAAAAGGGCCTAAAACACTTGATCAAATCGTTAGGACTCTCCTCACACAGAACAATACTCACGGGCGTTTCACTTCTCTCAAGAGTTATAAGACATAGATTCTCAAACAGAAACTAAAGACTTTCAATCGCATGACAATAAATGTGCATATGATAGCTCTCGCCCATGCAAAATTGCATTTTCTCTGTTGATTTGAACGAGGAGTCCTTTATGATTTGATCAAGTATTTTGGGCCTTTTCCGGTCATTTTGCAACCACCAAGTTTTGTAAACTTCAATTTACCAATTTTTCCAGTACTCGTATGAAGGTGAGAAAAATCACAAAAATACTTCGATCTTTTGGCTGTCAAGCAAATATTGATTCATTCCAATCCATCCAATACTCTCGATGCTTTGAATTTTCAAAGGTGGGACATTTTTTCTGGTTCACCCGGTATTAAAGTTTCCTCACTGCTAATTTCAAGCATAATATTGGGAGATGCATTCTACGCCAAAGTAAAGGGTGTGGCCTAAAGAAAGTTTCCTGGCCTCCAGGCCCCTGCATTTCCCTGCCTCCCTCTTAATTTACCCTCGCCACGCCACTTATTGATTCCATATGAACAAGCTTGCATGCCTAAAAACGTGGTTATTCTGTGAAGCTTTGACTAGATTATTCAGGGCAGATTGCTAAGATGCTAGCCAGAGACAACTTGATGTGAAAAACTATTTTTTTAATTCCGTTTCGATTGTTGGGAAAACACTATGTCTGATATAGTTGTATTTTCGGTATATTATGGCAGTTAGGAGAAAACTTTGCAACAACATTTATTTCGCAAAAATCGGTCCTCCGTGGAAGAAACTCGGTCTAAACTAGGTGAGTCCAAAGAAAGGCAGTGTTGGGCATAAGTTGAATACTCATGAAACAAAACACTTCTAAGACAATTACAAAGTGCTACAAGTGCTACACAGTTATCTACGAATACAAAAGAACAATTATTGTTGTTATTGTTATTGTTATTAGTGAGCTGAAGAAGATTTTTAAATCAAAACGTACGAAATTTTTAACAGTGTTGTTGTTATACTTTATTTTCTGTTAATAAGATGGTGGTTTAGTTCATATATTGTTATTATTATTATCATTATTATTATTATTATTATTATTATTATTATTATTGTTATTACTGAAGAAGATTTTATATCGAAACGTTTTTGCGACATCCAACAGTTTTTGCGACATCCAACAGTTTTTGTTTTTATATGTATATATTCTGTTTGATTTGAAGGATGGTTTAGTTTTTTATTATTATTATTATTATTATTATTATTGCCGCGAAAAACAAATTGTCCCCAATGGTTTGACTACAAACCTACCAGTGTGTGCCTCACAGCCAAATGAAGAACTTATTAACAAGAAAAATGCAATTACTCAGAAGAACTCTTTGGAAGCAATTGATGTCATCTCAAAACACTATGACAATCCAATACCTACAATTTATGAAAAAATCACAGAAAATCAAAGCAAACTTAGGAAATGTTGTAATTCTGAAGAACGCTTTCGATACTTGTTGCGATGCCTACAAGATTTCAAGAAAAAGGAAAACAAAAGATTCGGAAGGGTGAAAAACAAGAAAATCAAAAGACTCTCTACTCATCATATTGAAAATTGCTTTAGTAATACGAAGACAAATCCGATATGGATCAATCATTTGAATTTGCGAAATACTGAAAAAGAATTTTTAACAAGTGGAAAAGAAATTTGCGACCGCCTTGTTGACGCTGGGATGTCTTTGCTACAAAAACAATTTTCCCATTTCAGTTTTCAATCTTCCTGCCTTTCATCAGATTACCTGATATTCGATCCAGCACCTACGATTCACATTCATCACACTGGAAAAAACCATTTTGTTACATCAACTTCAATAGGAGGCCCAGTGCGAATATTTGATAGTCTCAATCTAAAACCAACACATGAACTGACTCGTCAAATCACAGCAATTTACTCACCGGACAAACAAATAGTACCAACAACGATTCAAACACATATATCGTCAACGCAGCAAGGTCCTTGCGACTATCGTCTCTTTGCAATAGCTTACGCAGTTGAACTAGCTTCAAACAAAGACCCTTCTACAGTAACGTTTGATCAAACAAAGTTGCGAGATCACTATCGTTCATGCTTAGAGTCAGGACATATATCACCGTTTCCCAAACTAAGAATCAACTTTCTCAAGCGGCAAGAAAGTGAAATTACGAGATCAACAAGCAAACTTAGCAAATGGACATTTCCAAAAAAATTTTGCAAGTTGCCCACAAGCAAACTGAAAAGTAACAGCATGAAACTAAGTAATCGTTTTTCTGCTTTGGAAGCAATTAATGCGAAAAAAACATTTTCTGCCAAAAGATCAAGACATGATAAGCTCCACACCACTGAAGATTACACTAAAGGACCAAACAATCCGTTCAAAAAGAATAACCAAAAATCTAATGTGTACAACCTTTCACAGCACAAATTAACAGAAGATGAAAAGTTAATTTTAGAACTTGGCCTCTCTTTTTGCCCTAGCCAAAAGAATTTTAACAGAGAGAAATTCGCATGCAATGATACGCATGCATTTATACGACGCCTTAAACTAAAAGAATACTTCTATGAAAGATCACAAACAGATGACAAATTCGATAATAAAAAGAAAAATCAATCAAACACTAGCAAAGATCGTTGTGCTCTTAATTGGAACATTAAGAATCCTCATTGGTATCCAGAAGCAGTGCGAGAAGGATGTTCAGAAGGATTGGTTGACTTCATCAACAGTTGTACTAAAGACTTCAGTGAACATATCCATTCAAAAAGGAACAAACACTGGAATAACCTAAAAGATAGTCAAAGACAAGCCATAAAATTATTGTCATCTGACGAATCGATTATAATCAAAACTGCAGATAAAGGGAGTGGGATTGTGATGATGAACAGAAAAGACTATAATGAAGCATATAGTTTATATAATTAATTTGATGTTTGTCGCGGCAGGTATTGCGAAAGGAAGCGCAACATTCCTGTTCCTTGTCTGCATTTATTGATAGCTGCCTGGATATAGCAAAGGACAATCTTGAATCTAGAACAATCCCAAGGTGTTTGTGTTCATCAACTTTTATGACAGGAGTATTGTTAAATAGAATAGGTGGATGGTCTGCACGGATTCTCTTCCTTGAGAAGGTTACTTCGACTGCTTGTTTCGTTGGATCACGATTAAAAGACGTTCGCCAGATATGTGCCCAAAGCCTAATGAGGTTCATGTCATGATTCATGTCCTGGGCAGCTGTGTCAGGATCGTGAAAGACAGTAAAAAGCGATGTATCGTCAACGAAGAGTTTAACATTACACCTTAAATTATCAGTTAAATCATTTATGTACACAAGAAAGAAAAGAGGCCGAAGGATTGAACCCTGAGGAACGCCAGCTGTAACATTTTCCCAATGTGATGCTTTGCCTTTTAGGACAGTGCGCTGCTTACGATCAGCTAAGAAACTTTCAACTAGTGAAAGCAACTGACCAGGAACACCACATCGACGCAGCTTGAAAATAAGGCCTTCGTGCCAAACCTATAAAATGCCTTAGATATATCTAGATATACCGAGCGCACATCGAGAGGTGGATTGCAGTCAAAAGCTTCGAAGATAGTATGAACAATGGTTAACAACTGATTAATAGTTGAATCACCAGGACGGAATCCCGATTGATTTGGATGAAGTAAGTCATGCATGTTCAGATGCTCGTGCAGAGTATCAAATATCAACTTCTCAAGCATTTTTCCACAAAGTGGCAAGAGTGAAATGGGGCGATAATTTTTCTTCAAATTTTACAAACTTTTTTACGTACTGGAACCACATTTGCTTGTTTCCAAACTTGAGGGAAGATGCCTGTTCCCAAGCAACTTTCAAATATTATTCGTAGGTGCAGTACAATTGCATGATCGCAAATTTTAATCATACGTGCTGAAATATCATCCCATCCGTGCGCTTTGCTTGTATTTAATGACCGAATAATCCTTAGTATCTTCTCATCGGATATTTGGAATTTTTCAAGGGTGGAGCAAGTGGCGGAACTTCGGATGGTATTTCACTACCAGTTTCTAGGGTGGTACATTGGAGAATGAAATAATCATTAAATATTTGCGCCTTATCAGTGAAATCTAGAACAAAGATGTCGTTTTCTAGTAACGGGGGAATCACTGGCACTTTCGCTTTGTTTAAGATCTTATTTATCAGAGCCCAGTAACATTTTCTACCAGTAATAGGATTTGAAAGCGTACGCCCTATTTTGGTAAAGTATCTTTGCTTAGTGTCTTCGATTAAGGCTGAACCCTGCAATACCATATTCTCGATGTTATCTCGCTTATCCTCTGGTTGACCATTTCTAATATATGTTTTGTATGCCCTGTTCTTTTTGCGGATAAAGTTTTTGATAGACTGTGTTACCCAAGGTGCCTACCGTGGTCTAATTGTAATAGTTTTATTTGGTACGAAGTTGGAAAAAATATTTAGTAGTATTTCGTTTAATAATTCGACCTTCAGATTGGGGCAAACTACCTCCTCCAAAGTTTTACTCTTTATGATTTGATTCGTAGTATTGTATGTTGAATCCGAAAAATATGGTGTACAAGAACTGAACAGCTATCATATCTATCGTTGTCATTTGATTTTTAAAGGCCCCCCCATTAATTAGCCCCTCTCTTTCACGTCCCCCCCGGGAGTACTCGGTCTACGAAAAGACGGGAACCGGGGACGTGCCGCTGAAAAATCTGAAAAGGCACCCTGTCCCGGAGTAATATTCCCAAAAATGATACCCTGTCCCGGTGTAAAATTTTGAAAACGATACCCTGTTCTTGAGTTTCTTCATACAAAATTGTACGCTGCCCTGGGAATTTGATAGAAATGTGATAGAGATCTATTAAAAAAGCGGAAATGTTGCCATCCAAACTATTTAAATGACACAAATGGCTTACAACGACGTTGTGGAGTCAGTTATAGAAAGTATGGACCCTGTCATGGAGCCGACTATACAAAAGTGATACCCTGTCCCGAAGAAGGAATCCTGAAAATGATTCCTTGTTCCGCGGCACGTCCCCGTACGGAAAAATATATGAGTACCCCCCCTCCCCCGGGCACGTCCCCCTCTAGAGTATCCGAAATCAAATAAGTCACACGGTGGCTTAATAGATCCCTTACGGTAATTGTAAAGCTCAACTGACTCATCACTTATTTCTTCCGTAGAATTCCCAAACATGTCTTGCTTCAGCTTCATGAATTTGAAGAATTTCATAGTTCTTTTCTCTGGCTTGATGCTTATTGTAGTGAATTTGCCTGTTGGATACGGTAAGCCCTATTCCTTCTCAATTAGTCTCTCAATACAGATTGTGGAGCCTTTTAATTTCTAGAGATTACTCAGGTATCCCACCATCCAAGTAAAACGATACTGGAAAAAAGTGAAAATAAAGGCGCTCTAAAAGTTGAGTTTCATAATGAGTAGAAATTAGAACCAAGTGGGAATGAAAATCACGTTTTTTTCAAAATGTCTTTAGCGTAAGAAAGAAAAAGAAATGGTTGCCACTTTAGCAAATGTTCACCCTGGAGGATAAAAGTAGTCACAGAGCAACAAATCTGTGATTAATCGATCACCCTCCCTTATCACCTCAATTCCGAGAAAATTTATGTTTTCCTTTACCAATTCGCTGTGAATTTTCTCGAAGGCTGGGCTTGGTTAAGTAATTCTAGAAGTCGATGCAGTTTCTCTTCACCATGCTGCTAGATAAAGAGAATATCATCGATATACCGCCACCATAACCAAATCCTAACCGGGGCACAGTGATCTAGAATGCAAAAATAAAGGAAGAAAATACAAAATATCGCAAAAATCAAATTTAATCAAAACCATCGTAATGATATATGGTCTTAAAGAGGATATGTTAAGGATCAAAACAAAGCAAAAAGTAGACTTTTGTGACTTCTGAGTCCGGAGATATTCACTTGCAAAGTTGGATGAAATTGACATTGTTTACTTTTCATGTAATTTTTGGTCAATTTCTACAGAATGGTCATTACAACAACAAATTCATTTACTAATATCACTGCCCAGGGTTATCCGATTTTAGCTCTGTTTCTTTTAATTGATAGAACTACTTGTTGCCTTGCAAGGGAGTTGCTCATTGCTTCAACTGGGTCCCAATTTTTGATTACAAAGTCCAACTTTGTAATCTAAGAGGGGGCTCCAGGTCAGTCAGAAAGAAAGAAAGAAAGAAAGAAAGTAAGTAAGTCCGTCAGGCTCGTTAAAACAATTAATTAACGTTTTATCCTTGCTAATTGGCACTGAAATAAAGAAAGCGCACAGAAAGCGCATACAAGACAGAAGTTTCCCGCGATCCTATAGCAACATTTGACGTCGGCTTATTTCATGTTAGACAGATTTGACACCGTAAGATGAATAAATCACCATGATGTTTACCCTGGCACAACAACAAATTTACTCAGAATTGGCACGTTCTTGACTTCATTAGCAGCTTAATGATGTTAAAACAATCGTTTTCTAGAACGAACGCATCATTAGCCATTTATTGATAGTACTCATTATGCAAATAACTCAACCTTGGAGGATGATGTAACCGGCGGCCTGCACAGAGGCTAGCATTCGCAGCATCACCGAAGGTAGAAGGACCGTCCTCCTACACAGCTACGGATGCAAACGTTGCAGGTGAAGTTGAGAGGAAAGGTGCAGAATTCCAGCAAACAATGGCCCCATTGACTGGGGGAAGGCACGTGATCACACTGAACCAAAACATCTTCATGCATATGATTCTGCACAGAGGTTATTTTCGTGACTGCTTGTCTCAAACTAGATGCCCGCGAATAGAAACGTTCTGCAGGGTTCTGCATAAACATAAGTAATTTTGCATTATCGTAAATCTCACATGACATTAAATTTGAGACATACAAGGCGCTTGATTTTCTATTGAAGGTGACTTTAGCAGCAACACTCGTCCCTCTGACTGTAGCTAAAAACAGCATCACAACGATCATTTGAGGTTATGAAGAAATCAATTTTCAGATTTTCTTATGCTTGCTTAGCTCAGGACGGACTTTGTAATCATCCAAAAGGATCTTATGTTTTGTTCTCTTGTCGTTTTTCCTAAATGCACTTATTTTCCTGAAATGGACACCAAAAATGCGTTATTTGAGATTAAAAGTACAAAATAGAAAAATTAAGGACGAATATGTCTACCAAACCTAGATTTTATCACAGCAGCACATTTCAGCAGATAGTCTGCCAAAGCAATCACTCAGGATCGTGCAGGGAAAAAAGTTATTCTATTTTGAAAGTGGCCACTACCACCTTTTTGCTGTTTTGAGCCCCCATTATTTTCATGTGCACCTTCAGACAAACGCAAATCCTGTAACTCATGCTTAAGATATATCATTCTGAATGGTTTTATCCTTTTTCAACAAGTGTTCTGACAAAAGCGATAGTAAAATTAAATGAAAATGCTCCTCCGCAGAGGCATTTTGTGGCTCTCTAATTAAACTGTTTTGAGCCCTGGGATAGCATGGTCTGAACATGCAATTTTAGCCTTGAAAAAGTGCACGAGGAACGTTTTGTAGCCAACCAGCTTCAAGAAAAGGTAATATTATATGGAAAATGTTATGTGTGATGTTTTTGTGCGCATCCTGATCATTTCACTTCAGTAATTCCCATGAAATGGATGTAATCAAGTCAAAACGATAACATTTCACAGTTCCAACTCTACCAGTCTTGAGGAACCATTGCTGATGACATCTTCAACTTTGTATGGATCATTTTTATTTTTGCGAGTTGAAAAACATTAAAGAAATTATTATTACAATGTTTTTGGTAATTGCATACAGATATGAGTTCCAATGTTTAAGATAATTCCATCAAAAAAGGATAAAAGGCCTCTGCGGAGGAGATAGTGAATTTAATTTACTTTTCGAAATGCCAGAACACTTGTTAACAAGGATAAAACCATTCAGAATGGTATATTGTAAGCATGAGTTACAGGATTTGCGTTTGTTTAAGGCGCACATGAAAATAATGGGGGCTCAAAATAGCAAAAAAGTGGTAGTGGCCACTTTCAAATCAAAATAACTTTTTTCCCTGCACGATCCTGAGTGATTGCTCTGGCAGACTATCTGCTGAAATTTGCTGCTGTAATAAAATCTAGGTTCGGTAGACATATTCGTCCTTAATTTTTTTTATTTTGTACTTTTAATCTCAAATAATGCGTTTTTGGTGTCTATTTCAGGGAAATAAGCGCATTTAGGAAAAATAATAAGAAAACAAAACAATGGGTTCTGGAAGAAGCAATGAAGAACTCTCTTGTAAGTGGACATGTTGTTCTATCAATTAAAACAAACAGAATTAATATCGGATAACCCTGGGCTAAGATATTAGTAAATGAACTTGTTGTTGTAATGAGCATTCTGTAGAAATCGACCAAAAATTACATGAAAAGTAAATAATGTCAATTTCATCCAACTTTGGAAGCAAATATCTCCGGACTCAGAAATCATAAATGTTTACTTTTTGCTTTGTTTTAATCCTTAACATATCCTCCTTAAGACCATACATCATAATAACTGTTTCGATTAATTTTGATTTTTGGGATATTTTGTATTTTTTTCCTTTTGCTGGATCACAGTGCGGGGCTTGATTCTGCCTTCCAATGCCGCCATAAAAATGGAGCGCAGATGATGGACCGCATTTTCTACCTATAGCTGTACCCCTCAACTGATGATAAATTCACCATCAAACTCGAAAAAAATTGTTCTTAAGAACAACGCGCGCCAGTTCCATGAGAGAATCTGCGGAAATACTAGAATCTTCTCGATATTCAAGAGCTGCCTGCAAAACTTCCAACCCTTGCTCGTGTGGAATACTAGGATACAAAAAGTGCCAAAAAGCCAACAAAAAGACCTGTACTTTTTCAAGGCTAAATATGTACATTTCCAGAGAGCAAGAATTATCAATTTGCAATGAGGTGATTCTATCGAATTTCAGTTATTGCCCTTTGATATGGCTATTCTGCAATAAAGGTGCAAGTAAAAAATAGATCGCGCGCATAAACGTGCATTAAAGATCCTCCATAATGACTACGAATCTTCGTTTCAATCGTTACTCGCTCGCAGTAACAGTTTCACCATCCACGTTAAAAATTTGCAAAAATTGATGACTGAAATATACTTGTCATTGAATAATATGAATTCATCGATTGTATGGGAATTTCATGAGAAGAAATATGTGGCCTATGACCTGAGAAATATGAAATATGTGCATACTTCCAAAGGCAAAGACAACATCATATGGAGTTGAGTCTTTATCTTTCAGCGGAACTTTTCTTTGGAATACCCTTGATGACAAGATCAAAGAAGAACCAACACTCGCGCGTTTTAGAAATAAGATAAAAAATTGGGCCGGAGAACATTGCACCTGCAGAATATGCCAATAACAAAACAGGATTTCGATTTTAAGTATTTATGTATGTAGGTTGGTCTTAATTAGTATTTATTTATACTACCGGGTGTCCCAAAATGATGTATTATCGTTTGATTGCTTTAATCTCCATAACCAATGAACTGATTTTCAAAAACTTTATTTTATCCGATTGCCGAAAGGCTAAATATTATTTGAGGATGTTGGCTGTGGTTTAGGCCGATGTTTTCATGTCGAAAAGAAGATCGATAAAGCTGCTCAAATTCAAGCCTTATATAACATGAAAAAGAAACGGTATTATTTGCCAGTCAACATTTTAGATATAATGCAAAAATTCAGTTAATACTGTGTTCAGAGAATACGAGTTCAGCCTTTTCTGTCACATCTAAAATGTTGACTTGAAAAATAGGCTGTTTCTTTCTCATGCCATCTAAGACTTGCATTTGAGCAAGTTTATCAATCTTCTTTTCGACATGAAAACACCGTGGTAAAACCGCAACCAATATCTTAAAATAAAATGAAATGAAAATGAAATGAAAATGAAATGAAAATGAAATGAAAATGAAATGAAAAATGACAACCCTACAACATTTATTGTACAGAGAAGAGCGTCATTGGGAATTTCTCCTTGTTCTGAAATTTTGTGGAGAAATGGTTATTGTCTTTGATATACGAAGTCACTTTTTTAGCCAATGGTTGTAAATAGTGATGTAGAAACTCCGAAATATTCTCTGTTAAACTAGAGCAGTTAATTATCCAACTTTAAATAAATTGATAAATAAATAAAAAAAGCCGCAATTTGAAATAAACTGTCTCCCAGGAACGCTATTTAACCCTATCCAGACTAGGCTTTTTGAAACTTTTGAAAACAAGGGGGGGGACCCTGCTCTTTATTCTCAGAACCATAAGTGCTAGAGATTTGAAACTGTGCACAAGTAACAAACACGATAAAGCAAGCAAGATGACGTAATTTGTTTTTGTTTATGTCTTATGTGGCTAATTTTAGTGTAAAACCACATGGACTCTGTCGCTTTGTATCTCCAAATCGATTAAACATATTGATATGATATTTGAAACATAGAAGGATTTTTGCTTCATAATAACACTAATATTTCTGCGGATGTCAGCATTTATTTATTTTTTACACAAAAAAGAGCGATTTTCGTCTTAAAGTAATTATGAATTGCTTTAAAAATAGCTAAAAATGCTAGAAATACATAAAGAGACCTGCTGATTCATATGACGGTGCTCACTTCTCATTTTTCGAAAAATGAAGTCTAAACATGGTTTTTTGTCAGTATGCATGTCAAGTACACTTTGTGCCCCCTCCCCCCTCCTCTTTATTCTCAGAACCATAAGTGGTAGAGACTTGAAACTTGGCACAAGTAACAAACAAACAAACAAACAAAACAAACAAAACAAACAAACAAACAAACAAACAAAACAAAACAAACAAACAAACAAACAAACAAACAAAATTTAGACAAACAAAATTATGTAATTTGTTTTTTTATTTTTTTATGTTAGATGATTATGTGCTGATGTCAGCAAGCAAATGTTGCTAATTTGGGTGTAAAACCACATGGACTTTGTCGCGTTGTATCTCCAAAT
This sequence comes from Aurelia coerulea, assembly GCA_039566865.1. Taxonomy (NCBI): domain Eukaryota; kingdom Metazoa; phylum Cnidaria; class Scyphozoa; order Semaeostomeae; family Ulmaridae; genus Aurelia; species Aurelia coerulea. The sequence continues at coordinate 26,356,766 of CM076943.1, read as the reverse complement.
CGATAAAATATATCGATCTGAGATTTAAAATATAAAAGGATTATATCCTTTTAATTTTTATTTTGAAATTGTTGCTTCGTAGCACTAATAAGTTTGCTGATGTTAGCATTTATTTATTTTGTACGCACAAAAGACCAATTTTTGTCTAAAACTGATTGAATTACTTAAAAAAGCAAAAAAATGCTAGATATACGTAAAAAGATATGCTACATCATAGGATGTTGCTCATTTTTCTATAAATGAAGCCTAAGGTGGTTTTTCGTCAGTACGCATGCGCAACAACCAATTATTGATGACGTCATCAAAAATCAATAAACTATATATCAAATGAAAGCTTGTTTCAAGACGACTTCAGCAATGCTTGTCTCACTGCTATAGAGCCAGTGGCTCCAAAGTTATGACTTTAAAGGAATTCATTTTGCAGAGCACTCAATTTAAAGTCATGTGTTGACCCCAGAAATCAGTGTCAAAATTTTGAAATTGACATGAAAGGATGTCTCATAGATAGAAACTAAAAGTCATAAAAAAGCTAGACTATTCCAGAGATACTCGACGAGCTGCGTGGAGAAGTTTACTAGGGGGATACTCCCCCCCTAGTCTGGATAGGGTTAACCCTATCCAGACTGGGGCCCCCACCTACTTAACTGAGCACTGCTCCAAATTGGTTCAACGAACCAGGAAATGATTTTTTGACTTTTAGTTTCTATCCTTTTGAAGTGTGAATTTGTGCGAAATTTTGAAAAAAAAATTTAGGGGGCCGGGGGGTGGCTGTTTTTTTCAGAGTGGTCAGGGCCAACTTTTAGGTAAGCTGCTTATGGATGTAATTCCAGATCACCTCATAGTCCTTTGATAATATCCTTTTTCATTTGTGAACTTATAATCTGTAAGGTCTCTTTAATTTTTTCCAAGAACAATAGAACAATTATGTGTCACGTGACCTTATCAATGACGTCATCTTTAAGAAAATGGCAAAAATTAGTTTGCGGACTTTCTGCAAGGATATTTCGACCCCAAATGTTTTACAGCGGCAATAAATAGATTAAAACTGATCAACAGGGTTGTTTCCACCTAATCTGTGTAATTTTGTTTGAATTTTGTGCATCATTGGCCGCAAACAGTATAAGATTCCCCGGGGGTATCCTCACATAGTACTATTAACGGTCAGTTTTCATGCATATCTTGAGAATCTGTTTCACAGTGAGACTTTTTTGACTTGAAAGTGTTTAGTTTGTCAAGATATTATCAAAATTTCACTAAATAACTATCCTCAACCCCCTTTTTCCCCCTTCCTTCTTCCTTCCAACGCATTTGCTTACTACTGGGAAAAAATGCTGATGTCAGCATTTTTGCAATAATCAAAACAAAAATTTCAAAAGGAAAAACGAAGTATGCAACGATCACTTATCATCAAAGTAGTTTTCATTGTAAACTATGGAGAAATTCTCTAATATGGCTGCATTTGTCATTTTTCAGAAAAACAAGATTTTTAATCTCTTTTTCCGCCATCTTGAATTTGCGAAAATCAAATTTTTCACTTTATAAGTATATTTTCACCTTCTAACAATGCTTTGATAGGCATAATTTGGTTTCATGAATCATTCTTAGAAAATTATAAAGATTTAAAAAAAAGTTGTTTTTTTCATTTTTTTCGTGGACACGTGCCAGTTGGTCTTGAATAATTATGACGTCATATCTATTTTTAGAAATTGTTTTATTAGAAATGATAGATCATAAGTACGGCTACCTACATGGTGAGTTTCGTCTTCGTAAGTGAAGGAATGGCGATTTTAGAGAGGGGGGGCTGAATGAGCCCCCCCCAGTCTTCTAGTAACTCAAAAAGCCCAGTCTGGATAGGGTTAAATCTTTCAAGATATTTTTCTCTTTGTCCGTTGCTTTTTGTTTTCGCATGTGCAGTTCATTCCCAGACTTAGCTATATTTGATTTTAGCATTTTAATTTCTCTTTTTATCTTCTCGCTCACCTGGCATTTGTCTTCCGTTTCTGTTACTTACTTTTTGCGGTAACTTCGTTTCAATTTCCTCAGCCATGCCCACCGCATACACCTTGTCAGTGATTTCTAGTATGGTGTCTACTCCTCTCAAATGTATGCCCTTAGATACTGTCTGCGTTCAGTTGCAGCTCAGTAGGCACCTTGAGCTTCCTTACTTTCTCTCTCGGCTCCATTTCTGTCATTGTGGTATGATTCAAGGTGGTACGTTGGTCATTAAATGTAGACTCTAACTTGTCATCTATCAACTCAGGAACCTCCATTGCTGCGTCATATTCTATCTGTGATTCATCCTAATTTAGTTCATTAGAATTTGTCTCCTGTTGGTCATCTCTTTGGTTTCGCCGGTTATCATTCTACACTTCATTTCTTTGTCGCACTAGGATGAGATTAGTAATGATTTGTTCTTTTCACGGAACCTTGCTGCATTGTCGCGTAACTTCTGTAAGCTGGACGTTGCGTGTCCTGGGTACTCGTCAACCCATCAAATCTTCCTTTCACTCTTTTCACGAATCCTCTTTCTCGTTTTCTTTCTGCATGGTCAATTTGTACCAATCTTGCATGCATCTCCGTTGTCCACCTTTCATTTTTAGGTTGTGTGTCCCATTCCTGCGCTTCCTAGACCGGGCGGAGAATACGGCAAGTAGCATCTCTCCGAACTTTGTGCGACTATGATATTTAGCTACCAATACCCTCTGGTAATGAGAAATTTTTGGTAAACGGTAAATATCTGCTGCATTTACCAAATATGGGCATTTTCCAAAACAGGGGGTTAGAGCCATTGTCTGAATTACACGTACTGTAGCCTTTACTCAATCTACTGTTTTCCTACTATGAAATAATATGATTTTATCATGATTATCACAATTAAATTACTTTTTGCGGCACGGTGCTAGTAGAAGTTGTAAGATTTCTAAATTATACCTTCAAACGACGGGGGTCGAACCCTTAATCGGTGCCAATTTCACATAATTTCGTACTTCGTACATTAAACGGTATTCCTTCCATCACAACATACGAGAAAATGTCTTTGCTTACTTTCTCCTTTACCTATTCTAAATTCACGGCCAATATTTACCACCAACGAAATGCTTGCTGAAACGGGGGTCATGTCAGTCAAAGCTATTTCATAATTTTCTATTTTCCATGGCAAAGACAAGAGGAGTTCGCTTCAATGACAGGAATCACATTTGCATCACTATTTGTCACTTCCTTGCTCAGCCTGTTCAACTTTCTATTGTTTCCTAAATAGCTCTGTACAGTGCTATTAAGGATCTATTACAGGATGTAGCACCCTATCATTCAAACCACTGCATACACTTTCAGTCATTAATTTTCTTCTCCTCGGTATAATGAAGACCCTTACAAGCTGCTCCCCGTCCGCGCTTCCTGGGTTTCAATTTATTATACGTTCTGGTCTATTTTTGCCTTTTTTACCATAGTGAAATGTGCAAAATTAGGAAGCGCTGGAACGAGAGTATCTTGTAATAATGTGGACTGTGTTGTAATGAAGTCCTCATAAAGACTTGTGTAGAGTGGATGACAAAAAGACGTTGATTTTTGCAGTGCAAATCATGAACAATAACATGCGATGGGAGCCATTTATCGGTTGCGGAGGCTGCCCTTTACGAAATGTTGTACGAAACTTATTACAATATATACGTAATGGGGTAAAGGAAATGCATACGTGTGGTAGGGTGCCCAGACAAGTTTTTTAAAAACAAAATAAGAAACATGGGGGTAGGCAGAAAGATTTTTTGCATAGACATGAGCAACATGCCAGTATGAAAATGTGGATAGCCCAGGCACGGAGGGCTCTGGACGTGCCTAAAATTTGTTTTGGCCGGACACGGAGGGCTCTCAACGTGTCTCTAAGTTTTTTAGCCCAGGCATGACCAGTATGCCTGTTAGAGATAAAAGGTGGCCAAGGCGTGGAGTGCTCTACGACACGCCCCACTCGAAAATGTTATTTCTAGGCCAGACACGGAGGGCTCTCGACGTTTCTCTAAGTTTTTAGCCCAGGCATGACCAGTATGCCTGTTAGAGATAAAAGTGGCCTAAGAATGGAGTGCTCTCTACATGCTAAAGTCGAAAAAGTTTTCCCAGGCACGGAGGGCTCTCAACGTGCCTATAAGATATGAAAGTTTTTTGCCCAGGCAATGCGCAGTATGCCTGTTAGAGATAAAAGTTGCCTCGGCATGGAGTGCTCTCTACATGCCCAATCGAAAATGTGTTTATTTTTAGCCCAGACATGAAAAACATGCCTGTTAGAGATAAATGATTTCCAATGCATGGAGTTTCTTTCTGCCTTTTGGTTCCCATATTACCCAAATTTTTAATTTCAACAAGCACACTGTTTTGAAGAGGCATCCTGTTTCATAGTTTTTTAAGTATTTGCAAGAGGGGCCATGAATTTGGGACCCCACCTCCACGTATTGCATTTCATGCAATTCCCCAAATACGAGAAAAACGGTATGGTATATTTAATTCGTTTAATCTGATTTTTCTAACGCTTTGAAGCTGCTTGTAGTACTGACGGCGGTGTTCTGACATAGCGTTCATAGCAGTCAGATGTCCATCTTCCAAGATCTTGAATCAGTCAAGAAGGAAGTCTTGCTGCAGCTGTAGCGGCCCCTATTCGAAAACTACGGCCGTTAAAATGCAGAGGGTTTGCCTCGCTCATTTCCAACAGATTTTGTACCTCCTTCGCGAAACGTGTGCGGGGAAGTAGTAAGTGGCTTATTTTGTTCTTTGATATCCAAAATAGAAACAAGTAGTGTTTACTGCTTTAACGGCACAAACATTTTTCCTGTTTTACCAATACAATAGTCAGTTTTATTCCTTACGGAAAATGTCAGTTTTTGAGCATCTGACGTTCACAATCATTCGAACTCAACTGGCGATACAATCAAATGCTATGTCTCTTTTGCCAAGGTGTATCTCCTCTTGAAACAGCCGATCCACTGTAAATTCACTTGTCCTCAAGAAACCAAGGAAAGCATGGCACATAGCTGCCCAAATCATTATGTTATCGTTTAGACATGTGTTACGATGATGCACGAAAGAACTGATGTGCTCCTATGAATAGATTTTTGGGAATATCTTGCAGTTTCAACGTTGGGAGCCTTATTGTTGTTTCAACTATTTTTTAAAATGCTAGCCTTTTCTTTGACCATTGCGGTAATACTCAAGTACCTCAAGCACTAATTTAACAAAAGAAGAAGGATTATTTTACATACATAAGGATTTAAACATACAAAGGATAAAATACGTCGCGTTAAGCGCACTACGAATGATATAGGCTGTCATAACTTCGATCCACTCCATACCTCTGATTGCAAGCGCCACCTGTTTTGCCGTGTGTCTCTATTTTTGGAGCTATTTCATCCAGATCGATCCTACGAGGTATGGTAGTAATGCAAATGAATTATGATGTGTAATGGTAGCCTTTGCTACATACCTAAATAGTCATTAAGTGCATCAGTGTAACGTTACCTGTTGCTGTGTTGTTGATGTATATTGGAGCCAGCAACTATAATAGGCATTTTAAGGGAGGCACTCTCTCAAGTATTGGGGTATCCGCGCACCCATATCTGCTCTTTATCCGTCGTTAGATTAACACGTTAGTAATGATGTAGCAAGAACACAACCGAACTATTTACGGTGTTGACTTTGCAAGCTAAAACATGCTTTGACATCCTGTAACTTCATACTGATTGGTTAATTTTTAATGTTTCCTAAAGTGCATCAGTGTAAAAGTATGATTCGGATGAGAAAAATTTGGATTCCCAATTTCACGTTAAACGAACAGACGAATACGAATGAACGTGTTGTTCTACCGGTGTGGTAGATTTAGGCCCTCCAGCATGGTCCTATCCTATGATATGAATGAAATAAACTACTTAGCTGTAAACTTGTCTGCTGTTCAATGCTTCCGATGCTTCCCAGTGTTTGCGAATGAACTGACAAGCTGTGTCAAGATGTTTTTCCTAAACCAACAAGCAATATATCGATCAGCATAGCATTCATTCCTGTGTGCCTAGCGTCCATGGTGGATTTGCATTTCTTTCCATCCGCTGCGAATGAGGGTGAACTAATATGATATTCAATTGTCTTTCCAAGTCTTTCCAGGTACATTCAGGTGTTTCCAGGTACATTCAATTCATGAGCAAGCATCGTTGAGTATTGTCAAAAGTCCAACAAATCATGTTTCTCTGCTTGAATTAACTGCGTAGCTGCAGCTGAGTACTTCATGTGGATGCAATGCAGCATGTTTCCATTTAAATTCTTGTTTGTTCGTACATGCATGCTTATTCTTTTGCAGTGCACTGTTTGCCTCGATGCTCCAAATAATGATGGCCTATCTTACACTGGTCTATGTCTTATAAGGTCTTTTGATTGACAGCAACGCCGTTTTAGACTGCCAATCCAAATATTTCACCCTATTTCAGTCTGGAAATAATTTCCAAGGTAACAGAAATTTTTTGCAATTCGTGCCAGAGCCAAGAGCCAGATTGCGATATTGGGTGTTCGCGGCTCTTGTCAAGTCCAAAGTTAGTAGTCTGGGTCGCTATGTCATCCCGTGCAATTTTCGTGTTAAAATTGATTTTTCAACGGATTCCTATGTAACTTTTGATGCTGAATCCGAAAATCAATGTTCCCAAGCCAAAAAATGCCAGGAAACATCATTTTTGGCATGCGTAAATGCATTTGATGCCATAATGGTATTAAAATCATAAAATATATTATATTTACTTTAAGATGCAGTTTTTAAAGCGTAAATGCTATATTTGAGGTGCTGAATCCGAAAAAAATGTTTCGAAGCCAAAACAATTCCAGGAAGCATCGATTTCCGGCATGCATTGATGACGTTGATGACATTATTGTATCAAAATCATAAAAATCTTTTATTTTGACTTTATAATGTAGGTTTCACAGGGTAAGTACCATATTTGAGGTGCTGAATCCGAAAAACAATGTTCCAGAGCCAAAAAAGGCCCGGAAACATCAATTTCCGGCATGTTTCAATGACTTTGATGCCACAATAGTATCCAAATCATAAACATATTCAATGTTTACTTTGTAGCGCTGCTTAGGGAGCGTAAATGCTATATTTGAGGTGCTGAATCCGAAAAACAATGTTGCAGAGCCAAAAAATTCCAGGAAGCATTAATTTCCGGCATGCATCGATGCCTTTGATGCCATAATAGTATCAAATCATAAAACCTTTCATTTTTCTTTTAAAATGCAGGTATTAGGGCGAAAATACTATATTCGAGGTGCTAAATCTGAAAATCAATGTCGCAGAGCCAAAAAGTGCCAGGAAACATCAATTTCCGGCATATTTCGATGCCTTTGATGCCATAATGGTATCAAAAATCATCAAAATCGTCTATGTTTACTTCGTAGCGCTGTTTAGAGAGCGTAAATGCTATATTTGAGGTGCTGAAACAGAAAAACAATGTTCCAGAGCCAAAAAATTCCAGGAAACATCAATTTCCGGCATGTTTCGATGCCTTTGATGCCATATAATGGTATTAAAATTCTAAAAATCTCCTATGTTTACCATATGATGTAATTTAGAGAGCGTAAATGCTATATTTGAAGTGCTGAATCCGAAAAACAATGTTCCAAAGCCTAACAATTCCAGGAAGCATCAATTTCCGGCATGTTTCGATGCCTTTGATGCCACAATAGTATCAAAATCATAAAAATATGCTATGTTTACCTTATAACGTAATTTAGAGAGCGTAAATGCTTTATTTGAGGTGCTGATTCCAAAAAACAATGTTCTAGAGCCAAAAAAATCCAGGAAGCATCAATTTCCGGCATGTTTCGATGCCTTTGATGCCATATAATAGTATTAAAATTCTAAAAATCTTCTATGCTTACCATATGATGTAATTTAGAGAGCGTAAATGCTATATTTGAAGTGCTGAATCCGAAAAACAATGTTTCAAAGCCAAACAATTCCAGGAAGCATCAATTTCCGGCATGTTTCGATGCCTTTGATGCCATATAATAGTATTAAAATTCTAAAAATCTTCTATGCTTACCTTATAAGGTAGTTTAGAGAGGGTAAATGCTATATTTGAGGTGCTGAAACCGAAAAACAATGTTCCAGAGCCAAAAAATTCCAGGAAGCATCGATTTCCTGCATGCATCGATGCTTTTGATGCTTGAATAAAGGTGAGTTTTCCTTCTGGATAAAAAAAATACAACGAGGATGACAAATTGCAGGAAAACTTCCTTGGCATTATTGAAGGCCACCAATTACGCCATAGCCCAATTTAACCAGCTTCCTTGTTGCAGTACATTTGAATGAGAAAGACGTAGCTTAAGGAATCAAAATAGATTTTTACAATCAAAATAAAGCCTCAATCGATTACTTTGAGTTTATTGCTGCTCTTGTTCCTCGATATCTTCATCAGAGTCCGCGAATTTTGTCTTGTTTCACACTCATGTTTTTGAACTCTTCACATCTGCACACGTCTGCGCACCGTTTCGATTTTGTGAATAAATTGTGGGTTTTCCAAATTTAAAGAAAGGCCAGCAATTTCTTAGAAAAATATACAAATACCGGGTGTTCCAAAAAATGTATACAGATTTGGTTGACTCCATCGATGTGAATTTCGCTTTAAAGTGAATGAACAGAGCTAAGGAGAGGCAATCTATAAATAGGACACTCCTATGCACGTTATTGTTCTGCTTGCTAAACAATATCTACGAACATCTCCAACCCATCAAATTCAATAGGCTATTAATAGAATACCCAGACTCCTTCCGCGTGGGGCTTTTATCTCCGTTAATTCTCTTTAATCAATGGCCTATCACTCTCAAAACGTTCCTCGATAGTTAACTTGAACATAGATAACTCGGTAGTTGGTATTGGTGCTTTGAGGGCAGAAATATCAATCTTGAATGCTCAAATTTGCGTCCACTTGCAAACCAGAACTTTGGCCTTTTGACCTCAGCAAATTCCTAACGCATATCGAAATTAAGAACTGAAATTAATGAAAAATAAAGAAACCTCCCAATGGGTGACTAGAGGGTGACTTCTGGAAAACAGAATAACGCAACACAAGATCTAATATTGTTCAAATTTTATCAAGGCTGTCGTTGAATTATATTCTGTGCCTTAAGAATTTGCTTAGGCCAAAAGGGTAAAGCTCTGGTTTGCAGGAAGAGGCAACTTTGAGCTTTCAAGATTAACTTGTCTGCTCTCAAAGCACTAATACCAACAAACAAGGTATCTATGTTCAAGCTAACTATTGAGGAATATCTTTAGAGTGATTATCCATTGATTGAAGCTAAATTCACAGCGCTGGAATCAACGAAATCCGTACACATTTTTTGCGACACCCGATAGCAATAAGTGCAAAACGGTTGCTTTTTGAGCAACAGGTATGACGCTAGCAATGGCAAAAAAAAAGCCAGCTATTTGCATTTTCTAGAAAATTTTCCATCTGAAATGCTGATTTTTTGTTTCAGTTTCTCAAAAATAATACATTTGCTGTAAAGACTGAAATTTTAAAGTAAACATAAAATATTTTATGATTTTGATCCTATTATGGCATCAAAGGCATCGATGCATGCCAGAAATTGATGATTCCTGGACTTTTTTGGCTCTGGAACATCGATTTTATGGATTCAGCACCTCAAATATAGCATTTACGCTATAAAAGCTGCATCTTTTAATGAACCTAGAACATTTTGCGATATCGGAAATTGATGCTTCCTGGAATTTTTTTGGCTCTGGAACATTGTTTTTCGGATTCAACACCTCAAATATAGCATTTACGCTCTCTAAACAACGCTGCAAAGTAAACATAGAAGATTTTTATGATTTTGACACTATTATGGCATCAAAGGCATCGATGCATGCCGGAAATTGATGCTTCCTGGAATTTTTTTGCTCTGCAACATCGATTTTCGGATTCAGCACCTCAAAAATAGAATTTACGCTCTTAAAGCTGCATCTTTTGATAAACGTAGTAAATTTTGTGATATTTACACCATTATAGCATCCAAAGGCATCGATGCATGCCGGAAACTGATGCTTCTTTGAATTTTTTGGCTCTGGGACATCGATCTTCGGATTCAGCACCTCAAATATAGCATTTACGCTCTTAAAGCTGCATCTTTTGATAAACGTAGTAAATTTTGTGATATTTACACCGTTATAGCATCCAAAGGCATCGATGCATGCCATAAATTGATGCTTCCTGAAATTTTTTGGCTCTGTAACATTGTTTTTTGGATTCAGCACCTCAAATATAGTATTCTAAGAACTGCATCTTAAAGTAAACACAATGGATCTTATGATTTTAATACCAATATGGTATCAAATGCATTTACGCATGCCAAAAAATGATGTTTCCAGGTATTTTTCGGCTTGGGAACATTGATTTTCGGATTCAGCATCAAAAGTTACATAGAAATCCGTTGAAAAATCAATTTTAACACGAAAATTGCACGGGACCTCTTTTTCCGACATTGTGATACAGACTATCACAAATGAATAGACACAAGACTTGTAAATGGCGTGTCACTACTCTTGCCAACTCTAGTGTTGATTAACTAATTGTTTCAAAGATGGAAATTCACTTTAACTATTTGCCATATCGGCACTATTTGGTTTAGAAAGAAAACAGTCTCCTATTCGGAGCACTCCCTTTTAGTTAGAGAGCGTTAAATTATCTCCTCCGCAAGGTCAATGAGCTGGGTCCTCAGTCGAACAAAATTAACTTTATTTATTGCAGCGCAGCGGTAGCGAAGCGGCCATTTAGACGAGATTTATCTCGAAAATACGGGGGCCTATGTGAACAAAGGAACAAAGGAACAAAGGTACAGGAGCGATAGCCATGACTCTTAAGACCTTTGTTTACGGGTGCCTATTTGTCTATGTGAATAAAGGAACAGAGGAACGATAGCCATGACTCTGAAGGCCTTTGTTCTGCACGCCTCCAGAGAAACATTAGCCATGACTCTATCTAGCTCGTTGCTTTGGAAGCTGGCAACACTGCATTGCATGTCGAGAAGGAGAAAGGATTTCACAGACTTTGGTACGTATCAAAATTTGCCTCTATATCATTATTGCAAATATGAGAGACTTTCTTTTTATCCTCTCTGTTTCTCTGTTGTTTTTTTGACCATTCTTCATAGAATCGGTTGTCCAGCTGAAATGTTTCAAAGAAAGGAAGCTGTCGCGGGCCTCGGCCTAGGCGTTGTTGACATTGCTCGTCCTTGCACAAACAAAATATGCCGAGTACTACAACCGGCAGGGGATGAATAAAGGAACAATGTTCAAAATTGAGACGAAGAATCTCAAGAAATGGTTAGGTTAGGCCATATAACATCTATGTTTACAGTAAAACCTTATTCAATTTCTGTTTTTGTTGCAGGACCAAAGAATTGCCTGTTCAACTTCCTGTGATGCAGGGATTGGATCTGCATTCATGCAAAGTAAAACACCACACAGTAGGGAGTCATTATATAAAACAATCTGTTGCAGGATGGGCAATTGAACAGTTGTCAAGACTAAACATTGCCTACGCACACAAAGCCTGTTTTTCGACATTTTTGGAATTCAACATTGAACAGTTTGTTGTGATGATACAGCTGTTTCATTATTCCTGTTAATGCAATGTAGTTAATTGCAATGCAATTATATCAATGTAGTTGGATGGAGCAAACAATGAACAATAAGTGAAAGTTAATTACAAGAAAATGATCAAAACCAGTGATGCAGATATGATTGAAATGGCATCCATGGCGGAATGTTCTTTCAACCGGACCCTACGACCCAGCGAACCCCGGATCATACGACCATATGACCATACGATCCTACAACCCAAGTTTTATTATTTAGCTGACAACATTTTATCATTATTTATAATAACTATTTATTTTATTTATACATATTGGATCATTTAGAATTTATTTGCTGTGATAGAGATCCATCAAGCTATTTGTGTGATCAGTTTTTAAAACGTAAACATTTTACATAACTGCTCGTCACTAACCTTTGTCATGTGAACAATTTGACTAGTTTCCAGTCAGTGAAGCTATATTGTAAACGAGAGAAAATGTTGCTCTGAGACTAAATTAGAAGGCTGAACAACCCTTACATTGTATAAAATTCAGCCCGCTTGGAAAATTCCACTTATTTTTATGGCTTTAAAACTTATACATGCATAACTTTGCTTTCTTTTGTTTGATTCAAGCAAGGAAGCCTATAGTTCTGGATATTGAACAGAGATATTCAGGGAAAAAGGAAGCATCTTTAACTTGGAGGGGCACGGCACTTGAAAGGCACTTTTTCATAAGAAGGGCACTTTAATATAGATCGGATTTTAATGATAAGAATGTGATACATGGCAGAAAATAATACCACAAGATTACTTGAGATTCCTTACTGATAATTACCTAATTTTTGGAATTGTCCTTTAACTCAAATCTTCCCTTGCAAAATTCGCCCTTATGGGGGGGGGGGCAGATAACTGCTCGTGAATGGTAATGAGTAATCGTCCCCCTCTAACGTTGGCAGACTATTCTTCTGAGCTGCACTCACTTAACTCCGTTAACAGCTAGTCTACAATAAATAGGCGAATAAATGATTTCATATTTCCTTATGGGCCATGGTTTCATAATACCAGACATGATATCGATTGTGATGTCGAAGTATCAATTTTCAAACAATTTTATTTTGTGAACTTGCTGTTCGACGAAAGGCTTTCGTTCAGTCACGGTAGAAGCAATGTAATGTGTTGTCCACTATGTTATGAAGGATGAAGGTTACTCAGAATTAAAGGCATTATCTAGAAATCAGTATGAAAGACTAAACGAAGCCAAACAAATACGACAACAATCTACCGAACGAAATCACCATCCCGAGCAATATCAGGGGGTGAATTTGATGTGAATTTGCACGGCGTACACTGAAGGTGAAGGAAGGTGAAGTTGCGTTTTTCAGCGCCAAGCGCTGGGATCGCAGAAATCGAGGGGTGAATCACTCCTAAAAATCTCGTACACCTTTCACAAATTACCAAAAAAAATCTCTGAAATCTCTATGAAATTGTTGAAATCTCAAAATCTTTCGAAAAAAGTCATAAAATCTAAGAAATCTTATAAAAATATCGAAATCTTTCCAAAAATCCTGGAATCTTGAAGAAAAAACCTTGAAATCTCAAAATCTTTCGCAATGACCGAAAGAATTTGAGCAATTTCGGAAAATTCAAAGCCTTGAAGGAATCAAATTTCAATCAATTGCCAATCGAAATATTCTTGCATATTTTTGTGACGGCAGTAAGATTCGAGCGGTCAAACAACAATAAAACGACAAAGATTCATTTTCCAAGCGTTTTATAAAATTCAATAAACATGACTCCAGTGAGACATGGAACTTAACGTGATTGAAAGTTAAAGTTATCTACAAGTCTACTGTTTAAATACAAAATTATGCGGAACGATTTGGGAAAATTAACCAATAAGAAATAAGAAAAACAGGAAAGTGACTAACGTGAGAATAGCATAGGCGTATGCAGATCAAACAAGAAAAACAACTAGTCAGTTACTAAAAGTAAATACCGAAAAGGAGTAAGAGTCAGGGAAAGACGTAGGTAATACTGAAACGATGCAATAAAAGTTAGTCATGAGCTGAGACGAAAAAGCGGCATAAAGATCAAAGAAGTAAAATATGTAAATGACGAATGAGTAAATCAAGGAGAAGAAAAATCAAAAAATGAATGAGCAAAAAGGAGTATCGTGACATACCTCTCCCCCTTGTTGAAACGTCCCCTGTTTCAACGAAAGAAACTACAAATGATTAACGATTACAAATAACTAATCACTATTTGGTTCTAAATCCTGGGTAATATTGTCCTGATCATTGTCCATTTTATCCGTTGGTCTGGGTTGACGGTCTTTATGCAGTTTACATCTATTAACGTGTACAATAGTTTTTCTACGAGGTCCTTCTTCTATTTCAACATTTACAGATGACAACTTTCTAACTATACGATATGGACCATTCCAAAGATGAGATAATTTGCTAGATAAACCTGACTTTACCTGTGGTGTATACAACCAAATTCGATCTCCTACTTTAAATTCTACTTCCTTAGCATTCTTGTCGTAATTAGTAGCTTGATTGAATTGAGCTCGTTCTATACTCTGCTGGGCTACATATCTAGCTTCTTGTGTACGTCTAATTACTTCTTGTTTATAATCGTCTGCTGAAACATACTTGCTAATCGGGGCAGAAAGTACTACATCTAACGGCAAACATGGGTCTCTACCATAAATTAGATAAAACGGTGTCTCTTTGGTGGAATCCTGTACAGCGGTTCTGTACGCAAACAATGCAAAAGGGATAAAGCGGTCCCAGTCCCTTTGATGCTTAGAGACATACATGGAAAGCATTGTGCATAGAGTGTGGTTGAAACGTTCCGTTAGACCATCCGTTTGCGGGTGATACGCTGTGGTATTGACCTTTTTCACGGCAAAAAGATCACAAATTTCCTGCACTAGCTTCGACAGAAAATTCTTACCTCTATCGGACAGAAGTGTACGGGGGGCACCATGTCTAGACATTAATTCCTCAACAAAAAGTTTTGCAATGACATCGGCTCCAGTGGTTCTAATTGCAAATGCTTCCGGCCACTTAGTTAAACTGTCCGTGAATACAACAATGTAGCGGTTTCCTTGTTCTGAGGCAGGCAGTGGACCTAAAACATCTACGCAAACTCGATCGAAGGGTCCTTCTACGGGAATGCTTTGCATAGGCGCTGTGGCGGTGCGCTTGGGCGATTTCTTAGATGCGCAATCCTTACATGTTTCGATCCAATGCGTTATGTCCTTATACATGCCTTGCCAAAAATAACGCTGCCTTATCTTATCGTAAGTCTTAGCAATGCCTAAATGACCTGCGACTACATCGTCGTGCATGCTTGTGAGGACTTCGTCTATCAAATTGCGAGGTATAACTAGTTGACAACGCGTTTCCTGTCTACGGTATGGTGTGGTAGGGCTGAACAAATGATACAAAATACCATCTTGCAAAATGTACTGATCAGCCTTTACGAGAACTTTGCGATCGTCCGAAGAATTTCCCGGTAACTTACCTGTTTGCAGATAGTTAATAAGTTGCGCTAAATCGGGATCTTTAATTTGCAGTTCTGGCATGTTAGCTAGTTCAAACTTAGGCACAGAAATTGCACTAACAATAGGCATACGAGATAATGCGTCTGCATTTGCGTTGCTGCGTCCTGGCCTATATTCTATCTTAAAATCGTACGCTTTCAAAGTCTCTGTCCATCGCGCTAATCTACCTTCAGGGCTCTTGAGGGTAAATAGCCATTTTAGCGGGTTATGGTCCGTATAAATGGTGAACAAGCGACCATACAAATAGTGCCTAAAGTACTTGACAGACCAAATGATCGCGAAAGCTTCCTTCTCTATGGTAGACCAGTTTGCTTCGTTACGCGTTATCGCTTTGCTCGCATATGCAACTACGACTTCGGATCCATTACGCATCTGACCTAAGATTGCTCCAAAACCTTTATCGCTAGCATCTGATGGACGAAAAACGGCAGATTAAAATCTGGAAACTGCAAAACTGGGGAAGAAGTAAGCGCTTTCTTCATGTAAGAAAATGCTTTCTCCTGTTCAGGTCCCCATACGAACGGTACATTCTTCTTGCTTAGGCGGTACAGCGGCTCAGCGTGCAAAGAAAAATCCTGAATAAACCTCCTGTAATACCCTATGAGTCCTAAGAAAGACCTAAGCTGCGTGAGATCTTGCGGAAGTGGAAAGCTTTGTACTGCACTAACCTTACTTTCATCTGGGCGCAGACCATCCTTAGAAACAACGTGTCCTAGGTACTTAACTTGTGGTGCGCAGAAAGTACATTTCCTGACCTTAAGCTTGAGACCACCTGTGCGCAAACGAGACAGAACTGACTCAAGTCTGCTTAAATGTTCTTCAAAAGTGCGCGAAAAGATGATGATGTCATCCAAATAGACCAAGCATGACTCCCAATTGAGACCAGCGAGCATAATTTCCATGAGGCGCTGAAACGAGGCTGGTGCGCCGCAGAGGCCAAAGGGCATGACTGTAAATTCCCAAAGACCTGTGTGCGTGGAAAATGCTGTTTTGTGCATGTCCTCCTCCTTAAGGGGTACTTGCCAATATCCTGAAGCTAAGTCTAGCGTTGTAAAATAGCGTGCGCCACCTAGCGTGTCCAAAGTCTCGTCTATGCGTGGCAAAGGGTAAACATCCTTACGGGTGATTGCGTTAACCTTTCGAAAATCTACGCAAAATCGTGTGCTGCCATCCTTCTTACCTACAAGAACTACAGGGCTCGACCACGGGCTTTTAGAAGGTCTAATAACTCCTCTATTCGCCATATCCTTAACGTGCGTTTCTATCACCTTGCGCTGCGTTTCTGGCACTCGATAAGGTCTCTGAAAAATTGGTGCGTGACCCTGCGTGTCTATTGCATGCTCTAACACATCGGTACGGCCTAAATCTGAGTCAGACTTTGCAAAAACATCCGAATATTTACTAAGCACATTCCTTAGCTCTACCTGTTGCTCGTCTGACAGATAATCACCAGGCAACTTGATGTTGGTAACAACAGAGCTATTGTCCTGACTAACTAATGACGTAGTTCCAACATCAGTGATTGACGTCACTTTACCAATCGTCGTTTTGGGCTCTAAAGTTACGACTTCCATACTGGGGTTTACCAACCTTACAGGGATTTCCCCGCGCCGAGGTTGCACAAGCGACCTTGCAGCGAAAACATTCGATGATTGGTATAGCGAGTCATTCATTTCAAATAAACCTGTCGAACATCCAGGGCCTATCGGTAGCATAGTATACAACTCAGATCTGGGAGGAATATCGACTCTCTCAATTAAAGAAATCTCCCAAACAGGATCTGGTGGGTCTGTGGCCAAAAACGTTGTCTCCGAATTCCATTTCAACGTGCGATCTGACATATCAATAGATATGCCAGCCCGGGTAAGGAAATCAGTACCAAGCACACAGTCGTGCTGAAAACCCGAAGCTACGTAAAAATCCTGGAATGCTACATTTTTGCCTATCCTAAGGGATGCCGAAAATATTCCCTTGAAGTTTACAGGGTCTCCCGTTACAGAAGTAGCATTCACATCCCCTGGCCGTAAAATAATATTGGGAAAGTGGGTATGTTGAAAGGTTTCGTTGACAATGCTCATTGACGCACCTGTATCAATCAACAGCTTACAAGGATGTTCGTCTATAAATCCATTAACAACACTTGCCGGACCACAAAGCAATATTTCTTGTGTGCTACAAATAAATTGATTACTGGGCGGAGCAGTTACGTCGGGCACACAATTAATTTCCTCATTTCTACTTTCTACACTCTCTACTTGCTCAATAACAGAATTAATGATAGGAGGATTTTCAAATACTGCTAACTGACCTCCACGAACAGTAGCAGATTCTAGTTTCCCTGGTTTCTATCACTTTCTGAACCAGATCTAAGATTAGGAAATTTTTTCCAACATTTACGCTCTATATGTCCGGGTTTCTCACAATAATTACATACTGGGCGACCATTAATAGATTTATTTCTATTCCCGGAATTCTCATTTCTATTATTTCTATTACGAAAATTATTACGATTACCTGAAGTGTCCCTTTTCTCCAAAAGCTTCGACAAAAGGCCAATGACTTGCGTCATTTGATCGTTTTGAGGCTCTACGGCACTCACTCTTTGAGGGGCAAAGTTTTCTTCCAGGCTCTCCTCTCTCAGGGCAACTCTAATGGCATCAGAAAAGGTTTTAGGGTCGGCCATTGTCACACGTCTCATTAAATCATTTCGCAAACCAAGTATAAAATGTTCACGGGCCGTCATCTCAATCACTTCATTACTAACATCACTGGAAAACGATCTGAATACCAAACGTTGAATGGCAGAAGCAAATTCATTTACAGACTCCATTTTACCTTGCTTTCTAGCGGCTAAATTTCCATATGCTGAACGTCTCATGTCAGCGGGGCTAAATCTATCGATAATAGTTTTCTTGATAACTTCATAATTCGCTTTATCTCTGGCGTCGATTTTTTCGAAATGATCACCAGCAGGCCCTCGTAAATATGCCGAAATCATCCGACCACATTTTGTATCGTCCCATTCATTCGCACGGGCAATTCTCTCAAAAGAGGCAAACCAATCTAAACAATCGTCATTCGGATATCCATAAAATTTATCCGGGTGCACAAAAATTTTACTCACCGCAGAGTCATTCGTTCTCTGGGTACTCGTATCAGCATTCTCTCCTCCAGAAGATCCAGATCCACCGGTTGCAGGCATTCTCGAAAATCTCAAAGTCAGCGGCTCTATTTCTCTGCAACTCCAATCTGTCATAGGCGAAGGCTAGGAACCTTAGATATTCTTTCACCTAGGTCCTATTTGATCGTAATCCCGCTCCTGTCACCATTTGTGACGGCAGTAAGATTCGAGCGGTCAAACAACAATAAAACGACAAAGATTCATTTTCCAAGCGTTTTATAAAATTCAATAAACATGACTCCAGTGAGACATGGAACTTAACGTGATTGAAAGTTAAAGTTATCTACAAGTCTACTGTTTAAATACAAAATTATGCGGAACGATTTGGGAAAATTAACCAATAAGAAATAAGAAAAACAGGAAAGTGACTAACGTGAGAATAGCATAGGCGTATGCAGATCAAACAAGAAAAACAACTAGTCAGTTACTAAAAGTAAATACCGAAAAGGAGTAAGAGTCAGGGAAAGACGTAGGTAATACTGAAACGATGCAATAAAAGTTAGTCATGAGCTGAGACGAAAAAGCGGCATAAAGATCAAAGAAGTAAAATATGTAAATGACGAATGAGTAAATCAAGGAGAAGAAAAATCAAAAAATGAATGAGCAAAAAGGAGTATCGTGACATTTTTCTTCCCTTTATGAGCACTGGAAATGAGGTAGGTTGACTCTACGTAGATTTCTTGTTTTCAAAAAGGAATCCCTCAACCATGAGCAATAGGACACCAAGCGTGTGAAAGATTTATTAGTAGCGAGCCACCTGAACGTTTTATTGGTAGCGAGCAACCTTAACCAATTTTTTGTGTGTGTTTTTATCTATTGTTACTTGGTAGTGAGCCACCTTATCGCTGTTTCGTCATTTTGAAATTTTCGGCAGTGAGCCATCTTAAGTGCAGATCCACCTTAACCGTAAAACCTCCGTGGAGCCACCTTTTTGTGTTGTTACCTAGTTTTATTTAAGGTGGTTCTGCACTTAAGGTGGCTCACATCCAAAGATTTCAAAATTACGAAACAGCGATAAGGTGGCTCACTACCAAGTAAAAATAGGTAAAAACACACAAAAAACAATTGGTTAAGGTGGCTCGCTACCAATAAAACGTTAAGGTGGCTCGTACCAATTAAACTTTCACACACTTGGTGTCCTATCGCTCATGCCCTCACATTGAGCAAGACCCAATGGAATTTCTATCTCTCCCGAGATTTGATGGAGATGGATGAAGCATCTGTCTAGACATGTCTCTAGAGATGTTCTAATCCAACTCTATAGACTTTATGTTTGGCCTCATCTTGACTATAGCAATATAATTTATCACAAATACGATACTATACTAGTATGCGCCTTTATTTCAAGAACAAACTCGAACAAATTCTTTATGCTGCTGCTGTAGCTGCTAAATGTTCCAAAAATCCCAAAATCCTTAGGTTCATACCTTTATCGGAATGAAAAGTCAAACCTCATAAAGATTTTTAAAAATCTTTAAATCTCATGAAAAATCCCGAAAAATCTCAAAATCTCTCATTTTATCATGGGATTTTTCAAAATCTCAAAATCTCGTACACCCTTTTCAGGAGTGAATTACCCCTCGGCAGAAATAGAGCAGACCTAATCGAGTCCGCGACCCCTTGTCATGACGCTCAAGTGGTGGGGTCCTACCGGGAATCGAACCCACTCCGCCTGACTGTTCTGGCTGCAAAGAACTGTTCTGACACTTGGTGCCTTGCTATAAGAACTTCACTGGATTAATTGCAAAATCTAAAAAAGCGTTAAGCAGTTGAAGACCATTCGCCTGTAAATAGACCAAAGCGAAGAAAAAACGACACAAAATGCTCAACTTCTGGAATATTTAAAAAAAGTCACATCTTCTGTAAGAACTGGAGAATCACGATAAAATGTAAAATCTTTACGCCACACACATTTTTTTTATCACAAATAAAAACAACTAACTCCAACGAAATATAAATATTCTGTGGCTGCCATAGTTGAAAGGACATGATGTCATCGAGTTCCGACTACGGTAGCCACTTACATCATACATCATACATCATACATCATACATCATACATCAAATTTTTAATCTTTAAGAAAAGAACAAGAACAACACGGGCGTCTAAGAAAGAAGAACTCCTTCCACTTTATAGCCGTTGCTTGACTCTCAAACAAGCACAGATAGATGAAACACCTAAAGCTAGCACGAGGATTATGTAGTATAACATATCTGCTCTTCGTGATACAAAAAGGAGTACTTCTTTGCAAGACACCCGCTACAAATACTACAAATAAAATGAAAATGTTGCTGCTATTTTATGCCTAAATTTAATTTGAAAACCTTTTCGTATTTTTGATAAAAGAAATTGTTGCTTCAAGGATTATTCAATTGATAATGACATTATACTGCGAGTCCCCGAACGGAAGTAAATCTCACAAAGGTTTAACATCTAAATTCACATTTAAACCAGGAACTTCAGAGAGCTGATCAAAGAGGTCCTGCCGCATCGAGTCAAACAGGGGGCAATGCAGGAGAAAGTGCTCATTGTCTTCCCTGTCGGTACCACAAGCACAAAATGGAGAAAGACTATCAAAGTTGTGTCTAAATTTGTGTTCATTCAGTGCACTAAACTTCAAACGCAACTTTGTGAGTAATCTCACGCCTTCAATATCAGAAATATTGTAGACAGAATTTCGCTCAGGCCTTATGATTTTTAATAATTTGCTTTTGAACTGAGAAAGGGAAATTGAATTTTTGATCTCTTCCCCAAGCATATTCCACTCAAACAAGGTATTATGAATGTAAGTATTAGAAAAACGATTGGTTCTAGCAACATGTACTTCATAATCCCGAGAGTTTTTAAGACTGTAGTTGAGTTGACGTTCGGGAGGGATTTCACAAAAAGGTAGCCTGGTGTTCGTGATTTCATTAAGTTATAATAATAATAATAATAATAATAATAATAATAATAATAATAATAATAATAATAATAATAATAATAATAATAATAATAATAATAATAATAATGATAATAATAATAATAATAATAATAATAATAATGATAATGATAATAATAATAATAATAATAATAATAATAATAATAATAATAAACTTATGTAATATATAATAAGCTTATATAATAAGCTAATGTAAACAAGCAGAAGAAACAGTTGCTCATTTGCTGAGTTCCTGTTCAGCAATAGCACAAAAACTCTACAAGGCAAGACACGATAAAATGTTAAGACCAGTGTATCATCTAATACGAGCAAAGTTTGAGTTTGATGGAAGCAATTATGGAATTCCATGGTACAAGCAAGCATTACCTCATGCAAGCATTGAAAATGACCGTGCTAAGATTATGTGGGATATACCGATTCATTTAGACAAAAGACCAAGTAACAATGCGATCAGGCCTGTTATACTTATAATCGACAAAGAAGCAAGAAAGATCAGTTTGATAGAGGGAACTATCTGTGCACCTGGATGTGTTGCAAAAAGAGAAAAAGAAAAGCAGGACTAGTATTCCGAGATGAGAAAGTCATTGGAACGGTACTCCCCCTGTTATATATCGAGCCGAGCAAGACACGAGAGAGCAGGCTCAAGTCACGCTAAAAACCAACTTCGTAAGTAATCTCAAAACGAGGCTAAGTCAACAGGACTTCAAACCTAAGAACGTGGCTAATACGTTACACTTTTCCCCCCTTAAATAAGAAAAGCGTCCAACAGTTATCAAGTCTCCACTTAAAACTCTTCACTGTAATTCAACTAATATATCAAACTCAACTACAAGTGCTGGGTGGACTACCAACACTTAGAAACAGGCAGAAAAGCATTATTCTGGCTTTTGATTCTACCTGTTTTTCTACTCGAGTCCAAGTCTCTTTGGAGGTCTTCTAATCCTTGCTGGATAGCGTCTTTCAGGAGTCTTTGCTGATGATAAATTCACCTCAGGAGTCTTTTCTACTCTCACCTCAGTAGACTTCTGAACTTCTGGCTCAATCTGTAACTCTACTTTCTCTGAAGTCTCTTTACTGGGCAAATCTCTATGCTCGATAACTCTTTCATCGTGTGTTTTCTCTAATTCAATTGGAGGTAACACATCTGGAATAACAGGTAATTCCTCTGCTATCTCTTTTGGTGGAATCTCACTACTTAAGAGATGCTCTATATGAACAAATCTTATTCTTTGTCCACATTTAACCAAATAAGTTAGAGGTCCCTTTTTCTTTACAATGATTCCTGGGATCCATCTCTCCTTGCTATCTCTGTGATTTCTAACAAGCACTGATTGATTTACTCTTAATTCACGACTTTTCACCCCCTTTTTGTCATGATACTTTATCTGTTGATGCTGCTTCTCTTCTACAGCACTAGCTAAATTTGGTTTTACCAAACTTAAACGTGTACGCAATATTCTCTTCATGAATAACTCTGATGGAGCTTGCTTTGTGACGCTGTGTGGCGTAGAACGGTAAGTCAATAGAAAATCAGCTAATCTTCTTGACCAGGTAATTGAAGTATCATTTCTCTTATGATCTAGCCACATCTTGTTTAAAGCTTGCTTTACAGTCTGAACTGCTCGTTCTGCAGCACCATTACTTGCAGGGTGGTAAGGTGGAATGGGAGTGTGTTTTATTCCATTCTTCTTTAAGAACATGTCAAATTCTTCGGACACAAATTGTGGACCATTATCGGAAACAAGTTCCTCTGGCAATCCATAGCTTGCAAACATGTACCTTAACTTATCTATTGTCGCACCACTGGTGGTACTTGACATCTCGTGCACCTCTATCCATTTGGAATAGCTATCTATGACAATCAAAAGCATCTTTTTGTCGAATGTTCCATAGTCAATATGGATTCTTTGCCAGGCTCTTGCTGGAAACTTCCAAGGGTGCAATGGAGCATGTGCTGGCTTATTTCGAAACATCTGACAGCTTTCACAACTTTTGAGATATTCTTCTATCTGTGAATCCAGACTTGGCCACCAGATATAGCTTCTTGCATAAGCTTTGGTACGGCAGATACCTTGGTGTGTTTCATGCAGCTCTTCGAGCATTCTATTTCTATACTTTGGTGGAATAATCACCCTTGTACCCCACAACACACAACCCTGCTCTGCTGATAGTTCCAATTTGCGATTGAAATATGGCCTTAATTCTTCAGTGTCACAAACTTCTGGCCATCCATTCAAAACAAATGAAAGAACCCTTGACAAAAGTGGATCTTTCCCTGTTTCTTGCTGAACATCTCTGGCTGAGATCGGCAAAGAATCAGTATACTTAACTTGGCACACTGATGGCTCTTCTCCTTCCTTTGAATTTCCACTTGGTAATCTAGAAAGTGCATCAGCATTTGCATGATCACTAGATTTTCTGTACAACAATTTGTATTGATAGGCTGCAAGGATCAAAGCCCATCGTTGCAATCTAGCTGCTGCTAGTGTTGGAATACCAGACTGTGCACCAAGAATAGAAGTTAGCGGTTTATGATCTGTCACCAAAGTAAATGTTCTCCCATAGAGATACTTGTGAAATTTCTTTACCCCAAAAATCATTGCTAAGGCTTCTTTCTCTAACTGTGCATAATTTCTTTCACTTGAACTTAATGTTCTAGAAGCATATGCTATTGGTCTTTCTGAACCATCTTCCATCACATGTGATAGCACAGCTCCTACCCCATAACTAGATGCATCACAGTCCAGCTTTAGAGGTTTAGCTGTATCATAATGCACTAGTACCTTACTGCTGCTTAGCTGTACTTTACAAGCATCAAATGCTTTCTGACATGCCTCTGACCATTTCCAAGCTACATCCTTCCTTAACAGCTCATGCAGAGGGCCTAAAATAGAGGCAAGACTTCTTTGGAACCTTCCATAATAATTAATTAATCCAAGCCAGGATCTTAATTCTGTAACATTTGCTGGAGCAGGGGCATCAATGATGGCCCTTACTTTCTCTTCAGTTGGATGCAGTCCTTCTTTGTCTATCTTGTACCCAAGGTATTTGACAGTAGACTTGAAGAATTCACATTTACTGAGTTTAGCTTTAATGTTATGTCTTTCCAGCCTCTGCAAAACCTCTGATAAGACTCTCTTATGCTCCTCAACAGACGTGGTTGTGATCAAAATATCATCTAAATAACACACAACATTCTTCACACCAGACAACACCCTGTCCATGACTGACTGAAATATGGCAGGGGCACTAGAGACACCAAAATTTAACCTCTCTATTCTGAATAACCCCTTGTGAGTATTGATGGTTAAGACATTTTTAGCATCTTCTTCAAGCTCTAACTGTTGATATGCATTGGACAAGTCCAATTTGCTGAAATAAACCCCTCCAGAAAGTGTTGCAAATATATCTTCAATGTTAGGCAATGGGTATTGGTCAACATCCAACACTGGATTCACTGAAACTTTATTGTCCCCACAAATTCTGACCCTACCATCAGTTTTTGGAACCACCACTATTGGAGAAGCCCATTCACTATGCATCACTGGTGTCATAATACCATCTTTGGTCAAACGATCAAGTTCCTTCTCCACAACTTCCTTCAAAGAAAATGGAACAGGACGGGCCTTCTTAAAAACAGGCTTAGCATCATTCTTTAGAAGTAAATCTGCTTTGAACCCCTTTATAACACCATGCTGACCATCAAACACAAACTTGTGCTTTTTCAAAATCTCCTCACCTACACCATAATTTACCACAAACAGCTGATTCCAGTCAAGCTTAATTTCCATCAACCAGTTTCTACCTAACAAAGCTGGTTTGTCTCCATCAACAACAACCAATGGTAACTTAGCCCTTTGTCCTTTAAACTCAACATCAACCAAAATTTCTCCTTTAGTTGCAAGAACCTCACCAGAATAAGACTGAAGTTGCTTTGAAAATGAAGATAAGGGCACATGTGGCAGGTATTTCTCATAAAATCTATTTCCAACAACTGAAACTACTGCTCCAGTGTCAATTTCCATGGTCAAAGGAATACCATTGACAGAAACTGTTTCCTGCAAAGTAGCCTTGGCATCATCTCTACAAGTATAGATTGTATGTAAATCTTCATCGCTATTCCCAACATTACTTGATGACATACCAAGATAACTTGTTTTCTCAACTGGTACAGTTTTTCTCTTTTCACTTCTACACTTCTTTGCAGAATGACCTTGTTTTGAACAATTAAAACATTTCAATGACTTGAATTTGCAATCATTTGCATTATGCTTATCTCCTCCACACCGCCAGCACTCTGTGCTTTGTTTGGATCCTGAAGCACTTGCTTTTGCTCTCTTTTTGTGCTTATGCTCAACTTTGTTAACTCCTATTCCACCACTTGAACTTGATGGGTGTAAATCAACTGCATTTCTTTGTGCTAATTCCATTGCAACAGTGATCTTCTCTGCCTTGTCAAAGGTAAGATCAATTTCTGTTAAAAGCTTCCTCTGAATGCTCTCCGAACGCAAACCACACACAAGCCTGTCACGCAATGCAATTAACAGGAATTCTCCAAAGTCACAAGTACTTGCCAGTTTCTTTAGCTCAACAATATAATCTGAAATAGATTCATTTTCATGTTGATTTCTCTTGTAGAATCAAAAACGCTCTGCTATCACCAACGTCTTTGGTTTAAAATGAGCAGATAATGTAGCCTTCAGCTCATCATACGCCTTACTTGAAGGAACATCTGGAGTCATCAAATTTCTCAATAACGAATATGTTGAGGGTCCAATTCCGCTCAAAAATACAGCCCTTTTCTTCGGTGCATCAGTAATATCATTCGCAATGAAAAACTGCTCCAATCTTTCCACATAACAAGCCCAGTCCTCCTTCCCTTCACAGTAAGGACCTACCTGTCTTAGCACCTGTGCCATGCTAATGCAACGTCAGCATTAAGCAAAATAAAAATGGGCCTAAGTAGGCTGAGTTTGTCTTCACCAGTCAACTCACTGAACTGGCCTAAACTTCGTGTTCTGTTTCAACAAACAACCACAATCTTTCATCAAATCCATGATTGTATCCACTAAAACATAATGTGAGTATCTGAAACCATTTCTCGTCGCCTTAATAATAATAATAATAATACAAAAAACATGTCTTCTTGGAACAGCGCGCATTATCCGGAAGGTCCTCGATACAAAGTAAAGAACAAAGGAGTACTGCACAGAAGGACAGTAATAAGAAGAAGGACAGAAATGCTTCCCATCCTAGACCACGGGGAGTGGTTCGATGAGAGACATAATTCAGACAATTGGCCGGTTGTTAGATCAATACCGTGTAAAAGCAACATAATAATAATAATAATAATGATAATAATGATAATAATAATAATAATAAAGTAATAATAATAATAATAATAATAATAATAATAATGATAATGATAATAATAATAATAATAATAATAATAATAATAATAATAATAATAATAATAATAATAATAATAATAATAATAATAATAATAATAATAATAATAATAAGAGATGAGAACTGCAGACTTTGCGGAGAGTACAGTGAAACATTTGAACACGTACTCGCTGGATGCAGGGTTATTGCCGGCACAGAGTATTTGCGAAGGCATGATAACGCCCTGAAGGTATTGGCTGTTGCATGGTGCAAACAACAAGGAATATTGGATGATAAGATCTTATGGTATAAGCAAAACTGGGGGAAAGGCCATGTTGTCGAAGGTAATGAAAGCAAGATGCTGTGGGATTTTGAATACAAACTGAGAGTAACTGAAAGAGCGAGGAGACCGGACTTAACACTGGAAGATGGTGCAAATAAAAAGATTTGGATAGTAGACATGGCGTGCCCACAAGAACATAATATAAGTGATAAACACAGAGAAAAACTGAACAAATACCAGCAGCTGACATTCACAACTAGAGAGAAAAGACCAGGATATGACGTTGAGATCTTGCCGTTGATAATTGGGTGTTTGGGGGGGTGGAATGAAATGATTGGAGGAACAAGTTACAAAGATAATGAATAACAGGAAAGATGTAGAAGAGATATGTCAAACTATGCAAAAGACGGTGCTGATGGAAAGTGATACCATCATGAAGAAATTTATGAGCGGAATTTTCCAGCAATCATGACTCTATGACTTTGTAGATATGACTTTTAATTATTAGAC
This sequence comes from Aurelia coerulea, assembly GCA_039566865.1. Taxonomy (NCBI): domain Eukaryota; kingdom Metazoa; phylum Cnidaria; class Scyphozoa; order Semaeostomeae; family Ulmaridae; genus Aurelia; species Aurelia coerulea. The sequence goes on along the minus strand of CM076943.1, from coordinate 26,329,292 downwards.
TACCAAAAATTAGTTGTCTACAACATCATTAGGCTGTATTTATAGCAGTTATATCGTTTTATAATAATAATAATAATAAATTGAACTAAACCACCATAAAAAATTAACAGAAATAAAACGAATAAAAACACAACTGTTAAAATCTTGAACTTTTCGATTAAAAATCTTCGTCAGCACTACTTTCTAAAGGACAACCGAGAATTTATACTACGTGATAAACAAGGCAAGGTAAAACTAAAGATAAAGTAAAATTACATTTTTACTACAAAGAACCCTATTCCCAGGAAGCATGACTACCCCCAAAATTAAAACCAAGTGGGAATGAAAATCACGTTTTGTTCCAAACTGTTTTTTAGCGTAAACAAGAAAATGAAATGGTTGGCACATTAGCACATTTTCACCCTGGAGGATCAAAATAGTCACAGACCAAACCTCCAAGGGATCCAGCCGGCAACCCCACGACCCTCCCATCTAGCCTTTCAATGATTCGCAAATTGCTGAATCCTGAATGGCTTGATAGGGGATTCCACCCTAACGCCACATGCAAAAAAACATGAAGCCAAATAGGAAGACCATAGAGCACTGCCAGCAAAACCCCCCAGAGACATTAGATACAATGGCAGGAAGTAGGCCACGCCACACGCAAACATATCGAGTTCTACATCTGCAGCCCGTTTGGTCTGTGACTATTTTGATCCTCCAGGGTGAACATTTGCTAATGTGCCGACCATTTCATTTTCTTGTTTACGCTAAAAAATAGTTTGGAACAAAACGTGATTTTCATTCCCACTTGGTTTTAATTTTGGGGGTAGTCATGTTTCCTGGGAATAGGGTTCTTTGTAGTAAAAATGTAATTTTACTTTATCTTTAGTTTTACCTTGCCTTGTTTATCACGTAGTATATAAATTCTCGGTTGTCCTCTAGAAAGTAGTGCTGACGAAGATTTTTAATCGAAACGTTCAAGATTTTAACAGTTGTGTTTTTATTAATAATAATAATAATAATAATAATAATAATAATAATTTATTTATTTATTTAAGGTTGGCATGATAAAGATAGCTAAAAAAAACTGATTGAGGCCAACCATTTAACAAAAGTGAAAACTGAATAGTCCTATTTACATGTTTTTATAAAAATTCTAAATAATTTATATAGATCTTGCACAATCTACAGTTGCAATCACTGAGATGATGTTTTTTTATTTTCCTCTTAAATTATGTCAAGGTATGAGACTCTTTTACTTCTAGTGGCAACGATTGCCAGAGTTTGTGTCCAGGGTACCTGATTGTCTCTATACCATACGCATTTGTGCGTGGAATACATAGGCATGAGCTACAAATTGAAACATAAAACATAAAACATGAAACATAGGCATGAGCTAGAAATTGTGCTAAATTACCATGATATAGATATCATTGGCCAAAGTGAGACGCGGTTTGACAAAACAATTTGTGACTCCGAAGTCAGCATAAGTGGTTATAACATCTTTAGAAATGACCGTGACGTAAATGGTGGAGGTGTTGCATTCTATGTCAAGGCAAGCTTACCTGAACCAACCGTGAGAATTAAAAGTGAAATCTAGAATTAATATCCCTTGATATCGCACCTAAGCATGCAAAACCGTTCCTCGTTGTTTGTTGGTATAGACCTCCAACAGCAGAAGATGCCACATTCGAAAACCTTAGGAAAGTTTTGAAAGATCTAGATCGAGATGGCAAAGAAATTATCTTTGTCAGGGATACAAACTGCGATTTCAAAAATAGCCAAAGCTCAAACGCAAAACAATTGAAAGCAATCTACTCGGAGTACCAGCTTGAACAACTGATTAAAGGCTATACTCGAGTAGCTGTAACAACAAATGAGCGCAACGAACAAAATATCAGTAAAACGCTAATAGACCATTTCTCAAGAACGAGCTCAAAATATATATTGAAGGCAGAAGTTCTAGAGTTGGGGATGGTTGACCACTATCTGGTGTACGGAATAAGGAAAGTGAATGCCTGGCGAGTCAAAAATAAGAAACCAAAAGTTTTGGAGACTCGAAGTCTGAGCAATTATGACAGGGCATCGTTTCGCAACGTCTTGCAGCAGATAGATTGGAAACCATCCTAAGCTCTTATGTCGATAATCCGGATAATATGGCTACCACTTTTCAGGAGATCTTTGAGTCGGTTTTGGATATACATGCGCCTCTGAAAAAGAGGAGAGTAGGTAACACTTCTACTCCTTGGATAACCCCAGACATTAGGAAACTAATGAAGGAGAGGTATGCAGCTAAGAAAGCGACGAAAACATCTCCTGAAAAGTGGAACACATATAAGCATCTCCGTAACAAAGTAACACAAAAAATTTGAGATGCAGTACAATCGCATTATCTTGGGTTAATTGAAGAAAACAAGGGAGATCCAAAAAGAATGTGGCAGGTTATTAATAAGGTACTAGACAAAGCAGCTCCTTCAACAGAAATTTCCAGCTTAGATGTTAACCGGAAAACAATAACTAAAGAAAAGGATATAGCTGAAGCACTTAATCATCATTTTACCACCATAGGACCGAGACTTGCTAGCAAGTTAGAGTCTAGGCCTGATGATGATTCTCTCAAGCATATCAATGTTCAACAGAACAAAATGACATTTGTACCCATTGATGAAACATATGTGCTTAACACCATAAAGCAACTGAAAAATGGCAGAGCACCAGGCCCAGACAAGATCTCCACTATGCTAATTAAAGATGCAGCAGACTTCATTTGGAAGCCACTAACCATGGTTTTCAACTCTTCATTGAAGTATGGTGTCTTCCCAGATATCTGGAAATTAGCAAGAGTCACGCCAATTTTAAAGCAGGTTCGAAAAGGGATGGAAACAATTATAGGCCAATCTCGGTCATCTCAGTTTTTTCTAGGATGTTGGAAACAATATTTCACGATCAACTCATTGATTATCTCATGACTAACAAAGTATTGACACCAAATCAATCTGCTTTTCGAAAACTGTATTCCATTTTAACATCCCTGATAAACGGTACTGATTGTTGGTATGACAATATGGATAAAAAACAGCTTAATTTGGCCATATTTCTTGATTTAAAAAAGGCGTTTGATACCGTAGATCATACAATACTGATAAAAAGTTAGGTGCACTCGGTATCAGGGCAAGTTCAGGAGAATGGTTCACATCCTTCTTAAGTGGTAGAAAACAATTCTGCTCAGTTAATGGACAACAGTCGGGGCTAGATTGGTAACATGTGGTGTACCTCAAGGAGCCTGCTTGGGACCACTCCCATTTATAATCTACCTAAATGACTTTGAAAAATGCTTAGAATTCTCTAGGGCTAGTATGTATGCAGATGACACACATGTTACATTAATATCTAGTAACGTCGATGATCTAATTACAAATGCCCACAAAGCATTAAGAAACATCTCGGAATGGATGCGGATAAACAAGTTAAGTGCCAACCCAAAAAAACTGAATACATTATCATTGGCCATCCACGGAGGACAAATAAGGTTGAAATCTCAGAGCCACTGAATCTTAACAATTCAGAAATTAAGCGTGTGGTGAAGACCAAATCACTGGGGGTTATCGTGGATGAAGGGCTAAACTGGGATGAACAATTCAATAAAGTGAAAGCGAAGATTAGTGGCGGTCTTAAGTCACTAAAAGAATTGAAAAATCTTATTTCCCAATCCCAGCTGGACCATGTGTACCATGCACTTGTCGAAAGCCATCTGCGATACGCCTATGTTATTTGGGGGAGTCTTCCTAAATTAAAATTGAATACCCTCCAACGTCTGCAGGACAGAGCCCGTTCGATTATTGATAAGGCCAGACTAAACGACAATTGATCTCATAATTTGTTGATCGTTGAACAACTAATAAACTTTGATCGATCAGTTATGGCATACAAAATAATCAACAGGCAATGTCCCGAAAGCCTTTGGGGGTAAATACCATCATAGGACCCAGCATTCCAACTACAGAACGAGGAATTGCAGGGACCTACAAATCCCAAGAAATAATCTTGAATATGTCAAGAAAGGCTTTCACTATTCGGCTCTGAAAGCTTGGAACGATATACCCATCAATATCAGAGAGCTCCCTACACTTAGTAGATTGTGTTCTGAAGAAGCAGTTCTTTAGGACTGATGGGGCTACCGTGCCTAAAAAAGTAAAAATAGAAAAATAATAGAAATTCAAAAAACAATTGAGAAGCTATTATATGAGCTGAAAAAGCCTAAAACACGACACCCTGGAAGAGCAGCTGCTAGTAGATAGATTACTGTACATAAGTTTGCTTTAACTGTACATAGATAATATTAATGTAATTAGGGTATTTATTTTCTTATTTAAGTATTGCGATAATACGCTGAAGGGTTTTTGTGTGTAAATAATTTAAAATGAAAATGAAAAATGAAATGAATTGGTACTGACAGGTGGTCATTACATCTCAGGTTATATGAGATGTTCTTCTGGACGAAGATTTCACCCATGGATTTAGGATTAAGGTCATGTTTGGTCTTATAAATTTCTGTAGTTAGCAACTGTAGATTTCTTTGGTGAATGGTGACCGAGGCTGCCTTTATCAACAATTCTTCAAAATTTGATGACGTATCCTTGTAAGCGATTCTTAATGCTCTTTCGTGGATTTTATTTATTTTGTTGTTCACGTTTCTATCGTGAAACATCCAAATTACAGGACAATAGCTCAATTGAGACAATATAAAAGCATTCATCACTGTCTGCAATTTCTACTGGTCCATGAATTTTGCAACTCGTGCAAGCGCATTCAGCTTCTGGCCAGCTTTTTTGCATATATTTTCAACGTGACACTTGAAGTCTAAGTTTTTATCAAGTGTTATACCAAGGAGCTTTTCTTTGTCAGATTATTCTATACAGGATGTGCCAATGTTCACTGAAGTGCCAGGCGACTTATTTCCGAATAACATAGAATGACACTTTGCATCATTTAGCTTTATATGGTTGTCAACAAACCACTTGGAAAGGTGCCTCTAACTTATATTGAACTTTATTTACATCAGAATCGCACGCAAAGATAGTCGTATCATCCGCATAATTGCAGACCTCAGTGTCATTCACCAAGAAGAAAATGTCATTAATAAAGATATCGAATAGAAGTGGTCCTAAGACTGAACCTTGTGGAACACCATTCGTTGATTCTTTCCATGCACTGAATGATCCATATACCTTGACCCTCTTAAAGAAATGACACAGCCTCCTGTACCATCTTCTGTCATACAGACTCTCCCAACCTAATTCTTCATAAAGTCTTTGCCTATTTGTACCTCTCCAAGCACCAGCAATAGCTAAGGCTGCAGAATATTGTGTCTGTTGGAGCCTTTGCGTAAATGTTAAACGCGTGTCTGGGTCATATTGGTGGTAAATGATGTCTCCATAGTCTAAGTGTGTTCTTACGTATAACTTGTAGATTGAGTCTAACACATCCCTAGACACATACTTGGACAGACATTCTATCATCCCTATGCCCCTTCTAGCCTTGCCAATAGCCTCTTTAATATGACTTAGAAAATTAAGTTCAGAATCAAGTTGCACTCCAAGATGCTTGTGTTCAGATTTTCTTTCAACTTCATCATTGCCTAGGAAAATGTGTGGATGGAATGGCCTTACTTTTTTGCAAGAGAAAACAACCTCTTCAGTTTTCTTTACATTAAACTGCATTTTCCATTGCCATGCCCATAATCGAACTCTGTCAAGATCTGCATTGAGTTCATCAGCAGATCTTCTTTCATCTTGAACAACCGAGAAGAGAGATGTATCATCCGCAAACATTTTGACATCACAGTTCACATTCTCAACAAGATCATTTATGTAGACAAGAAAAAACAGAGGACCCAAGACAGAGCCCTGTGGCACACCAGCACATATCGGTGCCCATTTTGAGCTTTTCCCGTTCAGAACAACTCGCTGTTTTCGATTTGCTAAGTAGTCCTGGATCAAAGTAAGGACGTTCCCATTTACACCATTGCACTTTAATTTGTATAGGAGGCCCTCGTGCCAAACCCTGTCAAAGGCTTTGGAAAGATCAAGAAAGACGGCCCTAGTTTCAAGGGTAGGACAAGCTTCAAATGCTTTGTAGATGTTGTGGGTGATGGATAACAACTGATTAATAGTGGAATCTCCCGGCCGAAAACCTGATTGTTGTTGGGCTAGAAGTCTATTCTCAGAAAGATGTTTATAAATTTCGTCAAACATTACTTTTTCAAATATCTTCCCAAATATAGGTAGAAGCGAAATGGGCCTATAGTTCGTTTTGTTCTGCCTGCTGTCTTTCTTGTGGACAGGAATTACGTTTTGCCTTTTTCCAAACAGAAGGATAAGTTCCTGTCTCCAAAGATTTTTCAAAGATTAAATATAGGGGCTCAACAATCGAGGCATCGCATATCTTAATCATATGAACAGATATATTGTCACAGCCGCCAGCTTTTTTGCAATCAAGGGCACGAATTAATAGTAGTACTTTATCCCTGTTAATGGCAATATCCGTCAAAGGTGAATTGCACCGGGGTAAAAAGTTAAGAATTGTACTGCCGGTTGATATTGCGGAACACTGGTGCACAAAGAAATCATTGAACATGTTAGCCTTGGTATCTACGTTAGTAACAATGATTCCATTTTCTAGAATTGGAGGAATTCCCGAAATGCTCTTTTTATTCATTAGACCAATACGCTTTGATACCACTGTTGGGGTCAGACAATCTCCTACCTAGCTTTAGGTAATATTTTCTTTGGCATCAAGAATCATTGTTGATGTTTCTTTCCTAACGTCCTTAACTTTGATCCACTCCTCTTGCTTTCTACCACGCTGCAAAAATGTTTTGTAAACCCTATGTTTTCGCCTTATTGCTGTTTTTACTCCCGCTGTCACCCATGGTGCATCCTTGTCATTACATTTGACGATTTTGTTTGGTATGTTAGAAGACAATATAGAATATATCGTTGCGGTGAAGACTTCAGTCATCTCATCTAATTCAAGACCCATGAGATGATCTACAGTTAAAATCTCCTGTTATAATCAATGCAGTTGGTTTCTCCTGCAGGGACCGCGCAGCGGTTTCACAGTAAGGGGGCTGAACGGTGAGCGAAGCGAGCAAAATTAGGGGTCCGGGGGCTTGCCCCCGGAAAATTTTTTGAGATCACGCCCTTTAAAATATCGGAAAACGCCCTTTTCAATAAAAGAATTGCCTCTTAATACGTCCATATTTATACTGTATACAGTTTGGTTCAAAAAAGATTTTAATTACCATGAAAAGAGACACATCGTTACAACCAACAAAATTAACAGCAAAGCATTTCTTCTGATAAAAACTAACACTACTGAAGATCTGTCAGAGTAAACGTGCTACAGTTGGATGCCTATTCTAATTTTAACCAAATCGTTAGCAATTTCTAAGAGGGACATCGTGTTTGCTCGTTGTTTATGAAAGTTCAATATCGCTAGATTGTTGAAATTTGCTTGCTTCATATTTGAATGAAGTCAGGTTTTGAGACATCTAGCCATTGAGAAGGTCTCTCAGCAAATGCGGCAGTTGCGTGTATGAAAATATTTAAAATTCTATATGTGTGAAATTTCTTAGACCCAACTTTGAAAAAAGTAGGGGGGCTTTTTTACCCCCCCCCCCCCTAGCCCAATGGCTGCGCGGTCCCTGTTCTCCTGTCTAAGGCGAGTTAAGGTCATCTGCAGTTTATCCATGAACGCTTCAATTTGTTCATTGTTTTGGCTAGGGCTGCGGTAAACAATAACTATGAATATCTTCTTTCGCCCTATTGTTATACCAGCAACAATTATTTCCTGTAACAATTCAAGATCCTTCCTACGTTTAATTGGTAGCCCCTCTCGAAAGTACATGCATACACCCCCAGTTTTGGAATTGCTTGGATAATCATTGCAAAATATCTCTCTGCTAAACCCTTCAATGGAGATCTCCTCATCTCGCACTTTACTGTCCAGCAAAGATAGGCACTAAATCCTTACTGGCTGACAAAATTGACACGTGACACGCCCTAAACCAATCAAATGGAACCCACAACCAACCGGGGAATTTGAAATTTCAGATTTTAGGCCTTTTTTTGGATTTTAGGCCGCTTTTGGACGATTTTACCTCCCTTTACCAAAATATAAATCGACAGAAGGAGCATGAAGATTTTCAAAAATTTCTTCACAGACCTGTTTCCAATACTCTAATACACAGTTAATCATCGTCGCTACAAATTATTTCCAAATTTGGAGAAATGCTAAAGTTTTGAATTTGACCTCATTGACCTCACTGTGGCTTGCCATAGTAAAGATCTCAGCAATGGCTGAAACGTATGCACATGGAGAATAGATACTTTGCTTCGAAGGTCTTATTCTGTGTGTTTAAGTATCTCCAAAACTCCTCAAAAGATGACAAATTTAGAGCAGTATCTGGATCTTTTTTCGGTTTTAAATTAACACAGATACATCAAAGAATTAATGCTGAGGGGTAGGATGAACAACAGGAAAAGTGAACTTTACGGGCCTAACAAAAGACTGCACCGGCGTTATGAATTAGAGATGAATTGCCGACACATGAGGGAAAATTGCCAAAACTGTGTTTATAAAACAATGACATTTCAAAAGTGATATAAATCTCGTGTCAAAAATGTGAAGCAACAGGTAGATGGCAAAATACACAGTAGTAATTGCATAACTGGTTTTAAAGTAAACATGGCATATTCCCTGGGTATCCAGCCGTACAGAAAGAGACCTAGGAGCAATGTTTAGCAAATAATCGACCATCAGTGACAGCGGAAGAGTTACCACTGATAAACAAATGAGGAGGTACAAATAGGCAAAGGAACAAAACACTGAAACAAGTATAATCTCAACAGGAATGAATTTAGAGTCCACTGGGACCAGTTTGGGCCTAAGCGCAATCCCCGCCCGCCAATCATTAATTCCTATCATTTTTCATTTTTCATTTTTCATTTTTCATTTTTCATTTTAAATTATTTATACACAAAAACCCTTCAGCTTACAAACGCAATACTCAAATGAGAAAATAAATATCCTAATTACATTAATACAATCTATATACAGTTAAAGCAAAATTATGTACAGTAACCTATCTATTAGTAGCTGCTCTTCCACGGCGTCGTGTTTTAGTTTGTGTTCAGCTCATATAATAAATTTTCAATTGATTTTTGAATCTATTAAGTGTAGGGAGCTCTCCCTCTCTGATATTGATGGGTATATTGTTCCAAGCTTTCAGAGCCGAATAGTGAAAGCCTTTCTTGACATATTCAAGAATATTTCTTGGGATTTGTAGGTCCCTGCAATTCCTTGTTCTGTAGTTGGAATGCTGGGTCCGATGATGGTATTTACCCCAAAGGCTTTCGGGACACTGCCTGTTGATTATTTTGTATGCATAACTGATCGATCAACGTTTATTAGTTGTTCAACGGTCAACCAATTATGAGACCAATTGTCTTTTAGTCTGGCCTAATCAATAATCGAACGGGCTCTGTCCTGCAGACGTTGGAGGGCATTCAATTTTGATTTAGGAAGACTCCGCTATATAACATTGGCGTATCGCAGATGGCTTTCTACAAGTGCACGGTACACATGGTCCAGCTGGGATTGGGAAATGAGATTTTTCAATTTTTTTAGTGACTTAAGACCGCCACTAATCTTCCCTTTCACTTTGTTGAATTGTTAATCCCAGTTTAGCCCTTCATCCACAATAACCCCCAGTGATTTGGTCTTCACCACACACTTAATTTCTGAATTGTTAAGATTCAGTGGTTCTGAGATTTCAACCTTATTTGTCCTCCGTGGATGGCCAATGATCATGTATTCAATTTTTTCGGGTTGGCACTTAATTTGTTTATCCGCATCCATTCCGAGATGTTTCTTAATTCTTTGTGGGCATTTGTAATTTGATCATCGACGTTACTAGATGTTAATGTAACATGTGTGTCATCTGCATACATACTAGCCCTACAGAATTCTAAGCATTTTTCAAAGTCATTTAGGTAGATTATAAATAAGAATGGTCCCAAGCAGGATCCTAGAGGTACACCACATGTTACCAATCTTGCCCCAACTGTTGTCCATTAACCCTAATCCACATGGGGGGGGGGGGTGGATTTCACCCCCCTCGATGTCAGCATTTTTTTATTATGACGTCATTTTGGCCGCCATTTTGGACTAATTAGCAATTTTTCAAGTTTTTTCAAACTTTTTCAATGAAAAACACTCTAATGATATATTTGTTATAGATAATCACCATTTTGCAGGTTCTTTTGGTCTCTTTTTACACAGAATAAATTAATTGCACAAATGACGTCATAAGAATCGGCTAATTTCTGCCAATATATCACTCCAAAATCGTTATTTTCAATAAAATAATACTTTGTCACCACATATGTTGACAAACTGAACCAAAAACTGCATAAAGTTCATGCAAAATCTTCATTAAACTTGAAATCAACTTGGAAGCCTGATTTTCACAGATTTTCAGCTTCATGACGTCACTGTGACGTCACAAGGCGTGGCAGCTACACCCAAATTACGCTACGAACTACAAATTACCTGTTCTATAACTGTGCCAAGTTGTATTGAATTTGGATGAGTCTAAGGCAGTTTTCAGAAGGGGGGGGGGATGGAAAGCACCCCCCCATAAATGGTAGCTCGAAAAAAGCCCATATGGATTAGGGTTAACTGAGCAGAATTGTTTTCTACCACTTGAGAAGGACGTGAACCATTCTCCTGAACTTGCCCTGATACCGAGTGCACCTAACTTTTTTAGCAGTATTGTATGATCTACGGTATCAAACGCCTTTTTTTAAATCAAGAAATATGGCCAAATTAAGCTGTTTTTTATCCATATTGGCATACCAGCAATCAGTACCGTTTATCAGGGATGTTAAAATGGAATACAGTTTTCGAAAAGCAGATTGATTTGCTGTCAATACTTTGTTAGTTATGAGATAATCAATGAGCTGATCGTGAACTATTTTTTCCAACATCCTAGAAAAAACTGAGATGACCGAGATTGGCCTATAATTGTTTCCATCCCTTTTCGAACCTGCTTTAAAAATTGGTGTGACTCTTGCTAATTTCCAGATATCTGGGAAGACACCATACTTCAATGACGAGTTGAAAACCATGGTTAGTGGCTTCCAAATGAAGTCTGCTGCATCTTTAATTAGCATAGTGGAGATCTTGTCTGGGCCAGGTGCTTTGCCATTTTTCAGTTGCTTTATGGCGTTCAGCACATATGTTTCATCAATGGATACAAATGTCATTTTGTTCTGTTGAATGTTGATATGCTTGAGAGAATCATCATCAGGCCTAGACAGACTCTAACTTGCTAGCAAGTCTCGGTCCTATGGTGGTAAAATGATGATTAAGTGCTTCAGCTATATCCTTTTCTTTAGTTATTGTTTTCCGGTCAACATCTAAGCTGGAAATTTCTGTTGAAGGAGCTGCTTTGTCTAGTACCTTATTAATAACCTGCCACATTCTTTTTGGATCTCCCTTGTTTTCTTCAATTAACCCAAGATAATGCGATTGTACTGCATCTCAAATTTTTTGTGTTACTTTGTTACGGAGATGCTTATATGTGTTCCACTTTTCAGGAGATGTTTTCGTCGCTTTCTTAGCTGCATACCTCTTTTTCAGTAGTTTCCTCATGTCTGGGGTTATCCAAGGAGTAGAAGTGTTACCTACTCTCCTCTTTTTCAGGGGTGCATGTATATCTAAAACCGACTCAAAGATCTCCTGAAAAGTGGTAGCCATATTATCCGGATTATCGACATAAGAGCTTAGGATGGTTTCCAATCTATCTGCTGCAAGTCGTTGCGAAACGATGCCCTGTCATAATTGCTCAGGCCAGACTTGGAGTCTCCAAAACTTTTGGTTTCTTATTTTTGACTCGCCAGGCATTCACTTTCCTTATTCCGTACACCAGATAGTGGTCAACCATCCCCAACTCTAGAACTTCTGCCTTCAATATATATTTTGAGCTCGTTGTCGAGAAATGGTCTATTAGCGTTTTACTGATATTTTGTTCGTTGCACTCATTTGTTGTTACAGCTACTCGAGTATAGCCTTTAATCAGTTGTTCAAGCTAGTACTCCGAGTAGATTGCTTTCAATTTTTTTGCGTTTGAGCTTTGGCTATTTTTGAAATCGCAGTTTGTATCCCCGACAAAGATAATTTCTTTGCCATCTCGATCAAGATCTTTCAAAACTTCCCTAAGGTTTTCGAATGTGGCATCTACTGCTGTTGGAGGTCTATACCAACAAACAACGAGGAACGGTTTTGCATGCTTAGGTGCGATATCAAGGGATATTAATTTCAGATTTTCACCTTTAATTCTCACGTTTGGTTCAGGTAAGCTTCCCTTGACATAGAATGCAAAACCACAGGGGGTCCAGGAATGTCAGTGAAGACCACTGTAGTTTTGGTTTCTTGATTCCGCGGTTCTCGGTTCCTTCGTTCCTTGGTTCGTCATGAAAATAACAGCTGTGTAATTTGATACCGATTACATCATCCTTGTGTGCGGTCAGCCAGCTATTGTTTCATTTGTCGTGTGAGAGCTCTTCTCTCATTGGCTGCCGTTTGAATTCGCGGGTTTTTCAAATCCTGCGCCTCGTAACGGTAACTTGTAACGGTAAGAAAGAGAAAGAAAAGAGGAAAGGGATGAAACTTCAGCAGATCGCTGAAGCAGGGTCAAGTGTACGCTACTGCCACAGGGGATTCCCTCTGGAAACATGAAGGAAAACCTAAGGTCGAAGTTATGGTGAGTCCCCTTCATGAAGAAGCTTGTTAGTCAGAGATCTTTCAATCTGTCTTCGCTTTGAGGGAATGAATGAAAGCAAATTAGCAATTTTCTATATGAAAAGTAATTGCCAGCAGAATGATCATTTTACGTCTGATAATGGAAGAACACCGTGGTCAATTTTACTTTACTATATACTCTTAGTGCAGCCGTGGATTGTTGGGATCTTCTCTTGACTGTCTCGATGTGTTATTTGGGAGAGTAGGATATCATATCACGTTTATGTAGGGGGAAGGAGGGTTTCAGTAACAGGGTTTAGAGAAGAAACTTTCGCGGGAAGAAACTTTCACAATTTTCTCTGAAATTTGCCACAGGCGTAGGAGACGGGGGAGCTGGGGGGGGGGGGGGGGCTGCAGCCCTCCCAACTTCGAAAAATTTTGCAAAAATCAGCCATAATCGAGCAGAAATCTGCCTTAAGTCGGGCAAAATTTTCTTAAATAATGGATTTTTTATCGGGCAGCCCCCCAAATCAGGCCCGTAGGAAGTGGGGGGGGGGGCAGGTGGGGCTCAAGCCCCCCCAATAATTTTGAAAACAATGGTGCTACGTCACACGAATTAATTAGATGTATTGTTCTCTATTGTTTTAAGAACAATTGCCCCCCCCCAATCCGAAGCTTCTTCCTACGGCCCTGCCCAAATTTATCCCCCCCCCCCAACGCCGATGAAATTTGCCAAAATTTATTCCTGGAATTTATAACTCAAAATTTCCTATAATGTTAAATTCTCAAAAATTTATTCCCGCGAAATATTCGTAATTAACGAATTTGCGAAATTCTAATTTTGCTAAATGTCAATTTAAAAAGGATTGAGAAATTAATTATGCACTACTTTCTTTCAGTATTCGGTCAGTTACCTTATCTTTAAGTGTACTCTCGCGATAATTCCCATTTTGACGGATTCATAAAAGTAAATTCCAAAATTGCTTCGCCCCTTCATTTTGGATTTGCAGCCCCCCCCCCCCTAAAACCCTCTGTTCCTAATGAAGGCGATAATTTATTCAAATACACAAACTGAAGTGAAAGTAATCGCAGAAATGTAAATTCAAAGATTTTGTACAAGGCAACCACAAATCGTTGAACTCACGCAGTTCTCGGCCTCTTGATTTTGCTTTCCATGGTTGAAGAGAGAGGTCATTTTGTGTACTTTATGAACAAAGAACGTGAGGTCAAAAACGTCAATCAAACCAACTTAATCCGTGTCCTTTGAAGCCTGTGATGCAGTAGCATACACCTGACCTCGCTTCATTTGCTCGAAAAACCTAACGGAGAAAAACTTCTTCTTTTTCTCCACGTACGAAACGAATTTCGACAGGAACTTTACAGATAGTGGTAAATACATCTATGGTCTGTGTAAAATCGTGCAGAGTAAATCGAAAGCGCTTGTCTGACATCAGAAATTTATCGAAGTTCTAGGACCACTTCTGAAGCGGCTCGACGAAGTTTCATCCCTTCCCACTATACTATATTCTACTGTAACAATAGCTGGCTGACCGCACACAAGGATGATGTAATCGGTATCAAATTACACAGCTGTTATTTTCATGACGAACCAAGGAACGAAGGAACCGAGAACCGCGGAATCAAGAAACCAAAACTACAGTGGTCTTCACTGACATTCCTGGACCCCCTGTGCTACGCGAGTACATATGAGGACCGTTGCCCTAGAGTGCTTGATTTTCCTTTTGAAATCCATTTAGATTCGCGCTGGGACAATAGGAAGTACAACAATGTTCAGTTTGAATTGAATAGACTCTTTCAGAAGACAGACAATATGTGAAACCTGAATTGCAAGGAATTAATCTTTCCAGGTGCTATGCATTGTGCAGCATTTACATCATATGTGCAATTAAGCAGCTATTTGCGTCAATATTCACAAATTACATTGGGAACCATAGTAGTTTCTTGAATTTTGCGACTCTGTACAATCCTTGTTGTTTACACTAAAAATACGAAACTACAATTCCTTGTGGCAGTCCTGGAGACAAAATTGTCCTGAAAATTTCAGGTGGTTGCGATAACGAGTTTTGGAGTTATGCGCACCTGAAGTTTTCAACCCTTTAAGACAATTGCGGACAAAACTCATGAGACACGTTGCTTTTTCGAGGAAATTTTGAGTTAGGATCCCCCCCGCCCCCCCCCCCCCCCATTGCAATGTTGGAGATTGATGAAAATGTCATAGATGAGTTGACAAGTATGTGTTCTTCAAGCAACCAACATTGCAAAGGGAGGAGGGGAGTCATCAGCAGTGTAAGGTAGTAGTTTATGTGCAGGGAAGACCTCTTTTAACACAAAACTCAGCTGTCCCAACGAGTTTTGCATAGGTGGCGGAGGATGGTTCAGTATTTTTAAAATGGAATTGTTCAGTTTGAAATTAGTAAAAACAAACCATTCTTGTCAGTTAAATGTGTCTGATTTCTCTGTGAATCTGATCCTTAGGCCAACATGCGAACGACTGTTTAGTGTTGTTGCTGTTGTCTCAGAAGTACTCAGGGTGAAAAGAAAAAGAGAAAGGTCTGTAAGTTCACAAATGGCCTTGCGGCTGGGAACATCTTCTTCGCCTTTTCCCGCTGCTCTTCGGCCACGGGCTTGCTACCAAAGCACATCTGACCAATCCTCAGCAACCCCTTTATCTTCTCATGTACCCTCTCATTTCCACTCGCACCACGCAAAAAGTGCTGAGCGAGGAATTTTGAACGGGGGTCTGCTCTATTTGCAATCTCGTAAGGATCGAGGAAGTTCAACGGAGCACGCCTTGCGCACAGCAGAGTTGCACATATCAAATCTGATTTGCACAGGTGCAGGCATGCCAGACGCTGATTTGCCCATGCGCAGTTGCGAGAATGCACAAGGCGCGCTCCATTGAACTTCCTGAACGCCCCCAGACCCCTCATGTTTGTCCACCCTAGAATTTTTGGGCTGGCGACGCCCCTGACTCCCGGTATGTTCATGTGCGCACTGCCGAGAGTTCCTACTGGTAACAGAACTGACAAGCATCGGAATCTATTAAACGAGAAACCCACGTGAAGTTGGGGGGGGGGGTAAAGGAGAAAAAAGAGAACCCCCAGATTGTCTAAGCACCTGTAATGCCTATGGCAACGCAACTTGGTACACATGAATATAAAGTAATTGCGAGTCTAAAAATAGCATCATAAGCTAATTAGTCACATGATCTGTTGGCAGACAACGCAAAAACAATGGGAATTGATGCTGATGTTCTCCTAAAAACTTAACCCTATCCAGACTGAGCTACTAGAAAACTGAGGGGGGGGGGGCTCATTCAGCCCCTCCCCCCTCTCTAAAATCGCCATTCCTTTACTTGTGATGAAGAAACTCACCACACAGGTAGCGGTGCTTATGATCTATCATTTTTCACAAAAACAATTCTAAAAATAGTTATGACGTTATAATTATTCAAGATCAACTGGCACTGGTGCACACAAGAAAATGAGAAAATTACCTTTTTTTAAATCTTTATAGTTTTCTAACAGATTCTCAAGATAGGCATGAAAACTGGTCGTTGTAAGTACTATGTGAGGATACCCTCGGGGAATCTTATACCTCTTGGGACCAATGGTGCACAAAATTCCAACAAAATTACACAAATTAGGTGGAAACAACCCTATTGATCAGCTTTGATCGATTTATGCTGCTGTAAAACTTTTGCGGTCGAAATATCCTTGCGGAAAGGCTACTAACTAATTTTTTTTAAATTTTCTTAAAGGTGACGTCATAGATGAGGTCACGTGACACATAATTGGGAACTCGCTGACTATAAGTCCTTTCCCACTATGGATGGCACGTAGTTAATTAGCCTCAGTGTTGTTTTTGTAAATAGTTGTTATTTTTTAAATGAATAAAGAAAAAAAATTATAAGTACACAAAGTAAACAGAATAGTATCAAAGGATTCTGAAGTGAGCTGGAATTACATCAGTAAGCAGCTTACCTAAAATTGGCCCCGACCACTCTGAAAAAAAGCCACCCTATAAGAACGAGTATATCATGCACTGTCTCTATGGCCTACAACAGGTGGCAACTGTCCAATAACCAAAAAGTCTCCTGGTGTGTGAGGACATGGTGCCAGAGAAGTTTCTTGCTTTTTGAATTCAGGTAGAGTAGTTTGAACATAATAAGAAAGAGTGTATCATTCATTGTCTCCATTAATATATAGGGCCTTTACAGGCAATGAGTTTACTGGTGTATGATGACCAGAACTATGAGAACATTGTAAAAACGAGCGAGTGTATCATGCACTGTCTCTATGGCCTACAACAGGTGGCAACTGTCCAATAACCAAAAAGTTTCCTGGTGTGTGAGGACATGGTGCCAGAGAAGTTTCTTGCTTTTGAATTCTGGTAGAGTAGTTTGAACATAATAAGAAAGAGTGTATCATTCATTGTCTCCATTAATATTTAGGGCCTGTACAGGTAACGAGTTTACTGGTGTATGTTGATCGAGATCTATGAGAACATTATAAGAACGAGTGTCTCATGCACTGTCTCTATGGCCTACAACAGGTGGCAACTGTCCAATAACCAAAAAGTTTCCTGGTGTGTGAGGACATGGTGCCAGAGAAGTTTCTTGCTTTTGAATTCTGGTAGAGTAGTTTGAAAATTATAAGAACGAGTGTATCATGCACTGTCTCTATGGCCTACAACAGGTGGCAACTGTCCAATAACCAAAAACTTTCCTGGTGTGTGAGGACATGGTGCCAGAGAAGTTTCTTACTTTTTGAATTCTGGTAGAGTAGTTTGAACATTATAAGAACGAGTGTAACTTTTCATTGTCTCTATGAATATTTAGGGCCTGTACAGGTAACGAGTTTACTGGTGTATGTTGATCGAGATCTATGAGAACATTATAAGAACGAGTGTATCATGCACTGTCTCTATGGCCTACAACAGGTGGCAACTGCCCAATAACCAAAAAGTTTCCTGGTGTGTGAGGACATGGTGCCAGAGAAATTTCTTGCTTTTGAATTCTGGTAGAGTAGTTGGAAAATTATAAGAACGAGTGTTTCATTCATTGTCTCCATGAATATTTAGGGCCTGTACAGGTAACGAGTTTACTGGTGTATGTTGATCGAGATCTATGAGAACATTATAAGAACGAGTGTATCATGCACTGTCTCTATGGCCTACAACAGGTGGCAACTGTCCAATAACCAAAAAGTTTCCTGGTGTGTGAGGAAATGGTGCCAGAGAAGTTTCTTGCTTTTTGAATTCTGGTAGAGTAGTTTGAACATAATAAGAACGAGTGTATAATTCATTGTCTCCATGAATATTTAGGGCCTGTACAGGTAACGAGTTTACTGGTGTATGATGATGAGATCTATGAGAACATTATAAGAACGAGTGTATCATGTTTTCAGTTTTCATTATTAAAAAATATATCTAAATACATCAAAGACTACAAATAAATTACAATTTTTACCTGAATTAAATAAGACAATCAATATACAAATGACAATATATTAGTAGACAAGGATACAATACAAGGATACACTTACACCTGACACAAAAAAATGAAAAGAGACATGGTACAGTACAAAAAATAAGTATTTAGATATATTCGTCTAAGGAGGAGCTCTCTAATAGGTAATTTAATCGAGAGAGAGTCCCCCCAACTAAAATCTAAAAAACTAGGAACACATTTTTCTTAAAAAATAAACACAAGACCAGAAGATGCCTCCAAAGAACAAGATAATTTAAGAACGCTGAATGTTGGTGTAAAATCAAAGACCATAACCATTGACAAAGAATTCCTTCAATTTTTATTTGAAAATATTAAATGAAACGGACATTTTAATGAAAATGGGTATGTCTTTCCATAGTTTAGCACCAAAATAATTAATAGACCTGAGACCATTGAGAAAGGTATTCCTTATGGATTGAAAAACTGTCACCCCTAGCTGCCTGATAAGTTTCATGACTATGAACAGTGTTACTGAGCTTAAAGTAGTTGAGAAAATGAGAAGGAGAAAGTCCATTGAGAGACTTGTAGACAAATTTGAGTATATCATGATGTATCATGTCATTTAATTTAAGAACTTTTAGAGAAAAGAAGATTGATGTTGCAGGAGAGAATAAGGGCTGAAAGGAGATAGACCTGAGTACTTTTTTCTGCAACAACAAGAGAGGTGCAAGGTAAGTATCATAGGAGAGACCCCAAGTTGATGAGCGATAATTAAGAAAGAAAGAGAAAATGGAGAAGTAAAGATTTTCAGAATATCCCGAGGAAGGAGGTGTCTAATTCAAAGAAGATTCCAGATGTCCTGGAGCTTTTTAGTTAGCTCAAAAATATGGCATTTCCAGGAAAGATGTTCATCCATCAGTACGCCTAAAAATTTAACATATCTAGATCTGGTCACTACTTTCTTACCAAATTCAATAAGGATATGCTCAGGCAATTTCTTTCTAGGGGAGGGAAATACAGTTTGTTTTTTCAATGTTCAGAGCTAGTTTATTAACTTCAAGCCATGTCTTTACTTTTATCAGTTCTTTATTGATTTTATACTGAAGCTTTGCAACATTTTCAGTTTCGAAATGAATATTTGTATCATCTGCAAACAAGAAGAAAGAAAGTACTTTTGATGCATCAGGCAGGTCATTGATATAGATTAGAAACAGTAATGGACCAAGTACAGAGCCCTGAGGAACACCAAAAGTAACTTTGCTAAGACTAGAAGAATGATTGTTGATTGAAAGATATTGAAGTCTTTCCGTAAGGTAGGACTCAATTCAGTGCAGTGCTGAGCCTCTTATTCCATAGTGACTAAGTTTTTGTAGTAGAATGTTATGATTGACAACAGTATAAAAGGCTTTTTGCAGGTCAATAAAAATCCCACAGCCAATTCTTTTTGAGTCCAAAGTAGATTTAATTCTCTCACTTAAACTGAGCAATGCATGATCAGTGGAATGACCATTGCGGAACCAAATTGCATTTGAAACAGAATTTCATGAAGTTCTAGACAATTGTACAAACGTTGATACATGAGCTTTTCAAAGATCTTACTAAATACTGACAGCAAAGAGATGGGTCTGTAATTTGAATTCTTGGAGGCATTACCTTTTTGAAAATAGGAATAACTTTCAGCAATCTTTAGTTTATCAGGAAAGATACCATTTAGAAATGATTCATTGATGATTTGCGAGAGCTGTATGGAAATGTGTGGGTCAAGCACGTTCAATAGTTTGACTGGAATACTATTAGGCCCAGTAGGTTCACCCTTCTTAAGTGACTGGATTCTCGAAGAAACCTCAACAGGAACAGTGGGAGATATAAAGAAGCTGTTATTAGAAGAAGCTAGATATCTTAGAGGAGAATTTGAGTTCCTAGGGATTTTACTTGTAATTTTGTTAGTAACATTGATAAAATAGTCATTAAAGTTGTTGGCAATTAAGTTAGGATCAGTTATCTTATTACCATTCTCATTAGTTATGAATGGGATCGAATTTGTTTCACCGCTATTAGTTTTCATTTTTATCACACTTCTGATCCCCTTTCAGAGCAACTTCATATTTGATTTTTTTCCCGCAAAATCATTTTGAAAGTAACTTTTTTGCTTTCTTTTATCTCACTAGCAACACGATTACAAAATAGTTTATAATGGGCATAAACTTCAGGGGATTCTGTATGTTTGAACTGCTGGAAAATTCTGTCTCTGACAGTCATCATATGTTGAATTTGGTTGTTAATCCATGGTTGGTTTCTTAGTTTTAACGATTTTTTGTTTACTTTCTTTTTTGGACAATGTTTTTCAACAAGCTGGCTGAGGTTAGTTAGGAATTGATCATATTTATGGTCAACTATGATCATCAGTATTTAGAAACGCAAAATCCATTTTTTGATAGTCATCAAGGAATTTTGATTCATCCAAATTTTTGTAATTATGAACAAAGTAGGAAGAATTATTATTATCAGGTGCACAGTTATTGAAAATAGAAAACTGAGGGAAGTGATCAGAAATTTTTACTAGGACATTTCGCTTGTTACCGTACAAGATAAATCATTAGAAAAGATGTTATCAATGAGCGTTGCTGTTGAATCAGTTACACTGGTTGGTTGAAGTATAAGTAGCTGAAAGTGGTCGGAAAACAGTATTTTAATAAATTCGCTAGTGAGTGTGTGATTCTCAGAATTAAGTAGATTTATGTTGAAGTCCCCCATAATGACAGCAGTTTTGTTTTCATTGACAACCTTGGACAAGACTTCTTGCATGTGGTCAATAAACGCATTGATGTCAGAGCTTGGATGACGGTAAGCACAGCAACATAGAATGTACTGTATGCACTGTCTCTATGGCCTACAACAGGTGGCAACTGTCCAATAACCAAAAAGTTTCCTTGTGTGTGAGGACATGGTGCCAGAGGTTTCTTTGCTTTTTGAATTCTGGTAGAGTAGTTTGAACATTATAAGAACGAGTGTAACATTCATTGTCTCTATGAATATTTAGGGCCTGTACAGGTAACGAGTTTACTGGTGTATGTTGATCGAGATCTATGAGAACATTATAAGAACGAGTGTATCATGCGCTGTCTCTATGGCCTACAACAGGTGGCAACTGTCCAATAACCAAAAACTTTCCTGGTGTGTGAGGACATGGTGCCAGAGAAGTTTCTTACTTTTTGAATTCTGGTAGAGTAGTTTGAACATTATAAGAACGAGTGTAACATTCATTGTCTCTATGAATATTTAGGGCCTGTACAGGTAACGAGTTTACTGGTGTATGTTGATCGAGATCTATGAGAACATTATAAGAACGAGTGTATCATGCACTGTCTCTATGGCCTACAACAGGTGACAACTGTCCAATAACCAAAAAGTTTCCTGGTGTGTGAGGACATGGTTCCAGAGAAGTTTCTTACTTTTTGAATTCTGGTAGAGTAGTTTGAACATTATAAGAACGAGTGTAACATTCATTGTCTCTATGAATATTTAGGGCCTGTACAGGTAACGAGTTTACTGGTGTATGTTGATCGAGATCTATGAGAACATTATAAGAACGAGTGTATCATGCACTGTCTCTATGGCCTACAACAGGTGGCAACTGTCCAATAACCAAAAAGTTTCCTGGTGTGTGAGGACATGGTGCCAGAGAAGTTTCTTGCTTTTGAATTCTGGTAGAGTAGTTTGAAAATTATAAGAACGAGTGTATCATGCACTGTCTCTATGGCCTACAACAGGTGGCAACTATCTAATAACCAAAAACTTTCCTGGTGTGTGAGGACATGGTGCCAGAGAAGTTTCTTACTTTTTGAATTCTGGTAGAGTAGTTTGAACATTATAAGAACGAGTGTAACATTCATTGTCTCTATAAATATTTAGGGCCTGTTTAGGTAACGAGTTTACTGGTGTATGTTGATCGAGATCTATGAAAACATTATAAGAACGAGTGTATCATGCAATGTCTCTATAGCCTACAACAGGTGGCAACTGTCCAATAACCAAAAAGTTTCCTGGTGTGTGAGGACATGGTGCCAGAGAAGTTTCTTGCTTTTGAATTCTGGTAGAGTAGTTTGAAAATTATAAGAACGAGTGTTTCATTCATTGTCTCCATGAATATATAGGGCCTTTACAGGCAATGAGTTTACTGGTGTATGATGACCAGAACTACGAGAACATTGTAAAAACGAGTGTATCATGCACTGTCTCTATGGCCTACAACAGGTGGCAACTGTCCAATAACCAAAAAGTTTCCTGGTGTGTGAGGAAATGGTGCCAGAGAAGTTTCTTTGCTTTTCGAATTCAGGTAGAGTAGTTTGAACATAATAAGAAAGAGTGTATCATTCATTGTCTCCATGAATATATAGGGCCTTTACAGGCAATGAGTTTACTGGTGTATGATGACCAGAACTATGAGAACATTATAAGAACGAGTGTATCATGCACTGTCTCTATGGCCTACAACAGGTGGCAACTGTCCAATAACCAAAAAGTTTCCTGGTGTGTGAGGAAATGGTGCTAGAGAAGTTTCTTTGCTTTTCGAATTCAGGCAGAGTAGTTTGAACATAATAAGAAAGAGTGTATCATTCATTGTCTCCATGAATATATAGGGCCTTTACAGGCAATGAGTTTACTGGTGTATGATGACCAGAACTATGAGAACATTGTAAGAACGAGCGAGTGTATCATGCACTGTCTCTATGGCCTACAACAGGTGGCAACTGTCCAATAACCAAAAAGTTTCCTGGTGTGTGAGGAAATGGTGCCAGAGAAGTTTCTTTGCGTTTTGAATTCAGGTAGAGTAGTTTGAACATAATAAGAGAGAGTGTATCATTCATTGTCTCCATGAATATATAGGGCCTTTACAGGCAATGAGTTTACTGGTGTATGTTGATCGAGATCTATGAGAACATTATAAGAACGAGTGTATCATGCACTGTCTCTATGGCCTACAACAGGTGGCAACTGTCCAATAACCAAAAACTTTCCTGGTGTGTGAGGACATAGTGCCAGAGAAGTTTCTTACTTTTTGAATTCTGGTAGAGTAGTTTGAACATTATAAGAACGAGTGTAACATTCATTGTCTCTATGAATATTTAGGTCCTGTACAGGTAACGAGTTTACTGGTGTATGTTGATCGAGATCTATGAGAACAGTATAAGAACGAGTGTATCATGCACTGTCTCTATGGCCTACAACAGGTGGCAACTGTCCAATAACCAAAAAATTTCCTGGTGTGTGAGGACATGGTTCCAGAGAAGTTTCTTACTTTTTGAATTCTGGTAGAGTAGTTTGAACATTATAAGAACGAGTGTAACATTCATTGTCTCTATGAATATTTAGGGCCTGTACAGGTAACGAGTTTACTGGTGTATGTTGATCGAGATCTATGAGAACATTATAAGAACGAGTGTATCATGCACTGTCTCTATGGCCTACAACAGGTGGCAACTGTCCAATAACCAAAAAGTTTCCTGGTGTGTGAGGACATGGTGCCAGAGAAGTTTCCTGCTTTTGAATTCTGGTAGAGTAGTTTGAAAATTATAAGAACGAGTGTATCATGCACTGTCTCTATGGCCTACAACAGGTGGCAACTATCCAATAACCAAAAACTTTCCTGGTGTGTGAGGACATGGTGCCAGAGAAGTTTCTTACTTTTTGAATTCTGGTAGAGTAGTTTGAACATTATAAGAACGAGTGTAACATTCATTGTCTCTATGAATATTTAGGGCCTGTATAGGTAACGAGTTTACTGGTGTATGTTGATCGAGATCTATGAAAACATTATAAGAACGAGTGTATCATGCACTGTCTCTATGGCCTACAACAGGTGGCAACTGTCCAATAACCAAAAAGTTTCCTGGTGTGTGAGGACATGGTGCCAGAGAAGTTTCTTGCTTTTGAATTCTGGTAGAGTAGTTTGAAAATTATAAGAACGAGTGTTTCATTCATTGTCTCCATGAATATATAGGGCCTTTACAGGCAATGAGTTTACTGGTGTATGATGACCAGAACTATGAGAACATTGTAAAAACGAGTGTATCATGCACTGTCTCTATGGCCTACAACAGGTGGCAACTGTCCAATAACCAAAAAGTTTCCTGGTGTGTGAGGAAATGGTGCCAGAGAAGTTTCTTTGCTTTTCGAATTCAGGTAGAGTAGTTTGAACATAATAAGAAAGAGTGTATCATTCATTGTCTCCATGAATATATAGGGCCTTTACAGGCAATGAGTTTACTGGTGTATGATGACCAGAACTATGAGAACATTGTAAGAACGAGTGTATCATGCACTGTCTCTATGGCCTACAACAGGTGGCAACTGTCCAATAACCAAAAACTTTCCTGGTGTGTGAGGACATGGTGCCAGAGAAGTTTCTTGCTTTTTGAATTCTGGTAGAGTAGTTTGAATATTATAAGAACGAGTGTAACATTCATTGTCTCTATGAATATTTAGGGCCTGTACAGGTAACGAGTTTACTGGTGTATGTTGATCGAGATCTATGAGAACATTATAAGAACGAGTGTATCATTCATTGTCTCCATGAATATATAGGGCCTGTACAGGCAATGAGTTTACTGGTGTATGATGACCAGAACTATGAGAACATTATAAGAACGAGTGTATCATGCACTGTCTCTATGGCCTACAACAGGTGGCAACTGTCCAATAACCAAAAAGTCTCCTGGTGTGAGAGGACATGGTGCCAGAGAAGTTTCTTGCTTTTTGAATTCTGGTAGAGTAGTTTGAACATAATAAGAAAGAGTGTATCATTCATTGTCTCCATGAATATATAGGGCCTGTACAGGCAATGAGTTTACTGGTGTATGATGACCAGAACTATGAGAACATTATAAGAACGAGTGTATCATGCACTGTCTATATAACCTACAACAGGTGGCAACTGTCCAATAACCAAAAAGTTTCCTGGTGTGTGAGGAAATGGTGCCAGAGAAGTTTCTTTGCTTTTTGAATTGAGGTAGAGTAGTTTGAACATAATAAGAAAGAGTGTATCATTCATTGTCTCCATGAATATATAGGGCCTGTACAGGCAATGAGTTTACTGGTGTATGATGACCAGAACTATGAGAACATTGTAAGAACGAGTGTATTATGCACTGTCTCTATGGCCTACAACAGGTGGCAACCGTCCAATAACCAAAAAGTTTCCTGGTGTGTGAGGACATGGTGCCAGAGGGTTCTTCGTTTTTGAATTCAGGTAGAGTAGTTTGAACATAATAAGAAAGAGTGTATCATTCATTGTCTCCATGAATATATAGGGCCTTTACAGGCAATGAGTTTACTGGTGTATGATGACTAGAACTATGAGAACATTGTAAAAACGAGCGAGTGTATCATGCACTGTCTCTATGGCCTACAACAGGTGGCAACTGTCCAATAACCAACAAGTTTCCTGGTGTGTGAGGACATGGTGCCAGAGAAGTTTCTTTGCTTTTCGAATTCAGGCAGAGTAGTTTGAACATAATAAGAAAGAGTGTATCATTCATTGTCTCCATGAATATATAGGGCCTTTACAGGCAATGAGTTTACTGGTGTATGATGACCAGAACTATGAGAACATTGTAAGAACGAGCGAGTGTATCATGCACTGTCTCTATGGCCTACAACAGGTGGCAACTGTCCAATAACCAACAAGTCTCCTGGTGTGTGAGGACATTGTGCCAGAGAAGTTTCTTTGCTTTTTGAATTCAGGCAGAGTAGTTTAAACATAATAAGAAAGAGTGTATCATTCATTGTCTCCATGAATATATAGGGCCTTTACAGGCAATGAGTTTACTGGTGTATGATGACCAGAACTATGAGAACATTGTGAGAACGATCGAGTGTATCATGCACTGTCTCTATGGCCTACAACAGGTGGCAACTGTCCAATAACCAAAAAGTTTCCTGGTGTGTGAGGAAATGGTGCCAGAGAAGTTTCTTTGCGTTTTGAATTCAGGTAGAGTAGTTTGAACATAATAAGAAAGAGTGTATCATTCATTGTCTCCATGAATATATAGGGCCTGTACAGGCAATGAGTTTACTGGTGTATGTTGATCGAGATCTATGAGAACATTATAAGAACGAGTGTATCATTCATTGTCTCCATGAATATATAGGGCCTGTACAGGCAATGAGTTTACTGGTGTATGATGACCAGAACTATGAGAACATTAAAAGAACGAGTGTATCAGGCACTGTCTCTATGGCCTACAACAGGTGGCAACTGTCCAATAACCAAAAAGTCTCCTGGTGTGTAAGGACATGGTGCCAGAGAAGTTTCTTGCTTTTTGATTTCTGGTAGAGTAGTTTGAACATAATAAGAAAGAGTGTATCATTCATTGTCTCCATGAATATATAGGGCCTGTACAGGCAATGAGTTTACTGGTGTATGATGACCAGAAGTATGAGAACATTATAAGAACGAGTGTATCATGCACTGTCTCTATGGCCTACAACAGGTGGCAACTGTCCAATAACCAAAAAGTTTCCTGGTGTGTGAGGACATGGTGCCAGAGGTTTCGTCGTTTTTGAATTCAGGTAGAGTAGTTTGAACATAATAAGAAAGAGTGTATCATTCATTGTCTCCATGAATATATAGGGCCTTTACAGGCAATGAGTTTATTGGTGTATGATGACCAGAACTATGAGAACATTATAAAAACGAGTGAGTGTATCATGCACTGTCTCTATGGCCTACAACAGGTGGCAACTGTCCAATAACCAAAAAGTTTCCTGGTGTGTGAGGACATGGTGCCAGAGAAGTTTCTTTGCTTTTTGAATTCAGGCAGAGTAGTTTGAACATAATAAGAAAGAGTGTGTCATTCATTGTCTCCATGAATATATAGGGCCTTTACAGGCAATGAGTTTACTGGTGTATGATGACCAGAACTATGAGAACATTGTAAGAACGAGCGAGTGTATCATGCACTGTCTCTATGGCCTACAACAGGTGGCAACTGTCCAATAACCAAAAAGATTCCTGGTGTGTGAGGAAATGGTGCCAGAGAAGTTTTTGTGGAATTCCCTATCGAGCTATCCTGGATTTAGCAATTTAAGCAAATATTTTGAGGGGCAATGGCCGATATCCCTTGCCTGCTGTCTCGGGTTGTAAAAGTTGTTGTCACGAAGAGCTTTCAGTCCCTTGTCTATAAGATTTAGAGATCGCTTCTTTCTATTCATATCCAAAAAAGGGGGAAAACATCTTCGAGTAAGGTCATTGGGGAGTTTTGTAGAAAGAAATTCATGCCTTGTTTTTTTGCGGCTTTGTCTATATGTAATATAAAAACATTCTTTTATGTTTATCTTGTTGATAGTATTCTAAATAATATTCTTTTCTTTTCTTTTATTTGTCTAGGGTATAGAAACTATTTTTATGTAAATTTTAATAAAATACTTGGCTGTCTAGGATTGTAAATACACTGAAGAAGATTTTATATCGAAACGTCTGCCCTGAAACAGTTGTGTTTTTATCATTATTATTATTATTATTATTATTATTATTATCATTATTATTATTATTACAATGATGATGATTGTTATTATTATTATTAACAAGCATCAGCTACTGTAACAGACAATGACGAGCATGAATGCTCAAGATTAGATTGGAAAATAAAAAATCCCCATTGGTACCCAGAGAAAGTCAGAGAAGGAAGATCCAATAGACGATTACGGAAAAGATGGCGGACCTCATTTCACGCAATGCCTGAAGGGAATATGCCCCCTAGCAACGCATAGCTACCAAAATTTATGACTGCAGCATAAAATCTTGACCGCAGCTGCGATAGGTTTAGGCCGTCGCAACTTTATCGTGAGATTTACGCTCTTTTCAGTCTTCACTGACAGTTTTGAGGAAAATTCGTCTTTATATGGTCTTTTTTCATAAATAAGTTACAGTACAGTTTCAGTTTAGTTTTCCTACAATATCAAGATGAAGTGACCAGCTGTTTTCGTCGTTTCGTCAAGATCTTCAACAAGATTTTGACTTTGTTTACCTTTACTGTAAGGGTCGAGGCGTTGAACAGACCCTGACATTCGAAAATAGAATGAAATATTGTAAATTCTTGTCTCTTGGAATTTGCATAACAAAAGTATAATGTATTGCAATGGCTTCGATTCGCTCGGCCGAACACAACATTCGAACTCTCTTACTTTCAGAAGTCAAAATGTGCATTCTTTCGGGATTTTTCTCTGCCAAGTCTGCCAGCTCTACCGTTTTCTGAATGTGCATTCTTTTGGCAACTTAGGTTTTTCTCTGCGAAGCGTACAGTGCCATTTTCAGAAGACTTTGCAGACTTCAGGGCCCTTCAGATGCCCAAAAGAAGATGCCTTTGGAAGAGCGTAGATCTCACGATAAAGTTGCCACGGCCTTGGCCTAAATCTATCGCAGCTGCGGTCAAGATTTTATGCTGCAGTCATAAATTTTGGTAGCTATGCGTTGCTATGGGGCATATTCCCTTCATGCATTGCGTGAAATGAGGTCCGCCATCTTTTCCGTAATCGTCTATTGATTGTCAACTTTCATAGATAACAACATTAGAGACATTGGCAGACACTTCAACTCGAAAAGTAATGAAAACTGGAATAATCTAACAGAGGGACAAAGGAACGCTCTCAAAGCACTTAACCCTATTTTAACCGGGGGGAGGGGCGTTTTTCGCCCCCCCTATCGGATTTATTTTAATAGCTCCCAAACGATGACACCTACAATGCTGAAACTCCTTGACTTTTCCTAAAATTTAGTTGGCAATCGGGAAATAGAAATTTCAATACCTATTGTTTGACCACGTGACCACCACATGCCCATATTTGGAGAGTGGTCACAAAGAAATTCTTTAAAACGGCTTTAATTTCTTCCTTTCTTACTAAATCTCAACAATATACATACCATTCGATTCGTCTCGATGAGTACTTTCATTGGCTATATAATTTATTCATATTTGCTGACATCAGCAGTTTATTATTTCTATGACGTCATCAATCTTTTTGACGTCATATTACTAATGAATGAGTAATTTTTCATACAAAACTTGTGGAATTACCTCAAATATCGATCAAAGTACTTGATTTCACCAATAATATGTGAAATTAATGGTTTTAAATCATAATTATTGAGCTAACAATTTTGCATTGAATTGAATTTTCATTATTTAATTAGTTAATTTATTAGAAACCACAAATATCCGTATGAAACCATATGAAACTACAAATTAATGATATCAAGCAGGTATTTGGATGGTTTTTTGCCAATTGTATCTAGCTATTTGCTAATAATGGGCCCTTTTCTGCAAATAGCTCGATTTTGTCAAAATTTGCATTGTTTTTGGTTGCCTAGCAACGAATCACGTGACTATTGATTGATTGGTGCTATTTTTAAATTCTCTATTGCTCAATTATGACACGGTGCAAGTTTCACTGTCATAGCTGTTATAATTGCGGAGAAAAACAGGGGGGGGCGAAAAACACCCCCCCGGTAGAAAATCATTTTTTTACCCGGTTATAATAGGGTTAAAACGGATCAATCAATTATTATAAAGCCACCTGATAAAGGCAATGGTATAGTTTTGATGAACAGAACCGATTATAATGCAGCTTGCCTTAAGACACTTCAAGATGAAACATTCTATGAACAAATCTTCACAGATCCAAACCCGGATTATCGAGAGACTTTAAACAAGAAAATCACTGATATGCTCAATAATGGTTACATCGACGACGTTGAAGATACCAAATTAAGGGAGGGTAATAGAACACCCTGTTTTTATGGCCTACCGAAGATTTCCAAAGTCTTTGAAAATGTTCCACCACTGCGCCCTATCTGTAGTGGGTATGATTGATGTACAGCTAAACTTTCTGAGTGGGTAGACAGCTTCATAAAACCCGCTGCAATTAAAACTGCTGCCTGCATCAAAGATACAACGGAATTGGTAAAGCATGTCGAGAGTGAGAGTCTAAACAATGAAATTAAAGATCAGAACGATATTTTCTTAGTAACAATGCACGTGAGCT
The DNA here is from genome assembly GCA_039566865.1 of Aurelia coerulea. Taxonomy (NCBI): domain Eukaryota; kingdom Metazoa; phylum Cnidaria; class Scyphozoa; order Semaeostomeae; family Ulmaridae; genus Aurelia; species Aurelia coerulea. The sequence continues at coordinate 26,298,988 of CM076943.1, read as the reverse complement.
CTCTTTATCCTAATATCGACCATGACGAGGGCGCTAAAGCATGTTTCGAAGCGCTAGAAAACGCAAAAATAAGTCAATTCCGTCCAAGGTGATTTCTGACCTCATATTGTTTATCCTCAAGTTGAACACGTTATCTTTCATGGGACAGTAGTTTCATCAAATCAAAGGATTTGCCATTGGAACACCAATGGCCGTAAATTTTGCAAACCTATTTATGTCTCAATTCGAAACGAAATTATTAGAAGATTATGCAACACTATATGAAAAGAGTCCAGTCTCATGGGTCAGATTCATAGATGACATTTTTTTCGTATGGAAAGATGACCTGAAAAGTCTTAACCATTTTCTATCATTTTGTAATTCATTCGCTGCCAAAAAGAAGTACAATTCGAATATCAAGTTTACATCGGAATACTCGAGCTCAAACGTTGTATTTCTTGATACGAGGGTAAAGATCCAGGATGGCAAAATCATAACCAAACTATACAGTAAACCAACAGCAACACACACCTATTTACATAATTCATCTGATCATCCTCCGCATACCATACGCTCCAACCCACTTTCACAATTCATTAGAATCCGAAGAATTTGCACTCTTATCAACGACTATCGAAAGCATGCATCTGAGTTTGTCAAGTTTTATGTTCAACGAGGATATTCAAGAGGCAAGATGATACGAATTGCTGAGGTCGTTGCGCAGAAGGATCGTCAGGAATTACTACATCCAAAAGCGAAAATACCCAGCATTTCAAATCAGAGGATCCCCCTAGTGGTGAACTGGCATAAGAAATTCAAAGGAATTTCTAAACTATTACACGGGAACTATCGGACCATGATTGATGAACATCCAAAGCTTAAAAATATCTTTCCAGAGCCTCCAATCGTTTCCTTCAGAAAAAATACTAATATTCGAGCCACACTAATTAAATCTGAACAAAAGATCAGACAAAATGGTTACAGCGTCAGAAAGGCACAAAGAAGCGGGGTCGGCCCTGCAAACTGTGCAGTCACATGGGTCAAGTGGACAAATAGACCTTTTAGCTATTCTACAAAAGAGCCTGGATCGAGCGTTATTTTTATACACGAGGTTCGATAGAGTGGCGTTAGAGCTTCTATCAATATTGTGCATATTCGAAAATTCTACAAAATGCACTTTGTGGAATTTTCGAATTTGCACAATAGTGATAGAAGCTCTTAACACCACTTTATCGAGCCTCGCGTATAAAAATAACGCTCGATCCAGGCTCTTTTGTAGAATACCTAAAACGTCTATTGCACAACATAAATTCAGGTAAATCATGCCTCGTTGAAGGAGGGAATTGTTCCACAAAATATGTTATTCATGCCGCCGAGTGCAGAAAACACAAACAGTTATACGTAGGCTACATCGACAACATTGAGTCAGAGATAGAAGCGATGCAAAGCATGATCCAGACGCCACGGAACTGGAAAGACACTTTTTCGAAAACCCAGACTGTCATTTTGACAGAGACTTAACTGTACACATCTTGCAGAATGTAGAGGGTGATCATGACACTCTGGAATTTTATGAAAATGTCTGGATGACTAGGCTCGACACGAGAGAACCTCGTGGTCTGAATAACACCATGAATGAATTTGGAAGGACATATTACAGGCTTTTTCCTAAAACTTGATTATAATTTTTATTTACTTTATCTGTTTCGCCACATTTATCGAACTTTTAGCGAACTCTTAATTCGATAGCTCGTAGAACGCAACATTCTCCAATAGCTACTTAACGTTTTAGTTATCTATAGTACTCTTCTAGACTGATTATATGTTCGTAGGTTATCGCTATTGATAGGCTGATGGACGCTATAACTACGACTCATGGACTTACGCTTCCAGAAACGGACATGGCCTAAATCACCTGCTATTTTTTCTTGAAACCACCGACCCTAAATCGCCGCAAAAAGTGGTTTTCCTGAAGTGCTACACTGCAAAACAAGCTATCAGTACTTAGATGAATGTTTCTTCAAGCTATTAAAGCAAAAAAGTCCTACCCATAAGTGATATTTTGGTTGTTTGGGGACGCAAAAGATCTCGTAAATTCGTTCGCTACTTTGAGATTTTGATCGTTGGATCAGTTCGGTCGAACGCGTTGTTCGAATTCGTTTGTTTGCCTTTGGCGGGAAGTTTAAATTGAAGAAGAATCAGCCAATCCCATCAAGTTATTTCAAGTCTTGCATCCTGATTGGTCCAGGAACAAATTTGTTTCTGGCGAGAATTTTTTTGCCGTTTTGAGAAGAGTTAGCCCATAAAGCCCTTGACTGGAGCGACAACAACAACATTAATTCACTTCAATTAGATGAGCGTAAGTTGAGGGTCCTTATGTAGTGAGGCTAGTACTCTTCATCACGCCCGACAACACCTTTCTCGAGGAGTTCAGCCTCGTTTTGATGCCCCTATACAGGTGTATAGGAAAATGACCGGAAGTGAATATTTTCGCCGACTTTGAACGTTTCTTGCAGTGGTGCGATATGATTTTTCCGCGTTAATTTAATCTTAAGAGTTAGTGAATTTATCTAAGAAATGTTTAAAACTAAAATCGTTTTGATTTAAACTTCCTGGTAAACTCCACGCAATTTGACAGGAGTGATGGTCTTATTTTAAGAAATTTTCATCCGTATTTGGGCAAATTTTTCGAATTCATTGTTTTTGGTGACGTAAGCATCGCCTTGAAAACCATGACATTTAGAAAATGCCGTAGATCGTAGAAATTGTTTTGAAGCGGCGTGGTCTGCTTGCTGCTTGCTTTCAAGAAAACTTTTTAATTCTGAACGAAACGAAGCAATAAACCAATATGCAGAGCACTAGCGATCCTTTTACTGCCAGTGAAGGACAAGAGATGCTTTCATGTTTTCAAATAAGTCTCCAACCCGCCAGAAAGAAAGAGACAAGAAGAAGCAGCTTCCAACGAAAGAACTCGGATATTTATGGATCAAGAACTAAAATCGTTTTGTTTATGATGGCAGGTGTCTTTGATGGACAAATGGATAGCAAATTATAGAAAATATGTTATTTGTACTGGGCAAGTTCCTCTCAATGATGGAGCAACTCAATGTAATCTGGAAATCTTCTCTTGTTGGCTCTAAAAACTCACAGACAAGGAAGATAGGGAAGGATGCTGTCTATCGAAATTGCAATGACTATTTCTGAATGGACAACGGCAATAACTGCTTTTTTGTAATTTTCAGAAACTCATGAATAAGCATGGCAGTAGGGGCTACAGGGTGAAACGGGCGAGCTTTGTCTTCGTCTTCGCAAACAATTGTCTTTGCAGATCAAATTCAGAATAAGTTTCAGACTGTTTCAGAATTGGAAGCATTAACATTTCAATTTTGCGATGATTCAATTGCTATTATCTTACCATCTTCCTATCATCAGAGTAAAATCATCAGAGTATCAATTATTGGATTGGTCAAATTTTTGATATATATAATAGTTTTTCATTGAATGCTTTGTTTGCAACAGTCATGTTCCATCAGTTTTGCATCAGTCTTCAGGCATTGAAAAAGCAAGAATTGCAGTCTTTTGTGGTTGTTGTCAAATGCTTCTTCAAGGTTGGGCTTGATTGGTAAAGGATAATCTTGTTCTGTTTGGGTCCTAAAATAAAACAGAGACAATATTATTTCCTCCTACTAAAAATGTTTGCTGCATAGCAAATTTTACTTTGTCTCATAGAGAATTGCATGCACAGAAAAGGGCAGCAAACCAAAATAGGAGATGTCTTTGCAAACTTAAATCAGAGCAGCAATACCCTGCTCAAGAAAAAGAAAACAGATTTAAGGGCAAATAATTGCAGTAAACTATCGTATTTATAGGCAAAATAATCAAAAGCTGATAATTTTTTGTACAAGGTAGCCTTGAGAACATTGTTTTAGTAAGCAAATCTCCTATTTCTAGGTCAGAGCTTCCCCATTAGTCTTGAAGAAAATAAGCAACAATGCGACTTTATGTTTGTTTACAGTTAGGCCAAACCTGACGAAAAGTTCTCTGAGAGCGAAGTCAAAGTTTTGTTATTATTCTCATTGCTCTGGTGGCCAAAACAGCTAGCAAGTACTCTAAAATACTTTCATTTCTGAGAACATCAGATTAAGTTCGAAAGTGATACATTCAACCAAGGTTAACGTTTGTTTTCTGACTAAAAAGCAGACAAGTTTGTAAAAGGAGGCACGTAAAGTTAACGCAGATTAAATAGTCATGGCTCTGGAGGAAAAATTGCCTTTGAAAATTGTGGGAAACCGGCAAAGGCTAGAGCAAAACGGGCAACATTTCTAGAAACTAGATGCTTACAGCTATTGCGTTATATCTCCAAAATGAGAATTCCTGTCTTAGTTTAGAAAATATTGGAGTTTGAAAAAATTTCGGTTAAATTTAGGCCAACAACAGTTCATTTTCTTGAAACTGCAAGCCGAAGTTCAAGACGAGAAAAAGATTATTTCGTCAACAATTGGCGAAAGGTGGCAAAATAGGACAAAACGACATCGAGGAATCCAAAACTTTCAACAAAATTTCCATGAAACAAAGGACAAACGTTAAATTTATGATAAAGTCTGCTTACCTGCTATGCTGAATCCTGAGTTTGTAAACAGAGTTGTCCACGGCCTTTGAAAAATATGAAAAACCAAGGAGCTCTGAGTCCAAAATGCTCAAAGAACTTGAAAGAGCAAAAATACAGCTATTGCGTTATATCTCGATATTTTGCTTTGGGACACTTGGGACGCCTGCTGACGCCATTTATCACAAAATTTTACTTTCGCGCCACAGCTTTCTTGCAAGAGAGGCCGGAAGTGACGTCAGAATTCAGGTTGGTGTTGTCGGGCGTGTTCATTATGATTGAAGAAGATCTACGAAAGATCGAGCATTTTCATGAAAATATCTTGTTTTCCTTGCGTGTTGTTAACTAGCAAACAAGACGTATCAATCTTTACTTTTACAATATGATTATGATTATGATGATGATTATTATTATTATTACTATTATTATTATTGTTTTTTCGCACACCATATCATTGTCATTGGTGGTTTGTTGTTCAGCTAAATATCAAGTCAACACCCTTGACCTTAGACATCTTAGAACATTCCTGATATTCTTCGCCGTTCCCGACACACAAGCTTTTTGCATCATGTCAGTCTTATCTTCCACTTCTATCAAGGGTGTTAGGACACAGATATTTTAATTACGTATTTATTTGCCTTGTTTTGATCTTCGTCTTGTTTTCTTGTCTTGTTTTCTTTTCTGTTCTGTTTCCTCTTGCTGATGTAAATACCTCGTGTTATTTGAATATATCTTCCTTTGTATTCCTATGTCTTAGCATGCCTTCGTAGAAGGAAGGTTTCAAACCGCAATGCCATATTAAATACTTATGGGAGAGCCATCACCGCAAACTCTCATAAAGCCTTTTCGTCCAATGCGCGACACTTTTTGATGACGTCTGCCCGGGCAGACGTCATCAGTCATGTGATAGGCTTAGGCTTTCCAGCTTGGATTTCAGGAGGTTTCAACTGGAGGGTTTCAGTGTGCCGGAAATTTTGAATTTTATCCAACACGCATGATAGGAGCCACAGGTTTGGTTTGAGGTTTCGGCAATTATGATCAGGTAGCGATAAATAGGAGAATTTGACCAAATATGAGTTTGATAGCATGCAAGCTGCGAGAGCAATGTCATTCACCATCAAATAGCCAAACTACGAAGTGGTATGGCCTAGCGGGTTTGATACTTTGAGTTCAAGGAAACGAGAGCATTTGTCTTGTCTCCCGTCGAAGTGTGAAAATCGAGACTAGGCTCAGGCAGAAAATGCAAGTTGCGCTTTTTTATGATATCACGGCAAAGACCAAAATAAGATGACCAGAGTATGACCAGCGTTACGTTTATTTTCATTAGAAGCTGCGCTTTTGACCCAGTGCTGAAAGTTTCCTAAATTATCAGATTTTGAAGCCTGAGAGACAAGAGTTTCTTCCAATCTTTCTCTCGATCTTTCTTGTCTGTTTCCTTGTGCCCTTCCAGAATATTTCCTAGCGCACATTTATTTCTCCATAAGAAAATCTTATGAGAAAGTCAACTCTGGGGTCCTTGATATAAAATAGAAAATTCGAGAAGGAACTGTAAGAATTAGGAATCTGAAAGACACATCCGCTCTATATAGTTGGGTCAGAATCTCCAGATCCGTGACAAAAAAGGGTGTAACTAAGTTTGACAACTGATTCCTATGGATTAAAGGGTGCTCTTCAAAATGGGCTGGGTCCAACCTCTGGGAATGGTGGGGAAAAGGCAGGAGGGGGGCTGGTCTAAAATGTGGTCCTTTTTTCCATATTTTGTATTTGACGGTGAATTACAATGAAACCATACCACCTAATACTTTGAAAGTGATCCTAATTAACTCCTATTAGACAGCCTTTTCATTTAAAGTATCGACAATTACTAGAATGGATGTTTTCAGCCATTAAATTGTGTTTTATGATTTGCGCATGCGCAACACAAAAGTGCACATTCTTGCATGGAATTTTGAGAGTGAGGGCTCCGTGTGATAACAATATCAGGAAAAGGGACAACAAAGATACAGACACATGTATTAGAAGATGAGTTTTCTAGAATTCTGTCAATTTTAATATTGTTTATAGTTGTTCATACAGCAAGTTGTAGGTTTCCAAACGAGAGGTTTCTTACTAAGTTATATCATAGAAATAAAGTTTTTGGGGAACAAATCTTTTCATTGTCACTCTCATCAACAATACCTATTACCTATTTCTGCATCTGACTCTCGATCTGACTCTCTGTCGCTGCTGAGATCAGAGCGACTCTCGGGATTTTTCTGTAATGATTAACAGTTGTAGATTTCTTGGTAACGGACATAGAGAATGCTTTATGGGGGAGATTCTTCCATTCTCTTTGATCTACTCAGATTGCAGTGAAGTTGGGGGTGATGATGGATCATGATATGGCTATTGGTACGCTGTATGTGATGTGGCAGGGTATCTGCATCTTGATGAATCCTCAATGTTTTTTTGCGTTTCAAAGATCGCTATTTATTTGCTGTAGCTGGTGTCAAATATTCACTTTTCGTGTCATTGAAGTGTACCTGACAGTAAATCTTTTGATTTCCTTTTGATGCTTCTGATATCTATTTGATATATCAATAATTCACGTCAGATCTGCTAGTAAATTCCTAATATCCTCATTTTTTGCAATACTACCAAATATTGTATGCTTCCATAATCCATAGAGTGCGCTAATACACAACAGTGCATGAAGTTTCAAAATAATGCAAAATATTTCTTGTCAACACATCATTCTTTAATAATCGACGATACCTTGTCTGTATACGTAGATAAGATGTAGACATTCGTGAGCAACGCACGCTGTAAAAGCCAGAACGTCAGTGTCTTCTGCATTAACTGTAAGTGGAATCATGCTGCAGCCCCTGCTCTCACAGACAGAAATAGGAAAGGAAAATTTATGTCAGCTTCGTGTCGGCAGTTGTTGAACTCTAGAATCACTTCACCTGTGTTAAGCAAAATATACTTTTCTCCGCGCGCTTGTGTAGAAAAACTATCTTCTCTACCATCGGTTCTTTGGTTGAACTCTGTGAGAGGGAGCGCTTCCTAGCAAATCTTGTTCTTTGCCTTAGCAAAAAGTGCGTTTAATCTACTTCCTTTTGGAATCTTTGCTCCAGGTTGAGGGAAACATTGGCCATGCTCGGAGTCTTTGATTGAAATAGCAGCATCATAAGCTGCAGCCGCAGCACCATATGTATTAGATGATACTCAGAAGTATTAGAATGTCTTCCCATGATTGCATCACACAGCTTTGATGGCTGTCTCTCAGTCTTTCTTTATTTGCTGTGCATGTCCATCAAAGGAGTTTCATGTCACTCACAACAATGACCCGACTGTGGCCAGTTTCAACTTGTTCTTGTTTGAAGCTGTCAAACAGCTTTGCCTTCTCTGTACTTCTGAGAGATCCATTCAGGTTGAAAAAACGGCAAATATACTGCTGTCACTCAATGTTTCATAACTGCCTCAAGATTTATTGTTGATTTTCAGCAGAGCAATATTCAGTAGACTGATCATGGCCCTATTCTCCATCTCGTCAGTCACCTAATACATAGTGATGCTCATTTGCTCTTTGATGACCCCCGTTTTTTTAGCTTGATTCTGTTACAGATCAGCTTTTCGGTTGAGGATATTTTCTTTGAACAACTGATCTACCTGCATTCCACCATTTCATTTTGCTAATCACAGTGCACAGTGGACATTCCCGTTCATTCAAGAAGCCTAGCAGTGCTTGCACTGCTATCTCATCGCTTAACTAACGTGATTTGCAATATGATCACGCTTCTTTCTCGTCACAGATGCAGATGACTTGAGAGAGCCATGCATTTTTATGACTTTGATCACAGTCTTTTTGCAGATGTTCAACGCTTAACATAGCCTCATCCTTTACGATGCCAATCCAGTTCTCTTTCAATTTTGGGCTCTTATTCATTGTAATTCATGGCAGAGTATCCCCTATGAAATTTGATCTAGCTCCATTACCAAGAAATCTAAACTGTTAATTACTGCAGCAAAACGTCCCGAGAGTAGCTCTGATCTCATTAGCAACAATGAGTGAGATTGAGAGTCAGATGCAGAAATAGGTAGATGAGAGTGACAATGAATAGAATTGATAACAGATTTTGTCAAGATTCTGAAGGCATGTTTTTTCAGAAGCTTTAAGCACACCGTAAAAGTTCTATTAAGCCCCATCCCCACTTACATCAAATTCCAGAGGTTACCAAAGTCCATTTATTGAGCTACAGAAGTTTGCATCTTAATTTTAATATGGTTTGAGATAAAACTATGTCGAATTTATGTATCTAACTCGTAAAATTGTATGTTTAAGCCGCAAAATGTGGTGTAAAAGAACTAAAAAGTGTCTACGCCCCCGGGGGCTTAATAGAGCTTTTACGGCATTGCCTTGAAGAAGAGTTTGTTAGTTACGCTAAATTTGTTTGTTCCCCAAAAACTTCATTTCTATGATATAACTCTGTGAAAAAGTTTTTTTTCTGGAAACATACAACTTGCTCTATGGACAACTATAAACAATATTTAAAATGGCAGAATTCAAGAAAACTCATCTTCTAACATATCTGTTGTCTCTTTTCCTGATCTTGTTATCACACGGAGCCCTCACTCTCAAAATTCTATGCAAGAATGTGCACTTTTGTGTCGCGCATGCGCAAATCATATAATACAATTTAATGGCTGAAAACATCAATTCTAGTAATTGTCGATACTTTAAATGAAAAGGCTGTCTAATAGGAGTTAATTAGGATCACTTTCAAAGTATTAGGTGGTATGGTTTCATTGTAATTCACCGTCAAATACAAAATATGGAAAAAAAGGGCAAGATTTCGGACCAGCCCCCCTCCTGCCTTTTCCCCACCATTCCTAGAGGTTGAACCCAGCTCATTTTGAAGAGCACGCTTTAATCCATAGGAATCAGTTGTCAAACTTAGTTACACCCTTTTTTGTCACGGATCTGGAGATTCTGACCCAACTAATATTGTAATTTGTTACTCAGCACTTGAGTATTGCATAAACAGAGGCGTGGTTTCAAGTCAAAGTAGCCACTTTGTTTTTACTTGTTAGCACAGCTGTGGTTTTGCAAGATGCAGCCCTCTGAAATGTTATGAGTGGAAGTGGTCTTTTCTCCTCCGCTCAAGCAACATTACGAAGCCAAAATATGTTGCGCATTCGACGATGGAAAACAATAGAAATTTGCGGTGATGGCTCTCCAATAAGTATTTAATATGGCATTGCGGTTTGAAACCTTTCTTCTGCGAAGGCTTGCTAAGACACATGAATAAAAAGGAAGATATATTCAAATAACACGAGGCATTTACATCAGCAAGAGGAAACAGAACAGAAAAGAAAACAAGACAAGAAAACAAGACGAAGATCAAAACAAGGTAAATAAATACGTAATTAAATTATCCGTGTCCTAACACCCTTGCTCAATGTACTCAATGCCCTAATTGAAATTGGAACTACAATTACTTTTCTGCACTCCCAGATTTTAGCAATTTCTCTTTTCAAATCATGATAACGTTCAATCTTCTCAAGCTCTTTTGTCTGTACCCTTGTATCGAATGGGCATGCAACATCTATGATATTTCATACTCTGTTAGTTTTCTCGTGTATTTCTATATCAGGTTTATTGTGTTCAAGGTGGTGATCCGTCTGAATTGAAAAGTCCCACAGTAGCGTTACATTTTCATTTTCTAATACTCTTTGTAGGATATGTTGATACCAGTGATCACTATAGGGAAATCAAAATCTTTTACATAATGTCCAATGAATAAACAATTGCAACCTTGTCATGGTGCCAGTAGAGATATTTCTTTTCTGCAATTTCTGTACAATTATTGTTATTATTATTATTATTGTCATTATTATAATTATTATCATTATTAGCATTATCATCGTTATTATCATTATTATCATTATTATTATCGTTATCATGGTTCGTACAATTACGATTTGTATTACACTGGTAATTTTATCCTTTAAATCTGGTTACAACTAGTGACCTCAGGTCTAAGGGTTCTCCTCATTAGCGTACATTGATGTTTTCTTGAAGCAGATTTTTTGAGAAAATTCCCCATAATCACAGCTGGAATGGCCGATTTCAATCAGGTAAATTTCAGTATAGATTTGAAATTTTCGATAATTTTTTATCGTCTTTATTTTCGATTTTTTACCGAGTATCTTGGAATTAAGGGATTAGTGGCCTTTCAAGCGGGGATCGTTTATTTTTTACACACCTGGTAGCAGTTATTAGTAAAAAATTTAAATTAGGAGCAATCTCCAGCTAAAACATGGACCGGTCATTCATTTCACTTTGTCACGCCGTTTTCAAGTTTCTTTGTTGATCAATCTTTTGTGTTTCTTTTCGAAATTACTTATTTGATTTCTTGTTTTTTCTATCATAGAGTCAATGAGATGTTTTGATACTGGCACAGCAAAACGGTGTACACAACTCGCTGGGGACAAATACTGCTTCTCTGGGTTGTTGCTGAAGAGTATGTACGTACAGTGCAACAAAACGTGTGGATATTGTCTAGGTATTTTACTTTCTTATTGCTAATGTGTCAATATGAAGATTCATAAGTGATTGTGTTAAATCCATGATACGCTTGAAAAAAAAAATTAGCGGAGGATAAGGTTTGAAAAGATTCTTGCAGGACGAGCCTGAGAGTTGAGTTGTTTCAACGAGTTGAGTTGCTAATCACGTCATAGTTTGATCACATTGTTGTCATACCAGGTGAGAAAAGAGAAAAACGCGCAGCGCGTGAAAAAATACTGCTCCCTGATTATTAAAGCAATTACATTGAAAACTATCTTGTTTTTATACTAATATGTTCAATTAGATTCAGTAATTTGCCTGGCTTTAATAGGGCATTCCTTCTCGTGGATATGGCACATTTGTTGCATAAAGATCCTTTCAAAAACCTGTGAAAACGAGTGAAAAGGACGATTTAACTTAACCTTATCTGACCTGGGCGTTTTGAAACACTCTATGCCTGGGGCCTGTTTATCTCTGTTGCCATAAGAGATATGGCAACCATATTTAGCACAAAAATAATTCATTAGATGAAAAATGAAAATTTAAAGTCATAACCCAATTAGCGATGTTGTTGTTGTTGCTAGAGCATGATCATTATGATGCCAGATGACGCCTTATAATGAAAGCTTGCCAAAAGGTCATGAAACTTGATATTTCATAAGAAAATGGAAGATGTGGATCAAAACATATATAAATTCATAATTTAGACTTAACTGGACCAATTAAATATGATTAAGAGAGACATTAAGTATGTTTTTCACCGAGTGCTGTATGAAAAATTGGTAACCTTGGAGACAAGGCCCTTGATTTTAGCACTGTAAGGTATATCAAACAAACTTTCTCGAGAAAATACCTTGTTTAGTTTTAACGGAGTGACTGATTTCAGCCAGAAAGAATTCTTAAATAATTGAAAATTACAAATGATCTTTGCTATACAACCAGATAATGCAACATATTATTGCTTTGCTCTTTACGGACAGTAGCTTTTCAAATCGCATGCTCTTGTTTTGCTCGCCCAGCAGATAACGGAGCTTACGGAGAATTTTCGACGTGAGAGCTTTTAGACCTAGTAGGTGTAAGCTCAAGAGGGTTAGTCTTTAATATGGCGGAACAGGGGGTCAAGTCCATTTAAGGGTCGTACCGAATGGCTACCAAATTGCCTTATTTGCAAAACAAATTCTACCAATGGGGGATATGCTAACATTCTTTGCCAATAATAAGATTCCAACTTTTTTGTTGCTTGTTGGAAAAATGCTCACAAGCCGCGAGCCCGCAAACCGCAGCCATGAGCTGGTCAGTCTACATAGCCAAACGTCAGGCAGACAGACGGCAAGCAGACAGACGGCAGGCAGGCAGGCAAGCAGGCAGGCAGGCAGGCAGCCTAATTTCGCTCGCTGATTGAAGAAGAATAGTAAGGCCGCCTTCGGCAGCAACAAAAGCTCTTGCAAGAACCTAAACTTACTTTGAATAGATGTATTAATATTGCTCGGTCAGCTGAAAACACAACAGCCCAATTTAAGTGAATGAACGGAGCTAAGTAGATGCAATCTATAAATAGGACAAAGGAAACTCCTACGCACGCTATTGTTCTGCTTGCTAAACAATATCTACGAACAGCTCGAAATCATCAAATACAATAAGCTAATAATAGAATGCCCAGACTCCTTCTGCGCGGGGCTTTTATCTCCGTTGATTCTCTTTAAAAGTGATTACTGGACTCAAACAATTGACTCAAACAAGTTGACTCAAAAAATGAAGTTCATGCTGTAGGCAAGTGGAGAAGAAATCAAAATAATTATGGAACCAAGAGAAACATTATGTCTGATTGTAAGTATTGTGGAGGTGAACATGGATGGAAAAAAGAGTACTGTCCTGCATTTGGCAAGATTTGTGGAAAATGTGGTAAGAGAAACCATTTTGCTGACATGTGCCTCCAACGCAAAGATGCTGGTAAGAGAGATTACACTACTAAGCCTCGTGTGAATGCTGTTTCTAATGCATCTGGTGATATTCTTTCTGTTGATTATGATGCAAATGGCCACTTACACATTCACACAGTTTCAAAATCTCAGTACAAGTCTAAGATTTTTGCTCAAATCACATTAAATGACCAGAATATCACCATGCAAATAGATTCTGGTGCATCTTGCAATGTGTTACCAGCAAAGTATGTCCCTTTTGGAACCAAAATCCAACAATCTAAGCAGCCCCTTACTCTCTACAGCAAAGCTAGCCTCCATATAGTTGGTACTTGCACACTGCAGATCAAAAACCACAAAAATTATCTGTGTCATTAAATCCCTTTTGTCATTGTCAAGGGTAACTACATACCACTTTTAGGCTCACAGTCTTCTCAACAAATGCAACTGCTTACTGTAGAATATGATAACATTGATGAGCCTACTAACAATGATTGCTTTAGTTGCAGCAGCGCTTTTCCTTCCCAGTCAGCTGCGAGGGAATCTTCCTCATCTCCGCAAGCAAATATAGGCCAAACTGCACAGCACACTGCTGGCCTTACCCGTGACCATATTATGAAAAATTATGCAGATGTGTTTGACGGTCTTGGTCACATGCCAGGGACACTCCATTTAGATATTGATGAAACAGTCAAACCAGTTGTCATGCCACCCCGTCGTGTTCCACTCACCCTGAAGAGTAGACTAAAAGATGAGCTTGAAAGACTTGAAAGTCTTGGAGTTATCACAAAAGTGACAAAGCCCACTGACTGGGTTTCCAATCTTGTTGTCGCAGAGAAACCCAATTGCAAATTGCGGGTGTGCATTGACCCACAGCACCTAAATCAAGCCCTGAAAAGGAGCCATTATCCCCTGCCAATCATAGAGGATATCTTGCCTGACCTGGATGCTGTGAAAGTCTTCAGCAAAGTTGACCTCAAGGAAGGATACCTGCAAATTGAATTGGATGATGAATCAACAGACCTCACAACCTTTCACACACCATGGGGAAGATGGAAATTCCTTAGAATGCCATTTGGCATCAAGCCAGCCAGTGAGCATTTCCAACAACGTTTTGATCAAGCACTTGAGGGCCTCACTGGAATTTATGCTGTTGCTGATGATGCACTAGTGACAGGGAAAGGAAAAACATACTCAGAAGCCATGAAAAATCATGATGAAAACATGATCGCCCTTCTGAAGAGATGCCAAGAGTACCACATCAAACTGAATGCTGACAAATTTCGATTCAAATGCGATGAAATCCCCTTCATAGGCCATCTTTTAACTCCAGATGGGGTCAAAGCAGACCCTGCAAAAATCAAAGCCATTCTAGAGATGGAAAAACCAAATGATGTTTCTGGAGTGCAGCGACTTATTGGCATGGCTAAATACCTTGGAAAATTCCTAAGCAGCCTCTCTGATATATGTGAGCCCTTAAGGAGACTCACCCACAAGGATGCTGTTTGGAACTGGAACAGCGAACACGATGAAGCATTTCAAAACATAAAAAATGCAGTCACAAAAGCACCTGTGCTCAAATTCTTTGACCCGAATATGCAAATTGAAGGACAAGGCGATGCATCCTCCAAAGGCCTTGGATTTGTTCTACTGCAAGATGGCAGGCCTGTCACATACACCAGTAGGGCACTCACATCAGCTGAACGAAATTATAGCCAAATTGCGAAAGAACTTTTGGCCCAAGTTTTCTGAATGGAGCAGAATCACCAATATGTCTATGGACGTGAAATCACCCCATGAACTGATCATCAACCTTTAGTCTCCATATCAACAAAGCCACTTGCCTCTGCACCAAAGATGTTACAACGCCTACTATTGCGACTTCAAAGCTATGATGTCAAGATTTGCTACAAGCCTGGGAAACAAATGGTCCTTGCCGATACGCTTTCAAGGGCCTACATTCCATTTCAAAACGATGCTCGCTCAGAAACCGAAAACGACACTGAGATTGTCCACATGGCTAACCATTTGGCCATATCAGAGCCACAACTCAAAGAAATCCAGCAAGTGACTTCCGAAGATGAAACACTCAAGGAAGTCATGACAATTATTATTGAAGGATGGCCTGCAAAGAAGGATGACCTACCAGTGAAAGTACACCCATATTTTCACATCAGTGATGAATTAGTGACCCAAGATGGAATCGCATTAAAAGGGCCTAGAGCAGTCATTCCAGATCATCTTTGTAAAAAGATTAGAGAAAAGCTGCAAGTAGCCCACACTGGGATCCAAAGCTGTCCACAACGAGCACGTGAAGTTGTGTACTGGCCTGGTATGAATAAAGATTTGACATATTACATTGCACAATGTGAAACCTGCAACAATTTTCAAAATAACCAGCAGAAAGAGACACTAATATGCCCTGAAATCCCTGCACGCCCTTGGCAGTTCATTGCTGCTGATATCTTTACCATTGACAACAAAGGTTACTTGTGCACTGTGGACTGCTACTCGAATTATTTGAAGTTGACAGGTTATACCATAAGACAGCTGGAGAAGTCATTCTTAACCCTATAGTGGTTGGGCTATCCGACACGTCCTATTTTGGTTGGGGGGGCAAAAAGCCCCCCCCTACCTAACTCTTGACTGGAAATAAATTTATGAAAATATAAAAATTAACCTAAAATTAGGCGCCATTATTGCTTGCATCAGCATTTTTCATTGTGTGGTCAACAAAAGTGGCAAAATTGGTAAAAATCAGGAAAAATGGGATAGAATTTAATTTGGAGCATAATTTGCATCCAAACATGAAAATTGTGATAGATTATATCAAAGAGCACTACCATGCACAATATCCTTGCAAAATACTGCAATTTTGCTACTTTTTTCGCGAAAATTAATATTTGAGAATTGGTGATTTTGACAGAGTCAGGTCCGGAAAATTGTCTCCCTCCCCCTTATTTGTCAAAATATTTTTAAAAAATGTCTTGTTTCGTTACATAATAAATTGCCCTTGCTGCTATCTACAGTGGCAAGGATAGCATTAAAAGGCGAAGCTGACCTTATTTCCATAATGGTCCCCCTAGAGGTGCTGTATATCAGACATTCGTAGGAAAATAGGAAATACAGAGCTGCATGTGTGTTTTCACTAAGGTCGTTAGTTGAAGACATATATGTCATTTTCCTCTTTCTGCATATTTTAGAAAAGTTCTCTTTGGTCTTATGTTTGAATGCCTTGATATTGTTTGTTGATTTCAACTCAGATGGAAGACTATTCCATGTTTTGGCCCCAGATAAGATAGGCATTTGTTTGCAGTTTAATTTTGCGGAATGGAAATTCTAACTTGAACTTGGACCTTCACGTTGTTAGGCCTTGGTTGACTGGAAGGAATATCTCAGCACTGTATACCGGGGCAGTTTCTTTGAGAAAATTACAGCTCTCTAAATGGTAGCATATGACATTATATAATGTTCATTATTTTCTTTCCAAGAGCTTGTTAAAATTTCTTATGAGAATTTCCTTCAACCTGCTTGCAAATCAATAGTCGGAAATGGGGAAATTCAAAAACAGAGAAAATACACTTCCATCTAAGTGGCGTATGCTGAGATCCATTGCAGTCTCTCTTACATGTCTCATGTTCAAACGCATGTGTCTCTGGTGTAATTTCTCCTTTTCCAAACCCAGTATAATCCAGTTTTATCAGCTCTGGTCAGCTATTTGCACCAGCCTAACACCAAATTCATTTCCACTCCGTCTCGCCTGTCTACTCCAAGACCTTTTTGCACTGTTCTGTTAGTTGATTTACCTGCATTTGATATATGCACCCTGTATCTAAAAACTTCATCCGTTTTGTTTCTCGCAGCCGTCTCTATTCTCGTTGTCCTTCCTTCTGCATAGCTACTCACTTTTTGAAATACAAAGTCTTATCACATATAGGCACGGTTTAATCGGTGTTCATTTCCGTCGATGCTTGCCAACGTTCTTTATAATTCCAAAGATAGAGGCAAGATGAACCTGTTCTTTGTTGTTCCTCTTTTTCTCCCCATTGCTTCCTCTGTTCATACCCTGGATCAGAGTATTTTTAGTATACTAAAAATACTCTGATCCAGGGTACCTCTGTTCACTGCTTATGTATCCTTTCTTTGCTAAATGTTCATGCAATTTAAACTCCCTCAAGATTTTTTCAATCTATCCTGCTAAGTTGCGCTGCCTAATTTCCCAAATTTCCCACAGTTGCAGTCATTCGGTTAGGGAGCAGTCATCTTTGATCATGGGTTACCAAGGCGGAGGATTTTTGACAGGGACATGTGAGAATCTTTCCCATTACTGTGTGGGGGTATCCAATGAAAGAAATATTGGTAGACTTTTAGTTCTAAAGGACATTAGTCCGGGTTTTAGCCCGTGCGTATTTTGTTATTTGATATCGAACGATTGTCGTAAGCTTCGAGCGGAAGCCAGTTCGTTGTAGACCGTTGTTATGTTAGATTGAGAAAAATTACGTTATGATGTTGCATAAAGTTTGCATCGAAGTTTGCCAGAATATTCATGTGTTTTAATTGTGAACTCGCACGGTTGGGGTATTTCCAACATCACTGGCACCTCCGACGGGACCCACTTGGGGGTCGAGGAATATTTTGGTGAATTTTGAAGGGCAAGAAGATGTCTGAAGACGGCCGCGAAGATGGCAACTTGGAAGCAACGAATCGAGATGAATTAATGGCGCTTCACGATCTCAAAGATGAGAGAGAAGTATTTAAAGAGGCCTTAAGAGATTCATTTTCGCGATTAAATGAAATAAATTGTGTCGAACGGGTCGACGAAGACTTGGTAAGTGAAATTAAAGAACTTCAAATCGTGATAGAGCCGAGCTTGATTGAAATTAAAGATTTGGACATTAAAATACAAGCTGAAATGAGGAAATTGAAGTTAAGGGATAGTTTAGTCGATGAAATAAAACGAAGTAGGTCGTACGCTGCTAAGTTACAGGTAGCCCTAAACAAGGCGACAGAATTAGAAAAGAAAGAAACCAAGAAAGATAATGTAGCTGGACTTGGGGGGTCACTTGGGGCTCAAAGAGATTTAGTTAGGCCAGCACAGAGAAATTTTTTCACCAGGGTTTTTGTTTTCTAATTTTCCTAGTTCAGATTTGTTGGGTGATGGAGCTGGGGAAAATGATTCCGGACATGATTGTGGGGAAAGAGCTCACACCGGACAGCAAGGGATTTTTGGACAACCAGAAATATTGGGGCAGCCAGATTGTTTCGGACAGTTTGGAATTAGCGGACGACCAGAAAATTTGGGACAGCCTAGGAATGTTGGACCAACAGAAATTACCGGACACTTTGGAAATGTCGGACAGTCAGGAATTATGGGACAGTGTAGGAATATTGGTTCAACAGAAATTCCCGGACAGCTAGGAAATATTGGACAATCAAGGTATGATCCCTTTGGGGGGAACTTAGGATCCACTTTTGGAAATGAAGTGAATGCAGGCAGAAATGAAAATGATTTTAGAAGTCAAAATGTTGTGAAATTGCCTAAGTTAGAGTTAAAGCGTTTCAGTGGAGATCCAATGAAATGGTTAGAGTTTTGGGATAATTTCCGGAGAAATGTTGATGATAATCCAGGATACTCTGATGTGCACAAAATGTCATATTTGAAAGCTTGTTTGGATGGTGCTGCAAGCACAACAATTGCCAATCTCTGCATAATTGGTGACAATTACAAGCCAGCAATAGAAACATTAAAAGGAAAATATGGCCAAACAGGATTGTTGAAAGGGGCACACATGGCAGCATTAAAGGCAACGCAAGGAGTATCAAATCCAAGAGGTATAAATAAATTACGAAAGTTGTATGATGAAGTAGATTCCCATTACAAGGCGCTATCAGTTTTAGGAGTCCCAGGAGATCATTATTCCGTAGCGGTTCTACCAGAATTGATGAAGAAATTACCAAGAGATATAGTGATTAATATTCGTCGAGCAAAGGAAGTGAACCACGAATGGGGGATAGGAGAATTTCTAGAACAATTCTGGCAAGAGTTGGTGCTCAGAAGTGCGGACGAGTCTCAGGAGCAGCCGGTGGTAGAAAGAAAGAGAGAGGGCAGAGTGTTAGCGGTCAGCAGTGCAGCATGTGTTTATTGTTTAGGAGAGCATGCAAGTAAAGAGTTCTATAAAATTGTAAACAACCTAACTCCGAACTATACAAGGGATCCAATTCCACCACTTCAGCAGTTTCAGTACTCTCTTCGCAAACCTGACATCATCGGGCAAATAAGGGCAAGAACTGCAAAGTTCAAATCTACTTTTTATCCTCATTGTCTGTCCGAATGGAATGAACTCGAACCTGAAACTAGGCTGGCACCATCTGTTGCCGTTTTCAAATTGAAAATGTTATCAAAAATCCGCCCTCCTGGAAAACCTGTATATGGGATTCATGACCCAAAAGGTCTATCCTATCTAACTCAACTTAGAGTCGGTCTTAGCAAGTTAAATTTTCATAAATTTAAACACAATTTTAAAGATACCACAAACCCTATGTGTCCGACAAATGATGGTATTGAAGATACGGAACACTTCTTGTTGCTCTGCCCTTGTTTTGATGTACAAAGACGAGACCTCCTCGCTGGAATCTATGCATTAATACGACCACTTGGATATGTAAATCTTGCAAATGAAGCTTTACTACAACTTTTATTGTATGGCAATAAAGATTTTCCTATTTCACTAAATAGACAAATTGTTGAGCTAACGCTACATTTTATCCATGAAACTGGTCGATTCGAGTGAATTTCTGTAGCCACTTAACCATCCCTTCATAAGCCACCCGTTTTTGTCCCATAGTTAAAGTAGTTTCTTTTCCTTTATTATCTTTATTTAATGGCCTCGGGGTAGACACAGCCTTTTGCTCCCTGGGGTTGATCGTCCTAGTAGTATTGTAGAGTAATTTTATAAGTAATGTAGTTCGTAATTTGTATTGTAAATTTTATTTGGAATATATTATATAAAAAAAAAAAAAAATAGTAAAGAGTGTAGCCAAGTGGAAGATCTTGATAAAAGAAAGGGTATCTTGTGGAAATATAACAGCTGTTTCCAGTGTCTGCGGAAGGGGCACCCTCAAAGGAAATGTAGAGACAAGAAGGAATGTGACAAATGTAAGAAAACTGGTCACCATGTGTCAATATGCAAAGAGGAGAAAGTAACCAGTTTACATGTAACAGCAAAGGGAGCCATTGCATACCAGACAGTACAAGCTAAGATCAACATTCCAGGAAAAGAACCAGTTCCATGCCGTATTCTGTTAGACACCGGAAGTGATAAGACTTATGTGGTGCAAAAGATTGCTGACAAATTGAATGGTAAGCCAGTTCGACATGAAACCAAAATTCTGGACACAGTCCACGGCAGCAGGAGTCACAGATGTGCAGTTTATGATTTAGAGGTTAGAAACATGAATGGAGAAGTTAAGTTCACTACAGAAGCTGCCACCCTCAGTAAACTGACAACTGTGAGGAACGCTAGACCGGAAGTGGTGCAGCAAAAATTTGAGCACCTAAAGGATATCAAGTTCTCTGATGTGTCTCAACACAATGAGTTAGAAATCCATGTGATCATTGGTCTGGAGGACTTAGGTAAGGTAAAGACAGGACGTATGATACGGGGGGAGGAAAACCAACCCATTGCTGAGGAAACCAAATTAGGATGGACACTGCTAGGACCAACCTATCAAGGAACAAAAGATTGTGGTCATGAAAGTAGTGTGCTATTTTGTATGGAACAAAAACAAGAGATATCTACTGAGGTAGAAAGACTATGGGACTTAGAGACTGTTGGAATTAGAGAAGGGGATCGAGTACATACTGAGTTTAAAGATACAGTCACGTTCAATGGTACACGCTACGTTGTTAAGCTACCCTGGAAGTCTGAGTTAATTAGATCATCGTTACAAGACAACAAACAGCTATGCGAGAAGCGGTTAAGATCACAGATGAAAAGATTATCAGCAATACCTGAGCAATTGGAAGCCTATGATGGTATCATACAGGAGCAAATAAAGTCTGGAATCGTTGAAAGGGTTCCAGAGAAAGCAGTGGAAGTCAAGGAAGGAATGCACTATATACCACATCACGCAGGCATCAGACGAGAAGCTGAGTCAACCAAAGTAAGAGTGGTGTTTGATGCGTCAGCAAAGGAGAGAAGAAGTGGTAGGTCATTGAATGAATGTCTTCACAAAGGACCGGCGTTGATGCCTATGTTGTTTACATTGTTTTGCGTTATAGAATGTATGCAGTCGCATTAGTGGGTGATGTGCAGAAAGCTTTTCATCAGATTGAGGTATCTGAAGAGGACAGAGATTTTTTAAGGTTTTTGTGGATGGAGGATCCAAAGGATGTGTGTTCGAAGGTTTGTGAGCTGAGGTTTGACAGAGTTATTTTTGGGGCAGGGCCCAGTCCATTTTTGTTGAATGCTACGCTGCAAAAGCACATTTCAGACTATGAGCAGGCGGATCCAGAGTTTGTAAGGAAGGTGGGTAGAAGTTTATTTGTGGATGATTTTGTTGGTGGAGCTATGAATTCGAGTGAAGCTGTAGTCTTGAGAGGGAAGCTCACAGAAGTTATGCAGAATAGGAGATTCACACTCCATAAATGGAATTCCAACAGTGAGGAAGTACGAAGGGGTCTGACAGAGGAAAGGAAAGGTGATAATGAGAAAACTTTTGCGAAACAAAGTTGAAATCAGAGTGAAAGTCAGAGTAAGGTACTTGGGATCAAGTGGAATCCAGAGAGCGATGTCATGGCTGTGGAGATATCACAAGTTGTAGAGCAAACAGAAAGAAGTCAAACCATGACAAAGAGAGAGTTGTTGTGCCGGTTGTCAAGAATTTATGATCCACTAGGAGTGGTAGGACCAGTCACGATTGTAGCACGAAAGATGTTTCAAGATGTGTGCAGAGAAGGAATAAGTTGGGACAGTTCAGTAAGTGAAGAAATGCAGAACAGGTGGGACGCTTTTGTGAGTCAGGTGCAGCAACAGCCAGAGATAGAGTTTCCGAGATGTGTGACATCAGCAGAGAAACCAGAAGAGATGTCACTACACACATTTGCAGATGCTAGTCAAACAGCATACTGTGCTGCAGTGTATTTAGTAGTGAAGTTACCACAAGGAAGATTCGGAAAATTGCTGAATGCCAAAACAAGATTGCCACCATTGAAGAAGAACATGACAATTCCACGTTTAGAGTTGACAGCAGCGAGAGTAGCAGCAAGATTAGTCACCACAGTAAGAGAAGCATTGAAAGAATGGTTGGGATTACGAAGTCGACACTTTTCAAGGTGTTAGGACGTTCGAAATTGAGTTTCAGAGAAGTCGAGACACTGTTGATACAAGTTGAAGGTTTAATGAATAACAGGCCTTTGACTTGCCAAACTGATGAACTAGAGGAAGAACCATTAACGCCAAATCATATGATGTTCGGTTACGCTTTGCCCAACATTGCTAGTGACATAAACACAGAAATCGACGAGGATGAAGATTATTTGGCGGCAGTCAATAAGAGGCTGAAGTATATTTCATCAGTAAAAGCACATTTATGGAAGAGATGGACACGTGATTATTTGCAAGGTCTTCAAGAGTATCAGAGACAAAATAAAACACCAGCTAGAGTGCCTGAAGCAGGCGAAATTGTTCTTATTGTTGACAGTAGCGTCAAAAAGAGATATTGGCGTATGGGAAAGATTATCGATCATATAAAGAGTATAGATGGAGTGATACGAGCTGTTAAGCTTCACATAGTCAGTCAAGGACAGTTGATTGAAATACAAAGGCCACTGCAAGGCATTGCATCATTAGAGTTAAAGGGAACTGTAACCAAGAAGGTTTTAAAGTCAGACTGTGAAAAGAGGAATGAAAGCCCTTGTTCTATACAGCGCCAAAAGTTTTAAAGCGCCCTTGGAGGCATCTGAATATCCCTTACCAAAGGGATTTATTTCATAAGTAAGCACTAAGGGTTCCAATTGGAATAGAAACGGCTTCTGTGTTTTGTTAGATTGTCGGTGTTTGTTTGTTCATCGTTGCTTGTTGGCTGCAGGAGAGATGTGCTTGATCACACCTCTTGTGGTATACCGGGTGACCCAGAAAAAAGTGACCCAACGCAATCTGTTATAGAGAAAAAAGTAAGTGGCAGATTGAAATATTTCAAACGTTGTTTTGTCGCTAAAAGACCAGCCTACATTATGAGTATTTTTTGCAATTTTTTTGGGCACGGGAAGGTTTCCGAATTAAGGATCTTGAGGGAAAGGGCAGGCTTGAAATTCTCAAAAAGTCGTCAAAAACAAGGGATCGATTTGAAGCCATTTCAGATCTTCGAAACAACGAGGAGCGTGTTTCTTTCTGCCTGAGAATATTTTCAAGTACCTAGGGACTATAAACTTGCTCTGAAGACTTCCGACTGTGTTACCTATTCCCAGTTTGAAATGAAACACGCTCCTCGTTGTTTTGAAGATTTGAAATGGCTGTAAATCGATGCCCTGTTTTTGACGACTTTTTGAGGATTTCAGGCATGCTCTTTTCCTCGAAATCCTTAATTTTGGAAATTTACCGTGCCGAAAAAATTGCGAAAAATATTCATGGCATAGGCTAGTCTTTTAGCGACAGAACAACGTTTGAAGCATCTCAATCGGCCACTTAGTTAATTTTCTGTAACAGATTGCGTTGGGTCACTTTTTTCTGTGTCACCCGGTAGTTGTGTAAATCGTCTTGTGAATCGTCTCGTATTATGTTGTAATCATTTTCGTATTCGTATTATGTTGTAATCGTATTGTTAATTCAAGTTGTGCTCTATCTATTAGAAGTTTCTTTTGAATTATGGAAAAATTGTATTAGCTTTACTTAGTTGTTGTTAGATTATCTGTAGTTTTGTAAATTTTTCACTGATATAAAAAAAAGGAATGAAAGACCAAAGAGACTTGCTACGTTTACAGGGGAAGAAAAGAGAGAACTACAAACTGAGACTTTGAATCAAGAAGATTAACTTCTTGATTGGGGGGAGTGTAAGAAATATTGGTAGACTTTTAGTTCTAAAGGACGTTAGTCCGGGTTTTAGCCCGTGCGTATTTTGTTATTTGATATCGAACGATTGTCGTAAGCTTCGAGCGGAAGCCAGTTCGTTGTAGATCGTTGTTATGTTAGATTGAGAAAAATTACGTTACGATGTTGCATAAAGTTTGCATCGAAGTTTGCCAGAATATTCATGTGTTTTAATTGTAAACTCGCACGGTTGGGGTATTTCCAACATCCAAATATCAAGGGAAATTGGTATGAGGTGCAAAACTATTTTGCTTGAAAATTATTTATGTGAAGTCATCAGTTAACATTTAAAAGTAAAATTGAAAGACAACTGGAAATGATGAATCACTGGAGCTGTATGAAAATTGCCTGGAATAAATTGGCATGCATGTGTATAAATTTTATACATCACGTCCTCGAAGACTTCTGGATGGGGTACAAAACCATTTCGCTGAAAGGTGGTGGGGTATAAAACTTTTTTCCAAATTCAAGATGGGGTATGAAAATGAAATGTTGTCTAATTATGTTGAAGTACCCAGGATTAAAATAACCGCTCCCTTACTTTCCATCGTTTACCTTCTTTAATCTTTGCTCTTCTGAAATTTACATACTAATACTCCTCTGTTGTAACCAAATTAACAACACATATCAAGGAAATATTTGGATAATCTGTGATTTGGATAAGCCTAGGCCCCCGTCGTTACCTGCAAATATGACATTGAATAAGAAACTCCTAGCAATACCTCAGGGGGACGGCTACTTATTACATTTGTTTTCAGGGTATCGTTTTCACAACTTTTTCTAGCACGGGGTATCAAGATAAAGACATTTTTCTAGAGCAGGTTATCAAAACACCAACATGTCAAAAAGGGCTATTTTGCTAGACCCCCTTCCCCCCAGAGAAAACGTAAGCATCATTGAAAAGAATTGCTTCTGATTGATTAACGAACGAACGAACGATACAGTCAATCGTTGTCGCACCCCTTGACCCTTTCAGCAAATTCCTCGTTCAATTCACTAACTGTTTAGAATAGACTTCTCAACTCTCCTTCCCCCCGAAGGGCTCCTTTGCAGCGAGCATATTTATATCCTCTAGTTTAGAACTAGTTTAGAACGTGCGAAAGTAAGAGGAACTCTGAGTAGGACATCTACTATAAGCATCTCATTGCCCATTTATATCCCGTTCTCTCTTTTTAGCTCTATGCCCCTCAGAACAAATCTCCCCTTTCATTCTACCCCCCCTCCCCTACTTCTCTCAAGCATTCCTTTGTAAGGATGCACTCATGATGACATAATCCGTTGTTCGTGACAACAACAAAATCACACAAACAGGAGATCGTTGACATCATTATCTGCTTTTTATCATCCGATGTAGGTGTATAATCCCGAGCAGTGGAACCAGAGTATGGAACGATAGGAGCCTTGGATCTCCCGTCCCGTGCTGCTAAGGATCCGGGGGGGGGGCACTCAGCACATACGGGGACGTAAGTCTGATATTTTGGGTCAGAATATTGCTGAAAGTGATATTCTTGGCTCCAAATAAACTGAAATTATGTTTTCGATATTTTTGGTCATCAAATGTTTGACAATCCTGGCCTCAATTTGCACTGTTTCCAGATCTCTTATACTCATTTACAGATGTCAAGGTATAAAATGAGCTGCTTTTTTCGGTTGTAATGAAGCTAAAGTGATATTTTTTGGGTTTCCTGAAAATTCCTCGGACTGACCCATCTGCGTATATGAAGAGTGTCCCCCCTGGACTAAGAATGGTCTCCCTTTCTCAATCAAACCTCAAGCATAAGTCGTGTACGCCAACGCGCATCCATAGATGCTGCCCTACGAGGTATATCCCCCCTGGATTTCACATTTTCCTCCCGTACTCCTGCCACATGTTCTTCCACCTCCTCTCCCGATATGGAGGCCTTGCTGCTGAGGATATTCTCATTCGACGCCCCCATTAAAACTCGCATGTTCTCTCCTCTCTAGCCAACAATATTTTTGCTTGAAAAAGAAGCCGATCTATGTAACTCTGCCCTCTGCCCTCGCCTCCTTGCCCTTTCAAAAGAAAGAAAGTGGTACCAAGACGAAGGTCCAAGGTACTTGGTCCGACAATTGTGATATGTGTAAAGATCATTCCCTTGTACACAGACAACTGAAAGGGGTTCCGCCAATCCTTTGATGTCACCGAATTCGCCCCTTACCCTGATTTGGGGGCGAATTTGAGAAAACAAAATCTCTATTGCACCCCGTAGAGGGAAGACGAAGATATTTGGAAAGTTTCGCGAGGATCAGCGCAACGGTGCTCGAGTTTTACACCACACAAAATTCGCTTCACGTTTTAATAATATATAATACAGTAGAAACCCGCATAAAAGAACCTAGGTTTTTTCTAGGCAGCCTGAATAGGTTCTTAATTAAATGGCTGCTATTCTAAATTCCAGCCTGTAAGGTTCTTAAAAAGGTTCTTATATACAAGCAGGCCTTGCACACATTAACACTGTTTTCCATATGAAGTGTGATTAAGGCCAAAACTAAATCATAAAATAAAAACCACACTTGGAAATTAAATCCGACAAAACGAAATCATAAACTTGTATAAATGCTCTATTCGAAAAAATAAAATGCATTTCGAAATCACGAGACAATATTAAATACAGAAAAAAACACAAAATGAAATCGGAATCAAAATAAAAAGCATAATCTAAAATAAATTTACAAGACGAAATCAAAATGCAAACACAAAATCCAATCCACAAGGAAAAGAAGATATGCAAGTCGAAATCGAAATATAAAACGAAATCCTAATTCTTATTTGAATCATAAATAAAAAAGACAAGATGAAATCAAATCAAAAATTGAAAGCCGAGATGGAGATTAAACGAAAATGACAAACGGAAATTCTAATTCGAAATGGGAATGTGACACCCAACACCAAATCTAAAGCAAGATGAAATCCAAATGTAAACAGAAATCCCAATACGAAATAAATAAAAAATTAAAATGTGCAAGACGAAATCAAAATCTAAAATGAAATCAAAAGTTAAATCATAAATGTAAGGCAAAAACTGTCAGCTTCAAATCTTGGTGGATGCTTTGTTGGGAGCCTCTTGTGTGCACAGTAGATATTTCAAAGAAAAATCTCGTTTTCATGCTGAAATGGCCATGTGCAGAGCGAAATCAGTCATGCCCTAAGTGAAATCGCTCATGCGGTAAGTGAAATCGCTCATGCGCTAAGTGAAAAACAAATCGAGCGCGCTTATAAGAATAGCAGTAGGCCCACAGTCGCTCGCGCTGAGTGTTCGGTTCGGTTCGCAACGGCAGGCTAACTTGAACTTGTGTCGCACGCACGTGTCAAGATGGTGACTAGGCCTACTGTCACAGCATCTTCAGTGAGTTATAAATGAATTTTTCCATACGTGTACGAGATTTTTTGGGAGTGAAATGTGAAATGTCTCTTGAGAGGGATTGTTATTATTATTATTATTTATTATTATTATTATTATTATTATTATTAATTATTATTAAATATCTATTTAAAGTAGGCTAACAAATGAATAGCTAAATTGCAGCTAATTAAGGCCTACTATTTACAATATACATAATTTACAATAAAACTAAAATTGATATATATTACAGGACAAATCAGAGTTAAAATATATCATGTTAAAAACCCAACTTGCGGGATATATACTTTGCAAAGCCTACAGTTGCATGTTCTACCATTCCAACATCGAATTCGTTATTTGAACATAGGAAGGCTGTTTAATTGTTTTAGTTCTTGCGGTAAATGCTGCCACAGTTTATTTCCAAGGTAAGTAATGGACTCAACTCCAAAGGCCGTAGTTCGTACTTTTGGCAGTTGAGCGTCATTACCATGCCTTAGGCAGTACCTAATATTTCGTTGCATGAAAATATCCTTCATGAATGGTGGATTCAGACCGCATTTTGTTTTATAAGTTTCAGTCATGAGCAACTGTAGGTTTCTTACATGGATTGGCACCGATTTAGATTGCTCCAGGAGAAAACCGAAATCATTCTCGTAATCTTTATATGCAATGCGTAATGCCCTTTCTTGAATATGATTTATTCTATGATTCAAAGCTCTATCATAGAACATCCAAACAAGAGGACAGTAGCTGAAATGGGACAAAACGAACGCCCTCATTAACTGCACCCTACTTTCAAATAGCCTCTTCCATGTCTAATCCATACACACAGGTATATTAGAGAGGGGTAAAAATATTTTAGCCCTAAAAAACAAGCCCGAAAACAAGGTGTTTGCCAGGAGCATCTTAGAGTTCGATGTATTCATCTTAAGTCCCTTTGCTTGGGGGGGGGGTTAGTAATGCACTATCGACCCCCACCCCCGGGAGATGACGAAGAATTAATTTAATTCTTGGTTCCGGTGTTCAGGCTTGGTCCGCAGGATATATTAATTGCTTTGCGATGGCTACTGCGATGGTCCGTAGAATGGGCCTCGATTACAGGGAAGAAGCAAGCTCACAGAAAATGGAAGATGAGAATTTTTTCTGTCACTTCAATCTTTTCGTGTGGCATTTTCTTTGTATCTACCTCGGTTCCTACCAAGAATTGAATTATCATTCCACGGTATATTCCCCGTTAATTCTCCGTCATCTCCCGGGGGTGGGGGTCGATAGTGCATTACTAACCCCCCAAGCACAGGGACTTAAGATGAATACATCGAACTCTAAGATGCTCCTGGCAAACACCTTGTTTTCGGGCTTGTTTTCTAGGGCTAAAATATTTTGACCCCTCTCAAATATACCTGTGTGTATGGATTAGACATGGAACAGGCTATTTGGAAGTAGGGTGCTTCCCTCCCAAGAGACATTTCACTCCCAAAAAATCTCGTACACGTATGGAAAAATTCATTTTGTTTTCAAGAAAAATCTATAGAAATCGTTTTGTTCTGAAAACAGTTCGTACGCTTTTTTGAATAAATGAAATTGCCCAAGCTCCCTCTGGCCTACCGAGTGAAAATATGGTTAAGCTCCCTTCCAGCTGACACTGAGAACTACCATTGTGAAGAAAACGTAAAAAGCATAACTCACTGAAGATGCTGTGACAGTAGGCCTAGTTTCAAATGGGAGCTTAATCCTAGTTTCATGAAGGAGATCTTTGTTGAAAAACACAGTCCTTATGGGTTAAGAGGCTGCCATGGTCTACTATTGCCACAAGCGCGCACTGTGTGCAATGGCTTGGAGACGGTATCGTTTCGTGGGTGTAGACTATGGCAGGCACTTCCCAAAGATATAAAGCAGTCAAATCCCTCTCCAGCTTTAAAAGGAAAATCAAAATCTGGAGAGGAGAACAATGCAGTTGTAGACTATGTAGACCTTTCGTGGCTCAGGTTGGGTTCTTGAACTGATATTATTTTTCTGGAAAAAGAAAGCATTGTAAATAATAAAAACATTGTAAAAATCTGTAAATTAATGTATTTGTAGCTAATTATTCTGTATTTTATTTCTTTTGCACACATTTTACTTACATAGTAGGCTTGAATTAGCTCTTATTTTATAGCTATTTTTATATGTAATGCCTACTTTAAATAAATTGATAATAGATAATAATAATAATACTAATAATAATAATAGTCACCATCTTGACACGTGCTTGCGACACAAGTTCAAGTTAGCCTGCCGTTGCGAACCGAACCGAACACTCAGCGCGAGCGACTGTGGGCCTACTGCTATTCTTATAAGCGCGCTCGACTTGTTTTTCACTTAGCGCATGAGCGATTTCACTTAGCGCATGAGCGATTTCACTTAGGGCATGACTGATTTCGCTCTGCACATGGCCATTTCAGCATGAAAACGAGATTTTTTTAAAATATCTACTGTGCACACAAGAGGCTCCCAACAAAGCATCCACCAAGATTTGAAGCTGACAATTTTTGCCTTACATTTATGATTTAACTTTTGATTTCATTTTAGATTATGATTTCGTCTTGCACATTTTAACTTTTTATTTATTTCGTATTGGGATTTCTGTTTACATTTGGATTTCATCTTGCTTTAGATTTGGTGTTGGGTGTCACATTCCCATTTCGAATTAGGATTTCCGTTTGTCATTTTCGTTTAATCTCCATCTCGGCTTTCAATTTTTGATTTGATTTCATCTTGTCTTTTTTATTTATGATTCAAATAAGAATTAGGATTTCGTTTTATATTTCGATTTCGACTTGCATATCTTCTTTTCCTTGTGGATTGGATTTTGTGTTTGCATTTTGATTTCGTCTTGTAAATTTATTTTAGATTATGCTTTTATTTTGATTCCGATTTCATTTTGTGTTTTTTTCTGCATTTAATATTGTCTCGTGATTTCGAAATGCAATTTATTTTTTCGAATAGAGCATTTATACAAGTTTATGATTTCGTTTTGTCAGATTTAATTTCCAAATGTGGTTTTTATGTTATGATTTAGTTTTGGCCTTAATCACACTTCATAGGTAGACGCCCCGTCCCCAACGAATGAGGAAATAAGACCTGGTAATGTAAACCACGAAAGAGAAACTGAAATAGAAACCCAGATAGAGTCAGAGGAACGAGCAGACACACCCGAAGTATCCCAAAGCAATGCAACAGAGGGTCAAGAAAATTGCAAAGCCCAAGAAACATACAAACCCACGAAGACCAGGAGTGGACGCATAATCAATCGTCCGGACTACTATTAATATATGATGCAAACAGTACTAATATTTTTTTAGGTTTTTAAATTAAGCCTTATTTTCTTTTGTTTTGTTGCTGTTAGAGAGCCAAAGAAGCGTCTTGTGTTTTTCTGCTTTATTGAGATGGGAAGATGTGACGTTGTTATATTATGTTGTTGTTGCTGTTGTTATGTTGCTGTTAGACTGATTACAATTCGTCGTAAATTTCGCTCGTATTTTATATTATTTGACTTTAACCTTTTCGCTCAATCTACGACTCATAAAAAAGCTATGTGAAAACGAGGACAAAACTAATGTACGAGAATTCGACCGAAACTTGGTCGGCCGATTAATTGATTGATGGATTCGATTGATTGTTCGTGCCGCAGGGAGACTTCCTAGCTGTGATGGAGGTCATGTGACTTTTCCACGCCTTCAAACTTTTTTGGAGTGAGTGAACCAAACAAACTTGCGTTCCTTTGACAATCAAAACAATAAAGATTTCGTCAAATTCAGCCAGCCAGCGGGATCTAATTTCTTTCAAATGAAACAATGATAAATCTAAAACAATACAATCATTATTGTTTTGATTGCCAAAGGAACCCAAGGAATATTTCAGAAACTTTTTGCTGAAGCCTTCTGCAACCTATTGTGAGACTGTTTTACGCAAACAACCTGCACTAGCTATTTTGTAATAATTTCAATCACTAATATTTCTGCTGTTAATACTATGGTTAACAAAGCATAAACGTTTCATCAAGTTTCGGTTATTCCATGGTTATTCTTTATCTTAAAATGCGCGAGTTTTCTGGCGTTATCTTCAGGGGAACTTTGCAATTTTTTCTAGAATGTTCTTCGGTCGGGGAAGCTCAAGAAACGAACACAAATTATTTTCGCAAAGAAAAACACCCACAAAGGCTTCTCAAAACTACAAAAAATTCTCCTAAAAATATGCAGTTATCCACAAAACTCTTATGACACATTTGTTTCGTAAGATAACTTCATAAGGAAAGATAAATTGATCGGCACTTTGCAAGAACGAAGAAACTTTTTCAAGGTTCAAGCCTCTTTGACAAATTTACTATAATTTGCATAGAATTTCAAATGCGAATACTTCTGCTGTTTATGGAGGAATGTTTCAAGAAATCTCGTTATCTTTTCCACATCGAATGTGTGAGTTTTCTCTAAACTTTTTGCCGGGTCGAAGTGCTTACCTCAAGCTCCTTTTTTGTTTTGCTCAGGCCAAAAAGGAATCCTGTGTTTCACGATTTAAATTCGCCAAACAGTAAGTCTTCCCACAGCAAGTTGGTAAACAAACAAATGTATCCTTTCCGTTCAAAAATCTTTCGTACAGTGCCTTTTGAGAACCTTTGGAGTGCCTTTTGACTCTTTCAAAGAGTGCCAGTCAGATTCCTTGTCTTTATTCTGTCCGTAGCTGCGATGATAACAACCTCCATTTTGGCAAAAAGCAATGCGACGCGAAGCGCTGTTCTCTTGAATGGGCGACCAACTCTGTGGGCACCGAAAATTCCAAAAACTACCGAAAATGTTACCGAAAACTCAAAATTTACGCGGGAAATTTAAATGAACCAATCACAGCCGAGCAGCTCCGAATGCTGCAATCTAATTGTAACGTCAAGAACTTGACGTAAAAACGAGTTTTTGTCCTGATTTTGAGATAGTTTGATTATGAGTCCCTGTTTGAGAGAGCGATTCCATTCAATTCAATTAGTAATTCTACTCAATAGCGAGCGAAAACTAGGGACGAACTGTAATAAGTCTATGTTGCTGTTATGTTGCTGTTATGTTGTTGTTGCTGTTGTTGCTGTTGTTATGTTTTTCATGCGTATAATCATGGCAGACTAGGCCACGCGATTAGTTGCTCTTCTTGTGTCTTGCACAATCTTACAATAGTCCAGTCGCTAAAGGGCCGATTTGGTGTGTACACTGAACACATTTGCGGGCGATTTAATTGTTGGTTTAAAACACACCTTAGACCTTCCTGATGATGATTTTAGTTGTTGGACGCCTTCGAATTACTTAAGTGGCGCCACGGGGGGGGGAACTCTTGGCCAAACTTTGGATAGGGGTCTGCCGCGAGCATACTCAAAATGGTACCGTTGGCTAGACCAATTTTTCGCGAACATGGTACCCTTGGCAAGACCAATTTTGGCCATTTTCTGGACAACTATTGTCAAATTTGTACCAAATATGATATCATGACCGTTCGCTAGACCAATATTGTCAAAAATGATACCCTTGGCTAGACTAAGAAGTCCGAAAAAGTATAACCTTTCTCGCGGCACATCCCTAGTTACCTTTACTATGGAATAACCCCCCGTGAGTGGCGCCTCCAATCGAAGTTTAGTCAGCGTTGCATTAGATCCATCTTCTTGGTAGGCGACCATGTTGTTTCAATGTCAGACGTCTCGAGCAGATTGTGTTAAAGCCTAAGTGTGCCTTGATTCCTCAAATAATTTGAAAACTGTTCCTTTAATTCAAATGTTGAAAATAACAGTTTCAGTGTAATTTCTAGGGGTTTAATCACAATGACAGGTAGGGGGCTACCGACAAGTTCTCGAGAAATATGACACGCATTTTGGTTGACATCTGATATTACTTCCACATGTCTGCATGTGGATATGTCTGGATCATCCTTCAAAAGGCAGCAAATTCAACGGAACGCAACACAGGGCTGCAATTAGGGGATAAATAAGAAAGAGGTGATAAACTAAATAATGGGGGTATTGCCACCCCTCCCCAATTGAGCTAAAAACATCACGAAAGAATAATTACTGTCCATAGGGCAGAACAGTGAAACTCTCATCAACAAACGGTTTTTTATTTCGTCCAGAAATCTATATCATACTTTCGCATATTGCTTGTCCTTTGTTACTCATTGTTACTTTAAACAACGTCATTAAGAGCCGGCGAAATCTAAGGATCACTGTTAGAAAAAGGGTACAAAATTTAAAAACTGCGATGTTTTGGGATTTTTAAGGAGTTTTCTTGAATCCGAAAAGGATCTTTATCAAAGGCACCTGACCTTTTGGTGGAGTGATATGTACCTCAGGGTGAAATAAGGACAGCAAGGTAAACAGCAAAAATTGGATCGAAGCATGTTTCAAGAAAACATTAAGAAATTCTAGATACAAAACAATGGGAACTTTCAGAAGACAAGCATGTATGAAAACTGTAAGATTTCCAGGAAACTGTTGGACCAAATCAGATCAATGACATAAATCTTTCGCAGAAACTTGTCCTATTAAAGAGTGTGGCTAACTTTTCTGATGCAAACAGCACCAGTGCGGGCACCAGTGGTATTTTGTCCTCGTCAAGACATTATATGCATAATTATTACATTGGTACCATTTTCTTGGGCTCTGAGTTTGTACCAGTTATCATATCCATCATATATTTCTACTTCCTCGTCTACAGCATTTTAATATTCTCACAGCTAATGCATTCAAATAAGTCTGTTCATCTCAGTCACACTATTACCAACGTATCCACATTTCATTTCTCCAAATAACACTTACTTTCCTTTACAGCTACACGTTTCTTTTTAGAAACTTGTTGAAAAGACTACACGTATTTTTGTAACAAACTAGATACTTATAAGAAACTAAACTCTCCGATTGCCAGCAATTAAGAAATTCCAGTGCTGGGAAAATATAACTTAAGAAACTATTCATTTTGATGTAGGAAATCCTTAGACAGGGGCGCAACTACGGGGGGGGTCCTGGGGGTCCAGACCCCTGCCCTTTTTTCAAAAGGGCAAAAAGTGCCCTTTTTAGGGAGAAAATTATGTTAATTTGACGTATTATTGACAGGTACTTGTACGGGTTCTTGTGATGAAGTGTCAATATTTGTTGAATACTTTCTTGAATTACCAAGATCTTGAACAAATTTGGAGAATTCGCTATGCTTGACTTGGACTTATTTTTCCGAAATCATCAGCGATCTTCTGAACGCTGAGGCTCAAAAAGTTGCAAATACGGCTGAAAATGTCAAGAGATGTCTTACATGGTACATGTGAAAAGCACTTGCAAGTTAGATGCTCAAAGACAAGACTCATTTTGTTAAAAGAAGCCGTTGCAAGAAACTTTGACGACTGGGTGAGTAAAAAAAATCCCATTTGAAAGACCAGCGCTGTTTGGATATCAAGGTAATGATATTGTTCATGTTCAAATTAATTTTACATTTGCCTGACCGAAATCGGCAACTTCATTCCAAAGTCTTCTCAAGAAACAGAGCCCCTTCAACAAATCTTCAAAGCAGGCCGAAAATCTTGATCGAATTTTTTTCCTTGCAGCAATGGCTTTTAAGGCTGATCTCCAGTCAGTGGGATGTTCCTAGCAGGCGGAATTTCTATTGTATTCGAGAGAAAATGTTGCCCTGGCATTGAATAGAAAGTTACGGCTGAGCGACCTTTTATTGTCTAAAATTCCGCCCGCTCGGAAAATTCTACTGACTGAAAATTAGTGGAAGTGTCATTTCTCTCTCTGAGAGCATAACACAGCACGTGCTCATGCTTGTTGAAGTCATCGCTGTGAAGCAGGAAAATTTGGAAAAATTGATCGTCATTTTAGGCCGGTTTTAAAGGTTTCTTGAAGGGGCTTTTTCCAGAAAATCCCTCACAATTTTAGAGCGGAGTGGCCGACTTTATTCAGGTAAATTCGCAAAACGATTTGAACCTGTTCACCATTGAATGATATTTTTACCAAAATTTTCGTTCTCTTGTCCAAGGAGCAGTGGCCTTTCAAATTCTCACTCAGTGAAAAAATTGTCCCAAAATTGAGAAACCATACAACAAACTTCAGAGCACAGTTTCTTGTAAAAAGCGTGTACGAGCAGCCTTTTCAGTGTTTCTTGTCTATCCTCGGCGGGTGTTTTTCATTCTCTTCTAGTTTTGATCTCTTTTAAGATAGGCATTCTCCGACCATCTAGAGAGTGTGGTTTAAAAAATTTTCGGGGGCAAGCCCCCGAATCCCCTCCCAGCTCGCATTTCCTTTACCGTTTTCAAACTGCTTCTCCTATGTGTTGACATGTTTGTTTATTGATATGCTTTAGATAGGTGAACATTAGAAAAATATCCCTTGATTTCTGCCCTCGCTTTTTGAGTTTGAAAAACTGACATCCCAGGCGACACCACTTCTTGAAATGATCTGGAGTGTGCCCTTTTTCTGGTTTGGACCCCTGCCCTGTAAAATTCCTAGTTGCGCGCCTGTTAGACATGTTTTTTACTTTATTTTCGTTTGCTTCCTGTATTATATTACTTGAAAGGTGCATTGTGGAGTATTTCGTCTAATCTAAATACCGGAAGGGCTTGAACTTGAGAAAGCCTTATTTTGAAATGTTCACGAGCGAACAGGTAATGAGCACGAAGACTCTTATGGAACCTTTTTAAGAAATTCGTAAGAAACTCCAAGTACTCAAAGTATTATAATTTTAAGAAGCTTCCATTACTAACCCAAATTCTTAGTTTCTTCAAAATCATGAAAACGATACATTTCCCGATTGCACCTCCCCAGTACCCAAAATATACATAGTTCCACGTACCAGGGATTAAAACTTGGACATTTTCGTTCAAAGTTAAAGACATTTGGTATCTAGGACAGATTTAAGTTTCCACGAATTAACAAACTTGGATCTGAGACAAAATTCATAATTGAAGTTTGTTTCAATTTGGATTGAAGTGAAGTTAGCGCAGAACTTGCTAATTTCATTCCTGTACGTGTGCAAGTAGAGGCTATTTTTTTATAAGAAACTAAGAATTTGGGCCAGCACTGAAAATTTCTTCAATGTCTTCAATGGGTACTAAGAGTTTCTTACGAGTTTCTTAGACATTCCATAACAATCTTCATGTTCAATATTCACTACATATGCCCTCGTGAACAGTTCAAAACAAGATTTGTTCAAGCCTTTCCGATGTTTAGGCACTAAATACCTTCTGAGTAATACGATACAGGAAATAAGTGAAGATAAAGTAAGAATATGTTAAAGTTTCTTAATTTTGGGTGATCTGAGAGTTGAGTCTCCATTGCAGGTAATTTCATTTTCATTCATTTCATTCATTTTTATTTATTTAGGCACGGTAGCCCCGTCAGTCCATAAGAACTGCTTTTCAGGGGGCCGTGGCAAAACATTTACTAATTAAAAGATCACTACATAATAATTAACAAAATAAGAATTCTCGTCATGGCTAGTTTTTTATTCTTCTCTTAAAGGTGGCAAGGGAGGGTGCCTGTTTAGCATCAGGTTTGAGTTGATTCCAAAGCTTTGGTCCACGAAAAGATATAGCCCTCTGCCCATTGTTAGTTTTTCGTAATTTCTTACAAAAATACATGTGAAACATCAATAACTAGGATTATAGATTCCATTTGTGACATTTTAGGTTAGAAGGGAGAGGGGTTGCAATGTCCCCTTTGGTTTTTCACCTCTTTTCCTTCGTCCCTACAATGCTGGACTTTGGGCATAAGTCCACCACAATGCAGCCCTGCATTGGGTCGTCCGTTGAATTTGCTGAATTTGCATTGAATTCGTAGGAGGGGGGGGGGGCTCTCCCCTCGATTAGTATGTACCTATTGAGAGAGCTCCTACTTTTAGATAATGTCCTACCATACAGTTTCTCTCGTTTTTCTGTATTCGTATATGTATTACTTTTCCGTATCGTTGTATTAATTTCCTGCAATATTGTCATACTTCCTTGTAGTTTTGTTATGTGTTGGTATAGAGCCCCATCGCCCTTTTCCGATCACGTAAATTTTATCGGAAAAGTCAATGCTAATGAATTATTCCTTATTTCATAGTTTAAAGGATAGAAACCAGTTATTGTACTTTTAGCGACCGTCTTCTGTAAAATTGTTGTCGGAAAACACAGCGATAAAATCGCAATATCTTCATTCCATCGCCCTTTTCCGATCACGCAAGTTCGCGCATGAATTTCGAACAGCACCACCGCAGAGGGCTCAAGAAAGCACAGTTTCCAATTGAAATGGATGCCATACACAACAAAAGATATTTATCTCATGTTATCGTTTGATAAGTAACATTTTGCCTCTTTATTCGTTTAATGACACCATAGGCAATTTACAATTGAAATCTACAGTCTATTACAAGATACCTGGCAACACTATAGAATAGCCCCCTTTCCATACTTCAATGCCCCCTGGGCATTCAAACCCTACCTCACGCGCATCCAAAGTCAACAAAACCCCCTGGTGAGGTTTTTTTGTTTATTTCACCTTCCACCCCGTCTGTTTATTGAGAGAGAATCCCAGAATTCGAAGCCAAATCTCTTGATCGGAAGAGGGCGATCTGTGGCCTATCTGACTGCAGTTAGAACTTTACCCCCGGCTAGGAAGCAGAAGACTTTATGATCGAAATTTTTTTGCAAATCTTTGCTTAGAGAGTTGGAGTAAAGTTTGAAATGTTTTAACTGCGGTTCTGGTAAACGGAAGCAGAGAAACAAGAGAGAATATAATTGCTGCAAGTAAACACGAAATGAAAAATGGCGGCTACTTACAATTCCATCACAGGTAGGTCTCTTTCATCTTACCATATCACTGGATAAATACACCAGAAAAAAGTAAACTACGTCTCAACCTGAAGCTCATGGCGTCAGCAAAGTATTTTTTTGCGCGCTTTTTTAATTATAAGACCCATTCCTCTTGTAAACAAACATCCCGAGATTGTACACCAAAGCGCTCTCAGGAGCCAGTGATCGGAAAAGGGCGATGGGGCTCTAGTGAATTATAAATTGTATGTAGTAAATTTAGAATATATAAAACTGAAATGAAACCACGCCTTTTGAAGGATCATCCAGACATTTCCACATGCGGAAGTAATATCAGATGACAACCAAAATGTGCGTCATATTTCTCGAAAACTTTTCGGTAGCCCCCTACCGGTAATTATGATTAAACCCCTAGAAATTACACTGAAACAGTTATGTTCAACACTGAAACAGTTATCTCAATTCGCGATTCATTCTATGTTTGATCCAGGTTCATCAGCGTTCGACACCAGGTATTTTGTTGAGTTTTAACTGTGATATATTTTAAGGGCCTAAATTGGTTAACGAAATCCACGATGCGTCCTTCACCAACAAAACAGAGAAAGTCGAAGAAAAATGCAATCGCGAATGGTAACATGCCTTTGGAAAGCTTCAAATTGTATCCAAGTGGTGGCAGCATCTCTCTTCAATCGAGAGAAGTCTTATCTCATTGGATTCAAGCTTGTAATATTCGTTATTTTGAGCACTTGGCACTCGATCCATCGTACCATGAATCCAACCTCGTGCTTTGGGAAGACGAGAAAGGGGTTTTCCCGTCGATGAAAAAAGATGGCCAGTTTGATCTCACACAAATGAAGCATCTAAAGTTAGAGATTTACTTTCACAAGGAAGATAAAAGGTATAGCAAAATCATTTCAATCACTTTCCATCTGACGGGAAAGAGAAATTCCGTAGTAATTTCGGGATATGCTGCACATGATTGGATTGACTTTGAGTTGCCAGTTGTCAAGGAGCTCATTGAAATGAATAAAAAGGGTGCATCATACAAGAAGATCTTCGATAAGTCAAACAAAGAACCATTCACAAGCAAGCTGGTTGTAGATCCAAAACAAAAAGGGAAACCTGTAACAATCAATCTCGAAACGAAAGAAAACGCTAATTTAAATATCACTTCTGCAATGCCACAAGGGGCACTGTCAAAGCCTGGGAATAGCCAAATTTTCAAAGGAAGTACTTCCTATGACATCTCAGATAATGATGACATCTCAGATGATGACACCTCTGTCCTTGACAAGGAGGATAACCCTACAATAAATCTCCCACCAGATACAAGGAGAGAGGGGAGGAACCAAAAAGAACCAATTGAAGGTGTAAATTCTTTACTTCTTGAATTAACACATTTAAAACAGGAAAACAATGCGTTGTGCTTGATGCAAAAAATGATCTTCAATGTCAAGTAGACAACCTAACAGCGAGACTTCTTCTCCAAGAAGAAGCAATCAATTTGTTTGAGTCGAAGTTAAATACAGTACATGAAATTAATGCAGACTCGAAGAAAAACATAGCATCAACGAGGAGAGGAAGCACAATTTTCAAATCCAAAACAAATCTATTCGTAACATACCAGATCCTAAACCTGAGAGTTTAGAAAGTCAACAAAGTAATTCCAACAAATGGGTCAATGTTTGTAAAGACTTCAATAAAGGAATTTGCTCAAGACAGAACTGTAGGTATGAGCACAAGCTAGTTAGAATGTGCAGGTTCTACAATAAGCCGACAGGATGCACGAAAGGCAAGAACTGCCAATTTCTACATGCTAAATTTAGACCTCAAAAACCCGATGCAGCTGACAATGATAACACAGCACAAGCACAAAGACAAAGAGATCTGGGAATGCAGTCCCAGCTCCAACAACAACAGCAGCAACAACAACTGCCACAACAACAATCTGAGACGAGGCTGAACTCTTTTTTAGAAGGTCTGAGCAAGAACATAGACAGACTAATACATGCTTCTGCAAGCCAAACGGTACACACTCTTCCCTATCATACTCAGACACCTGCGCCATGGCAACCACAGCCATTGCAGGAGCAACTAAATCAGTCTCAATACCACACCCAAAACATCGCTCCGACAATTGCACCATGGCAACAATGGCAACAACAGCCATTCATAGCTCCAACGCAGGGGCAACACATTCAGCCTCAATGGCAACCGCAACAAACGACATACCCTATCCTGACATAGAGGTTCAGAACAAATTAAAATGGAACAACAAGGTTCAGAATAATGATTTGGAGCTATCTAGTAAGATGCTCTTACACTGCTATTATACAAATGCAGACAGTCTTTTAAACAAGAAAAGAGAACTAGAATCCAGACTCTTTGCAAATAACATTGATTTATGTGCAATAACAGAGGTATTAACTAAGCAGACCTTAAGTTCCAAAATATTTGCTAAAGATATGTCAATCAGTGGTTACAACCTCTTCTCAAATATTGATTCTACGAATCACAGAGGAGTTGCACTCTGCCTCTGTAATAAAGTCAAAGCAACAGAACTGCCGCATATATGTACCGACTCATCCGTAGAGTCAGTTGTTGTTGAGTTTCAGCTAGAGAATAAAGAACACGTCCTTTGTGCAGTAATATACAGAAGCCCAAGCGAAAATAATAATTCTGCCCTGCGAAATTTCTTGAAAGAGATTACGTCAAAAGATCAATATCAGCACATCCTTTTAATGGGTGACTTTAACTACCCTGAAATTAACTGGGAATCTCATCACGCTAATACAAGTGATATTCATCCTGCATTCCTCTTCCTAGAGGTAGTAAATGATTGTTATTTGTCACAACATGTCCAAGATCCTACAAGATATTACCCTGGGTACCAGAGCCAAAAAATAATAAAATTAAAAAATTATAAAAAAGTAAAGAAGGAAAGAAAGTTGGCTCTGGTCAAATGGTGACATCGATTGTAGGAATTGACCAATGAGAAGCCTTTATACCCAAACGGGTATATAGATTTGGTTAGATTTGATTGGGTAGCGTGAGTCACATGACAAGGTTACGATTGTGATCAGAAAATATGATTCGGGTGGTTATCAGTCATATGATCGATTGCTTGATCACAGCAATGGCGGACGATTTGAGGCGAGCTGTGGATGTTGTACTGGTAAAGTTTTTCAGCAAAATCGAGAGTTAAACTCCACAGCAGTTTAAAATATTATTTGTGCAAGTCAAAGCTACATTTGCTATACTGCCTAACGGTCATGGAAAATCGTTGTCGTTTGAAGTTACACCTTTGTTGCGAATGAACGCTTGAGGGCCTACGTATACAATAGGTCAAGTGGAGGCGAGGGAGATATGAGTTGTAAACACCTTGACCTTGGTAACTGAAGTATTGTGATTGTTGTCTCGCCATTATTGGCAATCATGGACAATCAGGCGAAAGAACTTAATATTGGAATTACCGCTTGTTGCCTGCACGGCGTATCAGTGTCACTAAATTCGAAGGATGTGATTGAAGGAAAATTTCATATCGTCTATTATGGCGCTCCCAAAGCATGGACACAGGGCAGGGGCAGTGGTAGAAAACGTTACAAAACAAACAAAACAT
Organism: Aurelia coerulea; assembly: GCA_039566865.1. Taxonomy (NCBI): domain Eukaryota; kingdom Metazoa; phylum Cnidaria; class Scyphozoa; order Semaeostomeae; family Ulmaridae; genus Aurelia; species Aurelia coerulea. Next base: position 26,257,063 of record CM076943.1, on the reverse strand, counting down.
ATCAAGAAAAAGTCATCCTTATTGTTGCCAATGAGGCCCACTGCATTCCTTAATGGAAGGAATTTACAAACTTATTGCTGTCTGGTTTTTATTTGAATAAAATTTACTATGGTATTTACAGCATAATATAGCTTGGGTTGGGCCTACCAAGGAAAGCTTTGAATTTGATACCTGATGAAGGTGTTGTGGCGCAGTGGTGCAATCCTCTGACATTGCAGGCAGAACAGTCAAGCGGATAGGGTTCGATTCCAGGTAGAGCCCCATCACTTGAATGTGATGACAAAATGGGTCGCGGACTCAAACTCAAGTATTCTACTTCTGCAGTCCCAGCAGCACTTGACACTAAAAACTGCAACTTTACCTTTGAAACAGCCAGCTGTGAATTTTTCATTGTTAGGATCCCTTCAGTATATTGGAACATGTATGTCACTGAACCAAAATGAGAAAAAAATGTGCCTCCATGATCACTGAATGATTTACTTTGAAACAACGAACAAAGGGGGTACTTTTATCTTAGATTTACTTACAATCATATCTTCTGGTAGTAATGGGCAATTAAGGGGGGGGGGGGCTTTACCATTACCCATTAAGGAAACTTGTTATCATCAGCAAAAGTATTATTGAATCTTGAAAGGCTTGAGCAGGGGTAGGGGCAGGGGCATGGTTGTCTGTTAATTACGGAATTCATATGGTTTGACTCGACATGTTCCAATATACTGATGGGATCATAATGAAAAAGGTCATGAGACAGTTCCTTTGTTGTCCTTTTCCTTGGTAATTTATTCGTTAATGCTCTGCAAGATCATCACAGCAATTTTAAGGAACCCTATGTTGCAAGTACAGTAGGGCTCTATATTGAAATGAAATATACACTTATCATCCAAGCATGATGAGAAGTTTGTGTATACTGAATGTCAATTGTATAGAATTCACCTCATTTTGAATAGGTCTTAGTGGGAAACATTGTTGATACAATGTTAGTCTAAATTTGGGGAGTCTCGGTTAGGCCTGAGTTGTTCATTGCAAGGCCAAGGCTTTGTCAGATTGCATGGCATAAATCATCAGCAGTAGTTCTTGCATCAGATTTAAGCTGATGCAACCTGCATCCAATGCCTTCTAGGCTCCTAATTCCTTTTGGCCTTATTTGGGTAGTACAGAATCATATATATATGCTCCCCACAAAGTATTTCTCATTCTGGAGGTCTGATGCCATCTGCTAGTGCCAGCTATGCCTAAATATTGTAGAATTTTGTTAACCGCCCTCCCACCCCACTCAATGTCATATCTGCAAGAAAGCAAGGGAGGAATGTTTACATAATGTTGGATTACATGCAAACTAAATATATCTTATTTCTATGTATAAGTAGTGTATCAGTTTCATGTATTGTATTGTTAGTAAGTGTAACATGTGGTTTTCTTGTGATGAACAATTTTGCCCCAAACCTGGATTTCTTTTGGCTCTCCTTATTTAGAAGTTCTTTCTGAGGTCATTCAACCAAATTATCAGTGATGATACATTAAGTGGTGCATGCAAATTTCTCTCAAATTTCTGAAAGTGTTCATGTTCTCTTCCAGGATTCAGCTTAAACACTTTCTTAGATAACGAATTTGTAACTAGATTGTCGAAATCAGCCTTTTTGCTTTTAACTTTGTGATGTCCTCAGTCATTACCAGCATTTTCTGCAAGAAGTCCAATGCATGTGATTCATGCTTTGGATTGCAGCTCTTTCATGAGGCATTATTTCATAACAATGTTTCTAACCATTTCCAGTGTTTAGACATCACTCGAATACCTTCCGAATAATATGATACAGGAAGCAAGTGAATACGAAGAAAGAATATGCAAAGTAGTTCCTAATTTTCTTAATTTTTGGTGATTTGAGTGTTGTGATTTGAGTGTTAGCTTCTTATAAGCAGTTTCTTAAAAAAATACACGTATTTTTTTATTAGAAACCGCTTATAAGAAATGGTAGGCTCAATTTTTCGAAAGTTAAGAAACAACCCCAACTGAATTGAAAAACTAAGAAACTTTTGTAATTGACAGATTTAATTCTCTATCGCACTCAAATATGTTTTGACACTGTACAGCTATAGCAACTGTTTGGAGTTGGACATTATTTTGAGTGCGAATTATATTATTTACTTGTTTTGAGACTTATTAAGTAATTTGGGAGCCCGTTAGACAAAAACAAAATTAACTCTGCACTTCCTGCATTAAAAATGTAAGAAACACGTCAGAAACTTTTGTTAGCAAAATGGCCCAAAATTCAAGAAACTGCCTACCAGCCCCAGACCTTAGTCTCTTATAAAAAAAACGAGTGTACGTGTACTGCACAATGCCAAAACATTCTGACATAGCCAAGGAAATGTGAAGCTGCAAATTACAAAAGTTTTGTATTAGCCTTTTATTAGTCTGGTTCTTCATTTTGTTCAAATTGAGCCTACAGTTTCTTATAATAAGTGTTTTTTTAAAAGATGCAACAATTTTTGTACTGACTCGTAAATGTAAGTTTAGCAGGGCTCCAAACATAGCATTGCAAATTCTCCTATTTTTTCTCCTCTGGATATCGATTGTCTTTGACCATAACCAATATATAAATCTTGACTCCCGTCGTAAGGAAGTTTATTCCACGAATGCGGCATTCTGAGTCTGCAGTGCAGCTGATTTTTTTCGACAAACTTTTACTGGTGTTCCTCCTTGATTGTTGATGGATTGTTGATGGATGTTTCTTCAAAACAAAAGGATTTTTGCCAAACGTGGAAACAAGTGAAAATAAATGGAACAAACAAATCACAAGATAAAGATCTCATTCTTATGTTTCCCTTTGTTGACTTTGTTTACAACTTCAATTTGAATGGGGTGTTTTTAGATTTTCTGCTCTTTGCAAATCCCTTGCAAATGCAAGCTTTTAACCCTTTCTTTGAAATTTCTTACACAAAATACGCATAGCAACATCCCAAAACATAGATAACGCATGCAAGTATGAGTGCCTCAGTCTAAATGTGATTAATCACATGATTAATCACATCTTTTGTTGATCACCATGATTGGAGAATAGGTGATTGAATTGATTCATATCAATCAAATTTAAACCAAAACGAGGTTGTGTTATCATTTGACCAGAGCCTCCTTTCTTCCTTCTCTCTTCCTTTTCCAAATTTTCAATTTCTTTCTAATTTGAGCCTCTGGTACCCAGGGTAACGAGATATAGACAAAATCAAACGTCTATTTGCCTAGACCTCATCTTTACTGACAATGAAAATTCACTTGAAAAACTTACATATGAAGATCCACTAGGTGCAAGTGATCACATAGTAATAGGCTTTAATTATGTCCTGCACTCTGAATTCGTCCACAACAATTACGACAAATCAAACCGTTACTCCTATAACAAAGGCGACTTTGTTAATTTGAGAGAGATCTTGAATGGATTGGACTGGGACAGAGAATTCCAGGGATTAGATACAAAAGAGATGTTACTATGCCTGCATACAAAAATGATGCAGGCAGTCGAGAAATGTGTACCAAAACAAATACTTTCAATTCCAAACCAAAAATATAAAAGACCATTATGGTTGAATAAAAGGATCTTAAGAAATATAAAGAAAAAACACAACGCATATAAAAGATGGCTCCTTACCAAGCATGGTAAAGATTATGAACGTTACAAGAAAATAAACAATAAAACAAAAAGCACCGTGCGAAAACAGATTCGAAATTTTGAAGCAGACATTGCTAATAATTCTAAACATACTTGTAAGATATTTTGGAGGTATGTAAATTCAAAATAAAAAACAAAGATTAAAGTTCCTGACCTAAAAATTGATCAGCACAACACAACAACAAGCGAACAAGAAAAAGCTAACTTACTAAACGATTTTTTCAAGTCCGCATTTAGCAAGGGGGAATACCCGAAGAGACAGACAAAGATGCGGAATGGCAATTCCATGGATTACCACTAACCGACATTCCTAAAGAAAAAGTTCGAAATATATTAAACGATTTGAATACATCAAAAGCAGCTGGGCCTGATGATACACACCCCAGAATACTAAAGGAATTATCGAATGAAATTGCATATCCTATTCTTCTAATATTTCAATCGAGTTTTAGTTGTAGCCACGTCCCGGAAGTATGGAAACTTGCAAACGTATCTCCTATTCACAAAAAAGGAGCAAAAAATGAAAAGGAAAACTACAGGCCAATTAGTCTGACATCGATTATGTGCAGAGTTATGGAGAAAATAATAAAAGAAGCAATCGTTGATCATTTTCTTACGAACAACCTATTTTCGCCAGATCAGTATGGATTTAGACAGTTTAGATTTTGTTTATTACAACTACTTGAAGCGTTAGAAGACTGGACATCTTATCTCGACAAAGGTGATCACATTGACATTATTTATTTCGATTTCTCGAAAGCATTTGACTCGGTATCACACAAACTATCATTAACAAAACTCAAATTGTATGGTATTACCGGAAAGCTATACGACTGGATAGCGAACTTCTTAAAAAATCGGAGGCAAAGAGTCATCCTTAACGGATGTAAATCGGATTGGGTAAAACTTACGAGTGGTGTCCCCCAAGGTAGCGTTCTTGGACCATTGTTGTTTTTAATTTTCGTTAATGACCTACCAAGACATACTAAGTTCTGCAAAATGAAAATGTTTGCAGACGACATCAAACTATACGCCAAGGCAAAAGATAATCATGCCCGTATTCAGTACGATATAACAAACGTTTGTGACTGGTCTAAAAATTGGCAGCTACCATTGAATTCACAAAAATATAAAGAATTACGACTTGGCATCAGCAAAGACAGTGCAGAGGCTTACATCTTGTCGTCTCAAGACGATACAGAAACAACTATATCGAGAGTGGAAGAAATGAAAGACCTTGGAGTGTTGATGGATAGCAAACTGAAATTCGAGAAACATATTGCAGAAATATCTAAAAAAGCCACTGGAGTGTTAGCATCAATAAAGAGAACACTGACTTACATCGACAGAAACGTGTTCATTGGTCTTTACAAGAGTCTCGTCAGACCTTTGCTAGAAACATCTGTCTCCGTATGGAACCCGTATATGGTTAAACATGTAAAACAACTAGAAGCCGTTCAAAGAAGAGCAACAAAGCTTGTTCGCGACATCAACCAGTTATCATATAACGAAAGATTACACGCTTTAAAATTGCCGACCCTTCAGTATAGGAGACAGTGCGGTGACATGATCACAACTTATAAAATATTTCATGGCCTCGTTGACACTGACCCCTCAAAGTTCTTTAAAATCAACGACAATAAGACAAGGGGCCATAAATACAAAATCGTGTTGAACAAATGCAGACTAGATGTGAGAAAAAACTTTTATTCCCAGCGCATCATAAAAGAGTGGAACTGCTTGCCAGCTAACATCGTCGAAGCAAAAGATGTGATAACGTTTGAGAAACTCTTTGACCGCCTACACGGGGATTCAAAATTCGAATTCAAACTAAACTAGATTAGTAATCATAGACAATCAGGGTTTTATAGGCCTTGGCCTTCCAGCCCCTTAACCAACATTTATTATTATTATTATTATTATTATTATTATTTGTTCTTTGCTTTTAATGCAGTACAGTTCTCGCCACTGTGCCGAGGTCAGTCCATGTCCCTAAGGCAACAGCAGTGTTCACTTGATGGACAACGTTCTTCTCAGGATGTGGGCGCTTCCGAGTAGAGCAATCTTCTGCAATTCTTCAATCCGTATGTGGCCAGGAATTTGACTGACGTACTTCTCAAGGCCTTTCTTGATGAGTCCCAGTGCTCCCACTACAATTGGAACTGTCGATGTCTTCATTTCCCACATTTTTGTTACTTCAATTTCAAGATCTTTATACTTGGACAGCTTCTCTACTTCTTTAATCGATACATTTCTTTCAGATGGTATACTCATGTCAATCATAATGCATTTCTTTTCTTTCTTGTCTTTGATAATTATGTCAGGTCTATTAGCTTTTATCTCTTTGTCTGTGCTTACAGGCATGTCCCATAGTACGGTGGCAGCTTCATTTTCAGTCACGTTCTCAGGTTTGTGCTCATGCCATTTATCTGCAGTTGGGAAATGGTAATTTTTGCATATTCTCCAATGCAGGTATCCTGCTGCCTTGTCATGTCGCTGTATATATTCCGTTTTTGCGAGTACTGGACAGCCGGCTACAATATGGTCAATAGTTTCCTCGAATTCATTGCACATCCTACACTTGGGGTCAGTGCCGTCTTTGATGACTTATTGTGGTATGATCTTGTTGCTAAGCTTTGATTCTGTGCAGCAATTATCAATCCCTCAGTTTCTCCTTTAAGTCCAGGACTCTTAAGCCATTTGTGAGTCTGTTCTATTTCAACATCTGGCTTATTCACCCTAGTTGGATACTGGCCATGCATCGGTTTTCCTTCCCATATCTGTCTCATCTTCTCACGTGCCTTCTTCTTTGTCTCCTGCTTTACTCTTTTAGCAAATAAAGTGATTTTTTCTTGTTGTATTCTAGCAGTGTCTGGTACTTCTAACTCTCCTTTAAATTTTCTGGCATCTTTTGCAACAGAATAAAGCTTCTTGCTGTTTTCATGCCGGTACACAAGTTTGAGAAGGGGATCTTCTGTTTGTTCCAGGTACGAGTTTAGCCCCACTGTGGTTGTTTTGAACACGAGTTCGAGCTGAGTGAGGCCCCGTCCGCCACCTTCTCTCGGTAGGTACATTCTTTCCACATCAGCTTTTGGGTGGTTCATCCTCTCCATAGTTAACAGCTTCCTTGTCTTTGTATCCAGCTTTCTTATTTCACTCATCTGCCAGTTTACAATGTTGACACTATAAGTAAATACGGGTACAGCAAGTGTACAATAAGACAATCAACAGGAGGGGCTGCTCAAGACAATCAAGACCTTCAGTGACGATATCTGCATGCAGTTCGGCCTTGCAAAATGTGCCAAAGCCACATTCAAGAGGGGCAAGCTCACACAAACTACAGACATCACAGTAGACACTAATACCACAATAAAGGAGCTAGAACAGGAAGGTGCTTACAAATATCTAGGGATCAATGAAGGTGATGGTATACAGCATGCCACCATGAAAGAACAAATTAGAAAAGAATACTACAGGAGAGTGAGACTGGTAACAAAAAGTGAACTCAACGGATCAAACAAGATAGAAGCAATCAATACACTTGCTGTTATTATTATTATTATTATTATTATTATTATTATTATTATTATTATTATTATTATTATTAATTGGGCGGATGTATTTTCTCAAAGGTCTTGGCTCCAATAACAGAAGAGTTTCCAGTCCCAGGTGTGCTAATTAATGGTGCCACGCATGTATCTCAAAATGGTTGTTTAATGGGAGTCATCTAAAACTTAAAAACTTTCTTTTAACAGTGGTGGCGGTAAATGCTATTTCATTGTTTGTAATATAGTTTGGCATGATTTTTGCTTAGGTTGTGTAAATATATTGTCATGTAAATAAGATTTTGAAAATGTGTAAATACTAGGCTGTCCTCTGGTTTAATTTAACTGAAGAAGATTTTTATCGAACGTATTCAAATAAACAGTGGTGTTTTTATATCATTATTAGTATTAGTATTATTATTATTATTATTATTATTATTATTATTATTATTATTATTATTATTATTATTATTATTATTATAGTTGAAAAATTTGAATTAAAGGAGGCTGTTTTCAAATTATTTGAGGAATCAAGGCAAATTTAGGCTTTAACCCTATCCAGACTGGGCTTTTTGAGCTACTAGAAGACTGGGGGGGGGGCTCATTCAGCCCCCCTCTGTAAAATCGCCATTCCTTCACTTACGAAGACGAAACTCACCACGCAGGTAGCCGTGCTTATGATCTATCATTTTTCACAAAAATAATTCTAAAAATAGATATGACGTCATAATTATTCAAGACCAACTGGCACGTGTTCACGAAAAAAATGAAAAAATGCACTTTTTTCTAAATCTTTATAATTTTCTAAGATTCATCAATGAAACCAAATTATGCCAATCAAAGCATTGTTAGAAGGTAAAAATATACTTATAAAGTGAAAAATTTGATTTTCGCAAATCCAAGATGGCGGACAGAGAGATTAAATTCTTGTTTTTCCGAAAAATGACAAATTGAGCCGTAATAGAGAATTTCTGCATATATTACAATGAAAACTACTTCAATGATAAGTGTTTGTTGCATACTTCACTTTTCCTTTTGAAACTTTTGTTTTGATTATTGCAAAAAATGCTGACATCAGCATTTTTTCCCAGTAGTAAGAAAATGAGTTGGAAGGAAGAAGGAAGGGGGAAATAGGGGGTTGAGGATAGTAATTTGGTGAAATTTTGATAATATCTTGACAAACTAAACACTTTCAAGTCAAAAATTTCTCACTGTAAAACAGATTCTCAAGTTATGCATGAAAACTGATCGTTAGTAGTACTATGTGAGGATACCCCCGGGGAATCTTATACCGTTTGCGACCAATGGTGCACAAAATTCAAACAAAATTACATAGCTTAGGTGAAAACAACCCTGTTGATCAGCTTTAATCTATGTATTGCCGATGTAAAACATTTGGGGTCGAAATATCCTTGCAGAAAGACTGCTAACTAATTTCTGCCATTTTCTGAAGGTGATGTCATTAATGAGGTCACGTGACACATAATTGGTCTATTGTTCCTGGAAAAAAGTAAAGACACCTTGTAGATTATAAGTATAGAAAGTAAAAAGGATGCTATCAAAGGATTATGAGGTGATCTGGAATTACATCCATAAGCAGCTTACCTAAAAGTTGGCCCCGACCACTCTGAAAAAACAGCCACCCCCCACCCCCCTGAATTTTTTTTTCAAAATTTCACACAAAATCACACTCCAAAAGGATAGAAACTAAAAGTCAAAAACCATTTCCTGGTTCGTTGAACCAATTTGGAGCAGTGCTCAGTTAAGTATGTTGGGGGGGGGCTGAATGAGCCCCCCCCCCAGTCTGGATAGGGTTAACACAATCTGCTCGAGAAGTCTGACCTTGAAAGCAACATGGCCACCAACCAAGAAGATAGGTCTAATTCAACGCTGACTAAACTTCGATTGGAGGCACCACTGAAGTAATTCGAAGGCGTACAACCACTAAAATCATGATCAGGAAGGTCTAAGGTATGTTTTAAACGACAAATTAAATCGCCCGCAAATTTTTCCAGTGTGAATCCCCGTAGCGACCTGACCACAATGATACTATTAGTAAAACGAAATGTCAATACAGTTATGAATGTTACATATCCACCAGGAATTCCTTGCAGCCAGCAAGTTGCTAGTTGTATCGCATTTTGATATGCAAACATCTAAACTTTCATCAATGGCTGGAGTCTAGACTTGCCCTAAGTCTGTTTCGTTAACTGTAATAAGTCTATCTGAAAATCTTATAAAGTCTTATACTGCCAGTCCGCTCTTGTCAGATGACGTCGCAACTTCAGAACTATCGAGAATCTTATAAATGCTGTAATTATGTAAATACGGATGATATCGAAAATGGTAACTTACGTAAAGCTCCCTTTCATCACTTCAATTGAAGAAAGTTTTCACAGAAATATTTCCTCTTCAGCATTTGTAGAGACTTCGATCCTGTCTTTTGCTGACCATTTATTTTTAATCCTTTATTTGGCACTTACGTCATTTCACATCACTTTATGAAAGGTGCAAGAAAAAACCACATCCTGCAAAGTCAACTTTCTCTTGAACGAACGGTTGAAATGATTGAAAGAGTGATTCTCCGAAAGCCTGACTCGTGTTCTTTCATTAGATGAAAAGCTTTTGCATTTTTGATACATCATTATGACGTTTGATATGAATGATAATTTTTGCAAAGATTCGAGCCCTATGCTAACCAAGCTGCAATTTATTTCAGAAACAACGATTGTGTTAAAATTTGATAAACCCTCCTTGTAACATTATCAGTGGGACAGTACAGAGTGTATAGCACAGGTATCAAAAAGGGCTTCATTCGGTAAACTTTACTGTCTCTGGAACGAAACGTCACATGCAAACAACAAAAGTTATTTTTCAAAACCTTGGCTCGTATGCCTTCACTTGACACGACTTTACACAATAGAAGTAAATCAAAGCAATGTATTTTATCGTTACTTCAACAATTTTTGTATCGTGTGAGTCAATAAAAAGAATCCCAAAGCATGTACAGGTCATTGCTATAAGGCATAGACATACGAGAAATTTGGTCGTGATTTTATGCAGTTTTGGACGATTCTTGGAAAGGCTTCCCGATAAAATCTCTTATAATTTAAGAGAACAGATTGGCCGATTTCAGGCAGGTAAAATTTAGAATATATTTGAACATGTTTACTATGGAATGTCATATTTGCCAACATTATTGTCTTGATATCGACCGATATGTGGTCTTTCAAACAGGGATTCTTTTTTGACACAACAGGTAGTTGTATCTTTGCCGGAAGGAGGACAATTTGTTCTTTTTATTCAGTGAATTTGTTATGGTTCTGATTCTGTGATGGACCGAAGAAGCTTCTTTATCATTGTATTATTGATGAATGATTTAACTGTTTTGGACAAAGCAATACTCTAGCTGACAAAAGCTGCACAATAATGAAAACTTATCAAGGATTTTTTACAACGAAGCTCTGTTTAGTGACTACAGTATACCTGCATAATGCTTCAGAAAGAAATTGTGGAAACAAAGCATCAACTTTTTTTTAACGTTTTTATGCGGCTGTATTTAAAAATATATTTTCATGACGGTTATTTCTAGCTATCCAATTATTTAACATTTAACCAATGCAAAAGGTTTATGCGGCGACGAAGTCAAAAATTTCCGAATAGTTCCAACAATACAACTAGAACAATGTCGAAAAGAAGAGCTGCTGCCATATTTGAGTTTTCACATTTGAAATTTACGTACTTCTTCTTCTTGTAAAATTCCAAAGTGCCCTATTTTGCAAAAGCTTTCCTCAAATGAAAGCACATGAGTGGGGTTTCGCAGAATCACTGTTTCATTCATGTCAACCTTACGTTCCAGACAGAGTTCACTTTGCAGCATGTGGCTTTTTTATGCACCCTGCATAGAGTGATGTGATATAACGTAAGTGCCAAATGAAGGATTGGAAATAAATGGCCAGCTGAAGACGGATCTACCCTGAGTACCAGAGCCTCAAAATTAGAAAGAAATTTAAAATTTGGAAAAGGAAGAGAGAAGGAAGAAAGGAGGTTCAGGTCAAATGATATTAATAAGTCTCAAAACAAGTAAATAATATAATTCACACTCAAAATGATGTCCAACTCCAAACAGTTGCTATAGCTGTACAGTGTCAAAACATACTTGAGTGCGATAGAGAATTAAATCTGTCAATTACAAAAGTTTCTTAGTTTTTCAATTCAGTTAGGGTTGTTTCTTAATTTTCGTAAAATTGAGCCTATCATTTCTCATAAGCGGATTCTTATAGAAAAATACGTGTATTTTTTTAAGAAACTGCTTATAAGAAGCTCAACATTCAAATCACGACACTCAAATCACCAAAAATTAAGAAAATTAGGAAATACTTTGCATATTCTTTCTTCGTATTCACTTGCTTCCTGTATCATATCATTCGGAAGGTATTCGAGTGATGTCTAAACACTGGAAATGGTTAGAAACATTGTTTTGAAATGCCTCGCGAAAGAGCTGCAATCCATAATCTAGGTGTAAACCTTCATGAAAAGAAAAATGCAAAGCATGAATCACATGCATTGGACTCTTGCAGAAAATGCTGGAGTCCACAGACAAAGACCTAATAATGGTAATGCCTGGAGGACATCACAAAGTTAAAAGCAAAAAGGCTGATTTCGACAATCTAGTTAAAAATTTGTTATCTAAGAAAGTGTTTAAGCTGAATCCTGGAAGAGAACATGAACACTTTCAGAAATTTGAGAGAAATTTGCATGCACCACTTAATGTATTGTCACTGATAATTTGGTTGAATGACATCAGAAAGAACTTCTAAACAAGGAGAGCCAAAAGAAATCCAGGTTTTGGGCAAAATTGTTCATCACAAGAACACCACACGTTACACTTACTAACAATACAATACATGAAACTGATACACTACTTATACATAGAAATAAGATATATTTAGCTTGCATGTAATCCAACATTATGTAAATATTCCTCCCTTGCTTTTTTGCAGATATGGCATTGAGTGAAGTGGGAGGGCGGTTAACAAAATTCAACAATATTTAGGCATAGCTGGCACTAGCAGATGGCATCAGACCTCCAGAATAAGAAATACCTTGTGGGGAGCATATATATATATGATTCTGTACTACCCAAATAAGGCCAAAAGGAATTAGGAGCCTAGAAGCCATTGGATGAAGGTTGCATCAGCGTAAATCTGATGCAAGAACTACTGCTTTATCCCATGCAATCTGACAAAGCCTTGGGCCTTGCAATGAACAACTCAGGCCTAATTGAGACTCCCTAGCCTGCGTTCAGACTCAAATCCTCGAAAGTATAGTTCTATTTTCTATATACACATCTATACTTTCGAGGAGTTGTGTCTACACGCAGGCTAAGACTCCCCAAATTTAGACTAACATTGTATAAACAATGTTTCCCACTAAGACCTATTCAAAATGAGGTGAAGTCTGTACAATTGACATTCAGTATACACAAACTTCTCATCATGTTTAGATGAGTAGTGTACATCTTTCATTACAATATAGAGCCCTACTGCACTTACAACATAGTGAGGAAACATGAGCGTATATCGAAATAGGAAGGATATGTCTAAACATCTTCCTCTGCCATTTCATTTCTTTGGTTCAGAAGTTTTAATTACACCAAAAAAAGAGAGCTGAATTGGCTCCTAATCGGCTTTTGAACCAAAAAAGCACACGATGTCCGTGGCAGATGTGTAGATTTATCCTTCTTCTCTTGATCTATGCTCATGTTTGTTCTTGAAAGCAATTTCTGGGACGCACATCGAGCGACCTAGCTACCTGGGTTTCAGGCCAACTTTTGAGGCTTTGCTTGTTTTGAATCACAGGTTGAAAGATTTCATTTGCCTGTGATCGCTAATCACCTTGAAATGCGGTTTCAATCAAAACCAACTGGTGCTATTCTCTTACCAAACCTGTCCTTGTTGATGCTTCTTAGATTTGTCTTCCCGATCCTCATCATATGAATGTTTGTACTGACCGCTCTTCAATTTCCTTCTAGAATGCAAACCACAACTATGCAGTCCAAATGCTATTTGTCATCCAGGCAATGACTCATACAATTGCTCATGTAAGAGTGGATTCAGTGGCGACGGATTTACTTGCACTGACATAGACGAGTGTACGACTGGACAACATCAATGTAGTATCAATGGTGCTTGTTCAAATACAAATGGATCATATACATGTCAATGTAAATTTGGCTATTTTGGAAATGGAACAACATGTGACGGTAAGGAAGCTAAAGCTGTTATACAAATATAGCCGATTGGATGTACCTGGTTGGTAGCAGTCACTGCAGAGGAGCCTTGCTTTTAGACATTGTTTCTCAACCTTTACGAAGAAGATAATATTGATAGATTTGCAATTTGTCACATCGCATGCCCAAATCACTTGTGTATTGACCGAGTGATTCATTTAAAGAACCTGAAATTGGAAATCAAATTTGGCTTAATCGGACCTATTGATAGAGAATACACATAACGTCAAACACTTTTGTATCGTTTTAAGTTTTGGAATACCTATCTACAACTTCTGCTCAGGCCAAGTTTTGATTTTCAGACAATCTGAGATTGCAGTCTGCCTGCAAAGGATCCTGGGTGATAATGGCTCTTTAAAGACGCAAAATTTCTAAGACAGCTATGATATATGGCTATTGAATTGGATTACCACCGTCCATGCGTAGTTAAAAAGGGCTTTTGAGGCAGTTTAACAATAACATTTTAGCAAGTTTGTGTGATCAATTAGTTGTTGGTTTTTATAACACCTAATATCTACCTGACCTCTGTTTTAATGACATTATCAAAAAGGCAACATATTTCAAGAAGTGATATCCAAGAACCTTTCTGTAAAACAGCCCCTTTAAAATTATCCGGAGAGGCTTATTCATTCCTGGAGACTCCAAAGGGTACTTCAGAGAGGGAGGAGATTTTAGGAGTCGGGGATGATTCATAAACTCAAATAAGAAAGATATCAATGATAGCTCTTGGCTTTTTACCTCATTTGTCCCTATGCATCAACCTAAAATGTTACCTCTCAATTTCATGCATTTCACACAGTTTTGGCCCCAAAGCAAATCAAAATTAAGATGCAAGAGAAGGAGCTTAACCACGAGTGGGGCTTATTTGATACTTTGTATTAGAAGGCCAGGGGGCTTTTTAACCCTATCTGACCTGGGGGGGGGCAGATTCCGCCCCCCCTAGTACATTTTTGTTTACACCGTTTTCCACACATGCAGCAGGCCTCTGATACTTCGTAAGTTTAACTTTGTATCATAGAGCAATAAAATTGCAACAATTTGGACATTCTATTTTTAGCCTTGTTTCCATGTTTACCAATTTTTCATACTACACTCTGTGAAAAACATACTTTGTATATCTTTTAATCGTGTTTAATTGGTCCAATTAAGTCTAAATTAAGAATTTATATAGATTTTGATCTATATCTTTCATTTCCTTATGAAAAATAAAGTTTCATGACCTTTTAGCAACCTTTCATTTATATGACGTCATATGACATCATAGTGATCATCATGCTCTAGCAACAACAACAACATCGCTAATTGGATTATGATTTCAAATTTTCATTGTTTACATAATGAACTTCCTTTGTGCCAAGTTTGGCTGCCATATCTCTTATGACAACAGAGATAAACAGGGGGGGCGGAATCGGCCCCCCCAGGCATTGAGTGTTTCAAATCACCCAGGTCAGATAGGGTTAAGGAGGACAGCTTAATAGAAACATGGCTAGATATGCCTTTTAACCCTATCCAGACTGGGGGGGGCTCATTCAGCCCCCCCAGTCTTCTAGTAGCTCAAAAAGCCTAGTCTGGATAGGGTTAACCCTATTCGTACTGGGGGGCGTTTTTCGCCCCCCCTACCAGTTTTTGCTGCATTACGCTAAAACGACAAAAGATACAGCCACCAGTTTTGGTGACTTTTACTCAAATTTCATAGGCAATTAAATTCTTAACATTTCATTGTTCTACCTCTGATCATATGACCACAGTAATACCATATTTGGAGAGTAGTCAACAAAAAAAGCTTAAAATGTCCATAGTTTTCGTGTCGTTTGCTTGATCGATCTCAAACATGCACCATTCGATTGCATTGGATGAGTACTTTCATTTGATATATAAATTTTTCATATTTGCTGATGTCAGCAAAATTTAATATATATGACGTCATTCACATTTATGACGTCATTTACCTAATAAAGAAGCGTCAAATATAAATATTTTTAGTCTAAATTGCTTCATCTTATTAATTTGATTCATTTTGAGTCTATATTTACCAGATAAAAGGGCAGGACTGGCAAAAACCTGTGATGAAAGAAAATGCATGCAACAAAAGGCTAATTTAAGGCTAATTGTGCTAAAAATAGAAACAAAAAATTTTTGCAAAGTATGTATTTTTAAACTATAACATGTTTCCTATTATTTGAAGCAATTTTGGAGAAAATCGGTTGAGTGGAAGATTAAATAGAATTTTTCTGGTTAAGAAGGTATAAATTTGCCAATTTTCGTCAGTTTTTCGGTTGCCTAGCAACGATTCACGTGACTTATTAATTGCCATTGTTATATTTGAAGAGCCAACTGTCTAAAGAACAATAGGGGTAAGTCTCATTGTTATATCTTTTGTAGTTTTGGAGAAAAAGAGGGGGGGCGAAAAACGCCCCCCCAGTATAAAATACCTAAAAAATCGCCCAGTACAGATAGGGTTAATAGAGACATGGCTAGATATACCTTTTAAGATACTCTCAAAGTCGATCAGAGGTCCATGGTTCATCCAATATCCTTTGCTCTACCTTTAGTGTCATATCAACCATGTTTGTCGCAGTAATCGCAGCTGTTTTCATTACAGACGGATCAAATAGAGTCGTTTGCAATGAAACTTCCATGGCAATATTCTTGGATAACCGGACACAGCTTTTTGATGGCTCATCGATAACATTGAATGATACAAGTTGTACTGGCAAACGGTACTCCCCAAATAATGAGTATGGACTGGCTACCACGTATGACAAATGTGGTACAACGAGAACAGAGACATCGACACATTATGTTTATGAAAATGAAGTAACGTGGACATTTGGGAATACTACTTCAAAATTTGTCAAATCAACTGGCAAAAAAATTAAATTTAGCTGTTTACTTGAACGTACCAAGAATACATCGACCATCTGCCTAGAGCCAGTTAAAACATTTATCACTGCCACAGAAGGTAACATTCTTTGCTAATTTGAAAAGTTTTTGCGAATTTTAGTTAGAGTCAATTTACTTTCAATCTTCAGTTTTCATGAAGGTACAACTAAACCTTGATCTGACAAAGAGGGGTACTTCGGGGTTTGCGGTATTGCGGTATCGGGGGTAAATTTTGTGCGGTATTGCGGTAATGACGGAAAAAACTTGCGGTATTGCGGTATCGAGCTTTCACAGTGCGGTATGCGGTATTGTACGAAAATTAACATCCAAACTTCATGTAATGCCATTTTCCTGTTGAAGAACAAAGCATCTTGGAGACGAATTGACAGAGGAAAGAAACACGAAGGAGAGGGAAGGTCCCTTATCTCTCTCTCCTTGTGCCTGCTCCACCTGCTCAACCTTGAAAAGGTACTTGCGGAGGAGAGCACGCAACATTTTTATCTGAAGAAAAAGAATCAAAATATTTGCACGACTCAAAACTTTAGATTTGGGAAAATCACCCATATTTTCAAATCGGGCAATCCGACAACGTTGGACAACTATACGCCTATCACGTTAATTCCAGCTCTATCAAATGTTATCTAGAAGATCATTTATAATCAGCTGTCCCAGTGCCTTGAATTGAATAGCCTGTTGTGCCTCCCGGGGGGGGGGGTACTTAGTATATTTGTCCGACTGGGATGTGCCGTTTTTAAGGGTATCGTTTTCACCAATTTTTTCTAGCACAGGGTATCAAAATGAGGCAATTTTTTTAGAGCAGGTTGTCAAAACATGTCAAAGGGGAATATTCTGCTAGATTGGGTCGTTTTTCGGTCAAATTTCATGTTTTTGAGTATACTTTTCACAATTTTTTTCTAGAACAGGTTATCATTTTGAGCGAAAAATTCTGGAGCAGGGTAAAACAAAAATCTTTGTCGTGGGCACACCCCCGTACAAATTTAAATCAAGTACCCCCCCCCCCGGGTTGTGCCTACATCAGTTTGGGTTTAGACACGGGAGATCTACGCAACATGTAGAAAACTCCTTGGTTTGTTGCTAAGAATTACATCAATGGAAGAGCTGTGATTATTTGTGAAGCATGTTTTTGCTGTAACCAAGTTTGATAACCCAAATACATCACAAAAGGATGCAAGTTTATTGTCCTTACTGTCAGAAAAGTTTAGACAGAACGTTGAAAAAGGGCTACTTAGTGGTGCTGTCTATATATTGACCTTCGTAAAGCCTTCGACACAGTACGTCATGCAACCTTGTTGGAAAAATTGCCAAGTTATGGTATAGATAATGTGGAATTACAATGGATAGATGATTATTTCTTTGATAGGAAACAATAAGAAATCTTTTATAACACCAGCTCATGCGAAGAAAACGTTACATGTGGTGTCCCACAAGAATCCATCCTGGGGTCCCTTCTCTTTGGGCTGATAATCAATGACATCCATATTCCGCTCACTGATGCTGGCATTATATTATATGCCAACGATACTGTTTTATATTGTGCAAAGAAGAGCTCAAATGAAATACAACATTTGCTTAACAGTGAACTGCAAAAAGTTGCAGACTGGCTTGATGAAAATAACTTGTCCATTAACTTGAAAAAAAGGAAAACTGAATTTGTGCTATATGGATCACATCAAAAGTTGTCCAAACAGCCAAACGTGGACATCAAAATCTACAATCAAACTATTCATGTGACAAAATTATACAAGTACCAGCATGAGAGTCAAATCTTTCAATAGGGCACAGGGAAACCAGCAAATCTTCCAATTTCACGCTTATAAGCCAATGATATCGTCGAATTCCGATCACATGACTGAAAATAAGGCTTTTGAGATAACTTTTCGAGTACCTTCACGAAAATAAAAATGGATATTCGAGTAATAAAGATACAGAGCTGGTTTTACCACGAATCGATTCGAGAGGCCCCACTCCACATTTGTTTTTCTGCATTTGGTTAAAATCTCATCAGGGATCGGCGTTACGTCGAATTTCATTCCTTCGAAAATTGGCCTATGTTCAAGAACTCTTCAGGAATTCTACAAATAAGATATAGCTTTCAAAATTTCACATGTTACGTGAATTATGTCCAGGAATAACATGAACATATTTGTTTGTGTTATTTTCGAAAATGATATGTTCTATATATTCATAATTTTTGCCGTAAATGCAGTATTGCTGAAAGCACATCAATGAAACTTTTCCCGTCGTTCTCGCGTCACACTTTTGTCTGTAAAACATCTAACTACGATCTAATAGACCAAACTACAAATTTTGATGAAGGAAGGTGGATTTAGGTCGGAATCAAACTGCTACAGACCGGTATACTGTATTAACAGCGTTGTTTTTAGTTTTCTAGCGTTTGCGGTATTTTGCTATTTTTTGGTGCGGTATTGCGGTATTTGGTGTCTTTTTCGTGCGGTATTGCGGTATTGGGACCCCCCGAAGTACCCCTCGTGTTTTCCAAAGAGAAAAATGTTAACCCTATCCAGACAAGGGGGGGGGGAGGGCACCCCCAAGTGCATTTTTCCACACAGCTCATTGAGTATCACTAACATATTCTAGATTTTTTGTGACTTTTAGTTTCTATCTAGGAGACATCCTTGATGTCTATTTCAAAACTTTTGACACTGATTCAGGGGGTCAACACATGATTTTAAATTGAGTGCTCCGCAAAATAAATAAACTTTAAATCTTAACTTTGGAAGCACTGGCTCAATGACAATGAAACAAGCATTGCTGAACCCGTCTTAGAACGGGCTTTCATTTGATATGTAGATCATTGATTTTTGATAATGTCATCAATAATTCAGTGTTGCGCATGCGTACTGACAAAAAACCATGTTAGTCATCATTGTTCGAAAAATGAGCAACATCATATGATGCAGCAGGTCTTTTAATGCATATTTAGCATTTTTTGCTATTTTTCAAAGTAACTTTTAATCAATTTTAGGCAAATATTGCTCTTTTTTGTGTTCAAAATAAATGAATGCTGACATCAGCAAAAATATTATTCTTACGAAGCAAAAATTTCAAAATAAGAATTACAAAGATATAATCCTTCTATGTTTCAACTCTCACATCAATATATCTTATCAATTTGGAGATACGAAGTGACGAAGTCGATGTGCTTTTACACCCAAATTAGCAACATTTGCTGACGTCAGCACTTAATCACGTGACATTAAGAAAAACAAATTACGTCATCATATTTGCCTTATTGCGTTTGTTACTTGTGCCAAGTTTCAAGTCTCTAGCACTTATGGTTCTTAGAAAGTAGAGGGGGGCACTTTGTGCCGCCCGTAGTTTCCCAAGAGTTTCAAAAAGCCTAGTCTGGATAGGGTTAAAGTGAATGAACGGAGCTAAGAGGAGGTCATCTATAAATAGGGCATTGAAAACTCCTACGCATGTTATTGTTCCTCTTGCTAAACAATATCCATGATCATCTCGAAATCATCAAATACAATAGGCTAATAATAGAATACCCAGACTCCTTCCGCGCGGGGCTTTTATCTCCGTTGATTCTCTTTAAGAGGCTCGTTTGTAGCTCTAAAACATAAAAACAAAAAATTTCCAAAAAATTCCAAGAATCTAATTCAGGTTTTCTGCTAAAGATTAAGTCATACATCTTTAAAATTGGTCTAGTGTAAGATTTATTGTGGCCTGCCAAATATGCATAGTTTATTTTAGCGCACCCGGCAGATGAGCAATGGAAGTTAAAGCATAATGTTGAATGTGTTCCGAGTAACACAGTTCAGCCTTTTCTCGCCCTTTAAAAATAATGGAAAAAGTCAATGGTTTCGTTTATGGAACCAAAATTCTCCAATATTCCTGTGTTGATTTAGAGAGGGACACAAAACGCAACATGCTCTTTCCAAGTCATCGAGACAATCCGTAGATGTATCGACCAGTACGGTATAAATTAAACCTTTGTGATGGACCTATCGAATACATATGGCTGTGTGCCTCAATGACTTCTTTATTTCTCCGATGGGCTTTCATTTTCGACACTCTTTAAGCTCGTGCACAGCTACCTCGTTAAAAGAAATCGAAGAGTGAAAATAGGTTGTGCTTTTTGGCAGCTTGCAGGAAATCACATCGGGTGTGTCACAAGGGCTTCTTCTAGCACCTTACCATTCTAGTACTAACGCGGCTGCTTGGCTCCCTAAAATATGAAGTTCCCTAATGAGTACAATCAGTCGCGAATTTTATTTTATGTGCTAAATGAGGACTATTTGTTCAACAATAAGATCCCGTTGTTTACAGAAGCCAACCAGCTGCCTCACAGTACTTCTTTTTTTAAAGTGCACCTAAACCCAAAATGTTTTATCCTTGATTATGATAGAGGGCGTTGAGCTGAGTTGAAAACCGAAAACCGAATTGAATTCCGATGCGTGGTTCCGGAGTTATGCCCCACTAAAGTCGCGTTTTTGGACAATTTTTTGTGGACACTGCCGGGCTATTTTGACCAGTCTGGAGTCTGGGGCGATAGCGGGTGTGACGTCGACTCAGGTATACACACTCAGGTCTCAGTGTAGCCTAAGTGATTTCACAGTCAATTTTAGTGCCAGTGATGGTTGCAGAAGGGAGGAAGGCAAGAAACAACGCAAATCTGGTAAACAGATACGTGGCTGCTAATTGTGGAAATACTCACTGCAAAAAATGACAAAATTTCGGGAAATTTTGGGGAAACGGACACTTTCCCCATAATTTCCCAAGAAGGAAATGGAAATGTCTGTTTCCCTTCAATTTCCCAGATAAACTTGTCCGTTTCCCTTAAATTTCCAAGCAGAAACTAAAGGGAAATTTTGATATTTTTGCAGTGACTTCAGATTTAAAGAATGGTATAACATTGCATGCTATTCCGTTTCATGGCAAAGAAAATACAACTGCAAAGGAGAGACTACGTGAATGGATAGCGTTCGTGAAACAAAAACGTGCCAAATGGGAAGCTTCGACAGCATCTTGCTTGTGCTCAAAAAACTTTAAACCCGAGGATTACTTGAGAAGATTTAGCTGGTCTGAGTTGCTGGTTGCTGGTCAGTTTGACACTCATTTCGGTCTGCTCTCGAAGCCCTTGGAACGCTTACACGACACAGGCGAAATGAAACTCAGGTTGACCTGAAACTCGGTTTCTGAGGTCGGTCAGATTTTTCAGGTCGATCTGAAATTTTCATGTGAGCAGAACGCATTGTTTATATTCTCGAAAATTTTGATAAGGCAGAAGATAAAATGATAGCAAATAGTGAAAACTCGAAAACTCATGCTGAGAAACAGAAATGATATAAGCAAAAAACACCAAGGGAGGGTAATGCTAGTAATGCCAAGATTCCCGTTGCTCAGAGTTCCTCCGAGGCGCAAGGAAGGTCCGAGGCGTATATTTTAGAGTCTTAGTTGATGGAATGTGGTTTTTAAAATCATACTGAAATGACTAGAAACTCATAACTCACCTTACCTAATACCACTCTGAACTCTGTTTAGAAGGAACATAAAAAAATGTCAAGCCACGTAACAAGATTCACCAAGGGGCGCCACTAAGAACGGCCTAATTTTTCACTGATCTTGTTTACGTACCTGCACAGATGTTCTGCTTCCAATTCCTAACCTTCCGCTTCATCCTCCATAATAACACGTTCTTCAGGCGATAGGACATCACATAATTTCTATTAAAATCTTTATTGGTATTTTCAAACACTTTTCTCCTTGGGAACTCTCTCTAAAAACCCCTTTGAAAGAACTTCCATGATCATAAGCCTAACTGTAAATGAATCACAACAGTCAACGAAATTGACCTGCTGACACTAAAATCACAATGACTCCACATTTTTGTACGAACACCCTATTAACATTTGACAACATTGGAAAGCGGATTCTTTATGCTTTTCAAACATCCTAATTGTTCCATTTAAAAGGTAATGCTACCCAGGAGAATTACGTCATCTCTGCTGGACGAAAAATGTAGCTCGCCAATGAGGAAAGGACACCTTGTGCGGTCGAGAGATGAAATTGGCGTCATACCAATTCCAACAATCCATGCCGAGAAACCTACAACAGACGACTGTGAGGAGGTCTGACTCAAACAAACTCTTTTTTGGTGCATTTTATTGGAACTTTGACTTCGTCTAAGCTTCGATATGAACGCCTCATAACAACTGGTTTATGACAGCGATCAATTCGTTCGATCATTTGTCATCCTGAGTAGTCGTCACTAGTTCCCAGGCCGTAGGTGCCCGGTAGTGTCCACAGTCCAAGCTCGACAAAATGCATTATAAAACGAGTTTGGAAAATGATTTTGGAAATTTTTTTGGGTAGAATAGCATTTCTTGATGAGTTCTATCGGAAAATGAAATAAAAAATTTTGGGTTTATGTGCACTTTAAAGCTTAAGTGAAAAGTCTATTTGTTTGACTTGATTTATCAAGGTCTTCAGAATCATCCTAAATACTTAAATGCGTTTAACCCTATTTCAGCTGCCTCCACCCCCTCTAGTAGACCTTTTGTTATAACTCTGCCAGGAGAACAATTACTCCCCGGAAAATTTCTGACTTTTTGCTGCTACTTCTCACGCAACAACTCAAAAAGTTTCATAAACTATTTTGACAAATGAGGGGGGGGGACAATTCTCCGACCTGAAGTAAAAATCGCCAATTCTCAAATATTGATTTTTGCAAAATAGTAGCAAATTGCAATGTTTTGCAAAGATATTTTGCAGGGTAGCGCTAACTGATGTAATCTCTCATAAGTTTTTGAGTTTGGATGGAAATTGTGCTCCAAATTAAATTTTATCGCATTTTTCCTGATTTTGACTGATTTTGTCATTTTTTCTTCACCACACAAAAAAATGGTGTCGCAAGCAGTAATGACGACTAATTTAAGGGTAATTTCTATATGGTCATAAAGTGCATGCCTGGGGCTATTAGTACACCAAATCTGGTTGCTCAATCTTTTTCCAGCCAAGAGTTAGGTAGGGGGGAAGGGGGCTTTTTGCCCCTATGCCAAAATAGGACGTGTCAGATAGCCCAACCACTACAGGGTTAAATTGTATTAGTAAAGTTTCGCAAAATCTTTACAGTTCAAAAGCATTTACACTGCTTCAGAGCAAATTAATTCTACGGATAGAATGATCAATGGACTATTGATTAGCAAGGACATTGTAATTAGGATGCCGATTCGATAAACTTCTTTTACAAATGCAAATGAAAAGTTGTACCGGTAGAGTGTAAACATGATAAATGTTGCCATATGTCACATAATTTACAACTTATTTTGTTTGAAATCTTTGACCCTCTAAACGATTAGATTAAATTTTTGAAATAATTGATTTTACTGATTTTTTTCATTTAAGAACACTGTTGTATCGATTTTCCTTTCTAGTTGGATTTGGAACATTTACAGTGTCATTATCGATGTTTGAAGATAAGACGTTCACAATGCTACAAAGCATTTTCCCCGCAACTGTTAAGTTAGACCAAAGACTTTACTTCGAGGTGCAGGTCGGCACAAATGACACCAACCTTGTTCTTTTAATTGAGAGATGCTCTGCAACACCAACGACCGATAGAAATCATGTATCAAGCTACGATCTCATAAATGAAAGGTTTGCTTTTCACTTTTATTTCACGATCAAAATAATTCCCCGTCAATTTTAATCTTGTTATTGATGCTATCAGCCTAAAATCTCTTATCAATCGTTTGGTAGTAGAAGTGAGAACCGCCTAAAATAATCGAATTCGTAACCTCGGTTAACCCTATCTGACCTGGGGGGGGGGCGGATTCCGCCCCCCCTAGTACATTTTTGTTTACACCGTTTTCCACACGTGCAGCAGGCCTCTGATACTTCGTAAGTTTAACATTGTATCATAGAGCAATAAAATTACAACAATTTGGACATTCTATTTTTAGCCTTGTTTCCATGGTTACCAATTTTTCATGCTGCACTCTGTGAAAAACATACTTTGTATCTCTTTTAATCATGTTTAATTGGTCCAATTAAGTCTAAATTAAGAATTTATATATATTTTAATCTATATCTTGCATTTCTTTATGAAAAATACCGGGTGTCCCAAAAAAAAGGTAACAGATTTGATTGGGGTTAGCGATAAGAATTTAAGTTGAATCGACCTCTGATAAGTTTTGAAGTACTCTTAGATAGTTAACTTGAAGCTTGATACCTTATTTGTTGATATTGGTGCATCAAGAGTTGGAATATTAATCTAGAAAGTCCAAATTTGCCTCGTACTCCAAACCAGAGCTTTTGGGGTTTGGCCTAAGCTGTTAACTCGCTGTGCTGTGGAATCTCCTCAATCATAGCCAAGTACAAACAAGAAACCTCGTGCTTAGGAACACATTTTAGTGGAAATCTGGCTTTGACCTTCACAGTCAGATTCAAGAATTTAGCCCTGAAGGGACCCTTTTCTTATGATTCTACAAAAACTTTGAATTACACCTGCCCAAGAAAAGTTATTCATCAGCGAAATAAGTCCCGTAGGCTTTAACACATAGACTATCTTGCAATCTTCATTGCTTGAATGAAATGTTTTTTGCATCATCTCTCACGAAATTATTACGAAACAAGCAATCGTATATGCCCAAGGGAACATGAAAAATGGTCATTCGTGCTTGGCTTGGTGTACTTTTGTAAATGCATTTTGACTGGAGAAAAATATTCCTTGGTGACTATATTCATTAATTTGTTTGTTAGTTTTCATTTTTTTACGTTCTTTTCAAACGGGTACCCAAAGGACCGATCCTTGTCCAAACATTTCTTTGACTGAGGAGATTCCCCTAACCAGCGCGTTAGCAGTTTAGGCCAAAACCCAAAAGCTCTGGTTTGTACATGGACGTAAATCTTGGCTTTCGAGATCAATATTTCAACTGTTGATGAGCCAATATCAACAAACGAGGTATTAATCTTCAAGTTAACTATCGAAGAGTACTCCAAAACTTATTTGGGATCGATTCGACTTATAGTCTCATCGCTAGTTCCCATCAAATCTGTTACCTTTTTTTTGGGACACCCGGTAAAGTTTCATGATCTTTTAGAAAGCTTTCATTTATATGACGTCATATGACATCATAATGATCATCATGCTCTAGCAACAACAACAACATCGCTAATTGGATTATGATTTCAAATTTTCATTGTTTATATAATGAACTACCTTTGTGCCAAGTTTGGCTGCCATATCTCTTATGACAACAGAGATAAACAGGGGGGGCGGAATCCGTCCCCCCCCCCAGGCATTGAGTGTTTCAAAACACCCAGGTCAGATAGGGTTAATGTCCGTTAGCCTCTGAAGGCCTTCGTCCCATGAAGTTCCAAAATTGATCCCTTTATAAAACAGCAAATATACAGGGTGTCCGAAAAAGGTGCTCTAGTTTTAAATTTGTATAAATCTGAAAACATTTGATATATATGAACCGTTCTGGTATTATTTGAGAGATGAGACGCGTAATTTTCTTTTGAGTCTATTGCAGTACTAAATACTAAGAAACCTAGGGGTTCTCAAAGTTATAGCCAATTTTGTGCAGGTTTTCTTCACCTTTGCTCTACTGCTGTCTACATTTACGGTTATATTTACTGTCGGAAAACAAAACTAGTCCTCTTCTTAGTGAAAAAGAAGGTTCCAGGTTTCTTTCTTTGAACATGAGTTACTCAAATTACCAGAAATTTAATTGCTACCACTGATAGGGAGGTAAATTACTTCAGATAACGCAGCAATACATAAGGTCAAAATTGACCTTAAAATGTACAGAGGTAGAGAAAAAAAGATTATTGCCTTGTTTCTAATGAATGATTTAGCAAACTTTGCGAAGGCCATCAAAGAAGCTGCTTAATGTTCTGAGATGCATTCAATTTCAAAGCGGAAACCTGCATAACGGACCAAACTGTGACAAAGTTGATATGTTCACTGCAAACGGGCTAGAAAAACTGTGTTCTTCATAGCTATGGTTTCGGTTGCCCCCCCCCCCCCCCCCCCTCCGTCTTGCAACTTGTAAGATTTTAAATGTTTGCAAATTTAATGAATTACGTTCTCAGATTTCTAAAAGTATTTAATTTGTTCTTTCTGGTCTATCTAGACAAGTCTTTTTAGACACTAGAATAACATTGGAGAATAGTAGAGTAAATAGTGAAAAATACTTAAAAATTTGCGTGAATTGTAAGGAACCCCCTGGTTTCCTAAAAATTCCCAAATTCAAAACAGCAATAGAGTGAACAGAGCATTAAATTTTTCAGCTTTCAAAAATTGCCCAAATAGTTCATATGCATTAAATAGTCTCGGACATATTCAAATTTAAAGTCGGACACTTTTTTGGGACATCCTGCATGAAATTTTTCGAACACAGACTATTAATTGCTGTTTCAAAACATTGGGCTGGCTGTGTGTGGGATAGCAATATGTTGCTACGAGACCTGTTTTTGTGCCGTCGTTACAACATTCCAAATTGACTTTTACCACATTGCCGAGAGAGAAGAAAATTCAATGATATTTTAAATTTAGTTTTCTTGAAGTATTTAGGAAACCAGGAGCAATATTCCTTGGGCTTATTCGATTAAACGGGTGAATAAACAAGCCAAACTTGACCATTATTCAGGGTTTCATCGGGGTTTCATCATGATATCATTGCGGTTTCATGTGTAAAACATTGCCCGGTATTGCCTTTAAGTCACAGGGACCTGGTACGGTCTTACCACGCAGAGTTGCAACCACTTTTCGAAGCAAACTGGGACTGTTCAACCTCATTTTCTGAAGAATTAATATCTAATCCCAAAAAGGAAGTTTTCGTTTACTGCATAAGATGAGACGATAAAAAGTTCATGTCATTTGAATGTTCCCACATTTGATGTTCATGCTCAATAGACACGAGCATGTGACCTCATTATATATTTTCACCATGTTTCAACTTAACTTTCTCAAATACCTCTACCGCTTTTGTAGATATAGTGCTACATTCTTGCTTTTTCTGAAATTTAATTGGCCATCAAATTTTAAAAGATTAATTGTCCTTGGTTGTACCACGTGATCTCCTGATGTCCTTATTTGGAGACTAGTCACAAAGAAAATATCAAGATCCTCGCTATGTTCGTGCAAATAGCGCTAGTGATAAAGTTTTATACACTATTCAATTGGTCTTGAAGAGTACTTTCATTATATATATAGTTTGTTTATATTTGCTAACATCAACAACTTTTGATATCCATGACGTCATTTATCTTTATGACGTCACAGAATGAATGAATTAGGACAATATAGCCTTAAACGTGTGTAGAATAGTGTCAGGTTTTTATTACCATCTATTTTCACTAATTAGAAGTCTAAAAATAGAAAATAATTCGCAATAGAAGAATAGAAGTCTCAAATAATCTATTCAATTGCTAATTGCTCTATTAGCAAGAATTGCAAGTCAAATTGGATTTTGTTTGTGTAGATATCTTTCTATATTCTTATTTACTACTTCTGGCTACAATTCTGCCTGTTATCTCATGTTAATCTGAACGAATTTTGCTCTTAAGCCTATTTTAACCGGGTAAAAAAAGTTATTTTCTACCGGGGGGGGGGTGTTTTTGGCCCCCCTGTTCGTCTCCGCTGGTATAACAGCTATGAAAATGAAACTTGCACTGTGTCATAATTGAACAAAAGAGAATCTAAAAATAGCATCAATTAATCCGTAGTCACGTGATTGGTTGCTAGGCAACCAAAAACAATGCAAATTTTGTGAAAGTCGAGCTATTTGCAAAAAAGGCTTATTATTAGCAAATAGCTTGATAAAATTGGCAAAAAACCATCCAAATACCTGCTTGAAACCATTAATTTGTAGTTTCATATGGCTTCATACGGATATTTGTGGTTTCTAATAAATTAACTGATTAAATAATGAAAATTTGATTCAATGCAAAATTGTTAGCTCAATAATTTTGATTTAAAACCATTAATTTCGCATTTTATTGATAAAATCAAGTACTTCATCGATATTTAAGGTTATTCCATCAGTTTTGCAAGCAAAACTTACTCATTCATTAGGAATATGACGTCACAAAGATTGATGACGTCATAGAAATGATAAACTGCTGATGTCTGCAAATATGAATAAATTATATATCAAATGAAAGCACTCATTGAGACAAATCGAATGGTATATATATTGTTGAGATTTAGATAGAAAGATTTAGAAAGAAATTAGAGCCGTTTTAAAGAATTTCTTCGTGACCACTCTCCAAATATGGGCATGTGGTGGTCACGTGGTCGAACAATAGGTCTTGAAATTTCTATTTTCTAAATACCAACTAAATTTTAGGAAAAGTCAAGACGTTTCAGCATTGTAGGTAGCATCGTTTAGGAGCTATTGAAAAAATCCGATAGGGGGGGGGGGCGAAAAACGCCCCCCCCCGGTTAAAATAGGGTTAAAGTCAGTAGCTCAATTTTATCCACTTTACCATTGTTTTTGGTTGCCTAGCAACAAGCAACGTTTCTAATTAGACCGCTATCGTTGTTTTTGTAAAGCTAAATTCCTGAAGCACATTTGGCTTAAGTTTGATTGTTATATCTTTTGTAGTTGTGAAAAAGAGAATTTGTTTTGCCATTTCAATTCATGTGACTATACTCTTAACCCTATCCAGACTAGGCTTTTTGAAACTCTGGGGAGACTAGGGGGGGGCACAAAGTGCCCCCCCCCTGGTTTTTCTCAGAGTCACAAGTGCTAGAGACTTGAAACTTGGCACAAGTAACAAACATGATAAAGCAAACAAGATGATGAGATTTGTTTTTGTTTATGTCACGTGATTAAGTGCTGACGTCAGCAAATGTTGCTAATTTTGGTGTAAAACCACATGTACTTTGTCGTGTTGTATCTCCAAATTGATAAAATATATCGATGTGATATTTGAAACATAGAAGGATTACTGTACCCAAATGTCCTTCATGTGCTATGTCTACAGCCTTCCCTCTAAAAACTTTTCGCATCACTATTTTAGTTCCCCTCAGAACTATACCATCTTCTGTAAAAGAGAGTTCTTTCTCTATTTGTTTGAATGCTTGCAGATCACTGATACAGTAATTTCATTGAAGTTTCCTTTTGCTTTGATTTAGTATGGACCACTGTCTACTGTGCAAGCACTCTTTTAGCTTCTGCATACCGAGTGTCCCAAAAAAAAAGGTAACAGGTTTGATTGAGGCTAGCATTAAGACTTTAAGTTGATTCGACCCCTGATAAGTTTTGAAGTACTCTTCGATAGTTAACCCTACCTAGACTAGGCTTTTTGAAACTCTGGGGAGACTAGAGGGGGGGGCACAACCCCTGGTTTCTCTCAGAATCATAAGTGCTAGAGACTTGAAACTTGACACAAGTAGCAAACATGATAAGGCAAACAAGAAGCTGTGATTTTTTTGTTTATGTCACGTGATTAAGTTCTGACGTCAGCAAATGCTGCTAATTTGGGTGTAATCTCCAAATTTATAAAATATATCGATGTGATATTTGAAACATAGAAGGATTATATCCTTGTAATTCTTATTTTGAAATTTTTGCTTTGTAACACTAATATTTTTGCTGATGTCAGCATTTATTTATTTTTTGCGAAAAAAAGAGCGATTTTGGCCTAAAATTGATTACAAATTGCTTTTAAAAATAGCAAAAATGCTAAACATACATAAAAAGACCTGCTGCATCATATTATGGCACTCATTTTTCTAAAAATGAAGCATAACATGGTTTTTCGTCAGTACGCATGCGCAACAACCAATTTTTGATGACGTCATCAAAAATCAATAAACTATATATCAAATGAAAGCTTGTTTCAAGACGAGTTCAACAATGTTTGTCTCATTGTCATAGAGCCAGTGGTTACAAAACTATGACTTAAAAGGTATTTATTTGGTGGAGCACTCAATTTAAAGTCATGTGTTGACCCCCGGAATCAGTGTCAAAATTTTTGAAATTGACATGAAAATATGTCTCATAGATAGAAACTAAAAGTCACAAAAAACTAGACTATTCTAGAGATACTCGACGACCGGTGTGGAAAAGTTTACTAGGGGGGCACTTTGTGCCCCCCCTAGTCTTGATAGGGTTAAGAATGTTTGGTATTATTCTTCATTTTTGTATTCATAACATTACCTCTTCATGCCCGAATGATCAAGAGACCGGTTAACAATTCAACTCATTAAATGATAAGTTCATTAGGGGGTAGCTTGAAGGCCTTTGATACAAATTTGAAGTCAAGACAAATATAGGGTAAATTTTTGGCTGGGTCATTTGGCGCTTCCGGGAAGTCAAGATGCAAGATTAATTCAATGAGCTTGTCCTTAAATAACACCTTGAGACAATATGGTTCCATAATAGCGAACAAGGTAAGACAGCAAGCAGAAATTGCAAAAATAACACCTCCTTCAAAAAGTTGTCTATTGACAGTACAAATTAGCCATATTTCATTATTTTCGAAAATGCTGAAAGCGATTTCTTTCTTCTTTAAGGGAAGGTCCCTTTTTGTACCGTCTGCAAACAACTTCAGTTTTCTCCCTATCAAATTGAGCAAAATGGGAGTATTTTGATACGTCTGCCATGTGTATGCCTGGGTCAATGATTGTAAAACATAATGACAGAGGAAGGATTTGTCTATGATTGTTACCCCGTTGCTATCGGTCTGAAAGCCAAAACAACTTAGGTCCACATACCTCAAGTTACCGGAAAGGCCAATGCCGCATGAAGATTTAATTTCACACAAACCAAGGAAACCCACTGTAAACTGTTGGATGGATGGATCAATACATCTGTTATTTGATGTTTTGAGACTGTGTTGGAATATTTTGCACTGGACTTAAAGGACTAATCTTGCCCGAAATGCACTCTCTAACTTGCCTAATGTACGCATACCAGACACCTAGCTAAACTATATGTCATGGATTGAAAGTGTTTACAACTGTATCTTAGTAGCATGACATACATGAAGTACTTACATGGGCCATTAGTACTTAGATGGGTCACTACGGGCATTAGTTGTTCTCTCTTAAAACGCAACGTTGAAAGAATGATAAAGCTCTCTGGGCCAAATTGCCCTTCTTAAAAAGAAAGGTATCGCACAAACGCATGTCCAGTAAATGTTAAATTTTATCCAAATGATTGATCATTTAACTAAACGAAACCGTAGCCATTTTAAGATGATCACGTGATTTGAAAGACCTGTATTGATTGACTAGATTCCGTTCATCATCTTTGAGGGAATGAACATGCTCGTTCACTCTCGTTAACCCTATTCTACATGGGTAAATCAAGCACCACTTTCTCATGGGGGGGGGGCTAAAAAGGCCCCCCCGGATTTTCTAAGCAACCGTAGTGCCTATGGCAACGCAACTTGGTAGACATGATTACCAAGCAATTACGATTCTAAAAATAGCATCATGTGCTAATTGGTCACATGATCCGTTGCTAGGCAACGCAAAAACAATGGAAATTTGCTGATTTTGGCTCTCCTTCTAAAAACGTAATATTTTCAACCATATATAGTCAATAAATAACTTTAAAGTTATAAATATGATATATATTGAGTTTTCTTAAAGAAAACTGTCAAAAGTTCTATTTTTGGAATTCTATTGTTATCACAGCTGTCAATCAAAGTCATTGTTGATACCTAAGCAAATTAGTTGATGCTTTATTGGCATTTTAAATACGTTTTTAGTAATAACAACCATATGAAATTGATCTTGAATTCTTAATTAGTCAATTTTGATCATAATACACTAATTATTTCATATGTTTATCATAAATATGACGTCATATAGAAGTATGACGTCATATATCTTAATTTTTGCTGATGTCTGCAAAACACAAAAAGTTCTATATCAAATGAAAGTAGACTTCAAGACAAACTGATTGGTACCAATTGCATTGAAAGCAGATGTGTAAGAGAAAAGTTATGCATGTTTTACTGATTTTCTGAGAGACCTGTTGCCAAATATGGGCATGTCATAGTCACGTGACCAATTATAAAACAATGAATTATTGTTATTTTGATGCAATATTAAATTTGATTAAAAGTCACCCAAGTTCCAGTGTTTTATCATGCTTAGTTTAAGAGTAATTACAGGAAGTATGGTTGGGGGGGCCTTTTTTGCCCCCCCCCCCATGTAGAATAGGGTTAAATACGTTATCGAGATTTTTGGAGAGAGGATACAAACGCATGCGCACGGTGAAAACGTTTGCTGAGAACAGTGCCGGCATACATGTTGCCAAAAAGGTAGATCCACGTGTAAGCCTCACCATTGCTTCTATTAACTTTACAGATGTGCTTCTGATACTACAATTCAATTCATTTCTGCGACACCATCACACAAGATGAGATTCAGCTTCATGTCATTCAAGTTCTTCGGGTATACATACGTTTATCTTCATTGTCAAACATTCATATGTCACAAGCAATCATCGGACTCTCGCTGCACATCTGGTTGTCAAGGAAACAACATCAAACGAGTTCGAAGGTCGGTATTGTTGGAATCAGATGAAATGGGATTGAGGTCACTGAAGACGAGAGGTAGCGAGGAAGAAGAAGTCAACGATTATCCACCTTCAAAAACTTACAGTCTCAATATTGGACCCTTTGTAAAAAGCAAAGATACAGCAACCGGTAAGTCGTGCATAAATCAGCAAAAATCTTTAATCTGAAATTCGTTATGCTAAATGGTCTAAGCGCTAGCGATGATCCACCGATTTCATTGGAAAGGAAGACAAAATGAAATAATGTCGTACCCATTACATGTCCAGTTTTCTTATCTGAATCATTGCGGATCATTTGAGTTCATAAGTCAGTTCATTGTTGCCTAAGCGGTAGAAACCAGAAAGAACTGGCATGGCAAAAGAAACGTTGTATGGATTCACCATTAATTTTCCTCACTCAAAGTCAAATTGATCAACAGAGATAAAGTTATGATAGTTGGCATGCATAAAAATTCTGCTTTTCTCGTTTTCCCTTTCCCCAGAAGATCGATGCGCCGTTGTCCGTGCTCTAGAAGGCCTAAAGTAGTGTCGCCCATTATGGCCGATGAGCAGGAGAATGAATTTCAGGGGACTAGGAACTAGTAATCAATCATTGAAACCCAGCAAGATAGTTTGTGTACATCTCTAATCGAATCTGCTAGATTTGTCAATTTCACGCTTCTAAGTATTGAGATGCAGTCTTTGGACCCCAAAAACGCAGCATTGTATAGAAATGTACGCCAAAAACTCACCCGTGCTTGCACAAGAGATAAGGAAAGATTTACAGCAAATCGAGCCATGTATTTGATTTGCCAAAACTCAAAGTTCAAGTCAATTCTTATTTAATTTGTTTTGCTTAAAGTGCTCAGTGATAGACAAATTACAGTGAATAAACAGTTCTTCTTGTAAAAACTTTTCACCGCTGTGCATTGTGAATTATTTGCCAATCAGTTATAATGGGCGACGCCGAGAGAAAATGCCTTTTTACCCCACCTTCCAAAACTTCAAAAGAATTGAGACTTGAGAATTATGTAGAATTGAGTGATCTGATTTAAACGTTCACACTTTTTTTCCCAATTAGTTAGTGATATTACCAGTTTACTCGGATTTTTCATAAAAACCTCCTTGACGATCTAATTCAAATGTTATCGACGACATGGGCGTAATGGGCGACAGCACTCTGGTATGCATAATCCAGATTCGGATGAAGAGCTTGATTCTCTAAAAGCATAACTAAGAAACGTGGATCATGCTCATGGTGGAATTCCAGTCGACCCTTCTTATTTTATGTATATATGAAATATGTATGCAAGCTATAAGAACGATGTGTTCCAACAAGCTGATTATTTTTTAGGAAATCATATTCTGCGGTGAGAGGGGGGGGCATCATCAGTGCTGTGGGGCTACGGCTTCATTTTAAAACCATTGCTTAGAGCTTCTTTAGCTTACTCTTTTATCAAATTAAATCCATGTCTGGGTATTTGACACTGAGGATAGATCAGATGTAAGGGACTTTCAGGCAAGATATTGATTACTATCATCAAAAAGTTTACTATTCTCGAAAATTATGCCCCCCCCCGCCGGCCCTCCTTCACTGAGGAAAACGGTCTGCTTACTATTTGTGATGCAGAATAACGCAACTGGTAAATCATATCACAATATATTCAATCATTTTAGCTTCTGGCAAGCAGAGGGATGCAAAAGGCTCGTTTACCTTTGCTCATGGCATGATTCTTCTCAATGCAATGTTAGCCACAACTTTAGGCCTATTCATCGCAAAGGCAATTGGCAAGAAGACGAGAAGGACAAAGAAGAAACAGCAAGATGGATTTAAAACGAAGCAAGACAATTTAAGCAAGTATTTTAACTCACTTCAATAAAGTAATAAGCACCACACGAGCACATCACATGCACCTACAGTTACCTTGTTAGTTACGATATGCGATAGAATTGTATCGTTTTGAATTCATATTTTCCTAGTTTAGGTGCAAAGGGTTCTTCGCAAAAATCCTCCCAGGTTTGAAGTATGATCTGTTAGTTCACAATTCACTAAGTAAAGTAGCAAATTATGTAGTTTTAAGAAGCTGAAACAGGATTTCTTAACAAAGCTTTTGTTTTTAAAAGCTTCTCGAGTCTTTACGGAGTTTGATTCAAAGAATAAACCGACAAAATTGTATATTTTCCATCATCAAAAAATACTTGCCTTCATACAAGACGCATTTATTCTCTGCTCGATAAGAATGAAAATTAATAGATCTTTCGCAGTCTATATATTATGTAGTTCTAGCTTTATTCATTAAGAATACAGTAATGTTCACTTCCAAAACTGCAAAAAGGTAATGGATCAACATCCATTAACTGTCATCCCAACGGCACCTGCCTTGTATGAATTGCGTTTCATTTGCAGTCCTGTTTTGGTGACATGGTACACAGGGCAAATGCTTAGGGTTACGTAAGTCAGGCTTATCAATTCCAATAATGGTGCCTACATGGACGTTGTACAAACTTGATAAGATAAATCAGGCGCTAGTTAGACATTACAACTTGGGAGTGCATATGGAAATGCGAGTAAAGTGAGGTAACATCCTTTTTGTCTTGAATCATGCCCGGATGTCATGTGATGTCATGTGTTCAACAAAATGACATCCGGGAATGATTCAAGCCAAAAAGGCAGCTAACTAACTTTAGTCACATTTCTATTCCCATTTCTCGTGGTTTAATGTTTAACGAGTGCCTCGCTTCTTTTATCAAGTTTGTACAACGTCCTTGTAAGCACCTTTATTGGAACGTATAAGCCTGACTTATGTAACGCTTTAAATGTATGCATTTGCCTCTGGGAAAGAATGTAAGCTAAATTACCTACGTCTCGCTAATTTTCTACTCACTTCGTTCGAACTGAAATTTGTAGCACATACCACACATGTAGCTACTAAATAATCCAATATTTCTGCAAGATTCAATCAAATTGGGACAGCAATATTATTCAAGTTCCTTTGCCTATCAGAGCTCAGCACTTGCTAGAGCCTTTAGAAAACTGTTCCTAAAATAACAGGCCACCGGAATGAAGAAAAATAAAATATGCATACAGACTGCAAAATCGACGATAAGGAACAGCGGGAGCGAAGCAATCCGTACTGAAGCAGTGTAAACAACCTTGTTACCTAGGAATTTTACACCCACAGCCGTATCCTGCGTGGCGTTGAGGCCGCGGTTAGTTGAAAAGGTGTATAAAGGTATTTTGTGGTCAGTTTCAGGAGTAGGTGCTGCAAAATTGGCAATAAGAAACAGCGTGAGCAAAGCAATCCGTACTGAAGCAGTGTAAACAACGTGGTTTCTTAGGAAGTTTACATCCAAATTCTCGCTCCATGCCTCGTGCGGTATCGAGACCGTCAACCGTCATTAGTTGAAAAGGTGCATTAAAACCTTAAAAACTGTTAGGGGTCAAAAGAGGTTATTGCGGAGCTAAACTGTGGAACAGCCTAGAAAAACAAAACATAAGATCCTTTTTGGATGATTACAAAGTCCGTCCTGAGCTAAGCAAGCATAAGAATAACTGAATATTGGTGGCTTCATGACCCCGAATGATCGTTGATGCTGTTTTTAGCTAAAGTCAGAGGGATGATTGTTGCTGCTAAAGTCGCCTTCATTAAAATATCAAGCGCCTTTCATAAGGACTTGAATCGCCTGAAAAGCAATATTTTGATCTGTATGTCTAACGTGAATGATACGCAAAAAATCAAAAGTAATTACCCCCAGTTTGCTTAGTTTGTGCATGAAACTATTGGCGCATCTGTCTCAAATTAGATGTCATGTGAGATTTACGATAGCGCAAAATTACTTATGCAGAACCCTACAGAGCGTTTCAATTGTTGCTATTCGCGGGTATTTAATTTGAGACAAGCAGTCACGAAGATAACCTCTGTGCAGAATCGTATGCATGAAGATGTTTTGGTTCAGTGTGATCATGTGCCTTCCCCCCAGTCAATGGCGTTATTGTTTTCTGGGATTCTGCACCTTTCCTCTCAACTTCACCTGCGACGTTTGCATCTGTGGCCGTGTTGGAGAGGGGTCCTTCTATTTTCGGTGATGCTGCGAGTGCTAACTTCTGTGCAGACCGCCAGTTATATCATCCTCTAAAGTTCACTTATTTGCATAATGAGTACTATCAATAAGTGACTTGATTCATTCGTTCTAGAAAACTATTGTTTTAAGATAATTAAGTTGCTAATGACGTAAAGAACGTGCTAATTCTGGGTAAATTTGTTGTTGTGCCAGGTTAAACATCATGGTGATTTATCCATCTTATGGTGTCAAATCTGTCTAACATGAAATAAGCCGACGTCAAATGTTGCTATAGGAACGCGGGAAACTTCTGTCTTGAGTGCGCTTTCTGTGCGCTTTCTTTATTTCAGTGCTAATTAGCAAAGGTAAAACGTTAATCAATTGCTTTCACGAGCGTGACTACCTTACTTTCTTCTTATTTTCTTGCTTCACTGACTGACATCTAAGCCCCTTCTTTGATTAAAAAGTGGAATTGGTACTCAAAAATATGGCTTTCCGGGGGGTTGGTGTTTTTCTCCACCCTACCGGATTTTTCATAATAGCTTCCAAAAGATGCTAGCTATGAAGCTGAAGCTCCTTGACTTTAACTAAAACTTTATTGTCTATCAGAAAATAAAAATGTTAATACTTATTTCTTGACCATGTGACCATCACATGCCCATATTTGGAGAGTGGGCACAAAGAAATTATTTAAAATGGCTTTAATTTCTTTCTTTGTAACTAAATCTCAACAATGTATATATATATACCATTCGATTTGCCTCGATAAGTACTTTCATTTGATATATAATTTATTCATATTTGCTTACATCAGCAGTTTACTATTTCTATGACGTCATCTATCTTTATGACGTCATATTCCTAATGAATTCGTAATTTTTGCATGCAAAACTCATCGAATGACTTCAAATATCGATGGAGGTACTTGATTTCACCAATATTATGCGAAATAAATGGCTTTTAATCATAACTATTGAGCAAACAATTTTGCATTGAATCAAATTTTCATTATTTAATTATTTAATTAATTAGCAACCAAAAATATCAATATGAAACCAAATGAAAATACAAATTAATGGTATCAAGCAGGCATTTGGATGATT
Organism: Aurelia coerulea; assembly: GCA_039566865.1. Taxonomy (NCBI): domain Eukaryota; kingdom Metazoa; phylum Cnidaria; class Scyphozoa; order Semaeostomeae; family Ulmaridae; genus Aurelia; species Aurelia coerulea. Next base: position 26,218,996 of record CM076943.1, on the reverse strand, counting down.
TTTGCCAATTTAATCCAGCTATTTGCTAATATTGGTCCTTTTTGCAAATAGCTCGATTTTGTCAAAATTTTCATTGCGTTTGGTTGCCTAGCAACCAATGACGTGACTATTGTTTGTTTGGTGCCATTTGTAGACTCTCCTTTGTTCAATTATGATACAGTGCAAGTTTCATTGCCATAGCTGTTATATTCGCGGAGAAAATCAGGGGCGGGTGCGAAAGTAATTTTTTTACCCAGTTAATTCCATAATGGTCATCTTGAAGGTGGTTGCAGAAACATAATAATCAATAGATGTTAATGTGCTTTTGGATAAAGCATAATTTAGCAAGGCCGGAATCACGAATTTGAGGGAGGACGCGTGGTTTTTGTAGAACATGTATACACGTATTTTCTTCATAAGAAACTGCCCATAAGAAACTCATCAACTCTCAGATCGCCAAAATATTAAGAAACTCCAGTACCGAGAAAGTATACGTTGGAAGGAGACTATCTACTTTGATAAAGGAAGTCCTTGGCATATTTCTCTTTACTTTCACTCGTTTCCTGTATCATATTACTCGTAAGGTACTTCAGTAATGTCTAAACATTGGAAAGGCTGCTCCAGAAATATTGTTTTGAAATGCTGACGGAGGGCACAGGTAGTGAACATGAAGATTGTTATGGAGCCTCTAAGAAACTCGTAAGAAACTCTGAGTACTCAAAATCTGATAATTCTAAGAAGCTATCAGTACTGGCCGAAATTCTTAGTTTCTTATAGAAAATACGTGTATGTCGTTCTCTCTCTGTACGTTTTGGAAAAAATGATCTTCGATCTTGTGTTTGAACGAGTTGATATTTTTTGTAGATTTTAAATCAGAAGAGAGGCTATTCCATATTTTTGACCCCAAATACGACAGGCATTTTTGGCCAGCGTTACTTTTGTGAAATGGAAGGTTTAATAAAAACTTTGATCTTCGTTTTACTCAGCTTTGGTCAATTGGCAGGAATATTTCGTCAGTATGAGCTGGAGCCGTTCCTTTGCAGAAGCGCCCGGAGGGGGGTGCCCCCCCCCAATATTCTCCAGGAACACTTTTCTAATTCGTCTAATTCCGGTGTAAAATTATTGGGGGGGGGATAAGGCCGATGATCTTTGGCAATTATAATGTGAGTATCGGTTTGTACAATTTTGCTCACTTATTGCATTTTCCAACGATCTGTAGGCACTGACTCGGAATTTTTTTTTGGTCGCAAAGACCCTAGACCCCCATTCTATGTGCCCTCCGAGCTTGCACATCTCAACAACATAGCTTGTGAAAGATCTAAGTCAAGATCATTTTCACAAACCAAATGAGGAGAAAGTAGTTCTGTATAGGATGGGTGGTATGGTCAGATTCTTTCGGAGAAATGATGGAAACATTTTTTTCTTACGTTTTTCGTTGTACCAGCACCTCTAAGGGGACCATTATGGAATTAGGGTCATCTTGACCTTTTAATGCTATCCCTGCCACTGTAATTAGGGGTGTTTTTCCTTTACGTTTTTAACATTATTTATTGTATTGTATCTATTTTATATAACTTGTGAATAATTGTAATTGTGGCAAAATGATACATACATACATACATAGTGAATGGGAGAGTCGTTCTAAGCCAATGTATAGGTTGGATTTTTGAAAAATTTCCGAGACAAAATATCACAGAACTGTCAAAATTTCAATTTTGAGGCCAGGCAATTTGGATTGTTAGAACGGTTCTGGGACAAATTATAGTGTGTTTGCGCAAAAAATTTTCCTGTGGTGGTAATTCATAAAAATACTGTTACCTAATTATGAAAGTTTTCAATTGGGCACTAGTAAAGATGGGATGCATTCTAAACCAAAGAATATCATATTTTTACAAAAATAGTTTCCAGGGTATGCTAATTTAAACAACTGTTACGAAATGATCAACAATTCTATTTCATCACCAGGTAACATGTAATCGGTAGAAGTGTTCTAAGCCAAAGTAAAGGGCGTGTCCCCGAAAATTTTCCATGAGTTCCATGAGTTTGAGAACTTAGTCATAATTTCATAGATAGATTTGTCTCTGAGAATAAAATTGCGATAATTATGAAATGAGATCCGCGATGAAAATAACCAACGATTTCAAAATCTGTTCAATTGCGCTTATATAAGGGGCTACAAACTAGGCCCCTTATATGTGTCAATAAGACAAAATGTGGCTGGCTGAAGGAGAAACATTTGAGGTAAACTTAGGCCTTATGATCATATGAAGGTCCAAAATTGGTTTCGTGGGATGCTTTTCATTTCAAAATTGTATCAGTTATTAATTAGTTAAGAAAAATTTGACAGCATTTTAAGGCAATCTAAAGGACGTTGCTGCAAAAATTTTCTCGTGGGAGTACCCCCACACCCCCCTATCTTCGCTCACCTTCGATCTCATCATGGGAACTCATTAAAAAATCTGGCTAGATCCGCCCCTGAATATATATACTGAACTTTGAAGCTTCTGCTGGTCCCGATGTCCTCTTTTACACAAACCATATACTTCAGATTTCTAAATCTGAGAGAACTTGACATCCCTTCGATAATTCCATTACGGAGTGACGTTTTAGACTCGTTGCGGAAATTTTTGGAAATTCGAAGTTCGTCGTTCAGTCGCCGGTAGGACGTCATTTTCTAATTGTGGTACCCTACTTGTGTTATTTCAACAGACTCATTTATCTTTATGTCAACCTAAAAGGGGGCGTCGGCCGCATTTACGGCCAAAGTAGAGGGCGTGGTCCAAGAAAATTTTTCTGGGGCTCCGCCCCAGACCCCCTTGTCTTTCACCCCCAAATAAAAAATCCTGGCGGCGCCACTGTTCCTTTGAAGAATTTCATTATGTTTGCACATGTATTTTGATCAACTCTATTCTGTGTTGGGAGCCAATTTATATCTTTGAATTCTGTAGCCGAAACATATGTTGTGTTTTTTAAATTCAGAAGAAGCGAATGCATTTGTTCTGTGCTGATTGGATTTTTTTTTTGCATCCTCTTACTCAACGTTAGGAACCATGAGGTGCAGAATTTGCAGAATTTTGCATTTGCACCTGTTGATTCAAGATTTTAAAAAAATGACATACAAACACTCACACTTGCTCTGCAACATGCGCGAGCATAAAACAAAATCTTGCCTCTTGCTGATTATTGATTAAAGCAATGCTAAATCAAAAAAGTTTCGTTACTTCGAGTTTCATAACATCTCGCAGAGTTTCGTGATTTTTTGGAAGAGGCAACTACCGCACCGTTTCTCATCAGCAGATGTTCCTAAAAGATAAGCGGTAATTGGTGTGTCCAGGTTTCCCCAATAGCCCAGTAGTCCATCAGTCCACAATGCGCGTTTTAAAAGACTGCTCGTATCAACATAACATTCCTTTGATGCCAAATTCTTTTACGACATAATAGAAGGTATGTTGTTATGACGGGACAGCAAGGAGTGCATGACTTGTTGTCGTCTTGAATGTAAATAGACGCGGTGAAGAGAAGCAAACTTCCGTGTAATTGCAGCAGGTATCATGCTTTATAATATTCATATCATAAGTAAAACAATTTTTCTTGCTTTCCTTCTGTGATTTTATGAGGTATTCTTGAATCAAAATACGAAGATCTTTTGATCTTGCACATTCCCTTCAACAAACACAAAGGGTATTCTGACAGCTGAAAAAAATGGCGTCGAAGTTTTTGACTGAGCAAGAAGGAAATGAAAAATGCTCGTCCGATATAGAATGCGAAAATAAGCTATGGGGATGAAAGGCAACCGAAAATAAGGTAGTAATTATAGTAGTTGCTTTATCATATTGTAAATTGGATTGCATGAAGTTGAAATTGTGATTTTAAGCACCGAAGTGCTGGGATGTTTATGTGATGGGGTGATACTAATTACAAAACAAAGGTAAACATTTGTGCTTGTACGAATATTACAGGACAAAGAGACAGAAGGTAGATTTGTGATGCTTATTTCTGTTAGAAACATTTAATCAAATACGTTGCTATCCATTTTGAGGAGGCAGTCCTTATAATATCTAGTTCGGAGGTCTCAATGCTTTTGATGTGTCAGTACCAGCGATTGTTGGTAACTATTTGAATTATGGACTTCGAAAAAAGATATAAGGAGCGTATTGAACAGTCAACAAGTGATTGGCAATACCTGCATTACGAAATCGATGCTTTTATTTTCTCATCATCATCGCATGCATGCTGCAGTTGGGACTCTTTTCAGGCATGCATAACAAATTGCTTCGATGACCCTTTTGAAATAATACAACTACGCATTCCACAAAACAAAAGATGAATTTTTTCCCACTGCTATTACCAGGCTCGATGTTTTCATGAAATTTTGTCGGCTATCTTTAAAATGCAGAATCCGGAAAGCGGAATACGGAATCTGGAAAGCCGAATAAGGAATACGGGAAATAGGAATGTTTAACCCTATCAAGCCTGGGGTATTTGATGCTCTAGGAAGACTGGGGGGGCTGATTCAGCCCCCTGTTTTATTTCCGTTCTGAAAGATGTAGAGCCTTGAAACTTGGCATGTGCATAGTAAATCACGAGCTGAACCCAAAAATGAAATCTATTTTTAGTTATGTCACGTGATATGCTGATGACGTCACAATAAAGAATTTTCAAAGTCAATAGGGTTCAATACTAAAAATTTTAAATCGTTGATTGTGAGAAAACGAAAGGCAATAAGGACATGGGTCCAATTTTAGTGTATTCTATGGTCGAATAGCTTTTGCTTTGCAAAGAAAAAATTGTAAAAATTGATGACGATATGATGTGATGTGATGTGATGTGATGTGATGTGATGTGATGTGATGTGATGTGATGTGATGTGATGTGATGTGATGTGATGTGATGTGATGTGATGTGATGTGATGTGATGTGATGTGATGTGATGTGATGTGATGTGATGTGATGTGATGTGATGTGACGTGACGTGACGTGACGTGACGTGACGTGACGTGACGTGACGTGACGTGACGTGACGTGACGTGACGTGACGTGACGTGACGTGACGTGACGTGACGTGACGTGACGTGACGTGACGTGACGTGACGTGACGTGACGTGACGTGACGTGACGTGACGTGACGTGACGTGACGTGACGTGACGTGACGTGACGTGACGTGACGTGACGTGACGTGACGTGACGTGACGTGACGTGACGTGACGTGACGTGACGTGACGTGACGTGACGTGACGTGACGTGACGTGACGTGACGTGACGTGACGTGACGTGACGTGACGTGACGTGACGTGACGTGACGTGACGTGACGTGACGTGACGTGACGTGACGTGACGTGACGTGACGTGACGTGACGTGACGTGACGTGACGTGACGTGACGTGACGTGACGTGACGTGACGTGACGTGACGTGACGTGACGTGACGTGACGTGACGTGACGTGACGTGACGTGACGTGACGTGACGTGACGTGACGTGACGTGACGTGATGTGATGATGTGATGTGATGTGATGTGATGTGAATAAATATTTATACTCGAAAAATAAACCCTTCATCATCTAATAATACATATATACAATCTTATATTTCAAAGGCAATGTAGTATCTAAATTGTTAATATTGCTGTTCTTCCAGGGGGTCGTGTTTTGAAATGAACGTTTTTGATCAGCCAGTAGGTGTGCTTTCAATTGTTTTTTAAAGCAACCAAGAGTTGAGGCCTCTCGTATATCAGCATGCGTACCGTTCCATATTGTCTCGGGATCTGTAGATCATGGCAGTTTCTTGTTACATAGCTTTAGTGCATTGATCTTAGCTCAAACTTATCCCAAAGGCTTTCGGGGCTTAGCTTACTCATAATCTTATAGGTCATAACTGACCGATCAAAAGAAATAAGTTTATTGACGTTCAGCCAATCACAGGACCAGTTGTCATTTAATCTGGCACTTTCGATTATCGACTGGGCTCTATTTTGTAATCGTTGGAGAGTTTCGAGTTTTCTTGTTGGAAGACTGCCCCAGATTACATCTGCGTAGCGTAGGTGACTTTCAATAATAGCGTAATATACACTACATAGCTTCGACTGAGGGAGAATATTTTTCAGTTTCTTCAGTGAAGCAAGTCCCCAACAAATCTTGTTCTTAACAGTTTTAAATTGCTCGTCCCATTTCAGATTTTCATCAACCAAAACCGATTTGGTTTTGGAAACTCGCTTTATTTCAGAGTCATTCAACTTTAACCCATTCGGTATATTTACAGCTTTTGTTTTCCGAGGGTGGCCTATGACCAAGTACTCTGTTTTTGAGGGGTTAGGACTTAGCTTATTTACTCTCACCCATTCAGAGATGTTAAGTAACTCCTCTTGCGCATCCGCTACTAGTTTTTCGATGTCATTCGATGCTATTGTCACAGTAGTATCATCAGCATAGATATTTGCCTTCGAAATCTTAGGCTTCGTTCAAAATCATTTAGATATCTTATGAAGAGAAGGGGGCCTAAGCAAGAGCCTTGGGGTATGCCGCATTGAACTTCTCTCGCCTTAGATTTTTTACCGTTTAGGGAACAGTATTGCTGTCTATTATCAAGGTAAGATTTGAACCAGTTTCCAGGGATCCCTTTGATGCCGTATGCTCTCAATTTTTCAATCATGATTGTGTGATCGACCGTATCGAATGCTTTCTTAAGGTCCAGAAAAATCGTCACATTCAGTTTTTTGTAGTCGATATTTTCTACCAAGAATCGGTGCTACAAATCAAGGATGTCACAGTGGAGTATAGTTTTTGAAATGCAGATTGGTTTCTTGTGATCACTTTATTTGCCGCCAGGAACTCAAAAAGCTGGTCATGAACTATTCTCTCCAAGATCCTCGAGAAAACCGAAATGACTGATATAGGCCTATAATTATTAACATCTTTCTTAGCACCTGACTTAAAAATAGGAGTAACTCTGGCAATTTTCCAAATATCTGGGAAGATTCCACCCATAAGCGATGAATTAGAAATCATTGTCAGATGTTTTGATACCAGATCCCCTACATTTCTAATGATAGTTGTGGAGACCTTATCTGGATCTGCTGCTTTTCCATTCTTCAATTTTCTAATAGCATTCGCCACATAAGTTTCATCTACAGACTGGAATACCATTTAATTTGACTCTGAATTGATGTAGCGGAGGCAATCATCACCTGGCTTAGAAATAATCTTCTCCACCAGTTTTGGACCAACCGAAACAAAGTGATGGTTCATTGCCTCCACTACATCACGCTCTCGTGTTAGATATTTACCATCTATTTCTAAACTTGAGAGTGAAAATGTATTAACATTTTTATCTAGGACTTTATTTATTGTCCACCACATTTTCTTAGGGTCTCCTTGTCTCCTATATTTTCTTCGATTAACCCATGGTAATAATCCCTGATAGAAATACGCATCTCATTTGTTACTTGATTACGTATTTGTAACTGGAGGAAGAGAAATGGTCAATGAGTGTTTTGCTTGTTCGTTGCTCTCCAGAATCTGTCGTTTTCATAGCAACCCGCGTATAACTTTTTATTAACTGTTCGAGTTGGTACTCGGAGTAAACCGACTTGAGCTGCTTAGCATTTGTGTTTTTGCTACATTTGAAATCACAGTTGGTGTCCCCAATCAAAATAATTTCCTTCTCTTCCCTATCTAGTTCTTTTAAAATCCCCCTTAGGTTTTCAAATGCATGTTCATCGACACCAGCAGTTGGGAGTCCATACCAACAAACAAGATGAAAGGACCTTGCATGGACATTTTGAGAAACTTCAAGAGAAATGAGATCGAGTTTATCACTGTTTAGCTTAATGATGGGTTCTGGGAGATTTTCCTTTATATACAATGCTACTCTACTATTGCTATTTCTATCATTTCGATATATCCTATATCCTCCTATGGAGACTTCAGAGTCTGTTACATTACTGTCAAGACGTGTCTCACTAAGGCCAATTATATCAATATCATTATCATGCAGGATGATTTCAAGTTCAAGTTTATGTTTTCGAAGGGAAACTATATTCAGGAAAGCAATTTTGAGACCATTTCTCTTCCTTGGACGAAAACTACTTCTGTTGATTATATTGTTCCTAGGGCTGATACACCCCTAGCAATATTTAATAAACTTACTCAGATTACCGGAAAATTTTCGCACCCCACCGTCATTAAGGTGTAAACCATCTTTCCATAAATTGCTGCATATGATGTTATCGTTATTAATAAAGTCCATACCTCTAATGCTCAACTCTTCACTAAGGAGTTCGTTGACTTTTCTTGCTTTCGCATTCAGAGTCTGGTCGTCCTTTCTTTTAAAAATAGCAGAGTATGCCACGCGTGCTGATGGATTCTTTTTCTGAACTTTTTCCATGGTATTTACTATGACTTCCGCTAGATCTAAGGGTGACTTGTCGCGTATGTTGTTTGTCCCCTCATGTACTATGATGACATCAAATTCGTCGCTGGTATCTGCCTTTTTCTTCACTTCTTCGATTTTCATCCCTGGTTTGAATCGGACTAGACTTCGACATCTCTGTGATCATTTTCTAATTTTTCACCATTCACCTGTCTAAGTTGAGAGTCTCCTACCACTAATACTTTGAGCTTTTTTCCAGTAGTAGAGCTTTCATCTCTTTTTCTTGCTCCTCAAGTTTCAGTATTTCTCGATTTGTTTGCCTGCAGTTTCATCTTGTTTTTATCTTTAGCATTGTTTTTACTCTGCGAGGTTTTGTTTACATTGCCGTCCTTGTTTCTATTCATTGTATCAGCCTTTGTAGCAATGGCTTTGTTTTTTGCCCGGCCTTTGTTTGATTATCAGATGTTTGTTGTTCTTTTGACAATGCTTTCCCATTTTTGTCATTGTTGTGACGTTCTGCTGTGTTGATCGATTCAGATCTTATTGCTATTGTTCTTATTTAATCTCTTTGTTCTGGGTTATTCTGTGACAATAGCATGTTTTCAATTTTCAACTTCAAATCTCGATTTTTGTTTACGAGAGAAAAGTTTTCCATTAATAAATTACTGGATTTGAGCCTTTTAGAAAACCTGTTTAGATTCAAATGTTCGGGCCCAAAAGCTAGACACCACCCTTGGGTACAGGCTTAGAATTACACAATTGCTCGTGTTCAATTTCTATAAGTTCAAGAGGACTGTATAAATTTAATCAAAGTAGAAAGAAAATAAATCAGAACTTCGTCACCTGAATTTCACCTCAGTTATCAAACTTTATCATCCACAACAACAACTAAAACGGCAACAATTCTTGAAAATAATTCGCGTAAATTGGATATATTTCCATTCGAGATAATTCAGATTTCTTTCTTCAACAGCAAATAACAAGATAACAAGAGTAAATTCGAGAGTAGATTCGAGAGTTAATCCGTTCTTCGAGATAAATTCAATATTCAAAACTTCCCTTTCTTGCCGTGTCCCTTTCAGATTCAATTTCGTAGATCAATTAAAAGTCATATGACAAATGTCAAAGTTCAAACTTCAAAGGGAGGGAACCTCGATTTCACACAATTTCTTACACTCCCCCTTTGACCAGCGAAGATCTAGTGTTCTTTTTCGAGCTGGTCAATAATGTCAATTCTTTCCTTGGCGATAACTGCTGCTTGACGCTTCGATCTGATCAGTTCAGGTTCTTTAATAATTTCGGTAATTTCTGGTTTGTCCTTAAGTTCTTCTTGACTTACTTCCAAAGGATATAGTTTCTGGATTGGTCTCTCAATACGATTGCCGTTGGCTAGATTATACTTCCACGTAATCTTCCTTTCATTGAGGTAGTTTCGAATTCTTGCTGATTTGAACAAAGTGATTAATTTCTTTGATGCGGCCTTGAAAGTTTTCGCGTTGTCAGTCAACTAGACGAGGAACTCCACGACGACTAACGAATCTCTTAAAACACAACAAAAATGTTTCCGTTGACAAATCTGGAACAAGCTCTAGATGAACCGCTCGTGTGGTTCCGCAAGTGAACAGTGCTAAATATACTTTCTTTGATGATCTGGATTTAGATTTGACATATAGAGGTCCCGCGAAGTCTATTCCGACAGATGCGAATGGGTGCTCCTCTTGTACTCGAAATTCCGGTAGTTGACTTCTCTCTGGTGCTCGGTAAGATAATCCTTGTATCTTCTTGCACGTGGTGCACTGATGAACGATTTTTCTGACTAACTGACGACCTTTGACGATCCAAAATCTTGATCTCAATTCTGATAACGTTTCTTTGGGTCCATTGTGCATTACTCGGTTATGACAATGACAAACAATCAGGGTAGATACATGATGATCTCTTGGTATCAGAACGGGATATTAGGCTTCAACACTCAAACTTGATCTGGACAAACGACCTTTACATCTGACGATGCCATTTTCATCCTTGAATAGTCCTAGATGCTTGTTCAAATCTTCTAATTTCTGATGACTGAATGGTTTCTGCAACTCATGAATCCAAAGCTTCTCTGATTTGTCTATTTCGGCTGCAGTCAGTTGAATTTCGGGCTGAATGAGTTTCTTTCGACAAGCATTTATGAACCGTATAACATACGCTGTTACTCGTAGAAGTTTACAATAGTTGCTGAATCTTTCGCTATCGATAACTCGCGATATGTGAGCTTCTTCTTTTGTTTGATTCAACAAAACAGTAGATATTTTCTCTTTCTTGCGATCGAGTTTCATTTCATCAAGACAGTCTCCTGGGGTTTCTTCTTGCGCGAGATCTTTTGGCCAATTCGATGAATCCTTTTTTAACCAATTTGGTCCGTCCCACCATACTGAGTTGGAAACGAGTTTGGTTGGATCATATTTTCGTGTTGGAATATCTGCTGGATTTTCTTTACCAGGACAATGAGACCATATGCACGGTGCTACTAACTTTCGGATTTCTTGAACACGATTTTCTACGAACAACTTCCATTCCTTTCGCTCTCCTCGAATCCAATAAAGTGCTGTTATGGAATCTGTCCAACATTTAACTACTTTAACATTGACGAGTTAGCCTACGCGTAGACCCATTATCCCAAAGGAGGAAAGGGTCTACGAAACAAAGAGCAAAAGCTTGCTACTGAGGTTTCTAGATTTCTGGAAACTTAATTTATGCAGCCTTTGTTTCAGCCATAGAAATATTTCTATTTCTATCGTTTCAACGCGTTTCACAACTAATTTGAAAAGGGTATTAGAATGAGTAATTGGGCGGCCGTAGCAAGCCTTTGCTCTTTGTTTCGTAGACCCTTTCCTCCTTTGGGATAATGGGTCTACGCGTAGGCTATGACGAGTGGGCTCAATGTTTCTTTGACGCTGTCAATCAAACGAGCAAGTATCAAACATGACAGCAACTCTAACCTTGGAATGGTAGTTTTGGATAAAGGCGTAACTCTTGATTTGGATGCTACTAGACTTACGCGACTCTTTCCGTTGATTGTTACTTTGGCGTAGACTGGTGCTGCGTAGGCACTCTCGGAACTATCGCAAAATCCAAAAAGCTCTACTTCAGTAGGCTTCCCATCGATTGATCCAAAGTAGTATCTTGGTACTGAGATTTCTTCCACTTCGTTTAACTTCGAAATAAGTCCCGACCATTCTTCACGAAATTTGTCTGGCATTGTTTCATCCCAAGATAGATTTTCCGTGAACAGCTTTTGCAAGAAGACTTTCAGTTGTGCTGTCACAGGCGTGATTAAACCTTGTGGATCAAATATCTTCGCAACAATCTTGAGAACATTTCGTTTTGTTGGTGACAATTCCAATGCGAGTTGTGCTAATTCTGAAAATTTGAAGACAATCATGTCTCTTTCACTATCCCAGTTTAGACCTAAAACTTTGTTCTCTTCAATTTTATGATGCCCTTCACTTTGCTGGAGAGTCGTTTTTGCAAATGACTGATCTTCTTCAGAAAGAACCTTCTCGATTTCTTTTGACTCTGTGTTTATAGCTTCCAGCTGTTTAATTCTGGACATGACTTCCTCTGAATTTGATTGCCATTTCCTAAGATTAAAACCTCCGTTTGCCATCAACTTCTTAGATGTTTCATACAACTGTATCACTTCTTCAACGGAGTGTCCCCCTGAATTTACGTCATCGACATAGAGAGAATTCATCAGTTTATCACAAACTTCAGGGCACTCTTCCCTGTATCCTTCGATGTGTCGTTTCAATGTGGCATTAAGCAAGAACGGAGAGCACGTGATTCCAAAAACGACACGCCCAAAACGATAAGTAATGACTTTTGGTTCAAGAGCTTGTGCATCCTCTACCCAGAGAAACCGTAAGACGTCACGGTCAGATGGGTCAATTGCTATCATTAGAAATGCCTTTTCAATGTCCGAAGTTAATGCAATTGGATTCAGACGAAATCTCGTAATAATTTCTGATACTGTTTTTAGCAAACATGGTCCGGGGTATAAACATTGATTAAGTGAAACTCCCGAACTGTCTTTTGCAGAGGCATCATAAACGAGGCGAACCTTGGTGGTTTCCCTATCTTGACGAATCACAGGATGATGAGCGAGATAATGGGTTTTCCCAATCACACTTGCGCTATTTGGATCCACCCTTTCGATAATTTCCCTTTCTTCTTGATCTTTTATTATAGAGTCATATTCCTTCAAGAGTTCTGGTTTTCCCTTCAATTTAGAGAAAAGTCCTTGGAAACGTTTTTGGCTTAACTGGAAATTATCAGGGAGAATGGGGTGGTCATCTTTCCAGGGCAACTTTACTTGATATCGACCCCCTACAAACTCGATTTCTTCTTCAAATGTTTCGTAAACAGATGATTCCCCCTTTTTGATTCCAAGACTTTCGAGTTTCCAAAAATTTGAGACTTGATCTTCAAGAGATTTATCAACAATTTCAGTTTCTTGTGTGACACTCAAAAGGTGTGTGGTTTGGGCTAAATTTGCATGTGTTGACGAAATGTCTGGGCAGTTGGGCACTGGGCCTGACAAAATCCATCCTAACATGGAATCGAGTGCAACAGGACCATTTTGCTCCCCCTTTATGCATCCTCCGGTCAAAAAATGCCAGTAATAATCGGAACCGATGAGGATGTCCACATTTAATTCCTGTCCATTTTCGGCGGGAAAATCGGCGAGGGAAATCCCCGAGAGATGGGTATAATTTTGTGCTGCAAAATTGATGGGTTGACTTTTCAAAGGTGCACAGACAACAGGCACAACATAAGCATTTACGTACATATTCAAGCTGTTGTACGGACTTCTCACGCAAAATTGAGTAATAGCGCAATTTTGCAATTTTCCAGTATCTTCTCCAAATGCATTTATCGTCAAAGTTTCGCGAGAAACTGTTGGAAGGGCTAAAGAGTCCCTGAGCCGCTCTGAGATATAAGACCGTTGACTTCCAGAGTCAAATATCAAACGTGCAACGGTCGATTGCTCGGGATTTTGAGCCTTCGAAATAAACCCTTTGGCCGTCTGTAACAAGACAGAATTTTTGACGTCAACAAACATTGTTGTAGTAGACGGGCCAACATTTCCTGATGTTTGCGCTGCTTGATTTCCTTTGCTTTCATCAGGCCGTAACTGATATTGATTATTGGTTGACTGCAGAGGATTAGGCGAATTAGCAGGCATTGAAAGATTACTTGCATGATGGGCGAATTGAGGCGCATTGTTTACGCAAAGACTTGCATGGTGTCTTTGTTTACAGTGAAAGCACCAAATATTGCTCAAACAATTTCTGGAAAGATGCCCTTTCTTCAAACACACAAAACAACGACCTTGTTTTCTTAAGATTTCCTTTCTTGCTTGTGGATTGGAAACAATATTGCATTTTGCTGAAGGATGCGGTCCCTTGCAATAAGAACAAGTTATTTGTCCCCCACTGTTTACTAAGGCAGATGTTGTGTAGTTAATGGGGCTTCTATTTTGATTTAATTTGTTTTGGCCTAAATTCTTCTGTGTGGTTGACTGCCCACACTGTTCCCTGGCTTCCATCTCTGATTTGAAAACTTCCAAAACATTTTCTAGCCTCCATTCATCTTTACTAATCCTCCTGGTGATCAGTAATCGAATTTCCTCTGGAATCTTTTTCATGACCATGGGCATTAACAAAGCTCCATATTGGTTCAAATCCACTTCAAGACATTTTAGACTTCTTATATTTACCTCCAATTCGTCATATAACTTTCTGAGATTTTTTAGATCTTTTTCTGAGGATACTTGGGGTAAATTTGTCAAACATTCCATGTGAGCATCGATGATAGTTTGCTTTTGTGCAAAACGATCTTGAAGAATATCAATCGCTTCCGCATAATTTGCTCCTGTGACCTGAATTCCTGAAATGGATTTTGCTGCTGCGCCTTCTAAGGGAGATTTTAAATGCCTGAATTTATTGGCAGCTGACAGACTTTGGCTTTTATGAATAATTTCGAATGAGTCCCACCATTCTTGCCATTTCTTTGGATCACCAAAAAAATTTGGAAACTGAATATTTTGGCAGTTTAGCTGCACTTTCAGAACTATTAGAGCCTGAAGCAACAGACAAAACTGGTTGTAAACTGGAAGATGTGGCGGCATTCTCAGTTTTTAAAGCTGAAATTTTTGCTTCAATTTCGACGATAATTCCGTGTATTTCAGATTGAAGCTCTTCACATTAAAAAACCTCATCTTCGATATCCTCTTCTTTAATTTCTAGAAATATTTCTTGATCGATTTCTCTCAAAAGTTTCAGTTTATTGTTCAGTGTCAAAGAGTGTTTTTGTAGAGTTAGAATTGAAGGATGTTCTTGACGTATTTCGTCACTAGCTTCTCCACAGATTTTCTTGGCATGAGCACGATAGCCTCCACGAATTCTAGTCCTTTTTATGCCTGGATTTTGTGAAGAAGTTCCAGTTGTGTCCGATGCTTCACTCCCTTGCGTCTGCGGCATAACGTAGCAACATAATCAACACAAAATTTCAAAGTTCAGAGTTCAACTTCAGAGTTCAACAACGACAAGAAAAACAACAAAGTTCAATAACAAATTTCAACAACAAATCCGGTGAGGTCATGGACCATTTTAGAAAACCTGTTTAGATTCAAATGTTCGGGCCCAAAAGCTAGACACCACCCTTGGGTACAGGCTTAGAATTACACAATTGCTCGTGTTCAATTTCTATAAGTTCAAGAGGACTGTATAAATTTAATCAAAGTAGAAAGAAAATAAATCAGAACTTCGTCACCTGAATTTCACCTCAATTATCAAACTTTATCATCCACAACAACAACTAAAACGGCAACAATTCTTGACAATAATTCGCGTAAATTCGATATATTTCTATTCGAGATAATTCAGATTTCTTTCTTCAACAGCAAATAACAAGATAACAAGAGTAAATTCGAGAGTAGATTCGAGAGTTAATCCGTTCTTCGAGATAAATTCAATATTCAAAACTTCCCTTTCTTGCCGTGTCCCTTTCAGATTCAATTTCGTAGATCAATTAAAAGTCATATGACAAATGTCAAAGTTCAAACTTCAAAGGGTAGGAACCTCGATTTCACACAATTTCTTACACCTTTCATTTTCCAGAAGACTATTTAGATTATTGATAGCATCAGCCATCTTTCCCAGCGAGCCAGCCAGCCCAATTATGGCGACCCTCACATCATTGCCATTTTGTTTGTGATCGCAATCTTGGGATTTCGGTTTGGAAGAGGTAAGTTCTTCAATTGCATCGCTATCCTCTGCCTGTCCGTGATCTAACGTATCTTTGGATACATAAAACGAGTCATTTCCCTTGTGATTCTTAATGATGATGTTTTGGTTTGCGATCAATTTGTCCACTGTGTTCAAGACTAATTATGTGACTAGACCAATGCCCTTGTTAGTCGTGAGATGCAAAACTATACTTTCCTTGTCTGGTCGCTTGCTATTCTTCCTAATTTCGCAAATAGCTCTGATTACAAGGTCTTCTGTTGTTTTTACTTCCATTTCTGATTCCATCTCTGACGCCAACATTCAGGAAACCTACTATTTTAGAGTAACGTGCTGTGATCCCTCGTCTATGGTATAGCGACATGATCTAAACATCAAACATCAATGCTTAACCTTATAACTTGAATTTTAACATTGAATAAACTTAAACTCTACAGTTGTGCCAGGAAAGCATTAGGGAGTAATTAATGACCATATTCTTCAATAATATCATCCGAGCAGCATGCTGAACGCAATAGTGTTGGTTTAAAACGACTTTATCACTTTTGAGAAGCAAAATATCTTTTGGACGCATGACATGGCTTGAAGCACTTGTGTTGCATATTTCCGTTCGTAGCAACCCTAGCTATGTCCAATATTCTTGGTTGTCACAAAATTCAATGTATGACTATCTGTCTCACTTATGACCATCAGAAAACAGGGCTAAGTATACTTTTCAATCAATTTCGTTGATTTTAACGCAATGGAGAATTATGAATCCTCTGGTTTTGAGGCAGCCAATAATTTTGGCTGTCTTGCTCCATAAATCAGCAACTAGCGATCAGATGTACTCAAACTTGGTGCCAACCTTTAATTTGAGGTCTCTTCTGTCAAGAATCTTAAAAAAAAAAATTGGATTTATGGAAGCTCCGCAGAAGCCACTTAAACAGCGCACATGTTTTGGGACACCCTGTATAAGAATGAATTCAAATCATATGCGCAGGCACATGAAGTCATACAGTAATGATAATGATAATGATAAATCATAACCACTACAATGCTCCCCTTTTTAGATCTTATCGACACGTCCATGTTCATAGTTCTCAAAGTTCTGAGCAGTTGACACTTTCAAGTTCGATGGTACTTTAAATCCAAATCTCGATACAGGAATCTTGGATCTCTGTGGTCTCCTAGGTCTATCATCGACTTGATTCTTTTCTTGTTCATTCTCTCCTTTCCCTCTTTCATTGTCACTGATGTCTTCCTCTTCATTGTCGTAACTTTCTGCTGTTGAAACTTTCTTGACATGCGAGACATTTCGTGTCATCATATGACGTTGGTATTTCGCGACTATCTTTGCTCCCTTTTCGCTCATGTACAATGAATCTTTCGGGGCTGAACTTTGGTACTAGCTTATGTGTTCTCTTTTGCAGACAAATAACTGTATCTCCTTCTTTTATCTCTGACTCTTTCGCATTATGTTTCTTGTCATAATATCTTTTTTTGGGCTTTCTTTTTCTCGATTTTTTCCTTTGCTTGCTTATGCTTATTTAGTACCTTCTTTGTTGGTAATTCATGGAGTTGTCCTCGAATTGTGCTATTGAATAAAAGTTCACACGGAGGTACTTTAGTGGTTACATGCAGAGTTGTTCGGTTTGTTAGCAGAAATCTTTGGAGTTCTTGTTTCCAGTTCTTTCCTTCTAACTGTGCTGTTTGTAACACTTTACCGATTGGTTTCATAAAGCTTTCGACGCTCGAATTTCTTTGAGGCCAGAGTGGCGTACTTGGTTTCCATTCCATACCTAAGGCTTTATTGTATCTCTCGAATTCATTTCCATCAAACGGAGGTCCATTATCGGTCTTTATTTTTATTAGAATACCATGTGTTGCAAATATACGTTCTAGCTTCGGAATTACTGCCGGTGCAGCTGTAGAATCAACGATTTCGATTCTGGGAATTTCGAATGAAGGTCCGTTACTACCAATAGATATTGCTGTGTATTTGTAATTGGTCCATGAAAGTCAATTGCTACGGTATGCTTTTCCAACGGCTTGACATACGACACCATTTTCGACTATTTCGCAAACTTTTTCATCCAATTTGGGAAACCAGATTTTTCTCTGATTAGACTTTTTGTCTTTTCTATTCCCTGGTGTCCTACATGGCATAACTTTGTTGCTCTATTTTGAAGGCTTGTAGGAATCACAATTCTACATCCTTTCATGATAATATATTTGGTTTTATTTACTGTTAAGTTCTTCTGCACATCTCTTGTATGGTTGAAAATACATCTTTTATATCCCATGTTCATGATTCGATAGCTTTCCAAACTTTTTGTAACACTTCATCTTTACGTGTGGCATCTTTGACTTCTTCAAGTGTCATTGTTTTGCAACTGTATTTTCTATGATGTAGTTCACATATTCTTCGGCTATTTGTTCTTCGTTAGTTTCTGACTGACTCTTGTTGATCTGATGTAGACTCAAATAGTCAGCTTCGTTTTGCGATCCTTTCTTATACCGGGTGTTTCAAAAAAAGTACCCCCCTTTTGACTGAACAAGGTAACAAAACGATAACATTTCCAGACTTTTTGAATTCATGGCTACATTTGTTGGTCTTCAACTTAAATGCACATATAGTAGAGGAAAATACTAGGAATCCGTGACCAATTTCAGCAGACCTTGTTTTGAAGGTGTTTTCTATATCAGAAAAATGTGCTGAACAAAATGGGCTTGGGGGACCCTCTCAAAAATTTGAGCGTTTTTGGCCAGGGGGTAATGTCTGAAATGGGCCTAATTTTCTGAAAACATCAGCATAATAATCTAGTCTATGCTGTAAAAAAGTACAAAATTGATATGAAATGAACCAATTCAAGGGCCATTACCTATGAGATATCATCCCTTGGCAAAAATACCTCATATCACATTTTTGACACAAATGACACGCGGGGTGTTGCACCCCAACCTCCACTATTTCAATTATAATTGTTATGTTGCAGTAAGCTATACTATGGCCATTAGATGCCGTTGAAATACCTTGCTTTACAACCTGAAAAGGAGGGACTTAAAGTCTGGATTTTAAAATCTAGCCAAATGCTATTTCCAGAAACTTGAGAACTCTTATCCAGTCCCCCTAGAGAATATCATTTTGGACCAAACTGACAAGAATTCACCATAAGTGCTTTGTTAATGCAGATGTCCCTAAATTTAGGGTGAATCTGCTTTTTGCTATGGTGAGCACAGAAAACTCTTCTGCACCATAATTTGCATTCAATCAAGTGCAGCCAGTTGCGGAAATTATATTTTCAAGTGGGAGGTATACGTCGAGAACTTGGTGAAATTTTCTGATTCAAACTTAAAAATTTCCAATAAATCCATTGTTTTGCTTACTTTCCAGACCATTTCGTGAGAACTGAGGGCAGTTGCCCCCACAAACCCCTTAGTTTCTGCCTCTGAGTACCTCTTCTTTTATCAAACTTATTAAAATCAACCAATCGATCAAAAATTGCGCTTCCAAGCTTCCTTTATTTAGATTTGAAATTATTTTCTCTGCAATGAAGAAAGCAATATCAAATTTTTAGACACGACAAATCATTACAAAAACATGGCCGAAAGTTGCGCAAGTTTCTTTTCACCACGATAAAGCAAGTTTGTTTTATTCAATTTCTCAATACATTTTCAACAGATACATTTTCAATATAATTTCTAATTTCTAATTTCTAAATGTTCTGCAGACTCCCCTCACCTCAACTTATGTACAGCCGCTCATGTTTCAGTGTATGGTTTTGTCTTAGAGTAGTTGAAAAACCTTAATTTTTGAAAGAAATTTCTCAGCAAAGCAACAAGATGTAATACGTACATACTTGCAATATTGTACCATAGGAGCAGATTACCCAGGGGGGGGGGGCACTCAGCACATGCACATACGGGGAGGTAAGTCCGATATTTTTGGGTCAGAATATTGCCGAAAGTGATATTTTTGGGTCCAAATAAATTGAAATTATGTTTTTGATATTTTTGGGCATCAAATATTATGAAAATGGTATTTCTGGGTTCTTTAGAGGCAATCCTGGCCTCAATTTGCATTGTTTCAGGGTCTTTTATATTCGTTTACAGATGTTAAGGTATAAAATGAGCTGATATTTTTGGGTTGTAATGAAGCTAAACTGATATTTTTGGGGTTCCTGAAAATTTCTCGGACTGACCCCCCCCCCGTATGTGTATGTGCTGAGTGTCCCCCCTGGGCAGATTAGTCCATGGTACAAAGTCGGGACCGTATGAAGCATCCTAAACATAGGGGCACAGCACTTCAAGGGTACTCTCTTTTTTGAAAGTTCATCATTTGCTGACGTTGTTCGCATGACACTGGCAACATCAAAGCTTCCAATGGTTGCAATGGGTAAGGCTAACGTGTGCATAAAGGGACACCAAAAGAAACTGGCTAGAACTGGATAAATGAAATACGCACTCTTTATCAGAAACTTGGGCTAAGGTTGGTTGGATGTCCCTTGGAATCATCTAGCTCCTTACGGATTGCTTAGATTTATAGACTTATAAATCACATTAAAGTCCATCGAATTGCTTTATTATATCGCATGTCTTCTGTGATGTGAGCCTTCGTGTCACAAAATTTAGCGCTGTTTCAAGCAGAAAGTGCGTCAAGAGAAGGTGGGAAGTTTTTTTATATGGAGGGAGAAACGTTTTTGCAGTTTTGTCGGAGACTTGTTGTTTCATATGTAAATTTGCTGTAGGTTAAATCGCAAACGAAGCCACATTGGTTCTTGAGTCATTGGTAAGCGAATTATTTAGCTTCAAAATATGTACTTAATCTTTGAAGCCTTTGCAGTCTCTCCAAGAACTCACTACGAATTATGTGCAATGCATGATCACTGAAATTCTTATTGCTGCATCTTATCCGTAGCGATTCTATCGATATTTCAACAAAGGTCAATATTCTTCGACCAGATGAATGCAGCTCTGGCTCTAAATAAGATACGTGCCTTTCTATATAATAAACAGTACTCTGGAGGAACATGCTACATATAAATGGCAAAACAAACTCCTCAAAAACCCTACCGACCCCGCTGACGGAGTTTTGTCGTTCACAATTCTTTGGAGTCTTTTGAATACTTCGTCTAACGACCACAGTGACTCAAGTGGTTGCAAAGACCTACCGTGGCTATGATGTACCAGGCTTAATGCAATTTTGGCAATTTAATTGATGCCTATGACCTTTACTACAGTAAAAACCCGCACATAAGAACCTTAGATTTTGAACTCAGCCTGTTTAGGTTCTTATGCAATGAGGCACATCTAGTAATCAGGGTGTAGGTTCTTAATATAAGAAAATAAGTGAATCTAAATCTTAGCCAAACTTATTTTCACTCTTGACCCTATCCATTTCAACCCAATCTTACCCCAGTTTACCCCTGCATGCCCTGCCCATCACAGTTCTGTAAGAAATGTTTTGGAGTTCAAGAAAGAGGTTGATTGGCAAAAATGTTGCATTTATTTCCCAATGAATGAATAAGACCCTTTATTAAGAACCTACTTTAGATATTAGCCTGAAATGGTTCTTATTTATTGGGTATAAAATATATTATTTCAGGCTGTAGGTTCTTAACAGATGAAGTTTCTTATGTGCGGGTTTTTACTGTACTGAAGAGAAGTTGGGCTGATAAACAAACGATTGGTAGTAATGGGCGATATTACTCTACTTATCCATTACAAATTTATCTTTACAAGTACTAAATCAAGCGAAAAACTCTCCGAAGGAGTTCCAAAGTTTCTAAAAATAGCCTTTGGCTAGATTTTAACGTCCAAACTTGTAGTCCCTCCTTTTCAGGTTGTAAAACAAGGTATTTAAACGGCATCTAATGGCCATAGTATAGCTTAGTGCAACATAACAATGATAATTGAAATAGTGGAGGTTAGGGTACAACACCCCCCGTGTAATTTGTGTCAAAAATGTCATATAAGGGCATTTTTGCCAAGGGATGATATCTCATAGGTCTTGGCCCTTGAATTGGTTCATTTCATATCAATTTTGTGCTTTTTTACAGCATAGAGTCGATTATTATGCTGATGTTTTGAGAAAATTAGGCCCATTTCAGACTTTACCCCCTGGCCAAAAACGCTCAAATTTTTGAGAGGGTCCCCAAAGCCCATTTTGTTCAGCACATTTTTCTGATATAGAAAACACCTTCAAAACAAGGACTGCTGAAATTGGTCACGGATTCCTAGTATTTTCCTTTACTATACTTGAAATCGACCACCAAACACCGGAGATATCGGTTCACAAGGTCAAAATTTGGAGTGCACTTGAAACCAGAGGTTTTGAGAAATGGCCAGGCATAATTTGACACCAAACAGGTCTTTTGCAAACGAATTTTCAACTTTGACCTTTGCTGTGATCCATCTACAATTAACACACTGTGTTTCTTTGTGTCAAAGTAGGCAATTACAGGTGATTGTGTAAGTTTCTTTTTCAACTGGTTAAATGCTCTTTGTTCTACTGTGGTCCATTTGAAAGTATTGTTCTTCTTTGTCAACTCTGGAAGCGGTTATGTCAATGTGGCATAATTTGTAATATAGTGACTAGTGCTCGCCATTCCAAGGCATCTGCGCACTTCAGATGCATTCTTTGGCAGTGCACTGTTTGACAGATGTTTTGCTCTCTCTGAGTCAGGTCTGGTACCTTTTTCTGTAAAAATTAGACCATTAAATTTGATTTCTTGTTGAAGAAACTTGCATTTTTCTCCTTTCGCTTTGATATTTAGATCTGAGAGGCGTTTTAGGCAAGCTTCCAATGCTATGCCGTGCTCTTTTCTATCTTTTCCAAAGATGATGATATCATCTGCGATATTCTTTACCCCTTGAAGGTCACTCAAATTTCGTTGCAGAATATTTTGAAATACTTCTGCTGCACTAGATGTACCGTGGTTAAGTCTTTTATACTGGTAAATTCCTCCGTGCGTAGAGAATGTAGTGATAAAGCGGCTTTCAGGCTCTAATTCAACCTGGTGATAGGCCTGTTTTAAATCGATTTTGGAAAAGTATTTTGCCCCATTTACTGCAGCCTTGAAATCATTTAGGGTCGGCATAAGGTGTCTTTCTCTTTTTATTGCATTGTTTGCTTCTCGCATATCCATACATACATATACGTGTTGCTCCGTCTTTCTTGGGAATACACACGATAGGTGAAGCCCAGGGCGTCGGCTGATCAACAACCTTCTCTATGATGTCCTGTTCAGTAAGTTTCTTTAGCTCTTTTGAGACTGCCTTTATCATATGGTAAGGTATACGCCTTTGCGGTTGCATTACCGGATTCACATCTATGGCAGGCGAAAGTCACCACAATTAGATAAACCCGGTTTATCACCAGATAAACCCAGTTTATCTGTGATAAACCTGTGATAAACCCAGTTGTTCTGTGATAAACCCACTTTATCACCAGATAAACCCAGTTTATCTCAGATAAACCCACTTTAGATAAACCCACTTTATCACGAAAACCCACTTTATCTTCTGATAAACCCAGTTTATCAAAGAGAAACAGATAAACCCAGTTTATCTGAGATAAACCCAGTTTATCACCAGATAAACCTAGTTTATCAGAAGATATGGCACGCGAAAGTCACCACAATTAAACATAAGCAGATAAACCCAGTTTATCAGAGCAGATAATCCCAGTTTATCTGAAAGGCAGGCATGACATATCATTTTCAAAATGACTTCTGTTTCTATTGTTTTGCTCTTGCTGCTGTTTGTATCCATGGAAATTGTTGTTTCTCCCCATCCAAGTCGAGTTGAGAGGGCATTAGTGGCAACCATTGTGGCAACAGTATCCAAAAGAAATCCGTCGGACATTAAAAATGCAGCGGGGAAAATTTTGAAATCATACATTTTCGCGGGGATTACAACTATTATGACGGGGAAAGGAAAATGTTGGCAATCATCTATGGAACTTGCATAATTTTCGACCGGGAAATGAAAATTTCAACGGGGAAATAACAGAAACAAGGCAGGGAAAATTTTTAAACGCAAATATGGCGAGGAAATAAATTTTCCTGGAGTGTCATCCTTTTACCTTGGTAGGGCATCGTTTCAGCGGGTTTATTACTGGAGGGTGTAGTATACTGCAATAGATTTTATTCACTGCTACACTAGTAAGTTTCACAACTGCCAGGAGATGTCTCGGAGAACTACAGAAAAATCCTTACAGGGTGCAGTCAATAGTCGAAAGGCAGTTCTTTTTTTAAAATGCAAGTGCTGAAGTATCAACGCTTGATATGGCATTTGCCAAAAGGTTATCCAAATAATTGGGCTACAAGTCTGATTCCGCCATTTTGGCAGCATGTTTGACGACATTCTCAGATGATCTGGGCTTGTCTGAGATAAACTGGGTTTATCTGCTGATAAACTGGGTTTATCTAGTTGTGGTGACATGTCTGGTGATAAAGTGGGTTTATCTGAGATAAACTGGGTTTCTCAACAGATATACTGGGTTTATCAACAGATAAACCGGGTTTATCAGCAGATAAACTGGGTCTATCATGAGATAAACTAGGTTTATCTGTGATAAACTGGGATTATCTGCATAAATAGTGACTTTTTCAGATAAACTGGG
This sequence comes from Aurelia coerulea, assembly GCA_039566865.1. Classification (NCBI taxonomy): domain Eukaryota; kingdom Metazoa; phylum Cnidaria; class Scyphozoa; order Semaeostomeae; family Ulmaridae; genus Aurelia; species Aurelia coerulea. The sequence goes on along the minus strand of CM076943.1, from coordinate 26,194,747 downwards.
TTTATCTGGTGATAAAGTGGGTTTATCACAGATAAACTGGGTTTATCTGGTGATAAACCGGGTTTATCTAATTGTGGTGACTTTCACGTGCCATACACATCGTCTCTTATGTGTAATTTTACTCTTTGTCCTTTCCATTTTCCTTCCCCTTCGAAAACAGTTCGATATTTATTCAAAAGTCGTTGAATATTTCCGTCTGTCTGGCAAGGACATTTGTTTTATTTTCTGTGGCTTCTGTGTGATCAGCTGTAATTTCACTCTTTTAATCAGATATTTGCGTTTCATCGACTTTGTGTACTAACTGGATTAGCGTCAGTTTGTGGGCAGTTTTTCAACTTAGTAAATTACCCCCGGATCCTTCGACGACATAAAATTGCGAAACTGTGTTACGCGATTTTGACTTAATCATGACACTAAAACAGCCTTCCAATGGAAGTGGTGTCCAAGATCCTTATGCAAATATTTTGGTCTTAGCTGGCTCTAGCTGTGTCTGATGTTGCAAACTTTCATAGGTCTTGGAATCAATGATGTTAACGGTTGCCACCGTGTCCACTAGAAATTTTAAATCGAACGAGTCATTCAATTTCAGTTGTGTTTTTGTGGAAACTTTATTTTCTCTATCCCCTGCACAGGGACCGCGCAGCGGTCTCAAAGTGGGGGGGCTGAGCGGCGAGCGAAGCGAGCTAGAATGGGGGTCCGGGGGCTTGGCCCCGGAAAATTTTTTAAGACCACGCCCTTTAGAACGTCGGAAAAAGTCCTTTTCAATAAAAGACTTGACTATTTACGTCCATATTTACATACAGTGTGAGTTTGGTTCAAAAAAGGGTTTCAATTACTATGAAAAGAGACATCATCGTTACAACGAACAAAATTAACAGCAAAGCGTTTCTTCTCATAAAAGCTATTACTACTCAAGATCTGTCAGAGCAAACGTGTCGAAGTTGCGATGCCCATTCTAATTTTTAACGAAATCGTTAGCTATATCCAAGAGGGGCATCGTGTTTGCTCGTTGTTTATGAAAGTTCAATATCGCTAGATTGCTGAAATTTGCTTGCTTCATATTTGAATGAAGTCAGGTTTTGAGATATCTAGCCATTGAGAAGGTCTCACAGCAAATGCAGCAGTTGCGTGTGTGAAGATATTGAAAATTTTATATTTGTGAAAGATTTTAGACCTATCTTTGAAAAAAGTGGGGGGGCTTTGGCCGCGAGCCCAATGGCCGCGCGGTCCCTGCCCCTGCATAGGCATATTCATCATCAGAAGAGCTTGATAAATCACCCTTATCCTTTGTAATGGCATGAGCTTTTCGCTGTCTGCGTTTTCACTTCACAAATTTTGACTCTTTCTTTGGTCGTGTTGACGTGTGCGGCTCTTTACTTTGGAGGGGTTTCCTCTGAGGCGTTTCTTGTTTCTTACGACAGAGTTTTGCAAAATGTCCAATGAGGCCACATGAAGAGCAAACTGCATGTTTTGCTGGGCATGGTTTGTTTTTGTGATGACAACTGAATCCACATTTGTAACAGGTATTTTCTGTATGGATTTCTTTGACGTGTAACTCTTGGAAGCTTTCGTCCATACCAGACGCTAGAGCAGAGCTCATTTCAGCTTTTCTGCCATCGATCAGCATGTCTGTAAGCTTGTAATCTGGTTCTCGTATGGCTCTTCTCCTAAGTCGAGCTGACTTTCCATTACACACGTTCTGCATCTTAAGTTCAAAGTCCTCGTCTTGAAATTTGCAATGTTTTGCAAATGTGCGAAGTCGCGTGTGAAATTCATCGATAGTCTCCTCTGTCTTTTGGGTTGCCTGACGAAAATTGTAAATTTCGAAGATTTGATTTTTGTCTGGCTCGAGGTGTTTAGTTAAGGCATCCACAGCTTTTTTATAGTCTTTCTCCTCTCCTGTATCAGGTAGAGTTTTAAAAATATCATAAAACAATAAACGTCGGGTTCTGCTTGATACAAAAGCAAGGCTCGTTGTCTCTTTGGTTCTGTGATGTCTGCGGCAGGCAAATAAGTTTGAAATCTCTCCAGCCAGCGAGCTCCTGCGTTTGTGATATCACTTTTTGGTTCGAAGACAGGCATAGGATTTATGTTATTTGCTGCGGCCATCTTACGTTTCTCTTCTTTCTCCTTTTAACTCGTCACCATTGTAAACTTTGTAAGTATGAGACAAACACGTGCGTTTGGGAGACTGCATAGCATAAGAATGAATTCAAATCATATGCGCAGGCACATGAAGTCATACAGTAATGATAATAATAATAATAATAATAATAATAATAATAATAATAATAATAATAATAATAATAATAATAATAATAATAATAATAATATCAGGCCCATAGAAAAAGATGATATGAAAATACCATTAGTGCTAACTTATCACCCAGCCATGCACAAAGTTTATGAAATCCTTCGCTAAAACCAAAATGTGTTGCTGGTAAACAAGGAACACAGGGGAATTTTTAAGGACAAAATATTCGTAGCCTTTAGGAGGGCAAAAAGTTTGAAGGATAAACTTGTGCGCACCAAGGTGCCAAGTATCGATGAAGAGTTGATGGAAAAGGGCACTTTCAGATGTAATGGTAGAAAGAGTTGTCAGATTTGCCCTTTGATCAGGGAGGGGGATTCATTTCAAAATTCTGACTCCACAAGGTCTTTCACAAACTTCTCAGGGCGATTTGATTGCAACTCTGATCATGTGGTTTATCTGTCGCAGTGCGAGTCATGCCACATAAAATATGTCGGTAGCACTAAGACAAAATTTCGGCAAAGGTTTAATGTTTATAAATCCTATTTTAGAACATATGCACGCAAACACAATGAAAATTCTCTTGATAAGGGGAAACCTGTTCCACAAGCAAGTTTCTTTAGTCATTTTTTTGAAAATGGACACAACGGTAATTTTCGGGTTGGGATTAAGATCATAGATGGGGCAGATGAGGTTTTTTAACTTCGAAGGAAAGAGTTGCTTTGGCAATATTGACTTGAAACTTTTGCGCCAAAGGGTCTCAATAAAAGAGCTGCAGACGTGGATTTGGACGTTTTTGCATGCGGAACAGCTTAGATTCTACCATTCCATCTGATTGTCCCAAGAGGTTATGCTGGCGTCTGTTTTGTGTTTGCCCTTTGTGGCTTCGCGCGGGATTCAGCTATCGCTAAAAGAAGAGTTAAGCGGTGTATGGATCCTTCGGGGAGTCGCATGGGGGAGCTGCATAGTTGCAAGTGTAGCCTCAAAGGATTCAGTATGAGTTTTAAGAGCTTCCAATTCTTTCTCGAATTCACAAGGGACATATAAAAAAAAACAAAAAAAGTTCATTGTTTAATCATCTGGGATTCAGCTACTGCTAAAAAAAGAGTTAAGCAGTGTGCGAATCTTTCGGAGGGGTCTCTTGGGGGAGCCGCAAAGTTACCAGTGTGAGTTTAAGAGCTCCCAATCTCTCTTCTAAGTCACAAAGGACACTAAAAAATAGCTAAATTGGTGCAAAGCAGGAAAAATTCTATTGTTTGTCAGTTGTAAAGGTATTAGGTTTTTTAGATAGATTCATTGTAAATATAGCATTATCGTCATGTAAATAATTTTAGGTGTAAACAACGTAATGTCTATAAATTCTCGGCTGCCTTGTAAAGTTTTTATACTGAAGAAGATTTTATATCGAAACGTTTTTGCGACAACCAACAGTTTTTGTTTTTATAATAATAATAATAATAATAATAATAATAATAATAATAATAATAATAATAATAATAATAATAATAACAATAATAATAATGATAATAATAATAATAATAATAATAAAATCAGCGCTAAATAACCTGAAGGCAGACCGTTCGATCGTTATCAAGGAGGCTGATAAGGGTTCAGGGACAGTAGTGTGGGATAGGGAGCATAGGAATCATTCGTCGTACATAGCCGATTGCTCGTGGCCCATGGTCGAAAACGCCAAAGCCTCATTTTCACGGACCAATCAGACGGCTAAAAAGCGAGGGAGACAAAAGAAACCCGTGAAGACTTTCCGAAATTTTACCTACCTTCATAAAACGCAAGCAGGACAAAAAACTGCTTGAGATTTCCCGAATTTTTTGAAGCAATCTACTCTCCAGATGTTTGGGAGTACAAGTTTGGATGCCGGTTAAAATATCTTCAAGGTTGGTGGAGTTATTGCCTCTCCAATAGACAAAATCGGCGAAGGCTTGTCGAGACCTGCTTACGCCACTTCAAGTCAGGTGATAAAGCCTCTTGATAAAACCTCTTTTGAATTTTATAAGTTATTTCGCAACGAGCAAACTTTTGCCATGAATGTAAAAAGTAGTACAACACAGAAACTTCCCTAGAGTATTGCCACATGACTTGAAATGCGCGAACAAGCCTTTGTAGACTTTTTCAATTCACATAGAAACCGTAGGGGCATTGAATCTTCAATAAAAGAAAATTTAGCGAAAGACAATAGTAAGAGCAATTGAAAACGCAGATTGTGGCGTTTTCGGGTGGTTCTTACAACAATCACTATTGTTATTACTATTGTCTCCCGACCAGAATTTCTATTGTTCAAGGTTCAGTGCCTTATCGGTTTGTTTGTGGCCATAACTCCGCCAATCCTGGAGATATTATAACCGGCATCCAAACTTTTACTCCCAAACATCTGGAGAGTAGATTGCTTCAAAAAAATTCGAGAAATATCAAGCAGTTTTTTGTCCTGGTTGCGTTTTATGAAGGTAGGTAAAATTTAGGAAAATCTTCACGGGTTTTTTTGTCTCCCTCGCTTTTTAGTCGTCTGATTGGTCCGTGAAAATGAGGCTTTAGCGGTTTCGACCATGGGCCACAATCAATCGGCTATGTACGACGAATGATTCCTATGCTGGGATAGGGAAGACTATATTTTGGAAGCGCTAAACCAGCTTGGGGATTCAAACGTATACCTTAAACTTGATAGCGATCCATCGGAACGTCTATAATATCATCGATGACGCTATTGGCATTATTAGGGAACGAGGGGATATTGATGAAAAAACATTAGAGTATTTTTGAGTTGATAACCCCAAGGTAGGACGCTTCTATCTCTTGCCAAAAATCCATAAAAGATTGAATAGTGTCCCGGGAAGACCTGTCATCTCCAATTCAGGTTACTTTATTGAGAATATTTCGGAATTTTTGGACCATAACTTGCAACCATTGGCTAAAAAAGTATATTCTTATATAAAAGATACAAATCATTTTTTGCAGAAGCTTGATGAAATGGATGGTCTTCCACAGGACGCTATTTTATGTACAGTAGATGTAGTTGGTTTGTATCAAGCATACCACATGACGAGGGATTAGAATCCATACGCGACGCGCTTAATTCCAGAGAGGATCAGTCGGTTTCTACAGATAGTTTAGTTGAATTGACGAAATTGGTGCTAAAAACAACTTTTTTGAGTTTAACGGGGAGTTTTTCCAGCAAGTTAGGGGTACAGCTATAGGAACAAAATGTGCACCATCATACGCTATTCTATTTCTTGCGGCTTTGGAACAAAAACTCCTTGATCAACATGTGGAAAAACCTTGGCTATGGTGGCGCTACATCGATGAAGTCTTCTTGGTTTGGACACACGGGGAGGAAAAGTTGTTAAAATTCATTGATTTCCTCAATTCAGCACACCACTCCATTAAGCTCACAGCAGAATACTCTAAAGAGACAATAAGTTTTCTGGATGTTCAGGTAATTAGAAAAGGTGACAGGATTGTTACTGATCTGTACACGAAACCGACTGATACACATCAACTTCTCCATCATTCCTCATGCCATCCAAGTCACACGAAGAGGGGCATACCATATAGGCAACAGGGATGGCGCCAGCGGGGGGGGCTTGGGGGGTAGGAGCCCCCCAAAATTTCATTCAGCCCCCCATCGGCACTTAAATTTTCGACAATTTCTACGCACTGTCGGCATTTTCATAACCTGCACGTCCAGTTTTCTTTGCTGGGTTGTCATGTCATTGAACTAGAATTGAGCTCGTTCATAAAAAATTTCTCACTGTCGGCACTCTGACAGTATTTGCCCCCCTAGCATTTCTTCCCTGGCGCAATCTCTGATGGGCAAGCTCTCCGCCTCCGTCGTAATTGTTCAGAAGAAACGTTCTTTGCAAACCGCCTAGGAGAGCTGGAGACACATCTTTTGGACAGGAGGTATAGTAAGGGGGAAATTGATATTCAGGTCAACAGGGTTAAAGGGTTGGATCGTAGAGTCCTTTTGGATCGTTCTCAAAAACATGACGATGACTCTCGCATACCTCTGGTGTTAACCTACCATACCGCATTTTTTAAGGTCCACGGAATTTTGCATAATTGTTCAAATACATTGTTTGTAAATGATGAGCATCGGAAGCTCTTTCAGAATAAAACATTTATAGCTTTTCGGAGGGCTAAAAGTCTTAAGGACACTTTGGTAAAGGCAAAACTTAAGCCGTTGGTAGAGGAACAGATGGAGAAGGGCACTTTTAGATGCAACGGTAGAAGGAGCTGTCACATCTGCCCCATTGTCGTGGAGGGGGATACTTTCGGCAATTTTGATGAATCTCGATCTTTCACTAACTTTTCCGGGGCATACAATTGCAACTCGCAAAATGTGGTTTACCTGTTGCAATGTAATATCTGCAACAAAAAATATGTTGGCAGTACTAAGACGAAGTTAACGCGTACGGGAAGAAAAAATCTAGGGGGGCTGCCCAACACAAAGTCTTTTTTTAGCATAATTTTTGCCCGACTGGGGGCATTTTTTTGCCCGATTGGGGCTCATTTTCGATAATTTTTCTAAAGTTGGGGGGGCTGCAGCCCTCCCGGTCCCCCCGCCTCGTATGCTTTCGCAAAGTTTCGACAAAGGTTCAATGTGTACAAGTCCTATTTTCGCACTTATACCCGCAAATACAATGACGGCAGTCTTGACAGAGGTAAGCCAGTCCCGCAGGCAAACTTTTTTGCTCATTTTTTCGGTGAGGGTCACCCGGGTACATTTTCAGTTAGTGTAAAAATCATAGATGGGGCTTACGATGTATTTTCGGTCAGGCGTAAAGAGTTGTTTTGGCAATATAAATTGGGGACTTTCATACCAAATGGTTTGAACGAAAGGGCAGCGGACGTTGAGCTGGATGTGTTTGCCTGCGGTATTGCTTAAATTTTATCGATGTATTTGATAAGATTTGGTCCGGGACATCGGACGAATGGGCGTGCTTTCTAACAATTATTGCCCTTTGATTTGGATGTTCTCTTCTAAAGCTGCAAACAAAGAGATTAATAGAACACATAAACGTGCACTAAGGGTGCTCCATAAGGATTATGATGCATCGTTTGATATGTGTCTAAGGAGAGAGGCAGATACAACAATCCACGTCAAAAATCTCCAAAAACTGATGTTAGAAGTATTCAAAACTCTGAATTCGTTGAATCCATCATACCTGTGGGATTTTTTCAGTACTAAGCAAGTGGAATACAACCTTAGGATCAAAAATTTGGTAAAATTGCCTCAAATAAAAACAACCACTTTTGGATTACACTCTGTAACCTTCAGAGGCAGCATCCTTTGGAATGCACTAAGTGACGATATTAAAACATGTGAACAAGTGGCAGCTTTCAAAAGGAAAATAAAAACATGGAAGAGGGCAAACTGCAGCTGTAAACTACCGGGTGCACCAAAATAAACTATGCACTTTTGGCAGGCCACGATAAATCGTACACTGGACCGATTTTGAAGATATATCACTTACTCTTTAGCAGAAAGCCTGAATTATATTCTAAGATTTTTTGCAAATTTTTCCATTTTCAATTTTTAGAGCTACAGGCGAGTATCTTAAAATTTTCATTTTCGAAAACACTGAAAACGATCAAAAAACGTTGATCAAATATTCTAAAGACTCATCATGCATGGACAAAGAGAAAATGTTTTCAGCGTGACTTGGGGACTTGTAAATTGATCATTGTAAACTTCTGCACGAGTGTTAAGTGCCGCCCCAAAAGCCGTCACAAATCAAAAATATAACAAACCTCCATGCTTGCTGGTCCCATGACTCTTCCTGGCTTGTCTTTTAACCCTCTTGATACAGGAACACAGCCTGCAGCAAAGCATAAATTCAATGACATTACAAAAGAAAAGAAATTTCTTTATATTCTTGAAAATATTATTACATTTCTTACAAGATAGTACAAACTCTCGTACAGCAGCTTACAATTAGTCGATTTCTAAATCCCAAATCACCACAAAAAATTTTTCTCTTTGTCCATTCAAGTCGATTCTTTAAAAAGCTTGATCGACGATTTTTGGTCGTTTTCAGTGTTTTCGAAAACAAAAATTTTAAGAAACTCGCTTGTAGCTCTAAAACCTGAAAACAGAAAAATTTGCAAAAAATCCTAGAATCTAATTCAGGCCTTCTGCTAAAGATCAAGTCATAAATCTTCAAAATCGGTCTTGTGTACGATTTATCGTGGCCTGCCAAATGTACATAGTTTATTTTGGCGCACCCGGTATGTTTTAAATAGGATATTGTATTATAATTTATATTATGTAATTATTTTTAGTTGTAGTTGGTTTAAATTAGTTGATGTATATATTATGCTGATAACTATTGTAAATAACCAACTTTAAAGAATGATAAAATGAAAAAATGCAATGAAATGAAACATACTTCGTGTATAATGCACGTGGTGGCAGGGTGGAATCCCCTGTCAAGCCATCCAGGATTTAGCAATTTAAGCAAATCCTTGGATGGTATTTTGGAGCCTCCCTTGGTCCGGTGTCTTGGACTTTAGCAACGTGGATTTTAATCCCTTGTCAAATTCAAAAAGGCCGAAGCTAAAAAACACCCTTTGATAAACAGCAACATTTCTTTTTGTTTTTAAAGTGCCATGCATGCGTTTCAGCACACAATAAGGTTTTTTTATAAAAATTATAGCGATTCTAATTTCACGTAATACCCTGGAGGCTTGTTATTTACGTTTATGTGAGTTTTTACCTATAAATACTTGGCTGTTCAGAATGAAAAGCACTGAGGAAGATTTTTATAATCGGAACGTCTGGTTTTAACAGTTGTGTTTTTATCTATTTATTTTAAGTTTAATTAATAATAATAATAATAATAATAATATATGAAAAAACACAGTTATTTGTCAAAAACGTTTCGATTAAAATCTTCATCAGTTTCAAACTTTCAAACTTTCATCAGATTAATAATGATAATAATAATAATAATAATAATAATAATAATAATAATAATAATAATAATAATAATAATAATAATAATAATAATAATAATAATAATAATAATAATAATAATAATAATAATAATAATAATTATAATTATAATTATAATAATAATAATAATATTAATAAATTATAACCACTACATACTCGTTGTAACAAAGTTCATCAGTTTATCAGCCTATCGTTTAGCCTCTAAAGAAACTGTGAGTTCTCAAAATTTGATAATTTTGAGAAACTCTCAGTAATGGCACAAATCTATTGTTTCTTATGAAAAAATGCGTGCAATTCAGTTTTAAAATTCGAACATCTTTTATGGAAACTGTTGATATCACCTTAAAAGCTCTATTCAGCCCCCTCTCTATGAAGCATCCTATCTAATAAGCCCCCCTCTGAACCAGAATGTTGAATAAATCCCCCTTCCCAAATCATATAAAATTCTAGTAGGTGTCAAGTATTTTCCATTTATTTAGCTAAACAAGCTCGCATGTTAATTTGGATATTGTTTGGGATAAAACTGTGTCGACTATATGAGTTTGACCACGCGCTGTAAGAAATGCAGCAGTCATTCAAAGATTCCTTGGTCATGGTTCATCTTGCCTTCTGCTTGTTGTCCTGTTTGAAATAGTCCTATCGTGTGCTGCATCATGATTTTGGGAACTGGGAGACTTTCCCTCACAGGGCAATGCGAGGCCCATCGTACAGCCAAAATCAACGTAACTTCTCAATTGGCCTCGCATTACCATGCCCGGGGAGAAGCCTCACAGCTCACAAAATCAAAGTGGGGGCTGCAGCAAGCACGATAGCACCATTATCAATTAACACACAAACTAGCGCTTTTCCTACAGCGCGTGATTTGACTCGCAATATTGGATGTTTCATCCGCAAAATATGGGGTACAAGAACTGAAAAGCTATCACATTAGCATTGTCATTTGATTTTAAAGGCCCCTCCCACTAATTAACCCCTCTCTTTCATCAAATCAAATAAATCCCCCGGGGGCTTCATAGATCGTTTACGGTAATTGAAAAGTTCAACTGACTCATCACTTCTTTCTTCCGTAGATTTCCCGAGCATGTCTTGCTGCAGCTTCATAAACTTGAAGAATGTCATAGTTCTTTTACCTTGCTTGATGTTTGTTGCAGTGAATTTTCCTATTGGATACGGTAAGCCTATTCCATCTCAATGAGTCTCTCAATGAAGATTTGTTTAGACTTTCAATTTTCAAAGATTACTAAGGTACCCTAACATCCGAGTAATTGATACTGGAAAAATGTGAAAATAAAAGCGCTCTAAAAGTTGAGTTTCATAATGAGTATTCCTCATAAAAATGCGTGTTACCCTCGAATTTGATGCCGTTTCATTGAATATTTTGTTCTTTCAAAGGAAGTTGCTTGCCCCCAGGGGCTACTCTGGTATAGTTACGTTTTGGGGCTTGCTTGTTTCACTACATTTGGCAAAGTCGACGAGGGTCTGTTTCCAAGGAAAGCTATATTCCCAAACCCTTTCTTGCTGGCTCTACTAGCTCTACTAGAGTGGTGTCACCCATTATGCCCATGTTCTGAGTTAGATCTAAATGCAGCAATTAATGAATAAACCAAGTAGCCAGGTTATATCACCAAATAATGGAGAAAAAGATCACAGAGTATCGACTTTTTACGTAAACTCTTTCTGCTGATTTTAGAAGATTTTAACCCTAATCCATATGGGCTTTTTTCGAGCTACCATTTATGGGGGGGGTGCTTTCCACACCCCGCCCCCTCTGAAAACTGCCTTAGACGCATCCGAATTCAATACAACTTGGCACAGTTATAGAACAGGTAATTTGCAGCTTGTAGCGTAATTTGGGTGTGGCTGCCACGCCTTGTGACGTCACAGTGACGTCACAAAGCTGAAAATCTGTGAAAGTCAGGCTTCCAAGTTGAATTCAAGTTTAATGAAGATTTTGCACGAACTTTATGCAGTTTTTGGTTCAGTTTGTCAACAAAATGGTGATAAAATGTTATTTTACTGAAAAGAACGATTTTGGAGTGATATTTTGGCAGAAATTAGCCGATTCTTATGACGTCATTTGTGCGATTAATTTATTCTATGTAAAAAGAGACCAAAAGAACCTGCAAAGTGATGATTATCTAAGATAAATGTATCATTAGAGTGTTTTTCATTGAAAAAGTTCGAAAAAACTTGAAAAAATTGCTATTTAGTCCAAAATGGCGGTCAAAATGACGTCATTATTAAAAATGCTGACATCATCAAATTCCAGAAATTCCGATATCAAATTGAAGCCCTTTTTTGCTGATTCATTTGCTGTATAATACTTCATAATTCAATCAAATAATTCCATTGAAATCATTGAAAACAATGATTGCGTTGCTACCTCCTTCCAAATATGGGCATGTCACGTGACCCGTGAGTCCTATTGTTCAAAAATTTTTCCACTAAAATGTGGCTAATAGATAATTAGTAAAAGTCAGGGAGGCTGGGGGACATAGCAAATGTCGTTTAAAAACGCGGCAAATAAAACCTTGAGGGGGGTGGAATCCACCCCCTCCCCCCATGTGGATTAGTGTTAAAGAAAGTGGTAAAAACGTCGTTTTCTTAGAGCGTCGCCCATTATGGCCGCAGGAGAAACAATGAACACTACTCTCAGGTAAAAAGTTTTAATAAGAAAAACAGTTTTAATTATTGTTCTTTGTTTATCATTTCGTACTTTAACCCTATCCAGACTAGGGGGGGGGCACAAAGTGCCCCCCCCCCAGTAAACTTTTTCACACAGCTCATCGAGAATCTCTTTAATAGTCTAGCTTTTTTGTGACTTTTAGTTTCTATCTATGAGACATATTTTCATGTCTATTTCAAAAATTTTGACACTGATTCCGGGGGTCAACACATGACTTTAAATTGAGTGCTCCGCAAAAAAATTACCGTTTAAGTCATAGCTTTGGAACCACTGGCTCTATGACAATGAGACAAACATTTTTGAGCTCGTCTTGAAATAAGCTTTCATTTGATATATAGTTTATTGATTTTTGATGACGTCATCAACAATTGGTTGTTGCGCATGCGTACTGACGAAAAACCATGTTATGGTTCAGTTTTAGAAAAATGAGTGACACAATATGATGCAGCAGGTATTTTTATGTATATTTAGCATTTTTTGCTATTTTTAAAAGTAATTTATAATTAATTTTAGACAAAAATCGCTCTTTTTTTCGTATAAAATAAATAAATGCTGCCATCAGCAAAAATATTAGCGTTACAAAGCAAAAATTTCAAAATAAGAATTACAAGGATATAATCCCTCTATGTTTCAAGTATCATATCGATATATTTTATCAATTTGGAGATACAACGTGACAAAGTACATGTGGTTTTACACCCAAATTAGCAACATTTGCTGACGTCAGCACTTAATCACGTGACATAAACAAAAACAAATCACATCATCTTGTTTGCCTTATCATGTTTGTTACTTGTGCCAAGTTTCAAGTCTCTAGCACTTATGATTCTATGAAAAACCAGGGGGGGGCACTTTGTGCCCCCCCCCCTAGTCTCCCCAAAGTTTCAAAAAGCCTAGTCTGGATAGGGTTAAACACAAAAATATTAATAAGAATTAACCTAAACTTCGAGTTTTGGCAATTGAAACAAATGCTTTGAGTTGTTCTAAATCCTGGCTTATCTCTTGTGATTGGATGGATGAGTTTTGGCGTAGTTTCTAAAATGAAAATAGACTTAATATAATGCTGCTTTTTTGGGTTTCAATTATTTTCCATGTCAGTAAGTAAGTTTGAAACCAAAATTGGTGTCTTTTTGAATAAATTTTACATTGCAATATTTTGAAGCTATTGGAAACTTCTCTGGTAAACTGATGGGCATAATGGGCGACGAAGATAGCAATTAGCAGCACTGAGACTTCATAACCTTAAATCTGAATAAGAAGTCACTTTGCTTTGGTTTCATTATAGATTTCCTCTCTAGATACAGGACTTCTGAAAAATCAAAGCATATTTCAAGAATTTCAAACCGCAAGGTGCCAAGCGAACAAAAAAGAAGGAAGGAATGGAAATAGAATCATGAAATTTGCAATACTTGAAAGAATCAATTAGAGATATGCACAAACCATCTCGTCGGGTTTCAATGCAAATGAACTGAAACTTCAGTGCAGATCCAATTATGATAAAACAGATGTCAGCGAAGATTTTCCGCGCAATTGCAATTTTATTTCTAGTCGTCAGTGCCCTGAAATTTAATTTCTCTTGCTAGCCGGCCATACCGGCCATAATGGGCGACGCTACTCTAGCTGGTTTTTCAGGACAAGCATTGAATTTTGGTTGAAGCTTAATCCTCTTAGTTATTCGTATTACTATTATTATTGTGCTTGTTTTGGATTAGGCTCTGGCTGTTGGAGTTGACATCGTTACTCCTGTTAGGCGGGTCATAACAAATGACCAGGGGCTAACAGAAAATCTCTTTCTTACATCTCTAACACGTCCTTCAGGTTCCTTGCAGTTCCTAACAAGGCAGTCTTTTGTACAACTCCGACATCACCGGGTACCCCAAATTTCTCAATCCATCTGTCAAATTCTTTTGTCACATTTCCAAGGGTAACTACAACCACAGGAACAACCTGCACCTTTCTCAATCGCCACAGTCTTCCTATTTCCCTTCTCAAGTCCAGGTATTTCTCCACCTTTTCTCTTTCCTTTTCATTTACTCTTCCATCGGCGGCCACTGCAATAACAGCCTTTTCCTTCTTATCAATTATCAGAATGTCTGGCCTCCTTGCCTCTATCACATTATCACATTGTGTATTTATATCCTACAAAAATTTTACACTTTCATTCTCTGTTGCTCCTTCTGGGTTATGTTTATACCATATTTCCTTTTGTTCTAATGCATTTTTCTTACACAGTTCCCAGTGAACTTTCTTTGCTACATTATCATGGCATCTCTCGTATTCTTTCTGAGATAATTTCTCACATTCACTTATTATGTGCTGCACACTATCTCCTCTCTTCCACACATCCTACAAAGAGGATTGTCAATACTCTTAGCAATGTGGTGTTTTACATAATTTTTTTCTGATCGCCTGTTCCTGTGCAGCACATAACAACGCCTCTGTTTCAACTTTCAAATCACTTCTGACTAACTAATTCCAGGCTCTGCCCTTATCTACCTTCTCTGGCATTTCCTTGATCAACTGTCCATACATCCTCTTCCCCTTCCACTTGTATTTAAGCTTCTGAGCCTTCTTTCGTTTGAATTCACTCTGGTGGTACTTTCTGCCTCAATCGTCCCTGATGTGCAAACCCCCTGAATTAACTTTTCTGCAAAATTCATTACGTACAAGCCTAAGCTATTTTCCTCTCCTCTAACACAGTGCTCTATGCCTATCAAACCTCTACCTCCTTCATGCCTCTTCAAGTACACTCTGTCCACATCACTCTTTGGATGAAACGCACCATATATTGTCATCGTCCTTTATTTTGTTCTGTCAAAGCTTTTCAGTTCGCCTCCTTTCCAGTCCAGGATTCCAGCCCCATATCTAAACTTGACTACTGCCCGTGTGTTCATCGCTGTAACTATTATTGTTATTATTGTTTTTTCGCACACCATATCATTGTCATTGGTGGTTTGTTGTTCAGCTAAATATCGAGTGAATTCCCATGACCTTAGATATTTATAATGTTCCTTATAATCTTTGCCGTTCCCAATACACAAGCTTTTTGCATCATGTCAGCCTTGTCTTCCACTTCTATTTTGCTGCCCATGGGCTAAAATCCTTGTTCAATGTACCCAATGCCCCAATCACGATTGGAACCACAGATACTTTTCTGCATTTCCAGATTTTACCAATTTCTTTTTTCTTTTCAAGTCCTGATATCGTTCAATCTTCTCGAGCTCTTTCATCTTTTCCCTTGTATCGAATGGGCATGCAACATCTATGATATCTGTTAGTTTTATCGTGTATTACTATATCAGGTTTATTGTGCTCAAAGTGGTGATCCGTCTGAGTTGAAAATTTCATTTTCTAATACTCTTTCTGGGATATGTTGATACCACTGATCACTATTTGGAAATCCATACTTTTGCATAATGTCCAGTGCATAACCACTGCAACCCTGTCATGGCGCCAGTAGCGATATTGCTTCTGTGCAAGTTTCGTACACTCTGTAACAATATGGCTGATGGTCTTTTCTCTTTCCCCACATAGCCTGCACATGGGGGATATATCTTGTTTGTCAGTTTTGTTCTTAATTATCATTATTATCATTATTATTATTATTATCATCATTATGATGATGATGATGATGATGATGATTATTATTATTATTATTATTATTATTACTATAATGATTGCAATTTTTTGATCATCAATTGACGATCAAAAGTGCCATAGATGTGCTGCTGCATAATTGAAAATCTTTACAAGAACTCATCGTTTGAAGCAATTTGTGGCCATAAGATGTCAAAAAGGTTTTACATCGTAAGGGGTACCAAAACAGGTGACACCCTCAGTGCACTACTATTCATCATGGTTATTGATCGTGTCTGCAAACCTATGGTAGCTGCTGCAGTCATAGAAAGGAATATAAGGGATGAAATATATTTGAATCCAATGCCAGTTCAAGCGTTTGCTGACGATATTGTATTAGCTGCAAATAATTTAAGTGTGATAAAGAATATGATTGGGGCGGCTGAATCAAAAATGGACGAAGCTGGTCTGCAGGTTAAGCATGAGAAGTGTACTGTATTCTATGGCCGTCGTTCGGGAAACAATTAGTATAAAAGCAAAGAAAATGCTCCTCCTTATCTAGAAATTAAGTCTGATAAACTACCTGTGTATCAACGTGATAAGCCATATAAATATCTCGGTAAGTCACTTTCACTTGTTGGAGAGGATGCAAAACAAATAACAGACATCGTTGACACGTATAAAGATCTGGTTACTAAAATCAAAGATTCTGATTTACCGTTAGCTCTGAAAGGAAGTGCTATGAACAACCTTGCTCTTGCAAAAATATTGCACCATTTTTATAATTCAAGACTGAGTGTGAAACAGTTGGATCAGTTTGAAAATATAATAACTGACGCAGTTCGAGAGTTATTTTCCCTCTGCAAGTCCACCACACGAATTGTGATATTCCTTCCCCGAGAAAATGGTGGTCTTGGCATTAAGCGAATTTCAGATGTCTACAGATCAACACGTATAGCCTTTCTTATCAAGATGCTAAATCATGACGTCATACATTATAGTCAAATTGCTAGGTTATCTCTTGAGTTAGACATGAAAAAGAGGAGTTAAGCCAACAGATGGTGCAAGTAATTTCCTTGGATATGAATTAACAGATGATGGTTTCTTGGCTTGTAACACAAGTTTCGGTTGTCAGTCCGACTGGCCAGATATGATAAGATATGCAAGAAGCTTGAACGTTGAAATTAACTACGTGAATGACAAGGCAATGGCTCTCATTAAAGGAACATGGTGCGACAATCAGTGCGAGCTTCAAAAGAAGCTGTGTCAGCTATGTGTCGAAAGGGATCTCGAGGCTTCTAAGGAATTAACTGTGCAAGGATGTTATCTTAATCTTGATAAAGTTCATATAAAGTCGTCAAACTCGATCTATTATAATTGGAAAGTTAACGACGCTCTTGTGATTTTTACGATCAAAGCTAGACGTAGTATTCTTTCCACTAACTTTACTCGTCACCTGTGGAATAGAGATCACAGCCAAGAATGCCCATTCTGTCACAGAGATACTGAGTCTGTAGCTCACCTGTTAAATGGTTGCAACGAGTTTAAGAATTTCTATTCACGTCACCATGATCGAATTGTGGATAAAATTGCAGACTTCATAAAGGAAAATAAGCAACAGGCAAGATATTTATCCAACTTGTTTGCCGAAACTATTTTTCCTGAGTTTAAAGAAGGAATTAAGCAGATATTTCATCGTAAACCAGATATAGTCATTCTTAATTTGATACAGAAGCAGTGTACGATAGTGGAAATAACTGTGTGTTATGATATGTATTTGGAAAATGCTTATCAAGAGAAAGTTAGAAGATATAAGGAGTTATGCGATTATCTGGAGGAGAATGGATTCTCAGTGCAGCTGGTTGTTCTTTGTTTCGGTTCACTTGGGTGTGTAAAAAGTGACGTGTGGAAAGGATTGAGAACTTTCTCGCAGAATAAAGAAAATATAAAGAATGTGATGAAATGGTGTTCATTATATCGTGTATAATTGGAGGAAACTATTTCTAGAGGAACAGAGTTAAAAAATCATTGGGAGAGTAGTCTTAAGTATTAAACGGACTTTAGCAGATTCATTCCTGGGAATTTGACAGCTTACCAGTATTTTAAGCAGTATTTTGCTTAGCATCATTGGTCAAAATAGGTATTATTATTGTTGTTATTATTATCATTATTATTATTATTATTATTATTATTATTATGGTTCTTATTGTTACGCTCAGTATTACACTGGTAGTTTTGTCCTTTCGATCTGGTTATAACTAGTAACCTCCGGTCTAAGGGTTTTCTGCACTGATCGTTATCCTTCTTAAAAATCCAAGAGAAAGTCAATTATTATTATTATTATTATTATTATTATTATTATTATTATTATTATTATTATTATTATTATTATTATTATTATTATTATTATTAAAACAAAACCACCATCAAAAATAACAGAAAAAAAAAGTATATGAAAAACAAAACTGTTAAAAGCAAAACGTTTCAATTATAAAATCTTCATCAGTTGTTTACAGTATTATTATTATTATTATTATTATTATTATTATCATTATTATTATTATTATTATTATTGTTATTATTATTATTTCTAATAATTATAATAACAATAATATCATTCCATGGCCTGTCATTTCTAACTCTGGTTTCTACACAGAGAGCGTTTCGGAAGTTTTGGATTACCATATACAACCCCTTGCTAAAAGTGTCCGTTCATACATTTAAGACACGAACCACTTTTTGCAAAAGATTGCGTCATTAGACGGGCTTTCAGATGACGCTGTTCTTTGTACCATTGATGTTGTTGGGCTTTACCCAAGCATACCGCATGACGAGGGATTGAAAGCTCTGCGTGACATTTTAACCCTAATCCGCATGAGGGGGGGGCAAGTTTTTATTTGCCGCGTTTTTAAACGACATTGGCTATGTCCCCCAGCCTCCCTGACTTTTACTAATTATCTATTAGCCACATTTATGTGGAAACATTTTTGAACAATAGGACTCACAGGTCACTTGACATGCCCATATTTGGAAGGAGGTAGCAGCAAAAATCATTGTTTTCAATGATTTCAATGGGATTATTTGATTGAATTATGAAGTATTATACAGCAAATGAATCAGCAAAAAAAGGGCTTCAATTTGATACCGGAATTTCTGGAATTTGATGATGTCAGCATTTTTTGATAATGACGTCATTTTGCCGCCATTTTGGACTAGTTAGCAATTTTTCAAGTTTTTTCGAGCTTTTTCAATGAAAAACACTCTAAGGATACATTTTTCATAGATAATCACCATTTTTCAGGCTCTTTTGGTCTCTTTTTGCATAGAATAAATTAATTGCACAAATGACGTCATAAGAATCGGCTAATTTCTGGCAAAATGTCACTCCAAAATCGTTATTTTCGATAAAATGATGTTTTATCACCAAATATGTTGACAAACTGAACCAAAAACTGCATAAAGTTTATGCAAAATCTTCATTAAACTTGAATTCAACTTGGAAGCCTGATTTTCACAGATTTTCAGCTTCGTGACGTCACTGTGACGTCACAAGGTGTGGCAGCCACACCCAAATTACGCTACGAGCTAAAAATTACCTGTTCTATAACTGTGTCAAGTTGTATTGAATTCGGATTAGTCTAAGGCAGTTTTCAGAGGGGGTTGGAAAGCACCCCCCCCCCATAAATGGTAGCTCGAAGAAAGCCCATATGGATTAGGGTTAAACTCTAGAGATAATCAGTCTATTTCTACGGAATCTCTTGTAGAACTTGCAGAGGTAGTACTTAAGAATAACTTTTTTGAGTTTAATGGGGCGTTTTATCATCAGCTGAGGGGTACAGCAAAAGGCACCAAATGTGCGCCATCATATGCGATTTTGTTCTTAGCAGACCTGGAGGAAAAACTTCTGAGTGGCTCCAGCTGCAAACCTTGGCTGTGGTGGCGGTACATTGACGACGTTTTCTTAATTTGGACCCATGGCGAAGAGAAGCTTTCGGAATTTGTAGAATACCTCAACACCGCACACCATTCCATTAAATCTAGAGCTGAATGGTCTAAGGAGAGCATCAACTTTCTTGACACTAAGGTCATCAGAAAAGGTAGTAAGTTGGTTACAGATCTCTACACGAAACCGACTGATACGCATCAGCTCCTGCATCGTTCCTCTTGTCATCCTTACCACACCAAAAAGGGCATCCCATATGGTCAGGCCCTTCGCATTAGGCTCATTTGTCCTGAAGACTCATTTTTTAACGAACGGATGGGAAATTTAAAGTCGTGGCTTATTGGGCGGGGGTATCAAGAAGGGGAAATCGACAATCAACTAGACAAAGTTAGAAGCTTGGACAGAGAAAACCTGTTAAATAGAAATTCCAAGCAGAAGGATGACACGAGGATACCGTTGGCTCTAACTTACCATCCGGCACTTCAGGGGGTCAGCAATATTTTGCGAAATTGCGCAAATACTCTTCTTATCGATGACGAACATCGCAAACTATTTGCCGGAAAATTTTCGTTTCATTCAGAAGGGCAAAAAACCTTAAAGATACTTTGGTTCGCGCTAAATTGCAAACTCAAGATCAGGAGCTGGTGCCAAAGGGAACTTTTAAATGGAATGGTAGGAGATGTCTAATCTGCCCTATCATCATCAAAGAGGGCTCCAGTTTTTCTAATGCGAATGATTCGCGATCTTTTAAGAATTTTTCGGGGGCGTACGATTGCAATTCGATAAACGTAGTTTATATGTTGCAATGTACATGTTGAAACAAAAAGTATGTTGGCAGCACAAAAACTAAATTTCGTCAAAGATTGAATGTCTACAAATCATATTTTCGGACGTACAAGCAGAAACGCAATACTGGTGCTCTTGATACGGGAAAGGCAGTCCCACAGGCACGTTTTTTCACTCATTTTTTCGAGGAAAGCCATCAAGGTGACTTCTCCGTCGTTGTTCGTATCATTGACAAGGCACAGGATGTGTGCTCACTTCGTAGGAAAGAGCTTTTTTGGCAATACAAATTGGGTTTGTTTGCACCAAATGGCCTAAACGAGAGGGCAGCTGATGTTGAGCTGGGTATGTTTGCTTGTGGTACTGCCTAGTTCTCATACCATTGCATTGAAAACCTTGGGCAACACAATGGCAGGGATGTCGGCTTGTTGACTTCGTGTGCAATTACACGTAGTGCTAGGGTGGAATTCCCTATCGAGCTATCCTGGATTTTGCAATTTAAGCAAATCTTTGGAGGGTCAGTGGCCAATATCTCTTGCCTGTTGTCTCGGGTTGTAAAAAGTTGTTGTCGCGAAGAGCGTTCAGTCCCTTGTCTATAGTCTCTATAAGATTTATAGATCGCTTCTTTCTATTCAAATCCAAAAAAGGGGGGAAGACATCTTTGAGTAAGGTCATTGGGGAGTTTTGCAGAAAGAAATTAATGCCTTGCTTTTTTGCGGCTTTGTCTACATGTAATATAAAAACATTATTTCATGTTGATCTTGTTGATAGTATTTTAAAATAATAATCTTTTCTTTTCTTTTATTTGTCTAGGGTATAGAAACTATTTTGATGTAAATTTTAGTATAGATACTTGGCTGTCTAGGATTGTAAATACAATGAAGAAGATTTTATATCGAAACGTTTGCCCTGAAACAGTTGTGTGTTTTTATTATTATTGTTGTCATTGTTTCAGCTTACGCTCTGGCTGTTGGAATTGCCGTCATTCCTCCTGTTAGGTGGGTCATAACAAATGACCAAGGGCTAACAGGAAATCTCTCTCTTACATCTCTAGCACTTTCCTCAGGATCCTTGCAGTTCCTAACAAGGCAGTCTTTTTTGCAGCTCCGACATCACCCGGTATCCCCAACTTCTCAATCCACCTGTCAAACTCTTTTGTCACATTTCCAAGGGCACCTACAACCACAGGAACAACCTGCACCTTTCTCAATTGCCACAATCTTCCAATTTCCATTCGCAAGTCCTGGTATTTCTCCACCTTTTCCCTTTCCTTTTCATCTACTCTTCCATCGGCGGGTACTGCAATATCCACAATTACACAGCTTTTTTCCTTTTTATCAACTATAACAATGTCTGGCCTCCTTGCCTCTATCACATTATCGCATTGTATATTTATATCCCACAACAATTTTACATTTTCATTCTCTACCGCTCCTTCTGGGTTATGTTCATACCATCTTTCCTTATGTTCTAATGCATTTTTCTTGCACAGTTCCCAATGAATTTTCTTTGCTACATTATCATGGCGTCTCTTGTATTCTTTCTGAGCTACTTTTTCACATTCACTTATTATGTGTTGC
This sequence comes from Aurelia coerulea, assembly GCA_039566865.1. Lineage (NCBI taxonomy): Eukaryota > Metazoa > Cnidaria > Scyphozoa > Semaeostomeae > Ulmaridae > Aurelia > Aurelia coerulea. The sequence continues at coordinate 26,172,955 of CM076943.1, read as the reverse complement.
ACACTTTCTCCTTTCTTTCCACACATCCTACAAAGAGGATTGTCAATACTCTTATCAATGTGGTGTTTTACATAATTTGTTCTGATCGCCTTTCCCTGTGCAGCACATAACAACGCCTCCGTTTCAACTTTTAAATCACTTCTGACTAACCAATTCCAGGTTTTGTCCTTGTCTACCTTATCCGGCATTTCCCTGATGTACTGTCCATACATCCTTTTCCCCTTCCATTTGTCTTTAAGCTCCTGAGCCTTCTTTCGTTTGAATTCACTCTTACTGATAGTACTTTGTGTCTCAATCGTCCCTGATGTGCAAACCCCCTGAATTAACTTTTCTGCAGAATTCAATACATACAAGCCTAGGCTTTTTTCCTCTCCTCTAACACAATGTTCTATGCCTATCAAACCTCTGCCTCCTTCATGCCTCTTCAATTACAGTCTGTCCACATCACTCTTAGGATGAAACGCATCATACATTGTCATCGTCTTTCTTGTTGTTCTGTCTAAATTTTTCAGTTCACTTCCTTTCCAGTCCAGGATTCCAGCTCCATGTCTGAAGATAGCTACTGCCCATGTGTTCATCGCTGTAATTTTGTTTCTACCATGCAACTTTGATTTAAGAATCAACCTGAGCCTTCTCTTGTATTCCCTTTTGATTTTCTCTTTCATCTCATTTTCTTTGATCTTATCCTGCTCGACTATCTCCAGATATGTGTACCCTTCCTTTTCCACCTCCTTCATTACTTCGCCATTCGGAAGTTCTATCCCCTCACATCTAGCTATTTTTCCTCTCTTCAAGGTAAGAACACCACACTTTCTAAGACCAAACTCCATCCCAATATCTGTACTGAAGACGTGAACCGTGTTCACAAGTGAATCTACCTGTTCTTCATTCTTACCAAGGAGTTTTACCCGACTTGAGGCTCGCTTGTAGATCTTGTCAATTTGCATACTCATTGTTAGGTGATTGTCCAGGGTGATTCCCAAATATTCATAGCTCGTAGTTTGGTTTATCGGAGTGCCATTCAGAGAGACATTACATGACGGTTGTTTCGCTAGTTTTTGACTTGTACCGTAGATAACGAGTTCAGTTTTGCCTTTTTTGAGATTCAGTATTAGATTATTGTTCGCAAACCATTTACCAACTAAGTTTGCCTCTTGATTCAGGACTTCTTCAACAGCCTCTACCGATCTTTCCGAGAAGAATATCACTGTGTCATCTGCATACATAAGAATTTTGCATTTGTCCAATACCAAATGAACATCATTGATCAAAATGATGAATAGGAGAGGCCCAAGGATTGATCCTTGAGGTACCCCATATGTCATTTGCTCAGTTTGTGATGTTGATTGATCGTAGCAGACAAACTGCTTTCTATTGAATAAATAGTCTTCAAACCAAGCAAGCTCTGTATTTTGTATGCCATAACATCTTAACTTTTCAAGCAGTGTTCCATGATGGACAGTATCGAAAGCTTTGCGTAAGTCCATAAATAATGCGCCTGTGCAGCGACTCTGTTCCATGTTATTTCGGATGTGTTCAGTGAAAAGAGTTACTGCATGCTGCGTTGATCGTTCTCGTCGAAACCCAAACTGACTGCAAGAAAGGAGGTTGTTACGTTCTAGGTACTCTGAGAGTTGTCGATGAACACAGCTTTAGCAGCTACGCCCTCGTTTACGTCTTTCAACGAAAGGAGCGTGGCGATCATCATCCATGAACAGAAGATGATTTAATTTGTACTCTCTCTTTCCCCATTCATAACATGCATTGACCTTTCTGAGCACTAACGACAGTGGAATCATACTCAAGACAAACAGCATAGGCGATAAACTGTCACCCTGAAATATTCCCCTCTTTACATCAACATTACCAAGTTCTTCTCCATTAGATGTTAACAAAAGCTTCCATTGACCCATATATCTTTGCAGAAAGTTTCTTACATTCTCTGCAATCCCAAAAATTTCCATACACTCACTAATCCAACTATGGGGGACAAAGTCACAAGCTTTCTTATTATCTATCCATGCCATAGCCAGGTTAGTATGTCTTTTGCTGCAGTCTCTCAATACAGTCTTGTCAATTAACAATTGATCTTTTGTGCCACGACTCCCACGCCTACATCCTTTTTGTTCTTCTGGCAAAGTTCTTCTTTTTGATTCTCTCTTTCTAAATAGGTGTACATCTCTTCTGCTATCATTCCTGTCAAGAGCTTCCACGTCAAAGGGAGGCACGTAATAGGGCGATAGTTTTCCACTGCATTACCTTTCGCAGGGTCCTTTTGGCACAGCACTGTACGACCATATGTCATCCATGCAGGTAAATGATCTTCCAGGTTGCCAAAAGCTGCCAGGCTTTACATAATCCCCAGGTGTATGACCGTCTGTTTCCCAAGAGGAAGAATTAACGCAAACCCCATATTTTGTGTTATATGTTGTTTTACATTTAGATTTAATTTGTTTTGTTGTATTCGTCCATTTGTTCTTGTACGGATGCTTTGTTTCCATGGGTTGCTGTTCATTGAAATTCTGAGTGGCCAGGGAGATGGATACACTTAATGCCAGTAGGTGTTGAGCAGTGGCGTGCAGGAATAGCTTCCCGTGAGAATCATGTCCTGCGCAAAATAGCGAAAGTTTTCCCCATTGGTTGCATCATCTCAGATTGTATCCGCTCTATTGCCTATTTGTACCTATTCCTATGGGCATCAGTTTGCACAATTCCTATTTCTATTATCGTCGCCGGTTTCTTTTATTATTCATTGATTTTTGTCAATGAGAAGGTGCTAGATATGCAAGATCCAGTTAGCATTTACATGTCTGTCACACCCCTTGTGATCCTTCGCGTCTTCCGTATTGTTTCTGTCACGAAATCCTGCGTGGCAAATTTCTTTGTAAATTTCGTTGTTTATCGGAAACGGATTGTTAGATACTTCCAACTTAGTCTATTTACAATGCGAATCTACGTGCTCCTTGGCTATCTTCAATTCGAAAATAAACTGCTGCTTTGCGGGGATATTGAAACAAATCCTGGACCCGATCATAATAAGATTTTCAAATTTCTGCACTGCAATCTGAACAGTATTTGCACGAGAGATAAAATCAAGATCTCTTTGCTTGAAGCTTACAATTCAGTTCATCACTTTGATATCATAGCCCTCTCAGAGACCATGTTGAATAGCACAATTGGCAATGAGGAAATTAGTATTGAAGGATATAGTAAAGAAATATACCGCAATGACCACCCAAGCAACACCAAAATTGGGGGTGTCTCCATATATTTTCGGGATGGGTTGCCCATTAAACGCAGAAAAGAATTCGAGTTGTTGCAAGAAATGATCGTAACTGAAGTTAAACTTGGTGGCAAGAAAATATTCTTTGTAACTGTGTATCGTAGCCCTAGCCAAGACAGCGAGACATTTGCATTGTTTACAGATAAGTTACAGTCTGTTATCAATAAACTGAAGACAGAAAAACCGCATGCCTTGATATTAACTAAAGATTTTAATTGTAGATCGTCCCAATGGTGGCATGGGGACACTGAACAACCTGAGGGGAATGACTTAGATGAACTCATTGAAACTAATAATCTATATCAATTGATTGACGAACCCACGAATATAAGAGGAGACAGTATGTCCTGTATTGACCTTATAATAACAGACCAACCTGGTTTTGTAGAGACTGGTGTAAACCCATCCTTAGATGACTTCTGCCAGCACCAAATTATTTTTGGGAAACTAAATGTTGCCAGCCCCCTTCCTCCCCCATATAGAAGGACAGTTTGGGAATACCCCAAAGCTGATGTTTCGAATATCAGAAACACTTTACGAAGTATTGATTGGCGAAATTGCTTCCATAATTTGGGATGTAACGAAATGGTGGAAAGATTTTATAATATATTGAAGTCCACGTTCAAAGAAAACATACCCAATAAGATGATCCAGTGTAATGATAAAGACCCACCTTGGATATCCCATGAAGTAAAAAGTGCAATAAAGCGAAAACACAGAGTTTATAAGAAATTTGTGCAAAAAGGTAGAAGGGAAGAGGACTGGGAGAACGTAAAAGCAGTTCGTAAGTCAACGTCAAAATTGGTTGCTGATGCCAAAGAAAATTACTATCGAAAATTAGGCAGAAAACTCTCGGACCCTAATACAGGTACTAAAACATGTTGGTCCTCACTGAAAAGGCTAAATGGTAACAAAAAACACCCTAATATTCCTCCGTTACTCGAAAATGGGCTTTTCGTGGTGAACTTTGAAACAAAAGCGAATGTGTTGAATGACTACTTCGTCGCACAGTGTTGCTCAGTAGGAACATCGAGTAGGCTACCCAGTTTCGCAGCAAGTTCTGTCCCAACTCTACAGCATTTCAATGTCAATAGGGAAAGGGTGCTAAACCACATTCGAGCTCTGGATTCCAGCAAATCCCATGGGTGTGATGACGTTTCTGTTGCTATGATTAAATTATGTGATAATGCAATCATTGAACCTTTATGTATGATCTTTGAGAGGTGCATAGAGACTGGAATCTACCCTTCTTCTTGGAAGAAAGCAAATGTTGTTCCAATTCATAAAAAGGGGAGTCGGCAATGCAAAAATAACTATCGTCCAATTTCTTTGCTTCCTATTTTTTCGAAATTGTTTGAGAAACAGCTTTTGGATGTAATCTACGATCATTTGTGCGCAAATCAGTTATTAACGCCTAACCAATCAGGTTTTCGGCCTGGAGACTCAACCATAAATCAGTTGCTATTCATAGCCCATAAGATCTTTTGTGCTTTTGATGATGTGCCAAGTAAAGAAACACTTGCAGTATTTCTTGACTTATCTAAGGCTTTTGATAGGGTGTGGCATGAAGGACTCATTCATAAGCTCAGATATAACGGAGTATCTGGTAATATGCTCGCACTTATTAGCAGCTTTTTAAAAGATCGGGAACAAAGGGTTGTTTTGAATGGAAAGACTTCAGAGTGGCATGATGTTCTCACAGGTGTACCCCAAGGGTCTGTGCTGGGTCCTTTATTTTTTCTGGTGTATATAAATGATCTCTGTGATAACTTGAATTCCGAGGTCAAACTCTTTGCAGATGATACTTCCTTGTTTTCAGTAATTGAAAACGAAATCGTTGGCGCTGAAGAATTGAATCGAGATCTAGAAAAAATACGTATCTGGGCTTGGCAGTGGAAAATGCAATTTAATGCAGATAAAACGGAGGAAGTCATATTTTCCACCAAAAGAGCTAGAATTGTCCACCCGCCTTTAACATTAGGCAATGACGAAATCAAACGGGAAAATGAACACAAGCATTTAGGAATGATATTGGACTCAAAGTTAAATTTTCAAAGTCATATCAGAGCAGCCATCCTAAAGGCGAGACGAGGTATTGGTCTGATACGATATCTTTCCAAGTATGTCTCCAGAAATGTTCTTAATCTATCTTATAAATTATATGTGAGGCCTCACCTTGACTATGTGATTTATTGTATCATAGATATGACCCAGAAATGCGGCTAGGTTTTACACAAAAATTGGAACAAACCCAGTATTCTGCAGCCCTGGCTGTCTCTGGTGCGTGGAGAGGTACAAATAGGCAAAGGCTTTACAATGAGTTGGGATGGGAAACCCTTTATAGTAGAAGATGGTATCGTCGTTTATGTCATTTTTTCAATCTGAAAAATAAACAGGTCCCAGAATATCTCTTCAATGAAATCCCTGCTGAGCGACAAACCAGCTATAATCTTAGAAATCAGAGGATGTATTCTCCCTTTATTGACAAGACTGTGCGTTTTTCCAATACATATTTTAGTAATGCGCCTTTTGAATGGAATTTACTGGATAGCGATACCAGGTGCTCCAAGTCTATTGCCGAATTCAAGCGAAAACTGCTCTCCAAGATACGTCCAACTGAAAACTGTGTTTACAACATATATGATATTGAGGGTATTAGAATCTTAACAAAACTGCGCTTGAAGTTCAGTGCACTAAATGAGCACAGGTTTAGGCACAGATTTAACGCCGTAAGTCCACTTTGCAATTGCGGTACAGCAAATGAGGATAACAAGCATTTCCTCCTGCACTGCCCTTTGTTTAACAACTCTCGTATGAATCTCCATGGCGAACTCTCAGAATTTCTGAGCCTAGATATTGCCAACCTTGAGGATGATATCTTTTGTTCACTGCTATTGTATGGAAGTGTTGAATTTTCGTATATCATCAACAGAATGATTCTTGAAGCTACAATAAAGTACATTAGATCGTCCAAGCGTTTTGATCTGGTAGATTACGAAACTTAGCATCCTCTGGAAACAAAGAATTCGTACTTTACATGTTAGTGACTGTATCTGTATGAGTACTATGTGTGAATGTATCTGTGTGTTCTAGTATCTGTGAATGTATCTGTGTGTGTGTGTTCGTATTAGTCAAATTAACCTTATATATTTGAAAATTTAAGTGTCATCCATAGTGGGAACTCGCTGACAATATGTCCTTTCCCGCTATGGATGGCACGTAGTTTATAAATCTTGTTGTTTGTTTCTTTTAATTGTTTTCATTGAATAAAGAAAAAAAAATGATCTTCACCCTCCAATATCTTATTCAGTTGGCAAGCAATTCTAATATGAAGACTATTGATGTTTTTAATCCAATATCCTTGGACACCATCCTTCCCTCGTGCTTTCCAATTTGGGATCTTTCGACACTGTTTCTTTACATTTTCAACACTAATCCTCGCCATTTCCTGAAGGTGTTCGACGTTACTCTCCTTCTTTAGATCTTTTAACCTTCCAGCCTCTCTATTATGTTCTTTTTCAACGCTCCAGATGTCACCCCAAAACTTCCTACTCTCTTCAGCATCTGGCGCATCACTTAAACTATTTCCACCTCCATTCAGTTCTGTGTATATCTTCTTCTGATCAACATTAAACATCCTGTTTTGTCTGAATTGAGTGATTCTCTGTTCGTATCTTTTAACTTTTGCGCTCTTTGCTATCATTCTCTGCTTTAGCTCTTCGATCACTGTTTTAAGCCCTTTTCTTTTAACTCTGTATTTTGCTTCCAGATCTTTCAGTTTCCTTTTCTTCTTATCCCCAAGTTCACCTTTCTTTTCTCTTTCCAGCAAGTTGACATCCTGTTTCAATCTTTTAATATCCCCCTCAATTCTACGTTTCCATCTAGGTTCATCTTTCTTCCTAAATGTGATTTTCTTCAAACCTAGCTGTTCCGCCACCCACACACTTGCGGCCCTTATTAGGTCATTCGTTTGTGTGATGTTCCTAGTTTTCATAAACTTGAATGCTCCAATAACTTTTTCAGTTTTACATCTTAAGGTCTTTTTGTCAACTTTTTTAAACATTATCCCTTCAGTCGTTCTTCCGCCTGCCATTATTTCTTTCAGTTGCTCAACAATCTGTCTCTGTTCTGGGTCAAACTCAACATCGTTGGTTTCGGTTTCAGCTTCATCTCTCTCATGCCTCATTACATCAGCCTCCTCTACTTGATTATTCCTATCCACTTCTTGGTCATTTCTCACTTCAGTTTCCTCATTCACAAATTCAATCTGAGTATCGTCTTCCAGATTACCATCCTCGTTCTGTACTTCATCTTCTATTCTCCTTTCAATCATTTCCAACTCAAGTTCTGATAGCCACCCGTTCCTTCTGATGGCCCTCGCCTGGTCACAAACACGCTGTTCCGTTGAGTGAAACATACCCCTTACTCTCCATTCTCTAAACATTCTTTGTCTGTAGCCTCTGATGGGTCTCCCCTCTTCAACAAACGGGTTACTTCTATAAAAGCATTCCATCACTACCTTATTTACTTCTTTATTCCATCTCATTCTGGCAGTAGTAGGATAACGACCGGGCCCCCGCTGCTCACCCGAGGAACACCTGCCGGACGAGGAGCCTTCACGTGATGTTCCAGCCCCATTTATGTCGTTATTTGATATACTATCATTGGACATTTAGCACTCATATAGAGGTTTAGTGAATTTTAAGGTTGCACTACCACCAGTGTTTTTATCGAGACACCATCTGCAGGGAAGTTGCCAACCAAGGCTAAAGAGTCCCCCTACCCATGAGACAGGCTAGCCCCCACCGGATGCCAACCCGGTATTTCTTGGTCTCGGGGAGAGCTTGCAGGTGCTACACCTTGCTCAAGGGTGACCTGGAGGTAGTTGTGGCAAAAGGTAACCTCATTATCCCAAGTCGAAACTCCACAACCGGATGCAGTTTTATGTCATACCCAGGACAATTATTATTATTATTATTATTATTATTATTATTATTATTATTATTATTATTATTATTATTATTATTATTATTATTATTATCATCATTATTATGTAAGTTTTACATTCTAAATCTTTATCTTACTGTGAAATTCTATTGATGAGAGTGAAAGTTTCCATCATCATTATTATTATTGGCTCCCTGTTTCATCAAGAATAGAGTTCAAGATTGCCCTTCTTACTTACAAATGTTTGAATGGACTAGCTCCACAGTATCTAGCGGACCTCTCCTTGTGCCATATAACAGTTCAAGACAACTGAGGTCCTCCAGCAAATCTATGTTGAAAGTACCAAAAATAAAGACGAAAACCTTTGGAAGCAGATTCCATTATCTTTGACGTAACATTTTGTTTTAGATATTAGATATTAGATTTTAGGTTTTAGGTTTTAGTCTTTCAAACGGACATGATTAGGAATCGTAAATTGTAAAGCGCTGCTGAGTACATTAGTATGGGGGTGCTATACAAATAGTTTTGTACACTCATTTTTTTTTATAAGAAACTAAGGTCCGGGGCTGGTAGGCAGTTTTTAAAAATTTTTTTTGGGCCATTTTGCTACCACAAGTTTCTTACGTGTTTCTTATATTTTTATTGCCGGAAGTTTAGAGTTGATTTTGTCTTGTCTAAAGGGCTCCCAAATTACTTAGTAAAATCTCAAAACGAGTAAATAATATGATTCGCACTCAAAATAATGTCCAAACAGTTGCTTTAACTGCACAATGTCAAAATATTTTTGAGTTTGATAGGAAAGTTAAAACTGAAAATTGCAGAAGTTTCTTAGCTTTTTTGAATTCAGGTAGGGTTGTTTCTTAGCTGTCGAAAAATTGAGCCTACCGTTTCTTATAAGCGGTTTCTTATAAAAAAAATTAGTGTATTTTTTTTGTATTTGTATTTATTGTCATCATTATCATTATTATTATTATTATTGTTGCTATTATTACCAGGTGTCCCAAAAAATGTATATGGATTTGGTTGACTCTGGCGATGTGAATTTAGCTTCAATCAATGTCTAATCACTCTAAAAATGTCTTCGATAGTAAACTTGAACATAGGTACATCGTTTCTTGGTATTGGTGCTTTGAGAGCAGACATGTTAATCTTGAAAGCTCAAATTTGCCTCATGTTGCAAAGCAAATTATTAAGGCAAAGCGTATAAATCGATGGTAGCCTTGATAAAATTTGAAAAATGTTAGATCTGTGTTAACCTGTTTTCCAGAAGTCACCCTTCCTCAGTCACCCATTGGGCAGTTTCTTAATTTTTCTTTAATTTCAGTTCTTAATTTTGATGTGCTTCAGGAACTTGTTTAGGCCAAAAGGCCAAATCTCTTGGTTGCAGGTGGGCGCAAATTTGAGCTTTCAACATCTCAAGATATCTGCTCTCCAAGTATCAATACCAACACACGAGGTATCTATGTTCAAGTTAGCTATCAAGGAACTTTTGAGAGTGATTGGCCACTGATTAAAGCTAAATTAACATCGCTGAAGTTAACCAAATATGTATACTTTTTTTGGGACTGCCGGTATTATTATTCGAGTGCCAGGCTTTCTCGAAAAAATCCCTCAGAATTTCAACCCAGAGGGACGAATTCAGTCAGGCAAATTAGATTTGAATATGCCAATCATTAAATAATGTTTTTGCCTAAAATAGCGTCTTGGTATCCAGGGAGTAGTGACCTTTTCAAGCGGGGATCTTTATTTTTTACTCATCTGGTAGCAGTTATTAGTGAACAATTGAAGTTAGGAGCAATCCAGGTTAAAACATGGACTTGTTTTCTTCACTTTTTCCTACACCGTTTTCAAGTTTCTTTGTTGATCAACCTTTTTGTGTTTCGTTTCAAAAGTTTTCATGTGAATTCTTATTCTTTCTATCATAGAGTCAATGAGATGTTTTGATAAGGGTGCAAGTTGTGAGGAAGATGTTAGGAATTGGTATTGCAACAGCAGCAATTGGCATCTATTGTACATGGAAGTATTCTGCAACAAATCATGTGGACATTGTCTTGGTATGTGACTTTCTCGTTACAAAATTGGCTGTGTCAGTGTGAAAATCTGCGAGTGCTTATTTGTTCCAGAATTATGTTAAATCAATGATACACTTGAAAAAAACATTTTAGTGGAGGATATAGATTGACAAGATTCTTGCAGAACGAGCTTGAAATATTTTTCAGGAGTTGAATGAAGAATTGAATGGTTATCGCGTCGCAGTTCGATCACAGTGTTGTCATAAAGAAAAAAAAGGTACGGCGTAAGAAGAAATACTGCTCCCTGAATATTAACCCTAATCCTACCAAGGGCGGGGGGGGGGGGTTTATACCCCCCTGTCGGTTTTTTGCAGAGCATTCTTTAACGACAAAAGTTATGACCCTCAAACTCTCTGAAAATTACTAATTATCTATTAGCTACATTTTGGCAATTAAGTTTTTGAATAATAGGTGTCACGTGACAGGTGACACTACCATATTTGGAGCAAGGTATTTGAAAAATTAATGATTTTGATATTGTTACTTCCAGAATTAGTTCCAAATGTTGACTATTGTACTTTAAAAGAATCAGCAAACAATTAGCTTTCTATTGTTTTCAATAACAATGGAATTTGCTGACATCAGCATTCTTAAATGATGGCGTCACTTGGGCCGCCATTTTGGTTCATTTTGGCAAATTTTGAAATTTTTCCCAACAGATTTTGTTAAAAATGCATAGAATTGCGTTATGCAATACTTTAAAAGCATTTTGAGCCGATTATTATACATTTTGGCAGAAAAACAGTTTTTAGTTATGACGTCATCAATTTTTGTCATTTTCTTCCAAAATAACAGTCTAAAAACACCTATATGCATCATGTTTGAATTGGAAGTGAATAATACGCCAAATAAGAATTGAAAAAGTCATTCAGATTACCTTTATTCCGTTTTTAGAACAAATAAGCCCGAAAACCATATATTTTGACATTTTCCGGCATTATGACGTCATAGTGACGTCACCTAACGATATGGCCACGCCCAAAACTGCCAATTGGCTAAGAATAGTTAGGACTACGCCCTTGCCAAGTTTAAATGATTTCCCATTAGTCTACGGCTATTTATAGAGGGGGAATGGAAAGCACCCCCCACGGGTCAAAAAATGATCAAAAAAAAGCCCGGTAGGATTTCGGTTAAAGCAATGACATCGAAAGCTGCCTTGTTTTATTGCTAATATATTCAATTAGATTCAGTAATTTGCCTGGCTTTAAACAGACAATTTTACTAGTTAAATACATGAATTCGGCAAATTTTTATCTCAAAACACATCAAGATTAACATGTAACCTTATTTAGCTCAATAAATGAAGAATCTTTGGTAATCTCTGAAATTTTATATAAGTGAGTGGGAGATTACCAGAGAGGGGGGGGGGGGCTTGATAGAGCTTTCACGGTATTTGTAAAATAAATGTTACCAATTTATGAGTATTCTAAGATTCTTTGCCAATAATAAAATTTCAACTCAGTATTCTCCTCAGCACAGCAATGTTGTCGAATAATCCTCACAGCAATTACACATCAATCCACACAGTAGTTGCAGCAATGTTCATCAATGAGTTTTAAATAGTTCTCTTGCTTTGTTATATGAGCTTTTACATTTGAACCTTGTCAAACTTTGCAGGAAATGGTGGAGGCTATCATTAAAGTTCTATCTTTTGTTGTTTTTTTTTGTAAAATCATACGATAATTTGGGGGTAATTTTCCAATTTCACTTTTGCCCTCAGCAAGTCAGACTGGTCCCCTATTAGGCCATAATGGGAGTATCCCCTCCTGGGTTAGAAGCAGACAGTGTCAATGTTGGCGTGATGGATTGCCGGTTATCTTTACTTTCAAAGCAATATAATTAACCCTATCTCATCTGGGCGTTTCGAAGCGGTCAATACCTTAGGGGGGGGGGGGTGGATTCCACCCCCTTCTTTTTCAACACTGTTACAGTAGCTATAATCTTTAAACTTGGTAAATAGATGTACGTTGATGCAAAAAATCAAAATCACATGATTAAATCAAACTATCTCTATTGTTCTCGTTGTTATGACCATAAGAAGATTTGAAGTTATGATTGTAATGATTATTAACAACATGATTGAAACAATGAAATGAGGCACTAAATTGAAATTTTTAGTTTCAAATTGAGTTGTATATCATCAAATACATGTATAAGCATAATTTGGCATATATTTCAGATTGATATCTGCAACAATTGAAAACACATTATCCAAAATTTTTTGACTACAAAGTAAACATTGGTTGCCATGGCTACGATGCTATATTTAGTATCGTGGAATTTTCATCATTCGATACAGCATATATGTAAAGTCAAAGTAGCGGAGTCTTGGCATCCAGCATTGCATATTTTAGCATTGGCGAATAAAAGTTTGATTGAGAGGGGCGGAATCCACCCCCCCAGGTGAGATAGGGTTAACACTACCACCATGCTTAAAAAAGAATACCGATGAAAGAAATGGGGGTACAACTTCAAAGGAGCGTACAGCCATGACATATATTGATATGGTGTAAAGATCTTACTTGATAGTAAAAAAGAACACACTGCATGGAATGAAGCATACGACATCAGATATCCTGACTACATTAGAGAGAGAAAGCACATATAATTAAAACGTTGCAATAGAGAATTTGTTTTCTCAAAATCGCCCCCAAATCAGGGTAAGGGTCGAATTCGGTGACATCAAAGGATTCGCGGAATCCCTTTCAGTTTTCTGTGTACAAGGGAATGATCTTTAGACATATCACTATTGCCGGAGCATTTGAGCTTTGTCTTACTCCCACTTTTCCTTTTGAAAGGGCAAGGGCAGAGTTTAACAGATCGGCCTCTTTTTCTTGCGAAAATATCGTTGGCTCGAGAGGAGAGAACAGGTGAATTTTAATGGGGGCTTCCAATGAGAAAGGGAGATCGTGCTAAGGTGCAAGGGACTGACATCCGAAGGATCCTATTGTTCCACTGCTCCGGCTTATACATTTTCAATTGTGAAGCAGCAGTCTACTATAACTAAGCGTTGAGACGGTGAGATCAAACGATCCATACGCGTTTTGTACGTCACTGAGATCTCCCCCTTCCCGTCCCACTGGCCCTTGCATTTAGGTGCCAAAAAATCCAAAAAAATATGTAAGTTCCACGAATCGCCTTCTTTTCGCCAAATAACGCCAGGCTGGGCCGCCAGGCACGGAATAAGTCTGATTTAGGGATTTTCAGACAAAACCCTGTGGGCAGAATCTATAAGATCTCTCACCCTGTGGAAACCCCATCGTCCGCAAACGGCTTTTACCAGTGATACTTCTGCTGAGAACTCGGGTTTTTTGAGTTCATGAACATTTATCGTTTTAGGTAAGTGAACATTATTCTAGATAGATGATTAGCCTACAGGCATGTGAAAACAGAATTCCTTTTCGCGAATTTGTCGAGGAACTAGACGAAATCGCGCACGCTGGTCAGGTTCTTCAACGAATGAAACTGTGCTCATAACTGTTTACATTCTGCGTTTTTAACTGTTTAAATTTGCTTAAAATCAGTAGATCAAAACAAAATCTTTAGCTGTATCATTCCTCTACAAGCTTCTGAAATTTCAGTTCGAAAACATTAGCTAAACCGCTTCTACTGGGCATTTACATGTTGGTATCGTTGGAATTCCCTTCGAAATCATAACAATTCATACGATAACAAAATGCTCATACACAAAGATAATTTGATACTTCCATCTCTGCTCAGACGGCATACTGGAAAAACCAGACCTTATGACCTTGAGACCCCTATGACCCCTAGGATCCTAGGAAGTACTGAGTTTTGAAAGGAACCTTAACATAGAGGGATCATCCCCTCTGCATAGAGGCTATATGATAACGAGGATGCTAATGCTAATCAGGTTACTTCTACTATAATTTTTCACATTTAGTGCCAGTACTGTTTATTACAGCCTGAGGGGGGGGGGGGGGGTGAATACCATTGAACAGACATAGCATCAGTACAAATAACAAATGCATGTCATTCTTTAAATAGTCGACAAGGGGTGTTTAATCTCCCAGAAATGGAAGCATTTCCACCCTTTATCAGTGCTCATACTGAAGAATACAAATATTATTTACGGTACATTAATATTATTGCTCTTTGTTTTAAATTTCCATGAAATTCTATGTGTGTTTTTCAACTTTTGAGCATTTTTTAGTTCCACCCCACAGTTTAAATTTGTAAGGAGGATGCACTAATAAAACAAAAAAGGGTAGGGCAGGGACTTTCTCTGAATGTTACGATGGATGAAGATGTTAATGATTTAGCGGATTCTTTTATTCAACTAAGTGAAGGCATTGTCACTATGGTTAAGGTGAGAGTTACACAATCAGTGGCATGTTGCCATGCTTACAGAAGAACAATGCCAGCGTCTAGATCCGCCCCTGCTTGATAGGCATTCACCCCCAGGCTGCAATCAACCGTATTGGCGCCAAATTTGAACAATTATAGCAGAAGTAGCCTGATTAGCATAAAGCATCCCGATAATATATAGCCTTTATGCAGAGGGTAAAACCCCTCTATGTTCAGGGTCCTTTCAAAATTCAGTACTTGAAGGTCCTTGAGGTCATAGGGATCCCTTGATCATACGGTCCGGTTTTTTCCATTATACCAGCTCAAACTGCCTTTACTGATACCGGCTATTACATTTCTATCGGCTACTATCTTGGTAATTATAACATTAAAGTAATAACGTCATTCTATTATGAGGGTTAAATTTTTTCTAGACTGATTACATTGGTCTAATTTTTATTCATTTGAATTGAATTGTTATTTAAGGTTACAGCCATTCCTGAATGGGTATTGCGGACGGGTATCGTTGGGTAATTGAGAGAAGACAAAGACTCATGTAATCATTCCAGCTTTTCCCTTTCTTTTGTTTCGTATGGCCCCAATGCCCGGGCAGGGGGAGTACTCTGGTATATTTAGGATAGGGATTCTCAAGTTATTTTTTTTGGGTCAAAAATTTGGGCAATATTTTTTTTTGGTTCTATGATTTGTACAGTTAGTTTTTTGGATTCCTGAAATTCTGGCTTACTATTTTGGGTCTCCAATATGCGGAAAGTTAACCCATCTGACCTGGGTGTTTTGAAACACTCAATTCCTGGGGGGGGGGGGCGGCGGATTCCGCCACCCCCCTGTTTATCTCTGTTGTCATAAGAGATATTGCAGCCAAACTTGGCACAAAGGTAGTTCATTATATAAACAATGAAAATTTGAAATCATAATCCAATTAGCGATGTTGTTGTTGTTGCTAGAGCATGATGATCATTATGATGTCATATGACGTCATATAAATTACAGCTTGCTAAAAGGTCATGAAAGTTGATTTTTCATAAAGAAATAAATGATATAGATCAAACCATATATAAGTTCTTAATTTAGACTTAATTGGACCAATTAATCATGATTAAGAGAGATACAAAGTATGTTTTTCACAGAGTGTAGTATCAAAAATTGGTAACCATGGAGACAAGACTAAAAATAGAATGTCCAAATTGTTGCAGTTTTATTGCTCTATGATACAAAGTTACACTTACGAAGTATCAGAGGCCTGCTGCATGTGTGGAAAACGGTGTAAACAAAAATGTACTAGGGGGCGGAATCCGCCCCCCCCCCCCCAGGTCAGATAGGGTTAAAACACTGAGGAAAATATAATTCACAAACTAAATTAAGTCAAGTAATATCAATACTTTGGTCACAGAAAGTGATAAAGAGAAAATAACGCCAATAGGCAACACATTCTTCCCCAAGCAATAACTGAGTACGACGGCGGGCAAGCTCGGCGCCGCAGGCGACGAGCGGCAAGCCTAGTCTATATACATATTCGTTGCAGTCGGATGTGGCGTCATTCCCTTTGTCCCTCTCGCGAACGTTCTCATTGTCTAGACAGTTCGATTGGCAGAACCGCAACATGGGCGAAGTCAAACCGCAGGTGAAAACGTCGCCCAACATTCCGTTCCTCCTCAAAACGTCCTCCTTTTCCAGTCAGGACTCTGGTCGAGGGGTTATTCGCCAAATTCCTCACCCCACTTTCGGCTTGCCAAGCCCTTTGTTTCCCTTTGTGTTGAGCTCGAAGTCCTTTGTCATTCGATTGTTCTCGCGCTGCTCATGACGTCAAAAAATGGGTGTCCTTCAAAACCCCATTGAGGGGTTTTCTGATTTTTTTAATACTCCCAGTGGGATCTCTATTCGCTCGATATGCATTGGGACCCATTTGGAGAGGGATTCAGGTCCTGGGATTTTCTAGGTGCTGGAGGGGGGTCAAGTGGAAATTGCACATTTCCCACGCTTCAAAGGCCATTTTCCCCAGTTTATTTGCTAAATGTTGTCTTTTGACAGCCTTGCTATATCTAAGGGGTTTCTACCTCAAAATATGAGTTATTAGGAGAGGGGTTGGCGCTCCAGGGTGCCACAATTGCAACATTTTCTAATTTTTAGATGCCTTTTTAGCCCTTTCTCGGGGACTCCCCCTTCTCTCAAGAGAAACATCCCCTTTTATGTTTTCAATTACCATCTGAGTTGTCGCGCAAAAAGGTTTTGACATTGTTGTGCAGCATGGAAAATTGCTTTCAAACTGTTGATAGTTTTTAGATTAAAATAGTACTTGAATTGTTCCTTGAGAGGATTAACATTTACGATACTCTCGACCAGCTTTTGGCAGCAAATGGCCACTAAACCTAGATTGGCCAAGTCTCTTATTAAATAATAGGCCTTCATGAAATGAGAAGAGGGAAGGAAGAGTAAAATGGTGTGAAATATTGGACGATAACTGGAAGTAAGGGATCGGCAACGAATGCGTGCATTCTGTTTTTGACAGAAACCACATGTGCAGAAATTGAAGCTGAAGAAAATCCTTAAAAGAAGACAGGGGCCAGGTCTTGGGCCAAATCGAAATAAAGTTTAGCTATTGGAGTTTTTCAGACTCCTGTCGACCCTTGTGATTTCCCGCAGTCTTATTTTAGGAGTCTCCATAAGTTTTAGTTTTACCTGCTGTCTTTTCTGCTATTTTACAAGGCAGTTTTATAAAGAAACCAGCGATTTGCACGTCGCCCTTTGCCTGATTAAAAACGTGAAACGAGTTGAGGGGTGTTATCACTCTTCCGAACTATCCTCGGCTGAACATGATGGGTGATCTGAATTGAGCGGCCTAATGTTTACAAGTTATTCTGTTTTCAGAGGTCATTGAAATTGAACAACAACACATTAAACATTACATTACAATTTTATTTGTACTTTCTTCATTGGAAGGCAACACCGCTAATTGCCCTTCCATTCCAGACACATATCTGACGTCAATACTTTTCAAACCAGAACAATTGCTGGAAATAACAATCAGAAAGTGATTTCAGAGCCTCTGTTTGGGATGAGAGGGCTAGAAAGCAAAGGGCGAGGGGGTAACTCCTATAGGGGGTCTGGTATATATGTGACTTTGAGAATTCAGAGTTAGGACCCGTAACCAGGGCAAAATTTTAAAGTATGACCCCATAAGCCGGGAAAAATCTACCACAATAATCGTAACATACAGAGTAAATTGAGAATTTATAGAGCTATATTCCTTTTTATGAAAGTTTTTTGTAGAATCTTAGAAAAAACGGGGTATTTTTCTTCAGAAAATATTCCAACCCAAAAACAGTGAAATGCTGGCTGGTGGACTCGGGGCCCTAAAATAAAAGTCAAAATTCCCCTGGCCCAAGTTTCATACCCCAAGTTTCATGAAATTCTACTGTTTTCCAACAAAGAGAAGAGATATCAGTATAAGTGAATCGTAATAAAGTGCCAAAATCCCAAACCTTAGCTTTCTCTTAGAAACAGTGTTTGTACAGTACAGATTTCTTTAGCGCTCAGTGATACTCCTTTAAAGGGGGTTACCTTCAAAATTCTCCATGATAAGGGGTTTTTTCATCAACTAGAAAGTCAGAGAAAAGGGTATCCTATGGAATGGTATGGACCAGCGTGATGTACCTTTTACTGTTGAATTGTACCCACCGGGAGTGTGCAGTACAGTTGGGGATGCTCAGTACAGTGGGGAGGTATGTTTGAGTACAGTGGGGCAATTCAGTATAGTGGGGAGGCATCTGGAGTTCAGTGGGGGATACCTTGAGTGCAGTGGGGGGACGGGGGTGTTCAGTACAGTGGGGAGGCATCTGGAGTACAGTGGGGGGGGGATACCATGATGTGTGTGGTGAGGCATCATCAGTATAGTATGGGGGATATTCAGAACAGAGAGGTGGGTAGCCAGGGTAGTTACCAGGGTGCCCGGGGACTCTGTAGGCCAGCAAGAAATAAGGTATGTATTTTTCTTTGTTGTAGTTTTCTTTCAGGAACGTTTTCAGGCCTGCGGGCCCACTGAGATTCTAAAAAAAAATCTAAAAGCAGTGTCTTACCAGTGCATAGGAGGGCGTGGCCCAAGGATAAAAGGGCGTGGTGCCCGGCCTCTCTCTCGATGGCCCTGGGGGTAAACACTCATGTTGTTAAATGCTCCCTTGTGCAACTATGAACAGCAGCTTTGTAGAATATAGAATAAACCTATGATGAAACTTTGGTCACATAAAGTGATAATAGAAAACAACGTCAAGAAGCAACAAATTCTTTCCCAAGCAATCACTCGGTACGACGGCGGGCCAGATCGGCGCCGCAGGCGCCGACCGGCAAGCCTAGTCATATCCTGTTGTTTGTGTGATTAGACCACATTGAAATATTAGGGCCTTCATCGTAATGGCTTTCAAAACAGCCGTGAGTCTGTCGTTCATCTATCATAATATTTTCTGAAGCAAATTTCGTTGCACGTAAAACTCGAGTAGTTGCACCGATCCTCGCGAAACTTTCCAAATATCTTCGCGAAACTTTCCAAATATATTCTTCTTACCTGTACCTGGTCCAATAAAGATTTCATTTTCTCAAATTCGCTCCCAAAGCTTAGAAAGGGGCAAATTCGGTGAAATCAAAGGATCCATGGAATCTCCTTCCTATTCTCTCACGTACAGGGAATGATGGTTAGACATATCCGGCTATCTTTTTAGAAGGAGGAGAAGGCAGAGTCATACAGATCGACTTATTTATCCAGCATCAATTTTGTTGGCCCGAGAGGAGAGTATAGGAGAGGTTTGAATGAGAAAGGGAGACCATTCTTAGCCCAGGAAGGACATTCATCATATGGGTCAGTCAGAGGAATTTTCAGGAAACCCAAAAAATATCGGTTTAGCTTCATTACAATCCAAAAAAATCAGTTCATTTTATACCTTGATATCTGTAAACGAGCATAAAAGATCTGGAAACAGTGCAAATTAGAGGCCAGGATTACCAAATATTTCATGACCAAAAATATCGAAAGCATAATTTCAGTTCATTTGGACCCAAAAATATCACTTTCAGCATTATTCTGACCCAAAAATATCCGACTTGCCTTCCCCTATATGTGCCTTCTCCTATACTATAGTGCCCACAACCCCCCTCCCCCCGGAACCCTTAGCAGCACGGGACCGGATAGACTAACTACTTCAGTCTCAATTTCCGCTTCGCTACGAACGTGTAATCAGTCTAGGGACCGGAGATCCAAGGCTCCTATCGTTCCATACTCCAGTTCCATTGCTCCGGATTATGCACCTACATCGGATGATACAAAGCAGATAATGCTGTCAACGATCTCCTGTTTGTGTGATTTTGGTGTTATCACGAACAAAGAATCATGTCATAAATAAGATCATGATTGCATCTTTACAAAGGAAGGCTTCAGAGAAGTAGGATGGGGGGAGGGGGTCGAATGAAAGGGGAGATTTATTCTGAGGGGCATAGAGCTAAAAAGAGAGTACGGGATATAAATGGGCAATGAGGTGCTTATAGTAGATGTCTTATTCAGAGTTCCTCTTAGTTTTGCACTTTCTAGAAGAGAGGATATAAATATGCTCGCTGCAAAGGAGCCCTTCGAACGAGGAATTTGCTGAAAGGGTAAGGGGTACGATAACGATTGACTGTTTCGTTCGTTCGTTAATCAATCAAAAGCAATTCTTTTCAATGAAACTTATGTTTTGCTCCGGGGGAAGGGGGGGGGGCTAGCAAAATGTCCCTTTTCGGCATGTTGGTGTTTTGACAACCTGCTCTAGATAAATTGCCTTATTTTCATACCCCGTTCTTGAAAAAATTGGGGAAAACGATACCCTGAAAAAGGATACCCTGAAAAACGAATGTAATAAGTAACAGTCCCCCTGGGGTTTTGCTAGCAGTTCCTTATTCAATGTCGTATTTGCAGGTAGCGACGGGGGCCTAGGCTTATCCACATCACAATTTATACAAATATTTCTTCACTTACACGGTTGATATATGTTGTTAATTTGGGTACAACGGAGGAGCGTTAGTATGTAAATTTCAGAAGAGCAAAGATTAAAGAAGGTAAACGATGGAAAGTAAGGGAGCGGTTATTCTAATCTTGGGTACCAGGGCGGAGGATACTTTAACAGAATAAGACAACATTTCATATCCCATCTTGAATATGGAAAAAAGTTTTATACCCCACCACCTTTCAGCGAAACCCTATCCAGAAGTCTTCGAGGACGTGATGTATGAAATATATACACATGCATGCCAATTTATTCCAGGCAATTTTCATACAGGTCCAGTGACTCATCATTTCCAATTGTCTTTCAATTTTACTCTTAAATGTTAACTGTCATCAGTTACCTTACTTCACATAAATATTTTTCAAGCAAAGTAATTTTGCACCTCATACCGAATCCCGTGATATTTGGATACCCCCACACAGTAATGGGAAAAATTCTCATACCCCTGTCAAAAATCCTCCGCCTTTGCACCCAGGATAAAAAATGACTGCTCCCTAACCGAACAAAAGCGATGACTGCATCTGTGGGAAATTTGGGAAATTAGGCAACGCAACTAGCAGGATAGATTGAAGAAATCTTGAGGGAATTTAAATTGCATGAATATTTAGCAAAGATTGGATACATAAGCAGTGAACAGAGGAAGCAATGGGGAGAAAAAGAGGAAAAAGAAAGAACAGGTTAATCTTGCCTTATCTTTGGACTTATAAAGAACATTGGCAAGTATCGAGGGAAATGAACACCGACTAAACCGTGCCTATATGTGATAAGACTTCGTATTTCAAAAAGAGAATAGCTAAGCTATGCAGAAGGAAGGACAATAAGAATAGAGACAGCTGCGAGAAACAAAACGGAAGAATTCAAAACTATGGCTGAGATCCCCGGGGGGGGGTACTTGACTTAAATTTGTACGGGGGTGTGCCCACGAAAAAATTTTTTTTTACCCTGCTCCAGAATTTTTCGCTTAAAATGATAACCTGTTCTAGAAAAAATTGGCGAAAAGTATACTCAAAAACATGAAATTTGACCGAAAAATGACCCGATCTAGCAGAATATTCCCCTTTAACATGTTTTGACAACCTGCTCTAGAAAAATTGCCTCATTTTGATACCCTGTGCTAGAAAAAATTGGTGAAAACGATACCCTTAAAAACGGCACATCCCCGTCGGACAAATATACTAAGTACCCCCCCCGGGCTGAGATCAGAGATGGAGTGAAGAGAATCATTGTGCGAATATCATGCGAGAGAAAGACAAGTAGCAACATGTGAAATTTAAAGACAGTAGAAATCAAATCAGGGAAGAGAATTGATCATAGCTGAGGATTCTACTGGGTTTGAAAAAGGAGCAATTACACCAGAGACATATCCGTCTGAACATGAGACATGTAAGAGAAACTGGAATGGATCTCAGCATACGCCATTTGGATGGAAGTGTATTTTCTCTGTTCTTGAATTTCTCCATTTTCAACTATTGATTTGCAAGCAGGGTTGATGTAAATTCTTATTAGAAATTCTAACATGCGCTTGGAAAGAAAATGATGAACGTTATATAATGTCATATGCTACCATTTAGAGAGCTGTAATTTTCGCAAAGAAACTGCCCCGGTATACAGTGCTGAGATATTCCTTCCAGTCGATCAGGGCCTAACAACGTGAAGGTGCAAGTTCAAATTGGAATTTCCATTCCGCAAAATTGAACTGGAAACAAATGCCTATCTTATCTGGGGCCAAAACATGGAATATTCTTCCATCTGAGTTGAAATCAACAAACAATATCAATGCATTCAAACATAAGACCAAAGAGAACTTTTTCCCAAAATATACAGAAAGAGGCAAATGACATATATGTCTTCTACTAAGGACCATATTGAAAACACACATGCAGCTCTGTATTTCCTTTTTTCCGACGTATTTCCGTTATACAGCAACTCTAAGGGGACCATTATGGAAATAAGGTCAGCTTCGCCTTTTAATGCTATCCTTGTCACTGTAATTAGCAGTGCTTATATTAACATTTTCAACATTTATTTTTGCATTGTATCTATTTTTGTTATAAAACATCTAAATATTTATGATGGCAAATTGATACATACGTACATACAAAAAAATAATTGGTAAGAACTCTAGCGAAAGGTTGAGTATACTACAGGGTGTCCCAAAAAATTGTGCCCCGTTTGTCTGAAGATTGTGACAAAATGGCAAAAGATTCTCACCAAACTTTTGCATGGTGGTGTTCTTCAGATGTACAATTAAAGTTTGCAACCATCCCCATGAAAATCCGTTGAAAGATGATGGAGCTATGACCTTCAGGAGACCAAATTTGCCCGATCACTGAAACCAGCGGTCGGCCATTTTGTCTTACTATTTTGCAGCGATAAATAGCTTCATGGATTGAAAATGAAACAGCAGCCTCCAATGTCATAGCTCTCGTGAAAATTCCGATAATCCTCGGAGAGTTCCACTATTTTGACCGCACAGAAATTATTTCTTACCTCACGCGAAGATACTTATCACTGCAAAATAGTAGGACAAAATGGCCGACCGCTGGTTTCAGTCATCGGGCAAATTTGGACTTCTGAAGGTCATAGCTCCATCATTTTTCAACGGATTTTTACGGGGATGGTGGCAAACGTTAATTGAACATCTGAAGAGCACCATCATGCAAAAGTTTTGCGAGAATCTTTTGCCGTTTTATCGCAATCTTCAGACAAACGGGGCACAATTTTTTTGGGACACCCTGTAGAGTAAGGATGCAATGTTGAGGATAAGATATTTTGCAAAGCTGAAAATGCAGTCAAGAATGAAGAGTGAAATGGAACGGAAAAAACGGTAGGAGGGTATGTAATAAGTCTCGAACATCAAGAAATTTTGAAAACAATTTTTGTTACGTTTATTGTTAAGATAAATCATATCCACTGCATTGTGATGCAAATCACATTTTGTGTAAAACCTGGGAGGGGGACGGATTTCCTCCTCGAAGAAAATGAGTGGGGATGTGAGAGGAGAGGCTTTCTTCTGACCCTCTGGAGAATCCAACAAAGAAATCCACTCCAAGTGTTTGATACAGGTGAAATAGCCATTTATGTTTCCTTGCAGTCTCTAACAAATGTGGACGTGTTTAGAAATAACATTCACACTTCTCCCCCAGTAAATCTGGTTGCCGTTCCCCGGTTCTCCTTTCCATAAAGATTTTTTTTGAGGCTCTTATTCGAATTTGAGGAGGGAAACAGATTTGTCCACTAAGAAATTGAATGATGCAGAACTATTTCTTCAAGAATCCAGGAACTGGGGTATTGAAACTTTTTCAGATCAGTGATTGAAAAGTCGTACATAAGAAATGTCTTATACTCAAACACTTCCTTCAAAGTCGGAGTCGGTAAGTTTAAAAATAAGATAAAAGTGAACTTGCTGCCCTGGCATAGGCCCTGGCATCGGTTCTTTTGAAAAGTCAATATGGGATCAATTCTAAGCGTCAAAGTGGAAGACTTTTCTTGGCAAAGTGAAAACAGAGACGTATGAACTGGGGGCACTGGGGGCACTGGGGGCACGTGCCCCAAGGATTCTGCAAAAAACAAAGACGTTCCCTTTTTATTTTCAGGAAGTGCCCATTTAGCTTAATTAAAAATGCCCTTGAAGTGTCGTGGCCCCCCCCCAAAAAAATTGAGATGCTTCCTACGTCCCTGAATGAAAATAAGATTTGTAGCTGCAACATGAACCAATTAAACATCAACCGTGGCTGAGAGGGCAACTATGATAACAAAGAGAAAAAGGAAAGACAGATGCGGCGTTCAGGGAAAACACAGCATACGTTCGGGGAAAGTGGAATACGCGAAAATCAATCATTGTGTTGATTTGTAAACGCTAAATAGCTCTTTCTAACAAAGTATCCATTTTTGGCTTTTCTATTGATTGATACTCCCGCATTCTGCCCATGTCCCTCTTCGCCGGTCTTTTTCTAAGAATCGTGTATCATCAAAGTAAAGAAGTACCAAATAGACCCTATCCTCAGGTATATTCAGGATATTTGGGACTAGGCTGGGGTACAAAGCGTCAACCGAACATGATAATTCCTAGCATGAAAATAGATCTTGAAAAATATTCATTCTGACCCAACACTACTAAAATTTATGAAGTCAGTATCTTAAATCCGTGAACAAGTGCCCAAACTGATTAAATTGCTCATAATTTACTTTGAAAGTTCAATATTTTGATTTTAGTAATGTTGCTTGATTTTACTTTGGTTTGTAAGTAATATTTTACCCATTGTTTTGCTTTCTCCCATATTTGCGACCCAAAAAAGGTAATCTAGAGTTTCAGGAACCCAACAGAATAGAATACCCCCCCCCCTTGGGAAAATAGACAATATATATATATACACATCCCTCCCTTAAGCCTGGTTCTCATATAGCTTCAAACCATCGGCGACCTGCCGGCGACCCATCGGCGACCCACCGGCGACCTTGCTCCGGTAGTCTAATTTTAATGAGAACACTCAGCGCCGATGGGGCGCCGACTGCCGGCGTCCTGCCGCAGTCATTCGAAAAAGTTGAGCTGAGTTCAACTTTTTCACTCTGCTGCGGCACCGGCGCCAATGAAAATTATATGAGAACATGAGGCGGCGCACTGCCGGCGATGCGTCAGCGAATCATTTGCATTCCCTTAGATCAGGTGACCATAGCAAGCCAATCAAATACGAGGATCAGCGGGGAATGCACACTGAGATATGAATGACGGCGCCCTGCCGACAACATGTCGCCGATAGGTCGCCTATGGGTCGCCGATGGGTCGCCGACGAGTCACCGGCAGTTCAACTTTTGCAACGCAGTAGTGACGCCGATGGGTCGCCGTCGGGTTGAGATTATATGAGAACCAGGCTTTAGTAACTGGCGAACGAAAACTTAACTTCCCATACACTTGAATGCCAATTACGACGGTGGGCCAGCGCGGCGCCGCAGGCGTCGCGCGGCAAGCCTAGTTTTAATAAAAGCCTGATTTCTTGAAACAGGATTCCAAAGTACTGGTGGGTAATAAGAATCTTTGTGACCCAACAGGCCAATCGAATCGCTTGAAACTTGGCACACAGGGTCACAAAGCATATAACTACGAAACTGGGTCAGCGATTTGTGATAGATTCACTGGTCCGATTTTTACAAGGGTCTGAAAGTTAAAAAAGACATTTAAGACATTTGCATATATTTAAAATGATCTTATTTCAAGAAAATACATTTTATCAAAAATTCGTGACATGGTTTTGCAGTTCAGGGCCTCAAGTCTTTGGTAAATAGATAGTCGTGGTCCAACGATTATCATTGGGATACACAAAGATTTTTTGCAAGGGTGGTCGATTTTGTCTTAAATCTAGAGTAAATCATTCGTGATTTTATTGAATCAACTGAATATATTTCTATGATATTCTACATTTAATTATGCGTCGAATGATGCATAAGTTTGTTTGGTATATTTTGACCAACGGCCGTGGTAAACGGAGTTTCTTAATCGCCGCCTGAACGGTTACAGTAACCTTAACCTTAAAGAGAGATAGAGAGTTGACCTTAGGCCTCGATATCTAGATATAAAACAATGATTTCATCACTGAACGCAGATCTGAAGACAAACAAGTTTTGACTGAGCACTATCCTCGGTTAGATTTAAAGAGCTGTTAGAAAACTATTTCCTTGATCTATAAATTTCCTTGATCTCTATACTGAAGATGAAGGGGAAGCTTAAAATACCAGCATAAGTGGTGAAAAAACATTAAAACTTTTGAAAAAATTGTAACACCCATTAGTCCTATGTCTTTATGGTCCTATGGCGTTGATGCTTCGGAATTTGTTGAGCCAACCATATTTCTTTAACCCTGTTGTACCCGGTGGGGGGGGGGCAAATAATGCCCCCCCCCCTCAACCAAAGTTTTGATTATAAAACAGAGAGGAAATAGAAAAATGAGCTGAAACATCCCTGACTTTTCCTAATTTTTAATGGGCAATTAAATTTTAGACTGTTCATTGTCATAATTTAAGTCACGTAACCAGTAGATACCCATATCTGGAAAGTAGTCACAAAGAAAATAACAAAAACAACAAAATTCCTTTGTCTTAACCTTGATGAAGTTGTGATTGGTACCAAACGATTCCCCTTACAAAGTACTTTCATTTGATATACCGGGTGCGCCAAAATAAACTATGCACGTTTGGCAGGCCACAATAAATCGTACACTGGACCGATTTTGAAGATTTATGACTTATTCTTTAGCAGAAAGCCTGACTTAGATTCAAGGACTTTTTGCAAATTTTTCCGTTTTCAGTTTTTAGAGCTAGAAGCGAGTTTCTTAAAATTTTAGTTCTCGAAAATACTGAAAGCGATCAAAAAACGTCGATCAAATTTCAAAAGACTCAACATGAATGAACAAAGAGAAAAAGTTTTCAAGGTGATTTGGGGGTTTAGTACGAACTCTCGTGCAGCAGATTACAATTAATCGATTTCTAAATCGCAAATCACCACGAACAAGTTCTCTCTTTGTCCATTTATATCGATTCTTTAGAAAGCTTGATCGATGTTTTTTATCGTTTTCAGTTTTCTCGAAACTAAAATTTTTAGAAACTCGCTTCTAGCTCTAGAAATTGAAAAATTTGCAAAAATCCCAGTATCTAATTCAGGTTTTCTGCTAGCGATTAAGTCATAAATCATCAAAATCGGTCCAGTGTACGATTTATTGTGGCCTGCCAAACGTGCATAGTTTATTTTGGCGCACCCGGTATACATTATTCATATTTGCTGACATCAGCAAATTATAGATTCCATGACGTCATGCAAATTGATGACGTCATATCTCTAATAGAGAAAGACAAACTTTTCAAATTTGGATATAAATCGATGGATAAACATATTTTCTTCATTTTTAAGTAGTTTATTGAGGTTTTCATACATTTTATTTGAATTAATTAGCACTTTTTGTGTTTTCAGTATTGAAGCTTATATCTGACATGGTCCCATTGTTTGGTCGCTTGGCAACGAACCACGTGACTAATTAACATTAAATCTATCATTAGACTCCTAATAGATGTACTTACTATTGTGCGAAGTTACAATGGCATACTAATTATGGTTTTGGAGATAATTAGGGGGACATTTTTTGCCCCCCCCCCCGGGCAGTGGTCTGACCCTAGGAGCCCGGGTAGAATAGGGTTAATCGACGGTAGAGTGATGGATTTTTTGACTTTTTTGGCCAAGTCTTCACTAAACTCCGGCTAAGATTGTAAACTGACATTCTATTCAGTGTTGCATTGAAAGTTTGATACCCTCGAAATTTATTGAAAATCATCAGACACAAAAGAAACTGTATTTTCCATTTAGAACATGATCATGAAGACTGACCAGAGATCAGCTTCAGTTGTGAAAATATTTGGATAATACAAAAAAATTACCAACAAATAAACAAACGAGACTTCTTTTGCTGCTGTATTTTCAGATTCACACATTGGAGAACTCACAGACATAAAGACAGTAGTCTAATAATGTTTGACCAAATTTTTTAGAACAGTAGAAACAATTTTTTTATCTTGAAACTGATTATCAAAGTAACAGCTTGGAATGCATTTGCAACACTGGCCATCAATAGTGCTACAAACTTTAGTATTTACAACAGAATATACTTTGTAATCCACTCAAAGAGCGATGACAATTGTCGCACCTTATGATACTATTGGAAAAACAAAATGTCAATAAAGTGATAAGTGCTACATATCCCTCATGAAATTCCTTGCAGCCAGCCGTTGCTAGTTCCCGTGCTAGTTGTATCGCATTTTGAAATGCAAACCAGGGGCGCACATTCAAATTTTGTTTGGGGGGTGTGAACATGCTTTGGACCGACTAAATTTTTTCAGACCGACTGAACATATGGCAAGCTGTTCGTACTCATTAGGAACCTTGACGTTAGCAATGCAACTAGGGAACCAAAGGGGGTCTGGGGGCACCCAGGAAATTGTTTGAGGACACGCCCTCTATTTTGGCTTAGAATACCTCTCCCGATCCAATGGTTGCCAGTTTCAAAATAGATGTTGTGACCATTTTCTGACAGGCTCCCTTTCATGAATTACCATCCTTAGAAAAAATCTGGAATGATAATTTTACTGACTGCTTCGTGCATTACACTAGCCTTCTTTTCTTACTCTTAATTCTTAAATGGAAAGACAATGGTTTAATTAGCAGTTAACTGCAATATGATTTTACTCTTTGGCACAATCCTGTTTTATTCACTTGTCACACATGTGATGATCACGGATTTGGAGTTTCAAATGTAGGCGTAATCTTCAGTACAACGACTCCTTCACCCCTAAGCATAAGCAAAGCCAAAGCGACTGGCTTTAGTGTGTTTTCCTCTAAGGAGGTTTGCCTTCATGATTTTAGGTGTCTACAGTGTTTTTTTTTTTTTTTTTTTTTTTTTTGTATCAATTCTCCTAAAATTTACAATCTACTAACAAACATTAACATTACGAGACGATAGCGCAAGGAGCATGAAAATACATTGCAACCCTGCAGCTATTACACTTAACCTAAATACTAATACAAACACTAATACGGGACTAATACTAAGGATAATAATCTAAATACAAGAAAATATACTAACAAAAAAAAATACATGAATAAAGAACCGATCTACAGTGATCTCTCCATACAACGGACCCTCAAAGAAACCATGAACAAGTCATATCTCGTTAGACAAGGGTTCATTGGGCTGCGAATTTGTGTTCAATGGATTATGTCCTTGGAAAATGGGTCTTTAAAAACGAGAGTTCATTAGGATTCGCTATATGGAGAGCTCACTGTGCGTTACGTTAAAGAAAAAGAAACTGGCGTTGGTTCATTCAAAGCGCTCTGTTGCGTATACATACTTCAATGTAGCCTCAAGGTTCATCGTATTTGACATAAGTGGCAACCTTGCATCACCATATAAAAGTATTTTGAGAAGCGCTTCATTAGAGAGGTTTGATCAGCCTTGAGGTTGTAATATGATGGTAATGGCATCGAGAAGACCCTGTCTTTGCAAATCATAGTTATGGCAGAGCAGCAAAAAGTGTTCCGTATCCTCAACTCCATCGTTGATCGAGCACATTGGATTTACTGTGTCTTTAAAGTTGTGTTTGAATTTGTGAAAATTTAGCTTACTTACACCCACACGAAGTTGTGTTAGAATTGCCAAGCCTTTCGGGTCATGAATGCTGTAGACTGGACGGGGTAGGGGGCGAATGAGTGAAAAAAGCTTCTTTTTGAACATGCCCAGAGTTGGTGATTGTCTTATCTCTGAGTCAAGTTTATTCCATTCCGAAAGACAGTTTGGGTAAAAACTTGCACCAAAGCTCACTGTTCTTGCACGTATTTGCCCGATTATAGCTGGTTTACGAAGGCGATAGTTAGATTGTGGAAGGGGTGGAATAGGGTGCCTCGTATAATCCGGTGCTTGGTTGTTAACAAATTTGAAAAATAGAACAAGACACCTGCTCCAACGTCTGAGGTTAAGTGATTCCCATCCAAGTTCGTTATACAGCTTCTCTCGAGATGTACCTTTCCATGCACCAGTTACTGCTAGTGCAGCAGAGTATTGAACGGATTCAAGCTTTTCCATCAGATGATTCAATTTTAGACTTTCACTATATTCGCACTTAGTGGCCGGTATGTGATAGATATCGTCCCCATAGTCTAGATGCGGTCTCACATATAATTTATAAAGCTCGTTAAGGGTATGTCGAGGTAGATACTTCGAAAGATATTTAATCATTCCTATTCCTCGTCTAGATTTGGATATAGCTGACTTGATATGACCATTGAATGATAACTTCGAATCAAGTACAAGACCTAGATGTTTGTGCTCTTCAACCTTTGAAACTGGGGTATCATTGAATAGGATAGGTGGATGGTCAAGAGGTTTCCTCTTCCTTGAAAATGTTATTTCGACCGCTTGTTTCGTAGGGTCTGGGTTAAAAGACATTTTCCATTTGTTTGCCCATTGTGTAATCAGACTCAAATCATGGTTCATATCATTCGCAGCGGACACAGGGTCACGGACAACGGTGAAAAGAGATGTATCATCTGCAACAAGCTTTACGTTACATATTAGGTTATCTGTTAGGTCGTTAATATATACCAAAAAGAAAAGAGGGCCTAATATAGACCCTTGGGGGACACCGGCAGAGATTTTTCCCCAGTCAGATGCTTTGCCGTTCAACACTGTACGTTGTTTCCTGTCTGCGAGGAAACTTCGAATCAAAGACAGTAGTTGACCAGAGATACCACAGCGACGTAGTTTAAAGATGAGACCTTCGTGCCACACTCTATCGAATGCTTTAGATATGTCAAGGTATACTGATCTTACGTCGAGTGTAGGATTACAGTCAAAGGCTTTAGATATGGTATGTACTATTGATAGTAGCTGGTTTATTGTCGAATCACCCGGGCGAAATCCTGATTGGTTAGGGTTGAGTAAATTATTTGAATTCAAATGCTCGTAGATTGTATCGAAAATCAACTTCTCTAAGATTTTTCCAAAACAGTGGAAGCAAGGAAATTGGACGGTAATTTCCTTTAAAGTTCTTGCTGTTCTTTTTATGTACAGGTACCACGTTTGCTCTTTTCCAAGTTTCAGGGAAGATACCATGGACTAAGCAAGCTTCAAATATTAGTTTTAGAGGCCCAACTAAAGTCCAATCACAGATTTTTATCATGCGACCTGATATTTCGTCCCAGCCATGAGCCTTGTTCGGATTCAATGATCAAATTATCTTTAATATTTTCTCATCGGAAATGTGAAAATCTGACAGTGATGGTGCTTCTGGCTGAAAGGCAGCTGGTATTTCGCTTGCAGTATCCAAGGTTGTACATTGGAGTACAAAATAATCATTAAAGATTTGTGCCTTAGCAGAAAAGTCCAAGACAAATATGTCATTTTCCAAGAGAGGGGGAATTATTGGTATTTTAGCTTTATTCAAGATTTTATTGATCAGTGACCAGTAAGATTTTCTTCCAGTGTTAGGATTTGCCAGCGTGCGCCCTATGTTCATCAAGTATTTCTGCTTAGCATTCTCAATAAGCTTGGACCCTTGAGATATCATCTCCTGTATACCCGCTAATTTATCTTCTGGTTGACCATTTTTCACAAAGTTTCTGTACGCTAGATTCTTCTTGCGTATGAAATTTTTGATAGGCTGGGTTATCCAAGGAGACTGCTGAGGCCTAACTGTGATGATTTTATTGGGTATGAAGTTGGAGAAAATATTCAACAAAATTTCATTTAGCTTTATCACTTTCAAGTGTGGGCAACCAATTTCATCGAGAGTTTCACGCCAATTAAACATGTCTATGCTTTTCCTTATTGAATCTATATCAGCTTTGTTGTAAGACCAGACTTTTCGCTTGAATGGCAAGAGGGACAAGTTGTCTATTGTCAGTTTACCCCAAATGATTTGATGGTGGCATTGTTCATGAAGCGAAGGGTGAACTCCAGATTCTATAAAAAGATTGGGCTGATCCGTTAATATGAGATCGATACATGATCTAGACTCACCCATAAAATGAGTTGGTTCAGAAATTAGTTGTTGGAGCCCAAGATCTGCAATGAATGGTTCGAGGGATTTTCCTGCGTCATTTTCTAAATCATTTTCCCACCACTGAGGGGAGCGAGCATTAAAATCACCAGTAATGATAACGCACTAAGCATTCTCAGCAGCCATCTTGGATAA
Source organism: Aurelia coerulea (assembly GCA_039566865.1). Lineage (NCBI taxonomy): Eukaryota > Metazoa > Cnidaria > Scyphozoa > Semaeostomeae > Ulmaridae > Aurelia > Aurelia coerulea. Next base: position 26,140,571 of record CM076943.1, on the reverse strand, counting down.
CATTAGCTCAAAATTTTCCATAAAATTATCTAACTCTGTTGCACTCTGACTGGGACTTCTATAGATAGTTGCAAAGAAATACTTTTTCCGGTTTAGTTGAATTTCACAAACGATGCATTCAGGAACTGTCACGATGTCAGGTCTATTTGTAGCTGGAAAAGAATCTTTTATATACAACCCTACACCTCCCCGTTTTACATTTAATGGATGGTTATCTTTGATGAATGTATAACCATCTAGCATCAGATTACCATCTTCAACAGTGCTATCAAGATGAGTCTCAACAATTCCTATGAGGTCATAATTATAGATTGAATTATACGCCTCAATTTGGGAAATTCTGGTAAAATCATGTGCAGTAATGCTATTTAGATTCCATGTACAAAAATTGAAAGTATTCAAGTTCGGGCCAGGATTTGTTTCGACGTCACCGCTTAGTAATATGGTCCTGTGCGTAATCCAATGCATATGCAACATGTAGTACAAAACAAACAATGCATAAGGGTATTCGTAAACATGAGGTAAGCGTTTGACTGTGAAGCATTTCAGTGCTCTAGGTATGATGAAGTGAAGCCTTTTGGTCAACTCGAGCACTGTATAAAGTAATATTTTGGCATATGCATATAAGCTAGCAAATACCTGCAAGAAAGTGGAAGAGGGGTAAAACGTGTACTCTGCACAGACCTGGATGATAAAGGAGAAGGGTAATAGTAGAACTGATACCATCACGAAAAAGCAGCAAAATAGGTAAAACCTTAGGACCGTTAACATTATCAAAAGGAACGAAATTGTCGCATTTGTTTGGTTGTGAAGGAGGACAAGTGGAACGTACCGATTGCTGCCCGCCATTGACTTATATCAACCTGCATCATCAAATATGGATCTTCTCTTACATGCTTTACATAAATAGGCTAAATAAGTACAAAAGTATTTTCGAACGCTGGAAATACGATTCAAGAACCTAGCCGGGGAAACGTTTGACACAGAACAAATACGAAAATAAACAGCGAATGATATAAATAAACATGAAAATATGAAGTTATCACACTCCCATGCACGACATGGATTTTGCATGGTTCACCTTGTTTGTGCGTGATACGGGTTTTGTTTTATTGTCAGAGTAGTGTGTTCTATTTTATCGAATTTCTGAACTATAAATTTCTTTATTTCTTGAGGCTATTTTGAATACTCAGGGGAGAAAAGAACATTGTTTTTGTGGCACGAGAAAAAAGATGGAAACAAAGGAATTTGAGTTTACGAGTAATTTTTGAGGTGTGAAAAATTTCGAAGAAAAAACTTACACGGGAAAAATTGTTCATCTTAATGCCCAGGAGTGTTATTTCGTCTTGTTGTTTTTGATATCGAAAAGAAACTTCATAGTGATAGTGATAGTTTAGCTCTCAGGGCGTACCTCCACTCAGCAGTTTGACGCGCGTAATCATCCGGGAACGATTAGTGTTTACATTGGGCATGGTCTTACAACAAAACAGCCGCGCGACAGAATGTGGGCCGACGGAAATCTGATTGAAGGTCGCATTACAGCATGCACTGAGTAGAAATCCGACACAAGAACTAGCAAAAACTGCTATTAACAGGAATAGGAAAAAAGTCTGTCCCACGCTAACGCGAAATATCTGGCGAAATTTACTCAAAACTAGTTGCAAAATCTGGAAATGTTTGATGTGTGACTATTTCGCCTGGCATTTAACGAATCACACTTAAGGTAACTCAGCCCCCACCCCAGCGAACAGCGATTTTTTTTTTATTTATTAATTCATATTTTTACACGATATCCCATCAGTACAAAATTAAACTACAAAAGTTACAAGTTTGTTTTAAATGAAAAATGAAAAACAAAATTTAAAATTTGGTATTAGCTAGGATTGGATCCAGGCTGAGATCTGATCTTCCTGGGAGTCGTGTTTTAGTTAGGGTTTACTGAGCTCTTTAAATGCGTTTTCAATTTTCTTTTAAACTGATAGAGCGAGGGGATTTCCCTTATTTCGATTGGTATTTCATTCCAAGCTTTAAGCCCGGAAAGGTGGAAACTTTTTTTTGTACACTCAAGTTTAAACTTTGGGATGTCGAGATTTCTATTGTTTCTTGTGTTATACCTAGAAATTTCATTCCTCTGACTATACTTGTTCCAGAGGCTCTCAGGGCACTGCTTGTGAACTATTTTGTGTGTCATGATAGATCTGTCAAAATAGATGATTTGATCAACGTTCAGCCCATTATTGATCCAGGGGTCCTTTATTCTAGCATTTTGAATAATTGAGAAGGCCCTGTTCTGTAGACGCTGAAGCGTTTGCAGCTTCGTGTTGGGCAGGCTACCCCAGATAACATTCCCATATCGGAGGTGACTTTCAACCAGCGCATGGTAAACCTCACATAGCTTAGATTGCGGAAGAACGTTTTTAAGTTTTTTCAGTGCAGACAAACCACTTGCTACTTTACCTTTCAAGGATTTGAAGTGTTCCTTCCAACTTAGATTCTCGTCCACAATAACCCCTAGTGATTTAGTTTTTGTCACTCGTTTTATTTCTGTGCCATTAAAGGGAATAGACATAGCTATATCGATAAGCTGCTATAAATAGGCTGAAGAAACGCCCACAAACCCATTGTTTCCTTCGCCACACAATGAAACGGCAGGCGTCAAAGTTGTTGAATACAATAGATTATATTTTTAACTTGGCCCGGGCCAGCTTTTAACTATGTCGATTCCCTTTAAGTTTCAATGGAGCCAGAGGTTCAATTTTGTTAATTCTACGTGGATGGCCGATAAGCATAAACTCAGTCTTTTTTGGATTGGCACTTAACTTATTGACCCTCATCCACTCAGAAATGTTCTGTAGCTCCTCCTGCATCATCTCGGCAAGTTCGTTAATATCTTCAGAGGCTATCGTTGTGTGCGTATCATCAGCATACATGCTCGCCGAAGAAAACTGTAAACATTCTTCAAAGTCGTTAAGGTATATGATGAAGAGAAGGGGGCCTAGGCAGGAACCCTGGGGAATGCCACAGGTTACCCCCAAAGACATAGAACATTTACCATTGATTCTGCAAAACTGTTTTCGTTCAGTGAGGTAGGATCGAAACCAGCTAATCACCTTACCCTGCACGCCATACCTAGAAAGTTTTTCGAGCAGTATTTTGTGATCCACCGTATCGAAGGCCTTTTTTAAATCCAAAAACATCGCCATATTGACCTTTTGAGAATCAATGTTATTATGCCATTCATCAGTACTCTTTACTAGAGATGTGATTGTTGAGTGTAGCTTACGAAACGCATGCTGATTCTTTTTTAGCAACTGTTTCTCTTTGAAATAGTCGATCAGCTGATCATGAGCAATTTTTTCCAGAATCCTTGCAAATATGGATAGAACGGATATAGGCCTGTAATTATTCATGTCATCCCTTGCACCTGACTTAAAAATTGGGGTTACCCTTGCAACCTTCCAGATATCTGGAAAAACTCCCGCGACCAGCGATGAGTTATAGATTAGAGTAAGGGGGAGAGCGATGAATTCGGATGCATCTTTGACTAGTCCGACAGGAATTCTATCTGGCCCACTGGCTTTGCCGTTTTTCAGCTCTGTTAGTGCTCTTAAGATGTATTGAGTGTCTACTGTCTTGAAATTCAAAATCTTAGAATTTTGCCACTTATTGTGGCAAGCGGGTCATCATTCGGTTCGGTTCTGATTTCTTTTGCTAGTTTTGGACCAACTGAGACAAAGTGCTTGTTAAACGCATTGGCAATTTTACTGTCATTAGTTAAAAGTTTGCCTTCGCAGTTTAAGCAAGTGACTGGTACCTTAGAGGAATCTCTGTCTAACACTTTGTTAATGGTTCGCCACATTTTCTTTGGGTCGGTTTTGTTTTGTTCGATTAGACCTGAATAATGGTCCTGCATTGCGATCCGGATGGCCTCTGTAACTTCGTTTCTTAGTTTCTTATACGAAGGCCAGATTTCGGGATTGCGCCTTGCGTCCTTTTTTGCTTTATCCCATCTCATCATCAGAGACCTTATGCGTGCATTGAGCCATGGAGCATATTCACTTTTCCTTTTTTGTTTTCGAATTGGAGCATGTAGGCTGAGAATTGCATCAAACAATTCTTGGAATACAGATGCCATCTTACTAGGGTCCTGAGAAAAAGGTTCCAAAAGGCTTTTCCAGTCAATGGCATCAAGGTCTTGTTGGAAAGCAGTTTTATCATAATTTTTCATATTTCTACTTTCAACAATTTTGTTTTCATTTTTGGTATTGAGTCTCCATGCATTTACCTTTCTAATCGCATAAACCATGTAGTGGTCTACCATAGCTGTTTCAAGCACGTCCGATTCTAGAATGTACTTACGTTTGTTGGTAGAGAAATGGTCAATCAACGAATGACTTATTTGAGACTGTCCATTTGCCCCCTTACTTATTGCTACCCTCGTATAAGCTTTGATCAGTTGCTCTATTTGGTATTCAGCGTACACTGATAGTAGCTTTTTTGAATTTGCATTTAAGGGGGAACCCCTGAAATCACAATTCGTATCACCAACTAGAATAATTTCTTTTTCATCTCTGTCAAGTTTTTTGAGAAATTCACGTAGATTTTCGAATGTTGCAGTATCTGTTTCCCCAGTGGGTGGTCGATACCAGCTAATCAGGTAAAAGGATTTCCCTTTGTTTGGTTTAACCTCAAGGCAGAGCAACTCAAGGGTGTCACTTTTGATAATTTGGAGGGGATCAGGAATTTGTTCTTTTAGGTAGATTGCTACACCACCTCCCATTTCATCCCTGTCATGCCTAAAAAGTTTGTAACCCTCAATTGAAAGAGCTGGGTCCTCAATCTTACTGCTTAACCTAGTCTCACTCAAAGCTATAATATCAATATCATTTTCATGGAGTAATACATTCAATTCGTGTCTATGCTTTCTGAGTGAGACTATGTTAAGAGCTGCGATCTTCAGACCATTCCCTTTATTAGTTGCTTTGGCTTTGGGCTTTGCTTTGCTCTTTGCATTATTTACACTTCGACACCGCTAACAATATTTTATGAATCGACTCAGGTTGCTTGCAAACTTTCTTGCCCCTCCCGTGTTCATGTGAAGTCCATCGCGAGCAAGGTTGCTGTAGAGGATGTTATCGTTATCTATGAAGTCAAAACCATTCAGCATGAGCGAGACGCAGCCCCGCAAAACCACCCCCCAGAAAACAGCCAATCCCCCCACACCACCCGGCCCACCGAAAACCGGCAAAAAGGACGCCGCTCCGCACAGCCCGGGCAACCGAAAGACGCACAAACCCGCACATCCCCCGGCTGCCAGACCACGCCGAGCGATACCGGAGAAACAAGCCGCCGTCAGTGTTAGCTTTCAGTAGAAGCGTATTGCACTTTTAAAGGGAATAGACATAGCTATATCTCGTAGCCGCTATAAATAGGCTAAAGAAACGCCCACAAACCCATTGTTTCTTTAGCCACACAAAGAAACCGGATGCTTCAAAGTTGTCGAGTACCATGGATTATATTTTTAACCTAGCCCGGGCCAGCTTTTAACTGTGTCGATTCCCTTTAACCCTAATCCTACCGGGCTTTTTTTTGATCTAACATAGCCAGGGGGGGGGTGCTTTCCACCCCCCCTCTATAATTGGCCGTAGACTAATGGGAAATCATCGAAACTTGGCAAGGGCGTAGTCCTAACTATTCTTAACTGATTGGTAGTTTTGGGCGTGGCTACCTCATTAGGTGACGTCACTATAACGTAATAATGCCGGAAAATGTCAAAATATATGGTTTTCTAGCTTATTCGTTCTAAAAACGGAATAAAGGTAATCTGAATGACTTTTTCCATTCTTATTTGGCGTATTATTCATTTCCCTTTCAAATATGATGCATATAGGTGTTTTTAGACCGTTATTTTGGAAGAAAATGACGAAAATTGATGACGTCATAACTAAAAACTGTGTTTTTCTGCCAAAAATTGATAATAATTGGTTCGAAATGCTTTTAAAGTGTTGCATAACGCAATTCTATGCTTTTTAAACAAAATTTGTTGGAAAAATCTTCAAAATTTGCCAAAATTTGCCAAAATGGCGGCCCGAGTGACGTCATCATTTAAGAATGCTGACGTCAGCAAATTCCATTGTTATTGACAACAATAGAAAGCTAATTGTTTGCTGATTCTTTTAAAGTACAATAGTCAACATTTGGAACTAATTCTGGTAGTAAAAATATCAAAATCATTAATTTTTCCAATACCTTGCTCCAAATATGGTAGTGTCACCTGTCACGTGACACCTATTGTTCAAAAATTTAATTGTCAAAATGTAGCTAATAGATAATTAGTAATTGTCAGAGAGTTTGAGGGTCATAGCTTTTGTCGTTAAAGAATGCTCTGCAAAAAACCGACAGGGGGGTGGAAAAAACCGACAGGGGGGTGGAAAACACCCCCCCCCGGTAGGATTAGGGTTAATTGGATACTATTTGTACCCTATTTTTCCTTTAATTTTTGGGATTCATTCACTCGTGTCCGATTTCCAACGCCACATAACTACCACCACCGGCACCCCAGTGCCAGATTGGAAATCTTGACTTTGTAACAGTATTGTTCCTTTGGGACAAGCTTTGCAGAACAAACACCTTTTGCTTTGTCTTGGAACATTTCTCACAATCAAATGATTGCTTGCCTTCAAAAATGGAAGCATCTGGCAATTCTGTGATACGTCTAAAATCGGATCAAAAACTTGGATTCAAATCATCGTGGACGTTTTGAAGCTTTGTCGTGGTCGGTCGGTCCGCCAAGTCGGTCGATCCAATTTTATCGTGGACCGACTTTTACCTAATGAGGAAATTTTTGGACCGACTCAACAATTATTGGGGGGATGTCTCGCCCCGTAAATCCCCCCCCCCCAATGTGCACCCCTGATGCAAACATCAAAAGTTTCATCAATGTCTGTAGTCTAGACTTGTCCTACGTATATTTCGTCAGCTGTAATAAGTCTATCTGAAAGTTTCATTAAGTCTTATACTGCCAGTCCGCTCCTGTCAGATGACGTCGCAAGTTCAAAGCTATTGGGAATGTTATAAATGCTGTAATTATGTAAATAATGATGATATCGAAAATGGTAAATTATATAAAGCTGCCTTTCATCACTTCAATTGAAGAATTCTTTTCACAGAAATGTTTCCTCTTCAGCATTTGTAGAGACTTCGATCCTGTCTTTAGCTGACCATTTATTTTTAATCCTTTATTTGGCACTTACGTCATTTCACATCACACATCACTCTATGAAGGGTGCAAGAAAAAACCACATCCTGCAAAGTCAACTTTCTCTTGAACGAACGGTTGGAATGATTGAAAGAGTTATTCTCCGAAAGCCTAACTCGTGTTCTTTCATTAGATGAAAAGCTTTTGCAGTAAAGGCTTTTGTATTTTTGATACATCATTATAACGTTTTATATGAATGATAATTTTTGCAAAGATTCGAGCCCTATGCTAACCAAGCCGCAATTTATTTCAGAAACAACGACTGTGTTAAAATTTGATAAACCCTCCTTGTAACATTATTTATGTAAATAAGGGCAAAACAATAGGCTGGAAAGATTGAACAGTGGGACAGTACAGAGTGTATAGCACAAGTTTCAACAAGGGCTTCATTCGGTAAACTTTACTGTCTCTGGAACAAAACGTCACATGCAAACAACAAAAATTATTGTTCAAAACCCTGGCTCGTATGCCGTCACTTGACACGACTTGACACAATAGAAGTAAGTCAAAACGATGTATTTTATCGTTACTTCGACAATTTTTGTATCGTGTGAGTCAATGAAAAGAATCCCAAAGCATGTACAGGTCATTGCTATAAGGCATAGACATGCGAGAGATTTGGTCGTGATTTTATGCAGTTTTTGATGATTCTTGGAGAGGCTTCCCGATAAAATCTCTTATAATTTAAGAGAACGGAGTGGCCGATTTCAGGCAGGTAAAATTTAGAATATATTTGAACATGTTCACTATTGAATGATATATTTGCCAACATTATTGTCTTGATATCGACGGATATGTGGTCTTTCAAACAGGGATTCTTTTTTGACACACCAGGCAGTTGTATCTTTGCAGGATGGAGGACACTTTGTTATTTTTATTCAGTGAATTTGTTATGGTTCTGATTCTGTGATGAACCGAAGAAGCTTCTTTATTATTGTATTATTGATGAATGATTTAACTGTTTTGGACAAAGCAATACTTTCGCTGACAAAAGCTGCACAACAATGAAAACAAGTTCCACAAGGCTCAATACTTGGCCTCTATTGTTTCTAATCTCTTTCAATGATGCTGTAGAAGTCATGGAGTATTCAAGCATTTTAAAATATGCAGACGATACTGTTTTGTATGTGGCAGGCAAAGAAATTGATTCAATTGAAAACAAACTATCGAAAAACATGGAAAATCTGTCAGAGTGGCTGAGATGCAATGAACTCATATTGAATCTGAAGAAAGGCAAGACAGAGTCGATACTATTTGGAACAGCACAACGAATTGCAAAACAGCGAAATGGGCCACTCAAAGTCACAATATCTCAGCCAACCCCAACGTTAATTAACAACACAACGGATTATAAATATCTTGGCGTCCTTGTGGATACCACACTTAACTTGAACTCCCATTTTAACAAATGTTTCAAGCGTGCATATCTGGTAGATTACGACTTCTAGCAAAATTAAGGTCGTGCATGGACAATGCTACAGCTAGTACAATCTATCGTACTATGATTCTTCAAACATTTACTTTCTGTGGTATATTGCAACTAAAGCTCTCAAATACGCAAATAGGCAGACTTTCCTCATTTCATTCTCCTTCATTGAAGATAGTCTATGGTGATGAAACAGCAGACAAAGGACTCATGTCAGTCATAAATGCAAATAAGATGAGAGCCTGCAAACTTTGCGAAAATGCCTGGACAGAGATATCTGTGAACATTTTCAGAATTATTTTACTCCGATACAACATGAAAAGGAAACAAAAAGCAAAAAATGAACTCTGCGATTACCTATTATTAAAAAAGAATATGCATGAAAGTCGTTTCAATATATGGGCTCTAAAGTGTACAATGAGCTACCTTTAGACATACGTCGGACAGGGACACACAAAGAATTTGTTAAAAAACTTAAAAATCATTTTGCATGACAGTGACAAACATTATTTTATTTCGATGTGAAATTAGGTTTTATTGCGTATTATAGATTCTATTCTTGTAAGATTTTATCAACGTTTTTAATGTAATAAATTTTCTTTCAATTTCATTCAAGGTCTAGGGCACAAGACACACAGTGATAACAGCGATGTTGTAATTGTTGAAGTGTTTATCCTGTGTAAATATTTGTTTTATTATTATTATTATTATTATCATTAACTTATCAAGGATTTTTTACAACGAAGCTCTGTGGAGTGACTACACCTGCATAATGCTTTAGAAAGAAATTGTCGAAAGAATGCATCAGCTTTTTTAAACGGTTTTGATGAAATGCGGCTGTATTTAAGAATATATTTTAATGATGCTTGTTCCTAGTTATCCAATTATTTAACATTTGACCAATGCAAAAGGTTTATGCGGCGACGAAGTTACAAAATTCTGAATAGTTCCAACAATACACCTAGAACAATGTCGAAAAGAAGAACGGCTGCCATTTTTGAATTTTCACATTTGACATTTGCGTACTTCTTTCTTCTTGTCAAATTCCAAAGTGCCCTATTTTGCAAAAGCTTTCTTCAAATGAAAGCACTTGAGTGGGGTTTTGCAGAATCACTGTTTCATTCATGTTAACCTAACGCTCCAGACAGAGTTCACTTTGCTACATGTGGCTTTTTTATGCACCCTGCATAGAGTGATGTGATATAACGTAAGTGCCACATGAAGGATTGGAAATAAATGGTCAGATGAAGAACGGATCAAAGTCTCTACAAATGCTGAACATTAAATGTTTCCGTGAAAGGCTTTCTTCTTGAAAGGATACCATCAATGAAACGCGGACAACGGAAGCTTCTAACAAGAACAAATTTTGTAACACAATAGCATGAGCTGCTTTTCTTGACACTTGAATTCAAATTAATTAGTTCCTACATATGAAGGAAATTATCTCAACCAAAAATTCAAAGCAAACAAAGCCGCAAAGGTTTTTCTGTAACCAAAGTAACTAGCGCGCTCGTTGTGCTTTCTAGAAATTGTTTTTAAGAGTAAACATGAACGTATATCGAAATAGGAAGGATATATCCGAACATCTTCCTGAGGCATTTCATTTCTTTGGTTCAGAAGTTTTAGTTACACCAAAAAATAAGAGAACTGAATTGGCTCCTAATCGGCTTTCGAGCCAAAAAAGCACACAATGTCCGTAGCAGATGTGTAGATTTATCCTTCTTCTCTCGAGTTATGCTCATGTTGGTTCTTGAAAGCAATTTCTAGGACGCACTACGAGCGACCTAGCTACCTGGGTTCCAGGCCAACTTTTGAGGCTTTGCTTGTTTTGAATCACAGGTTGAAAGAATTACCTTTGCCTGTGATCACTAATCACTTTGAAATGCTGTTTCAATCAAAACCAACTGATGCTATTCTCTTACCAAACCTGTCCTTGTTGATGCTTCTTAGATATGTCTTCCCGATCCTCATCATATGAATGTTTGTTCTGACCTCTCTTCAATTTTCTCCTAGAATGTAAACCAAAGCTATGCAGTCCATATGCTATTTGTCATCCAGGCAATGACTCATACAATTGCTCATGTAAGAGTGGATTCAGTGGCGACGGATTTACTTGCACTGACATAAACGAGTGTACGACTGGGCAACATCAGTGCAGTATCAATGGTTCCTGTGCAAATACCAATGGATCTTATACATGTCAATGTGAATTTGGCTATTTTGAAAATGGAACCAAATGTGACGGTAAGGAAGCTAAAGCTGTTATGCAAATATAGCCGATTGGATGGACCTGGTTAGCAGCAGTCACTGCAGAGGAGCCTTGCTTTCAGACATTGTTATTCAACCCTTATAAATAAGATACAATATTGATTTGCAATTTGTCACATCGCATGCCCAAACTGCTTGTTTATTGGCTGAGTGATTAATTTAAAGAGCCTGAATCTGAAATAAAATTTGGCTTAATCAGAAGAACTTATCGAAATTCACATAAATTCATACATTGTTATCATTTTAACTTTAGGATTACTGATCTACAACTTCTGCTCAGGCAAAGTTTGATTTTCAGAAAATCTGATATTGCAGCGTGCCTGCAAAGGACCCTATGTGCCACTGGCTCTTTGAAGACGTAACATTTCTGAGCTAAGATAGAAGGTTATTGAATTGGATTACCACCGTCCCTGCGCAGTTGAAAAGGCTTTTGAGGCTGCTCAACATAAACTTTTAGCCAGTTTGTGTGATCAGTTAGTTGTTGGTTTTTATAACACCTAATATATCTACCTAGCCTCTGTTTTAATGATATTATCAAGAAGGCAACATATTTCATGAAGTGATATACGAGAACTTCTCTATAAACAGCCCCTGTATAGATGCCCGGATGGGCTCATTTATTCCTTGAGAATCTGAAGGGTGCTACAGAGAGAGGGAAGATTTTTAGAGGCGGGGTGATTCAAAAAGTCAAATAAGGATATAAATGATAGCTCTTAGTTTTTTACCCCATTTTCCTCCAGGTATCAACATAAAATGTTACCTCGCCAATTCACACATTTGACACAACTTTGATCCCAAACCAAATCAATATTAACATGCCAACTTGTTTAGATAAATAAATGGACATTATCTGTTAACCTCTGGCATTTGACATAATTTGGGGTGGAGCTTAACCGCGCCTGGCATTTGACATAATTTGGGGTGGAACAAGATAAGGCTCAAATCCTAACTGGTTTCCAGAGCATGCGGAAATCATCCAATTTCAAACTTGTCAGCCAATGAGATCACCGCTTTCTAGCCCCTGGAGACAAAATCGGTCGTTTGAGGTAAATTTTCTAGTACCCTCACTAAAACTGAAATGGATGCTAGAATACTTCAGTTATTTGCAATTTTTTTGACAAATCAGTTGTGAGCATGTCCGTCTAGAGTTGTTTACATGTTTAGGCACATAGCTTGTTTGGGGCCGGAGCTGCGTTCATTTTCCGGTCGAAGAATATTGACCTTTGTTGAAATATCTATAGAAATCGCTACAAACGAGATACACAGATAAGAATTTCAGCAATTATGCATACTGACCTGAGCAATAACTCAAACTCCTTTACTGCTATCACATCTCAAAATTGGAGGCAATTTCTAATGATTTCTGGCCGAGATATCATTTGGGCCTAAGCTTGTCCTCGCTTAAAACTCATTCCATTGCACTTAAAAAGAAATAGTAAAATTCTTGAGCTAGATAATGCGCTTACCCATTACTCAGACACCAGTTTGACTTCGTTTGCCTTCTTTAATTTGCCAAATTTTTGTAAGAAACAAGCAGTTGTGGGCGAATTGCAAAAAGCTTCCTCGGACCATATTTTCTCTACACGGATTCTCCACTTCAAACAACAAACAGTGAACTTTGACATTGTATCATGAAAGTCTTGCATCACAGAACATTCCTTTTGAACGATTCCATGCACTTTAGCGAGGCACTCGTGAATTGTATTCACGCATTTCGTTCTTTTCGTTCTTATTTTAATCAATGCAAAACATAAAAAGAACAAAACATTGTTTTGGGTTCGCTAAAAAAGATACCCGGTTTTGCTCTTTTGTTTGTTTGCATTGACTGATTGAACCAAATGCGTGAAAACAATTCACGAGTGCCTCGCTAAGGCGCACGGAATCGTTCTGTAGGAATGTTTTGTGATGCAAAACGTGTATGATACAAAGTTCACTGTTTGTTGTTTGAAGCAGAGAGACTGTGCGGATAAAAATATGGACCGAGGAAAGTTTTTGCAATTCACCCACAACTGGTCGTTTCTTATAAAAATTTGCTAATGTAAAAATGGCAAACGAAGTCAAACTGGTGCCTGAGTCATGGGTAAGTGCATTATTCAGCTGTAGAATTTGACCATTACTTTTTAAGTGCAATGGAATGTGTTTTAAGCGAGGACAAGCTTAGGCCCAAATGATATCTCTGCCAGAAATTATTAGAAATTGCCTCCAATTTTGAGATGTGATAGCAGTAAAGGAGTTTGGGTTATTGCTCAGGTCAGTATGCATAATTGCTGAAATTTTTATCTGTATATCTCGTTTGTAGCGATTTCTATAGATATTTCAACGAAGGTAAAGCTCGCGAAGAGCATAGAAACGAGACCAAATGATAATTGTTTGCGGCATATCACACCAGTAAACAGCGAAATGCTGTTCAAAACAGTCGACAAAAAGTATGTGATGAATGCTATCGATCAGCTAAAGAACGGAAAAGCGTCTGGTCCTGACAAAGTTACCGTAGCTTTGGTAAAAGACGCGAGCGAAATTATAGCTCAGCCCCTTATGCTGATTTATAACTCATCACTTACGAATGGTGTTTTTCCTGACATCTGGAAATTAGCGAGAGTCACCCCAATTTACAAGTCGGGCCCAAAAACTGATCTAAACAACTACAGACCTATCTCTGTAATCTCAGTGTTTTCAAGGATGCTAGAGCGACTAACGCACGATCAACTATTTGCGTTTCTCAAAATCAATGAGAGTTTTACATGCAACCAAGCAGCTTTTCGTAAGTTCTACTCCACGATAACATCACTCATAAGCAGCACATACTTCTGGTACGAAAACGTAGATCGCAGCAATGTTAATCTCACTATTTTTCTCGACCTTAAAGGTGGTGTGAAGCGAAAATTTTTATTGATGCAAATGAATAGCGCAGTTGAATGATAAAGAATGTCGTTTGAATTTTTTTGATACCTCATTTCGTTTTCAAGTTATCCACTGATATTAAGTGGCAGCTGATGACGTCATATTGTTTGCAAATTACTAGGATAACATATGGAAATATAACTGTATCTGATTTTTTAAAGGTTACAGTGGTAAGAAATATTTCAGCGGAGCTGAATAGATGTTATATGAATTGCTTCATGACTTAATATGATGTATAGAAAGGCATGTTGATTGTACAAAGTTTTTTAATTAGATTTCTCTTTGGAAACATGGTCAACCTTGTATACTTTCTTTACATTTTGCAAACAAAATGACGTCATCAGCAAATCGTACAAAACAGTGGATAACTCTAAAATGAAGCAAGGTATCAAAAAAATTTAAACGACATTCTTTATCATTGAACTGCGCTATTCATTTGCATCAATAAAAATTTTCGCTTCACACCACCTTTAAGAAAGCCTTCGATACGGTTGATCATGATATATTACTCAAAAAATTACGTGCATATGGAATAAGAGGCAAAACTGGGAATTGGTTTGAATCCTACTTAAATAATAGAAAACAGTTCTGCTCTCTGAACGGTCAGCATTCTAAAGCCAGAGATGTAACCTGTGGTATTCCCCAAGGTTCTTGTTTAGGCCCTCTTCTTTTCATCATTTACTTGAATGACTTGGAAAAGTGTCTTAAATTCTCCAAGGCTAGCATTTATGCTGACGATACAAATATAACGATTGCATCGAACGATGTAGCGAAACTAATTGAGGACGCACATCAAGAGCTTTCCAATCTCTCTGAGTGGATGAGGGTGAACAAACTTAGCCCAAATCCCAAAAAAACTGAGTTCATGGTCATAGGGCATCCACTTAAAACCAAAAAATTAAACCTGCCAGAAGTGCTTAAACTAAATAACTCTGATATCAAAAGAGTTGAAAAGACGAAATCCCTCGGAGTATAATAGTTGATGAAAAACTAAGTTGGGATGAACAGTTTAAGCGCACCAAAGGCAAACTAAGTGGAGGTCTTGCAGCTTTGAAAAAATTGAAAAATGTCGTTCCACAATCGCAATTGTGTAATGTATATTATGCGTTACTCGAGAGTCACCTGCGTTATGCCGATAGTAGCTGCTCTCCAACGCCTTCAAGACCGGGCGTATTCGATAATTGCAAACGCAAGAATAAAAGATGGCTGGTCGGCATCCTTGTTAAACGTAGAAAATCTTTTCCGTTACGATAGGAATGTCATGACTTACAAGATTATGAACAGACTATGCCCTGAAAACCTCTGGGATAAATTCAAGCCAAGATCTTTTCACTCGACCTACAATACGAGGCACTGTAAGGATATCCAGATCCCTAGATATAGGACTGAATTTGCAAAAAAAGGTCTCTCATTACGCAGCTCTCAAGTCATGGAACGATACACCTGCCGAAATTCGCGAGTTACCGACACTTGATCGTTTTAAAAAACAACTTAAAACGCATCTAAAGAGCTAGACTCTCAAGCCAAACACAACTCCCTGGAAGAACAGCAAGGATTAAGCTTTATAGGGCTTTAGGTTTTTATTCATAAGGTTTCATCATTGTAAATAGATGTTATATATTTTAATTTGCTGAAGGGTTAATTTGTGTATAAATAATATTAAATGAAAAAAAAATGGTCAATATTCTTCGACCGGAAAATGAACGCAGCTCCGGCCCCAAACAAGGTATGTGCCTAAACATGTAAACAACTCTGGACGGACATCCCCACAACTGATTTATAAAAAAAATTGCGAATAACTGAAGTATTCTAGCATCCATTTCAGTTTTAGTGAGGGTACTAGAAAATTTACCTCAAACGACCGATTTTGTCTCCAGGGGCTAGAAAGCGGTGATCTCATTGGCTGACAACCATGAAATTGGATGATTTCCACATGCTCTGGCAACCAGTAAGGATTTGAGCCTTATCTTGGGGTGGAGCTTAACTGCGAGTTGGGCTTACTTGATGCTCATTTGGTACTTGATATTTGATGCGTCGTATTAGAAGGCCCGGGGGTGCTTGTTAGGGAGGAGAGCTTAATAGAGTGATGGCCAGATAGAGTTTTTAAGGTACCCTCAAAGTCAATCAAAGGCCCATGGTCCGTCCAATGTCCTTTGCTCTACCTTTAGTGTCATATCAACCATGTTTGTCGCAGTAATCGCAGCTATTTTCATTACAGATGGATCAAATAGAGTCGTTTGCAATGAAACTTCAATGGCAATATTCTTGGATAACCGGACACAGCTTTTTGATGGCTCATCGATAACATTGAATGATACAAATTGTACTGGCAAACGGTACTTCCCAAATAATGAGTATGGACTGGCTACCACGTATGACAATTGTGGTACAACGAGAACAGAGACATCGACACATATTGTTTATGAAAATGAAGTAATGTGGACATTTGGGAATACTACTTCAAAATTGGTCCGATCGACTGGCAAAAGAATTAAATTTAGATGTTTACTTGAACGTACCAAAAATACATCAACCATCTGTCTAGAGCCGGTTAAAACATTTATCACTGGCACAGAAGGTAACATTCTTTGCTAATTTGAAATGTTTTTTTTGTGAATTTTAGTTAGAGTCAATTTACTTTTAATTTTCAGTTTCATTAAGCTATGTATGACAAATGTTTAGATTCAACTGGTAATATTACCCTTGTTAAGGATGGAGTTGGTCCTTGTCAAGATAAGGAACGTATTGAGAAATCTAGCCAACAATAACACATTCAGGGTATGCTGCGTATATCATACTGTGCTTAGTGTGTCTTTGATTGTGGTCAACAGCAACTTGTGCTCATGCGGGAATCCTCTAAAGTCCTGAAATCATACAACTTCAAAAAGTTACTGTTGCGTGCAAATTTGGTTGCTATATATTTCATTTCGATTAAAGGCTCTTGTTCAACTGGCACACCTTGCAGGTGCCATCTCTTTGTGGCCTTTGTTGTCGCCATTTTTGGGCCATGCAAATTGTGACAACCAAGAGATGGTGTTTGAATAAGAGCTTGTAATGAAAGGCTGTCTTTGCTATATTACAATAAGATAGTAATACAAGTGCAAAAAATTCCAAGAATCTAATTCAGGCTTTCTGCTAAAGATTAAGTCATACATCTTCAAAATTGGTCCAGTGTAGGATTTATCGTGGCATTCAAATGTGCATAGTTTATTTTGCGCACCCACTAGATGGGCAATGGAAATTAAAGCATAATGTTGAATGTGTTCCGAGTAACACAGTTCAGCCATTTCTCGCCTTTTAAAAATAATGGAAAAAGTCAATGGTTTCGTTTATGGAACCAAAATTCTCCAATGTTCCTGTGTTGATTTAGAGAGGGACACAAAACGCAACATGCTCTTTCCAGATCATCGAGACAATCCGTAGATGTATCGACCAGTACGGTATAAATTAAAATGTTGTGATGGACCTATCGAATACATATGACAACGTGCCCCAATGACTTCTTTATTGCTCAGATGGGCCTTCAGTTTCGACACTCTGAAGTTCGTGCACAGCTACCTCTTTGAAAGAAAACGAAGTGTGAAAATAGGTTGTGCTTTTGGCAGCTTGCAGGAAATCACATCTTGTGTGTCACAAGGACTTCTTCTAGCACCTTACCATTCTAGTACTAACGCGGCTGCTTGGCTCCCTAAAATATGAAGTTCCCTAATGAGTACAATCAGTCGCCATTTTTATCTTTTGTGCTAAATGACCACTCTCCGGAAAAAATCATTGCACGATCGGATAAATCGAATTTCGTCAAAATTTCAATTGGAGAAGATTCTCCATGCTTTGGACCATAAGTGTTTTCGGTATGGCTTTGCGATCACTAAAAATAGCAAAATTGTGGTATTTTTAAGCTCACTGCAGTCATTCACCGGTTACAGACTCTATGATTAGCAAAAAGAAGAGTAGAAAACTGAAAATCTGAAGAAGAACTAGTGCATACACATACCTCAGATGGATTTAATAACAAACATCCACTTTTTCTGCCGCGATCTACAGCGAGTTTCACCAGCAAATAACACAGTCAACAAAAATAGGCGCGGGAACTTGAATGATCAGCTACATGCCATCGTCGAGTGAGAACAACATCCGATTCCAATGAACAGAAATATGAATAAATCAACGGTGAATAACGAATACATGAACTTGCCATGCTGAAGATTACGGGAGTAGCTGTACGTCCACTCTGGCCCAGAAAGAACAATTTTGTGATGTCTCTTTCGATAAACCATCCATGGATAAACCGTGCCACCATTCCTTTATCCAACTGCGGCTATCGTTGCCAGATGGAAACCGGCAATAACATTACCAAAACGATGTACGAATTGATCGGTCACATCCCATCTTTTATTGCAAGAAATATGTCTATCGTCTTATGGTCTGGCAGGCTAGCAGCTTCGTGAAACAGAACTGAAATGCTAGGTTTAGTGTTCTTACGAATACAAATAACAAGAAGAAATGTACATCTTATTTTCATAACGAGTAAAAAAGATCGATCTTTTCGACATTTGAAATACTATTTATAGAAACTCCTCATGTCAATTTCACATTTTGGGCGGATATCATAAAAAATATTTTATCTTTTAGAAGTCCTTCGTTAGAAAATCACCCCTTCACAGTCAAGCAACACAGTAGCATCAAAGCAAAGTTGGGCAGTTTGCAAACTCATTGCCCATTCATGGAAGAACAACCCTATTTTTGTAAGATTCTACAACTTTCATCCAAGAAAGAAAGCTCCACAAAATTCTCATTTTCTGAGTACAAAATGTTTCGTAAGAGTTTCTTAAAATTTCTCTCAAATTTCTATCGGTGGTGTAGGATCTCTGGGATCTCCTGTGCCTTAGACAAAAATTGTGCGGGAAATTATGAAATCATGCCACAACAGTGAAGATCACATACGAAATCTCATGTAAGAAGTTACCAAACGAAAAGTGAAATTAATTTGTTTCAGTTTCCAAAATGTTATATTTACTTTAGGCTTGATTCTAATAAAAAAGTTTCTTGTAAGGTTCCAAAATTTTCAAAATTCGAACTGACAGTTTGTCGACGTCCATTCAGAACCACATTTTGAACCAATGAATTGTGAAAAAACGAAATAATAACAAAAATTAATGCTTTTTAGTAATAGTTCGAGTTGGTAATGCAATTTCTGATTGAAAACATTTTTTGCAACTCATAACTTACTTTGAAAAAGTTCCTTAAATTTGAAATAACCTTTCATCGCTTCTAATAGAGTTTCTTAATTTATGGAAGAGGCAGCAACGGTTTCCTTCAAGCATTTTCCTGCAGAAAAAGTGTATGCTGTTGCATTGATAGAGGTCCGCTATCATAGGAAAAATGTCAAGAAACTGAACTCTCAGGTCACCTAGAATATAAATTCTTTGAAACTGGAACATAATAACTTCACTTTTCTTTTAGTAATTTCTTACATGAGACTTCGTATGTGATCTACACTGTTGTGGCATGATTTCATAATTTGCCACACAAATTTAATCTAAAGGTACAGGAGATCCCAGAGATCCTACACCACCGATATAAATTTGAGGGAACTTTTAAGAAACTCTTACGAAACATTTTGTACTCAGAAAATGAGAATTTTGAGGAGCTTTCCTTATTGGATGAAAGTTGTAGAATCTTACAAAAAATAGGGTTGTTCTTCCATGAATGGGCAATGAGTTTGCAAACTGCCCAACTTTACTTTGATGCTACTGTGTTGCTTGACTGTGAAGGGGTGATTTTCTAACGAAGGACTTCTAAAAATTAAAATATTTTTTTATGATATCCGCCCAAAATGTGAAATTGACATGAGGAGTTTCTATAAATAGTATTTCAAATGTCGAAAAGATCGATCTTTTTTACTCGCTATGAAAATAAGATGTACATTTCTTCTTGTTATTCGTATTCGTAAGAACACTAAACCTAGCATTTCAGTTCTGTTTCACGAAGCTGCTAGCCTGCCAGACCATAAGACGATAGACATATTTCTTGCAATAAAAGATGGGATGTGACCGATCAATTCGTACATCGTTTTGGTAATGTTATTGCCGGTTTCCATCTGGCAACGATAGCCGCAGTTGGATAAAGGAATGGTGGCACGGTTTATCCATAGATGGTTTATCGAAAGAGACATCACAAAATTGTTCTTTCTGGGCCAGAGTGGACGTACAGCTACTCCCGTAATCTTCAGCATGGCAAGTTCATGTATTCGTTATTCACCGTTGATTTATTCATTTTTCTGTTCATTGGAATCGGATGTTGTTCTCACTCGACGATGGCATGTAGCTGATCATTCAAGTTCCCGCGCCTATTTTTGTTGACTGTGTTATTTGCTGGTGAAACTCGCTGTAGATCGCGGCAGAAAAAGTGGATGTTTGTTATTAAATCCATCTGAGGTATGTGTATGCACTAGTTCTTCTTCAGATTTTCAGTTTTCTACTCTTCTTTTTGCTAATCATAGAGTCTGTAACCGGTGAATGACTGCAGTGAGCTTAAAAATACCACAATTTTGCTATTTTTAGTGATCGCAAAGCCATACCGAAAACACTTATGGTCCAAAGCATGGAGAATCTTCTCCAATTGAAATTTTGACGAAATTCGATTTATCCGATCGTGCAATGATTTTTTCCGGAGAGTGGTCAAAACGGCCGAAAATGGCCTAAGTTTTGCTGCGAAACGCGGAAGTAAACACAACGACGGCACCTGATTGGTCAATCATAGGAGAAAATGCGATCTGATCAGAGCGTGAGTCAGAACCCCACGGGATCTTTTGACAAAAGAAAAGATTTGACGGCTATGCTTTGTGCTAAATGAAGATTGTTTATTCAACAATAAGATCCCGTTGTTTACAGGAGCCAACCAGCTGCCTCACAGTACTTCTTTTTTTAAAGCTTGAGTGAAAAGTCTATTTGTTTGACTTGAATTAATTTCCCATTGGATAGCTGGATATTTTCGATTTATCAAGGTCTTCAGAATCATCCTAAATACTTAAATGTGTTTAAACCTATTTCGGCTGCCCCCACCCCCCTCCAGTAGACCTTTTGTTATAACTCTTCCAGGAGAACAGTTACTGCCCGGAAAATTTCTGACTTTTTGCTGCTACTTCTCACGCAACAACTCGAGAAGTTTAATAATCTGTTTTGACAAATGAAAGGGGGGGGGCAATTTCCCGACCTGAAGTCAAAATCGCCAATTCTCAAATATTGATTTTTGCAAAAAAGTAGCAAATTGCAATGTTTTGCAAAGATATTTTGCAGGGTAGCGCTATTTGATGTAATCTCTCATAATTTTTGAGTCTGGATGGAAATTGTGCTCCAAATTAGATTTTATCGCATTTTTCCAGATTTTGACTGATTTTGTCATTTTTTCTTCACCACACAAAACAATGGTGTCGCAAGCAATAATGACGACTAATTTAAGGGTAATTTCTATATGGTCATAAAGTGCATGCCTGGGGATATTAGTACACCAAATGTGGTTGCTCAATCTTTTTCCAGTCAAGAGTTAGGTAGGGGGGAAGGGGGCTTTTTGCCCCCCATGCCAAAATAGGACGTGTCAGATAGCCCAACCACTACAGGGTTAAATTGTATTAGTAAAGTTTCGCAAAATCTTTACAGTTCAAAAGCATTTACACTGCTTCAGAGCAAATTAATTCTACGGATAGAATGATCAATGGACTATTGATTAGCAAGAACATTGTAATTAGGATGCCGATTCGATAGACTTCTTTTACAAATGAAAAGTTGTACCGGTAGAGTGTAAACATGATATATGTTGCCATATGTCACATAATTAACAACTTATTTTGTTTGAAATCTTTGACCCTCTAAACGATTAAATTAAATTTTTGAAATCGTTGATGTTACTGAATTTTTTCATTTAAGAACACTGTTGTATCGATTTTCCTTTCTAGTTGGATTTGGAACATTTACAGTGTCAATGTCTATGTTTAAAGACAAGACGTTCACAACGATGCAAAGCATTTTCCCCGCTACTGTTAAGTTAGACCAAAGACTTTACTTCGAGGTGCAGGTCGGCACAAATGACACCAACCTTGTTCTTTTAATTGAGAGATGCTCTGCAACACCAACGACCGACAGAAATCATGTATCAAGCTACGATCTCATAAATGAAAGGTTTGCTTTTCACATTTTATTTCACGATCAAAATAATTCCAAATCAATTTCAATCTTGTTATTGAGTCTATCAGCCTAAGATATCTGATCACTCTTATAGTAGAAGTGAGAACCGCCTAAAATCATCGAATTCATAACCTCGGTTAATGTTTGTTCGCCTCTGAAGGCCTTCGTCCCATGAAGTTTCAAAATTGATCCCTTTATAAAACAACAAATATACAGGGTGTCCCAAAAAAGCGTTCGACTTTTAACCCTAATCCATATGGGCTTTTTTCGAGCTACCATTTATGGGGGGGGGGTGCTTTCCACCCCCCCTCTGAAAACTGCCTTAGACGCATCCGAATTCAATACAACTTGGCACAGTTATAGAACAGGTAATTTGCAGCTTGTAGCGTAATTTGGGTGTGGCTGCCACGCTTTGTGACGTCACAGTGACGTCACAAAGCTGAAAATCTGTGAAAATCAGGCTTCCAAGTTGAATTCAAGTTTAATGAAGATTTTGCACGAACTTTATGCAGTTTTTGGTTCAGTTTGTCAACAAAAATGGTGATGAAACATTATTTTATTGAAAATAACGATTTTGGAGTGATATTTTGGCAGAAATTAGCCGATTCTTATGACGTCATTTGTGCGATTAATTTATTCTATGTAAAAAGAGACCAAAAGAACCTGCAAAATGATGATTATCTATGATAAATGTATCATTAGAGTGTTTTTCATTGAAAAAGTTCGAAAAAACTTGAAAAAATTGCTAATTATTCCACATTGGCGGCCAAAATGACGTCATTATCAAAAAATGCTGACATCATCAAATTCCAGAAATTCCGATATCAAATTGAAGCCCTTTGTTTGCTGATTCATTTGCTGTATAATACTTCATAATTCAATCAAATAATTCCATTGAAATTATTGAAAACAATGATTTTGTTGCTACCTCCTTCCAAATATGGGCATGTCACGTGACCCGCGAGTCCTATTGTTCAAAAATTTTTCCACCAAAATGTGGCTAATAGATAATTAGTAAAAGTCAGGGAGGCTGGGGGACATAGCAAATGTCGTTTAAAAACGTGGCAAATAAAACCTTGAGGGGGGGTGGAATCCACCCCCCCCCCCATGTGGATTAGGGTTAAATTTGAATAAATCTGAAAATATTTGATAAATATGAACCGTTCTGGTATTAATTGAGAGCCGACACGCGTAATTTCCTTTTGAGTCTATTGCAGTACTAAATACTGAGAAACCAGGGTGGCTCTCAAAGTTATAGCCAATTGTTTGCATGTTTCTTCACCTTTGCTCTACTACTGTCTGCATTTACGGTGATATTTACTGTTGGAAAGCAAAACTAGCCCTCTTCATAGTGGAAAACAAGGTTTCAAATTTCTTCCTTTGAACATGAGTTACTCAAATTACCAGAAATCTAATTGCTACCACTGATAGGGAGGTATGTTACTTCAGATAACGCAGCAATGCATAAGGTCAAAATTGACCTTGAAACGTACAGAGGTGGAGAAAAAAAGTTTATTGCCTTGTTTCTAATGAACGATTGAGCAAACTTTGCGAAGGCCATCAAAGAAGCTGCTTAATGTTCTGAGATACATTCAATTTCAAAGCGGAAACCTGCATAACGGACCAAACTGTGACAAAGTTGATATGCTCACTGCAAACGGGCTAGAAAAACTGTGTTCTTCATAGCTATGGTTTCGGTTACCCCACCCCCCCCCCCGTCTTGCAAGCAACTTGTAAGATTTGGAATTTTTTGCAATCTTAATGAATTACGTTCTCAAATTTCTAAAAGTATTTACATTGTTCTTGCTTGTCTATCTAGACCAGTCTTTTTTAGAAACTAGAATATCATTGGAGAATATTGGAGTAAAAAGTGAAAAATACTTAAAAATTTGCGTGAATTTTAAGGAACCCCCTGGTTTCCTAAAAATTCCCATATTCAAGCAGCAATAGATTTAACATAGCATTAAATGTTTCAGCTGTCAAAAATTGCCCAAATAGTTCATATGCATTAAATATTCTCGGACATATTCAAATTTAAAGTCGGACACTTTTTTGGGACATCCTGTATGAAATTTTTAGAACACAGACTATTAATTGCTGTTTCAAAACATTGGGCTGGCTGTGTGTGGGATAGCAATATGTTGCTACGAGACCTGTTTTTGAGACGTCGTTACAACATTCCAAATTCAGTTTTACCACATTGCAAGAGAGAAGAAAATTTAGTAATATTTAAAATTTAGTTTTCTTGAAGTATTTAGAAAACCAGGAGCAACATTCCTTGGACTTATTCGATTAAACGGGTGAATAAACAAGCCAAACTTGACCGTTATCCAGGGTTTCATTGTGGTTTCATCATGATATCATTGCGGTTTCATGTGCAAAACATTGCCCGGTATTGCCTTTAAGTCACATGGACCTGGTACGGTCTTACCACGCAGAGTCGCAAGCACTTTTCGAAGCAAACTGGGACTGTTCAGCCCCATTTTCTGAAGAAATAGAAGTCTAATCTCAAAAAGGAAATGTTCATTTACTGCATAAGATGAGGCAATAAAAATGTTCACGTCATATTTATTTGAATGTTCCCACATTTGATGTTCATGCTTTTTTTCATTACTTTATTTAACGTTGGATACATATTCTAGCTTAATTATAAATAAATACAATCAGCTAATTTATACCAACTTACATAACAACAGCAGCGTGTAAACTAAGATGAAAATTAATCTATGTGATGTATCCCAGGTTTGGTATATAATGGGTGCATAATTTGCAGGATCATGGAATTGTAATTTGTTTTTTTTTTGTCTTTTGAAGATTTCTAAGTTGTTTGCATTTCTTACTTCTGCTGGTATGTTATTCCAAATCTGACTGCATCTGTAAGAAACTGTTTCAGTTCCATAAATAACTGTGTTTGGTTTCTAGTAGCAAAGGCTTCATTTCTAAGGTCATATGGAGATTGCTGAAATCTGAAAAAATATCATTCAAAAAAATTGAATTTGGGTAATCTTCGTTTTATACATTTCAAGGGCGAGTCTCTGCAGGTTTTGTTGATGTATATTGCGAAGGCATGATCTTTAGAAAGCACAGCTTCAAAGGAGGAATCGTAGTCATTATATGCTACCCTTAGTGCTCTTTTGTTAATTAAATTGTTCATTTTACGGCTACAAAACATCCAGACAATGGGGCAATAATTAAAATAGGTAGTGATAAATTTTTTTCATTTACAATTTCCTCTTCTCTACTTCTAAACAAGGTGCAATTCTGGCCAGGGCACTTATTTTCTTCCCAGCTTCACTACAAATCTTTTTTATATGTGATGATCAAACTTTAGATGATTATCAAATACTACTCCAAGTAATTTTCTTTATCAGTGTTTTTAATTGAATGGTCCCCAATTCTTATTTCACTCTGTCCACATTTGCTCAAAAGACACGAGCATGCGAGCTCATTTAAAAAATTTTATCACGTTTCAACTTAACTTTCCCAACCGCTGTTGTAGATATAGTGCTGCAAATTCTTGCTTTTTCTACAATTTTAAACATTGCCCGATATTGCCTTTACCCAACGCATTAAGTCACAGGGACCTGGTACGGTCTTACCGCACAGAATTGCAACCACTTTTCGAAGCAGCCCCATCTTCTGAAAAAATTAATAAAAGTCTTGACTCAAAAAGTAATTTTCATTTACTGCATAAGATAAGACAATAAAAATGTTCAGGTCATATGGATTTGAATTTTCCCACATTTGATGTTCATGCTCAATAGACACGAGCATGCGACCTCATTTAGAAATTGTCATCACGTTTCAACTTAACTTTCTCAAATACCTCTACCTCTGTTGTAGATATAGTGCTGCAAATTATTGCTCTTTCTAAAATTGAATTGGACATCAAATTTTAAAAGATTCGTTGTCCATTGTTGTACCATGTGACCTCCTGATGCCCTTATTTGGAGACTGGTCCCAAAGAAAATCTTAAAATCCTCGCTATGTTCGTGCAAATAGCGCTAAATATAAAGTTATATACACTATTCAGTTGATCTTGAATAGTACTTTCATTTGATATATAGTCTGTTTATATTTGCTAACATCAACAACTTTTGATATCCATGACGTCATTTATCTTTATGACGTCACAGAATGAATGAATGAATGAATGAATGAATGAATGAGGACAATATTGCCCTAAACGTGTGTAAAATAGTGGCAGATTTTTTATTATTAGCTATTTTCACTAATTAGGATTCTAAAAATAGAAAATAATTCACAATAGAAGTCTCAATTAATCTATTCAATTGCTGATTGATCTTAATCAGCAAGAATTGCAAGTCAAATTGGATTTTGTTTGTGTAAATATCATTCTCTATTCTTATTTACTACTTCTGGCTACAATTCTGCCTGTTATCTCATGTTAATCTGAAAGAATTGTGCTCTTAAAGTCAGTAGCTCAATTTTGTCCATTTTACCATTGTTTTGGTTGCCTAGCAACAAGCAACGTTTCTATTAAGAGCTCTATCGTTGTTTTTGTAAAGCTAATTTCCCGAAGCACAATTTGCTTAAATTTGGTTGTTATATCTTTTGCAGTTGTGAAAAAGAGGGGGGGGGGGCGGCGACAAACTCCCCCTGTCGAAACTATCAAAATTTCAACCCGGTCCAAATAGAGTTGATTGATAAAAATTTGTTTTGCCATTTCAATTCATGTGACCATACTCTTAAGAATTTTTGGTATTCTTCTTCATTTTTGTATTCAGAACATTACTTCTTCATGCCCGAATGATCAAGAGATCGGTTAACAATTCAACTCATGAAATGTTAAGTTCATTAGGGGGTAGCTTGAAGGCTTTTGAAACAAATTCGAAGTCAAGACAAATATAGGGTAAATTTTTCACTGGGTCATTTGGCGCTTCCGGGAAGTCAAGATGCGAGATTAATTCCATGAGCTTGTTCTTAAATAACGCCTTGAGACAATATGGTCACCTTTTCAAGAGCGGACACGGTAAAACAGCAAGCAGAAATTGTAAAAATAACACCTTCAAAAAATTGTCTTTTGACAGTACAAATTAACCATATTTCATTATTTTTAAAATGCTAAAGCGATTTCTTTCTTCTTTCAGGGAAGGTCCCTTTTTGTACCGTCTGCAAACAACTTCAGTTTTCTCCCTATCAAAATGAGCAAAATGGCAGTATTTCAATATGTCTGCCATGTGTATGCCTGGGTCAATGATTGTAAAACATAAAGGCAGAGGAACTATTTGTCTATGATTGTTACCCCGTTACTATTGGTCTGAAAGCCAAAACAACTTAACCCCACATACCTCAAGTTCCTGGAAGGGTCAATGGCACATGAAGATTTAATTTCACACAAACCAAGGAAACCCAATGTAAACTGTTGAATGGATCAATACATCTGTTATTAGATGTTTTGAGACTGTATTGGAATATTTTTCACTGAGTAAAGGACTAATCTTGCCCGAAATGCACTCTCCAACTTGCCTATGCTACGCATATCAGACACTTAGCCAAACTATATGTCATGGATCGAGAGTATTTACAACTGCATCTTAGCAGAATCACATACATGAAGTACTTATATGGGCCATTAGTACTTAGATGGGTCACTACGGGCATTAGTGGTTTTCTCTTAACACGCAACGTTGAAAAATTGATAACGTTCTCTGTGCCATATTGCCCTTCTTAAAAAGAAGGGTATGGCACAAACGCATGTCCAGTAAATGTTAAATTTAATCTAAAGGATTGATCATTTAACTAAACAAAACCCCTAGAAAGACATTGATTGACTAGATTCCGTTCATCATTTTTGAAGGAATGAACATCCTTGTCCACTCTGGATAAATATACGTTGTCGAAATTTTTGGAGATAGGATACAAACGCATGCACATGGTAAAAACGTTTGCTGGGAAAAATGCCGGCATACATGTTACAAACAAGGTAGATCCACGTGTAATCATCACCATTGCTTCTATTAACTTTACAGATGTGCTTCTGATACTACAATTCAATTCATTTCTGCGACACCATCACACAAGATGAGATTCAGCTTCATGTCATTCAAGTTCTTCGGGTATACATACGTGTATCTTCATTGTCAGACTTTCATATGTCACAAGCAATCATCTGACTCTCGCTGCACATCTGGTTGTCAAGGAAACAATATCAAACGAGTTCGAAGGTCGGTATTGTTGGAATCAAAGGAAATAGGATTGAGGTCTCTCAAGACGAGAGATAGCGAGGAAGAAGAAGTCAAGAATTATCCACCTTCAAAAACGTACAGTCTCAATATTGGACCCTTTGTAGAGAGCAAAGATAAAGCAACCGGTAAGTCGTGCATAAATCAACAAAAATCTTTAATCCGAAATTCGTTATGCTAAATGGTCTAAGCGATAGCAATGATACACCGATTTCATCGGAAAGGAAGGCAAAAATGAAATAATTTCGTACCCATTACATGTCCAGTTTTCTTATCTGAATCATTGTCGATCGTTTGAGTTCATAAGTCAGTTCATGGCGGCCTATGCGGTAGAAACCAGAGAGAACTGGCATGGCAAAAGAAAACAACGTTGTATGGATTCACCATTGATTTTTCTCACTCAAAGTCAAATTGATCAGGAAAGATACAGTTGTGATAGTTGGCATTCATAGAAAATTCTGCTTTTCTCGTCTTCCCTTTCCCCAGAAAATCGATGCGCCGTTGTCCATGGTCTAGAAGGCCTAAAGTAGTGTCGTCCATTATGACCGATGAGCAGGAGAATGAATTTAACGGTACTAGGAACTAGTAATCAATCATTGAAACCCAGCAAGATATTGTGTGTACATCTTTAATCGAATCTGCTAGATTTGTCAGTTTTCATGTTTCTAAGTATTTAGATGCCGTCTTTGAACCCCAAAAACGCAGCATTGTATAGAAGTGTACGCCAAAAACTCACCCGTGCTTGCCCAAGAGATAAGGAAAGATTTACAGCAAGTCGAACCATGCATTTGATTAGACTTATGATATTTCGTCCTTGTTTTCGCTCCATTACCCCCTCCCCCCACACTACCCATTCCGCTTCAACGAAGTTTTTAGTTTTAGCGGAATGACTATAACAGTAAAGAATAATTCAATTCAATCGAGCAAAACTTAGACGAATATCATCAGTCTAGCATTTGATTTGCCAAAATTCAAAGTTCAGGTCAATTCTTATTGAATTTGTTTTTTTTAAGTGCTCAGTGATAGACAAGTTACAGTGAATAAACAGTTCTTCTTATAAAAAACTTTTCACCGCTGTGCAGTGTGATTTATTTGCTAATCGGTCATAATGGGTGACGCCGAGAGAAAATGCCTTTCACCCCCACCTTCCAAAACTTCAAAAGTCTTCATATAGAATTGAGTCATCTGATTTAAACGTTCACACTTTTTTCTCAATTAGTTAGTGATATTACCAGTTCACTCGGATTTTTCATAAAACCTCCTTGACGATCTAATTCAAATGTTATCGACGACAGGGGCATAATGGGCGACAGCACTCTGGTATGCATAATCCAGTTTCGGATGAAGAGCTGGATTCTCTAACAGCGTAACTAAGCAGCGTGGATCATGCTCATGGTGGAAATCCAGTCGACCCTTCTAATTTTATGTATATAAGAAATATGTATGCAAGCTATGGAAACGATGTGTTCCAACAAGCTGATTATTTTTTAGGAAATCATATTCAGCTTTGGGGGGGGCAGCATCAGTGCTGTGGGGCTACGGCTTCATTTTAAAACCATTGTTTAGAGCTTCTTTAGTTTACTCTTTTACCAAATACGATCCATGTCTGGGTATTTGACACTGAGGACAGATCAGATGTTAGGGACTTTCAGGCAAGATAGTAATTACTATCATCAAAAAGTTTACTATTCTCAAAAATAATGCCCCCCTCCCTCCCCTCGGCCCTCCTTCACTGCAGAAAACGGTCTACTTACTATTTGTGATGCAGAATAACGCAACTGGTAAATTATATCACAATATATTCAATCATTTTAGGTTCTGGCAAGCAGAGGGATGTGAAAAGCTCGTTTACCTTTGCTCATGGCATGATTCTTCTCAATGCAATTTTAGCCACAACTTTAGGCCTATTCATCGCAAAGGCAATAGTCAAGAAGACGAGAAGGACAAAGAAGAAACAGCAAGATGGATTTAAAACGAAGCAAGACAGTTTTAAGCAAGTATTTTAACTCACTTCAATAAATTAATAAGCACCCCACGAGCACATCACATGCACCTACAGTTACCTTGTTAGTTACGATATGTGATAGAATTGTATCGTTTTGAATTCGTATTTTCCTAGTTTAGATGCAAAGGCTTCTTCGCAAAAATCCTCTCCAAAGTTTGAAGTATGATCTGTCAGTTCACATTTCACTAAGTAAAGTAGCAAACTATGTAGATTTAAGAAGCTGAAACAGGATTTCTTAACAAAGCTTTTGTTCTTAAAAGCTTCTCCAGTCTTTGACGGAGTTTGATTCAAAGAAAAAACCAACATAATTCTATATTTTCAATAATCTAAAAATACTTGCCTTCATAAAAGAAGCATTTGTTCTCTGCTCGATAAGAATGGAACTTATTAGATCTTTCGTAGTCAATATATTATACAGTTCTAGCTGTATTCATTAAGAATACAGTAATGTTCATTTCCAAAACTGCAAAAAGGTAATGGATCAACATCCATGAACTGTCATCCCAACGGCACCTGCATTGTGTGAATTGCGTTTCATTTGCAGTCCTGTTTTGGTGACATGGTACACAGGGCAAATGCTTAGGGTTACGTAAGTCAGGCTTATCAGTTCCAATAATGGTGCCGACATGGACGTTGTACAAACTTGATAAGAGAAGTCAGGCGCTAGTTAGACATTACAACTTGGGAGTGCATATGGAAATGCGAGTAAAGTGAGGTAACATCCTTTTTTGTCTTGAATCATGCCCGGATGTCATGTGATGTCATGTGTTCAACAAAATGACATCCGGGCATGTTTCAAGCTAAAAAGGCAGCTAACTAACTTTAGTCACATCTATTCCCATTTCTCATGGTTTAATGTCTAACGAGTGCCTCGCTTCTTTTATCAAGTTTGTACAACGTCCTTGTAAGCACCTTTATTGGAACGTATAAGCCTGACTTATGTAACGCTTTAAATATATGCATTTGCGTCTGGGAAAGAATGTAAGCTAAATTGCCTACGTCTCGCTAAATTTTACTCACTTCGTTCGAACTGAAATTTGTAGCACATACCACACATGTAGCTACTAAATAATCCAATATTTCTGCAAGATTCAATCAAATTGGGACAGCAATATTATTCAAGTTCCTTTGCCTATCAGAGCTCAGCACTTGCTAGAGCCTTTAGAAAACTGTTCCTAAAATAACAGGCAACCGGAATGAAGAAAAATAAAATATGCATACAGACTGCAAAATCGACGATAAGGAACAGCGGGAGCGAAGCAATCCGTACTGAAGCAGTGTAAACAGCCTTGTTACCTAGGAATTTTACACCCACAGCAGTATCCTGCGTGGCGTTGAGGCCGCGGTTAGTTGAAAAGGTGTATAAAGGTATTTTGTGGTCAGTTTCAGGAGTAGGTGCTGCAAAATTGGCAATAAGAAACAGCGTGAGCAAAGCAATCCGTACTGAAGCAGTGTAAACAACGTGGTTTCTTAGGAAGTTTACATCCAAATTCTCGCCCCATGCCTCGTGCGGTATCGAGACCGTCAACCGTCATTAGTTGAAAAGGTGCATTAAAACCTTAAAAACTGTTAGGGGTCAAAAGAAGTTATTGCGGAGCTAAACTGTGGAACAGCCTAGAAAAACAAAACATAAGATCCTTTTTGGATGATTACAAAGTCCGTCCTGAGCTAAGCAAGCATAAGAATAACTGAATATTGGTGGCTTCATGACCCCGAATCCCCCCCGAATGATTGTTGATGCTGTTTTTAGCTAAAGTCAGAGGGATGATTGTTGCTGCTAAAGTCGCCTTCATTAAAATATCAAGCGCCTTTCATAAGGACTTGAATCGCCTGAAAAGCAATATTTTGATCTGTATGTCTAACGTGAATGATACGCAAAAAATCAAAAGTAATTACCCCCAGTTTGCTTAGTTTGTGCATGAATCTATTGGCGCATCTGTCTCAAATTAGATGTCATGTGAGATTTACGATAGCGCAAAATTACTTATGCAGAACCCTACAGAGCGTTTCAATTGTTGCTATTCGCGGGTATTTAATTTGAGACAAGCAGTCACGAAGATAACCTCTGTGCAGAATCGTATGCATGAAGATGTTTTAGTTCAGTGTGATCATATGCCTTCCCCCAGTCAATGGCGTCATTGTTTGCTGGGATTCTGCACCTTTCCTCTCAACTTCACCTGCGACGTTGAGAGGGGTCCTTCTATTTTCGGTGATGCTGCGAGTGCTAACTTCTGTGCAGACCGCCAGTTACATCATCCTCTAAAGTTCACTTATTTGCATAATGAGTACTATCAATAAGTGACTAATGATTAATTCGTTCTAAAAACTATTGTTTTAAGATAATTAACTTGCTAATGAAGTCAAGAACGTGCTAATTCTGGGTAAATTTGTTGTTGTGCCAGGTTAAACATCATGGTGATTTATCCATCTTATGGTGTCAAATCTGTCTAACATGAAATAAGCCGACGTCAAATGTTGCTATAGGAACGCGGGAAACTTCTGTCTTGAGTGCGCTTTCTGTGCGCTTTCTTTATTTCAGTGCTAATTAGCAAAGGTAAAACGTTAATCAATTGCTTTCACGAGCGTGACTACCTTACTTTCTTCTTATTTTCTTGCTTCACTGACTGACATCTAAGCCCCTTCTTTGATTACAAAGTGGAATTGGTACTCAAAAATATGGCTTTCCGGGGGGGGGGGGGGTGTTTTTCGCCACCCTACCGGATTTTTCATAATAGCTTCCAAAAGATGCTAGCTATGAAGCTGAAGCTCCTTGACTTTAACTAAAACTTTATTGTCTATCAGAAAATAAAAATGTTAATACTTATTTCTTGACCATGTGACCATCACATGCCCATATTTGGAGAGTGGGCACAAAGAAATTATTTAAAATGGCTTTAATTTCTTTCTTTGTTACTAAATCTCAACAATATATATATATATATACCATTCGATTTGCCTCGATAAGTACGTTCATTTGATACATAATTTATTCATATTTGCTTACATCAGCAGTTTATTATTTCTATGACGTCATCTATCTTTATGACGTCATATTCCTAATGAATTCGTAATTTTTGCATGCAAAACTCATCGAATGACTTCAAATATCGATGGAGGTACTTGATTTCACCAATATTATGCGAAATAAATGGCTTTTAATCATAACTATTGAGCAAACAATTTTGCATTGAATCAAATTTTCATTATTTAATTATTTAATTAATTAGCAACCAAAAATATCAATATGAAACCAAATGAAAATACAAATTAATGGCATCAAGCAGGCATTTGGATGATTTTTGCCAATTTAATCCAGCTATTTGCTAATATTGGTCCTTTTTGCAAATAGCTCGATTTTGTCAAAATTTTCATTGCGTTTGGTTGCCTAGCAACCAATGACGTGACTATTGTTTGTTTGGTGCCATTTGTAGACTCTCCTTTGTTCAATTATGATACAGTGCAAGTTTCATTGCCATAGCTGTTATATTCGCGGAGAAAATCAGGGGCGGGTGCGAAAGTAATTTTTTTACCCAGTTAATTCCATAATGGTCATCTTGAAGGTGGTTGCAGAAACATAATAATCAATAGATGTTAATGTGCTTTTGGATAAAGCATAATTTAGCAAGGCCGGAATCACGAATTTGAGGGAGGACGCGTGGTTTTTGTAGAACATGTATACACGTATTTTCTTCATAAGAAACTGCCCATAAGAAACTCATCAACTCTCAGATCGCCAAAAAATTAAGAAACTCCAGTACCGAGAAAGTATACGTTGGAAGGAGACTATCTACTTTGATAAAGGAAGTCCTTGGCATATTTCTCTTTACTTTCACTCGTTTCCTGTATCATATTACTCGTAAGGTACTTCAGTAATGTCTAAACATTGGAAAGGCTGCTCCAGAAATATTGTTTTGAAATGCTGACGGAGGGCACAGGTAGTGAACATGAAGATTGTTATGGAGCCTCTAAGAAACTCGTAAGAAACTCTGAGTACTCAAAATCTGATAATTCTAAGAAGCTATCAGTACTGGCCGAAATTCTTAGTCTCTTATAGAAAATACGTGTACGTCGTTCTCTCTCTGTACATTTTGGAAAAAATGATCTTCGATCTTGTGTTTGAACGAGTTGATATTTTTTGTAGATTTTAAATCAGAAGAGAGGCTATTACATATTTTTGGCCCCAAATACGACAGGCATTTTTGGCCAGCGTTACTTTTGTGAAATGGAAGGTTTAATAAAAACTTTGATCTTCGTTTTACTCAGCTTTGGTCAATTGGCAGGAATATTTCGTCAGTATGAGCTGGAGCCGTTCCTTTGCAGAAGCGCCCGGAGGGGGGTGCCCCCCCCCCCCAATATTCTCCAGGACCACTTTTCTAATTCGTCTAATTCCGGTGTAAAATTATTGAGGGGGGGGGGGTAAGGCCGATGATCTTTGGCAATTATAATGTGAGTATCGGTTTGTACAATTTTGCTGTCTTATTGCATTTTCCAACCATCTGTAGGGCACTGACTCGGAATTTTTTTCTGGTCGCAAAGGCCCTAGACCCCCATTCTATGTGCCCTCCGAGCTTGCACATCTCAACAACATAGCTTGTGAAAGATCTAAGTCAAGATCTTTTTCACAAACCAAATGAGGAGAAAGTAGTTCTGTATAGGATGGGTGGTATGGTCAGATTCTTTCGGAGAAATGATGGAAACATTTTTTTCTTACGTTTTTCGTTGTACCAGCACCTCTAAGGGGACCATTATGGAATTAAGGTCATCTTGACCTTTTAATGCTATCCCTGCCACTGTAATTAGGGGTGTTTTTCCTTTACGTTTTTAACATTATTTATTGTATTGTATCTATTTTATATAACTTGTGAATAACTGTAATTGTGGCAAAATGATACATACATACATACATAGTGAATGGGAGAGTCGTTCTAAGCCAATGTATAGGTTGGATTTTTGAAAAATTTCCGAGACAAAATATCACAGAACTGTCAAAATTTCAATTTTGAGGCCAGGCAAATTTGATTGTTAGAACGGTTCTGGGACAAATTATAGTGTGTTTGCGCAAAAATTTTCCTGTGGTGGTAATTCATAAAAATACTGTTACCTAATTATGAAAGTTTTCAATTGGGCACTAATAAAGATGGGATGCATTCTAAACCAAAGAATATCATATTTTTACAAAAATAGTTTCCAGGGTATGCTAAATTAAACAACTGTTACGAAATGATCAACAATTCTATTTCATCACCAGGTAACATGTAATCGGTAGAAGTGTTCTAAGCCAAAGTAAAGGGCGTGTCCCCGAAAATTTTCCATGAGTTCCATGAGTTCCATGAGTTTGAGAACTTAGTCAAGATTTCATAGATTGATTTGTCTCTGAGAATAAAATTACGATAATTATGAAATGAGATCCGCGATGAAAATAACAAACGATTTCAAAATCTGTTCAATTGCGCTTATATAAGGGGCTACAAACTAGGCCCCTTATATGTGTCAATAAGACAAAATGTGGCTGGCTGAAGGAGAAACATTTGAGGTAAACTTAGGCCTTATGATCATATGAAGGTCCAAAATTGGTTTCGTGGGATGCTTTTCATTTCAAAATTGTATCAGTTATTAATTAGTTAAGAAAAATTTGACAGCATTTTAAGGCAATCTAAAGGACGTTGCTGCAAAAATGTTCTCGTGGGAGTACCCCCACACCCCCCTATCTTCGCTCACCTTCGATCTCATCATGGGAACTCATTAAAAAATCTGGCTAGATCCGCCCCTGAATATATATACTGAACTTTGAAGCTTCTGCTGGTCCCGATGTCCTCTTTTACACAAACCATATACTTCAGATTTCTAAATCTGAGAGAACTTGACATCCCTTCGATAATTCCATTACGGAGTGACGTTTTAGACTCGTTGCGGAAATTTTTGGAAATTCGAAGTTCATCGTTCAGTCGCCGGTAGGACGTCATTTTCTAATTGTGGTACCCTACTTGTGTTATTTCACCAGACTCATTTATCTTTATGTCAACCTAAAAGGGGGCGTCGGCCGCACTTACGGCCAAAGTAGAGGGCGTGGTCCAAGAAAATTTTTCTGGGGCTCCGCCCCAGACCCCGTTGTCTTTCATCCCCAAATAAAAAATCCTGGCGGCGCCACTGTTCTTTTGAAGAATTTCATTATGTTTGCACATGTATTTTGATCAACTCTATTCTGTGTTGGGAGCCAATTTATATCTTTGAATTCTGTAGCCGAAACATATGTTGTGTTTTTTAAATTCAGAAGAAGCGAATGCATTTGTTCTGTGCTGATTGGATTTTTTTTTTGCATCCTCTTACTCAACGTTAGGAACCATGAGGTGCAGAATTTGTAGAATTTTGCATTTGCACCTGTTGATTCAAGATTTAAAAAAAATGACATACAAACACTCACACTTGCTCTGCAACATGCGCGAGCATAAAACAAAATCTTGCCTCTTGCTGATTAGTGATTTAAAGCAATGCTAAATCAAAAAAGTTTCGTTACTTCGAGTTTCATAACATCTCGCAGAGTTTCGTGATTTTTTGGAAGAGGCAACTACCGCACCGTTTCTCATCAGCAGATGTTCCTAAAAGATAACATTCCTTTGATGCCAAATTCTTTGATGACATAATAGAAGGTATGTTGTTATGATGGGACAGCAAGGAGCGCCTGACTTGTTGTCGTCTTGAAATGCAAATAGACGCGGTGAAGAGAAGCGAATTTCCGTGTAATTGCAGCAGG
This sequence comes from Aurelia coerulea, assembly GCA_039566865.1. NCBI lineage: Eukaryota > Metazoa > Cnidaria > Scyphozoa > Semaeostomeae > Ulmaridae > Aurelia > Aurelia coerulea. Next base: position 26,103,573 of record CM076943.1, on the reverse strand, counting down.
TATCATGCTTTATATTATTGTCTTGCTTTCCTTCTGTGATTTTATGAGGTATGCTTGAATCAAAATACGAAGATCTTTTGATCTTGCACATTCCCTTCAACTCAAACACAAACACAAAGGGTATTCTGACAGCTGAAAAAAATGGCGTCGAAGTTTTTGACTGAGCAAGAAGGAAATGAAAAATGCTCGTCCGATATAGAATGCGAAAATAAGCTATGAGGATGAAAGGCAACCGAAAATAAGGTAGTTTTTGTAGTACAGTAGTTGCTTTGTCATATTGTAAATTGGATTGCATGAAGTTGAAATTGTGATTTTAAGCACCCAAGTGCTGGGATGTTTATGTGATGGGGTGATACTAATTACAAAACAAAGGTAAACATTTGTGCTTGTACGAATATTACAGGACAAAGAGACAGAAGGTAGATTTGTGATGCTTATTTCTGTTAGAAACATTTAATCAAATACGTTGCTATCCATTTTGAGGAGGCAGTCCTTATAATATCTAGTTCGGAGGTCTCAATGCTTTTGATGTGTCAGTACCAGCGATTGTTGGTAACTATTTGAATTATGGACTTCGAGCGTATTGAACAGTCAACAAGTGATTGGCAATACCTGCATTACGAAATCGATGCTTTTATTTTCTCATCATCATCGCATGCATGCTGCAGTTGGATCTCTTTTCAGGCATGCATAACAAATTGCTTCGATGACCCTTTTGAAATAATACAACTACGCATTCCACAAAACAAAAGATGAATTTTTTCCCACTGCTATTACCAGGCTCGCTGTTTTCATGAAATTTTGTCGGCTATCTTTAAAATGCAGAATCCGGAAAGCGGAATACGGAATCTGGAAAGCCGAATAAGGAATACGGGAAATAGGAATGTTTAACCCTATCAAGCCTGGGGTATTTGATGCTCTAGGAAGACTGGGGGGGGGCTGATTCAGCCCCCTGTTTTATTTCCGTTCTGAAAGATGTAGAGCCTTGAAACTTGGCATGTGCATAGTAAATCACGAGCTGAACCCAAAAATGAAATCTATTTTTAGTTATGTCACGTGATATGCTGATGACGTCACAATAAAGAATTTTCAAAGTCAATAGGGTTCAATACTAAAAATTTTAAATCGTTGATTGTGAGAAAACGAAAGGCAATAAGGACATGGGTCCAATTTTAGTGTATTCTATGGTCGAATAGCTTTTGCTTTGCAAAGAAAAAATTGTAAAAATTGATGACGATATGATGTGATGTGATGTGATGTGATGTGATGTGATGTGATGTGATGTGATGTGATGTGATGTGATGTGATGTGATGTGATGTGATGTGATGTGATGTGATGTGATGTGATGTGATGTGATGTGATTTGATGTGATGTGATGTGATGTGATGTGATGTGATTTGATGTGATGTGATGTGATGTGATGTGATGTGATGTGATGTGATGTGATGTGATGTGATGTGATGTGATGTGATGTGATGTGATGTGATGTGATGTGATGTGATGTGATGTGATGTGATGTGATGTGATGTGATGTGATGTGATGTGATGTGATGTGATGTGATGTGATGTGATGTGATGTGATGTGATGTGATGTGATGTGAATAAATATTTATACTCGAAAAATAAACCCTTCATCATCTAATAATACATATATACAATCTTATATTTCAAAGGCAATGTAGTATCTAAATTGTTAATATTGCTGTTCTTCCAGGGGGTCGTGTTTTGAAATGAACGTTTTTGATCAGCCAGTAGGTGTGCTTTCAATTGTTTTTTAAAGCAACCAAGAGTTGAGGCCTCTCGTATATCAGCAAGCGTACCGTTCCATATTGTCTCGGGATCTGTAGATCATGGCAGTTTCTTGTTACATAGCTTTAGTGCATTGATCTTAGCTCAAACTTATCCCAAAGGCTTTCGGGGCTTAGCTTACTCATAATCTTATAGGTCATAACTGACCGATCAAAAGAAATAAGTTTATTGACGTTCAGCCAATCACAGGACCAGTTGTCATTTAATCTGGCACTTTCGATTATCGACTGGGCTCTATTTTGTAATCGTTGGAGAGTTTCGAGTTTTCTTGTTGGAAGACTGCCCCAGATTACATCTGCGTAGCGTAGGTGACTTTCAATAATAGCGTAATATACACTACATACCTTCGACTGAGGGAGAATATTTTTCAGTTTCTTCAGTGAAGCAAGTCCCCAACAAATCTTGTTCTTAACAGTTTTAAATTGCTCGTCCCATTTCAGATTTTCATCAACCAAAACCGATTTGGTTTTGGAAACTCGCTTTATTTCAAAGTCATTCAACTTTAACCCATTCGGTATATTTACAGCTTTTGTTTTCCGAGGGTGGCCTATGACCAAGTACTCTGTTTTTGAGGGGTTAGGACTTAGCTTATTTACTCTCATCCATTCAGAGATGTTAAGTAACTCCTCTTGCGCATCCGCTACTAGTTTTTCGATGTCATTCGATGCTATTGTCACAGTAGTATCATCAGCATAGATATTTGCCTTCGAAATCTTAGGCTTCGTTCAAAATCATTTAGATATCTTATGAAGAGAAGGGGGCCTAAGCAAGAGCCTTGGGGTATGCCGCATTGAACTTCTCTCGCCTTAGATTTTTTACCGTTTAGGGAACAGTATTGCTGTCTATTATCAAGGTAAGATTTGAACCAGTTTCCAGGGATCCCTTTGATGCCGTATGCTCTCAGTTTTTCAATCATGATTGTGTGATCGACCGTATCGAATGCTTTCTTAAGGTCCAGAAAAATCGTCACATTCAGTTTTTTGTAGTCGATATTTTCTACCAAGAATCGGGGCTACAAATCAAGGATGTCACAGTGGAGTATAGTTTTTGAAATGCAGGTTGGTTTCTTGTGATCACTTTATTTGCCACCAGGAACTCAAAAAGCTGGTCATGAACTATTCTCTCCAAGATCCTCGAGAAAACCGAAATGACTGATATAGGCCTATAATTATTAACATCTTTCTTAGCACCTGACTTAAAAATAGGAGTAACTCTGGCAATTTTCCAAATATCTGGGAAGATTCCACCAATAAGCGGTGAATTAGAAATCATTGTCAGATGTTTTGATACCAGATCCCCTACATTTCTAATGATAGTTGTGGAGACCTTATCTGGATCTGCTGCTTTTCCATTCTTCAATTTTCTAATAGCATTCGCCACATAAGTTTCATCTACAGACTGGAATACCATTTAATTTGACTCTGAATTGATGTAGCGGAGGCAATCATCACCTGGCTTAGAAATAATCTTCTCCACCAGTTTTGGACCAACCGAAACAAAGTGATGGTTCATTGCCTCCACTACATCACGCTCTCGTGTTAGATATTTACCATCTATTTCTAAACTTGAGAGTGAAACTGTATTAACATTTTTATCTAGGACTTTATTTATTGTCCACCACATTTTCTTAGGGTCTCCTTGTCTCCTATATTTTCTTCGATTAACCCATGGTAATAATCCCTGATAGAAATACGCATCTCATTTGTTACTTGATTACGTATTTGTAACTGGAGGAAGAGAAATGGTCAATGAGTGTTTTGCTTGTTCGTTGCTCTCCAGAATCTGTCGTTTTCATAGCAACCCGCGTATAACTTTTTATTAACTGTTCGAGTTGGTACTCGGAGTAAACCAACTTGAGCTGCTTAGCATTTGTGTTTTTGCTACATTTGAAATCACAGTTGGTGTCCCCGATCAAAATAATTTCCTTCTCTTCCCTATCTAGTTCTTTTAAAATTCCCCTTAGGTTTTCAAATGCATGTTCATCGACACCAGCAGTTGGGAGTCCATACCAACAAACAAGATGAAAGGACCTTGCATGGACATTTTGAGAAACTTCAAGAGAAACACTGCTACTCCTCCCCTATTGCTATTTCTATCATTTCGATATATCCTATATCCTCCTATGGAGACTTCAGAGTCTGTTACATTACTGTCAAGACGTGTCTCACTAAGGCCAATGATATCAATATCATTATCATGCAGGATGATTTCAAGTTCAAGTTTATGTTTTCGAAGGGAAACTATATTCAGGAAAGCAATTTTGAGACCATTTCTCTTCCTTGGACGAAAACTACTTCTGTTGATTATATTGTTCCTAGGGCTGATACACCCCTAGCAATATTTAATAAACTTACTCAGATTACCGGAAAATTTTCGCACCCCACCGTCATTAAGGTGTAAACCATCTTTCCATAAATTGCTGCATATGATGTTATCGTTATTAATAAAGTCCATACCTCTAATGCTCAACTCTTCACTAAGGAGTTCGTTGACTTTTCTTGCTTTCGCATTCAGAGTCTGGTCGTCCTTTCTTTTAAAAATAGCAGAGTATGCCACGCGTGCTGATGGATTCTTTTTCTGAACTTTTTCCATGGTATTTACTATGACTTCCGCTAGATCTAAGGGTGACTTGTCGCGTATGTTGTTTGTCCCCTCATGTACTATGATAACATCAAATTCGTCGCTGGTATCTGCCTTTTTCTTCACTTCTTCGATTTTCATCCCTGGTTTGAATCGGACTAGACTTCGACATCTCTGTGATCATTTTCTAATTTTTCACCATTCACCTGTCTAAGTTGAGAGTCTCCTACCACTAATACTTTGAGCTTTTTTCCAGTAGTAGAGCTTTCATCTCTTTTTCTTGCTCCTCAAGTTTCAGTATTTCTCGATTTGTTTGCCTGCAGTTTCATCTTGTTTTTATCTTTAGCATTGTTTTTACTCTGCGAGGTTTTGTTTACATTGCCGTCCTTGTTTCTATTCATTGTATCAGCCTTTGTAGCAATGGCTTTGTTTTTTGCCCCGGCCTTTGTTTGATTATCAGATGTTTGTTGTTCTTTTGACAATGCTTTCCCTTTTTTGTCATTGTTGTGACGTTCTGCTGTGTTGATCGATTCAGATCTTATTGCTATTGTTCTTATTTAATCTCTTTGTTCTGGGTTATTCTGTGACAATAGCATGTTTTCAATTTTCAACTTCAAATCTCGATTTTTGTTTACGAGAGAAAAGTTTTCCATTAATAAATTACTGGATTTGAGCCTTTTAGAAAACCTGTTTAGATTCAAATGTTCGGGCCCAAAAGCTAGACACCACCCTTGGGTACAGGCTTAGAATTACACAATTGCTCGTGTTCAATTTCTATAAGTTCAAGAGGACTGTATAAATTTAATCAAAGTAGAAAGAAAATAAATCAGAACTTCGTCACCTGAATTTCACCTCAGTTATCAAACTTTATCATCCACAACAACAACTAAAACGGCAACAATTCTTGACAATAATTCGCGTAAATTCGATATATTTCCATTCGAGATAATTCAGATTTCTTTCTTCAACAGCAAATAACAAGATAACAAGAGTAAATTCGAGAGTAGATTCGAGAGTTAATCCGTTCTTCGAGATAAATTCAATATTCAAAACTTCCCTTTCTTGCCGTGTCCCTTTCAGATTCAATTTCGTAGATCAATTAAAAGTCATATGACAAATGTCAAAGTTCAAACTTCAAAGGGAGGGAACCTCGATTTCACACAATTTCTTACACTCCCCCTTTGACCAGCGAAGATCTAGTGTTCTTTTTCGAGCTGGTCAATAATGTCAATTCTTTCCTTGGCGATAACTGCTGCTTGACGCTTCGATCTGATCAGTTCAGGTTCTTTAATAATTTCGGTAATTTCTGGTTTGTCCTTAAGTTCTTCTTGACTTACTTCCAAAGGATATAGTTTCTGGATTGGTCTCTCAATACGATTGCCGTTGGCTAGATTATACTTCCACGTAATCTTCCTTTCATTGAGGTAGTTTCGAATTCTTGCTGATTTGAACAAAGTGATTAATTTCTTTGATGCGGCCTTGAAAGTTTTCGCGTTGTCAGTCAACTAGACGAGGAACTCCACGACGACTAACGAATCTCTTAAAACACAACAAAAATGTTTCCGTTGACAAATCTGGAACAAGCTCTAGATAAACCGCTCGTGTGGTTCCGCAAGTGAACAGTGCTAAATATACTTTCTTTGATGATCTGGATTTAGATTTGACATATAGAGGTCCCGCGAAGTCTATTCCGACAGATGCGAATGGGTGCTCCTCTTGTACTCGAAATTCCGGTAGTTGACTTCTCTCTGGTGCTCGGTAAGATAATCCTTGTATCTTCTTGCACGTGGTGCACTGATGAACGATTTTTCTGACTAACTGACGACCTTTTACGATCCAAAATCTTGATCTCAATTCTGATAACGTTTCTTTGGGTCCATTGTGCATTACTCGGTTATGACAATGACAAACAATCAGGGTAGATACATGATGATCTCTTGGTATCAGAACGGGATATTTGGCTTCAACACTCAAACTTGATCTGGACAAACGACCTGTACATCTGACGATGCCATTTTCATCCTTGAATAGTCCTAGATGCTTGTTCAAATCTTCTAATTTCTGATGACTGAATGGTTTCTGCAACTCATGAATCCAAAGCTTCTCTGATTTGTCTATTTCGGCTGCAGTCAGTTGAATTTCGGGCTGAATGAGTTTCTTTCGACAAGCATGTATGAACCGTATAACATACGCTGTTACTCGTAGAAGTTTACAATAGTTGCTGAATCTTTCGCTATCGATAACTCGCGATATGTGAGCTTCTTCTTTTGTTTGATTCAACAAAACAGTAGATATTTTCTCTTTCTTGCGATCGAGTTTCATTTCATCAAGACAGTCTCCTGGGGTTTCTTCTTGCGCGAGATCTTTTGGCCAATTCGATGAATCCTTTTTTAACCAATTTGGTCCGTCCCACCATACTGAGTTGGAAACGAGTTTGGTTGGATCATATTTTCGTGTTGGAATATCTGCTGGATTTTCTTTACCAGGACAATGAGACCATATGCACGGTGCTACTAACTTTCGGATTTCTTGAACACGATTTTCTACGAACAACTTCCATTCCTTTCGCTCTCCTCGAATCCAATAAAGTGCTGTTATGGAATCTGTCCAACATTTAACTACTTTAACATTGACGAGTGGGCTCAATGTTTCTTTGACGTTGTCAATCAAACGAGCAAGTATCAAACATGACAGCAACTCTAACCTTGGAATGGTAGTTTTGGATAAAGGCGTAACTCTTGATTTGGATGCTACTAGACTTACGCGACTCTTTCCGTTGATTGTTACTTTGGCGTAGACTGATGCTGCGTAGGCACTCTCGGAACTATCGCAAAATCCAAAAAGCTCTACTTCAGTAGGCTTCCCATCGATTGATCCAAAGTAGTATCTTGGTACTGAGATTTCTTCCACTTCGTTTAACTTCGAAATAAGTCCCGACCATTCTTCACGAAATTTGTCTGGCATTGTTTCATCCCAAGATAGATTTTCCTTGAACAGCTTTTGCAAGAAGACTTTCAGTTGTGCTGTCACAGGCGTGATTAAACCTTGTGGATCAAATATCTTCGCAACAATCTTGAGAACATTTCGTTTTGTTGGTGACAATTCCAATGCGAGTTGTGCTAATTCTGAAAATTTGAAGACAATCATGTCTCTTTCACTATCCCAGTTTAGACCTAAAACTTTGTTCTCTTCAATTTTATGATGCCCTTCACTTTGCTGCAGAGTCGTTGTTGCAAATGACTGATCTTCTTCAGAAAGAACCTTCTCGATTTCTTTCGACTCTGTGTTTATAGCTTCCAGCTGTTTAATTCTGGACATGACTTCCTCTGAATTTGATTGCCATTTCCTAAGATTAAAACCTCCGTTTGCCATCAACTTCTTAGATGTTTCATACAACTGTATCACTTCTTCAACGGAGTGTCCCCCTGAATTTACGTCATCGACATAGAGAGAATTCATCAGTTTATCACAAACTTCAGGGCACTCTTCCCTGTATCCTTCGATGTGTCGTTTCAATGTGGCATTAAGCAAGAACGGAGAGCACGTGATTCCAAAAACGACACGCCCAAAACGATAAGTAATGACTTTTGGTTCAAGAGCTTGTGCATCCTCTACCCAGAGAAACCGTAAGACGTCACGGTCAGATGGGTCAATTGCTATCATTAGAAATGCCTTTTCAATGTCCGAAGTTAATGCAATTGGATTCAGACGAAATCTCGTAATAATTTCTGATACTGTTTTTAGCAAACATGGTCCGGGGTATAAACATTGATTAAGTGAAACTCCCGAACTGTCTTTTGCAGAGGCATCATAAACGAGGCGAACCTTGGTGGTTTCCCTATCTTGACGAATCACAGGATGATGAGCGAGATAATGGGTTTTCCCAATCACACTTGCGCTATTTGGATCCACCCTTTCGATAATTTCCCTTTCTTCTTGATCTTTTATCATAGAGTCATATTCCTTCAAGAGTTCTGGTTTTCCCTTCAATTTAGAGAAAAGTCCTTGGAAACGTTTTTGGCTTAACTGGAAATTATCAGGGAGAATGGGGTGGTCATCTTTCCAGGGCAACTTTACTTGATATCGACCCCCTACAAACTCGATTTCTTCTTCAAATGTTTCGTAAACAGATGATTCCCCCTTTTTGATTCCAAGACTTTCGAGTTTCCAAAAATTTGAGACTTGATCTTCAAGAGATTTATCAACAATTTCAGTTTCTTGTGTGACACTCAAAAGGTGTGTGGTTTGGGCTAAATTTGCATGTGTTGACGAAATGTCTGGGCAGTTGGGCACTGGGCCTGACAAAATCCATCCTAACATGGAATCGAGTGCAACAGGACCATTTTGCTCCCCCTTTATGCATCCTCCGGTCAAAAAATGCCAGTAATAATCGGAACCGATGAGGATGTCCACATTTAATTCCTGTCCATTTTCGGCGGGAAAATCGGCGAGGGAAATCCCCGAGAGATGGGTATAATTTTGTGCTGCAAAATTGATGGGTTGACTTTTCAAAGGTGCACAGACAACAGGCACAACATAAGCATTTACGTACATATTCAAGCTGTTGTACGGACTTCTCACGCAAAATTGAGTAATAGCGCAATTTTGCAATTTTCCAGTATCTTCTCCAAATGCATTTATCGTCAAAGTTTCGCGAGAAACTGTTGGAAGGGCTAAAGAGTCCCTGAGCCGCTCTGAGATATAAGACCGTTGACTTCCAGAGTCAAATATCAAACGTGCAACGGTCGATTGCTCGGGATTTTGAGCCTTCGAAATAAACCCTTTGGCCGTCTGTAACAAGACAGAATTTTTGACGTCAACAAACATTGTTGTAGTAGACGGGCCAACATTTCCTGATGTTTGCGCTGCTTGATTTCCTTTGCTTTCATCAGGCCGTAACTGATATTGATTATTGGTTGACTGCAGAGGATTAGGCGAATTAGCAGGCATTGAAAGATTACTTGCATGATGGGCGAATTGAGGCGCATTGTTTACGCAAAGACTTGCATGGTGTCTTTGTTTACAGTGAAAGCACCAAATATTGCTCAAACAATTTCTGGAAAGATGCCCTTTCTTCAAACACACAAAACAACGACCTTGTTTTCTTAAGATTTCCTTTCTTGCTTGTGGATTGGAAACAATATTGCATTTTGCTGAAGGATGCGGTCCCTTGCAATAAGAACAAGTTATTTGTCCCCCACTGTTTACTAAGGCAGATGTTGTGTAGTTAATGGGGCTTCTATTTTGATTTAATTTGTTTTGGCCTAAATTCTTCTGTGTGGTTGACTGCCCACACTGTTCCCTGGCTTCCATCTCTGATTTGAAAACTTCCAAAACATTTTCTAGCCTCCATTCATCTTTACTAATCCTCCTGGTGATCAGTAATCGAATTTCCTCTGGAATCTTTTTCATGACCATGGGCATTAACAAAGCTCCATATTGGTTCAAATCCACTTCAAGACATTTTAGACTTCTTATATTTACCTCCAATTCGTCATATAACTTTCTGAGATTTTTTAGATCTTTTTCTGAGGATACTTGGGGTAAATTTGTCAAACATTCCATGTGAGCATCGATGATAGTTTGCTTTTGTGCAAAACGATCTTGAAGAATATCAATCGCTTCCGCATAATTTGCTCCTGTGACCTGAATTCCTGAAATGGATTTTGCTGCTGCGCCTTCTAAGGGAGATTTTAAATGCCTGAATTTATTGGCAGCTGACAGACTTTGGCTTTTATGAATAATTTCGAATGAGTCCCACCATTCTTGCCATTTCTTTGGATCACCAAAAAAATTTGGAAACTGAATATTTTGGCAGTTTAGCTGCACTTTCAGAACTATTAGAGCCTGAAGCAACAGACAAAACTGGTTGTAAACTGGAAGATGTGGCGGCATTCTCAGTTTTTAAAGCTGAAATTTTTGCTTCAATTTCGACGATAATTCCGTGTATTTCAGATTGAAGCTCTTCACATTGAAAAACCTCATCTTCGATATCCTCTTCTTTAATTTCTAGAAATATTTCTTGATCGATTTCTCTCAAAAGTGTCAGTTTATTGTTCAGTGTCAAAGAGTGTTTTTGTAGAGTTAGAATTGAAGGATGTTCTTGACGTATTTCGTCACTAGCTTCTCCACAGATTTTCTTGGCATGAGCACGATAGCCTCCACGAATTCTAGTCCTTTTTATGCCTGGATTTTGTGAAGAAGTTCCAGTTGTGTCCGATGCTTCACTCCCTTGCGTCTGCGGCATAACGTAGCAACATAATCAACACAAAATTTCAAAGTTCAGAGTTCAACTTCAGAGTTCAACAACGACAAGAAAAACAACAAAGTTCAATAACAAATTTCAACAACAAATCCGGTGAGGTCATGGACCATTTTAGAAAACCTGTTTAGATTCAAATGTTCGGGCCCAAAAGCTAGACACCACCCTTGGGTACAGGCTTAGAATTACACAATTGCTCGTGTTCAATTTCTATAAGTTCAAGAGGACTGTATAAATTTAATCAAAGTAGAAAGAAAATAAATCAGAACTTCGTCACCTGAATTTCACCTCAATTATCAAACTTTATCATCCACAACAACAACTAAAACGGCAACAATTCTTGACAATAATTCGCGTAAATTCGATATATTTCCATTCGAGATAATTCAGATTTCTTTCTTCAACAGCAAATAACAAGATAACAAGAGTAAATTCGAGAGTAGATTCGAGAGTTAATCCGTTCTTCGAGATAAATTCAATATTCAAAACTTCCCTTTCTTGCCGTGTCCCTTTCAGATTCAATTTCGTAGATCAATTAAAAGTCATATGACAAATGTCAAAGTTCAAACTTCAAAGGGTAGGAACCTCGATTTCACACAATTTCTTACACCTTTCATTTTCCAGAAGACTATTTAGATTATTGATAGCATCAGCCATCTTTCCCAGCGAGCCAGCCAGCCCAATTATGGCGACCCTCACATCATTGCCATTTTGTTTGTGATCGCAATCTTGGGATTTCGGTTTGGAAGAGGTAAGTTCTTCAATTGCATCGCTATCCTCTGCCTGTCCGTGATCTAACGTATCTTTGGATACATAAAACGAGTCATTTCCCTTGTGATTCTTAATGATGATGTTTTGGTTTGCGATCAATTTGTCCACTGTGTTCAAGACTAATTATGTGACTAGACCAATGCCCTTGTTAGTCGTGAGATGCAAAACTATACTTTCCTTGTCTGGTCGCTTGCTATTCTTCCTAATTTCGCAAATAGCTCTGATTACAAGGTCTTCTGTTGTTTTTACTTCCATTTCTGATTCCATCTCTGACGCCAACATTCAGGAAACCTACTATTTTAGAGTAACGTGCTGTGATCCCTCGTCTATGGTATAGCGACATGATCTAAACATCAAACATCAATGCTTAACCTTATAACTTGAATTTTAACATTGAATAAACTTAAACTCTACAGTTGTGCCAGGAAAGCATTAGGGAGTAATTAATGACCATATTCTTCAATAATATCATCCGAGCAGCATGCTGAACGCAATAGTGTTGGTTTAAAACGACTTTATCACTTTTGAGAAGCAAAATATCTTTTGGACGCATGACATGGCTTGAAGCACTTGTGTTGCATATTTCTGTTCGTAGCAACCCTAGCTATGTCCAATATTCTTGGTTGTCACAAAATTCAATGTATGACTATCTGTCTCACTTATGACCATCAGAAAACAGGGCTAAGTATACTTTTTCAATCAATTTCGTTGATTTTAACGCAATGGAGAATTATGAATCCTCTGGTTTTGAGGCAGCCAATAATTTTGGCTGTCTTGCTCCATAAATCAGCAACTAGCGATCAGATGTACTCAAACTTGGTGCCAACCTTTAATTTGAGGTCTCTTCTGTCAAGAATCTTAAAAAAAAAATTGGATTTATGGAAGCTCCGCAGAAGCCACTTAAACAGCGCAAATGTTTTTGGGACACCCTGTATAAGAATGAATTCAAATCATATGCGCAGGCACATGAAGTCATACAGTAATGATAATGATAATGATAAATCATAACCACTACAATGCTCCCCTTTTTAGATCTTATCGACACGTCCATGTTCATAGTTCTCAAAGTTCTGAGCAGTTGACACTTTCAAGTTCGATGGTACTTTAAATCCAAATCTCGATACAGGAATCTTGGATCTCTGTGGTCTCCTAGGTCTATCATCGACTTGATTCTTTTCTTGTTCATTCTCTCCTTTCCCTCTTTCATTGTCACTGATGTCTTCCTCTTCATTGTCGTAACTTTCTGCTGTTGAAACTTTCTTGACATGCGAGACATTTCGTGTCATCATATGACGTTGGTATTTCGCGACTATCTTTGCTCCCTTTTCGCTCATGTACAATGAATCTTTCGGGGCTGAACTTTGGTACTAGCTTATGTGTTCTCTTTTGCAGACAAATAACTGTATCTCCTTCTTTTATCTCTGACTCTTTCGCATTATGTTTCTTGTCATAATATCTTTTTTTGGGCTTTCTTTTTCTCGATTTTTTCCTTTGCTTGCTTATGCTTATTTAGTACCTTCTTTGTTGGTAATTCAGGGAGTTGTCCTCGAATTGTGCTATTGAATAAAAGTTCACACGGAGGTACTTTAGTGGTTACATGCAGAGTTGTTCGGTTTGTTAGCAGAAATCTTTGGAGTTCTTGTTTCCAGTTCTTTCCTTCTAACTGTGCTGTTTGTAACACTTTACCGATTGGTTTTATAAAGCTTTCGACGCTCGAATTTCTTTGAGGCCAGAGTGGCGTACTTGGTTTCCATTCCATACCTAAGGCTTTATTGTATCTCTCGAATTCATTTCCATCAAACGGAAGTCCATTATCGGTCTTTATTTTTATTAGAATACCATGTGTTGCAAATATACGTTCTAGCTTCGGAATTACTGCCGGTGCAGCTGTAGAATCAACGATTTCGATTCTGGGAATTTCGAATGAAGGTCCGTTACTACCAATAGATATTGCTGTGTATTTGTAATTGGTCCATGAAAGTCAATTGCTACGGTATGCTTTTCCAACGGCTTGACATACGACACCATTTTCGACTATTTCGCAAACTTTTTCATCCAATTTGGGAAACCAGATTTTTCTCTGATTAGACTTTTTGTCTTTTCTATTCCCTGGTGTCCTACATGGCATAACTTTGTTGCTCTATTTTGAAGGCTTGTAGGAATCACAATTCTACATCCTTTCATGATAATATCTTTGGTTTTATTTACTGTTAAGTTCTTCTGCACATCTCTTGTATGGTTGAAAATATATCTTTTATATCCCATGTTCCTGATTCGATAGCTTTCCAAACTTTTTGTAACACTTCATCTTTACGTGTGGCATCTTTGACTTCTTCAAGTGTCATTGTTTTGCAACTGTATTTTCTATGATATAGTTCACATATTCTTCGGCTATTTGTTCTTCGTTAGTTTCTGACTGACTCTTGTTGATCTGATGTAGACTCAAATAGTCAGCTTCATTTTGCGATCCTTTCTTATACCGGGTGTTTCAAAAAAAGTACCCCCCTTTTGACTGAACAAGGTAACAAAACGATAACATTTCCAGACTTTTTGAATCCATGGCTACATTTGTTGGTCTTCAACTTAAATGCACATATAGTAGAGGAAAATACTAGGAATCCGTGACCAATTTCAGCAGACCTTGTTTTGAAGGTGTTTTCTATATCAGAAAAATGTGCTGAACAAAATGGGCTTGGGGGACCCTCTCAAAAATTTGAGCGTTTTTGGCCAGGGGGTAATGTCTGAAATGGGCCTAATTTTCTCAAAACATCAGCATAATAATCTAGTCTATGCTGTAAAAAAGTACAAAATTGATATGAAATGAACCAATTCAAGGGCCATTACCTATGAGATATCATCCCTTGGCAAAAATACCTCATATCACATTTTTGACACAAATGACACGGGGGTGTTGCACCCCAACCTCCACTATTTCAATTATAATTGTTATGTTGCAGTAAGCTATACTATGGCCATTAGATGCCGTTGAAATACCTTGCTTTACAACCTGAAAAGGAGGGACTTAAAGTCTGGATTTTAAAATCTAGCCAAATGCTATTTCCAGAAACTTGAGAACTCTTATCCAGTCCCCCTAGAGAATATCATTTTGGACCAAACTGACAAGAATTCACCATAAGTGCTTTGTTAATGCAGATGTCCCTAAATTTAGGGTGAATCTGCTTTTTGCTATGGTGAGCACAGAAAACTCTTCTGCACCATAATTTGCATTCAATCAAGTGCAGCCAGTTGCGGAAATTATATTTTCAAGTGGGAGGTATACGTCGAGAACTTGGTGAAATTTTCTGATTCAAACTTAAAAATTTCCAATAAATCCATTGTTTTGCTTACTTTCCAGACCATTTCGTGAGAACTGAGGGCAGTTGCCCCCACAAACCCCTTAGTTTCTGCCTCTGAGTACCTCTCCTTTTATAAAACTTATTAAAATCAACCAATCGATCAAAAATTGCGCTTCCAAGCTTCCTTTATTTAGATTTGAAATTATTTTCTCTGCAATGAAGAAAGCAATATCAAATTTTTAGACACGACAAATCATTACAAAAACATGGCCGAAAGTTGCGCAAGTTTCTTTTCACCACGATAAAGCAAGTTTGTTTTATTCAATTTCTCAATACATTTTCAACAGATACATTTTCAATATAATTTCTAATTTCTAATTTCTAAATGTTCTGCAGACTCCCCTCACCTCAACTTATGTACAGCCGCTCATGTTTCAGTGTATGGTTTTGTCTTAGAGTAGTTGAAAAACCTTAATTTTTGAAAGAAATTTCTCAGCAAAGCAACAAGATGTAATATGTACATACTTGCAATATTGTACCATAGGAGCAGATTACCCAGGGGGGGGGGGGCAATCAGCACATGCACATACGGGGAGGTAAGTCCGATATTTTTGGGTCAGAATATTGCCGAAAGTGGTATTTTTGGGTCCAAAGAAATTGAAATTTTTTTTTTGATATTTTTGGGCATCAAATATTGTGAAAATGGTATTTCTGGGTTCTTTAGAGGCAATCCTGGCCTCAATTTGCATTGTTTCAGGGTCTTTTATATTCGTTTACAGAGGTTAAGGTATAAAATGAGCTGATATTTTTGGGTTGTAATGAAGCTAAACTGATATTTTTGGGGTTCCTGAAAATTTCTCGGACTGACCCCCCCCCCCCGTATGTGTATGTGCCGAGTATCCCCCCTGGGGCAGATTAGTCCATGGTACAAAGTCGGGACCGTATGAAGCATCCTAAACATAGGGGCACAGCACTTCAAGGGTACTCTCTTTTTTGAAAGTTCATCATTCGCTGACGTTGTTCGCATGACACTGGCAACATCAAAGCTTCCAATGGTTGCAATGGGTAAGGCTAACGTGTGCATAAAGAGACACCAAAAGAAACTGGCTAGAACTGGATAAATGAAATACGCACTCTTTATCAGAAACTTGGGCTAAGGTTGGTTGGATGTCCCTTGGAATCATCAAGCTCCTTACGGATTGCTTAGATTTATAGACTTATAAATCACATTCAAGTCCATCGAATTGCTTTATTATATCGCATGTCTTCTGTGATGTGAGCCTTCGTGTCACAAAATTTAGCGCTGTTTCAAGCAGAAAGTGCGTCAAGAGAAGGTGGGAAGTTTTTTTATATGGAGGGAGAAACGTTTTTGCAGTTTTGTCGGAGACTTGTTGTTTCATATGTAAATTTGCTGTAGGTTAAATCGCAAACGAAGCCACATTGGTTCTTGAGTCATTGGTAAGCGAATTATTTAGCTTCAAAATATGTACTTAATCTTTGAAGCCTTTGCAGTCTCTCCAAGAACTCACTAAGACTTATGTGCAATGCATGATCACTGAAATTCTTATTGCTGCATCTTATCCGTAGCGATTCTATCGATATTTCAACAAAGGTCAATATTCTTCGACCAGATGAATGCAGCTCTGGCTCTAAATAAGATACGTGCCTTTCTATATAATAAACAGTACTCTGGAGGAACATGCTACATATAAATGGCAAAACAAACTCCTCAAAAACCCTACCGACCCGCTGACGGAGTTTTGTCGTTCACAATTCTTTGGAGTCTTTTGAATACTTCGTCTAACGACCACAGTGACTCAAGTGGTTGCAAAGACCTACCGTGGCTATGGTGTACCAGGCTTAATGCAATTTTGGCAATTTAATTGATGCCTATGACCTTTACTACAGTAAAAACCCGCACATAAGAACCTTAGATTTTGAACTCAGCCTGTTTAGGTTCTTATGCAATGAGGCACATCTAGTAATCAGGGTGTAGGTTCTTAATATAAGAAAATAAGTGAATCTAAATCTTAGCCAAACTTATTTTCACTCTTGACCCTATCCATTTCTACCCAATCTTACCCAGTTTACCCCTGCATGCCCTGCCCATCACAGTTCTGTAAGAAATGTTTTGGAGTTCAGGAAAGAGGTTGATTGGCAAAAATGTTGCATTTATTTCCCAATGAATGAATAAGACCCTTTATTAAGAACCTACTTTAGATATTAGCGTGAAATGGTTCTTATTTATTGGGTACAAAATATATTATTTCAGGCTGTAGGTTCTTAACAGATGAAGTTTCTTATGTGCGGGTTTTTACTGTACTTAAGAGAAATTGGGCTGATAAACAAACGATTGGTAATAATGGGCGATATTACTCTACTTATCCATTACGAATTTATCTTTACAAGTACTAAATCAAGCGAAAAACTCTCCGAAGGAGTTCCAAAGTTTCTAAAAATAGCCTTTGGCTAGATTTTAACGTCCAAACTTGTAGTCCCTCCTTTTCAGGTTGTAAAACAAGGTATTTAAACGGCATCTAATGGCCATAGTATAGCTTAGTGCAACATAACAATGCTAATTGAAATAGTGGAGGTTGGGGTGCAACACCCCCGTGTCATTTCTGTCAAAAATGTCATATAAGGGCATTTTTGCCAAGGGATGATATCTCATAGGTCTTGGCTCTTGAATTGGTTCATTTCATATCAATTTTGTGCTTTTTTACAGCATAGAGTCGATTATTATGCTGATGTTTTGAGAAAATTAGGCCCATTTCAGACTTTACCCCCTGGCCAAAAACTCTCAAATTTTTGAGAGGGTCCCCAAAGCCCATTTTGTTCAGCAAATTTTTCTGATATAGAAAACACCTTCAAAACAAGGACTGCTGAAATTGGTCACGGATTCCTAGTATGTTCCTTTACTATACTTGAAATCGACCACCAAACACCGGAGATATCAGTTCACAAGGTCAAAATTTGGAGTGCACTTGAAACCAGAGGTTTTGAGAAATGGCCTAGGCAAAATTTGACACCAAACAGGTCTTTTGCAAACGAATTTTCCACTTTGACCTTTGCTGTGATCCATCTACAATTAACACACTGTGTTTCTTTGTGTCAAAGTAGGCAATTACAGGTGATTGTGTAAGTTTCTTTTCCAACTGGTTAAATGCTCTTTGTTCTACTGTGGTCCATTTGAAAGTATTGTTCTTCTTTGTCAACTCTGGAAGCGGTTGTGTCAATGTGGCATAATTTGTAATATAGTGACTAGTGCTCGCCATTCCAAGGAAACTGCGCACTTCAGATGCATTCTTTGGCAGTGCACTGTTTGACAGATGTTTTGCTCTCTCTGGGTCAGGTCTGGTACCTTTTTCTGTAAACATTAGACCATTAAATTTGATTTCTTGTTGAAGAAACTTGCATTTTTCTCCTTTCGCTTTGATATTTAGATCTGAGAGGCGTTTTAGGCAAGCTTCCAATGCTATGCCGTGCTCTTTTCTATCTTTTCCAAAGATGATGATATCATCTGCGATATTCTTTACCCCTTGAAGGTCACTCAAATTTCGTTGCAGAATATTTTGAAATACTTCTGCTGCACTAGATGTACCGTAGTTAAGTCTTTTATACTGGTAAATTCCTTCGTGCGTAGAGAATGTAGTGATAAAGCAGCTTTCAGGCTCTAGTTCAACCTGGTGATAGACCTGTTTTAAATCGATTTTGGAAAAGTATTTTGCCCCATTTACTGCAGCCTTGAAATCATTTAGGGTCGGCATAAGGTGTCTTTCTCTTTTTATTGCATTGTTTGCTTCTCGCATATCCATACATATACGTGTTGCTCCGTCTTTCTTGGAATACACACGATAGGTGAAGCCCAGGGCGTCGGCTGATCAACAACCTTCTCTATGATGTCCTGTTCAGTAAGTTTCTTTAGCTCTTTTGAGACTGCCTTTATCATATGGTAAGGTATACGCCTTTGCGGTTGCATTACCGGATTCACATCTATGGCAGGCGAAAGTCACCACAATTAGATAAACCCGGTTTATCACCAGATAAACCCAGTTTATCTGTGATAAACCTGTGATAAACCCAGTTTATCTGTGATAAACCCACTTTATCACCAGATAAACCCAGTTTATCTCAGATAAACCCACTTTAGATAAACCCACTCTATCACGAAAACCCACTGTATCTTCTGATAAACCCAGTTTATCAAAGAGAAACAGATAAACCCTGTTTATCTGAGATAAACCCAGTTTATCTGAGATAAACCCAGTTTATCACCAGATAAACCTAGTTTATCAGAAGATATGGCACTGGCACGCGAAAGTCACCACAATTAAACATAAGCAGATAAACCCAGTTTATCAGAGCAGATAATCCCAGTTTATCTGAAAGGCAGGCATGACATATCATTTTCAAAATGACTTCTGTTTCTATTGTTTTGCTCTTGCTGCTGTTTGTATCCATGGAAATTGTTGTTTCTCCCATCCAAGTCGAGTTGAGAGGGCATTAGTGGCAACCATTGTGGCAACAGTATCCAAAAGAAATCCGTCGGACATTAAAAATGCAGCGGGGAAAATTTTGAAATCATACATTTTCGCGGGGATTACAACTATTATGACGGGGAAAGGAAAATGTTGGCAATCATCTATGGAACTTGCATAATTTTCGACCGGGAAATGAAAATTTCAACGGGGAAATAACAGAAACAAGGCAGGGAAAATGTTTAAACGCAAATATGGCGAGGAAATAAATTTTCCTGGAGTGTCATCCTTTTACCTTGGTAGGGCATCGTTTCAGCGGGTTTATTACTGGAGGGTGTAGTATATTGCAATAGATTTTATTCACTGCTACACTAGTAAGTTTCACAACTGCCAGGAGATGTCTCGGAGAACTACAGAAAAATCCTTACAGGGTGCAGTCAATAGTCGAAAGGCAGTTCTTTGTTTAAAATGCAAGTGCTGAAGTATCAACGCTTGGTATGGCATTTGCCAAAAGGTTATCAAAATAATTGGGCTACAAGTCTGATTCCGCCATTTTGGCAGCATGTTTGACGACATTCTCAGATGATTTGGGCTTGTCTGAGATAAACTGGGTTTATCTGCTGATAAACTGGGTTTATCTGGTTGTGGTGACATATCTGGTGATAAAGTGGGTTTATCTGAGATAAACTGGGTTTATCAACAGATAAACTGGGTTTATCAACAGATAAACCGGGTTTATCAGCAGATAAACTGGGTCTATCATGAGATAAACTAGGTTTATCTGTGATAAACTGGGATTATCTGCATAAATAGTGACTTTTTCAGATAAACTGGGTTTATCTGGTGATAAACTGGATTTATCTGAGATAAACTGGGTTTATCTGGTGATAAACCGGGTTTATCTAATTGTGGTGTCTTTCGCGTGCCATACACATCGTCTCTTATGTGTAATTTTACTCTTTGTCCTTTCGATTTTCCTTCCCCTTCGAAAACAGTTCGATATTTATTCAAAAGTCGTTGAATATTTCCGTCTGTCTGGCAAGGACATTTGTTTTATTTTCTGTGGCTTCTGTGTGATCAGCTGTAATTTCACTCTTTGAATCAGATATTTGCGTTTCATTGACTTTGTGTACTAACTGGATTAGCGTCAGTTTGTGGGCAGTTTTTCAACTTAGTAAATTACCCCCGGATCCTTCGACGACATGAAATTGCGAAACTGTGTTACGCGATTTTGACTTAATCATGACACTAAAACAGCCTTCCAATGGAAGTGGTGTCCAAGATCCTTATGCAAATATTTTGGTCTTAGCTGGCTCTAGCTGTGTCTGATGTTGCAAACTTTCATAGGTCTTGGAATCAATGATGTTAACGGTTGCCACCGTGTCCACTAGAAATGTTAAATCGAACGAGTCATTCAATTTCAGTTGTGTTTTTGTGGAAACTTTATTTTCTCTATCCCCTGCACAGGGACCGCGCAGCGTTCTCAAAGTGGGGGGGCTGAGCGGCGAGAGAAGCGAGCTAGAACGGGCGTCCGGGGGCGTGCCCCCGGAAAATTTTTTAAGACCATGCCCTTCAGAACGTCGGAAAACGCCCTTTCAATAAAAGACTTGACTATTTACGTCCATATTTACATACAGTGTCAGTTTGGTTCAAAAAAGGATTTCAATTACTATGAAAAGAGACATCGTTACAACGAACAAAATTAACAGCAAAGCGTTTCTTCTCATAAAAGCTATTACTACTCAAGATCTGTCAGAGCAAACGTGTCGAAGTTGCGATGCCCATTCTAATTTTTAACGAAATCGTTAGCTATATCCAAGAGGGACATCGTGTTTGCTCGTTGTTTATTGTTGGGAAACCCCATGCGCGCTTATTATGTTCACGTGTATTTAGTATTTAGTTCATTCATTTATTCTACAGTACAAGCGGACACTTTTATGAGTCAAGGAATTTTACTTTTGTATTGTTAGTAACAGCTTGAATGCGTAAGAGCCTCAGTATGAAGAAGAGACTAGGAAACTGACTCAGGTTATTGCAAGTTAACGACTTAACAGAACGTCAACCTATTGTACTTAGCATACTTAATGGCTTGGTCACCTTGAATTTGATTGGTTTGACTAGTTGTTATTCTTAATCCTGATTGGTTAGTTAAAACTGAAGTTCCTTGTTTGTTAGTATAAAGTTACTGTATGAGTCAAAGCCTTTAGATTTTGAAAGATTGCGAATTTACACGTAGAACGTAAGAGTGCTGTTGTTGAGTGATGCAGAAAACGTGAAGATTGTTGTTCTCTTTGAGTGAACTCTGCCATTTAGAAACCTGAATCAGCGAGTTAGAGAGTCGAATCTCTACATTTATGAAAGTTCAATATCGCTAGATTGATAAAATTTGCTTGCTTCATATTTGAATGAAGTCAGGTTTTGAGATATCTAGCCATTGAGAAGGTCTCTCAGCAAATGCAGCAGTTGCGTGTGTGAAAATATTGAAAATTTTATATTTGTGAAAGATGTTAGATCTATCTTTAAAAAAAGTGGGGGGGGGCTTTAGCCCCCCTAGCCCAATGGCCGCGCGGTCCCTGCCCCTGCATAGGCATATTCATCATCAGAAGAGCTTGATAAATCACCCTTATCCTTTGAAATGGCATGAGCTTTTCGCTGTCTGCGTATTCCCTTCACAAATTTTGACTCTTTCTTTGGTCGTGTTGACGTGTGCGGCTCTTTACTTTGGAGGGGTTTCCTCTGAGGCGTTTCTTGTTTCTTACGACAGAGTTTTGCAAAATGTCCAATGAGGCCACATGAAGAGCAAACTGCATGTTTTGCTGGGCATGGTTTGTTTTTGTGATGACAACTGAATCCACATTTGTAACAGGTATTTTCTGTATGGATTTCTTTGACGTGTAACTCTTGGAAGCTTTCTTCCATACCAGACGCTAGAGCAGAGCTCATTTCAGCTTTTCTGCCATCGATCAGCATGTCTGTAAGCTTGTAATCTGGTTCTCGTATGGCTCTTCTCCTAAGTCGAGCTGACTTTCCATTACACACGTTCTGCATCTTAAGTTCAAAGTCCTCGTCTTGAAATTTGCAATGTTTTGCAAATGTGCGAAGTCGCGTGTGAAATTCATCGATAGTCTCCTCTGTCTTTTGGGTTGCCTGACGAAAATTGTAAATTTCGAAGATTTGATTTTTGTCTGGCTCGAGGTGTTTAGTTAAGGCATCCACAGCTTTTTTATAGTCTTTCTCCTCTCCTGTATCAGGTAGAGTTTTGAAAATATCATAAAACAATAAACGTCGGGTTCTGCTTGATACAAAAGCAAAGCTCGTTGTCTCTTTGGTTCTGCGATGTCTGCGGCAGGCAAATAAGTTTGAAATCTCTCCAGCCAGCGAGCTCCTGTGTTTGTAATATCACTTTTTGGTTCGAAGACAGGCATAGGATTTATGTTATTTGCTGCAGCCATCTTACGTTTCTCTTCTTTCTCCTTTTAACTCGTCACCATTGTAGACTTTGTAAGTATGAGATAAACACGTGCGTTTGGGAGATTGCATAGCATAAGAATGAATTCAAATCATATGCGCAGGCACATGAAGTCATACAGTAATAATAATAATAATAATAATAATAATAATAATAATAATAATAATAATAATAATAATAATAATAATAATAATAATAATAATAATAATAATAATAATAATAATAATAATAATAATAATAATAATATCAGGCCCAAGGAAAAAGATGATATGAAAATACCATTAGTGCTAACTTATCGCCCAGCCATGCACAAAGTTTATGAAATCCTTCGCTAAAACCAAAATGTGTTGCTGGTAAACAAGGAACACAGGGAAATTTTTAAGGACAAAATATTCGTAACCTTTAGGAGGGCAAAAAGTTTGAAGGATAAACTTGTGCGCGCCAAGCTGCCAAGTATCGATGAAGAGTTGACGGAAAAGGGCACTTTCAGATGTAATGGTAGAAAGAGTTGTCAGATTTGCCCTTTGATCAGGGAGGGGGATTCATTTCAAAATTCTGACTCCACAAGGTCTTTCACAAACTTCTCAGGGCGATTTGATTGCAACTCTGATCATGTGGTTTATCTGTTGCAGTGCGAGTCATGCAACATAAAATATGTCGGTAGCACTAAGACAAAATTTCGGCAAAGGTTTAATGTTTATAAATCCTATTTTAGAACATATGCACGCAAACACAATGAAAATTCTCTTGATAAGGGGAAACCTGTTCCACAAGCAAGTTTCTTTAGTCATTTTTTTGAAAATGGACACACAACGGTAATTTTCGGGTTGGGATTAAGATCATAGATGGGGCAGATGATGTTTTTTCACTTCGAAGGAAAGAGTTGTTTTGGCAATATCGACTTGAAACTTTTGCGCCAAAGGGTCTCAATGAAAGAGCTGCAGACGTGGAATTGGACGTTTTTGCATGCGGAACAGCTTAGATTCTACCATTCCATCTGATTGTCCCAAGAGGTTATGCTGGCGTCTGTTTTGTGTTTGCCCTTTGTGGCTTCGCGCGGGATTCAGCTATCGCTAAAAGAAGAGTTAAGCGGTGTATGGATCCTTCGGGGAGTCGCATGGGGGAGCTGCATAGTTGCAAGTGTAGCCTCAAAGGATTCAGTATGAGTTTTAAGAGCTTCCAATTCTTTCTCGAATTCACAAGGGACATAAAAACAAAAACAAAAAAAGTTCATTGTTTAATCATCTGGGATTCAGCTACTGCTAAAAAAAGAGTTAAGCAGTGTGCGAATCTTTCGGAGGGGTCTCTTGGGGGAGCCGCAAAGTTACCAGTGTGAGTTTAAGAGCTCCCAATCTCTCCTCTAAGTCACAAAGGACACTAAAAAAATAGCTAGATTGGTGCAAAGCAGGAAAAATTCTATTGTTTGTCAGTTGTAAAGGTATTAGGTTTTTTAGATAGATTCATTGTAAATATAGCATTATCGTCATGTAAATAATTTTAGGTGTAAACAACGTAATGTCTATAAATTCTCGGCTGCCTTGTAAAGTTTTTATACTGAAGAAGATTTTATATCGAAACGTTTTTGCGACATCCAACAGTTTTTGTTTTTATAATAATAATAATAATAATAATAATAATAGTAATAATAATAATAATGATAATAATAATAATAATAATAATAATAATAATAATAATAATAATAATAATAATAATAATACCTATAAGTACCTTGGAGTATTGGAGAATGATAAAATCAAAAGCACAGAAATGAAGGACATACTCAGGCAAGAATACTTCCGTAGAGTTAAGAAGATCTTGAGATCCAAACTGAATGCAGGAAATATAATACAAGCGATCAATTCAAGGGCAGTGTCACTAATACGATATGGGGCTGGAATCATTGATTGGAGAAAAGATGAACTGAAGGATATACACAGAAAGACCAGAAAGTTGTTTACAATGCACAGAAGCATGCACCCCCAATCGGATGTGGACCGTTTGTACTGGAAAAGGACTGAAGGAGGGCGGGGACTTAAGAGTGTTGAAGAGGTTGTAGAATTAGAGAAAACAAGTCTTGGCTATTACCTGGAACATACAGAAGAAGTGTTACTTAAGGAGGTGGTGAGGGATGGGTTATTTACAGAGTCAGTAAAACCAAAAAGGAAAAAACAGGAAATCATGAAAAAACGGAAAGCAAACTTTGAAGAAAAGAAGCTCCATTCAGTGTTTTTCAAAGAAACAAAAGAGTTAGGGACGACAAGGATAGCTGGCTGTGGTTACAGAAAGGGGTATTAAAGAAAGAGACAGAAGGATTAATACTAGCAGCACAGGAGCAGGCATTACGGGTAAACTGGATCAAGAAAATGATAGATAAATAAGATTGTTCAGCCAAATGCAGAATGTGCGATGAACGAGACGAGACTGTAGCACATATTGTATCTGAATGCTCAAAGTTAGCTCAAAATGATTACAAGAAGTGCAGACATGATAAGATTGCCGCAATAATCCATTGGAACTATTGCAAGAAATTTGGTTTTGCATGCACGGAGAAATACTATGAGCATTTTGTGGAAACAAAGATGAAAGTTCTTGAAAACGATGAAGTTAAGCTGTTATGGGATTTTTCTATACAAACTGAAAAGAGAATAGAGCATAACAAGCCAGATATTGTGGTCCTAAATAAGAAACAGAAGTTGTGCCTCGTAATTGATGTTGCATGCCCGTTTGACACCAGAATCAAGAAAAAAGAGCAAGAAAAGATAGAATACTACAACGACTTGAAATACGAAATTTTGAAATGCTGGAACAAAGAAGTAGATAAAGTCATGTTCTTACCAATCGTCATAGGGGCTTTAGGAACTGTGACAAATAATTTAAGAAAGAACCTTGACAAGGTGGGCCTGCACCTGGGGGTTGACGCTCTTCAAAAAACATGTCTTCTTGGAACAGCGCGCATTATCCGGAAGGTCCTCGATACAAAGTAAAGAACAAAGGAGTACTGCACAGAAGGACAGTAATAAGAAGAAGGACAGAAATGCTTCCCATCCTAGACCACGGGGAGTGGTTCGATGAGAGACATAATTCAGACAATTGGCCGGTTGTTAGATCAATACCGTGTAAAAGCAGCATAATAATAATAGTAATAATAATAATAATAATAATAATAATAATAACATAGATATAAAATGCAAAACGAGGCTGACCGGAAACGCTCTTCCTTCCCGTCTTGCGCAAGATGGCGTCTGCGCCTGCAAGCTACGGCTGCGCAGTTGATGCCCCGATCTCATGGGCGGCCGCCATTGAACGTCATGAAAACATTTGGAGCGACGAGGCAGGCCCCGAACGACAGCAAAGCTGTCTTGGAGAGCCGAAATTCCTCCGAGAAGATGCATTTTTACGCCAAGGAAAAACCCAAGAAATGACGGGAATTTGACACAAAAAATCGTATCAGAAAAAACTCTTTTGCAGAAAAACTGGCCCCTGCCCCAAAAAAAGTCTTGGTGGAGTGAAATTACAGAATGCAATAAACATGGCGCACCAGGTGAGTTTCCCAGGAAAATTTGCAAAGTTTGCCAAAAATCGTCTTAGTTTGTGCAAGTGACGACCGGGAGAAATTTCTACAGAATGGCTACTTTGACGTCAAACACACACGATTTTAATCTGTTGTGATTTAAAGTCGAGTGCAGACGTCCAGAGAATGGTGAAATATGTTAGATGTCGATTTCCATTTCGTCATTGCCCCTCGTCATCTCGTACAAACATGCCATACAAAAATTTGTTGTCTCCAATTTTAATGCTTTGACACCATGCCCAGAACATATCTGCCTTTCTGTTATAAAAGAAAAAAATTCCTACCCTGCCCCAAAAGCAGACTGGTAAATTTGCAAAATGAATATATCAGTGATTGGTGGTCTACACTTCGATTCTTTGGGAAAATTTGCAAAGTACCGTTTTTTTGCAATTCAAAAATCGACTTTTTGAGCCATTGCTTAGGCCCATTTGACCATATGTTTGTGATGGAATCACAAAAAAGCTTTATTTTGAAATGTTCGCAAGGGCATACTAGGCCTACAGGTAATGAACATGAAGAAACTCTGAGTACTCAAAATCAGGATTAGTTATAAGAAACATTCAGTTCTGGCCCAACTTCTTAGTTTCTTATACAAAATATGCATATTTGACAGTTACCAAATTTCTCATCATGAACATGATTACTGCGCATATCCATTATCCATACAGATAACTTCTCTATATATGGATGTCTTTTTTCTCAAAAAATGGAAGAGCAAGGTATAATACATGTCTTCACACTAGCAAGAATCTGTATCAAGTCAGTCTATGATACTGAATCTTTTGTCAAAACCTTACATCAAATTGATTGACTCCAATTAACACATCTAAATAAATATGCATGTCAGGGCTTCAGGTAAAAGGGAGCAGAAATTTATTGCTCTAGAGCCATGTGATAGTTGCCCTGGAAAATTGCAAAATATTTGTGAAAGAGTCTTGTCATAATATTTGAATTTTCTGACAAAAAGATCCTACCTTTATCAAATTAGCATTGATGTGGCAGTTCATAGAAATTGAGGCTAGCAAACATCTGAGAGACAGCACAACACTCTGCTTTTGAGTTTAGAACTTCCACTCCTCTGTGGGACATTTCTTAATACTTTCAATTTCAGAGGACTTTTTAAC
Organism: Aurelia coerulea; assembly: GCA_039566865.1. Taxonomy (NCBI): domain Eukaryota; kingdom Metazoa; phylum Cnidaria; class Scyphozoa; order Semaeostomeae; family Ulmaridae; genus Aurelia; species Aurelia coerulea. The sequence continues at coordinate 26,076,212 of CM076943.1, read as the reverse complement.
TATCATCAAATACTATCAAGTACTGTAATTCAAGGTTATGATTTCCAAACTGTGCCAGGTGCAAAATTGACTTTTCCTCAATTCTTTGCAGGTTTATCATCATCAGGACAATGGACCCCATGGACTTTGGCAACCAAATAGATTTGACAAGAAAGTAAAACATGTTTTTTTTAATGTTTTTGACATTGTTCAGTTGTGATTGATGGTTGTAAGTTGAACTCTAGACTACTCCAAAGAAGAAATAAAAAGGGAAATGTATGATTCAACTGTATGCAACGTACACATATTTTTTTTATAAGAAACAGCTTATAAGAAACAAAAGGCTCAAGTTTTTGAACGTTAAGAAACAACCCTACCTGAATTAAAAAGCAAAGAAGCTCTTGTAATTTGCAGTGTTTTAAGTTTCCTATCACACTCAAAAATATTTTGACACTGTACAGTTAAAGCAACCGTTTGGACATTACCCATACTAAAAAAACTGGGAAATACCCAGGAATTCGTAGAATTTTTCTGGGTAATTTCTGGGCAAAATTCCCTAGCTTTCAAGGATTCCTAGGATAAAAACAGGTGGGAAAAAGAGCCAAATTCCTAGGAAAGCTGGGAAATAGTTGGAATATAATGGAATTTTTTGGGAACATTTCCCAGCTCTTTGGGTACTGATTCCCATCCCCAGCTTCCTGGGAAACAGAATTCCTAGCTTGAAATTCGTTTTGATGAAAAAGTTAGGGAAACTGGGGAATCCTAGGAAATCCTAGCTTTCCCAGTTATCTCCCCAGCGTTTTTGGTACAGGTATTTTGAGTGCAAATTATCTTATTTACTTATATTTGGACATCTTACTAAGTAGTTTGGGACCCTTTAGACAAACTAAAATTAACTCTACACTTCCCGCATTAAAAATATAAGAAACACCTAAGAAACTTTGGAAGCAAAATGGCCCAAAAATTTACGAAACTGCCTACCAACCCTGGATCTTAGTTTCTTATAAAAAATGTGTGTATATCTGTTGGGTTATTATTATCAAATGATTAGAGGAAGTAAAATGCCTGTTGGTAAAAATTTTGCTTTTTTCGTTGCATTGAGGTTTACAGTGTGATATCAATGAATTCAGTTACTTTGATGAAGTTTTTTTTATGAAACTTGTGCTTGTGTATTGAAAAACAAGAATGAAAATAGCACTTCTTTGTGTGTGTTCTTCACAAAAGATCAACAGTTCAGAATGGTTACAAAAATTGCTTCACAGGTTACTATAATACTGCTATAATACAGTAGCTGATTTAAGCAACAATTTGTGGTGCGTTCATAAGAAAAAGATATCTTGTCCCTACTTTTTATTTTGTTTACTTTGAACCTGAAACTATACTTGAGATAAGTGGTTACAAAGTTATCAAATCAACCAAAACATTATACCTTTTTAACTGTTTTTTATTTTAATGGAGATCTGGTGGCAAGACTAAGAACAACAAGAAATTCCACTGTTATCTTTCATTGTTCTTTTTAAATGTTATTCTCACATATTAAAGTGAATGACCTCAGCTATATGGCATCCATCTATAAATAGGACAAAGAGAAACCGAAACACTCTATTGTTTTCTTTGGCTTTGCTTTCTTTTGCCACGTTGGATTATAGAATACAATAGGATGTTTATAACCTGTGAGATCTCATCTTTTAACTTAGGTCATTCCCGTCAATTACTAATTTTGCCTTTTGTAAAATGTACCCAAATTCAAATATATTGTCTTGCTTTCAAAGTTGAATTTCTTGATATGAAGTCCTTGTTCCATCAACAGTTACCAACTGCAAACTTTGCAAATTGCGCAGAGAAGTTTTCCTTTTCAAGTGATTAACATATGCATAATGAGCTTCAAAAGTTAATTGGTTAAAAGTTTGCTAAACACTTGATTTTTTGGAAATTTTCAAATCTTTTTGAAAAATGCATGCATGCCTTATATTATCTTGGTGAAATTTGCTTTTGATTGTTGGTTCTCATCAAGATTGAAAGTGTGCTTCAGATATCTTCTTTGCAAAAGACAAAGCTTGCCGTTTGAAAACAAATTGGAGCCAATGTTCTCTGAAATCCTGGAGGTGCTGGACTTTCATAGAAGTTCTTTCTTGACACATCCAGCTGGACACATAGATAGATAGGATGATCCCCTTGAAGGCCTGTTTCAACATCATTTCAACAGTTCAGTTTTATTGGTGGGATTAAACTTGACTCATAGGCCATTGTTACACTAAGCTGCTGAAAGAATTTAGTCATTTCGGAAAATAAAATGTCTCCTCTGTCTGCAAAAATATCTTCATATGATACGGTGAAGTTGTATGTTTTTCTGTTCTTGTTGTGGAAAAACATCGCATCATCAGCTATAATATGCCTAAATTCATATTGATTGCTCTGCTTGTAAATATCCTTGTTGTCAGGGCAAAGGAAAGAAGTGCCAGTGTAACGTTAAACAGATTCTCCAACTTAAAATAGTTTCCACGATTTGCAAAAGGGCTTTTGAAAAGCTCCAGAATGCTTATCCGTTTCTCGCAGCTTTTTAGGCCACGCTCGAAGCGGAAACTTGACCGGATTGCAAACATGGCCTCGTTTTCGTTTTGCATTTTATATCTATGTTAATAATAATAATAATAATAATATTAATAATAATAATAATAATAATAATAATAATAATAATAATATCAGCGCTAAATAACCTGAAGGCAGACCGTTCGATCGTTATCAAGGAGGCTGATAAGGGTTCAGGGGCAGTAGTGTGGGATAGGGAAGACTATATTTTGGAAGCGCTAAACCAGCTTGGGGATTCAAACGTATACTTTAAACTTGATAGCGATCCATCGGAACGTCTATAATATCATCGATGACGCTATTGGCATTATTAGGGAACGAGGGGATATTGATGAAAAAACATTAGAGTATTTTTCAGTTGATAACCCCAAGGTAGGACGCTTCTATCTCTTGCCAAAAATCCATAAAAGATTGAATAGTGTCCCGGGAAGACCTGTCATCTCCAATTCAGGTTACTTTATGGAGAATATTTCGGAATTTTTGGACCATAACTTGCAACCATTGGCTAAAAAAGTATATTCTTATATAAAAGATACAAATCATTTTTTGCAGAAGCTTTATGAAATGGATGGTCTTCCACAGGACGCTATTTTATGCAGGGTCCGCGGAGCATAATTTCGATTGGGGGGGCTAAAAAGTAGGGAGAATCATGAGGGGTCTGGGGGCGAAGCCCCTAGAAAAATTTTCTTGACCACGCCCTCTACTTTGGCTATAAATGCGACCAACGCCCTTTTAATGCCAAGAAACACCCGGAAAAAGATATTCATTTGTAGCTTATCACTAAATCCTACTGTAAATCGCCATAAACGTGGAAAGTAGTTTGGAGTTTATAGTATGTCTAACATTTGATAGCGAAGGCTCGGGGACCATGCAGAATTTTTTGGTATAAAGGGAAATGCCCAAAGGAACGCTATGCTTTAGTCTTATGACGAAGTTAGAAATCTCTTGGAATTATTTCATTATAAGAAATAGATAATATGGTAACATAACATAACGCTGCTATACATTCAGAGTTAAACATTTTAACACAACAGAACGTAATAACGCGAACATTGTTTATTCTGAGTAAGTTTGTATCATCAATGAATCTACATTTTAAATATAATTTCCCAAAATTTCGTATCCTATTCTTGTTTCTATTGATGAAAATAGTTGCAACTTCGATATTGTTTATTCTGTGTGTCCTTTGTTTGTGATTATGAAGAATTGCTAAATTGTTGAACCTTTTTATTGGTACATTCTTGAGCAAAGCCAAGTCTTTAGACGCCTAGCTAAAGAGAATGATCGCTTGGCAGTTTACAAATTTGGACAATTTCACTAATTAGCAATCTTTGAGCAACTGGAATTGGTTTTAAAAAACATCCAGATATCATGAAAGCAATCTATCCTTACATCTTTTACTGAAAGTTTTAAATATTTCAACTTGTGGTAACAATAGTGAAATTTTTATGTCGTTGGCATAATTTTCCTCAAAGTATTTCATTTGAGACGAAACATCGCTTGCATTAACGAAGTTAACCAGAAGCGATTAAAGGTTTTTTGAAAAACTAAAGCTGGGCTGGTTGAACCTCTCATTGATTGCCTCAACAATGAGATCCAATGCCTCAAAGTAAATTCTCCTGTTCTGTTTGAGGAAACTCCCTGATGCCGTACCTATTTCAAAACGAACCGGTACTCAAAAAATCAAAAATCAAAAACTTTATCTTGAAAAATATTGGGGGGCTAAAGCCCCCCCAGCCCCCCCGGCTCCGCGGTCCCTGATTTTATGTACAGTAGATGTAGTTGGTTTGTATCAAGCATACCACATGACGAGGGATTAGAATCCATACGCGACGCACTTAATTCCAGAGAGGATCAGTCGGTTTCTACAGATAGTTTAGTTGAATTGACGAAATTGGTGCTAAAAACAACTTTTTTGAGTTTAACGGGGAGTTTTTCCAGCAAGTTAGGGGTACAGCTATAGGAACAAAATGTGCACCATCATACGCTATTCTATTTCTTGCGGCTTTGGAAAAAAAACTCCTTGATCAACATGTGGAAAAACCTTGGCTATGGTGGCGCTACATCGATGACGTCTTCTTGGTTTGGACACACGGGGACGAAAAGTTGTTAAAATTCATTGATTTCCTCAATTCAGCACACCACTCCATTAAGCTCACAGCAGAATACTCTAAAGAGACAATAAGTTTTCTGGATGTTCAGGTAATTAGAAAAGGTGACAGGATTGTTACTGATCTCATCATCATCATAAACATTATTTAGAGTTGGCTTTAACCTAGTACAGAGTACTAATTCATTCCAACTAAAAGTAAACTACCGTCATGAAAGCAGAAGGCCCCGAGTTCAAATCTCGGTCTCACCTCAATTTTTTCAATTTTTCCATTTTTCTCCATTCGTCGAAAATTTTAGTATCAAATTTATTTGTAATATAACAAATGTATTGAAATATTTCTACACAAAAAATACATTATAAGCATAGCCTGCAGGTACACTTGTCACCAGTCCATGATTTTATTTGATTTTTAAATGCTGCAAGAGTTGGACTTTGCTTGATGTTGTCACTAAGAGTGTTCCAGAGGAGACTTCCTCTGAAGGAAAGTGACTCCGAGCCATAACGTTTTTTGATCTTTGGAAGTTTACAAAGATCTTTAGTCCTTAGGTCGTACGTTACTTCTTTCCTTTCATGAAATTCCCATAAATATGAGGGGTTCAGTTTTTTGACTGACTTGTAGATTTCAGTCATTAATTTCTGGAGATTTTTAACATGGATAGTTTGGCTGTTATCTCTGCTTAATAGTAGCTGGAAAGAGGATTCAAAGTCCTGGTAGAGTACCCGCAGACAACGTTTATGTGCTCTGTTTATTTCATCGTTTGCAGCATCACTACAGAAAAGCCACACCAGGGGGCAGTAATTGAAATTCGAAAGGATTATGGTGTCACAGATTTTTGTTGCTTGATCCGGAGAGAGATATGTATTTAACCTTGCAAAAGCACTGACTTTCTGATTAACCTTTGAACAAAGTTCGTGTATGTGTTTATTTAACTTTAGCTTGTTATCAATCTGTATCCCTAGGAGTTTCACCGTGTCTGTAGCAGGTAATTTTTTTCCTTCTATGTTGAGGCGCAGGCACCTTTGATCACTTAGACCAAGGAACATAATCTGGAATTTTTCAGGATTTGCTATCATTCCATTTTTTGAGAACCAGTCTAATAGAAGACCTAGGTCATTTTCCAATTTGATCACAATTTCTTGTATAGTATTACCACATGCAAATATGGTATTGTCATCAGCAAAATTGCATATCTCAGATTCTAGGCTCATGAGAAATAAGTCGTTTATAAAGATGTTGAAAAATAATGGACCCAAGACAGAACCTTGTGGGACACCAATCTTTATTTTTCGTCGTGTACTCTTACATGAACCAATCTTTACCCTCTGATATCGGCTTTCTAGGTAACTACATATGAGCTGAAGGCTGTCATTATCAAATCCATATGCCTCTAATTTCGCTATAAGGAGGTCATGAGGCAGACAGTCATAGGCTTTAGATAGGTCCATTAGTATCGTTCCTACGATTCCTGATGAGTCTAAGCATCTTCTCCATAATTCCAATACCCTAATCAGTGCATGTTGCGTACTATAAGACTCTCGAAAGCCAGACAATATTACTGAGAGTTTGTCTTGGAAAAATGGTGTTCAATCTGATGGTGATGGTAATCAAATTGTGATCTGTACACGAAACCGACTGATACACATCAACTTCTCCATCATTCCTCATGCCATCCAAGTCACACGAAGAGGGGCATACCATATAGGCAACAGAGATGGCGCCAGCGGGGGGGGCTTGGGGGCAGGAGCCCCCCAAAATTTCATTCAGCCCCCCATCGGCACTTAAATTTTCGACAATTTCTACGAACTGTCGGCATTTTCATAACCTGCACGTCCAGTTTTCTTTGCTGGGTTGTCATGTCAGTGAACTAGAATTGAACGCGTTCATAAAAAATTTCTCACTGTCGGCACTCTGACAGTATTTGCCCCCCTAGCATTTCTTCCCTGGCGCAACTTCTGATGGGCAAGCTCTCCGCCTCCGTCGTAATTGTTCAGAAGAAACGTTCTTTGCAAACCGCCTAGGAGAGCTGGAGACACACCTTTTGGACAGGGGGTATAGTAAGGGGGAAATTGATATTCAGGTCAACAGGGTTAAAGGGTTGGATCGTAGAGTCTTTTGGATCGTTCTCAAAAACATGACGATGACTCTCGCATACCTCTGGTGTTAACCTACCACCCCGCATTTTTTAAGGTCCACGGAATTTTGCATAATTGTTCAAATACATTGTTTGTAAATGATGAGCATCGGAAGCTCTTTCAGAATAAAATATTTATAGCTTCTCGGAGGGCAAAAAATCTTAAGGACACTTTGGTAAAGGCAAAACTTAAGCCGTTGGTAGAGGAACAGATGGAGAAGGGTACTTTTAGATGCAACGGTAGAAGGAGCTGTCAAATCTGCCCCATTGTCGTGGAGGGGGATACTTTCGGCAATTTTGATGAATCTCGATCTTTCACTAACTTTTCCGGGGCATACAATTGCAACTCGCAAAATGTGGTTTACCTGTTGCAATGTAATATCTGCAACAACAAAATATGTTGGCAGTACTAAGACGAAGTTTCATAAGCGTACGGGAAGAAAAAATCTAGGGGGGCTGCCCAACACAAAGTCCTTTGTTTAGCATAATTTTTGCCCAACTGGGGGCATTTTTTTTGCCCGATTGGGGCTCATTTTCGATAACTTTTCTAAAGTTGGGGGGCTGCAGCCCCCCCCCCCCCGGCCCCCCCGCCTCGTACGCTTTCGCGAAGTTTCGACAAAGGTTCAATGTGTATAAGTCCAATTTTCGCACTTATACCCGCAAATACAATGACGCCAGTCTGGACAGAGGTAAGCCAGTCCCGCAGGCAAACTTTTTTGCTCATTTTTTCGGCGAGGGTCACCTGGGTACATTTTCGGTTAGTGTAAAAATCATAGATGGGGCTTACGATGTATTTTCAGTTAAGCGTAAAGAGTTGTTTTGGCAATATAAATTGGGGACTTTCATACCAAATGGTTTGAACGAAAGGGCAGCGGACGTTGAGCTGGATGTGTTTGCCTGCGGTATTGCTTAAATTTTATCGATGTATTTGATAAGATTTGGTCCGGGACATCGGACGAATGGGCGTGCTTTCTGACAATTATTGCCCTTTGATTTGGATGTTCTCTTCTAAAGCTGCAAACAAAGAGATTAATAGAACACATAGACGTGCACTAAGGGTGCTCCATAAGGATTATGATGCATCGTTTGATATGTGTCTAAGGAGAGAGGCAGATACAACAATCCACGTCAAAAATCTCCAAAAACTGATGTTAGAAGTATTCAAAACTCTGAATTCGTTGAATCCATCATACCTGTGGGATTTTTTCAGTACTAAGCAAGTGGGATACAACCTTAGGATCAAAAATTTGGTAAAATTGCCTCAAATAAAAACAACCACTTTTGGATTACACTCTGTAACCGTCAGAGGCAGCATCCTTTGGAATGCACTAACCCATTAGAAAATCGTTCCGGAGGTCCGGTGGAATTCCACCGGAAAGCAGGTCCGGTTGCGGAATTCAACTGGTATAACAGCGGTCATAACGGGTCCACCGGAATTCCGCCGGGACTTCAATTGAGTACCAGTGGAATTCCGCCGGAACATTTTGGTGAATCGGAATCCGGTGGAATACCGGTGGATTATAAAATCTTACAAAAAAACAAAAACATTGAAATGAAATGAAAAAGAAAATTCCAAAAACATATCATACAACTTTATTTTAGTAAAAGGGATTATTTTCAGTGTTTCTCGCACTCTTGTGGTACTCCTGTGGTGTTACCAAGGTACTACTGGGTAAATACATTGAAAAGGACAAGAAAATATTTCTTTAGGAATTCCACAACAAAGTTTTTTTGAATCGCTTTACGTATGTCCACAAAGGCGGTAGATCACCATGAATGATTAGGAACTCGTACAGAACTCGGAAGAAACCTTCAAGTACTCAAAATCTGATAATTTTGAGTAACTTTCAGCGGCAGCATTCAAGGCTGGAGAGATTCTCACAGGAGCCCCTATTATCATAGATTACAAAGAGTGAAAGGAATATATTCTCACAAGAGCGTTTAAAGGTGCGATCCCCTTTTATTACTTATCACAGAGAGAGTGAAAGGAATATATCTTTATGTTTTACGTAAGAAAAGGCGTTTTCCCCATGCGCAAAGAAAACTGCCTTCATTGGCTGGATTTGAAATGTGGCGGTAACAGATAAAAAATTTTGTTGTTGTGATTTTAACTTGACGGTTGAACCACACGATGGAGTTGTTGTTTGGAAAAAGGTCAAGAAATTAGGAAACTTGGATACTGAATATGGAGAATTAGTTTCAAGGCACATTTGCTTTAGTGGAATATCTAAGCCTAACTTGTGATCCTGAAGTGTGCAGAGGAAAACTAAGATACATCAAAACATACTAACATAAGGAAAGCAAGACGAGAGCGTCATTCGGTAAGTCTGACATGTGTTTCAAAAAGCTAAGTTGAGGCTTAAAATTGTATAGACAACAACTGCTAGCAGAGGACATGAGTAGGCCCTAATTTCTGGTTCACCCCAAAGATGAGAAGCAAGCAAGGTTTCATAACTCCAACGCTCGTCATAGAGGAAGAGTCCATTTCTGGCGACCAAGCAATTTGAGCAATTTGATTTTTAGCAACCAATTGAACTTAATTCGGCCGCACTGTTAACCTTTAGTGCAGGTGCAGTTTTGCTCACCGGTTTTTAGCCCCAAGCACTGGGATCGCAGAAACAGTGACGCTAATAAATCGAATGAGATTTCGGTAGGGCTCGAACATCGTGCTTATCCATTCCAGGGATTGATTGGGTTTTTTTCTTGCCTCCCTTCCTTTCTTCCTTCCTGAGATTTCCAGGGTTTTTCTTGCCTCTTCCTGGATTTTTCAGGCCTCCCTGCCTATCATTTGTCAAAGCGGTAACACATTTCCAGGGTTTTCGTGGGTCAAAAGGCAATACTTGATAAAAGATGTCCACATCTCATGTTGCTCTTTCATTTGATGAGACTCTGTCTATTTTTGTAAGTCTAACATTGGATGCACGAAGTATGCGTTTTCTATCTTTTATTCATAGTGGCTTCCGCAAAAAAATGAGTCAGGCTCTTTGTCATAATGAAGTTTGGGAGAGAAACCCAATTTGGCTTTAATCTTAACAAACTTACTGGAAAAATTCCTCCAGGATTTTGCCAGGAATTTGGTGGAATTCCGCAGGAATACCGCCGGAGTTTGGACGGCATAACAACGGAAATACGCCGAGCTTCTGGTGGAATTCTACCGGAATTCTTTCAGATTCCCGGGATAATCCCAGATGTATTACGGCATTTTTCAGTAAAATTTCCGGATTGATACCGCTAAAATACCGGCGGAATTCCGCTGAAATTGTGCCAGATTAAGCCGGACTTTGACCGGGATTTTGGTGGAAAATTTCGGCTCGTTTGAACATATTTACCGGAGGAATTTTGCCGGGATTCCACTGGGAAGCTGGTGGACTTCCACTGGGATTCCGGCGGAATTCAAAATTTTTCCTGGTGGAATTCACAGGAATTCCGGCGGAAAACCCGGCGGAATTTCGCTGTTTTTTTCTAGTGGGAAGTGACGATATTAAAACATGTGAACAAGTGGCAGCTTTCAAAAGGAAAATAAAAACATGGAAGCTTAGGGTTAGGGTTAGGGTTAGGGTTAGGGTTAGGGTTTGAGTCGGTTTTAGATATCCATGCACCCCTGAAAAGGAGGAGAGTAGGTAACACTTCTACTCCTTGGATAACCCCAGACATTATGAAACTAATGAAAGAGAGGGATGCAGCTAAGAAAGCGACGAAAACATCTCCTGAAAAGTGGAACACATATAAGCATCTCCGTAACAAAGTAACACATAAAATTCGAGATGCAGTACAATCGCATTATCTTGGGTTAATTGAAGAAAACAAGGGAGATCCAAAAAGAATGTGGCAGGTTATTAATAAGGTACTGGACAAAGCAGCTCCTTCAACAGAAATTTCGAGCTTAGATGTTGAGGGGAAAACAATTACTAAAGAAAAGGATATAGCAGAAGTACTTAATCATCATTTTACCACCATAGGACCGAAACTTGCTAGCAAGTTAGAGTCTAGGCCTGATGATGATTCTCTCAAGCATATCAAAATTCAACAGAACAAAATGACATTTGTACCCATTGATGAAACATATGTGCTGAACGCCATAAAGCAACTGAAAAATGGCAAAGCACCAGGCCCAGACAAGATCTCCACTATGCTAATCAGGGCCGTAGGAAAAAGCTTCGGATTGGGGGGGGGGGGGCAATTGTTCTCAAAACAATAGAGAACAATACATCTAGTTAAGTCATGTGACGTAGCACCATTGTTTTAGAACATTATTGGGGGGGGCTTGAGCCCCCCCTGCCCCCCCCCCCGCTTCCTACGGGCCTGATTGCTAATTAAAGATGCAGCAGACTTCATTTGGAAGCCACTAACCATGGTTTTCAACTCGTCATTGAAGTATGGTGTCTTCCCAGATATCTGGAAATTAGCAAGAGTCACACCAATTTTTAAAGCAGGTTCAAAAAGGGATGGGAACAATTATAGGCCGATCTCGGTCATCTCAGTTTTTTCTAGGATGTTGGAAAGAATAGTTCACGATCAGCTCATTGATTATCTCATAACTAACAAAGTATTGACACCAAATCAATCTGCTTTTCGAAAACGGTATTCCACTGTAACATCCTTGATAAACGGTACTGATTGCTGGTATGACAATATGGATAAAAAACAGCTCAATTTGGCCATATTTCTTGATTTAAAAAGGCGTTTGATACCGTAGATCGTACAATACTGATAAAAAAGTTAGGTGCACTCGGTATCAGGGCAAGTTCAGGAGAATGGTTCACGTCCTTCTTAAGTGGTAGAAAACATTTCTGCTCAGTTAATGGACAACAGTCGGGGGCTAGATTGGTAACATGTGGTGTACCTCAAGGATCCTGCTTGGGACCACTCCTATTTATAATCTACCTTAATGACTTTGAAAAATGCTTAGAATTATCTAGGGCTAGTATGTATGCAGATGACACACATGTTACATTAACATCTAGTAACGTCGATGATCTAATTACAAATGCCCACAAAGAATTAAGAAACATCTCGGAATGGATGCGGATAAACAAGTTAAGTGCCAACCCGAAAAAAACTGAATACATGATCATTGGCCATCCACGGAGGACAAATAAGGTTGAAATCTCAGAACCACTGAATCTTAACAATTCAGAAATTAAGCGTGTGGTGAAGACTAAATCACTGGGGGTTATTGTGGATGAAGGGCTAAACTGGGATGAACAATTCAACAAAGTGAAAGGGAAGATTAGTGGCGGTCTTAAGTCACTAAAAAAATTGAAAAATCTCATTTCCCAATCCCAGCTGGAGCATGTGTACCGTGCACTTGTAGAAAGCCATCTGCGATACGCCAATGTTATTTGGGGGAGTCTTCCTAAATCAAAATTGAATACCCTCCAACGTCTGCAGGACAGAGCCCGTTCGATTATTGATAAGGCCAGACTAAAAGACAATTGGTCTCATAATTGGTTGACCGTTGAACAACTAATAAACTCTGATCGATCAGTTATGACATATAAAATAATCAACAGGCAATGTCCCGAAAGCCTTTGGGGTAAATACCATCATAGGGCCCAGCATTCCAACTACAGAACAAGGAATTGCAGGGACCTACAAATCCCAAGAAATAATCTTGAATATGTCAAGAAAGGCTTTCACTATTCGGCTCTGAAAACTTGGAACAATATACCCATCAATATCAGAGAGCTCCCTACACTTAGTAGATTCAAAAAACAATTGAAAAGTTATTATATGAGCTGAACACAAACTAAAACACGACGCCCTGGAAGAGCAGCTGCTACTACATAGATTACTGTACATAATTTTGCTTTAACTGTATATAGACTATATTAATGTAATTAGGATATTTATTTTCTTATTTACGTATTGCGTTTGTTAGCTGAAGGGTTTTTGTGTATAAATAATTTAAAATGAAAAAATGAAAATGAAAATGGGGCAAACTGCAGCTGTAAACTACCGGGTGGGCCAAAATAAACTATGCACTTTTGGCAGGCCACGATAAATCGTACACTGGACCGATTATATCACTTACTCTTTAGCAGAAAGCCTGAATTAGATTCTAAGATTTTTTGCAAATTTTTCCATTTTCAATTTTTAGAGCTACAGGCGAGTATCTTAAAATTTTCGTTTTCGAAAACACTGAAAACGATAGAAAACGTTGATCAAATATTCTAAAGACTCATCATGCATGGACAAAGAGAAAATGTTTTCAGCGTGATTTGGGGACTTGTAAATTGATCATTGTAAACTTCTGCACGAGTGTTAAGTGCCGCCCCATAAGCCGTCACAAATCAAAAATATAACAAAACTCCATGCTTGCTGGTCCCATGACTCTTCCTGGCTTGTCTTTTAACCCTCTTGATGCAGGAACACAGCCTGCAGCAAAGCATAAATTCAATGACATTACAAAAGAAAAGAAATTTCTTTATATTCTTGAAAATATTATTACATTTCTTACAGGATAGTACAAACTCTCGTACAGCAGCTTACAATTAGTCGATTTCTAAATCCCAAATCATCACAAAAAAAGTTTTCTCTTTGTCCATTCATGTCGATTCTTTAGAAAGCTTGATCGACGTTTTTTGGTCGTTTTCAGTGTTTTCGAAAACAAACATTTTAAGAAACTCGCTTGTAGCTCTAAAAACTGAAAACAGAAAAATTTGCAAAAAATCCTAGAATCTAATTCAGGCCTTCTGCTAAAGATCAAGTCATAAATCTTCAAAATCGGTCTTGTGTACGATTTATCGTGGCCTGCCAAATGTGCATAGTTTATTTTGGCGCACCCGGTATGTTGTAAATAGGATATTGTATTATAATTTATATTATGTAATTATTTTTAGTTGTAGTTGGTTTAAATTAGTTGATGTATATATTATGCTGATAACTATTGTAAATAACCAACTTTAAAGAATGATAAAATGAAAAAATGAAGTGAAATGAAACATACTTCGTGTATAATGCACGTGGTGGCAGGGTGAAATCCCCTGTCAAGCCATCCAAGATTTAGCAATTTAAGCAAATCCTTGGAGGGTATTTTGGAGCCTCCCTTGGTCCGGTGTCTTGGACTTTAGCAACGTGGATTTTAATCCCTTGTCAAATTCAAAAAGACCGAAGCTAAAAAACACCCTTTGATAAACAGCAACATTTCTTTTTGTTTTTAAAGTGCCATGCATACGTTTCAGCACACAATAAGGTTTTTATAAAAATTATAGCGATTCTAATTTCACGTAATACCCTGGAGGCTTGTTATTTACGTTTATGTGAGTTTTTACCTATAAATACTTGGCTGTTCAGAATGAAAAGCACTGAGGAAGATTTTTATAATCGGAACGTCTGGTTTTAACAGTTGTGTTTTTATCTATTTATTTTAAGTTTAATTAATAATAATAATAATAATAATAATAATAATAGTAATAATAATAATAATAATAATAATAATAATAATAATAATAATAATAATAATAATAATAATAATAATAATCCTACTATCACCTGGCACAGCAATGTCAATTATAGTGCATTTTCTTTCACCTTTATTCACAACAACTATGTCCGGTCTCCTTGCCTCGATTACATGATCACATTGAATGTTCACATCCCATGGTAGCTTTACCTCGTCAGTTTCAACTACACCGTCAGGGGAATGCTCATACCATTTGTCTGCCCTTTCTAGATCATATTTCTTGCATAAATGCCAATGCACCATTCACGCAACATTGTCGTGTCTTCGTTTATATTCTTTCTGTGCCAACTTCTTGCACTCACTGACAATGTGATGTACAGTTTCGCCTTTCTCTTCGCACATCCTACAAAGTGGTGACTCTGCTGATTTGTCAATATGGTGTTTAACATAATTTGTTCGGAGGGCCTGTTCTTGTGCTGCACACAAAAGTGACTCCGTTTGTATCTTTAGATCAGCTTTTCTCAGCCACTTCCATGTCTCCTTTGCATCGATTGATTCCGGCATCTCTCTAACAAACTGACCATACATTCTTTTTTCCTTCCATCCTTGTTCTTTCTCATTCATCCATATCCTTTTGAACTCATCCTTACTGACAACATATTCAGTGTCTATCACTTTAGCAAGCCTAACACCTCGAATCAATGACTCAACAGAATTCCTGACATACCACCCCAAATTATTCTCCTCACTTCTAACGCAATCCTCGCAGCTAATCAGTCCACGTCCCCCTTTCTCTCTAGTCAAATATAACCTGTCTGTATCACTCTTAGGGTGAAATGCACCATGTATTGTCATGATCTTCCTCGATTTCCTATCCATTTTCTTTAATTCATCCTTTGTCCATTTCAGGATACCTGCTCCATATCTCAATACTGATACAGCCCACGTGTTAATTGCCAAGATCTTATTCCTGCCATTCAATTTCGATTTTAAAACCAATTTCAACCTCCTTTTATATTCGCTTGCAAACTTGTCTTTCATGTCCGTTTCTTTGATCTTATCCATTTCCACAATACCCAGATACTTGTATCCATTTTCATCGATTTCTTTCATAATTTGCCCATTCGGAAGCGCAATACCATTTTGGTTCACAACTTTTCCTCTCTTCATTACCAGCACTCCACACTTTTTTAAACCGAATTGCATCCCGATGTCTTCGCTGAAGAGATGTACAGTTTGTACTAGTGAATCTATTTGGTCCTGATTCTTGGCAAACAATTTGAGATCATCCATGAATAATAGATGATTGACTCTGAATTCCTTGTCACCCCATTCATAAAAAGCTGCTACTTTCCTCAAGATCAATGTCAGTGGAATCAGACATAACACAAACAGTAGTGGAGATAGGCTGTCCCCCTGGAAAATTCCTCTCTGAATATGCACATCTCCCAACCTTTCACCAGCCGATGTTAATTCTAGCTTCCATGATCGCATACTGTCACTCATGAATGTTCTAACATTCTCTGCTATCCCGAATGTTTCCAGGCACTCTATAATCCAGCTATGGGGAACCATGTCGTATGCCTTTTTGTAGTCAATCCACGCCATAGCTAGATTAGTCTTTCTCCTTTTACAATCTTTCAGCACAGTTTTGTCTATCAATAGTTGGTCCTTTGTTCCACGACTCCCCTTTCGACAACCCTTCTGTTCATCTGGTAATATTTTCTCCCTTTCCAAGAAACCATATATCTCTTCTGCAATCATGCCCGTGAGTAACTTCCACATTAAGGGTAGGCAGGATATGGGTCGATAATTATCAACTGCTCTGCCCTTAGCAGGATCCTTCTGACATAGAACAGTCCTCCCATATGTCATCCACTCAGGTAGCCGGTTTGCGCCACATATGATTTCATTCAGCTGATTTGCTATTCTTTCGTGCAATGATGACAGTTGCTTGATCCAATAGCCTTGGACACCGTCTCTTCCTGGAGCCTTCCAATTAGGGATCTTTCTACTCTGTTTTTTAACCATCTCTACTGTGATCTCCATCTCTCTCATATTCACGTTCACATTCACATTCACATTCTCTCATATTCAGGTGATAGTAGGACTAGTGACAAGGAAAAAGAGAAAGTGGATAAATATCAAGATTTGAAAAGGGAAATCAAGAGGATTTGGAACATGAGAAGTGTGATAGTAGTACCTGTGATTGTCGGTGCACTTGGAAGTGTAACCAAGAAACTGGATGAATGGCTGGAAAAACTGGACATCACAATAAATACAGCAATCCTACAGAAGACGACGCTATTAGGAACAGCCAGGATATTGAGAAAAGTACTTGAGTACTAAAAGAGAATGACCCCAAGGGACCCTTGGTCATGGGTTGTGACCCGCTCCCTTGGGATGTAAATTCGGCGATGAGAACTGCCAGTGCTTAAAGCAGAAAATATAATAATAATAATAATAATAATAATAATAATAATAATAATAATAATAATAGTAATAATAATAATAATAATAATAATAATAATAATAATAATAATAATAATAATAATAAATTAAACTAAAAGCACCATCAAAAAACAACAGAAAATAAAATATATAAAAAACACTGTTATTTTAAAAAACGTTTCGATTAAAATCTTCATAATAATAATAATAATAATAATAATAATAATAATAAGAGCTCATGAAAAGATGGAAGACAAGGTTAGAAGTGTGGGACGACAATAAAAAGTGTGTCAGCAGATGGATAATCATTTCTTGTGGTTTCTTACAAGGAGACAGTTACTCGCCAGTTGGCTTCTGTTTAACAGAGATACCGGTATGCATCTTACTGTCCCAAACAAGAGGATACAGGATGGGTCCGCCAGGAGAAAGAGAAGTAAATAGAACTCATAGTCTCTTCATAGATGATCTGAAGGTATATCAAGAGAGTCATCAACAACTGGTAGCAGTGAATGAAATGTTGGTCCAAGCGAGTCATGACACAGGTGCTTGCTATGGAATATCAAAGTGTGCAGAAATAGTATTCGAGCATGGAAGGATGGTTAAAGGTGAAGGACTAAATGTTCTAGAGGAAAGAATGAGGGCATTAGACCCCGATGAGAATGATACCTACAAATTTCTGGGAGTAGAGCAAGCAGAAGGAATCAAAGTTAAGGAAGTGTTAATAAGGGTTAAAGCCGAGATGCAGAATAGATTAAGAACATTGCTGAATGCGGAGCTTTATGATAAGAACTTGATTCGGGCAATTAACAATAAGGTGATGCCTGTAGCAGCATACGTAATGAATGTATGTAACTTTTCAAAAGGAGAGCTTGAGGAACTAGACCAGATGATAAAACGAGAGCTCAGAAGTAACAACATGTTAGGAAGACAGTCAAGTGAAGAGAGATTATATCTAAAAAGAAGAGTCGGAGGACGAGGATTAAAATCTCTAAGAGTTGTTTACACAGAAACTAAGATCAGGGTAGCTTGCTATATGGCGGCATCAGAAAGCAGATGGATAAAAGTTGCATGGAAGCAGGAAAAGTTGAAAGAATACAACTCGCTGAAAACTGCAGCCGAGGAAATGATAAATGAGATTGGACACGCATTGAAATTTAAAGATGAAGGTATAGAACTAGATGGAGAACTGCAAATTGGAAACTGGAGGAAAAGTTGGAAGAAGATCAAGGATGTTTTGAGGAAAGGAAACGAAATGTTGTTAATTGAGAAATATAAACAAAAGCAATTTCAAAGCGAGACGTACAGCAAGCAGGAAACAGAGTGTCATATGTGGTTAGAATGTAACTTGGATCCTAGGAAAACGGCAGCAATAGTGAACTTACAAGAACAGATGGTTGAAACGAAATCATGGAAAGTTTCAAGGGGAATAGCAGATGGAGGAGACATGTGCAGACTATGTGGGTCGTTTAGAGAGATAGTTCATCACTTGCTAGCCGGGTGCCAAATGTTAGCTGGCAAAGAGTATTTACAACGTCACAACAAAGCGTTGATGGTTCTAGCTGTTGCATGGGCAAAGAGGTATGAAATAATCGATGAAAACATAGTGTGGTACAAAGAGAAGTGGGAGAAAGGAAAAGTATTTGAGAATATGAAAGGGAAATTAGTATGGGACTTTGAGTACAAACTGAGACAAAGCAGTTCGACAAGAAGGCCAGACCTAACACTTGAAGATAAGGAGACAAAAAGAATATGGATTTGTGACATGGCATGCCCACAAGAAAATAACATCGAAGCAAAGGTGACGGAGAAATTGGATAAATATCAGCAGCTAGCCTTTGAAACAAGGGAAAATCGTGTAGGCTACAAAGTGGAATTTGTCCCATTAGTCGTTGGATGTTTGGGTGGAGGAATTGGAAAATTGTGGAAGAATGTTCAAAAAATGATAGAAGCTGAAACCGAGACTGAAAGAATAGTGAAGGAAATGCAGAAGACAGTGCTAATGGACAGTGAATCAATTATGAGGAAAGTACTGTCGGGAGTGGTGCAACCGGAATGAACATTTGGAACTCAGACTGTATATGTCGTGTACACTGTAAAATCAATAGGCTAACAAACTTTGGTAGTCTTAATTAGTGGCTTGAAGTAGCTTTTATAAAAGATAATAATAATAAGTGCATAAAACCCTTAGACCTGAGGTTACTAGTTGTAACCAGATCGAAAGGACAAAACTACCAGTGTAATACTGAGCGTAATAATACGAACCATAATAATAATAATAATAATAATAATAATAAATTATAACCACTACATACTCGTTGTAACAAAGTTTATCAGTTTATCAGCCTATCGTTTAGCCTCTAAAGAAACTGTGAGTTCTCAAAATTTGATAATTTTGAGAAACTCTCAGTAATGGCACAAATCTATTGTTTCTTATAAAAAAATGCGTGCAATTCAGTTTTAAAATTCGAACATTTTTTATGGAAACTGTTGATATCACCTTAAAAGCTCTCTTCAGCCCCCTCTCTATGAAGCATCCTATCAAATAAGCCCCCCTCTGAACCAGAATGTTGAATAAATCCCCCTCCCCAAATTACATAAAATTCTAGTAGGTGCCAAGTATGTTCCATTTATTTAGCTAAACAAGCTCGCATGTTAATTTGGATATTGTTTGGGATAAAAATGTGTCAAATTTATGTATTTGACCGCGCGCTGTAAGAAATGCAGCAGTCATTCAAAGATTCCTTGGCCATGGTTCATCTTGCCTTCTGCTTGTTGTCTTGCTTGGTTTGCTGCATCATGATTTTGGGAACTGGGAGACTTTCCCTCGCAGGGCAATGTGAGGCCCGTCGTACAGCCAAGATCAACGTAACTTCTCAATTGGCCTCGCACTACCATGCCCGGAAGAAGCATTTCAGTTCACAAAATCGAAATGGGGGATGCAGCAAGCACGATAGGACCATTATCAACTAAGACACAAACTAGCGCTTTTCCTACAGCACGTGATTTGACTCACAATATTGCATGTTAAATCCGCAAAATATGGGGCACAAGAACTAAAGAGCTATGATATTTATCGTTGTCATTGATTTTTTAAAGGCCCCTCCCACTAATAAGCCCCTCTCTTTCATCAAATCAAATAAGTCCCCCGGGGATTCATAGAGCGTTTACGGTCATTGAAAAGCTCAACTGACTCACAACGTCTTTCTTCCGTAGATTTCCCGAGCATGTCTTGCTGCAGCTTCATAAACTTGAAGAATGTCATAGTTCTTTTACCTTGCTTGATGTTTATTGCAGTGAATTTTCCTATTGGATACGGTAAGCCTATTCCATCTCAATTAGTCTCTCAATGAAGATTTGTTTAGACTTTCAATTTTCAAAGATTACTAAGGTACCCTAACATCCGAGTAATTGATACTGGAAAAATGTGAAAATAAAAGCGCTCTAAAAGTTGAGTTTCATAATGAGTATTCCTCATAAAAATGCGTGTAACCCTGGAATTTGGTGCCGTTTCATTGAATATTTTGTTCTTTCAAAGGACGTTGCTTGCCCCCAGGGGCTACTCTGGTATAGTTACTTTTTGGGGCTTGCTTGTTTCACTACATTTGGCAAAGTCGATGAGGGTCTGTTTCCAAGGAAAGCTATATTCCCAAACCCTTTCTTGCTGGCTCTACTAGCTCTACTAGAGTGGTGTCGCCCATTATGCCCATGTCGTCGCGAAGTTCCGAGTTAGATCCAAAAGGAGCAATTAATGAATAAACCAAGTAGCCAGGTTATATCACCAAATAATGGAGAAAAAGATCACAGAGTATCGACTTTTTACGTAAACTCTTTCTGCTGATTTTAGAAGATTTTAAAGAAAGTGGTAAAAACGTCGTTTTCTTCGAGCGTCGCCCATTATGGCTGCAGGAGAAACAATGAACACTACTCTCCGGTAAAAAGTTTTACTAAGAAAAACAGTTTTAATTAATGTTCTTTGTTTATCATTTCGTACTTTAAACACAAAAATATTAATAAGAATTAGCCTAAACTTCGAGTTTTGGCAATTGAAACAAATGCTTTGAGTTGTTCTAAATCCTGACTTATCTCTTGTGATTGGATGGATGAGTTTTGGCGTAGTTTCTAAAATGAAAATAGACTTAATATAATGCTGCTTTTTTGGGTTTCAATTATTTTCCATGTCAGTAAGTAAGTTTGAAACCAAAATTGGTGTCTTTTTGAATAAATTTTACATTTCAATATTTTGAAGCGATTGGACACTTCTCTGGTAAACTGATGGGCATAATGGATGACGAAGATAGCAATTAGCAGCACTGAGACTTCATAACCTTAAATCTGAATAAGAAGTCACTTTGCTTTGGTTTTATTGTAGATTTCCTCTCTAGATACAGGACTTCTGAAAAATCAAAGCATATTTGAAAAATTTCAAACCGCAAGGTGCCAAGCGAACAAAAAAGAAGGAAGGAATGGAAATAGAATCATGAAATTTGCAATACTTGAAGAATCAATTAGAGATATGCACAAACCATCTCATCGGGTTTCAATGCAAATGAACTGAAACTTTAGTGCAGATCCAATTATGATAAAACAGATGTCAGCGAAGATTTTCCGCGCAATTGCAATTTTATTTCTGGTCGTCAGTCCCCTGAAATTTAATTTCTCTTGTTAGCCGGCCATAATGGGCGACCGGCCATAATGGGCGACGCTACTCTAGCTGGTTTTTCAGGACAAGCATTGAATTTTGGTTGAAGCTTAATCCTCTTAAATATTCGTATTACTATTATTATTGTGCTTGTTTTGGATTAGGCTCTGGCTGTTGGAACTGACGTCGTTACTCCTGTTAGGCGGGTCATAACAAATGACCAGGGGCTAACAGAAAATCTCTTTCTTACATCTCTAACACGTCCTTCAGTTTTCTTGCAGTTCCTAACAAGGCAGTCTTTTGTACAACTCCGACATCACCGGGTACCCCAAATTTCTCAATCCATCTGTCAAATTCTTTTGTCACATTTCCAAGGGTAACTACAACCACAGGAACAACCTGCACCTTTCTCAATCGCCACAGTCTTCCTATTTCCCTTCTCAAGTCCAGGTATTTCTCCACCTTTTCTCTTTCCTTTTCATTTACTCTTCCATCGGCGGCCACTGCAATAACAGCCTTTTCCTTCTTATCAATTATCAGAATGTCTGGCCTCCTTGCCTCTATCACATTATCACATTGTGTATTTATATCCTACAAAAATTTTACACTTTCATTCTCTGTTGCTCCTTCTGGGTTATGTTTATACCATATTTCCTTTTGTTCTAATGCATTTTTCTTACACAGTTCCCAGTGAACTTTCTTTGCTACATTATCATGGCATCTCTCGTATTCTTTCTGAGATAATTTCTCACATTCACTTATTATGTGCTGCACACTATCTCCTCTCTTCCACACATCCTACAAAGAGGATTGTCAATACTCTTAGCAATGTGGTGTTTTACATAATTTTTTTCTGATCGCCTGTTCCTGTGCAGCACATAACAACGCCTCTGTTTCAACTTTCAAATCACTTCTGACTAACTAATTCCAGGCTCTGCCCTTATCTACCTTCTCTGGCATTTCCTTGATCAACTGTCCATACATCCTCTTCCCCTTCCACTTGTCTTTAAGCTTCTGAGCCTTCTTTCGTTTGAATTCACTCTGGTGGTACTTTCTGCCTCAATCGTCCCTGATGTGCAAACCCCCTGAATTAACTTTTCTGCAAAATTCATTACGTACAAGCCTAAGCTATTTTCCTCTCCTCTAACACAGTGCTCTATGCCTATCAAACCTCTACCTCCTTCATGCCTTTTCAAGTACACTCTGTCCACATCACTCTTTGGATGAAACGCACCATATATTGTCATTGTCCTTTATTTTGTTCTGTCAAAGCTTTTCAGTTCACCTCCTTTCCAGTCCAGGATTCCAGCCCCATATCTAAACTTGACTACTGCCCGTGTGTTCATCGCTGTAACTATTATTGTTATTATTATTATTGTTTTTTCGCACACCATATCATTGTCATTGGTGGTTTGTTGTTCAGCTAAATATCGAGTGAATTCCCATGACCTTAGATATTTATAATGTTCCTTATAATCTTTGCCGTTCCCAACACACAAGCTTTTTGCATCATGTCAGCCTTGTCTTCCACTTCTATTTTGCTGCCCATGGGCTAAAATCCTTGTTCAATGTACCCAATGCCCCAATCACGATTGGAACCACAGATACTTTTCTGCATTTCCAGATTTTACCAATTTCTTTTTTCTTTTCAAGTCCTGATATCGTTCAACCTTCTCGAGCTCTTTCATCTTTACCCTTGTATCGAATGGGCATGCAACATCTATGATATCTGTTAGTTTTATCGTGTATTACTATATCAGGTTTATTGTGCTCAAAGTGGTGATCCGTCTGAGTTGAAAATTTCATTTTCTAATACTCTTTCTGGGATATGTTGATACCACTGATCACTATTTGGAAATCCAAACTTTTGCATAATGTCCAGTGCATAACCACTGCAACCCTGTCATGGCGCCAGTAGCGATATTGCTTCTGTGCAAGTTTCGTACACTCTGTAACAATATGGCTGATGGTCTTTTCTCTTTCCCCACATAGCCTGCACATGGGGGATATATCTTGTTTGTCAATTTTGTTCTTAATTATCATTATCATCATTATTATTATTATTATCATCATTATGATGATGATGATGATGATTATGATTATTATTATTATTATTACTATAATGATTGCAATTTTTTGATCATCAATTGACGACTTCAGACACCAGAGCACAAGGTTATATTTGGTATTCATAGATTTTGCGGCAGTGTTAGATATGACTTTATATTTGAAACCCTTACAGAGTTTAGAGTGCCATAGATGTGCTGCTGCATAATTGAAAATCTTTACAAGAACTCATCGTTTGAAGCAATTTGTGGCCATAAGATGTCAAAAAGGTTTTACATCGTAAGGGGTACCAAAACAGGTGACCCCCTCAGTGCACTACTATTCATCATCGTTATTGATCGTGTCTGCAAACCTATGGTAGCTGCTGCAGTCATATAAAGGAATATAAGGGATGAAATATATTTGAATCCAATGCCAGTTCAAGCGTTTGCTGACGATATTGTATTAGCTGCAAATAATTTAAGTTTGATAAAGAATATGATTGGGGCGGCTGAATCAAAAATGGATGAAGCTGGTCTGCAGGTTAAGCATGAGAAGTGTACTGTATTCTATGGCCGTCGTTCGGGAAACAATTAGTATAAAAGCAAAGAAAATGCTCCCCCTGATGTAGAAATTAAGTCTGATAGACTACCTGTGTATCAACGTGATAAGCCATATAAGTATCTCGGTAAATCACTTTCACTTGTTGGAGAGGATGCAAAACAAATAACAGACATCGTTGACACGTATAAAGATCTGGTTACTAAAATCAAAGATTCTGATTTACCGTTAGCTCTGAAAGGAAGTGCTATGAATAACCTTGCCCTTGCAAAAATATTGCACCATTTTTGTAATTCAAGACTGAGTGTGAAGCAGTTGGACCAGTTTAAGAAACTTTCGTAAGTTTCATTCAAAAATACTATTACTGTTGCTATTACTGTACCGACACCGTGTCCAATTATTTTTGAGTGCTAATTATGTTATTACTTATTGTTTAAATCTTATTAAATAGTTTGGAAGCTCTTCTGACAAAACGAAATTAAATCTAGATTTTCGGCATTAAAAATTGAAAAAACAAATTTCAAACTTTGGTAGCGAAATGTCCTAAGATTTAAGAAACTACCTAACGACCTCGGACCTCAGTTTCTTATAAAAAAAAATGAGTGTAAATATGACATGTGACCAACTCCCCCCTAATAGTTTTCTGGGGTCACCATGGAAGCTAACGAAGTCCCGAAGTATTACCTGCGTGCCTGATAAATTTGAACTCTAAGTGCTGAGATGAACTTGCAGCTTGGAGGCTGGGCAGTCTGAAAGCTTCTCTTCGATGAAATCAGTTGAGTGGCGTGAGTGTGTCGCAGAACATATGTAAATTGGAGGGTCACTCATTGGGCACTCATTCGCAAAAGTGTACGAGATTTTTTCAGAACAGAAGGATTTCGTGTACGAGATTTTTTTGAGTGAAATTCCCCTCCTTTCGGTTACTGACTTCCTATCCAACGTCAAAGCGAGGGTAGGGCATTCCCATAAGGTCTGGTCCGTTAGGATCCGGTCCTAGTGGTCCTGGGTCTGGTTATTCCGTTATGCCATCTCAGATGACAGTAGAGGCATGAATATTGTGTTCTAACGTTGACCTGACACTTAATCATCATCATACGTATACTTGCTCACGAATAGTACACCGTCACACAATGGCGATCGAGTTTGTAATACACGTATTTTTTCTATAAGAAACTGCCCAAAAGAAACTCAACTCGCAGATCGCCAAAAATTAAGAAACTCCAGTACTGGAAAAATATAAGTTAAGAAACTATTTATTTTGATAAAGGAAATCCTTGACATAGATTTACTTTATTTTCGCATGTTTCTTTGGTAGTGGACATGAAGATTGCTATGGGAACCTCTAAGAAACTCGTAAGAAACTCTGAGTACTCAAAATCTGATGATTTTAAGAAACTTTTAGTACTGGCCCAAATTCTTAGCTTCTTATTAAAAAATACGTGTAGGGCATCAAGCCATTGACACCGTCACCAATCTCGCATTTGTGATTCGAGAGGAAATTTTTTTCAAAAAAAGTTTGGTAGACGTAATAAAGAACTTAATATATGAAGTCCTGTGATTTCTGAAATTTCCATGTTCGAATGCCCATCTTCATGAAGCACAAGTATTCTGTCCCTTACGTTTCCTGGTATAGATAGTAAACCCCTACGACTTGATTAGCGAGGGTTTGGCCATGTTACATCCTAGACTACAGTGAATGTCTGAAATTTCAATTGGTGATTCCAAAGTCAAATTTTACTAGTCATCCCAAGTTTCCTTTTCTAAATCCTTATTTGACTATAATCAATCGAAATAAAGAAAGGTAACTGAAACCACAAAGAGAAAGCGGATTTAGATTTCAAGTACCATTTTGTGGTCAGGGGACCACACGAAACGCACCAGTTGTTTTGACAGTAAATGGTTGCAACGAGTTTAAGAATTTCTATTCACGTCGTCATGATCGAATTGTGGATAAAATTGCAGAATTCATAAAGGAAAATAAGCCACGGCAAGAATTTCATCCAACTTGTTAGCCGAAACTATTTTTCCTGAGTTTAAAGAAGGAGTTAAGCAGATTGTTCATTGTAAACCAGATATAGTCATTCTTAAGGTTACTGTAACGGTTCAAACGAGAATTTTTCGATTTTTCGTTTTCGTCATATTCTGATGCTCCAAGTATTCGAGTACGGTTTTAGCCACCTCACTTCACAAAACGAACCCAATTACTTGCAAATTTGAGCATTTTAAAAGAAGCACTCTTGTTTCTCAAAAATTGCGCGAACAGCATTAGGCGATTAAGGTAAACTCACTTGACCTTGCGAATGATTCGCATACTCCTGTGGTTTAGAAGGAAATAATTTTAATCCGCACGGATATAATATTTGCTCTTTGTTTAACAAAAACTCCTTTGCTTTCGCAACTGATTCATTCGCAATGGGGCGTTTTCGAAAAGCTGACTGGGCGCACAAAAAACGACCAAAGTTTAGAAAAAGAATTAAACAATCCTTTGAAAAAGAAGAGAAAACGAATCTTGCGTCATCAGATAAGGGGTCGTGGTTTGACCAGGAAAGTTTATATGCTGAGAAGGGATCAGAATCGGAGTTGGATGAGTTGGACGAGGATGACACAAACGAAGAAAGCACATCTGAATCATCAGTGAACCTTTTCTTGATAAGTTTATCCTTACTAGAATCCCAATTGAATGCAACCTCGGTTTGCAAGGAATGCCACAGCGATTTAAAAATTATCGATGAAAAAAAGAAGCGTCAGGGCCTTGGTGCCAGCTGGGAAATTTACTGCACTAATAATGACTGTCCATCAAAAAGCACAAAGAAGTCATTCCCAATAAGTCCTAAAGATGGTCGATCGTTTGCTGTAAATAAAAAGTTTGCTTTCCATTTCCTTCAGCATGACCTGCAACATCCCTTGCTCCATTTTCACATCAAGCCGAATTTCGTGACAGCCACATTCGTAAATCCCTCGTTGCTGTTTTATTGACAAAAAAATTTACCTACACCGCGCTTAAGCCTTATTGCTTGACCTGTGGTTTCATGTTTGCACTTACAAGCATAATCGTTTTTCCCGCACTTTTTCCTGAATTTGAAAAAAGCCTGATTTCTTGAAACAGGATTCTGGAGTACTGGTAGGTACTAAAAAATCTTTGTGTACGCAACGGACCAATCAAATGGCTTGAAACTTGGCCCACATGGTCACAAAGCATGTAACTACGAAACCGTGTCAGCGATTTTCTACAGATCCACGGGTCCGATTTTTACAGAGGTTTCAAAGTTGAAAACGGCATTTCAGAAATTTACACAAATTTAAAATGGCATTATTTTTAGACAGTACATTTTATCAAAAATCCGTGACACGGTTTTGGAGTTCAAGACCTTAAGTCTTTGGTAAATAGATAGTCGCAGTCCAACGATGGTGGCTGGGGTACACAAAGATTTTTTCGCTAGGGTGGTCGATTTTGCCGAAAATCTGGAATAAATCATTTGTGCTTTCTTTAAATCGACTGCGCATATTTTCATGATATTCTGCGTTTAATTCTGCATCGAATGATCTATAGGTTTATTTGGTATATTTTGAGGAACGGCCATGGTAAACAAAGTTTCTTAATCACAGTCTGATCGGTTACAGTAACCTTAATCGTATACAGAGGCAGTGCACAATAGTGCAAGTAACTGTGTGTTGTGATATGTATTTGGAAAATGCTTATCAAGAGAAAGTTAGAAGATATTAGTAGTTATGCGATTATCTGGAGGAGAATGGATTATCATTATCATTATCATTATTATTGTCATTGTTTTCAGCTTACGCTCTGGCTGTTGGAATTGCCGTCATTCCTCCTGTTAGGCGGGTCACAACAAATGACCAAGGGCTAACAGGAAATCTCTCTCTTACATCTCTAGCACTTTCCTCAGGATCCTTGCAGTTCCTAACAAGGCAGTCTTTTGTGCAGCTCCGACATCACCCGGTATCCCCAACTTCTCAATCCACCTGTCAAACTCTTTTGTCACACTTCCAAGGGCACCTACAACCACAGGAACAACCTGCACCTTTCTCAATTGCCACAGTCTTCCAATTTCCCTTCGCAAGTCCTGGTATTTCTCCACCTTTTCCCTTTCCTTTTCATGTACTCTTCCATCGGCGGGTACTGCAATATCCACAATTACACAGCTTTTTTCCTTTTTATCAACTATAACAATGTCTGGCCTCCTAGCCTCTATCACATTATCGCATTGTATATTTATATCCCACAACAATTTTACACTTTCATTCTCTACCGCTCCTTCTGGGTTATGTTCATACCATCTTTCCTTATGTTCTAATGCATTTTTCTTGCACAGTTCCCAATGAATTTTCTTTGCTACATTATCATGGCGTCTCTTGTATTCTTTCTGAGCTAATTTTTCACATTCACTTATTATGTGTTGCACACTTTCTCCTTTCTTTCCACACATCCTACAAAGAGGATTGTCAATACTCTTATCAATGTGGTGTTTTACATAATTTGTTCTGATCGCCTGTTCCTGTGCAGCACATAACAACGCCTCCGTTTCAACTTTTAAATCACTTCTGACTAACCAATTCCAGGTTTTGTCCTTGTCTACCTTCTCCGGCATTTCCCTGATGAACTGTCCATACATCCTCTTCCCCTTCCACTTGTCTTTAAGCTTCTGAGCCTTCTTTCGTTTGAATTCACTCTTACTGATGGTACTTTCTGTCTCAATCGTCCCTGATGTACAAACCCCCTGAATTAACTTTTCTGCAGAATTCAATACATACAAGCCTAAGCTATTTTCCTCTCCTCTAACACAATGTTCTATGCCTATCAAACCTCTGCCTCCTTCATGCCTCTTCAAGTACAGTCTGTCCACATCACTCTTAGGATGAAACGCACCATACATTGTCATCGTCTTTCTTGTTGTTCTGTCTAAACTTTGCAGTTCACTTCCTTTCCAGTCCAGGATTCCAGCCCCATATCTGAAGATAGCTACTGCCCATGTGTTCATCGCTGTAATTTTGTTTCTACCATGCAACTTTGATTTAAGAATCAACCTGAGCCTTCTCTTGTATTCCCTTATGATTTTCTCTTTCATCTCATTTTCTTTGATCTTATCCAGCTCGACTATCCCCAGATATGTGTACCCTTCCTTTTCCACCTCCTTCATTACTTCGCCATTCGGAAGTTCTATCCCCTCACATCTAGCTATTTTTCCTCTCTTCAAGGTAAGAACACCACACTTTCTAAGACCAAACTCCATCCCAATATCTGTGCTGAAGACGTGAACCGTGTTCCCAAGTGAATCTATCTGTTCTTCATTCTTATCAAACAGCTTTAGATCATCCATGAACAGAAGATGATTTAATTTGTACTCTCTCTTTCCCCATTCATAACATGCATTGACCTTCCTGAGCACTAACGACAGTGGAATCATACTCAAGACAAACAGCAAAGGCGATAAACTGTCACCCTGAAATATTCCCCTCTTTACATCAACATTACCAAGTTCTTCTCCATTAGATGTTAACAAAAGCTTCCATTGACCCATATATCTTTGCAGAAAGTTTCTTACATTCTCTGCAATCCCAAAAATTTCCATACACTCACTAATCCAATTATGGGGGACAAAGTCACAAGCTTTCTTATAATCTATCCATGCCATAGCCAGGTTAGTATGTCTTTTGCTGCAGTCTCTCAATACAGTCTTGTCAATTAACAATTGATCTTTTGTGCCACGACTCCCACGCCTACATCCTTTTTGTTCTTCTGGCAGAAGATTCTCTCTTTCTAAATAGGTGTACATCTCTTCTGCTATCATTCCTGTCAAGAGCTTCCACATCAAAGGGAGGCACGTAATAGGGCGATAGTTTTCCACTGCATTACCTTTCGCAGGGTCCTTTTGGCACAGCACTGTACGACCATATGTCATCCATGCAGGTAAATGATCTTCACCCTCCAATATCTTATTCAGTTGGCAAGCAATTCTAATATGAAGACTATTGAGGTTTTTAATCCAATATCCTTGGACACCATCCTTCCCTGGTGCTTTCCAATTTGGGATCTTTCGACACTGTTTCTTTACATTTTCAACACTAATCCTCACCATTTCCTGAAGGTGTTTGACGTTAGTCTTCTTCTTTAGATCTTTTAACCATCTGGCCTCTCTATTATGTTCTTTTTCAACGCTCCAGATGTCACCCCAAAACTTCCTACTCTCTTCAGCATCTGGCGCATCACTTAAACTATTTCCACCTCCATTCAGTTCTGTGTATATCTTCTTCTGATCAACATTAAACATCCTGTTTTGTCTGAATTGAGTGATTCTCTGTTCGTATCTTTTAACTTTTGCGCTCTTTGCTATCATTCTCTGCTTTAGCTCTTCGATCACTGTTTTAAGCCCTTTTCTTTTAACTCTGTATTATTATTATCATAGCTATTAGCCTTACGGCCAGAAAAAGACTTATGTCTGTCAAATTCCACACATACGTCTAAAGAGCTGCCAAGCTTTGCCAGCTTTATGTATTAACGTCCACGTAACTCAAACTAAAATACAAATGAACAGTAGTTCTCTATTCTGGCTGGATAATTCCAGGTATAACTTTTCGTAGAATCGTCTCGCTTTCAAATAATACTGTTCTGATCATTTCGCTAGCAACAAAGTTCACTTTTTCCTCATCTTCGATCACCTTCTTTATCTGTCTGATCACCTCTTTACCACCTCTAGCCGTACAGCCTATTATCATTTGGACAATTGTAGCCAGGTCTTTTTTCCCTTGTTTCGAAAGCCAATTGTTCATACTTTCGGAGTTTCTCTGTGAACTTCACCCCAACATTCTCATCCATAAGACATGCCATGTCGACGATCCAAATACATTTACGTTCTGCATCTTCAAGGACTAAGTCTGGTCTTCTTGCCGTTGTTTCACGTCTCATTTTGAATTCAAAATCCCATATCAGCTTTTTTCCTTCTTCTTCAAGAACCGTTCTACTTGTCCATGATATCTTGCACCATTTCTCTTCTTCTTTCAAGATCTTCTCCTTCTTCGCCCACTCCACAGCCAAATATCATTAATGCATTGTTATGTCGCCTTAGGCATCCCTTCGCCGCTAACACTGTGCACCCTGCAAGCAGATGATTGACAGTCTCATCATATTTTCCACACAACCTACATTTAGCTGATTCTACTTGCAGCCCTCTCGCTTTCTTCCACGCCCGCGTCTCCACCATCTGTTCTTGCATACTTATGATCGCGGCTGTTTTACATGGATCAATGTTGCGGTTTAACCAAATATGACTTTCAGCTTCCAATGTCTTCCAGATCTGTCCTTGCTGTCTTTTGCTTTTCAGACTTTCACATCTCACTGTTTCTTTTTTATTTTTCCACGTGTCTTTTAACTTTGACCATACCTTTTTCGAATCTCCTTCGATTTCTTCTTCATTTAGCTTCACCGATTTATTTCCGAATTCTACTTTTATCCCTACCTCAACAAAGCCCTTTTCCACATAACTTCTTGTTGAACAGTGTTCTTTAGCTTGTTCTCTCTTCCAGGCAACTTCCATCCACATCCCTTTTCTTTTAACTCTGTCTTATTATTATTATTATTATTATTATTATTATTATTATTATTATTATTATTATCATTATTATTATTATTATTATTATTATTATTATTATTATTATTATTATTATCGTCATATTGCATATTGTCTAAATGTCAGTAGAGTTCTTTTTCTTGAGGTTCGGTGACAACAAGTCTCCTCAAATCTCAAGAACTTTCCTGAGGATCCTTGCAGAATACAAGATGGCACTCTTCTGCAGT
This sequence comes from Aurelia coerulea, assembly GCA_039566865.1. Classification (NCBI taxonomy): domain Eukaryota; kingdom Metazoa; phylum Cnidaria; class Scyphozoa; order Semaeostomeae; family Ulmaridae; genus Aurelia; species Aurelia coerulea. The sequence continues at coordinate 26,044,487 of CM076943.1, read as the reverse complement.
TCCACTATCTTCGTTTCGATGCCAATGTCCTCCAGTCTCTTTTTTAAAAGTTTTGGAGTCGTTCCTAAAGCTCCAATTATGATAGGGATGACTTTCACTCGTTTGTTCCAAATCTTTCTTAGTTCCCTGGCTAAATCTTGATATTTTTCAATTTTTTCCATTTCCTTTGCATCCACTCTGCTATCATAAGGCACCGCGAAGTCAATTATCTTGCATATATTTTTCTTTTTGTCTGTCACGATCATGTCAGGCCTTCTCGCTTCAATTACATGGTCTGTTTGTACTTCGAAATCCCACAGAATGTGGAAATCATTGTTCTCACTGACTGCATCTGGCTCATGTTCGTACCATTTCTCTTTAACATCAAATCCACACCGTTTATTGACTTCCCAATGCACCTTCTTCCCAACCCAGTCGTGTCGACGCTTATATTCCTTTTGTGCCATCTTACTGCACTCGCTCAAAATATGATTGACACTTTCGTCAGCTTGACCGCACATTCTGCATTTGCTTTCTTGCTGGGTCTTGTCTATCTTTGCCTTGATCAAATTAGTTCTGATTGCCTGCTCTTGAGCTGCCATTATCAATGTTTCTGTCTCCCTTTTCAAAGTGCCATCCTTTAACCACAACCATTGCTGCTCGTCCGCTAGATTATTATTATTATTATTATTATTATTATTATTATTATTATTATTATTATTATTATTATTATTATTATTTTTATTACCATGAATGCTATACACAAATGAATTAACATTTGTGATTAATGTCCAAGATATCGGGTCACATATAATTTCCTCAGATATCAAGAACCTGTCTGATGATTCTCGCCGTGCCTGGTAGGGTTGATTTCTGGATTAACTCAATTCTTGTTGTTACACCTATTTCCTTCAGGAACTGTTCAAGTCTGTCTGCCTGTTACAGTGCCCAGGGCACCAGTGACTATTGGGATAACCTTGGCTGAAACATTCCAAATCTTCTTCATTTCTCTGGCTAGATCTTGGTATTTTATGATCTTTTCCTGCTCCTTGTTTCTTATATTCACATCAACTGGTATGGCTACGTCTATTATGATCGTTTCGTTTGCTTTCTTAGCCACTATTATAATGTCTGGCCTTCTCGCATGAATTTCGAGATCCGACTCTGTACTGTAAAATCCCATAATACTTTGAACTGTTCATTTTCAACAACACTCTCAGGTTGATGTTGGTACCACTTGTCACTAGTTTCAAATCATCGCTGACGTAATATATCCCAAATGGAGTGTTTTGGCTAGACAGTCATGTCGGTGCTTGTATTCTTCTTGTGCAAGATTGCTACATCCGCTTACAGTGTGGTGAATTGTTTCATCTTTTTCACTGCACATCCTGCAATTTGCATCTTCCCTGCTTTTATCTATTCTAGCTTTTATGGCATTCGTTCTGAGGGACTGTGACTGTGCAGCAATCAGCATTCCTTCGGTTTCTCTCTGTAGTTCTCCTTTCTGTAGCCACGTCCACGACTCTTTTGCTCCTACTTCTTTCGTTTGTCTAAAATGCTGTCCTTGAAGCTCCTTTTCCCAGATACTTGCTCCTCTCTCTTCATTTCGTCCTTTCTTGTAAGCTTTCGCACTTTCTACCTCTACCATCACGTTTCCTCTGGCTGCAGATATCAGTTTCTCTTTACTTTTCATTACATAGTCCTTGAGACTTAGTTTTGCAATATCAACACAATCTTCTATCGACATAAGTCCTCTACCACCTTCCTTTCTGGGTAGATAAAGCCTATCTACACTGTCTCTCGGGTGTAGGGCTCTGAAAATGGTCATCATCTTTCTTGTCTATCTATGGTTCTTAATTCTTCTCTTGTCCAATTCAAGAAAGCAACCGAGTATCTAAGTAATGACATTGCCCAAGTATTAATTGCTGTGGTGCTATTTCCACCATTCAGTTTTGATTTTAGAACTTTCTTTGTCCGTCTAAAATACTCTTTCTTTACTTTTTCCTTCATTTCATTGCGTAGGACCTGGGGTGATTTCCATTATTCCCAGGTACTTGTAGCTATCTCCTTCATTCATTGTGTATCATCTGTAAGTACAATCGCATCTGACTTCGTGATTTTCCTCGCTCCAAAACTAACATGGCACACTTTTCAATTCCAAATTTCACCTTCACTTACAACCCTGACTGTCTGAACCAAAGAGTTTAGTGCGTTCTCGCTTCTAGCAAACAGCTTAAAGGCATTGAGTCCATATAAATAGCTGAGCGTTAACGCTATCCTGAATTTTGCTGACAAACTGCTGACGGCCCTTTGTTATCGCATAATAGGGCCAAAGTCATTAGCAGAGGAGACCAAAGGCTTCTTAATCCCTGTATTATCCTCGGGAATTTCTTTGGTTTAATTTCAATAGCGATTAAATCACAACTTTTGTTTGATGATTGAAAAGAATTTGATATTGGTCATCAGCTCGCTATTTATGTGGACTCAGTGCCTTTAAGATCATCCATGAAGAACAGATGATTTATTCTCTCTCTATTTGCAAACTGATAGGAAGCATTAGCTTTTATTAGAACTAGGGTCAAGGGAATCATGGCTACTACAAACAGTAGTGGTGATAGTGTGTCTCCTTGAAAGATCCCTCTCTTAGTTTCGACTTCACCTAGTACTTCATTTCCAGATGTTAATTCCGTTTTCCAGGACTTCATATTCTGATCTAGTAGATCAACAACAATATCGGCTGTTCCAAATATACGCAGGCTCTCTTGGATCCAAGAATGAGGAACATTGTCATAAGCCTTTTTATAGTCTATCCAAGCTGTTGCCAGGTTTTTCTTTCTTCTTTTAACTTCTCGAAGAATTTGCTGGTCTTTGTACAGCAAATTATTATTATTATAACTAATGATATTTAATAATGTTATTATATATTTAAATTTATATTCACTATATAGTTGATAATATTATGATATATTGTAATATAATATAATGTGTTCTAGGTGGTTTAGTTTGCTGTTTAGACCATTTGGGGATAAAGTTTTAAGGTGTAACATCCAGTTATCTTCATGTGATTCTAGAATTGACGTTATTTCGCCGGATACGTTCTTTTCCATCTTTTCTATGATGGTAAATTTTGCATCTTTGGAGAAGTCATGGTTTGCTAGGCGAAAGTGTTGTTCGACGTGGAGCAGTTTATCATAGTCTGTTGATTTGATTCTATGCCTATAGTTATTGAGTCTGAAGTTGAAGGGCCATTCGGATTTTCCGACATATTGTTTAGAGCAACGTGTGCATTCTAGCAGATATATGACGTTTCTGCTTCTGCAGTTGGATTCATGGTAGATTTTATATGTGTTCTTAGTTACAAAGCTAGTGAACGAGTTGGTAGATTTATGTTGATTGCAGCATAAACTGTTTCTAGTATTACATGGTTGACACAATTTAACAGTTTTCATTGTGGGTGTTTTACGGATAATCTTATTATTTAAGATGTTGTTGCTTCCTACCATTTCTTTAAGGTTCTTTGGCCGACGATAGGCTAGCATACCAGGTTCCTTAAAAAATATCTTTTAAGTCTGATTTTAGTTTTAAAATGTCCCAGCGGTTTCGGATAATTTGAGCCATTGGTGGGAGGGTATTATTGAACGTTGTTACAAGGGGGATGCGATTAGTCCTCTCTTTGGTCCTGAGCTTCAAGGTATCTTCTCTTGGAATAGCAATTGCCTTGTTTATCTGGTTTTTGACTAAAGTTTCAGTGTAGCCACGTGCTACGAATTGTTGTTTTAATTTATCGCTGTGTTTATTAAATTCGTTATTATCAGAGCAGATTCTTCTTAGTCGTAGTGCTTGGGAGTAGGGTAAGCTTTCTTTAAGATGTTTAGGGTGGGAAGATTTAAAATGTAGATAGTTATGGGTATCTGTTGGTTTTGTATAAAGTGTTGTTTGCAGTTGTCTTTTTTCATCGATGTATATTAAAGTGTCTAAAAATGCGACTGATTGTGTTGATTTTTCATGGTCAAATTTAATGGAATCATGTTTGATGTTAAGATTTGTAAGGAAATTGTCGAGTTTTGTTTCTCCGCCTGTGTATATAAGGAATATGTCATCAATGTATCTAGCGTAAAATAGACAATCATTGTTGATTTCTGAATAGATATGGGTTTCTTCGAAATTTCCCATATAAATGGTGGCATATGATGGAGCTGCTACAGTGCCCATGGCACAACCTTTTATTTGGAGGAAATGTCTTCCATTGAAGTTAAAGTTATTAAGTGTTAATATGTGTTTCATTAGAGTTGTTAATACTTCTGTAGGTGGTTCTTTTGATATTCTGTTATCAAGGCATTCTTGTAGGGCTGCTATTCCGTCAGTGTGCTTTATGCTTGAGTATAAGGACCTAACGTCCATTGTGACTAGAATTGCGTTATGTGGTATTCTTGTGATGTTCTTTATTTTGTTTATTAGGTCTGTTGTATCACGTATATATGACTTGACTTGCTTAGCTAGAGGTTGTATGTAGTGATCAACGTATTTTGATAGTTTAGTGGTGTGGCAGTTGACTGAGGAAATTACTGGCCTTCCAGGGTTATTCTTTTTGTGTATTTTTGGAAGTAAATAGAAGCTGGATGGCCAGTAATTTCCTCAGTCAACTGCCACACCACTAAACTATCAAAATGCATTGATCACTACATACAACCTCTAGCTAAGCAAGTCAAGTCATATATACGTGATACAACAGACCTAATAAACAAAATAAAGAAAATCACAAGAATACCACATAACGCAATTCTAGTCACAATGGACGTTAGGTCCTTATACTCAAGCATAAAGCACACTGACGGAATAGCAGCCCTACAAGAATGCCTTGATAACAGAATATCAAAAGAACCACCTACAGAAGTATTAACAACTCTAATGAAACACATATTAACACTTAATAACTTTAACTTCAATGGAAGACATTTCCTCCAAATAAAAGGTTGTGCCATGGGCACTGTAGCAGCTCCATCATATGCCACCATTTATATGGGAAATTTCGAAGAAACCCATATCTATTCAGAAATCAACAATGATTGTCTATTTTACGCTAGATACATTGATGACATATTCCTTATATACACAGGCGGAGAAACAAAACTCGACAATTTCCTTACAAATCTTAACATCAAACATGATTCCATTAAATTTGACCATGAAAAATCAACACAATCAGTCGCATTTTTAGACACTTTAATATACATCGATGAAAAAAGACAACTGCAAACAACACTTTATACAAAACCAACAGATACCCATAACTATCTACATTTTAAATCTTCCCACCCTAAACATCTTAAAGAAAGCTTACCCTACTCCCAAGCACTACGACTAAGAAGAATCTGCTCTGATAATAACGAATTTAATAAACACAGCGATAAATTAAAACAACAATTCGTAGCACGTGGCTACACTGAAACTTTAGTCAAAAACCAGATAAACAAGGCAATTGCTATTCCAAGAGAAGATACCTTGAAGCTCAGGACCAAAGAGAGGACTAATCGCATCCCCCTTGTAAAAACGTTCAATAATACCCTCCCACCAATGGCTCAAATTATCCGAAACCGCTGGGACATTTTAAAACTAAAATCAGACTTAAAAGATATTTTTAAGGAACCTGGTATGCTAGCCTATCGTCGGCCAAAGAACCTTAAAGAAATGGTAGGAAGCAACAACATCTTAAATAATAAGATTATCCGTAAAACACCCACAATGAAAACTGTTAAATTGTGTCAACCATGTAATACTAGAAACAGTTTATGCTGCAATCAACATAAATCTACCAACTCGTTCACTAGCTTTGTAACTAAGAACACATATAAAATCTACCATAAATCCAACTGCAGAAGCAGAAACGTCATATATCTGCTAGAATGCACACGTTGCTCTAAACAATATGTCGGAAAATCCGAATGGCCCTTCAACTTCAGACTCAATAACTATAGGCATAGAATCAAATCAACAGACTATGATAAACTGCTCCACGTCGAACAACACTTTCGCCTAGCAAACCATGACTTCTCCAAAGATGCAAAATTTACCATCATAGAAAAGATGGAAAAGAACGTATCCGGCGAAATAACGTCAATTCTAGAATCACATGAAGATAACTGGATGTTACACCTTAAAACTTTATCCCCAAATGGTCTAAACAGCAAACTAAACCACCTAGAACACATTATATTATATTACAATATATCATAATATTATCAACTATATAGTGAATATAAATTTAAATATATAATAACATTATTAAATATCATTAGTTATAATAATAATAATTTGCTGTACAAAGACCAGCAAATTCTTCGAGAAGTTAAAAGAAGAAAGAAAAACCTGGCAACAGCTTGGATAGACTATAAAAAGGCTTATGACAATGTTCCTCATTCTTGGATCCAAGAGAGCCTGCGTATATTTGGAACAGCCGATATTGTTGTTGATCTACTAGATCAGAATATGAAGTCCTGGAAAACGGAATTAACATCTGGAAATGAAGTACTAGGTGAAGTCGAAACTAAGAGAGGGATCTTTCAAGGAGACACACTATCACCACTACTGTTTGTAGTAGCCATGATTCCCTTGACCCTAGTTCTAATAAAAGCTAATGCTTCCTATCAGTTTGCAAATAGAGAGAGAATAAATCATCTGTTCTTCATGGATGATCTTAAAGGCACTGAGTCCACATAAATAGCGAGCTGATGACCAATATCAAATTCTTTTCAATCATCAAACAAAAGTTGTGATTTAATCGCTATTGAAATTAAACCAAAGAAATTCCCGAGGATAATACAGGGATTAAGAAGCCTTTGGTCTCCTCTGCTAATGACTTTGGCCCTATTATGCGATAACAAAGGGCCGTCAGCAGTTTGTCAGCAAAATTCAGGATAGCGTTAACGCTCAGCTATTTATATGGACTCAATGCCTTTAAGCTGTTTGCTAGAAGCGAGAACGCACTAAACTCTTTGGTTCAGACAGTCAGGGTTGTAAGTGAAGGTGAAATTTGGAATTGAAAAGTGTGCCATGTTAGTTTTGGAGCGAGGAAAATCACGAAGTCAGATGCGATTGTACTTACAGATGATACACAATGAATGAAGGAGATAGCTACAAGTACCTGGGAATAATGGAAATCACCCCAGGTCCTACGCAATGAAATGAAGGAAAAAGTAAAGAAAGAGTATTTTAGACGGACAAAGAAAGTTCTAAAATCAAAACTGAATGGTGGAAATAGCACCACAGCAATTAATACTTGGGCAATGTCATTACTTAGATACTCGGTTGCTTTCTTGAATTGGACAAGAGAAGAATTAAGAACCATAGATAGACAAGAAAGATGATGACCATGTTCAGAGCCCTACACCCGAGAGACAGTGTAGATAGGCTTTATCTACCCAGAAAGGAAGGTGGTAGAGGACTTATGTCGATAGAAGATTGTGTTGATATTGCAAAACTAAGTCTCAAGGACTATGTAATGAAAAGTAAAGAGAAACTGATATCTGCAGCCAGAGGAAACGTGATGGTAGAGGTAGAAAGTGCGAAAGCTTACAAGAAAGGACGAAATGAAGAGAGAGGAGCAAGTATCTGGGAAAAGGAGCTTCAAGGACAGCATTTTAGACAAACGAAAGAAGTAGGAGCAAAAGAGTCGTGGACGTGGCTACAGAAAGGAGAACTACAGAGAGAAACCGAAGGAATGCTGATTGCTGCACAGTCACAGTCCCTCAGAACGAATGCCATAAAAGCTAGAATAGATAAAAGCAGGGAAGATGCAAATTGCAGGATGTGCAGTGAAAAAGATGAAACAATTCACCACACTGTAAGCGGATGTAGCAATCTTGCACAAGAAGAATACAAGCACCGACATGACTGTCTAGCCAAAACACTCCATTTGGGATATATTACGTCAGCGATGATTTGAAACTAGTGACAAGTGGTACCAACATCAACCTGAGAGTGTTGTTGAAAATGAACAGTTCAAAGTATTATGGGATTTTACAGTACAGAGTCGGATCTCGAAATTCATGCGAGAAGGCCAGACATTATAATAGTGGCTAAGAAAGCAAACGAAACGATCATAATAGACGTAGCCATACCAGTTGATGTGAATATAAGAAACAAGGAGCAGGAAAAGATCATAAAATACCAAGATCTAGCCAGAGAAATGAAGAAGATTTGGAATGTTTCAGCCAAGGTTATCCCAATAGTCACTGGTGCCCTGGGCACTGTAACAGGCAGACAGACTTGAACAGTTCCTGAAGGAAATAGGTGTAACAACAAGAATTGAGTTAATCCAGAAATCAACCCTACCAGGCACGGCGAGAATCATCAGACAGGTTCTTGATATCTGAGGAAATTATATGTGACCCGATATCTTGGACATTAATCACAAATGTTAATTCATTTGTGTATAGCATTCATGGTAATAAAAATAATAATAATAATAATAATAATAATCTAGCGGACGAGCAGCAATGGTTGTGGTTAAAGGATGGCACTTTGAAAAGGGAGACAGAAACATTGATAATGGCAGCTCAAGAGCAGGCAATCAGAACTAATTTGATCAAGGCAAAGATAGACAAGACCCAGCAAGAAAGCAAATGCAGAATGTGCGGTCAAGCTGACGAAAGTGTCAATCATATTTTGAGCGAGTGCAGTAAGATGGCACAAAAGGAATATAAGCGTCGACACGACTGGGTTGGGAAGAAGGTGCATTGGGAAGTCAGTAAACGGTGTGGATTTGATGTTAAAGAGAAATGGTACGAACATGAGCCAGATGCAGTCAGTGAGAACAATGATTTCCACATTCTGTGGGATTTCGAAGTACAAACAGACCATGTAATTGAAGCGAGAAGGCCTGACATGATCGTGACAGACAAAAAGAAAAATATATGCAAGATAATTGACTTCGCGGTGCCTTATGATAGCAGAGTGGATGCAAAGGAAATGGAAAAAATTGAAAAATATCAAGATTTAGCCAGGGAACTAAGAAAGATTTGGAACAAACGAGTGAAAGTCATCCCTATCATAATTGGAGCTTTAGGAACGACTCCAAAACTTTTAAAAAAGAGACTGGAGGACATTGGCATCGAAACGAAGATAGTGGAACTGCAGAAGAGTGCCATCTTGTATTCTGCAAGGATCCTCAGGAAAGTTCTTGAGATTTGAGGAGACTTGTTGTCACCGAACCTCAAGAAAAAGAACTCTACTGACATTTAGACAATATGCAATATGACGATAATAATAATAATAATAATAATAATAATAATAATAATAATAATAATAATAATGATAATAATAATAATAATAATAATAATAATAATAATAATAATAATAATAATAATAAGACAGAGTTAAAAGAAAAGGGATGTGGATGGAAGTTGCCTGGAAGAGAGAACAAGCTAAAGAACACTGTTCAACAAGAAGTTATGTGGAAAAGGGCTTTGTTGAGGTAGGGATAAAAGTAGAATTCGGAAATAAATCGGTGAAGCTAAATGAAGAAGAAATCGAAGGAGATTCGAAAAAGGTATGGTCAAAGTTAAAAGACACGTGGAAAAATAAAAAAGAAACAGTGAGATGTGAAAGTCTGAAAAGCAAAAGACAGCAAGGACAGATCTGGAAGACATTGGAAGCTGAAAGTCATATTTCGTTAAACCGCAACATTGATCCATGTAAAACAGCCGCGATCATAAGTATGCAAGAACAGATGGTGGAGACGCGGGCGTGGAAGAAAGCGAGAGGGCTGCAAGTAGAATCAGCTAAATGTAGGTTGTGTGGAAAATATGATGAGACTGTCAATCATCTGCTTGCAGGGTGCACAGTGTTAGCGGCGAAGGGATGCCTAAGGCGACATAACAATGCATTAATGATATTGGCTGTGGAGTGGGCGAAGAAGGAGAAGATCTTGAAAGAAGAAGAGAAATGGTGCAAGATATCATGGACAAGTAGAACGGTTCTTGAAGAAGAAGGAAAAAAGCTGATATGGGATTTTGAATTCAAAATGAGACGTGAAACAACGGCAAGAAGACCAGACTTAGTCCTTGAAGATGCAGAACGTAAATGTATTTGGATCGTCGACATGGCATGTCTTATGGATGAGAACGTTGGGGTGAAGTTCACAGAGAAACTCCGAAAGTATGAACAATTGGCTTTCGAAACAAGGGAAAAAAGACCTGGCTACAATTGTCCAAATGATAATAGGCTGTACGGCTAGAGGTGGTAAAGAGGTGATCAGACAGATAAAGAAGGTGATCGAAGATGAGGAAAAAGTGAACTTTGTTGCTAGCGAAATGATCAGAACAGTATTATTTGAAAGCGAGACGATTCTACGAAAAGTTATACCTGGAATTATCCAGCCAGAATAGAGAACTACTGTTCATTTATATTTTAGTTTGAGTTACGTGGACGTTAATACATAAAGCTGGCAAAGCTTGGCAGCTCTTTAGACGTATGTGTGGAATTTGACAGACATAAGTCTTTTTCTGGCCGTAAGGCTAATAGCTATGATAATAATAATACAGAGTTAAAAGAAAAGGGCTTAAAACAGTGATCGAAGAGCTAAAGCAGAGAATGATAGCAAAGAGCGCAAAAGTTAAAAGATACGAACAGAGAATCACTCAATTCAGACAAAACAGGATGTTTAATGTTGATCAGAAGAAGATATACACAGAACTGAATGGAGGTGGAAATAGTTTAAGTGATGCGCCAGATGCTGAAGAGAGTAGGAAGTTTTGGGGTGACATCTGGAGCGTTGAAAAAGAACATAATAGAGAGGCCAGATGGTTAAAAGATCTAAAGAAGAAGACTAACGTCAAACACCTTCAGGAAATGGTGAGGATTAGTGTTGAAAATGTAAAGAAACAGTGTCGAAAGATCCCAAATTGGAAAGCACCAGGGAAGGATGGTGTCCAAGGATATTGGATTAAAAACCTCAATAGTCTTCATATTAGAATTGCTTGCCAACTGAATAAGATATTGGAGGGTGAAGATCATTTACCTGCATGGATGACATATGGTCGTACAGTGCTGTGCCAAAAGGACCCTGCGAAAGGTAATGCAGTGGAAAACTATCGCCCTATTACGTGCCTCCCTTTGATGTGGAAGCTCTTGACAGGAATGATAGCAGAAGAGATGTACACCTATTTAGAAAGAGAGAATCTTCTGCCAGAAGAACAAAAAGGATGTAGGCGTGGGAGTCGTGGCACAAAAGATCAATTGTTAATTGACAAGACTGTATTGAGAGACTGCAGCAAAAGACATACTAACCTGGCTATGGCATGGATAGATTATAAGAAAGCTTGTGACTTTGTCCCCCATAGTTGGATTAGTGAGTGTATGGAAATTTTTGGGATTGCAGAGAATGTAAGAAACTTTCTGCAAAGATATATGGGTCAATGGAAGCTTTTGTTAACATCTAATGGAGAAGAACTTGGTAATGTTGATGTAAAGAGGGGAATATTTCAGGGTGACAGTTTATCGCCTTTGCTGTTTGTCTTGAGTATGATTCCACTGTCGTTAGTGCTCAGGAAGGTCAATGCATGTTATGAATGGGGAAAGAGAGAGTACAAATTAAATCATCTTCTGTTCATGGATGATCTAAAGCTGTTTGGTAAGAATGAAGAACAGATAGATTCACTTGGGAACACGGTTCACGTCTTCAGCACAGATATTGGGATGGAGTTTGGTCTTAGAAAGTGTGGTGTTCTTACCTTGAAGAGAGGAAAAATAGCTAGATGTGAGGGGATAGAACTTCCGAATGGCGAAGTAATGAAGGAGGTGGAACAGGAAGGGTACACATATCTGGGGATAGTCGAGCTGGATAAGATCAAAGAAAATGAGATGAAAGAGAAAATCATAAGGGTATACAAGAGAAGGCTCAGGTTGATTCTTAAATCAAAGTTGCATGGTAGAAACAAAATTACAGCGATGAACACATGGGCAGTAGCTATCTTCAGATATGGGGCTGGAATCCTGGACTGGAAAGGAAGTGAACTGCAAAGTTTAGACAGAACAACAAGAAAGACGATGACAATGTATGGTGCGTTTCATCCTAAGAGTGATGTGGACAGACTGTACTTGAAGAGGCATGAAGGAGGCAGAGGTTTGATAGGCATAGAACATTGTGTTAGAGGAGAGGAAAATTACGTAGGCTTGTATGTATTGAATTCTGCAGAAAAGTTAATTCAGGGGGTTTGTACATCAGGGACGATTGAGACAGAAAGTACCATCAGTAAGAGTGAATTCAAACGAAAGAAGGCACAGAAGCTTAAAGATAAGTGGAAGGGGAAGAGGATGTATGGACAGTTCATCAGGGAAATGCCGGAGAAGGTAGACAAGGACAAAGCCTGGAATTGGTTAGTCATATGTGATTTAAAAGTTGAAACGGAGGCGTTGTTATGTGCTGCACAGGAACAGGCGATCAGAACAAATTATGTAAAACACCACATTGATAAGAGTATCGACAATCCTCTTTGTAGGATGTGTGGAAAGAAAGGAGAAAGTGTGCAACACATAATAAGTGAATGTGAAAAATTAGCTCAGAAAGAATACAAGAGACGCCATGATAATGTAGCAAAGAAAATTAATTGGGAACTGTGCAAGAAAAATGCATTAGAACATAAGGAAAGATGGTATGAACATAACCCAGAAGGAGCGGTAGAGAATGAAAGTGTAACATTGTTGTGGGATATAAATATACAATGCGATAATGTGATAGAGGCTAGGAGGCCAGACATTGTTATAGTTGATAAAAAGGAAAAAAGCTGTGTAATTGTGGATATTGCAGTAGCCGCCGATGGAAGAGTACATGAAAAGGAAAGGGAAAAGGTGGAGAAATACCAGGACTCGCGAAGGGAAGTTGGAAGACTGTGGCAATTGAGAAAGGTGCAGGTTGTTCCTGTGGTTGTAGGTGCCCTTGAAAGTGTGACAAAAGAGTTTGACAGGTGGATTGAGAAGTTGGGGATACCGGGTGATTTCAGAGCTGCACAAAAGACTGCCTTGTTAGGAACTGCAAGGATCCTGAGGAAAGTGCTAGAGATGTAAGAGAGAGATTTCCTGTTAGTCCTTGGTCATTTGTTGTGACCCGCCTAACAGGAGGAATGACGGCAATTCCAACAGCCAGAGCGTAAGCTGAAACAATGACAATAATAATAATAATGATAATAATAGCTATTCGACCAATGATGCTGAGCAAAATACTGCTTAAAATACTGGTATGCTGTCATATTCCCAGGAATGAATCTGCTAAAGTCCGTTTAATATTAAAGATTACTGTCCCAATGATATTTTAACTCTGTTCCTCCAGATATAGTTTCCTCCAATTATACACGATATTGAACACCATTTCATCACATTCTTTATATTTTCTTTACTCTGAGAGAAATTTCTCAACCCTTTCCATACTTCACTTTTTACACACCCAAGCGAACCGAAACAAAGAACAACCAGCTGCACTGAGAATCCATTCTCCTCCAGATAATCGCATAACTACTAATATCTTCTAACTTTCTCTTGATAAGCATTTTCCAAATACATATCACAACACACAGTTACTTGCACTATTGTGCACTGCCTCTGTATACGATTAAGGTTACTGTAACCGATCAGACTGTGATTAAGAAACTTTGTTTACCATGGCCGTTCCTCAAAATATACCAAATAAACCTATAGATCATTCGATGCAGAATTAAACGCAGAATATCATGAAAATATGCGCAGTCGATTTAAAGAAAGCACAAATGATTTATTCCAGATTTTCGGCAAAATCGACCACCCTAGCGAAAAAATCTTTGTGTACCCCAGCCACCATCGTTGGACTGCGACTATCTATTTACCAAAGACTTAAGGTCTTGAACTCCAAAACCGTGTCACGGATTTTTGATAAAATGTACTGTCTAAAAATAATGCCATTTTAAATTTGTGTAAATTTCTGAAATGCCGTTTTCAACTTTGAAACCTCTGTAAAAATCGGACCCGTGGATCTGTAGAAAATCGCTGACACGGTTTCGTAGTTACATGCTTTGTGACCATGTGGGCCAAGTTTCAAGCCATTTGATTGGTCCGTTGCGTACACAAAGATTTTTTAGTACCTACCAGTACTCCAGAATCCTGTTTCAAGAAATCAGGCTTTTTTCAAATTCAGGAAAAAGTGCGGGAAAAACGATTATGCTTGTAAGTGCAAACATGAAACCACAGGTCAAGCAATAAGGCTTAAGCGCGGTGTAGGTAAATTTTTTTGTCAATAAAACAGCAACGAGGGATTTACGAATGTGGCTGTCACGAAATTCGGCTTGATGTGAAAATGGAGCAAGGGATGTTGCAGGTCATGCTGAAGGAAATGGAAAGCAAACTTTTTATTTACAGCAAACGATCGACCATCTTTAGGACTTATTGGGAATGACTTCTTTGTGCTTTTTGATAGACAGTCATTATTAGTGCAGTAAATTTCCCAGCTGGCACCAAGGCCCTGACGCTTCTTTTTTTCATCGATAATTTTTAAATCGCTGTGGCATTCCTTGCAAACCGAGGTTGCATTCAATTGGGATTCTAGTAAGGATAAACTTATCAAGAAAAGGTTCACTGATGATTCAGATGTGCTTTCTTCGTTTGTGTCATCCTCGTCCAACTCATCCAACTCCGATTCTGATCCCTTCTCAGCATATAAACTTTCCTGGTCAAACCACGACCCCTTATCTGATGACGCAAGATTCGTTTTCTCTTCTCTTTCAAAGGATTGTTTAATTCTTTTTCTAAACTTTGGTCGTTTTTTGTGCGCCCAGTCAGCTTTTCGAAAACGCCCCATTGCGAATGAATCAGTTGCGAAAGCAAAGGAGTTTTTGTTAAACAAAGAGCAAATATTATATCCGTGCGGATTAAAATTATTTCCTTCTAAACCACAGGAGTATGCGAATCATTCGCAAGGTCAAGTGAGTTTACCTTAATCGCCTAATGCTGTTCGCGCAATTTTTGAGAAACAAGAGTGCTTCTTTTAAAATGCTCAAATTTGCAAGTAATTGGGTTCGTTTTGTGAAGTGAGGTGGCTAAAACCGTACTCGAATACTTGGAGCATCAGAATATGACGAAAACGAAAAATCGAAAAATTCTCGTTTGAACCGTTACAGTAACCTTAAGAATGACTATATCTGGTTTACAATGAACAATCTGCTTAACTCCTTCTTTAAACTCAGGAAAAATAGTTTCGGCTAACAAGTTGGATGAAATTCTTGCCGTGGCTTATTTTCCTTTATGAATTCTGCAATTTTATCCACAATTCGATCATGACGACGTGAATAGAAATTCTTAAACTCGTTGCAACCATTTACTGTCAAAACAACTGGTGCGTTTCGTGTGGTCCCCTGACCACAAAATGGTACTTGAAATCTAAATCCGCTTTCTCTTTGTGGTTTCAGTTACCTTTCTTTATTTCGATTGATTATAGTCAAATAAGGATTTAGAAAAGGAAACTTGGGATGACTAGTAAAATTTGACTTTGGAATCACCAATTGAAATTTCAGACATTCACTGTAGTCTAGGATGTAACATGGCCAAACCCTCGCTAATCAAGTCGTAGGGGTTTACTATCTATACCAGGAAACGTAAGGGACAGAATACTTGTGCTTCATGAAGATGGGCATTCGAACATGGAAATTTCAGAAATCACAGGACTTCATATATTAAGTTCTTTATTACGTCTACCAAACTTTTTTTGAAAAAAATTTCCTCTCGAATCACTAATGCGAGATTGGTGACGGTGTCAATGGCTTGATGCCCTACACGTATTTTTTAATAAGAAGCTAAGAATTTGGGCCAGTACTAAAAGTTTCTTAAAATCATCAGATTTTGAGTACTCAGAGTTTCTTACGAGTTTCTTAGAGGTTCCCATAGCAATCTTCATGTCCACTACCAAAGAAACATGCGAAAATAAAGTAAATCTATGTCAAGGATTTCCTTTATCAAAATAAATAGTTTCTTAACTTATATTTTTCCAGTACTGGAGTTTCTTAATTTTTTGGCGATCTGCGAGTTGAGTTTCTTTTGGGCAGTTTCTTATAGAAAAAATACGTGTATTACAAACTCGATCGCCATTGTGTGACGGTGTACTATTCGTGAGCAAGTATACGTATGATGATGATTAAGTGTCAGGTCAACGTTAGAACACAATATTCATGCCTCTACTGTCATCTGAGATGGCATAACGGAATAACCAGACCCAGGACCACTAGGACCGGATCCTAACGGACCAGACCTTAGGGGAATGCCCTACCCTCGCTTTGACGTTGGATAGGAAGTCAGTAACCGAAAGGAGGGGAATTTCACTCAAAAAAATCTCGTACACGAAATCCTTCTGTTCTGAAAAAATCTCGTACACTTTTGCGAATGAGTGCCCAATGAGTGACCCTCCAATTTACATATGTTCTGCGACACACTCACGCCACTCAACTGATTTCATCGAAGAGAAGCTTTCAGACTGCCCAGCCTCCAAGCTGCAAGTTCATCTCAGCACTTAGAGTTCAAATTTATCAGGCACGCAGGTAATATTTCGGGACTTCGTTAGCTTCCATGGTGACCCCAGAAAACTATTAGGGGGGAGTTGGTCACATGTCATATTTACACTCATTTTTTTTATAAGAAACTGAGGTCCGAGGTCGTTAGGTAGTTTCTTAAATCTTAGGACATTTCGCTACCAAAGTTTGAAATTTGTTTTTTCAATTTTTAATGCCGAAAATCTAGATTTAATTTCGTTTTGTCAGAAGAGCTTCCAAACTATTTAATAAGATTTAAACAATAAGTAATAACATAATTAGCACTCAAAAATAATTGGACACGGTGTCGGTACAGTAATAGCAACAGTAATAGTATTTTTGAATGAAACTTACGAAAGTTTCTTAAACTGGTCCAACTGCTTCACACTCAGTCTTGAATTTCAAAAATGGTGCAATATTTTTGCAAGGGCAAGGTTATTCATAGCACTTCCTTTCAGAGCTAACGGTAAATCAGAATCTTTGATTTTAGTAACCAGATCTTTATACGTGTCAACGATGTCTGTTATTTGTTTTGCATCCTCTCCAACAAGTGAAAGTGATTTACCGAGATATTTATATGGCTTATCACGTTGATACACAGGTAGTCTATCAGACTTAATTTCTACATCAGGGGGAGCATTTTCTTTGCTTTTATACTAATTGTTTCCCGAACGACGGCCATAGAATACAGTACACTTCTCATGCTTAACCTGCAGACCAGCTTCATCCATTTTTGATTCAGCCGCCCCAATCATATTCTTTATCACACTTAAATTATTTGCAGCTAATACAATATCGTCAGCAAACGCTTGAACTGGCATTGGATTCAAATATATTTCATCCCTTATATTCCTTTATATGACTGCAGCAGCTACCATAGGTTTGCAGACACGATCAATAACCATGATGAATAGTAGTGCACTGAGGGGGTCACCTGTTTTGGTACCCCTTACGATGTAAAACCTTTTTGACATCTTATGGCCACAAATTGCTTCAAACGATGAGTTCTTGTAAAGATTTTCAATTATGCAGCAGCACATCTATGGCACTCTAAACTCTGTAAGGGTTTCAAATATAAAGTCATATCTAACACTGCCGCAAAATCTATGAATACCAAATATAACCTTGTGCTCTGGTGTCTGAAGTCGTCAATTGATGATCAAAAAATTGCAATCATTATAGTAATAATAATAATAATAATCATAATCATCATCATCATCATCATAATGATGATAATAATAATAATAATGATGATAATGATAATTAAGAACAAAATTGACAAACAAGATATATCCCCCATGTGCAGGCTATGTGGGGAAAGAGAAAAGACCATCAGCCATATTGTTACAGAGTGTACGAAACTTGCACAGAAGCAATATCGCTACTGGCGCCATGACAGGGTTGCAGTGGTTATGCACTGGACATTATGCAAAAGTTTGGATTTCCAAATAGTGATCAGTGGTATCAACATATCCCAGAAAGAGTATTAGAAAATGAAATTTTCAACTCAGACGGATCACCACTTTGAGCACAATAAACCTGATATAGTAATACACGATAAAACTAACAGATATCATAGATGTTGCATGCCCATTCGATACAAGGGTAAAGATGAAAGAGCTCGAGAAGATTGAACGATATCAGGACTTGAAAAGAAAAAAGAAATTGGTAAAATCTGGAAATGCAGAAAAGTATCTGTGGTTCCAATCGTGATTGGGGCATTGGGTACATTGAACAAGGATTTTAGCCCATGGGCAGCAAAATAGAAGTGGAAGACAAGGCTGACATGATGCAAAAAGCTTGTGTGTTGGGAACGGCAAAGATTATAAGGAACATTATAAATATCTAAGGTCATGGGAATTCACTCGATATTTAGCTGAACAACAAACCACCAATGACAATGATATGGTGTGCGAAAAAACAATAATAATAATAACAATAATAGTTACAGCGATGAACACACGGGCAGTAGTCAAGTTTAGATATGGGGCTGGAATCCTGGACTGGAAAGGAGGTGAACTGAAAAGCTTTGACAGAACAAAATAAAGGACAATGACAATATATGGTGCGTTTCATCCAAAGAGTGATGTGGACAGAGTGTACTTGAAGAGGCATGAAGGAGGTAGAGGTTTGATAGGCATAGAGCACTGTGTTAGAGGAGAGGAAAATAGCTTAGGCTTGTACGTAATGAATTTTGCAGAAAAGTTAATTCAGGGGGTTTGCACATCAGGGACGATTGAGGCAGAAAGTACCACCAGAGTGAATTCAAACGAAAGAAGGCTCAGAAGCTTAAAGACAAGTGGAAGGGGAAGAGGATGTATGGACAGTTGATCAAGGAAATGCCAGAGAAGGTAGATAAGGGCAGAGCCTGGAATTAGTTAGTCAGAAGTGATTTGAAAGTTGAAACAGAGGCGTTGTTATGTGCTGCACAGGAACAGGCGATCAGAAAAAAATTATGTAAAACACCACATTGCTAAGAGTATTGACAATCCTCTTTGTAGGATGTGTGGAAGAGAGGAGATAGTGTGCAGCACATAATAAGTGAATGTGAGAAATTATCTCAGAAAGAATACGAGAGATGCCATGATAATGTAGCAAAGAAAGTTCACTGGGAACTGTGTAAGAAAAATGCATTAGAACAAAAGGAAATATGGTATAAACATAACCCAGAAGGAGCAACAGAGAATGAAAGTGTAAAATTTTTGTAGGATATAAATACACAATGTGATAATGTGATAGAGGCAAGGAGGCCAGACATTCTGATAATTGATAAGAAGGAAAAGGCTGTTATTGCAGTGGCCGCCGATGGAAGAGTAAATGAAAAGGAAAGAGAAAAGGTGGAGAAATACCTGGACTTGAGAAGGGAAATAGGAAGACTGTGGCGATTGAGAAAGGTGCAGGTTGTTCCTGTGGTTGTAGTTACCCTTGGAAATGTGACAAAAGAATTTGACAGATGGATTGAGAAATTTGGGGTACCCGGTGATGTCGGAGTTGTACAAAAGACTGCCTTGTTAGGAACTGCAAGAAAACTGAAGGACGTGTTAGAGATGTAAGAAAGAGATTTTCTGTTAGCCCCTGGTCATTTGTTATGACCCGCCTAACAGGAGTAACGACGTCAGTTCCAACAGCCAGAGCCTAATCCAAAACAAGCACAATAATAATAGTAATACGAATATTTAAGAGGATTAAGCTTCAACCAAAATTCAATGCTTGTCCTGAAAAACCAGCTAGAGTAGCGTCGCCCATTATGGCCGGTCGCCCATTATGGCCGGCTAACAAGAGAAATTAAATTTCAGGGGACTGACGACCAGAAATAAAATTGCAATTGCGCGGAAAATCTTCGCTGACATCTGTTTTATCATAATTGGATCTGCACTAAAGTTTCAGTTCATTTGCATTGAAACCCGATGAGATGGTTTGTGCATATCTCTAATTGATTCTTCAAGTATTGCAAATTTCATGATTCTATTTCCATTCCTTCCTTCTTTTTTGTTCGCTTGGCACCTTGCGGTTTGAAATTTTTCAAATATGCTTTGATTTTTCAGAAGTCCTGTATCTAGAGAGGAAATCTACAATAAAACCAAAGCAAAGTGACTTCTTATTCAGATTTAAGGTTATGAAGTCTCAGTGCTGCTAATTGCTATCTTCGTCATCCATTATGCCCATCAGTTTACCAGAGAAGTGTCCAATCGCTTCAAAATATTGAAATGTAAAATTTATTCAAAAAGACACCAATTTTGGTTTCAAACTTACTTACTGACATGGAAAATAATTGAAACCCAAAAAAGCAGCATTATATTAAGTCTATTTTCATTTTAGAAACTACGCCAAAACTCATCCATCCAATCACAAGAGATAAGTCAGGATTTAGAACAACTCAAAGCATTTGTTTCAATTGCCAAAACTCGAAGTTTAGGCTAATTCTTATTAATATTTTTGTGTTTAAAGTACGAAATGATAAACAAAGAACATTAATTAAAACTGTTTTTCTTAGTAAAACTTTTTACCGGAGAGTAGTGTTCATTGTTTCTCCTGCAGCCATAATGGGCGACGCTCGAAGAAAACGACGTTTTTACCACTTTCTTTAAAATCTTCTAAAATCAGCAGAAAGAGTTTACGTAAAAAGTCGATACTCTGTGATCTTTTTCTCCATTATTTGGTGATATAACCTGGCTACTTGGTTTATTCATTAATTGCTCCTTTTGGATCTAACTCGGAACTTCGCGACGACATGGGCATAATGGGCGACACCACTCTAGTAGAGCTAGTAGAGCCAGCAAGAAAGGGTTTGGGAATATAGCTTTCCTTGGAAACAGACCCTCATCGACTTTGCCAAATGTAGTGAAACAAGCAAGCCCCAAAAAGTAACTATACCAGAGTAGCCCCTGGGGGCAAGCAACGTCCTTTGAAAGAACAAAATATTCAATGAAACGGCACCAAATTCCAGGGTTACACGCATTTTTATGAGGAATACTCATTATGAAACTCAACTTTTAGAGCGCTTTTATTTTCACATTTTTCCAGTATCAATTACTCGGATGTTAGGGTACCTTAGTAATCTTTGAAAATTGAAAGTCTAAACAAATCTTCACTGAGAGACTAATTGAGATGGAATAGGCTTACCGTATCCAATAGGAAAATTCACTGCAATAAACATCAAGCAAGGTAAAAGAACTATGACATTCTTCAAGTTTATGAAGCTGCAGCAAGACATGCTCGGGAAATCTACGGAAGAAAGACGTTGTGAGTCAGTTGAGCTTTTCAATGACCGTAAACGCTCTATGAATCCCCGGGGGACTTATTTGATTTGATGAAAGAGAGGGGCTGATTAGTGGGAGGGGCCTTTAAAAAATCAATGACAACGATAAATATCATAGCTCTTTAGTTCTTGTGCCCCATATTTTGCGGATTTAACATGCAATATTGTGAGTCAAATCACGTGCTGTAGGAAACGTGCTAGTTTGTGTGTTAATTGATAATGGTGCTATCGTGCTTGCTGCAACCCCCACTTTGATTTTGTGAGATGTGAGGCTTCTCCCCGGGCATGGTATGCGAGGCCAATTGAGAAGTTACGTTGATTTTGGCTGTACGATGGGCCTCGCATTGCCCTGCGAGGGAAAGTCTCCCAGTTCCCAAAATCATGATGCAGCACACGATAGGACTATTTCAAGCAAGACAACAAGCAGAAGGCAAGATGAACCATGACCAAGGAATCTTTGAATGACTGCTGCATTCCTTACAGCGTGTGGTCAAACTCATATAGTCGACACAGTTTTATCCCAAACAATATCCAAATTAACATGCGAGCTTGTTTAGCTAAATAAATGGAAAATACTTGGCACCTTCTAGAATTTTATGTAATTTGGGGAGGGGGATTTATTCAACATTCTGGTTCAGAGGGGGGCTTATTTGATAGGATGCTTCATAGAGAGGGGGCTGAATAGAGCTTTTAAGGTGATATCAACAGTTTCCATAAAAAATGTTCGAATTTTAAAACTGAATTGCACGCATTTTTTTATAAGAAACAATAGATTTGTGCCATTATTGAGAGTTTCTCAAAATTATCAAATTTTGAGAACTCACAGTTTCTTTAGAGGCTAAACGATAGGCTGATAAACTGATAAACTTTGTTACAACGAGTATGTAGTGGTTATAATTTATTATTATTATTATTATTATTATTATTATTATGGTTCGTATTATTACGCTCAGTATTACACTGGTAGTTTTGTCCTTTCGATCTGGTTACAACTAGTAACCTCAGGTCTAAGGGTTTTATGCACTTATTATTATTATCTTTTATAAAAGCTACTTCAAGCCACTAATTAAGACTACCAAAGTTTGTTAGCCTATTGATTTTACAGTGTACACGACATATACAGTCTGAGTTCCAAATGTTCATTCCGGTTGCACCACTCCCGACAGTACTTTCCTCATAATTGATTCACTGTCCATTAGCACTGTCTTCTGCATTTCCTTCACTATTCTTTCAGTCTCGGTTTCAGCTTCTATCATTTTTTGAACATTTTTCCACAATTTTCCAATTCCTCCACCCAAACATCCAACGACTAATGGGACAAATTCCACTTTGTAGCCTACACGATTTTCCCTTGTTTCAAAGGCTAGCTGCTGATATTTATCCAATTTCTCCGTCACCTTTGCTTCGATGTTATTTTCTTGTGGGCATGCCATGTCACAAATCCATATTCTTTTTGTCTCCTTATCTTCAAGTGTTAGGTCTGGCCTTCTTGTCGAACTGCTTTGTCTCAGTTTGTACTCAAAGTCCCATACTAATTTCCCTTTCATATTCTCAAATACTTTTCCTTTCTCCCACTTCTCTTTGTACCACACTATGTTTTCATCGATTATTTCATACCTCTTTGCCCATGCAACAGCTAGAACCATCAACGCTTTGTTGTGACGTTGTAAATACTCTTTGCCAGCTAACATTTGGCACCCGGCTAACAAGTGATGAACTATCTCTCTAAACGACCCACATAGTCTGCACATGTCTCCTCCATCTGCTATTCCCCTTGAAACTTTCCATGATTTCGTTTCAACCATCTGTTCTTGTAAATTCACTATTGCTGCCGTTTTCCTAGGATCCAAGTTACATTCTAACCACATATGACACTCTGTTTCCTGCTTGCTGTACGTCTCGCTTTGAAATTGCTTTTGTTTATATTTCTCAATTAATAACATTTCGTTTCCTTTCCTCAAAACATCCTTGATCTTCTTCCAACTTTTCCTCCAGTTTCCAATTTGCAGTTCTCCATCTAGTTCTATACCTTCATCTTTAAATTTCAATGCGTGTCCAATCTCATTTATCATTTCCTCGGCTGCAGTTTTCAGCGAGTTGTATTCTTTCAACTTTTCCTGCTTCCATGCAACTTTTATCCATCTGCTTTCTGATGCCGCCATATAGCAAGCTACCCTGATCTTAGTTTCTGTGTAAACAACTCTTAGAGATTTTAATCCTCGTCCTCCGACTCTTCTTTTTAGATATAATCTCTCTTCACTTGACTGTCTTCCTAACATGTTGTTACTTCTGAGCTCTCGTTTTATCATCTGGTCTAGTTCCTCAAGCTCTCCTTTTGAAAAGTTACATACATTCATTACGTATGCTGCTACAGGCATCACCTTATTGTTAATTGCCCGAATCAAGTTCTTATCATAAAGCTCCGCATTCAGCAATGTTCTTAATCTATTCTGCATCTCGGCTTTAACCCTTATTAACACTTCCTTAACTTTGATTCTTTCTGCTTGCTCTACTCCCAGAAATTTGTAGGTATCATTCTCATCGGGGTCTAATGCCCTCATTCTTTCCTCTAGAACATTTAGTCCTTCACCTTTAACCATCCTTCCATGCTCGAATACTATTTCTGCACACTTTGATATTCCATAGCAAGCACCTGTGTCATGACTCGCTTGGACCAACATTTCATTCACTGCTACCAGTTGTTGATGACTCTCTTGATATACCTTCAGATCATCTATGAAGAGACTATGAGTTCTATTTACTTCTCTTTCTCCTGGCGGACCCATCCTGTATCCTCTTGTTTGGGACAGTAAGATGCATACCGGTATCTCTGTTAAACAGAAGCCAACTGGCGAGTAACTGTCTCTTTGTAAGAAACCACAAGAAATGTTTATCCATCTGCTGACACACTTTTTATTGTCGTCCCACACTTCTAACCTTGTCTTCCATCTTTTCATGAGCTCTTATTATTATTATTATTATTATTATTATGAAGATTTTAATCGAAACGTTTTTTAAAATAACAGTGTTTTTTATATATTTTATTTTCTGTTGTTTTTTGATGGTGCTTTTAGTTTAATTTATTATTATTATTATTATTATTATTATTATTATTATTATTATTACTATTATTATTATTATTATTATTATTATTATTATTATTATTATTATTATATTTTCTGCTTTAAGCACTGGCAGTTCTCATCGCCGAATTTACATCCCAAGGGAGCGGGTCACAACCCATGACCAAGGGTCCCTTGGGGTCATTCTCTTTTAGTACTCAAGTACTTTTCTCAATATCCTGGCTGTTCCTAATAGCGTCGTCTTCTGTAGGATTGCTGTATTTATTGTGATGTCCAGTTTTTCCAGCCATTCATCCAGTTTCTTGGTTACACTTCCAAGTGCACCGACAATCACAGGTACTACTATCACACTTCTCATGTTCCAAATCCTCTTGATTTCCCTTTTCAAATCTTGATATTTATCCACTTTCTCTTTTTCCTTGTCACTAGTCCTACTATCACCTGAATATGAGAGAATGTGAATGTGAATGTGAACGTGAATATGAGAGAGATGGAGATCACAGTAGAGATGGTTAAAAAACAGAGTAGAAAGATCCCTAATTGGAAGGCTCCAGGAAGAGACGGTGTCCCAGGCTATTGGATCAAGCAACTGTCATCATTGCACGAAAGAATAGCAAATCAGCTGAATGAAATCATATGTGGCGCAAACCGGCTACCTGAGTGAATGACATATGGGAGGACTGTTCTATGTCAGAAGGATCCTGCTAAGGGCAGAGCAGTTGACAATTATCGACCCATATCCTGCCTACCCTTAATGTGGAAGTTACTCACGGGCATGATTGCAGAAGAGATATATGGTTTCTTGGAAAGGGAGAAAATATTACCAGATGAACAGAAGGGTTGTCGAAAGGGGAGTCGTGGAACAAAGGACCAACTATTGATAGACAAAACTGTGCTGAAAGATTGTAAAAGGAGAAAGACTAATCTAGCTATGGCGTGGATTGACTACAAAAAGGCATACGACATGGTTCCCCATAGCTGGATTATAGAGTGCCTGGAAACATTCGGGATAGCAGAGAATGTTAGAACATTCATGAGTGACAGTATGCGATCATGGAAGCTAGAATTAACATCGGCTGGTGAAAGGTTGGGAGATGTGCATATTCAGAGAGGAATTTTCCAGGGGGACAGCCTATCTCCACTACTGTTTGTGTTATGTCTGATTCCACTGACATTGATTTTGAGGAAAGTAGCAGCTTTTTATGAATGGGGTGACAAGGAATTCAGAGTCAATCATCTATTATTCATGGATGATCTCAAATTGTTTGCAAAGAATCAGGACCAAATAGATTCACTAGTACAAACTGTACATCTCTTCAGCGAAGACATCGGGATGCAATTCGGTTTAAAAAAGTGTGGAGTGCTGGTCATGAAGAGAGGAAAAGTTGTGAACCAAAATGGTATTGCGCTTCCGAATGGGCAAATTATGAAAGAAATCGATGAAAATGGATACAAGTATCTGGGTATTGTGGAAATGGATAAGATCAAAGAAACGGACATGAAAGACAAGTTTGCAAGCGAATATAAAAGGAGGTTGAAATTGGTTTCAAAATCGAAATTGAATGGCAGGAATAAGATCTTGGCAATTAACACGTGGGCTGTATCAGTATTGAGATATGGAGCAGGTATCCTGAAATGGACAAAGGATGAATTAAAGAAAATGGATAGGAAATCGAGGAAGATCATGACAATACATGGTGCATTTCACCCTAAGAGTGATACAGACAGGTTATATTTGACTAGAGAGAAAGGGGGACGTGGACTGATTAGCTGCGAGGATTGCGTTAGAAGTGAGGAGAATAATTTGGGGTGGTATGTCAGGAATTCTGTTGAGTCATTGATTCGAGGTGTTAGGCTTGCTAAAGTGATAGACACTGAATATGTTGTCAGTAAGGATGAGTTCAAAAGGATATGGATGAATGAGAAAGAACAAGGATGGAAGGAAAAAAGAATGTATGGTCAGTTTGTTAGAGAGATGCCGGAATCAATCGATGCAAAGGAGACATGGAAGTGGCTGAGAAAAGCTGATCTAAAGATACAAACGGAGTCACTTTTGTGTGCAGCACAAGAACAGGCCCTCCGAACAAATTATGTTAAACACCATATTGACAAATCAGCAGAGTCACCACTTTGTAGGATGTGCGAAGAGAAAGGCGAAACTGTACATCACATTGTCAGTGAGTGCAAGAAGTTGGCACAGAAAGAATATAAACGAAGACACGACAATGTTGCGTGAATGGTGCATTGGCATTTATGCAAGAAATATGATCTAGAACGGGCAGACAACTGGTATGAGCATTCCCCTGACGGTGTAGTTGAAACTGACGAGGTAAAGCTACCATGGGATGTGAACATTCAATGTGATCATGTAATCGAGGCAAGGAGACCGGACATAGTTGTTGTGAATAAAGGTGAAAGAAAATGCACTATAATTGACATTGCTGTGCCAGGTGATAGTAGGATTATTATTATTATTATTATTATTATTATTATTATTATTATTATTATTATTATTATTATTATTATTATTATTATTATTATTATTATTATTATTATTATTATTATTATTATTATTATTATTATTATTATTATTATTATTAATTAAACTTAAAATAAATAGATAAAAACACAACTGTTAAAACCAGACGTTCCGATTATAAAAATCTTCCTCAGTGCTTTTCATTCTGAACAGCCAAGTATTTATAGGTAAAAACTCACATAAACGTAAATAACAAGCCTCCAGGGTATTACGTGAAATTAGAATCGCTATAATTTTTATAAAAACCTTATTGTGTGCTGAAACGTATGCATGGCACTTTAAAAACAAAAAGAAATGTTGCTGTTTATCAAAGGGTGTTTTTTAGCTTCGGTCTTTTTGAATTTGACAAGGGATTAAAATCCACGTTGCTAAAGTCCAAGACACCGGACCAAGGGAGGCTCCAAAATACCCTCCAAGGATTTGCTTAACCCTATCCAGACTAGGGGGGGGCACAAAGTGCCCCCCCCCCTAGTAAACTTTTTCACACAGCTCATCGAGTATCTCTTCAATAGTCTAGCTTTTTTGTGACTTTTAGTTTCTATCTATGAGACATCTTTTCATGTCTATTTCAAAAAATTTTGACACTGATTCCGGGGGTCAACACATGACTTTGAATTGAGTGCTCCGCAAAAAAATTACCGTTTAAGTCATAGCTTTGGGACCACTGGCTCTATGACAATGAGACAAACATTTTTGAGCTCGTCTTGAAATAAGCTTTCATTTGATATATAGTTTATTGATTTTGATGACGTCATCAACAATTGGTTGTTGCGCATGCGTACTGACGAAAAACCATGTTATGGTTCATTTTTAGAAAAACGAGTGACATAATATGATGCAGCAGGTATTTTTATGTATATTTAGCATTTTTTGCTATTTCTAAAAGTAATTTATAATCAATTTTAGACAAAAATCGCTCTTTTTTTCGTATAAAATAAATAAATGCTGACATCAGCAAAAATATTAGCGTTACAAAGCAAAAATTTCAAAATAAGAATTACAAGGATATAATCCCTCTATGTTTCAAGTATCACATCGATATGTTTTATCAATTTGGAGATACAACGTGACAAAGTACATGTGGTTTTACACCCAAATTAGCAACATTTGCTGACGTCAGCACTTAATCAGGTGACATGAACAAAAACGAATCACATCATCTTGTTTGCCTTATCATGTTTGTTACTTGTGCCAAGTTTCAAGTCTCTAGCACTTATGATTCTATGAAAAACCAGGGGGGGCACTTTGTGCCCCCCCCTAGTCTCCCCAAAGTTTCAAAAAGCCTAGTCTGGATAGGGTTAAATTGCTAAATCTTGGATGGCTTGACAGGGGATTTCACCCTGCCACCACGTGCATTATACACGAAGTATGTTTCATTTCACTTCATTTTTTCATTTTATCATTCTTTAAAGTTGGTTATTTACAATAGTTATCAGCATAATATATACATCAACTAATTTAAACCAACTACAACTAAAAATAATTACATAATATAAATTATAATACAATATCCTATTTACAACATACCGGGTGCGCCAAAATAAACTATGCACATTTGGCAGGCCATGATAAATCGTACACAAGACCGATTTTGAAGATTTATGACTTGATCTTTAGCAGAAGGCCTGAATTAGATTCTAGGATTTTTTGCAAATTTTTCTGTTTTCAGGTTTTAGAGCTACAAGCGAGTTTCTTAAAATTTTTGTTTTCGAAAACACTGAAAACGACCAAAAAACGTCGATCAAGCTTTCTAAAGAATCGACATGAATGGACAAAGAGAAAACTTTTTTGTGATGATTTGGGATTTAGAAATCGACTAATTGTAAGCTGCTGTACGAGAGTTTGTACTATCTTGTAAGAAATGTAATAATATTTTCAAGAATATAAAGAAATTTCTTTTCTTTTGTAATGTCATTGAATTTATGCTTTGCTGCAGGCTGTGTTCCTGCATCAAGAGGGTTAAAAGACAAGCCAGGAAGAGTCATGGGACCAGCAAGCATGGAGTTTTGTTATATTTTTGATTTGTGACGGCTTATGGGGCGGCACTTAACACTCGTGCAGAAGTTTACAATGATCAATTTACAAGTCCCCAAATCACGCTGAAAATATTTTCTCTTTGTCCATGCATGATGAGTCTTTAGAATATTTGATCAACGTTTTCTATCGTTTTCAGTGTTTTCGAAAACGAAAATTTTAAGATACTCGCCTGTAGCTCTAAAAATTGAAAATGGAAAAATTTGCAAAAAAATCTTAGAATCTAATTCAGGCTTTCTGCTAAAGAGTAAGTGATATAATCGGTCCAGTGTACGATTTATCGTGGCCTGCCAAAAGTGCATAGTTTATTTTGGCCCACCCGGTAGTTTACAGCTGCAGTTTGCCCCATTTTCATTTTCATTTTTTCATTTTAAATTATTTATACACAAAAACCCTTCAGCTAACAAACGCAATACGTAAATAAGAAAATAAATATCCTAATTACATTAATATAGTCTATATACAGTTAAAGCAAAATTATGTACAGTAATCTATGTAGTAGCAGCTGCTCTTCCAGGGCGTCGTGTTTTAGTTTGTGTTCAGCTCATATAATAACGTTTCAATTGTTTTTTGAATCTACTAAGTGTAGGGAGCTCTCTGATATTGATGGGTATATTGTTCCAAGTTTTCAGAGCCGAATAGTGAAAGCCTTTCTTGACATATTCAAGATTATTTCTTGGGATTTGTAGGTCCCTGCAATTCCTTGTTCTGTAGTTGGAATGCTGGGCCCTATGATGGTATTTACCCCAAAGGCTTTCGGGACATTGCCTGTTGATTATTTTATATGTCATAACTGATCGATCAGAGTTTATTAGTTGTTCAACGGTCAACCAATTATGAGACCAATTGTCTTTTAGTCTGGCCTTATCAATAATCGAACGGGCTCTGTCCTGCAGACGTTGGAGGGTATTCAATTTTGATTTAGGAAGACTCCCCCAAATAACATTGGCGTATCGCAGATGGCTTTCTACAAGTGCACGGTACACATGCTCCAGCTGGGATTGGGAAATGAGATTTTTCAATTTTTTTAGTGACTTAAGACCGCCACTAATCTTCCCTTTCACTTTGTTGAATTGTTCATCCCAGTTTAGCCCTTCATCCACAATAACCCCCAGTGATTTAGTCTTCACCACACGCTTAATTTCTGAATTGTTAAGATTCAGTGGTTCTGAGATTTCAACCTTATTTGTCCTCCGTGGATGGCCAATGATCATGTATTCAGTTTTTTTCGGGTTGGCACTTAACTTGTTTATCCGCATCCATTCCGAGATGTTTCTTAATTCTTTGTGGGCATTTGTAATTAGATCATCGACGTTACTAGATGTTAATGTAACATGTGTGTCATCTGCATACATACTAGCCCTAGATAATTCTAAGCATTTTTCAAAGTCATTAAGGTAGATTATAAATAGGAGTGGTCCCAAGCAGGATCCTTGAGGTACACCACATGTTACCAATCTAGCCCCCGACTGTTGTCCATTAACTGAGCAGAAATGTTTTCTACCACTTAAGAAGGACGTGAACCATTCTCCTGAACTTGCCCTGATACCGAGTGCACCTAACTTTTTTATCAGTATTGTACGATCTACGGTATCAAACGCCTTTTTAAATCAAGAAATATGGCCAAATTGAGCTGTTTTTTATCCATATTGTCATACCAGCAATCAGTACCGTTTATCAAGGATGTTACAGTGGAATACCGTTTTCGAAAAGCAGATTGATTTGGTGTCAATACTTTGTTAGTTATGAGATAATCAATGAGCTGATCGTGAACTATTCTTTCCAACATCCTAGAAAAAACTGAGATGACCGAGATCGGCCTATAATTGTTCCCATCCCTTTTTGAACCTGCTTTAAAAATTGGTGTGACTCTTGCTAATTTCCAGATATCTGGGAAGACACCATACTTCAATGACGAGTTGAAAACCATGGTTAGTGGCTTCCAAATGAAGTCTGCTGCATCTTTAATTAGCAATCAGGCCCGTAGGAAGCGGGGGGGGGGGGCAGGGGGGGCTCAAGCCCCCCAATAATGTTCTAAAACAATGGTGCTACGTCACATGACTTAACTAGATGTATTGTTCTCTATTGTTTTGAGAACAATTGCCCCCCCCCAATCCGAAGCTTTTTCCTACGGCCCTGATTAGCATAGTGGAGATCTTGTCTGGGCCTGGTGCTTTGCCATTTTTCAGTTGCTTTATGGCGTTCAGCACATATGTTTCATCAATGGGTACAAATGTCATTTTGTTCTGTTGAATTTTGATATGCTTGAGAGAATCATCATCAGGCCTAGACTCTAACTTGCTAGCAAGTTTCGGTCCTATGGTGGTAAAATGATGATTAAGTACTTCTGCTATATCCTTTTCTTTAGTAATTGTTTTCCCCTCAACATCTTAGCTCGAAATTTCTGTTGAAGGAGCTGCTTTGTCCAGTACCTTATTAATAACCTGCCACATTCTTTTTGGATCTCCCTTGTTTTCTTCAATTAACCCAAGATAATGCGATTGTACTGCATCTCGAATTTTATGTGTTACTTTGTTACGGAGATGCTTATATGTGTTCCACTTTTCAGGAGATGTTTTCGTCGCTTTCTTAGCTGCATCCCTCTCTTTCATTAGTTTCATAATGTCTGGGGTTATCCAAGGAGTAGAAGTGTTACCTACTCTCCTCCTTTTCAGGGGTGCATGGATATCTAGAACCGACTCAAACCCTAACCCTAACCCTAACCCTAACCCTAAGCTTCCATGTTTTTATTTTCCTTTTGAAAGCTGCCACTTGTTCACATGTTTTAATATCGTCACTTCCCACTAGAAAAAAACAGCGAAATTCCGCCGGGTTTTCCGCCGGAATTCCTGTGAATTCCACCAGGAAAAATTTTGAATTCCGCCGGAATCCCAGTGGAAGTCCACCAGCTTCCCGGTGGAATCCCGGCAAAATTCCTCCGGTAAATATGTTCAAACGAGCCGAAATTTTCCACCAAAATCCCGGTCAAAGTCCGGCTTAATCTGGCACAATTTCAGCGGAATTCCGCCGGTATTTTAGCGGTATCAATCCGGAAATTTTACTGAAAAATGCCGTAATACATCTGGGATTATCCCGGGAATCTGAAAGAATTCCGGTAGAATTCCACCAGAAGCTCGGCGTATTTCCGTTGTTATGCCGTCCAAACTCCGGCGGTATTCCTGCGGAATTCCACCAAATTCCTGGCAAAATCCTGGAGGAATTTTTCCAGTAAGTTTGTTAAGATTTCATTATGACAAAGAGCCTGACTCATTTTTTTGCGGAAGCCACTATGAATAAAAGATAGAAAACGCATACTTCGTGCATCCAATGTTAGACTTACAAAAATAGACAGAGTCTCATCAAATGAAAGAGCAACATGAGATGTGGACATCTTTTATCAAGTATTGCCTTTTGACCCACGAAAACCCTGGAAATGTGTTACCGCTTTGACAAATGATAGGCAGGGAGGCCTGAAAAATCCAGGAAGAGGCAAGAAAAACCCTGGAAATCTCAGGAAGGAAGAAAGGAAGGGAGGCAAGAAAAAAACCCAATCAATCCCTGGAATGGATAAGCACGATGTTCGAGCCCTACCGAAATCTCATTCGATTTATTAGCGTCACTGTTTCTGCGATCCCAGTGCTTGGGGCTAAAAACCGGTGAGCAAAACTGCACCTGCACTAAAGGTTAACAGTGCGGCCGAATTAAGTTCAATTGGTTGCTAAAAATCAAATTGCTCAAATTGCTTGGTCGCCAGAAATGGACTCTTCCTCTATGACGAGCGTTGGAGTTATGAAACCTTGCTTGCTTCTCATCTTTGGGGTGAACCAGAAATTAGGGCCTACTCATGTCCTCTGCTAGCAGTTGTTGTCTATACAATTTTAAGCCTCAACTTAGCTTTTTGAAACACATGTCAGACTTACCGAATGACGCTCTCGTCTTGCTTTCCTTATGTTAGTATGTTTTGATGTATCTTAGTTTTCCTCTGCACACTTCAGGATCACAAGTTAGGCTTAGATATTCCACTAAAGCAAATGTGCCTTGAAACTAATTCTCCATATTCAGTATCCAAGTTTCCTAATTTCTTGACCTTTTTCCAAACAACAACTCCATCGTGTGGTTCAACCGTCAAGTTAAAATCACAACAACAAAATTTTTTATCTGTTACCGCCACATTTCAAATCCAGCCAATGAAGGCAGTTTTCTTTGCGCATGGGGAAAACGCCTTTTCTTACGTAAAACATAAAGATATATTCCTTTCACTCTCTCTGTGATAAGTAATAAAAGGGGATCGCACCTTTAAACGCTCTTGTGAGAATATATTCCTTTCACTCTTTGTAATCTATGATAATAGGGGCTCCTGTGAGAATCTCTCCAGCCTTGAATGCTGCCGCTGAAAGTTACTCAAAATTATCAGATTTTGAGTACTTGAAGGTTTCTTCCGAGTTCTGTACGAGTTCCTAATCATTCATGGTGATCTACCGCCTTTGTGGACATACGTAAAGCGATTCAAAAAAACTTTGTTGTGGAATTCCTAAAGAAATATTTTCTTGTCCTTTTCAATGTATTTACCCAGTAGTACCTTGGTAACACCACAGGAGTACCACAAGAGTGCGAGAAACACTGAAAATAATCCCTTTTACTAAAATAAAGTTGTATGATATGTTTTTGGAATTTTCTTTTTCATTTCATTTCAATGTTTTTGTTTTTTTGTAAGATTTTATAATCCACCGGTATTCCACCGGATTCCGATTCACCAAAATGTTCCGGCGGAATTCCACTGGTACTCAATTGAAGTCCCGGCGGAATTCCGGTGGACCCGTTATGACCGCTGTTATACCAGTTGAATTCCGCAACCGGACCTGCTTTCCGGTGGAATTCCACCGGACCTCCGGAACGATTTTCTAATGGGTTAGTGCATTCCAAAGGATGCTGCCTCTGACGGTTACAGAGTGTAATCCAAAAGTGGTTGTTTTTATTTGAGGCAATATTATCAAATTTTTGATCCTAAGGTTGTATCCCACTTGCTTAGTACTGAAAAAATCCCACAGGTATGATGGATTCAACGAATTCAGAGTTTTGAATACTTCTAACATCAGTTTTTGGAGATTTTTGACGTGGATTGTTGTATCTGCCTCTCTCCTTAGACACATATCAAACGATGCATCATAATCCTTATGGAGCACCCTTAGTGCACGTCTATGTGTTCTATTAATCTCTTTGTTTGCAGCTTTAGAAGAGAACATCCAAATCAAAGGGCAATAATTGTCAGAAAGCACGCCCATTCGTCCGATGTCCCGGACCAAATCTTATCAAATACATCGATAAAATTTAAGCAATACCGCAGGCAAACACATCCAGCTCAACGTCCGCTGCCCTTTCGTTCAAACCATTTGGTATGAAAGTCCCCAATTTATATTGCCAAAACAACTCTTTACGCCTGACCGAAAATACATCGTAAGCCCCATCTATGATTTTTACAATAACTGAAAATTTACCCGGGTGACCCTCGCCGAAAAAATGAGCAAAACAGTTTGCCTGCGGGACTGGCTTACCTCTGTCAAGACTGCCGTCATTGTATTTGCGGGTATAAGTGCGAAAATAGGACTTGTACACATTGAACCTTTGTCGAAACTTTGCGAAAGCGTGCGAGGCGGGGGGGGCCGGGGGGGGGCTGCAGCCCCCCAACTTTAGAAAAGTTATCGAAAATGAGCCCTAATCGGGCAAAAAAAATGCCCCCAGTTGGGCAAAAATTATGCTAAACAAAGGACTTTGTGTTGGGCAGCCCCCCTAGATTTTTTCTTCCCGTACGCTTATGAAACTTCGTCTTAGTACTGCCAACATATTTTTTTGTTGCAGATATTACATTGCAACAGGTAAACCACATTTTGCGAGTTGCAATTGTATGCCCCGGAAAAGTTAGTGAAAGATCGAGATTCATCAAAATTGCCGAAAGTATCCCCCTCCACGACAATGGGGCAGATTTGACAGCTCCTTCTACCGTTGCCTCTAAAAGTACCCTTCTCCATCTGTTCCTCTACCAACGGCTTAAGTTTTGCCTTTACCAAAGTGTCCTTAAGACTTTTTGCCCTCCGAAAAGCTATAAATATTTTATTCTGAAAGAGCTTCCGATGCTCATCATTTACAAACAATGTATTTGAACAATTATGCAAAATTTCGTGGACCTTAAAAAATGCGGGGTGGTAGGTTAACACCAGAGGTATGCGAGAGTCATCGTCATGTTTTTGAGAACGATCCAAAAGACTCTACGATCCAACCCTTTAACCCTGTTGACCTGAATATCAATTTCCCCCTTACTATACCCCCTGTCCAAAAGGTGTGTCTCCAGCTCTCCTAGGCGGTTTGCAAAGAACGTTTCTTCTGAACAATTACGACGGAGGTGGAGAGCTTGCCCATCAGAAGTTGCGCCAGGGAAGAAATGCTAGGGGGGCAAATACTGTCAGAGTGCCGACAGTGAGAAATTTTTTATGAACGCGTTCAATTCTAGTTCACTGACATGACAACCCAGCAAAGAAAACTGGACGTGCAGGTTATGAAAATGCCGACAGTGCGTAGAAATTGTCGAAAATTTAAGTGCCGATGGGGGGCTGAATGAAATTTTGGGGGGCTCCTGCCCCCAAGCCCCCCCCCCCCCCGCTGGCGCCATCTCTGTTGCCTATATGGTATGCCCCTCTTCGTGTGACTTGGATGGCATGAGGAATGATGGAGAAGTTGATGTGTATCAGTCGGTTTCGTGTACAGATCACAATTTGATTACCATCACCATCAGATTGAACACCATTTTTCCAAGACAAACTCTCAGTAATATTTTCTGGCTTTTGAGAGTCTTATAGTACGCAACATGCACTGATTAGGGTATTGGAATTATGGAGAAGATGCTTAGACTCATCAGGAATCGTAGGAACGATACTAATGGACCTATCTAAAGCCTATGACTGTCTGCCTCATGACCTCCTTATAGCGAAATTAGAGGCATATGGATTTGATAATGACAGCCTTCAGCTCATATGTAGTTACCTAGAAAGCCGATATCAGAGGGTAAAGATTGGTTCATGTAAGAGTACACGACGAAAAATAAAGATTGGTGTCCCACAAGGTTCTGTCTTGGGTCCATTATTTTTCAACATCTTTATAAACGACTTATTTCTCATGAGCCTAGAATCTGAGATATGCAATTTTGCTGATGACAATACCATATTTGCATGTGGTAATACTATACAAGAAATTGTGATCAAATTGGAAAATGACCTAGGTCTTCTATTAGACTGGTTCTCAAAAAATGGAATGATAGCAAATCCTGAAAAATTCCAGATTATGTTCCTTGGTCTAAGTGATCAAAGGTGCCTGCGCCTCAACATAGAAGGAAAAAAATTACCTGCTACAGACACGGTGAAACTCCTAGGGATACAGATTGATAACAAGCTAAAGTTAAATAAACACATACACGAACTTTGTTCAAAGGTTAATCAGAAAGTCAGCGCTTTTGCAAGGTTAAATACATATCTCTCTCCGGATCAAGCAACAAAAATCTGTGACACCATAATCCTTTCGAATTTCAATTACTGCCCCCTGGTGTGGCTTTTCTGTAGTGATGCTGCAAACGATGAAATAAACAGAGCACATAAACGTTGTCTGCGGGTACTCTACCAGGACTTTGAATCCTCTTTCCAGCTACTATTAAGCAGAGATAACAGCCAAACTATCCATGTTAAAAATCTCCAGAAATTAATGACTGAAATCTACAAGTCAGTCAAAAAACTGAACCCCTCATATTTATGGGAATTTCATGAAAGGAAAGAAGTAACGTACGACCTAAGGACTAAAGATCTTTGTAAACTTCCAAAGATCAAAAAACGTTATGGCTCGGAGTCACTTTCCTTCAGAGGAAGTCTCCTCTGGAACACTCTTAGTGACAACATCAAGCAAAGTCCAACTCTTGCAGCATTTAAAAATCAAATAAAATCATGGACTGGTGACAAGTGTACCTGCAGGCTATGCTTATAATGTATTTTTTGTGTAGAAATATTTCAATACATTTGTTATATTACTAGGTAGTTTACTTTTAGTTGGAATGAATTAGTACTCTGTACTAGGTTAAAGCCAACTCTAAATAATGTTTATGATGATGATGAGATCAGTAACAATCCTGTCACCTTTTCTAATTACCTGAACATCCAGAAAACTTATTGTCTCTTTAGAGTATTCTGCTGTGAGCTTAATGGAGTGGTGTGCTGAATTGAGGAAATCAATGAATTTTAACAACTTTTCGTCCCCGTGTGTCCAAACCAAGAAGACGTCATCGATGTAGCGCCACCATAGCCAAGGTTTTTATGTTGATCAAGGAGTTTTTGTTCCAAAGCCGCAAGAAATAGAATAGCGTATGATGGTGCACATTTTGTTCCTATAGCTGTACCCCTAACTTGCTGGAAAAACTCCCCGTTAAACTCAAAAAAGTTGTTTTTAGCACCAATTTCGTCAATTCAACTAAACTATCTGTAGAAACCGACTGATCCTCTCTGGAATTAAGTGCGTCGCGTATGGATTCTAATCCCTCGTCATGTGGTATGCTTGATACAAACCAACTACATCTACTGTACATAAAATCAGGGACCGCGGAGCCGGGGGGGCTGGGGGGGCTTTAGCCCCCCAATATTTTTCAAGATAAAGTTTTTGATTTTTGATTTTTTTGAGTACCGGTTCGTTTTGAAATAGGTACGGCATCAGGGAGTTTCCTCAAACAGAACAGGAGAATTTACTTTGAGGCATTGGATCTCATTGTTGAGGCAATCAATGAGAGGTTCAACCAGCCCAGCTTTAGTTTTTCAAAAAACCTTTAATCGCTTCTGGTTAACTTCGTTAATGCAAGCGATGTTTCGTCTCAAATGAAATACTTCGAGGAAAATTATGCCAACGACATAAAAATTTCACTATTGTTACCACAAGTTGAAATATTTAAAACTTTCAGTAAAAGATGTAAGGATAGATTGCTTTCATGATATCTGGATGTTTTTTAAAACCAATTCCAGTTGCTCAAAGATTGCTAATTAGTGAAATTGTCCAAATTTGTAAACTGCCAAGCGATCATTCTCTTTAGCTAGGCGTCTAAAGACTTGGCTTTGCTCAAGAATGTACCAAAAAAAAGGTTCAACAATTTAGCAATTCTTCATAATCACAAACAAAGGACACACAGAATAAACAATATCGAAGTTGCAACTATTTTCATCAATAGAAACAAGAATAGGATACGAAATTTTGGGAAATTATATTTAAAATGTAGATTCATTGATGATACAAACTTACTCAGAATAAACAATGTTCGCGTTATTACGTTCTGTTGTGTTAAAATGTTTAACTCTGAATGTATAGCAGCGTTATGTTATGTTACCATATTATCTATTTCTTATAATGAAATAATTCCAAGAGATTTCTAACTTCGTCATAAGACTAAAGCATAGCGTTCCTTTGGGCATTTCCCTTTATACCAAAAAATTCTGCATGGTCCCCGAGCCTTCGCTATCAAATGTTAGACATACTATAAACTCCAAACTACTTTCCACGTTTATGGCGATTTACAGTAGGATTTAGTGATAAGCTACAAATGAATATCTTTTTCCGGGTGTTTCTTGGCATTAAAAGGGCGTTGGTCGCATTTATAGCCAAAGTAGAGGGCGTGGTCAAGAAAATTTTTCTAGGGGCTTCGCCCCCAGACCCCTCATGATTCTCCCTACTTTTTAGCCCCCCCCAATCGAAATTATGCTCCGCGGACCCTGCATAAAATAGCGTCCTGTGGAAGACCATCCATTTCATAAAGCTTCTGCAAAAAATGATTTGTATCTTTTATATAAGAATGTACTTTTTTAGCCAATGGTTGCAAGTTATGGTCCAAAAATTCCGAAATATTCTCCATAAAGTAACCTGAATTGGAGATGACAGGTCTTCCCGGGACACTATTCAATCTTTTATGGATTTTTGGCAAGAGATAG
This sequence comes from Aurelia coerulea, assembly GCA_039566865.1. Lineage (NCBI taxonomy): Eukaryota > Metazoa > Cnidaria > Scyphozoa > Semaeostomeae > Ulmaridae > Aurelia > Aurelia coerulea. The sequence continues at coordinate 26,005,551 of CM076943.1, read as the reverse complement.
AAGCGTCCTACCTTGGGGTTATCAACTGAAAAATACTCTAATGTTTTTTCATCAATATCCCCTCGTTCCCTAATAATGCCAATAGCGTCATCGATGATATTATAGACGTTCCGATGGATCGCTATCAAGTTTAAGGTATACGTTTGAATCCCCAAGCTGGTTTAGCGCTTCCAAAATATAGTCTTCCCTATCCCACACTACTGCCCCTGAACCCTTATCAGCCTCCTTGATAACGATCGAACGGTCTGCCTTCAGGTTATTTAGCGCTGATATTATTATTATTATTATTATTATTATTATTATTATTATTATTATTATTATTATTATTATTAATATTATTATTATTATTATTATTATTATTATTATTATTATTATTACTATTATTATTATGCTGCTTTTACACGGTATTGATCTAACAACCGGCCAATTGTCTGAATTATGTCTCTCATCGAACCACTCCCCGTGGTCTAGGATGGGAAGCATTTCTGTCCTTCTTCTTATTACTGTCCTTCTGTGCAGTACTCCTTTGTTCTTTACTTTGTATCGAGGACCTTCCGGATAATGCGCGCTGTTCCAAGAAGACATGTTTTTTGAAGAGCGTCAACCCCCAGGTGCAGGCCTACCTTGTCAAGGTTCTTTCTTAAATTATTTGTCACAGTTCCTAAAGCCCCTATGACGATTGGTAAGATCATGACTTTATCTACTTCTTTGTTCCAGCATTTCAAAATTTCGTATTTCAAGTCGTTGTAGTATTCTATCTTTTCTTGCTCTTTTTTCTTGATTCTGGTGTCAAACGGGCATGCAACATCAATTACGAGGCACAACTTCTGTTTCTTATTTAGGACCACAATATCTGGCTTGTTATGCTCTATTCTCTTTTCAGTTTGTATAGAAAAATCCCATAACAGCTTAACTTCATCGTTTTCAAGAACTTTCATCTTTGTTTCCACAAAATGCTCATAGTATTTCTCCGTGCATGCAAAACCAAATTTCTTGCAATAGTTCCAATGGATTATTGCGGCAATCTTATCATGTCTGCACTTCTTGTAATCATTTTGAGCTAACTTTGAGCATTCAGATACAATATGTGCTACAGTCTCGTCTCGTTCATCGCACATTCTGCATTTGGCTGAACAATCTTATTTATCTATCATTTTCTTGATCCAGTTTACCCGTAATGCCTGCTCCTGTGCTGCTAGTATTAATCCTTCTGTCTCTTTCTTTAATACCCCTTTCTGTAACCACAGCCAGCTATCCTTGTCGTCCCTAACCTCTTTTGTTTCTTTGAAAAACACTGAATGGAGCTTCTTTTCTTCAAAGTTTGCTTTCCGTTTTTTCATGATTTCCTGTTTTTTCCTTTTTGGTTTTACTGACTCTGTAAATAACCCATCCCTCACCACCTCCTTAAGTAACACTTCTTCTGTATGTTCCAGGTAATAGCCAAGACTTGTTTTCTCTAATTCTACAACCTCTTCAACACTCTTAAGTCCCCGCCCTCCTTCAGTCCTTTTCCAGTACAAACGGTCCACATCCGATTGGGGGTGCATGCTTCTGTGCATTGTAAACAACTTTCTGGTCTTTCTGTGTATATCCTTCAGTTCATCTTTTCTCCAATCAATGATTCCAGCCCCATATCGTATTAGTGACACTGCCCTTGAATTGATCGCTTGTATTATATTATTATTATTATTATTATTATTATTATTATTATTATTATTATTATTATTATTATTATTATTATTATTATTATTATTATTATTATAAAAACAAAAACTGTTGGATGTCGCAAAAACGTTTCGATATAAAATCTTCTTCAGTATAAAAACTTTACAAGGCAGCCGAGAATTTATAGACATTACGTTGTTTACACCTAAAATTATTTACATGACGATAATGCTATATTTACAATGAATCTATCTAAAAAACCTAATACCTTTACAACTGACAAACAATAGAATTTTTCCTGCTTTGCACCAATTAGCTATTTTTTTAGTGTCCTTTGTGACTTAGAGGAGAGATTGGGAGCTCTTAAACTCACACTGGTAACTTTGCGGCTCCCCCAAGAGACCCCTCCGAAAGATTCGCACACTGCTTAACTCTTTTTTTAGCAGTAGCTGAATCCCAGATGATTAAACAATGAACTTTTTTTGTTTTTGTTTTTATGTCCCTTGTGAATTCGAGAAAGAATTGGAAGCTCTTAAAACTCATACTGAATCCTTTGAGGCTACACTTGCAACTATGCAGCTCCCCCATGCGACTCCCCGAAGGATCCATACACCGCTTAACTCTTCTTTTAGCGATAGCTGAATCCCGCGCGAAGCCACAAAGGGCAAACACAAAACAGACGCCAGCATAACCTCTTGGGACAATCAGATGGAATGGTAGAATCTAAGCTGTTCCGCATGCAAAAACGTCCAATTCCACGTCTGCAGCTCTTTCATTGAGACCCTTTGGCGCAAAAGTTTCAAGTCGATATTGCCAAAACAACTCTTTCCTTCGAAGTGAAAAAACATCATCTGCCCCATCTATGATCTTAATCCCAACCCGAAAATTACCGTTGTGTGTCCATTTTCAAAAAAATGACTAAAGAAACTTGCTTGTGGAACAGGTTTCCCCTTATCAAGAGAATTTTCATTGTGTTTGCGTGCATATGTTCTAAAATAGGATTTATAAACATTAAACCTTTGCCGAAATTTTGTCTTAGTGCTACCGACATATTTTATGTTGCATGACTCGCACTGCAACAGATAAACCACATGATCAGAGTTGCAATCAAATCGCCCTGAGAAGTTTGTGAAAGACCTTGTGGAGTCAGAATTTTGAAATGAATCCCCCTCCCTGATCAAAGGGCAAATCTGACAACTCTTTCTACCATTACATCTGAAAGTGCCCTTTTCCGTCAACTCTTCATCGATACTTGGCAGCTTGGCGCGCACAAGTTTATCGTTCAAACTTTTTGCCCTCCTAAAGGTTACGAATATTTTGTCCTTAAAAATTTCCCTGTGTTCCTTGTTTACCAGCAACACATTTTGGTTTTAGCGAAGGATTTCATAAACTTTGTGCATGGCTGGGCGATAAGTTAGCACTAATGGTATTTTCATATCATCTTTTTCCTTGGGCCTGATATTATTATTATTATTATTATTATTATTATTATTATTATTATTATTATTATTATTATTATTATTATTATTATTATTATTACTGTATGACTTCATGTGCCTGCGCATATGATTTGAATTCATTCTTATGCTATGCAATCTCCCAAACGCACGTGTTTATCTCATACTTACAAAGTCTACAATGGTGACGAGTTAAAAGGAGAAAGAAGAGAAACGTAAGATGGCTGCAGCAAATAACATAAATCCTATGCCTGTCTTCGAACCAAAAAGTGATATTACAAACACAGGAGCTCGTTGGCTGGAGAGATTTCAAACTTATTTGCCTGCCGCAGACATCGCAGAACCAAAGAGACAACGAGCTTTGCTTTTGTATCAAGCAGAACCCGACGTTTATTGTTTTATGATATTTTCAAAACTCTACCTGATACAGGAGAGGAGAAAGACTATAAAAAAGCTGTGGATGCCTTAACTAAACACCTCGAGCCAGACAAAAATCAAATCTTCGAAATTTACAATTTTCGTCAGGCAACCCAAAAGACAGAGGAGACTATCGATGAATTTCACACGCGACTTCGCACATTTGCAAAACATTGCAAATTTCAAGACGAAGACTTTGAACTTAAGATGCAGAACGTGTGTAATGGAAAGTCAGCTCGACTTAGGAGAAGAGCCATACGAGAACCAGATTACAAGCTTACAGACATGCTGATCGATGGCAGAAAAGCTGAAATGAGCTCTGCTCTAGCGTCTGGTATGGAAGAAAGCTTCCAAGAGTTACACGTCAAAGAAATCCATACAGAAAATACCTGTTACAAATGTGGATTCAGTTGTCATCACAAAAACAAACCATGCCCAGCAAAACATGCAGTTTGCTCTTCATGTGGCCTCATTGGACATTTTGCAAAACTCTGTCGTAAGAAACAAGAAACGCCTCAGAGGAAACCCCTCCAAAGTAAAGAGCCGCACACGTCAACACGACCAAAGAAAGAGTCAAAATTTGTGAAGGGAATACGCAGACAGCGAAAAGCTCATGCCATTTCAAAGGATAAGGGTGATTTATCAAGCTCTTCTGATGATGAATATGCCTATGCAGGGGCAGGGACCGCGCGGCCATTGTGCTAGGGGGGCTAAAGCCCCCCCCCCACTTTTTTTAAAGATAGGTCTAACATCTTTCACAAATATAAAATTTTCAATATTTTCACACACGCAACTGCTGCATTTGCTGAGAGACCTTCTCAATGGCTAGATATCTCAAAACCTGACTTCATTCAAATATGAAGCAAGCAAATTTTATCAATCTAGCGATATTGAACTTTCATAAATGTAGAGATTCGACTCTCTAACTCGCTGATTCAGGTTTCTAAATGGCAGAGTTCACTCAAAGAGAACAACAATCTTCACGTTTTCTGCATCACTCAACAACAGCACTCTTACGTTCTACGTGTAAATTCGCAATCTTTCAAAATCTAAAGGCTTTGACTCATACAGTAACTTTATACTAACAAACAAGGAACTTCAGTTTTAACTAACCAATCAGGATTAAGAATAACAACTAGTCAAACCAATCAAATTCAAGGTGACCAAGCCATTAAGTATGCTAAGTACAATAGGTTGACGTTCTGTTAAGTCGTTAACTTGCAATAACCTGAGTCAGTTTCCTAGTCTCTTCTTCATACTGAGGCTCTTACGCATTCAAGCTGTTACTAACAATACAAAAGTAAAATTCCTTGACTCATAAAAGTGTCCGCTTGTACTGTAGAATAAATGAATGAACTAAATACTAAATACACGTGAACATAATAAGCGCGCATGGGGTTTCCCAACAATAAACAACGAGCAAACACGATGTCCCTCTTGGATATAGCTAACGATTTCGTTAAAAATTAGAATGGGCATCGCAACTTCGACACGTTTGCTCTGACAGATCTTGAGTAGTAATAGCTTTTATGAGAAGAAACGCTTTGCTGTTAATTTTGTTCGTTGTAACGATGTCTCTTTTCATAGTAATTGAAATCCTTTTTTGAACCAAACTGACGCTGTATGTAAATATGGACGTAAATAGTCAAGTCTTTTATTGAAAGGGCGTTTTCCGACGTTCTGAAGGGCGTGGTCTTAAAAAATTTTCCGGGGGCACGCCCCCGGACCCCCGTTCTGGCTCGCTTCGCTCGCCGCTCAGCCCCCCCCCACTTTGAGAACGCTGCGCGGTCCCTGTGCAGGGGATAGAGAAAATAAAGTTTCCACAAAAACACAACTGAAATTGAATGACTCGTTCGATTTAACATTTCTAGTGGACACGGTGGCAACCGTTAACATCATTGATTCCAAGACCTATGAAAGTTTGCAACATCAGACACAGCTAGAGCCAGCTAAGACCAAAATATTTGCATAAGGATCTTGGACACCACTTCCATTGGAAGGCTGTTTTAGTGTCATGATTAAGTCAAAATCGCGTAACACAGTTTCGCAATTTCATGTCGTCGAAGGATCTGGGGGTAATTTACTAAGTTGAAAAACTGCCCACAAACTGACGCTAATCCAGTTAGTACACAAAGTCGATGAAACGCAAATATCTGATTCAAAGAGTGAAATTACAGCTGATCACACAGAAGCCACAGAAAATAAAACAAATGTCCTTGCCAGACAGACGGAAATATTCAACGACTTTTGAATAAATATCGAACTGTTTTCGAAGGGGAAGGAAAATCGAAAGGACAAAGAGTAAAATTACACATAAGAGACGATGTGTATGGCACGCGAAAGACACCACAATTAGATAAACCCGGTTTATCACCAGATAAACCCAGTTTATCTCAGATAAATCCAGTTTATCACCAGATAAACCCAGTTTATCTGAAAAAGTCACTATTTATGCAGATAATCCCAGTTTATCACAGATAAACCTAGTTTATCTCATGATAGACCCAGTTTATCTGCTGATAAACCCGGTTTATCTGTTGATAAACCCAGTTTATCTGTTGATAAACCCAGTTTATCTCAGATAAACCCACTTTATCACCAGATATGTCACCACAACCAGATAAACCCAGTTTATCTGTTGATAAACCCAGTTTATCTCAGATAAACCCACTTTATCACCAGATATGTCACCACAATTAGATAAACCCGGTTTATCACCAGATAAACCCAGTTTATCTCAGATAAATCCAGTTTATCACCAGATAAACCCAGTTTATCTGAAAAAGTCACTATTTATGCAGATAATCCCAGTTTATCACAGATAAACCTAGTTTATCTCATGATAGACCCAGTTTATCTGCTGATAAACCCGGTTTATCTGTTGATAAACCCAGTTTATCTGTTGATAAACCCAGTTTATCTGTTGATAAACCCAGTTTATCTCAGATAAACCCACTTTATCACCAGATATGTCACCACAACTAGATAAACCCAGTTTATCAGCAGATAAACCCAGTTTATCTCAGACAAGCCCAGATCATCTGAGAATGTCGTCAAACATGCTGCCAAAATGGCGGAATCAGACTTGTAGCCCAATTATTTTGATAACCTTTTGGCAAATGCCATACCAAGCGTTGATACTTCAGCACTTGCATTTTAAACAAAGAACTGCCTTTCGACTATTGACTGCACCCTGTAAGGATTTTTCTGTAGTTCTCCGAGACATCTCCTGGCAGTTGTGAAACTTACTAGTGTAGCAGTGAATAAAATCTATTGCAATATACTACACCCTCCAGTAATAAACCCGCTGAAACGATGCCCTACCAAGGTAAAAGGATGACACTCCAGGAAAATTTATTTCCTCGCCATATTTGCGTTTAAAAATTTTCCCTGCCTTGTTTCTGTTATTTCCCCGTTGAAATTTTCATTTCCCGGTCGAAAATTATGCAAGTTCCATAGATGATTGCCAACATTTTCCTTTCCCCGTCATAATAGTTGTAATCCCCGCGAAAATGTATGATTTCAAAATTTTCCCCGCTGCATTTTTAATGTCCGACGGATTTCTTTTGGATACTGTTGCCACAATGGTTGCCACTAATGCCCTCTCAACTCGACTTGGATGGGAGAAACAACAATTTCCATGGATACAAACAGCAGCAAGAGCAAAACAATAGAAACAGAAGTCATTTTGAAAATGATATGTCATGCCTGCCTTTCAGATAAACTGGGATTATCTGCTCTGATAAACTGGGTTTATCTGCTTATGTTTAATTGTGGTGACTTTCGCGTGCCAGTGCCATATCTTCTGATAAACTAGGTTTATCTGGTGATAAACTGGGTTTATCTCAGATAAACTGGGTTTATCTCAGATAAACAGGGTTTATCTGTTTCTCTTTGATAAACTGGGTTTATCAGAAGATACAGTGGGTTTTCGTGATAAAGTGGGTATATCTAAAGTGGGTTTATCTGAGATAAACTGGGTTTATCTGGTGATAAAGTGGGTTTATCACAGATAAACTGGGTTTATCACAGGTTTATCACAGATAAACTGGGTTTATCTGGTGATAAACCGGGTTTATCTAATTGTGGTGACTTTCGCCTGCCATAGATGTGAATCCGGTAATTCAACCGCAAAGGCGTATACCTTACCATATGATAAAGGCAGTCTCAAAAGAGCTAAAGAAACTTACTGAACAGGACATCATAGAGAAGGTTGTTGATCAGCCGACGCCCTGGGCTTCACCTATCGTGTGTATTCCAAGAAAGACGGAGCAACACGTATATGTATGGATATGCGAGAAGCAAACAATGCAATAAAAAGAGAAAGACACCTTATGCCGACCCTAAATGATTTCAAGGCTGCAGTAAATGGGGCAAAATACTTTTCCAAAATCGATTTAAAACAGGCCTATCACCAGGTTGAACTAGAGCCTGAAAGCTGCTTTATCACTACATTCTCTACGCACGAAGGAATTTACCAGTATAAAAGACTTAACTACGGTACATCTAGTGCAGCAGAAGTATTTCAAAATATTCTGCAACGAAATTTGAGTGACCTTCAAGGGGTAAAGAATATCGCAGATGATATCATCATCTTTGGAAAAGATAGAAAAGAGCACGGCATAGCATTGGAAGCTTGCCTAAAACGCCTCTCAGATCTAAATATCAAAGCGAAAGGAGAAAAATGCAAGTTTCTTCAACAAGAAATCAAATTTAATGGTCTAATGTTTACAGAAAAAGGTACCAGACCTGACCCAGAGAGAGCAAAACATCTGTCAAACAGTGCACTGCCAAAGAATGCATCTGAAGTGCGCAGTTTCCTTGGAATGGCGAGCACTAGTCACTATATTACAAATTATGCCACATTGACACAACCGCTTCCAGAGTTGACAAAGAAGAACAATACTTTCAAATGGACCACAGTAGAACAAAGAGCATTTAACCAGTTGGAAAAGAAACTTACACAATCACCTGTAATTGCCTACTTTGACACAAAGAAACACAGTGTGTTAATTGTAGATGGATCACAGCAAAGGTCAAAGTTGAAAATTCGTTTGCAAAAGACCTGTTTGGTGTCAAATTTTGCCTAGGCCATTTCTCAAAACCTCTGGTTTCAAGTGCACTCCAAATTTTGACCTTGTGAACTGATATCTCCGGTGTTTGGTGGTCGATTTCAAGTATAGTAAAGGAACATACTAGGAATCCGTGACCAATTTCAGCAGTCCTTGTTTTGAAGGTGTTTTCTATATCAGAAAAATTTGCTGAACAAAATGGGCTTTGGGGACCCTCTCAAAAATTTGAGAGTTTTTGGCCAGGGGGTAAAGTCTGAAATGGGCCTAATTTTCTCAAAACATCAGCATAATAATCGACTCTATGCTGTAAAAAAGCACAAAATTGATATGAAATGAACCAATTCAAGAGCCAAGACCTATGAGATATCATCCCTTGGCAAAAATGCCCTTATATCACATTTTTGACACAAATGACACGGGGGTGTTGCACCCCAACCTCCACTATTTCAATTATCATGGTTATGTTGCACTAAGCTATACTATGGCCATTAGATGCCGTTTAAATACCTTGTTTTACAACCTGAAAAGGAGGGACTACAAGTTTGGACGTTAAAATCTAGCCAAAGGCTATTTTTAGAAACTTTGGAACTCCTTCGGAGAGTTTTTCGCTTGATTTAGTACTTGTAAAGATAAATTCGTAATGGATAAGTAGAGTAATATCGCCCATTATTACCAATCGTTTGTTTATCAGCCCAATTTCTCTTAAGTACAGTAAAAACCCGCACATAAGAAACTTCATCTGTTAAGAACCTACAGCCTGAAATAATATATTTTGTACCCAATAAATAAGAACCATTTCACGCTAATATCTAAAGTAGGTTCTTAATAAAGGGTCTTATTCATTCATTGGGAAATAAATGCAACATTTTTGCCAATCAACCTCTTTCCTGAACTCCAAAACATTTCTTACAGAACTGTGATGGGCAGGGCATGCAGGGGTAAACTGGGTAAGATTGGGTAGAAATGGATAGGGTCAAGAGTGAAAATAAGTTTGGCTAAGATTTAGATTCACTTATTTTCTTATATTAAGAACCTACACCCTGATTACTAGATGTGCCTCATTGCATAAGAACCTAAACAGGCTGAGTTCAAAATCTAAGGTTCTTATGTGCGGGTTTTTACTGTAGTAAAGGTCATAGGCATCAATTAAATTGCCAAAATTGCATTAAGCCTGGTACACCATAGCCACGGTAGGTCTTTGCAACCACTTGAGTCACTGTGGTCGTTAGACGAAGTATTCAAAAGACTCCAAAGAATTGTGAACGACAAAACTCCGTCAGCGGGGTCGGTAGGGTTTTTGAGGAGTTTGTTTTGCCATTTATATGTAGCATGTTCCTCCAGAGTACTGTTTATTATATAGAAAGGCACGTATCTTATTTAGAGCCAGAGCTGCATTCATCTGGTCGAAGAATATTGACCTTTGTTGAAATATCGATAGAATCGCTACGGATAAGATGCAGCAATAAGAATTTCAGTGATCATGCATTGCACATAAGTCTTAGTGAGTTCTTGGAGAGACTGCAAAGGCTTCAAAGATTAAGTACATATTTTGAAGCTAAATAATTCGCTTACCAATGACTCAAGAACCAATGTAGCTTCGTTTGCGATTTAACCTACAGCAAATTTACATATGAAACAACAAGTCTCCGACAAAACTGCAAAAACGTTTCTCCCTCCATATAAAAAAACTTCCCACCTTCTCTTGACGCACTTTCTGCTTGAAACAGCGCTAAATTTTGTGACACGAAGGCTCACATCACAGAAGACATGCGATATAATAAAGCAATTCGATGGACTTGAATGTGATTTATAAGTCTATAAATCTAAGCAATCCGTAAGGAGCTTGATGATTCCAAGGGACATCCAACCAACCTTAGCCCAAGTTTCTGATAAAGAGTGCGTATTTCATTTATCCAGTTCTAGCCAGTTTCTTTTGGTGTCCCTTTATGCACACGTTAGCCTTACCCATTGCAACCATTGGAAGCTTTGATGTTGCCAGTGTCATGCGAACAACGTCAGCGAATGATGAACTTTCAAAAAAGAGAGTACCCTTGAAGTGCTGTGCCCCTATGTTTAGGATGCTTCATACGGTCCCGACTTTGTACCATGGACTAATCTGCCCCAGGGGGGACACTCGGCACATACACATACGGGGGGGGGTCAGTCCGAGAAATTTTCAGGAACCCCAAAAATATCAGTTTAGCTTCATTACAACCCAAAAATATCAGCTCATTTTATACCTTAACCTCTGTAAACGAATATAAAAGACCCTGAAACAATGCAAATTGAGGCCAGGATTGCCTCTAAAGAACCCAGAAATACCATTTTCACAATATTTGATGCCCAAAAATATCAAAAAAAAAATTTCAATTTCTTTGGACCCAAAAATACCACTTTCGGCAATATTCTGACCCAAAAATATCGGACTTACCTCCCCGTATGTGCATGTGCTGATTGCCCCCCCCCCTGGGTAATCTGCTCCTATGGTACAATATTGCAAGTATGTACATATTACATCTTGTTGCTTTGCTGAGAAATTTCTTTCAAAAATTAAGGTTTTTCAACTACTCTAAGACAAAACCATACACTGAAACATGAGCGGCTGTACATAAGTTGAGGTGAGGGGAGTCTGCAGAACATTTGGAAATTAGAAATTAGAAATTATATTGAAAATGTATCTGTTGAAAATGTATTGAGAAATTGAATAAAACAAACTTGCTTTATCGTGGTGAAAAGAAACTTTTGTGATATGTTTTAGCATGGCGTCGGAGCGTGCGGTCACGTTTTTCGCAGCTCCGTGAAAACATTAGTGGCAGGGAAGTTGCTGAAATGAAAACTACAACAGTAATGGCAACATAAATGTATAATTATGTGTTCTAAATAGAATTCATTCAAATGGAATGTTTGGATTTATCTTGCTGATGCGAATCGCTACGAAGGATGATGTAATTGACCTGAAAAATGATGTTTCCACGCTGATTAATCGAGTTGAAGATCAATGTGATAAAATAGATTTGCTAAATTCACAAGTTGCAGAACAGGGTGAGAAAATCGACGTCCTCGAAGCCCGCGTTGCCATGTTAGAAGGTCATATGCGACAATTAAAAATATCTCACGAGAGTCAGGAACAGTACTCGAGAAGATTGTGTCTCCGAATTGACAGGATAGATTTGCCCAAAAATGGCGATCATGAAACGGCTGAGCAGTGCCTAGAAAAGGTGAAAAAAGTTTTTGATGAGATTGATGTCAAGGTGCCCGACGCTGTCATAGATAGAGCCCATCGTATTGGGCCTAAAAAAACCGTACAAGGGGAAACCAGGCAGCAAATGATTGTGCGTTTTACTACATGGAGGCACAGAACAGCGGTGTATAGGGCACGAAAAAAGGCCAAGAAAGTGAAGATTCGCCTTGATCTCACTAAGAGAAGGCTAGACCTGCTGATTTTGGCAAATTCGATATTGGAGTCTCACAATGCAGAGAGTTATGCTTTTGCGGATGTTAACTGTAGGCTTCGAGCAAAGATTGGCGAGAAGTACAGTTTCTTTGACTCTGAAGGAGAGCTCAGAAAATTATTGAAAGAAGAGGATGATGATGAAAATGATGAAAATCCAGTGGTATCAGAGCATGCTGAGGCTGAGAATCCGACAGGATCAGAGTCTGCTGAGGATGAGGACAAATGAGTATCTTTAGATATTATTAAACGCTCTGTTTTCTTGTAATTTTAGCATTTCTGTATTTGTCTTCATATGGCTTCCCCCTGAATTAGTAGTCGAAACCATCCCCAAAGAAAATATAGGCTTTTCACATATAGTGGTGTCTGCGGTGAGGGGATTGGTTGTCAGGGGTGAAATAGGTAATCATCCTATGAAGTGCCTGTTACACGTCGGATTGCCCTTCTGTCCCCGCAGACCCTATAAAAGAGCATTGTTTCTTCCTGCAATTGTGATGGTTTAGGAGAACTCCTGTGTTTCATTTTATGGATGTGTTTTTCCCCTCTCAAGGCAAAATTAAGAGTATCCTCCAGATTAGGAGTATTTTCCAGTTTCCTTGGATTTGTTGTTTTTCCCCCTTTTCAAGAATTTGATAGAAACTGTGCAAAATTATCGTGCTCGCTGCAGAAAGGTTTCCCCCCCCCCTTTTATGGATATTTTTCCTCTTTTGGGTTTTTTCTCTTTGGGTCAAAGTATTGGTAAAGCTAAAAAAAACAGGTATTTGTATCTCTATTAATAGTATCCATTTAGCATTGTTTCTGATCTTATATCACTTTGAAACTTTGTTAGATAAAAGTTATCTTTTTCTCCCAGCAACATTGAATAAAAGCATTCAAAATAATGATACGTTTAATCATTCAAAAGACTGCATTTCCCGCATTTCCCATCCCATAAGCGCCAGTATTTATCACCGTTGTCCTCTTGGGACAATGTGTTTGTTACTGTTGTATTGTCCTTTAACTAACTACTTGTTTGATTTTAGTGTTATTGTTTTCGAATTAACTTGTTTTTCACTTCATCCCCATTATTGCTGCTGAACAGGGATTAAAAGTCCTCTGTTTATCATCAGACTAAACAATTCCATTGTCATCCTAACAAATCATGGCCAAAGAGATCTCTGCTGCACCAAATGCCCGTAGGAATTACTGAATGGCGTGCAGGAATTGTACGTTACAGGTACAGTTTCAAATCACATGCTCATTTGCGCGTTCCCGTTTTTGAACTTTCATCCGCTGTGTGTTATTCCTTTGCCTATTTGTACCTGTTCGTCTTCATTTCGGTTCTGACAGTACCTTGTTCCATCCTTTTTACCTCACTGATTTCCTTTTTGGCAGCTTATGGCATCGATATCCCTTGGGCCAATATCTCTTCTGCGGAGAAGTCTGAATTACAGGATCCCAGCAGAAATTTTGTCAAACTAACGTCCCATGTCCTCGTCACAGGCTTTTTTCTGATTTCAGTTCTTCTTGATCTACTCAAAACTAATGCACACCTCTTCGTGGAATGTTCAGCTTACCGAAGAAAGGTTCTGGTGTTTTTGCATCATTCTTTGTATTCCCTACTAATAAGTAAGTTCATTGGATACTTAGCTGTAAATGCGCATATGAGGGCACTTCTGTTACTTGCTGGAGACATAGAATCTAATCCTGGACCTCCAATTAACACTTGTCTGAAGTTTTTCCATTGGAATTTAAATAGTATTTGTGCTAGAGAAAGCATCAAAATCCCTTTGATTGAGGTATACAATTCCATTCATCATTTTGATGTGATGGCGCTCTCTGAGACTATGTTGGACAAATCAATCAACAACGAGGACATTTACATACAGGGTTTTAGTAGGGAAATTTACCGTAGTGATCACCCAAGCAATAGTAAAACTGGGGGAGTGAGTGTATATTTTCGTGAAGGGCTACCAATTAAACGAAGAAAAGATCTCGAAATTCTGCAGGAGACGGTTGTTGCTGAAATAACCATTTTGAGAAAAAAAATTATGTTCGTAGCAATCTATCGAAGTCCTAGTCAAAATAATGAACAATTCAAAGTCTTCATGGATAAGCTGCAAATAATGTGCGATCACTTGCAACGAGAAAGGCCTTATTCAATCATAATGACTGGTGACTTCAACTGTCGATCTACACAGTGGTGGGGGGAAGATATTGAAACTTTACAGGGAACTGCTTTGGATGAGCTTCTCGAAACAAACAACTTATACCAGTTAATCGATGAACCAACAAACATGAGGGGTGAAAGCATGTCCTGTATAGATCTTGTCATCACTGACCAACCAAACATATTTATAGAGTCGGGAGTCCACCCTTCCCTTGATGATCACTGTCAACACCAAATAGTCTACGGTAAGCTGAACATTTCAATACCCCATCCACCCCCATATAAAAGGACGATATGGGACTATGCTAAGGCCAATACTCGCATGATTAGGGATCTCATAAGTGAAATTGATTGGCAATCAAGATTTGTGGGACTTAGTTCGAATGAAATGACAGAATTGTTCGCTAGCACCATATTCGCAATTCTTTCTGCAAATATTCCAAATAGAATAATAAAGGTCGATGACAAGGATCCACCATGGATTACTTCTGAATTAAAAACTGCGATAAAACGCAAGCATAGGATCTTCAGAAAATACAAAGAGCGTGGCCGAAGGTTGGAGGACTGGAATCTAGTTAAAGAAGTCCGAAATGAAACTTCTAGATTGATCACCAAGGCTAAAGAGAACTACTTTGTGACCATGGGCCGTAAGTTGTCTGATCCTAACCAAGGCATTAAGGCTTACTGGGCGATTCTAAACAGATTGATAAATAAGAAAAAAACCTCGAATATCCCTCCGTTACTTGAAAATGGAATCTTCGTGACTAATTTACAAACAAAAGCAGATATCCTAAATGAGTATTTTGTCCAACAGTGCTCTACTATCTCGAACAGCAGCACTCTTCCGAACTTTCAACCAACGTGCAACGCTCTTCTGCAAACTCTTGGCATAGACAGGGAAAAAGTAACGAAATTAATTCGTGCGCTGGACACCGCAAAGGCTCATGGATGTGATGACATGTCAATTTCAATGATTAAGATCTGTGATACTTCAATCGTTGAACCATTGTGCTTGATTTTTGAAAAATGCCTTGAAACAGGAATCTACCCCTCCCTATGGAAAAAAGCGAACATTATCCCTGTTCATAAAAAAGAGAGTAGGCAGAGCAAAAAGAATTATCGTCCAATCTCTCTATTACCAATTTTTGGAAAAATCTTCGAAAAAATTATTTTTGACGTACTTTATTGTCATCTGTGTGACCATGGGCTAATAACACCACATCAGTCTGGATTTCGACCTGGTGATTCAACGATCAACCAACTTTTATCTCTCACTCATAAAATTTACTGTGCTTTTGAGGAAATTCCTTCCAGAGAAACAAGAGCAGTCTTTCTGGACTTGTCGAAGGCCTTTGATAGAGTTTGGCATGAGGGGTTACTTTATAAGCTCAAATGTAGCGGTGTATCTGGAGATCTCTTGACCTTAATCCAAAATTTTTTAACTAATCGCCAGCAACGAGTTGTGCTGAATGGGAAAAGCTCACGATGGGCTACAGTATCTGCAGGGGTTCCACAAGGCTCTGTTTTAGGTCCTTTGTTCTTCCTGGTTTACATAAATGACATTGTTGACAACGTTCATTGTGATATTAAGCTTTTTGCTGACGACACGTCACTCTTCTCCGTTGTTCGGAATGATAGATCAAGTGAGGAACTAAACATGGATCTTGAGAGATTGCGTTTATGGTCCTGGCAATGGAAAATGCACTTCAATGCGGAAAAAACAGAAGAAGTGATATTCTCCACTAAAAGGAATGTACCCTTCCACGATGTCTTAAAACTAGGAAATGAAGAAATTGATAGAAAAACAGAGCACAAGCACATCGGAATGATCCTTGACTCTAAGTTAAGTTTTCAAAGCCATATCAGGGAGGCTTTACTCAAGGCGAGGAGAGGGATAGGAATGATAAGGTACATTTCCAAATACGTGTCTAGAAATGTGCTTGATCAAGTTTACAAGCTTTATGTAAGACCCCATCTCGACTATGGTGACATTATCTACCATAGGTATGACCCAAATATGAGATTAAGCGTCACAAAAAGACTCGAACAAACCCAGTATCATGCTGCATTAGCCGTAACTGGAGCATGGAGAGGTACAAATAGGCAAAAACTGTACGATGAACTAGGTTGGGAAGATCTATATCACAGAAGATGGTATAGACGCTTGTGTCATTTTTACAATCTACGGAACACAGGTTCACCAGGGTACCTATTTGATAAAATACCACCTGAACGTGAGGAATCATACAACCTAAGACATCCTCGAGTATACGACCAGAATAACGGAAGAACCATTCGTTTCTCGCATACATACTTTCAAAATGTTCTTTATGAATGGAATCTGCTAGACCGTGACATCAAAAATTCACAATCCATATCTGAGTTTAAACGGAAACTACTTGCAATCATAAGACCACCTAAAAACCCTGTTTATGATGTGTTTGATATAGAAGGTATCAAAAAGTTGACAAAGCTGCGTGTGAACTTCAGTGCGTTAAATGAGCACAGATATCGACACAACTTTGATTGTAGGAGCCCACTTTGCGTGTGTGGGAGAGGTATCGAGGATAACAAACACTTTCTCTTGCACTGCCACCAGTTTGATTTGATGCGCAGAGATCTCTTTCGCCAGCTCACCGCCTCTGGTATAGACATAAATGATCTGGATTCAAATACACTCTGCAATTTGCTTCTGTTTGGGAACCAGGATTTAAACATAGTTGAAAACAGAATCATCATAGAAGCGACAATTTCTTTCATTGAAGCAACAGAGCGTTTTTAATTCAAAACGTAGAACGCAAACAGCAGCACCCCTCCCCCTACCTTTGTTAGATTTATCAGGGTAACTTGGTACCAAATAGTCAAATGAAATGTATATATTTTTATCCACATTGGATCCCAAATTTTGAAAATCTTAAGTTTTTCTCCATCATTTGGAATTTGGTACCAAGCTACCTTATATTGTTCCTTTTGTTTGTTGAAGTATTATAATTGTAAGTGTCATCCAAAGTAGGGACTAGATGACCTTGTGTCCTTTCCTGCTTTGGATGGCACAGTGACAAGTAATCTTTTGTGTTTTAATTGTTTTGATGATGATATATAAAAAAAAAAAAAAAAAAAAAAAAAAAAGCAGAGAAAATAATTTCAAATCTAAATAAAGGAAGCTTGGAAGCGCAATTTTTGATCGATTGGTTGATTTTAATAAGTTTTATAAAAGGAGAGGTACTCAGAGGCAGAAACTAAGGGGTTTGTGGGGGCAACTGCCCTCAGTTCTCACGAAATGGTCTGGAAAGTAAGCAAAACAATGGATTTATTGGAAATTTTTAAGTTTGAATCAGAAAATTTCACCAAGTTCTCGACGTATACCTCCCACTTGAAAATATAATTTCCGCAACTGGCTGCACTTGATTGAATGCAAATTATGGTGCAGAAGAGTTTTCTGTGCTCACCATAGCAAAAAGCAGATTCACCCTAAATTTAGGGACATCTGCATTAACAAAGCACTTATGGTGAATTCTTGTCAGTTTGGTCCAAAATGATATTCTCTAGGGGGACTGGATAAAAGTTCTCAAGTTTCTGGAAATAGCATTTGGCTAGATTTTAAAATCCAGACTTTAAGTCCCTCCTTTTCAGGTTGTAAAGCAAGGTATTTCAACGGCATCTAATGGCCATAGTATAGCTTACTGCAACATAACAATTATAATTGAAATAGTGGAGGTTGGGGTGCAACACCCCCGTGTCATTTGTGTCAAAAATGTGATATGAGGTATTTTTGCCAAGGGATGATATCTCATAGGTAATGGCCCTTGAATTGGTTCATTTCATATCAATTTTGTACTTTTTTACAGCATAGACTAGATTATTATGCTGATGTTTTGAGAAAATTAGGCCCATTTCAGACATTACCCCCTGGCCAAAAACGCTCAAATTTTTGAGAGGGTCCCCCAAGCCCATTTTGTTCAGCACATTTTTCTGATATAGAAAACACCTTCAAAACAAGGTCTGCTGAAATTGGTCACGGATTCCTAGTATTTTCCTCTACTATATGTGCATTTAAGTTGAAGACCAACAAATGTAGCCATGGATTCAAAAAGTCTGGAAATGTTATCGTTTTGTTACCTTGTTCAGTCAAAAGGGGGGTACTTTTTTTTAAACACCCGGTATAAGAAAGGATCGCAAAATGAAGCTGACTATTTGAGTTTACATCAGATCAACAAGAGTCAGTCAGAAACTAACGAAGAACAAATAGCCGAAGAATATGTGAACTATATCATAGAAAATACAGTTGCAAAACAATGACACTTGAAGAAGTCAAAGATGCCACACGTAAAGATGAAGTGTTACAAAAAGTTTGGAAAGCTATCGAATCAGGAACATGGGATATAAAAGATATATTTTCAACCATACAAGAGATGTGCAGAAGAACAGTAAATAAAACCAAAGATATTATCATGAAAGGATGTAGAATGGTGATTCCTACAAGCCTTCAAAATAGAGCAACAAAGTTATGCCATGTAGGACACCAGGGAATAGAAAAGACAAAAAGTCTAATCAGAGAAAAAATCTGGTTTCCCAAATTGGATTACAAAGTTTGCGAAATAGTCGAAAATGGTGTCGCATGTCAAGCCGTTGGAAAAGCATACCGTAGCAATTGACTTTCATGGACCAATTACAAATACACAGCAATATCTATTGGTAGTAACGGACCTTCATTCGAAATTCCCAGAATCGAAATCGTTGATTCTACAGCTGCACCGGCAGTAATTCCGAAGCTAGAACGTATATTTGCAACACATGGTATTCTAATAAAAATAAAGACCGATAATGGACCTCCGTTTGATGGAAATGAATTCGAGAGATACAATAAAGCCTTAGGTATGGAATGGAAACCAAGTACGCCACTCTGGCCTCAAAGAAATTCGAGCGTCGAAAGCTTTATGAAACCAATCGGTAAAGTGTTACAAACAGCACAGTTAGAAGGAAAGAACTGGAAACAAGAACTCCAAAGATTTCTGCTAGCTAACAAACCGAACAACTCTGCATGTAACCACTAAAGTACCTCCGTGTGAACTTTTATTCAATAGCACAATTCGAGGACAACTCCCTGAATTACCAACAAAGAAGGTACTAAATAAGCATAAGCAAGCAAAGGAAAAAATCGAGAAAAAGAAAGCCCAAAAAAAGATATTATGACAAGAAACATAATGCGAAAGAGTCAGAGATAAAAGAAGGAGATACAGTTATTTGTCTGCAAAAGAGAACACATAAGCTAGTACCAAAGTTCAGCCCCGAAAGATTCATTGTACATGAGCGAAAAGGGAGCAAAGATAGTCGCGAAATACCAACGTCATATCATGACACGAAATGTCTCGCATTTCAAGAAAGTTTCAACAGCAGAAAGTTACGACAATGAAGAGGAAGACATCAGTGACAATGAAAGAGGGAAAGGAGAGAATGAACAAGAAAAGAATCAAGTCGATGATAGACCTAGGAGACCACAGAGATCCAAGATTCCTGTAGCGAGATTTGGATTTAAAGTACCATCGAACTTGAAAGTGTCAACTGCTCAGAACTTTGAGAACTATGAACATGGACGTGTCGATAAGATCTAAAAAGGGGAGCATTGTAGTGGTTATGATTTATCATTATTATTATCATTACTGTATGACTTCATGTGCCTGCGCATATGATTTGAATTCATTCTTATACAGGGTGTCCCAAAAAACATGTGCGCTGTTTAAGTGGCTTCTGCGGAGCTTCCATAAATCCAATTTTTCTTTTTTTAAGATTCTTGACAGAAGAGACCTCAAATTAAAGGTTGGCACCAAGTTTGAGTAAATCTGATCGCTAGTTGCTGATTTATGGAGCAAGACAGCCAAAATTATTGGCTGCCTCAAAACCAGAGGATTCATAATTCTCCATTGCGTTAAAATCAACGAAATTGATTGAAAAAGTATACTTAGCCCTGTTTTCTGATGGTCATAAGTGAGACAGATAGTCATACATTGAATTTTGTGACAACCAAGAATATTGGACATAGCTAGGGTTGCTAGGAACGGAAATATGCAACACAAGTGCTTCAGGCCATGTCATGCGTCCAAAAGATATTTTGCTTCTCAAAAGTGATAAAGTCGTTTTAAACCAACACTATTGCGTTCAGATGATATTATTGAAGAATATGGTCATTAATTACTCCCTAATGCTTTCCTGGCATAACTGTAGAGTTTAAGTTTATTCAATGTTAAAATTCAAGTTATAAGGTTAAGCATTGATGTTTGATGTTTAGATCATGTCGCTATACCATAGACGAGGGATCACAGCACGTTACTCTAAAATAGTAGGTTTCCTGAATGTTGGCGTCAGAGATGGAATCAGAAATGGAAGTAAAAACAACAGAAGACCTTGTAATCAGAGCTATTTGCGAAATTAGGAAGAATAGCAAGCGACCAGACAAGGAAAGTATAGTTTTGCATCTCACGACTAACAAGGGCATTGGTCTAGTCACATAATTAGTCTTGAACACAGTGGACAAATTGATCGCAAACCAAAACATCATCATTAAGAATCACAAGGGAAATGACTCGTTTTATGTATCCAAAGATACGTTAGATCACGGACAGGCAGAGGATAGCGATGCAATTGAAGAACTTACCTCTTCCAAACCGAAATCCCAAGATTGCATCACAAACAAAATGGCAATGATGTGAGGGTCACTTCAACAGTAAAATTTGATGAAAGCGCCATAATTGGGCTGGCTGGCTCGCTGGGAAAGATGGCTGATGCTATCAATATTCTAAATAGTCTTCTGGAAAATGAAAGGCTCAAATCCAGTAATTTATTAATGGAAAACTTTTCTCTCGTAAACAAAAATCGAGATTTGAAGTTGAAAATTGAAAACATGCTATTGTCACAGAATAACCCAGAACAAAGAGATTAAATAAGAACAATAGCAATAAGATCTGAATTGATCAACACAGCAGAACGTCACAACAATGACAAAAATGGGAAAGCATTGTCAAAAGAACAACAAACATCTGATAATCAAACAAAGGCCGGGGCAAAAAACAAAGCCATTGCTACAAAGGCTGATACAATGAATAGAAACAAGGACGGCAATGTAAACAAAACCTCGCAGAATAAAAACAATGCTAAAGATAAAAACAAGATGAAACTGCAGGCAAACAAATCGAGAAATACTGAAACTTGAGGAGCAAGAAAAAGAGATGAAAGCTCTACTACTGGAAAAAAGCTCAAAGTATTAGTGGTAGGAGACTCTCAACTTAGACAGGTGAATGGTGAAAAATTAGAAAATGATCACAGAGATGTCGAAGTCTAGTCCGATTCAAACCAGGGATGAAAATCGAAGAAGTGAAGAAAAAGGCAGATACCAGCGACGAATTTGATGTCATCATAGTACATGAGGGGACAAACAACATACGCGACAAGTCACCCTTAGATCTAGCGGAAGTCATAGTAAATACCATGGAAAAAGTTCAGAAAAAGAATCCATCAGCACGCGTGGCGTACTCTGCTATTTTTAAAAGAAAGGACGACCAGACTCTGAATGCGAAAGCAAGAAAAGTCAACGAACTCCTTAGTGAAGAGTTGAGCATTAGAGGTATGGACTTTATTAATAACGATAACATCATATGCAGCAATTTATGGAAAGATGGTTTACACCTTAATGACGGTGGGGTGCGAAAATTTTCCGGTAATCTGAGTAAGTTTATTAAATATTGCTAGGGGTGTATCAGCCCTAGGAACAATATAATCAACAGAAGTAGTTTTCGTCCAAGGAAGAGAAATGGTCTCAAAATTGCTTTCCTGAATATAGTTTCCTTCGAAAACATAAACTTGAACTTGAAATCATCCTGCATGATAATGATATTGATATCATTGGCCTTAGTGAGACACGTCTTGACAGTAATGTAACAGACTCTGAAGTCTCCATAGGAGGATATAGGATATATCGAAATGATAGAAAAAGCAATAGGGGAGGAGTAGCAGTGTATATAAAGGAAAATCTCCCAGAACCCATCATTAAGCTAAACAGTGATAAACTCGATCTCATTTCTCTTGAAGTTTCTCCAAATGTCCATGCAAGGTCCTTTCATCTTGTTTGTTGGTATGGACTCCCAACTGCTGGTGTCGATGAACATGCATTTGAAAACCTAAGGGGAATTTTAAAAGAACTAGATAGGGAAGAGAAGGAAATTATTTTGATCGGGGACACCAACTGTGATTTCATATGTAGCAAAAACACAAATGCTAAGCAGCTCAAGTTGGTTTACTCCGAGTACCAACTCGAACAGTTAATAAAAAGTTATACGCGGGTTGCTATGAAAACGACAGATTCTGGAGAGCAACGAACAAGCAAAACACTCATTGACCATTTCTCTTCCTCCAATTACAAATACGTAATCAAGTAACAAATGAGATGCGTATTTCTATCAGGGATTATTACCATGGGTTAATCGAAGAAAATATAGGAGACAAGGAGACCCTAAGAAAATGTGGCGGACAATAAATAAAGTCCTAGATAAAAATGTTAATACAGTTTCACTCTCAAGTTTAGAAATAGATGGTAAATATCTAACACGAGAGCGTGATGTAGTGGAGGCAATGAACCATCACTTTGTTTCGGTTGGTCCAAAACTGGTGAAGAAGATTATTTCTAAGCCAGGTGATGATTGCCTCCGCTACATCAATTCAGAGTCAAATTAAATGGTATTCCAGTCTGTAGATAAAACTTATGTGGCGAATGCTATTAGAAAATTGAAGAATGGAAAAGCAGCAGATCCAGATAAGGTCTCCACAACTATCATTAAAAATGTAGGGGATCTGGTATCAAAACATCTGACAATGATTTCTAATTCATCGCTTATGGGTGGAGTCTTCCCAGATATTTGGAAAATTGCCAGAGTTACTCCTATTTTTAAGTCAGGTGCTAAGAAAGATGTTAATAATTATAGGCCTATATCAGTCATTTCGGTTTTCTCGAGGATCTTGGAGAGAATAGTTCATGACCAGCTTTTTGAGTTCCTGGCGGCAAATAAAGTGATCACAAGAAACCAATCTGCATTTCAAAAACTATACTCCACTGTGACATCCTTGATTTGTAGCACCGATTCTTGGTAGAAAATATCGACTACAAAAAACTGAATGTGACAATTTTTCTGGACCTTAAGAAAGCATTCGATACGGTCGATCACACAATCATGATTGAAAAACTGAGAGCATACGGCATCAAAGGGATCCCTGGAAACTGGTTCAAATCTTACCTTGATAATAGACAGCAATACTGTTCCCTAAACGGTAAAAAATCTAAGGCGAGAGAAGTTCAATGCGGCATACCCCAAGGCTCTTGCTTAGGCCCCCTTCTCTTCATAAGATATCTAAATGATTTTGAACGAAGCCTAAGATTTCGAAGGCAAATATCTATGCTGATGATACTACTGTGACAATAGCATCGAATGACATCGAAAAACTAGTAGCGGATGCGCAAGAGGAGTTACTTAACATCTCTGAATGGATGAGAGTAAATAAGCTAAGTCCTAACCCCTCAAAAACAGAGTACTTGGTCATAGGCCACCCTCGGAAAACAAAAGCTGTAAATATACCGAATGGGTTAAAGTTGAATGACTTTGAAATAAAGCGAGTTTCCAAAACCAAATCGGTTTTGGTTGATGAAAATCTGAAATGGGACGAGCAATTTAAAACTGTTAAGAACAAGATTTGTTGGGGACTTGCTTCACTGAAGAAACTGAAAAATATTCTCCCTCAGTCGAAGCTATGTAGTGTATATTACGCTATTATTGAAAGTCACCTACGCTACGCAGATGTAATCTGGGGCAGTCTTCCAACAAGAAAACTCGAAACTCTCCAACGATTACAAAATAGAGCCCAGTCGATAATCGAAAGTGCCAGATTAAATGACAACTGGTCCTGTGATTGGCTGAACGTCAATAAACTTATTTCTTTTGATCGGTCAGTTATGACCTATAAGATTATGAGTAAGCTAAGCCCCGAAAGCCTTTGGGATAAGTTTGAGCTAAGATCAATGCACTAAAGCTATGTAACAAGAAACTGCCATGATCTACAGATCCCGAGACACAGGGGCGCAAATGAGGGGGGTGTGGGGGGGTGTGACACCCCCCCAATAATTTCAAAACTCGGTCCCAATCGCGATAAAATCGGTCCCGATCTGGCTCTGAACTTGAACCTTAATTTTTCAGGACGTCGATACTCGAAATGCAAAGATTTCTGTGTTAGCTGTCAGAGAATGGCTGGGTTAAGTCGGGTAAGGGATGCCTTCTGAACCAAAGTAGAGGATGTTTCTTCAAAAATTTTCTTCGTGCTCCAATCTATGGGATAACTGTCACAAAACTATCAAAGTTCCCTTGTTGCTAATAGTAAGCATGATATTGGGAGATGCATTCTAAGCCAAAGTAGAGACTGTTTCTTCGAAAATTTTCTTCATGCTCCGATTTTTAGGATAACTACCGGGTGCGCCAGAATAAACTATGCACGTTTGGCAGGCCACAATAAATCGTACACTGGACCGATTTTGAAGATTTATGACTCATTCGTTAGCAGAAAGCCAGAATTGGATACCGGGTTTTTTTGCAAATTTTTTCTTTTTCAGCTTTTAGAGCTAAAAGCGAGTTTCCTAAGATTTTGTTTTCGAAAACACTGTAGACGATCAAACAGCATCGATCAAATTTTCTAAAGAATCGACATGAATGGACAAAGAGAGAACTTTTTCGTGATGATTTGCGATCTAAAAATCGACCAATTGTAATCTGCTGTACGAGAGTTCATACTGAACCCCCAAATTCCCCTGAAAACGTTTTCTCTTTGTTTATTCATGTTGGATCTTATTTGATCGACGTTTTTTCATCGTTTTCAATATTTTCGAAAACGAACATGTAAGAAACTCGCTTCTAGCTCTAAAAACTGAAAACGGACAAATTTGCAAAAAGTCCTAAAATCTAATTCAGGCTCTCTGCTAAATATTAAGTCATAAATCTTCAAAATCGGTCCAGTGCTCAAAATATTGTGGCCTGCCAAACGTGCATAGTTTATTTTGGCGCACCCGGTATCACAAAACTATCAAGGTTTACTCGCTGCTAGAGGCAAGCGTGATATTGGGAGATGCATTTTAAGCGAAAGTAAAGGATGCTTCTTCAAAAATTTTCTTCGTGCTCCGATTTATAGGATAGCTCACAGGATAACTATCACAAAACTATCAAGGTCTCCTCGCTGCTAATAGCAAGCATGACATTGGGAGATGCATTCTAAGCCAAAGTAAAGGATGTTTCTTCAAAAATTTCCTTCGTGCTCTGATTTATAGGATAACTCACAGGATAACTGTCACAAAACTATCAAGGTTTCCTCGCTGCTAATGGCAAGCATGATGTTGGGAGATGCATCCTACGCCAAAGTAAAGGGTGTGGCCCCGAAAAATTTCCTGGCCCCTAGGCCAATGCACTTCACTGCCTCCCTCTCAATTTACCCTGGCCACGCCACTTATTGATTCCATATGAGCAAGCGTGCATGCCTAAAAACATGGCTATTCTGTGAAGCTTTGACCGGATCATTAAGGGAAGATGGCTAAGGTGCTAGCCAGAGACAAATTGATGTCAAAAACTGTTTGTTTAATTCTGTTTCAATCGTTGGGAAAACACTGTCTGTTATAGTTGTATTTTCGGTAAATTGTGGCAGATAGGAAAACTATATTTTTCATACATTTGCAACAACATTTATTTCGCAAAAATCGGTCCCGCGTGGAAGAAACTCGGTCCTTTGAGCACACACCCCCCTCAAAAAAATTTGCATTTGCGCCCCTGCCGAGACAATATGGAACGGTACGCTTGCTGATATACGAGAGGCCTCAACTCTTGGTTGCTTTAAAAAACAATTGAAAGCACACCTACTGGCTGATCAAAAACGTTCATTTCAAAACACGACCCCCTGGAAGAACAGCAATATTAACAATTTAGATACTACATTGCCTTTGAAATATAAGATTGTATATATGTATTATTAGATGATGAAGGGTTTATTTTTCGAGTATAAATATTTATTCACATCACATCACATCACATCACATCACATCACATCACATCACATCACATCACATCACATCACATCACATCACATCACATCACATCACATCACATCACATCACATCACATCACATCACATCACATCATATCGTCATCAATTTTTACAATTTTTTCTTTGCAAAGCAAAAGCTATTCGACCATAGAATACACTAAAATTGGACCCATGTCCTTATTGCCTTTCGTTTTCTCACAATCAACGATTTAAAATTTTTAGTATTGAACCCTATTGACTTTGAAAATTCTTTATTGTGACGTCATCAGCATATCACGTGACATAACTAAAAATAGATTTCATTTTTGGGTTCAGCTCGTGATTTACTATGCACATGCCAAGTTTCAAGGCTCTACATCTTTCAGAACGGAAATAAAACAGGGGGCTGAATCAGCCCCCCCCCCCAGTCTTCCTAGAGCATCAAATACCCCAGGCTTGATAGGGTTAAACATTCCTATTTCCCGTATTCCTTATTCGGCTTTCCAGATTCCGTATTCCGCTTTCCGGATTCTGCATTTTAAAGATAGCCGACAAAATTTCATGAAAACAGCGAGCCTGGTAATAGCAGTGGGAAAAAATTCATCTTTTGTTTTGTGGAATGCGTAGTTGTATTATTTCAAAAGGGTCATCGAAGCAATTTGTTATGCATGCCTGAAAAGAGATGCAACTGCAGCATGCATGCGATGATGATGAGAAAATAAAAGCATCGATTTCGTAATGCAGGTATTGCCAATCACTTGTTGACTGTTCAATACGCTCCTTATATCTTTTTTCGAAGTCCATAATTCAAATAGTTACCAACAATCGCTGGTACTGACACATCAAAAGCATTGAGACCTCCGAACTAGATATTATAAGGACTGCCTCCTCAAAATGGATAGCAACGTATTTGATTAAATTTTTCTAACAGAAATAAGCATCACAAATCTACCTTCTGTCTCTTTGTCCTGTAATATTCGTACAAGCACAAATGTTTACCTTTGTTTTGTAATTAGTATCACCCCATCACATAAACATCCCAGCACTTCGGTGCTTAAAATCACAATTTCAACTTCATGCAATCCAATTTACAATATGATAAAGCAGCTACTGTACTACAAAAACTACCTTATTTTCGGTTGCCTTTCATCCTCATAGCTTATTTTCGCATTCTATATCGGACGAGCATTTTTCATTTCCTTCTTGCTCAGTCAAAAACTTCGACGCCATTTTTTTCAGCTGTCAGAATACCCTTTGTGTTTGTTGAAGGGAATGTGCAAGATCAAAAGGATCTTCGTATTTTGATTCAAGAATACCTCATAAAATCACAGAAGGAAAGCAAGGAAAATTGTTTTACTTATGATATGAATATTATAAAGCATGATACCTGCTGCAATTACACGGAAGTTTGCTTCTCTTCACCGCGTCTATTTGCATTCAAGACGACAACAAGTCATGCGCTCCTTGCTGTCCCGTCATAACAACATACCTTCTATTATGTCGTGAAAGAACTTGGCATCAAAGGAATGTTGATACAAGCAGTCTTTAAAAATGCGCATCATGGACTGATGGACTACTGGGCTATTGGGGAAACCTAGACAAACCAATTACCGCTTATCTTTTAGGAACATCTGCTGATGAGAAACGGTGCGGTAGTTGCCTCTTCCAAAAAATCACGAAACTCTGCGAGATGTTATGAAACTCGAAGTAACGAAACTTTTTTGATTTAGCATTGCTTTAATCACTAATCAGCAAGAGGCAAGATTTTGTTTTATGCTCGCGCATGTTGCAGAGCAAGTGTGAGTGTTTGTATGTCATTTTTTTTAAAATCTTGAATCAACAGGTGCAAATGCAAAATTCTGCAAATTCTGCACCTCATGGTTCCTAACGTTGAGTAAGAGGTTGCAAAAAAAAAAATCCAATCAGCACAGAACAAATGCATTCGCTTCTTCTGAATTTAAAAAACACAACATATGTTTCGGCTACAGAATTCAAAGATATAAATTGGCTCCCAACACAGAATAGAGTTGATCAAAATACATGTGCAAACATAATGAAATTCTTCAAAGGAACAGTGGCGCCGCCAGGATTTTTTATTTGGGGATGAAAGACAACGGGGTCTGGGGCGGAGCCCCAGAAAAATTTTCTTGGACCACGCCCTCTACTTTGGCCGTAAGTGCGGCCGACGCCCCCTTTTAGGTTGACATAAAGATAAATGAGTCTGTTCAAATAACACAAGTAGGGTACCACAATTAGAAAATGACGTCCTACCGGCGACTGAACGATGAACTTCGAATTTCCAAAAATTTCCGCAACGAGTCTAAAACGTCACTCCGTAATGGAATTATCGAAGGGATGTCAAGTTCTCTCAGATTTAGAAATCTGAAGTATATGGTTTGTGTAAAAGAGGACATCGGGACCAGCAGAAGCTTCAAAGTTCAGTATATATATTCAGGGGCGGATCTAGCCAGATTTTTTAATGAGTTCCCATGATGAGATCGAAGGTGAGCGAAGATAGGGGGGTGTGGGGGTACTCCCACGAGAAAATTTTTGCAGCAACGTCCTTTAGATTGCCTTAAAATGCTGTCAAATTTTTCTTAACTAATTAATAACTGATACAATTTTGAAATGAAAAGCATCCCACGAAACCAATTTTGGACCTTCATATGATCATAAGGCCTAAGTTTACCTCAAATGTTTCTCCTTCAGCCAGCCACATTTTGCCTTATTGACACATATAAGGGGCCTAGTTTGTAGCCCCTTATATAAGCGCAATTGAACAGATTTTGAAATCGTTTGTTATTTTCATCGCGGATCTCATTTCATAATTATCGTAATTTTATTCTCAGAGACAAATCAATCTATGAAATCTTGACTAAGTTCTCAAACTCATGGAACTCATGGAACTCATGGAAAATTTTCGGGGACACGCCCTTTACTTTGGCTTAGAACACTTCTACCGAGTACATGTTACCTGGTGATGAAATAGAATTGTTGATCATTTCGTAACAGTTGTTTAATTTAGCATACCCTGGAAACTATTTTTGTAAAAATATGATATTCTTTGGTTTAGAATGCATCCCATCTTTATTAGTGCCCAATTGAAAACTTTCATAATTAGGTAACAGTATTTTTATGAATTACCACCACAGGAAAATTTTTGCGCAAACACACTATAATTTGTCCCAGAACCGTTCTAACAATCCAATTTGCCTGGCCTCAAAATTGAAATTTTGACAGTTCTGTGATATTTTGTCTCGGAAATTTTTCAAAAATCCAACCTATACATTGGCTTAGAACGACTCTCCCATTCACTATGTATGTATGTATGTATCATTTTGCCACAATTACAATTATTCACAAGTTATATAAAATAGATACAATACAATAAATAATGTTAAAAACGTAAAGGAAAAACACCCCTAATTACAGTGGCAGGGATAGCATTAAAAGGTCAAGATGACCTTAATTCCATAATGGTCCCCTTAGAGGTGCTGGTACAACGAAAAACGTAAGAAAAAAATTTTTCCATCATTTCTCCGAAAGAATCTGACCATACCACCCATCCTATACAGAACTACTTTCTCCTCATTTGGTTTGTGAAAAAGATCTTGACTTAGATCTTTCACAAGCTATGTTGTTGAGATGTGCAAGCTCGGAGGGCACATAGAATGGGGGTCTAGGGCCTTTGCGACCAGAAAAAAATTCCGAGTCAGTGCCCTACAGATCGTTGGAAAATGCAATAAGACAGCAAAATTGTACAAACCGATACTCACATTATAATTGCCAAAGATCATCGGCCTTACCCCCCCCCCCCTCAATAATTTTACACCGGAATTAGACGAATTAGAAAAGTGGTCCTGGAGAATATTGGGGGGGGGGGCACCCCCCTCCTGACGCTTCTGCAAAGGAACGGCTCCAGCTCATACTGACGAAATATTCCTCCCAATTGACCAAAGCCGAGTAAAACGAAGATCAAAGTTTAGATTAAACCTTCCATTTCACAAAAGTAACGCTGGCCAAAAATGCCTGTCGTATTTGGGGCCAAAAATATGTAATAGCCTCTCTTCTGATTTAAAATCTACAAAAAATATCAACTCGTTCAAACACAAGATCGAAGATCATTTTTTCCAAAACGTACAGAGAGAGAACGACGTACACGTATTTTCTATAAGAAACTAAGAATTTCGGCCAGTACTGATAGCTTCTTAGAATTATCAGATTTTGAGTACTCAGAGTTTCTTACGAGTTTCTTAGAGGCTCCATAACAATCTTCATGTTCACTACCTGTGCCCTCCGTCAGCATTTCAAAACAATATTTCTGGAGCAGCCTTTCCAATGTTTAGACATTACTGAAGTACCTTACGAGTAATATGATACAGGAAACGAGTGAAAGTAAAGAGAAATATGCCAAGGACTTCCTTTATCAAAGTAGATAGTCTCCTTCCAACGTATACTTTCTCGGTACTGGAGTTTCTTAATTTTTTGGCGATCTGAGAGTTGATGAGTTTCTTATGGGCAGTTTCTTATGAAGAAAATACGTGTATACATGTTCTACAAAAACCACGCGTCCTCCCTCAAATTCGTGATTCCGGCCTTGCTAAATTATGCTTTATCCAAAAGCACATTAACATCTATTGATTATTATGTTTCTGCAACCACCTTCAAGATGACCATTATGGAATTAACTGGGTAAAAAAATTACTTTCGCACCCGCCCCTGATTTTCTCCGCGAATATAACAGCTATGGCAATGAAACTTGCACTGTATCATAATTGAACAAAGGAGAGTCTACAAATGGCACCAAACAAACAATAGTCACGTCATTGGTTGCTAGGCAAACAAAAGCAATGAAAATTTTGACAAAATCGAGCTATTTGCAAAAAGGACCAATTATTAGCAAATAGCCGGTTAAATTGGCAAAAATCATCCAAATGCCTGCTTGATACCATTAATTTGTATTTTCATTTGGTTTCATCTTGATATTTTTGGTTGCTAATTAATTAAATAATTAAATAATGAAAATTTGATTCAATGCAAAATTGTTTGCTCAATAGTTATGATTAAAAGCCATTTATTTCGTATAATATTGGTGAAATCAAGTACCTCCATCGATATTTGAAGTCATTCGATGAGTTTTGCATGCAAAAATTACGAATTCATTAGGAATATGACGTCATAAAGATAGATGACGTCATAGAAATAGTAAACTGCTGATGTAAGCAAATATGAATAAATTATATATCAAATGAAAGTACTTATCGAGGCAAATCGAATGGTATATATATATACATTGTTGAGATTTAGTTACAAAGAAAGAAATTAAAGCCATTTTAAATAATTTCTTTGTGCCCACTCTCCAAATATGGGCATGTGATGGTCACATTGTCAAGAAATAAGTATTAACATTTTTATTTTCTGATAGACAATAAAGTTTTAGTTAAAGTCAAGGAGCTTCAGCTTCATAGCTAGCATCTTTTGGAAGCTATTATGAAAAATCCGGTAGGGTGGCGAAAAACACCCCCCCCCCGGAAAGCCATATTTTTGAGTACCAATTCCACTTTGTAATCAAAGAAGGGGCTTAGATGTCAGTCAGTGAAGCAAGAAAATAAGAAGAAAGTAAGGTAGTCACGCTCGTGAAAGCAATTGATTAACGTTTTACCTTTGCTAATTAGCACTGAAATAAAGAAAGCGCACAGAAAGCGCACTCAAGACAGAAGTTTCCCGCGTTCCTATAGCAACATTTGACGTCGGCTTATTTCATGTTAGACAGATTTGACACCATAAGATGGATAAATCACCATGATGTTTAACCTGGCACAACAACAAATTTACCCAGAATTAGCACGTTCTTGACTTCATTAGCAAGTTAATTATCTTAAAACAATAGTTTTTAGAACGAATTAATCATTAGTCACTTATTAATATACTCATTATGCAAATAAGTGAACTTTAGAGGATGATATAACTGGCGGTCTGCACAGAAGTTAGCACTTGCAGCATCACCGAAAATAGAAGGACCCCTCTCAACGTCGCAGGTGAAGTTGAGAGGAAAGGTGCAGAATCCCAGCAAACAATGACGCCATTGACTGGGGGAAGGCATATGATCACACTGAACTAAAACATCTTCATGCATACGATTCTGCACAGAGGTTATCTTCGTGGCTGCTTGTCTCAAATTAAATACCCGCGAATAGCAACAATTGAAACGCTCTGTAGGGTTCTGCATAAGTAATTTTGCGCTATCGTAAATCTCACATGACATCTAATTTGAGACAGATGCGCCAATAGTTTCATGCACAAACTAAGCAAACTGGGGGTAATTACTTTTGATTTTTTGCGTATCATTCACGTTAGACATACAGATCAAAATATTGCTTTTCAGGCGATTCAAGTCCTTATGAAAGGCGCTTGATATTTTAATGAAGGCGACTTTAGCAGCAACAATCATCCCTCTGACTTTAGCTAAAAACAGCATCAACAATCATTCGGGGTCATGAAGCCACCAATATTCAGTTATTCTTATGCTTGCTTAGCTCAGGACGGACTTTGTAATCATCCAAAAAGGATCGTATGTTTTGTTTTTCTAGGCTGTTCCACAGTTTAGCTCCGCAATAACTTCTTTTGACCCCTAACAGTTTTTAAGGTTTTAATGCACCTTTTCAACTAATGACGGTTGACGGTCTCGATACCGCACGAGGCATGGGGCGAGAATTTGGATGTAAACTTCCTAAGAAACCACGTTGTTTACACTGCTTCAGTACGGATTGCTTTGCTCACGCTGTTTCTTATTGCCAATTTTGCAGCACCTACTCCTGAAACTGACCACAAAATACCTTTATACACCTTTTCAACTAACCGCGGCCTCAACGCCACGCAGGATACGGCTGTGGGTGTAAAATTCCTAGGTAACAAGGCTGTTTACACTGCTTCAGTACGGATTGCTTCGCTCCCGCTGTTCCTTATCGTCGATTTTGCAGTCTGTATGCATATTTTATTTTTCTTCATTCCGGTGGCCTGTTATTTTAGGAACAGTTTTCTAAAGGCTCTAGCAAGTGCTGAGCTCTGATAGGCAAAGGAACTTGAATAATATTGCTGTCCCAATTTGATTGAATCTTGCAGAAA
Organism: Aurelia coerulea; assembly: GCA_039566865.1. Lineage (NCBI taxonomy): Eukaryota > Metazoa > Cnidaria > Scyphozoa > Semaeostomeae > Ulmaridae > Aurelia > Aurelia coerulea. The sequence continues at coordinate 25,972,116 of CM076943.1, read as the reverse complement.
TATTGGATTATTTAGTAGCTACATGTGTGGTATGTGCTACAAATTTCAGTTCGAACGAAGTGAGTAAAAAATTAGCGAGACGTAGGTAATTTAGCTTACATTCTTTCCCAGAGGCAAATGCATACATTTAAAGCGTTACATAAGTCAGGCTTATACGTTCCAATAAAGGTGCTTACAAGGACGTTGTACAAACTTGATAAAAGAAGCGAGGCACTCGTTAGACATTAAACCATGAGAAATGGGAATAGAAATGTGACTAAAGTTAGTTAAATTTAAAGGCAGAAACACCGCAACACGACAAAAAACAACAGCAAATACGATTAATTTAATTTTTGCCAATATTTCGTCCTGCCATGCAGGACTTCTTCAGGGCTGTAATGTGACAGTTATAATAAAAATTTGAATATGTACAGCGATTTGAAAAGGAGAAGTAACACGTGATTGGTTAGATATGATGGCTACGCAGAGGTTATATGGGTTAGGTTTATAACGGTTATGTAATGTATGTAGTAAAATGATGATGATGCTAATCAAGATAATAATGATAATAATAATGCTGATGGTGATAATAATAATAATATGATGATGATGATAATACCAGAGAGTACCTTGACAAACGCACCACGCGAAATCCTCCCACCCAAACCATCTGTGACCTTATAGACATCATTTTACGCAACAACAATTTTGAGTTTAACGGACAGTTCTACTTACAGAAACACGGCACAGCTATGGGCACTCGCATGGCACCCCCATATGCAAATCTCTTTATGGGGGTCTTTGAAGAAAATGCCCTAAAAAACGCACCTCACAAGCCCCTTGTTTGGTGGCGTTACATCGACGACATTTTTTTAATTTGGACTCACGGAGAGGAAAAACTCACAGAATTTATACGCACACTCAACAACATCCATCCCAACATCAAATTTACCAGTGACATATCTTCCCCCAGCACACATTTCCTAGACGTCACAGTAATACTTAACGAAGACAACAGCATCTCGACAGACCTCTACGTCAAACCCACAGACACACACCAATACCTCCTCAGCACATCTGCCCACCCCAAACATACGAAAAAGTCCATACCATACAGCCTTGCACTACGATTACGACGCATTTGCTCCAACAATGACACTCTTAAGAAACGCACAAATCAACTGCTTACATACCTTACAAACAGAGGATACAAACGCAAACACGTACGTAACGAAATACGGAAGGCTTCCAAAATAACGCGACAATCCAGCTTACAAACGAAACAGAAAAAACGTAACAACAGAACACCATTTGTGGTTACCTACCACCCTAGTGTACCACAATTAACGTCCATACTTAACAGCAACTTCCACATATTACAAAACTCGACAAACTGTAAGGAAGTCTTCCCAGACCCACCGATACTAAGTAACCGCAGACCAAAAAACCTCAGGGAATACCTGGTGCGCGCCAAAATGAAAAATGACGCTACCACCACTCCCAGAGGAATATCTAAATGTCCATCACGACGCGACTGCTACACATGCCAACACATACAAGACGGAACACACACAGTTACTTTCACAAACACCAACGAAACCTTCAACATAAGACAAAGCCTCGACTGCAACTCCACTAACGTCATATACTTACTACAATGCAAACGATGCTTACGCGACAAAAAGACTGACTGCCAATACATAGGACAAACAGGACGACGCATAAGAGACAGACTCAACGAACACCGACGAGACATTATAAACAAACGTTCCGACACATCCGGGGTTGCAGAACACTTTTGTAAACCCAATCACTCCGTACAAGACTTACAACTACTACCGCTACTTAAGATACATGACACCAGAGAGAGTGTTAGACGAGCCAAGGAAAATTACTTCATTGACTTAGCGAACACTCTCTCACCCAACGGACTGAACAGAACCACAGACCGCTAACAAACACAGTTGTAAGTAACCTAATCTACTCACTCTCTTACCTTACCTATTCTCCTCACTATCCCCATCATTATTATTATCATTATATCGCAGTTAGTTTCTAACATTGCATTTACATAATCATTATCATTATTATTATTATTATTATTATTATTATTATTATATGAAAAACACTGTTATTTTAAAAAACGTTTCGATTAAAATCTTCATCAGTTTACTTTACAACTCCGGACAGCCAGGTTTATATACAATGTAAATAAAATTATATTAACATAAAATTTACATAAAATCAAAATTACGATACTGGTTAACTTCGTGCAATTTGCACGTGGTGTTGGGGTGGAATTCCCCATCGGGCCATTCGGGATTTAGCAACTTAAGCAAATCCTTGGAGGGTTACTGGCTGGCGTCTGTTTTCCTGTTTCCTTGTAAACATTTATATTTCGGCTGACACTCTCAATCCCATGTGGGTAAAAGGTTAAAAGATGGGCTGTATGATTGTAATTTTATGGTTTGGAATGTGTCTAGGGTATTTTTGTTTTTATCTAAATAAGTTTATGTTAATTTTGTTTACGCTGTAAAACGTCTGTATTATTGTAAGTCTATAGTTTGGAATGTATCAAGGGTATCGTAATTTTGATTTTATGTAAATTTTATGTTAATATAATTTTATTTACATTGTATATAAACCTGGCTGTCCGGAGTTGTAAAGTAAACTGATGAAGATTTTAATCGAAACGTTTTTTAAAATAACAGTGTTTTTCATATATTTTATTTTCTGTTGTTTTTTGATGGTGCTTTTAGTTTAATTTTATTATTATTATTATTATTATTATTATTATTATTATTATTATTATTATTATTATTATTATTATTATTATCATCATCATCATATTATTATTATTATCACCATCAGCATTATTATTATCATTATTATCTTGATTAGCATCATCATCATTTTACTACATACATTACATAACCGTTATAAACCTAACCCATATAACCTCTGCGTAGCCATCATATCTAACCAATCACGTGTTACTTCTCCTTTTCAAATCGCTGTACATATTCAAATTTTTATTATAACTGTCACATTACAGCCCTGAAGAAGTCCTGCATGGCAGGACGAAATATTGGCAAAAATTAAATTAATCGTATTTGCTGTTGTTTTTTGTCGTGTTGCGGTGTTTCTGCCTTTAAATTTATTCATTTTTTCGTCATCGCAAGCATCTTCGGATCCGGCAATCGACGTTGGTATCGTGGCCTTTACTTTTTCAAATTAAAATAAAGTTAGTTAGCTGCCTTTTTAGCTTGAAACATGCCCGGATGTCATTTTGTTGAACACATGACATCACATGACATCCGGGCATGATTCAAGACAAAAAAGGATGTTACCTCACTTTACTCGCATTTCCATATGCACTCCCAAGTTGTAATGTCTAACTAGCGCCTGACTTATCTTATCAAGTTTGTACAACGTCCATGTAGGCACCATTATTGGAATTGATAAGCCTGACTTACGTAACCCTAAGCATTTGACCCGTGTACCATGTCACCAAAACAGGACTGCAAATGAAACGCAATTCATACAAGGCAGGTGCCGTTGGGATGACAGTTCATGGATGTTGATCCATTACCTTTTTGCAGTTTTGGAAATGAACATTACTGTATTCTTAATGAATACAGCTAGAACTGTATAATATATAGACTACAAAAGATCTAATAAGTTCCATTCTTATCGAGCAGAGAACAAATGCTTCTTTTATGAAGGCAAGTATTTTTAGATTATTGAAAATATAGAATTATGTTGGTTTATTCTTTGAATCAAACTCCGTCAAAGACTGGAGAAGCTTTTAAGAACAAACGCTTTATTAAGAAATCCTGTTTCAGCTTCTTAAAACTACATAATTTGCTACTTTACTTCGTGAACTGTAAACTGACAGATCACACTTCAAACCTGGGAGGATATTTGCAAAGCACCCGGTGAATCTAAACTAGGAAAATACGAATTCAAAACGATACAATTCTATCACATATCGTAACTAACAAGGTAACTGTAGGTGCATGTGATGTGCTCGTGGGGTGCTTATTAATTTATTGAAGTGAGTTAAAATACTTGCTTAAAACTGTCTTGCTTCGTTTTAAATCCATCTTGCTGTTTCGTCTTTGTCCTTCTCGTCTTCTTGACTATTGCCTTTGCGATGAATAGGCCTAAAGTTGTGGCTAAAATTGCATTGAGAAGAATCATGCCATGAGCAAAGGTAAACGAGCTTTTCACATCCCTCTGCTTGCCAGAACCTAAAATGATTGAATATATTGTGATATAATTTACCAGTTGCGTTATTCTGCATCACAAATAGTAAGTAGACCGTTTTCTGCAGTGAAGGAGGGCCGAGGGGAGGGAGGGGGGCATTATTTTTGAGAATAGTAAACTTTTTGATGATAGTAATTACTATCTTGCCTGAAAGTCCCTAACATCTGATCTGTCCTCAGTGTCAAATACCCAGACATGGATTGTATTTGGTAAAAGAGTAAACTAAAGAAGCTCTAAGCAATGGTTTTAAAATGAAGCCGTAGCCCCACAGCACTGATGCTGCCCCCCCCCCCCACAGCTGAATATGATTTCCTAAAAAATAATCAGCTTGTTGGAACACATCGTTTCCATAGCTTGCATACATATTTCCTATATACATAAAATTAGAAGGGTCGACTGGATTTCCACCATGAGCATGATCCACGCTGCTTAGTTACGCTGTTAGAGAATCCAGCTCTTCATCCGAAACTGGATTATGCATACCAGAGTGCTGTCGCCCATTATGCCCCTGTCGTCGATAACATTTGAATTAGATCGTCAAGGAGGTTTTATGAAAAATCCGAGTGAACTGGTAATATCACTAACTAATTGAGAAAAAAGTGTGAACGTTTAAATCAGATGACTCAATTCTATATGAAGACTTTTGAAGTTTTGGAAGGTGGGGGTGAAAGGCATTTTCTCTCGGCGTCACCCATTATGACCGATTTGCAAATAAATCACACTGCACAGCGGTGAAAAGTATTTTATAAGAAGAACTGTTTATTCACTGTAACTTGTCTATCACTGAGCACTTAAAAAAACAAATTCAATAAGAATTGACCTGAACTTTGAATTTTGGCAAATCAAATGCTAGACTGATGATATTCGTCTAAGTTTTGCTCGATTGAATTGAATTATTTTTTACTGTTATAGTCATTCCGCTAAAACTAAAAACTTCGTTGAAGCGGAATGGGTAGTGTGGGGGGGAGGGGGTAATGGAGCGAAAACAAGGACGAAATATCATAAGTCTAATCAAATGCATGGTTCGACTTGCTGTAAATCTTTCCTTATCTCTTGGGCAAGCACGGGTGAGTTTTTGGCGTACACTTCTATACAATGCTGCGTTTTTGGGGTTCAAAGACGGCATCTAAATACTTAGAAACATGAAAACTGACAAATCTAGCAGATTCGATTAAAGATGTACACACAATATCTTGCTGGGTTTCAATGATTGATTACTAGTTCCTAGTACCGTTAAATTCATTCTCCTGCTCATCGGTCATAATGGACGACACTACTTTAGGCCTTCTAGACCATGGACAACGGCGCATCGATTTTCTGGGGAAAGGGAAGACGAGAAAAGCAGAATTTTCTATGAATGCCAACTATCACAACTGTATCTTTCCTGATCAATTTGACTTTGAGTGAGAAAAATCAATGTTGAATCCATACAACGTTGTTTTCTTTTGCCATGCCAGTTCTCTCTGGTTTCTACCGCATAGGCCGCCATGAACTGACTTATGAACTCAAACGATCGACAATGATTCAGATAAGAAAACTGGACATGTAATGGGTACGAAATTATTTCATTTTTGCCTTCCTTTCCGATGAAATCGGTGTATCATTGCTATCGCTTAGACCATTTAGCATAACGAATTTCGGATTAAAGATTTTTGTTGATTTATGCACGACTTACCGGTTGCTTTATCTTTGCTCTCTACAAAGGGTCCAATATTGAGACTGTACGTTTTTGAAGGTGGATAATTCTTGACTTCTTCTTCCTCGCTATCTCTCGTCTTGAGAGACCTCAATCCTATTTCCTTTGATTCCAACAATACCGACCTTCGAACTCGTTTGATATTGTTTCCTTGACAACCAGATGTGCAGCGAGAGTCAGATGATTGCTTGTGACATATGAAAGTCTGACAATGAAGATACACGTATGTATACCCGAAGAACTTGAATGACATGAAGCTGAATCTCATCTTGTGTGATGGTGTCGCAGAAATGAATTGAATTGTAGTATCAGAAGCACATCTGTAAAGTTAATAGAAGCAATGGTGATGATTACACGTGGATCTACCTTGTTTGTAACATGTATGCCGGCATTTTTCCCAGCAAACGTTTTTACCATGTGCATGCGTTTGTATCCTATCTCCAAAAATTTCGACAACGTATATTTATCCAGAGTGGACAAGGATGTTCATTCCTTCAAAAATGATGAACGGAATCTAGTCAATCAATGTCTTTCTAGGGGTTTTGTTTAGTTAAATGATCAATCCTTTAGATTAAATTTAACATTTACTGGACATGCGTTTGTGCCATACCCTTCTTTTTAAGAAGGGCAATATGGCACAGAGAACGTTATCATTCTTTCAACGTTGCGTGTTAAGAGAAAACCACTAATGCCCGTAGTGACCCATCTAAGTACTAATGGCCCATATAAGTACTTCATGTATGTGATTCTGCTAAGATGCAGTTGTAAATACTCTCGATCCATGACATATAGTTTGGCTAGGTGTCTGATATGCGTAGCATAGGCAAGTTGGAGAGTGCATTTCGGGCAAGATTAGTCCTTTACTCAGTGAAAAATATTCCAATACAGTCTCAAAACATCTAATAACAGATGTATTGATCCATTCAACAGTTTACATTGGGTTTCCTTGGTTTGTGTGAAATTAAATCTTCATGTGCCATTGACCCTTCCAGGAACTTGAGGTATGTGGGGTTAAGTTGTTTTGGCTTTCAGACCAATAGTAACGGGGTAACAATCATAGACAAATAGTTCCTCTGCCTTTATGTTTTACAATCATTGACCCAGGCATACACATGGCAGACATATTGAAATACTGCCATTTTGCTCATTTTGATAGGGAGAAAACTGAAGTTGTTTGCAGACGGTACAAAAAGGGACCTTCCCTGAAAGAAGAAAGAAATCGCTTTAGCATTTTCAAAAATAATGAAATATGGCTAATTTGTACTGTCAAAAGACAATTTTTTGAAGGTGTTATTTTTACAATTTCTGCTTGCTGTTTTACCGTGTCCGCTCTTGAAAAGGTGACCATATTGTCTCAAGGCGTTATTTAAGAACAAGCTCATGGAATTAATCTCGCATCTTGACTTCCCGGAAGCGCCAAATGACCCAGTGAAAAATTTACCCTATATTTGTCTTGACTTCGAATTTGTTTCAAAAGCCTTCAAGCTACCCCCTAATGAACTTAACATTTCATGAGTTAAATTGTTAACCGATCTCTTGATCATTCGGGCATGAAGAAGTAATGTTCTGAATACAAAAATGAAGAAGAATACCAAAAATTCTTAAGAGTATGGTCACATGAATTGAAATGGCGAAACACATTTTTATCAATCAACTCTATTTGTACCGGGTTGAAATTTTGATAGTTTCGACAGGGGGAGTTTGTCGCCGCCCCCCCCCCCCGCCCTCTTTTTCACAACTGCAAAAGATATAACAACCAAATTTAAGCAAATTGTGCTTCGGGAAATTAGCTTTACAAAAACAACGATAGAGCTCTTAATAGAAACGTTGCTTGTTGCTAGGCAACCAAAACAATGGTAAAATGGACAAAATTGAGCTACTGACTTTAAGAGCACAATTCTTTCAGATTAACATGAGATAACAGGCAGAATTGTAGCCAGAAGTAGTAAATAAGAATAGAGAATGATATTTACACAAACAAAATCCAATTTGACTTGCAATTCTTGCTGATTAAGATCAATCAGCAATTGAATAGATTAATTGAGATTTCTATTGTGAATTATTTTCTATTTTTAGATTCCTAATTAGTGAAAATAGCTAATAATAAAAAATCTGCCACTATTTTACACACGTTTAGGGCAATATTGTCCTCATTCATTCATTCATTCATTCATTCATTCTGTGACGTCATAAAGATAAATGACGTCATGGATATCAAAAGTTGTTGATGTTAGCAAATATAAACAGACTATATATCAAATGAAAGTACTATTCAAGATCAACTGAATAGTGTATATAACTTTATATTTAGCGCTATTTGCACGAACATAGCGAGGATTTTAAGATTTTATTTGGGACCAGTCTCCAAATAAGGGCATCAGGAGGTCACATGGTACAACAATGGACAACGAATCTTTTAAAATTTGATGTCCAATTCAATTTTAGAAAGAGCAATAATTTGCAGCACTATATCTACAACAGAGGTAGAGGTATTTGAGAAAGTTAAGTTGAAACGTGATGACAATTTCTAAATGAGGTCGCATGCTCGTGTCTATTGAGCATGAACATCAAATGTGGGAAAATTCAAATCCATATGACCTAAACATTTTTATTGTCTTATCTTATGCAGTAAATGAAAATTACTTTTTGAGTCAAGACTTTTATTAATTTTTTCAGAAGATGGGGCTGCTTCGAAAAGTGGTTGCAATTCTGTGCGGTAAGACCGTACCAGGTCCCTGTGACTTAATGCGTTTGGGTAAAGGCAATATCGGGCAATGTTTAAAATTGTAGAAAAAGCAAGAATTTGCAGCACTATATCTACAACAGCGGTTGGGAAAGTTAAGTTGAAACGTGATAAAATTTTTTAAATGAGCTCGCATGCTCGTGTCTTTTGAGCAAATGTGGACAGAGTGAAATAAGAATTGGGGACCATTCAATTAAAAACACTGATAAAGAAAATTACTTGGAGTAGTATTTGATAATCATCTAAAGTTTGATCATCACATATAAAAAAGATTTGTAGTGAAGCTGGGAAGAAAATAAGTGCCCTGGCCAGAATTGCACCTTGTTTAGAAGTAGAGAAGAGGAAATTGTAAATGAAAAAAATTTATCACTACCTATTTTAATTATTGCCCCATTGTCTGGATGTTTTGTAGCCGTAAAATGAACAATTTAATTAACAAAAGAGCACTAAGGGTAGCATATAATGACTACGATTCCTCCTTTGAAGCTGTGCTTTCTAAAGATCATGCCTTCGCAATATACATCAACAAAACCTGCAAAGACTCGCCCTTGAAATGTATAAAACGAAGATTACCCAAATTCAATTTTTTTGAATGATATTTTCAGGTTTCAGCAATCTCCATTTGACCTTAGAAATGAAGCCTTTGCTACTAGAAACCAAACACAGTTATTTATGGGACTGAAACAGTTTCTTACAGATGCAGTCAGATTTGGAATAACATACCAGCAGAAGTAAGAAATGCAAACAACTTAGAAATCTTCAAAAGACAAAAAAAAAACAAATTACAATTCCATGATCCTGCAAATTATGCACCCATTATATACCAAACCTGGGATACATCACATAGATTAATTTTCATCTTAGTTTACACGCGTTATAGTATATATTTAGTTTTTAGCTGCTGTTGTTATGTAAGTTGGTTTCAATTAGCTGATTGTATTTATTTATAATTAAGCTAGAATATGTATCCAACGTTAAATAAAGTAATGAAAAAAAGCATGAAAATCAAATGTGGGAACATTCAAATAAAAATGACGTGAACATTTTTATTGCCTCATCTTATGCAGTAAACGAACATTTCCTTTTTGAGATTAGACTTCTATTTCTTCAGAAAATGGGGTTGAACAGTCCTATTTTGCTTCGAAAAGTGCTTTCGACTCTACGTGGTAAGATCGTACCAGGTCCCTGTGACTTAAAGGCAATATGTTTTGCACATGAAACCGCAATGATATCATGATGAAACCACAATGAAACCCTGGATAACGGTCAAGTTTGGCTTGTTTATTCACCCGTTTAATCGAATAAGTCCAAGGAATGTTGCTCCTGGTTTCCTAAATACTTCAAGAAAACTAAATTAAAAATATTATTAAATTTTCTTCTCTCTTGCAATGTGGTAAAACTCAACTTGGAATGTTGTAACGACGTCACAAAAACAGGTCCCGTAGCAACATATTGCTATCCCACACACAGCCAGCCCAATGTTTTAAAACAGCAATTAATAGTCTGTGTTCTAAAAATTTCATACAGGGTGTCCCAAAAATGTGTCCGACTTTAAATTTGAATATGTCCGAGAATATTTAATGCATATGTACTATTTGGGCAATTTTTGAAAGCTGAAACATTTAATGCTCTGTTGAATCTATTGCTGCGTGAATTTGGGAATTTTTAGGAAACCAGGAGATTCCTTAAAATTCACGCAAATTTTTAAGTATTTTTCACTCTTTATTACTCCACTATTCTCCAATGTTATTCTAGTTTCTAAAAAAGACTTGTCTAGATAGACCAGTAAGAACAATGTAAATACTTTTAAAAATTTGAGAACGTAATTCATTAAAATTGCAAAAAAATCCAAATCTTACAAGTTGCTTGCAAGACGAGGGGTGGGGTAACCGAAACCATAGCTATGAAGAACACAGTTTTTCTAGCCCGTTTGCAGTGAACATATCAACTTTGTCACAGTTTGGTCCTTTATGCAGGTTTCCGCTTTGAAATTGAATGCATCTCAGAACATTAAGCAGCTTCTTTGATGGCCTTCGCAAAGTTTGCTCAATCATTCATTAGAAACAAGGAAATAATCTTTTCTTCTCCACCTCTGTACATTTCAAGGTCAATTTTGACCTTATGCATTGCTGCGTTATCGGAAGTTAAATACCTCCCTATCAGTGGTAGCAATTAGATTTCTGGTAATTTGAGTAACTCATGTTCAAAGGAAGAAATTTGAAACCTTCTTTTCCACTATGAAGAGGGCTAGTTTTGCTTTCCAACAGTAAACATCACCGTAAATGTAGACAGCAGTAGAGCAACGGTGAAGAAACCTGCAAAAAATTGGCTATAAATTTGAGAGCCACCCTGGTTTCTTAGTATTTAGTACTGCAATAGACTCAAAAGGAAATTACATGTGCCGACTCTCAATTAATACCAAAACGGTTCATATATATCAAATATTTTCAGATTTATTCAAATTTAAAAGTCGAACGCTTTTTTGGGACACCCTGTATATTTGCTGTTTCATAAAGGGATCAATTTTGGAACTTCATGGGACGAAGTCCTTCAGAGGCGAACAAACATTAACCGAGGTTATGAATTCGATGATTTTAGGCGGTTCTCACTTCTACTATATGAGTGATCAGGTATCTTAGGCTGATAGCATCAAGAACAAGATTAGAATTGACAGGGAATTATTTTGATCATGAAATGAAATGTGAGAAACAAACCTTTCATTTATAAGATCGTAGCTTGATACATGATTTATATCGGTTGTTGGTGTTGCAGAGCATCTCTCAATTAAAAGAACAAGGTTGGTGTCATTTGTGCCGACCTGCACTTCGAAGTAAAGTCTTTGGTCTAATTTAACAGCAGCGGGGAAAATGCTTTGTAGCGTTATGAACGTCTTGTCTTTAAACATCGACATTGACACTGTAAATGTTCCAAATCCAACTAGAAAGGAAAATCGATACAACAGTGTTCTCAAATGAAAAAATTCAGTAGCATCAATGATTTCAAAAATTTAATCTAATCGTTTAGAGGGTCAAAGATTTCAAACAAAATAAGTTGTAAATTATGTGACATATGGCAACATATATCATCTTTACATTGTACCGGTACAACTTTTCATTTGTAACAGAAGTTTATCGAATCGGCATCCTAATTACAATGTTCTTGATAATCAATAGCCCTTTGATCATTCTATTCATAGAACCAGTCGACCGAGTGCGTAGATATCTGCATGATCACAGTCCATCATCATTCCCCATGCCCCCAATGCCCCACATGCGCCAGGATACCCCTAGCGTCATCTATTCGCCCCTTTTAAGCGTATAGGCTGAATCTAGTCAAAAGGCACGATGTAATAAGTCTAGATAATTCGGTAAATGCAGTAAACCCTTTCAGGCACGATGTAATAAGTCTAGATGATGTAATAAATGCATTAAACCCATATCGACATGATACATGCCCCCAATATCTCCCATCCATGCCCCCAAGTCCCATGACACTAACTGCCATGTCACCATTTCTCATACCCCAAATCCATACCCCAACTCCCTCCTTTGTCTTGTCCCTTACTGTAATCAGTGTATGAGGAAAAGTATTCCAAAGCATAAATGTGCCCTTTGATCATTCTATTCATAGAATAAATTTTCTCGGAAGCAGTGTAAATGCTTTCGAACTGTAAACATTTTGCGAAATTTTACTGACACAATTTAACTCTATAGTGGTTGGGCTATCTGACATGTCCTATTTTGGTCGGGGGGGGGGGGGGCAAAAAGGTCCAACCCTTCCTACCTAACTCTTGACTGGAAATAGTTAGAGCAACCAGATTTGGTATACTGATAGTCCCAGACATGTACTTTATGACAATATAAAAATTAACTTAAAATTAGTAGTCACTAATGCTTGCGTCAGCATTTTTCTTCGTGTGGTCAAAAAAAGCGTAAAAATCGGTCAAAATAAGGAAAAAGGCGATAAAATCTAATTTGGAGCACAATTTCCATCCAAACTCGAGAATTATGAGAGATTACATCAAATAGCACTACCCTGCAAAATATCTTTGCAGAATATTGCAATTTGCTACTTTTTTTGCGAAAATTGATATTTGCGAATTGGCGATTTGGACAGATTCAGGTCGGGAAATTGTCTCTCCTCCCACCTTCATTTGTCAAAATATCTTATGAAACTTCTTGAGTTGTCGCATAATAAGCAGCAGCAAAAATTCAGAAAGTTCTGAAAACCTTGATAAATCCAAAATATCCAGCGATCCAATGCAAAAATTAATTCAAGTTAAAAAATAGACTTTTTACTTAAGCTTTAAAAAGAAGTACTGTGAGGAAGCTGGTTGGCTCCTGTAAATAACGGGATCTTATTGTTAAACAAACAGTCCTCATTTTGCACATAAAATAAAAATTGCGACTGATTGTACTCATTTGGAACTTAATATGTAAGGAGCCAATTAGCTGCGTTAGTACTGGAATGGTTAAGGTGCTAGAAGAAGTCCTTATGACACACCAGATGTAATTTCCTGCAAGCTGTCAAAAGCACAACCTATTTTCACTCTTCGACTTCCAGGGGCGGACTGGGGCATCAATTCCTTACAGGGAAATTAGCTGTTAGGGGCCCCATATTTTTAGAAGTTCAAATTATATTTGTAAACTAGCTAGCATGTTTGAAAAGCTACTTCGTAGTGTTTCTAATGGTGTAGCCAGATTTTTACCTCAATGGAGGTAACTTTGGGCAAATCAAGTGAAACGAGGGCCTGGGCCTCGGTCTAGGAAAATTGTTAATTGTACAATTTTACCCTTTTCTTTACAATGTTGCTGAGCACCCTTATTTTCGAAAAATCCACCCGCAATTGGATATGGGGTGAGCCTTCAAGCAGTCAAGTGAAATGAGATGTTTTGGAAAAAGTGAATTAAGCTACGGAGACTTTCGTGGCAGCTTTAAAACAAATTATAGTTTTTTATCTAATTTGCGTCAGATGATGGCACAGCTAAAAAGAAAGAAGCAAGCGAAACGAGCTGAACATTTAAAGTACCACTTCGTTTAACTTCCAAGAAAATGTGTTCATGTGCGGACGTAACGAGAGCCTAAATAAAGCATTCAACAGCCATGACAAATTAAGTGGTAGGGTATTGAAATAAGGGGGTCTGGGGGAGAAAATTTGCAGAGGATACGCCCTTTACTTTAGCTTAGAACACTTCTCGCATAGCGGTGCTAAAACAGAATTTGATCATTTCGTAACAATTGCTTTTTCAAATTAGCATCCGCAGTAAATTTTTTGAGGAAGTAGATTTTCTATTTTCTAACTTTCTTATTTCAATGCTATCATGGTTTGTCATAATTTATCATAGTTCATCTGGGAAAATTTTGTAACAGGTGTACCTTTACTTTGGCTTAGAGCGACTCTCCCAATGCCCTCAACTAATCTCCGGTATTTTTCGGATAGATTCCTACCCTTCTCTACCTATAACCAATTTCTCCTCGTTTTTGAAAGAGTCTCGAGGATCATCTTTTGACAGAAGCAGGGGGTGGCAAATGGCCCCATCCCCATCCGTGGCCGCGCCACGCCACTGGCATACAAAGTTGCACAAAGTGGCCGACAGTAGCCAGGAATACAGACGTCTTGAAGTGCGAGCGAAGCGAGCTGAAAAATTTCAGGCATATTCTACTTAGATGGGCTTGAAAAGTATTAAGATATCAGTTACAATTGCAAATCTTTTTTTACTGTGGTCCGCCAGCAAGCATTTGTGTCCAAAAGGCCCAAGACAAAAAGTGGCTATTGTCTTGACAAGGGCCCACCGGGAAATTTCCCGGTATCCCCGTGGGCCAGTCCGCCACTGTCGATTTCTTTCAACGAGGTAGCTGTGCACGAGCTTAAAGAGTGTCGAAACTGAAGGCCCATCGGAGAAATAAAGAAGTCATTGAGGCACACAGCCATATGTATTTGATAGGTCCATCACAACAGTTTAAATTATACCGTACTGGTCGATACATCTACGGATTGTCTCGATGACTTGGAAAGAGCATGTTGCGTTTTGTGTCCCTCTCTAAATCAACACAGGAATATTGGAGAATTTTGATTCTATAAACGAAACCATTGACTTTTCCATTATTTTTAAAAGGCGAGAAATGGCTGAACTGTGTTACTCGGAACACATTCAACATTATGCTTTAACTTCCATTGCTCATCTGCCGGGTGCGCTAAAATAAACTATGCATATTTGGCAGGCCACAATAAATATTACACTAGACCAATTTTGAAGATGTATGACTTAATCTTTAGCAGAAAGCCTGAATTAGATTCTTGGAATTTTTTGGAAATTTTTTGTTTTTATGTTTTAGAGCTACAAACGAGCCTCTTAACCCTATCCAGAGTAGGCTTTTTGAAACTCTTGGGAAACTAGGGGCGGCACAAAGTGCCCCCCTCTACTTTCTAAGAACCATAAGTGCTAGAGACTTGAAACTTGGCACAAATAACAAACACAATAAGGCAAATATGATGACGTAATTTGTTTTTGTTAATGTCACGTGATAAAGTGCTGACGTCAGCAAATGTTGCTAATTTGGGTGTAAAAGCACATCGACTTCGTCACTTCGTATCTCCAAATCGATAAAATATATTGATGTGAGAGTTGAAACATAGAAGGATTATATCTTTGTAATTCTTATTTTGAAATTTTTATTTCGTAAGAATAATATTTTTGCTGCTGTCAGCATTCATTTATTTTAACACAAAAAGAGCAATATTTGTCTAAAATTTATTAAAAATTACTTTGAAAAATAGCAAAAAATGCTAAATATGCATTAAAAGACCTGCTGCATCATATGATGTTGCTCATTTTTCGAACAATGAAGCCTAACATGGTTTTTTGTCAGTACGCATGCACAACAATGAATTATTGATGACATCATCAAACATCAATGATCTATATATCAAATGAAAGCCCGTTCGGTATCGTGACAAGGAACAACTCCATCCTTAACAAGGGTAATGTTATCAATTGAATCTAAACATTTATCATACATTGAAAGCTTGGAAGTAAAGAAAAATGCTTTCTCGTTACTTAACTCTGTCAGATCAAGGTTCATGAAGATTTTTACATCCTTGCTTAGTTTATATTACCAGATACGTTAATCGGTGTTAGTTGTATAAGCATTTTAGCAACCCCCTTTAGCCTGGTCG
This sequence comes from Aurelia coerulea, assembly GCA_039566865.1. Lineage (NCBI taxonomy): Eukaryota > Metazoa > Cnidaria > Scyphozoa > Semaeostomeae > Ulmaridae > Aurelia > Aurelia coerulea. The sequence goes on along the minus strand of CM076943.1, from coordinate 25,956,252 downwards.
TACCTTGATGAAACTGAAAATTGAAAGTAAATTGACTCTAACTAAAATTCACAAAAACATTTCAAATTAGCAAAGAATGTTACCTTCTGTGGCAGTGATAAATGTTTTAACTGGCTCTAGACAGATGGTTGATGTATTTTTGGTACGTTCAAGTAAACATCTAAATTTAATTCTTTTGCCAGTCGATCGGACCAATTTTGAAGTAGTATTCCCAAATGTCCACATTACTTCATTTTCATAAACAATATGTGTCGATTTCTCTGTTCTCGTTGTACCACATTTGTCATACGTGGTAGCAAGTCCATACTCGTTATTTGGGAAGTACCGTTTGCCAGTACAATTTGTATCATTCAATGTTATCGATGAGCCATCAAAAAGCTGTGTCCGGTTATCCAAGAATATTGCCATTGAAGTTTCATTGCAAACGACTCTATTTGATCCATCTGTAATGAAAACAGCTGCGATTACTGCGACAAACATGGTTGATATGACACTAAAGGTAGAGCAAAGAATATTGGACAGACCATGAGCCTTTGATTGACTTTGAGGGTACCTTAATAACTCTGTCTGGTCATCTCTCTATTAAGCTCTCCTCCCTAACAAGCACCCCCTGGCCTTGTAATACGACGCATTAAATATCAAGTATCAAATGAGTATCAAATAAGGCCAACTCGCGGTTAAGCTCCACCCCAAATTATGTCAAATGCCAGGCGCGGTTAAGCTCCACCCCAAATTATGTCAAATGCCAGGCGCGGTTACGCTCCACCCCAAATTATGTCAAATGTAAGAGGTTAACAGACAATGTCCATTTATTTATCTAAACAAGTTGGCATGTTAATTTTGATTTGGCTTGGGATCAAAGCTGTGTCAAATGTGTGAAATGGCGAGGTAACATTTCATGTTGATACTTGGGGGGAAATGGGGTAAAAAACAAAGAGCTATCATCTATATCCTTCTTATTTGACTTTGTGAATCACCCCGCCTCTAAAAATCCCCCCTCTCTCTGTAGCACCCTTCGGATTCTCGAGGAATAAATGAGCCCATCCGGGTATCTATACAGGGGCTGTTTTATAGAGAAGTTCTCGTATATCACTTCATGAAATATGTTGCCTTCTTGATAATATCATTAAAACAGAGGCTAGGTAGATATATTTGGTGTTATAAAAACCAACAACTAACTGATCACACAAACTGGCTAAAAGTTTATGTTGAGCAGCCTCAAAAGCCTTTTCAACTGCGCAGGGACGGTGGTAATCCAATTCAATAGCCTTCTATCTTAGCTGCCTCAGAAATTGCACGTCTTCAAAGAGCCATTGTCACATAGGGTCCTTTGCAGGCACGCTGCAATATCAGATTTTCTGAAAATCAAACTTTGCCTGAGCAGAAGTTGTAGATCAGTACTCCTAAAGTTAAAATGATAACAATGTTTGAATTGATGTGAATTTCGATAAGTTCTTCTGATTAAGCCAAATTTGATTTCAGATTCAGGTTCTTTAAATGACTCACTCGGCCACTACACAAGCAGTTTGGGCATGCGAAGTGACAAATTGCAAACCAATATTGTATCTTCTTCGTAAAGGTTGAATAACAATGTCTGGAAGCAAGGCTTCTGTGCAGCGACTGCTGCCAACCAAGTACATCCAATCGGCTATATTTGCATAACAGCTTTAGCTTCCTTACCGTCACATGTTGTTCCATTTCCAAAATAGCCAAATTTACATTGACATGTATATGATCCATTTGTATTTGAACAAGCACCATTGATACTACATTGATGTTGTCCAGTTGTACACTCGTTTATGTCAGTGCAAGTTAATCCGTCGCCACTGAATCCACTCTTACATGAGCAATTGTATGAGTCATTGCCTGGATGACAAATACCATTTGGACTGCATAGCTTTGGTTTACATTCTAGGAGGAAATTGAAGAGAGATCAGAACAAACATTCATATGACGAGGATCGGGAAGACAAATCTAAGAAGCATCAACAAGGACAGGTTTGGTAAGAGAATAGCATCAGTTGGTTTTGATTGAAACCGCATTTCAAGGTGATTAGCGATCACAGGCAAATGAAATCTTTCAACCTGTGATTCAAAACAAGCAAAGCCTCAAAAGTTGGCCTGAAACCCAGGTAGCTAGGTCGCTCGTAGTGCGTCCCAGAAATTGCTTTCAAGAACAAACATGAGCATAGATGGAGAGAAGAAGGATAAATCTACACATCTGCCACGGACATTGTGTGCTTTTGTGGTTCAAAAGCCGATTAGGAGCCAATTCAGTTCTCTTATTTTTTGGTGTAAATAAAACTTCTGAACCAAAGAAAAGAAATGCCAGAGGAAGACGTTTAGATATATCCTTCCTATTTCGATAAACGCTCATGTTTCCTCTTAAAAACAATTTCTGGAAAGCACAACGAGTGCGCTAGTATACTTTGGTTACAGAAAAACCATTGCGGCTTTGTTTGCTTTGAATTTCAGGTTGAGAGAATTTCCTTCATCTGTAGGCACTCATCGATTTGAATTCAAGTGTCAACAACAGCAGCTCATGCTATTGTGTTACAAAATTTGTTCTTGTTAGAAGCTTCCGTTGTCCGCGTTTCATTGATGGTATCCTTCTAAGAAGAAAGCTTTTCACGGAAACATTTAATGCTCAGCATTTGATCCGTTCTTCAGCTGACCATTTATTTCCAATCCTTCATTTGGCACTTACGTTATATCACAACACTCTATGCAGGTTGCATAAAAAAGCCACATGTAGCAAAGTGAACTCTGTCTGGAACGTAAGGTTGACATGCATGAAACAGTGATTCTGCGAAACCCCACTCAAGTGCTTTCATTTGAAGAAAGCTTTTGCAAAATAGGGCACTTTGGAATTTGACAAGAAGAAAGAAGTACGAAAATGTCAAATGTGAAAACTCAAAAATGGCAGCCGTTCTTCTTTTCGACATTGTTCTAGGTGTATTGTTGGAACTATTCGGAATTTTGTCACTTCGTCGCCGCATAAACCTTTTGCATTGGTTAAATGTTAAATAATTGGATAACTAGGAACAAGCATCATTAAAATATATTTTCAAATACAGCCGCATTTCATCAAAACCGTTTAAAAAAGCTGATGCTTTCTTTCGACAATTTCTTTCTAAAGCATTATGCAGGTATAGTCACTCCACAGAGCTTCGTTGTAAAAAATCCTTGATAAGTTAATGATATTAATAATAATAATAATAATAAAACGAATATTTATACAGGATAAACACTTCAACAATTACAATATCGCTGTTATCACTGTGTGTTACTCTCCTACGCAGAGGGTTCCTTTTTGAAAAGCGGGAAAGAAAAGGAAAAGCGGGAAAGAAAAGAGAACCTCTACCATCTGCCACGCCCAACCCAGAAGAAATCCGGGGGTCGCAAATTGCCGCCTCGACTTGAAAGAGAGGATTTTTTCTTCCTTGCATTTGCGAACTTTCGATCCACAATGGCGGAACTAAGATATGCTAGCAGTGGCAACAGTGCAACCGATCGATTATCGGACTGTAGTGGTGGTGTCATGTTGAAGAAATTGAGAGAAGGGAAGATGTGTTGTCCGATCTGTGTAAAGCACTCCGAAAGTTTAGATTATGTAATAGTTAGTGAAGAAACAATGAATTCAGCGCACGATGAAACTGCATTTTTTGACGTTAGTGGTGGAGGGCTTGATCACCACATGAGGGTTATGCATGGCACAATTTTATCTGAAGATCTTTCATTAGAAGCAAGAACCATATCAAGCAGATTGGTCAGCTCAGGGACACTTACTAATTTGAAAAGGTTTTCAGAGGCAAGACACACAGAGGGGACGGTGGACTATTTCAAATGTCTGGTACAAAGTGGTGATGATCAAATGACGTTCTATGCGAAACGAGAGAAAGAGGCGGCTAAATATTTTTGCCTGTATCTGGATCATAAAGGCAAAGTATATGAAATTGAAGACAGGAGTCGTCCATGTACAGTTGAGGTTAAGAGTAGCAACCTGCACATAACGTACATTGCGTGTAAAACCAGGAGCGGACTGGCACTTTTTTCTGGGGTGGCGTTATGGCTCAGCAAGGGCCCGTAGGGCGTGGCCAGTTCTTAATTGGGTGCGGTCACTTGGAAAAACCAAACTTCACGCACTGTTATGAAAGGTGGATAGGAATTTTTGCATTACTCAATGCGTTCGTGAGCGAGGAATCATTGCAAAGTCAAGCTTACTAAAAGCTGGAATCGGTTGCAACGAATTTGACAGTTGACGAGATATATCGTTTTAAATCTGTATGATGATGAGTAAAGTATCTATATTTCTACATTTCTAGATTCTACTTCTAAATAACTTTTGCGCGAAGACCAAATCGAATACGCAACCCCTTGTCATGACGTTCAAGTGGTGGGGCACTACCTGGGATCGAGCCCTGAAGGTGACGGTGAAGTTGCGTTTTTCAGCGCCAAGCGCTGGGATCGCAGAAATAGAGCAGACCTAAGGGTTAATCCATGTCAATGAGGGACAGCCTGTTAACCATGTACTATTAGATTTTGCTGATTTTAGGGTTTTCATTTAAGCATGATGATAATAGTAACATATCCAAATTTCAGCTTGGTACCATTCTTCATTCTGGAAATATCTTATTTCAAAGTTTTGACATTTTTAGGCCTAATTTGTCATTGGCCGCCATTTTGAATTTACACTTTTAGTGAAATTTGCTATCTTTTGATCACCTTTTCAGAATTTTATCATCCAAATGTGCTTTTAATATGAATTTGTGGTGGAGAGCCCAGAAATAATCTCAAAATTATGATACCACGAACAGAAATCCCCATAAATGCACTATTAAGTTTGATTTTACAATGTTCCTTGTTCATACTTGACTAATTTTTTGCAATGTTGCTTGACTTTGACAAAACTGATATTTTGCAGGCAAACAGTAGCCATATGCACCTACTTTGATTGGAAAAATCTTTTCAGACAAACCTACCATCAAAGAGTTATCCATGTTCAATTGTTTGTCCTTATATTTGTATTATGCGCAACAACAACATCTACGTTTGTAAAGTATTTGGTAGGATGTTGGCACCATAATGTTGCATTTAGAAAGAAAGTTACAGAAGTGTAATGCAAGTTGCAGGAACCGTAGCAAGTTTGCAACTCTTTTATTCATTGTTTGCAAACCATGAGCGGAAGAACACCTAAACTGTGTATTACTGTGAAAGTTTTATCAGCATTGAACCACCTTAACCAATTGTTTTTTGTGCGTTTCAACTTATTTTGACTTGGTAGTGAACCACCTTATAGCTGTTTCATGATTTTGAAAATTTCAGTAGTGAGCCACCTTAAAACACACACAAAACGATTGGTTAAGGTGGCTCACTACTGATACAAACATAAGGCAAATGATTGAACATGGATAACTCTTTGATGGTAGGTTTGTCTGGAAAGATTTTTCCCATCAAAGTAGGTGCATGTGGCTACTTTTTGCCTGCAAATTATCAGTTTTGTCAAAGTCAAGCAACATTGCAAAAAAATTAGTCAAGTATGAACAAAGGAACACTGACAAATCAAACTTAATAGTGCATTTATGGGGATTTCTGTTGGTGGTATCATAATTTTGAGACTATTTCTGCGCTCTCCACCACAAATTCATATAAAAAGCACATTTGGATGATAAAATTCTGAAAAGGTGATCAAAAGATAGCAAATTTCACTAAAAGTGTAAATTCAAAATGGCGGCCAATGACAAATTAGGCCTAAAAATGTCAAAACTTTGAAATAAGATATTTCCAGAATGAAGAATGGTACTGAGCTGAAATTTGGATATGTTACTATTATCATCATGCTTAAATGAAAACCCTAAAATCAGCAAAATCTAAGAGAACATGGTTAAAAAGTTATCTTCTTGTCCCCCTTTGATTTAGAATTACCCCTAATCGAGTCCGCGACCCCTTGTCATGACCCTCAAATGGTGGGGTACTACCAGGTATCGACCCACTCCGCCTGAATGTTCTGGTTGCAAAGTCAGAGGATTACACCACTGCGCCACAACACCTTACACGGCGTGGCCAGGGAAAATTAAATGGGGGGCACGAGAACGGGGGAGTCTGGGGGCGAAGCCCCCAGGAAATTTTTTTGGGCCACGCCCTTTACTTTGGCTTAGAATGCATCTCCCAATATTATGCTTGCCTATAGCGACAAGAAAACCTTGATCGTTCTGCAACAGTTATCCTATGAATCAGAGCACGAGGAAAATTGTTGAAGAAAGATCCTTTACTTTGGCTTAGAATGCATCTCCTAATATCATGTTTGCCTTTAGCGACAAGGAAACCTTGATCGTTTTGCAACAGTTATCCTATGAATCAGAACACGAGGACATTTTTTGAAGGAGGATCCTTTACTTTGGTTTAGAATGCATCTCCTAATATCATGTTTGCCTTTAGCGACAAGGAAACCTTGATCGTTTTGCAACAGTTATCCTATGAATCAGAACACGAGGAAAATTTTTGAAGAAAGATCCTTTACTTTGGCTTAGAATGCATCTCCTAATATCATGCTTGCCTTTAGCGACAAGGAAACCTTGATCGTTTTGCAACAGTTGTCCTCTGAATCAGAACAGGACGAATATTTTTGAAGAAAGATCCTTCACTTTGGCTTGGAATGTATCTACCAGTATCATGCTTGCCAGTCCTAAAATGGAAGGTTTGACATTTCTCGGAAAATTCTTACCCAACCTATACCCAGCCATTTTCTCTTCAGTTCTAGAGGAATCTCGAGGACCATCCTTCGACAAAAATTGGGGGGGGGAATTGCCCCCCCATACCCCCGTGGCCACGCCACTGTCCGCCTGAATGTTCTGCCTGCAAAGTCAGAGGATTACACCACTGCGCCACAATACCTTCTGCCAGTTTGGGAAAATGAAAGGCCCATGGTTGATTCCTCTATAAATTTTATAGCAAGGTCTCTATCTAATACGTCTAGAATGTTGAAACAGAAAGGTCCATCTAAGGCTGAGTAACTATGAATGTCAACTTCACTGGAATGACTTTTTGGCGCTTGACAATAAAGGGGCAAACTGTAAATTGAGTTGAACGAAAGGGGCCAAAACTAATGGGCCAAAAATGGGGATTTTCGTTTCACTACTGGGCCGGCCCGGGGAGGCAGGGTACTCCAATTGTGGCCTGACAGGGGGGTCCAGTCAGGGTTAGAGAGGGCCAACGCAAACATTTTGAAAAATACCCTCAAATGGTAGTATTTTCTTACGGAAACCCCCAAATGGTAGTTCGTGGACCTAAAATTGGGTCATTTGGTAGCATCTAGTAGTGAAAATTTTCTGCAGTTTTTCAAAATTTTCTATTGTAAAAACTGATTGAACAAAGGAAGAAAACTTCAAAATTCATTGATAATTATTGCTGTAACGACCATATTGCCATGCGGAGGAGCATACTGATTTGAAATCTAATGACTGGCCAGGAATCTTGGAATACCCCCAATTGGTAGTAGGAGTTTGACAAATAGGGCCATTTGGTAGCCATGTCATAAGACCCTCAAACCGACTGGACCCCCTGTTAGGCCATAATGGGAGTACCCCCCCCCCGGATGGGCCGGGAAGAGGGTCTACTGGGCCAATGGCCCGCTAGTTATAATATTAAAAGATGCCCTGACTGAACGTGAAGAGGTGTTCATTTGGTTGGGGCCCAGAGATATTAGACGTGATAGCCATTGTTTCGAATCAGCTTGCGAAGCTTATGTGTATGGTTATAGATTGATGCTTAAATTCAAAAATTTCTCTTTATGAAGGGCCCGCTTTTCAAATCATAAGGGGGCCCGGGTGGCGATCGCCACCTAGCCACCCGGGCCAGTCCGCCCCTGTGTAAAACCTCATCAAAGATACATTTGGAAGCCAGCTTCACAGGGACGGTGAGTTCCATGTAACTTTCCATTTAACTCACCTGTCCTGTGGTGTGTAGCAAAGACTTAAAACTGCACATTGGCATTAATTTTAAAAACTGATACTGTATTTAAACAAGTTTCCCTTTATTTATGCATCTTTTAAGGAGTTATTGGCAGGCTAGAGCAGCATTTTCACAGGAAATTTATGAATTATTTCATTTTCAGTTCATAGTACATAATAACCTGTAAGAGAAATACACTTATATTTTGTAAGAAATGGCTTAAATGAGGAACTGCACTCTCGCTTTAAAAAAATTGATAAACTAGGCTTACCTGTATTTGAAAAGCTAAGAAATATATAGTTTGCAGATTTGGTTTTCCAAGGTCACGCTTTTCACCTTGCCATTATGCAGCAATAACAAGTTTGGTGCTGTTTTGAGTGGATTTGTGCTGTCAGCAATTCTATTAACCTTAAATATGATTGCATTCCAAACTTATTGTAATGATTACATGCCATTTTATTCTGAATTCATTTCATATTGCTGTACTCATCTTCTTAATTGAATTACCATTTTGCTCTTACAGGTAAATTCACCACATCCAGAGCTGGTAGCAGACATCCAGACACAACCTATTGAGCCAACTTTTCAGCTGAGCAATTCTCCTGCATAGATCTTAAGGAAAAGCCATCATTTATTTTGCAAAAAGTTTTTGGTTTTGCAAATTTCCGACAAGGTCAGAAAGAAATAATTGACAATATTTTATGTGGAAAAGATAACATTGCCCTGTTGCCCACTGGAGGTGGTAAGAGTATCATTTATTCGGTAGTTGCTCTGCTTCAAGGAGGCATTCATATTGTAGTTGAGCCACTCAAGTCTTTAATGGAAGAGCAGGTCAAAACATTAAGGGACAAGTATGTCACTTCATATTTTGTCAATTCGTCTCTAAATATTCAACAAATTGAAGAGATACTTCACATATTAGCAAGCACAGATACAACAATGACCTTATTGTTCACAAGCCCAGAACGGCTGCAGGGAGCAAAACTAAAGCAATGCATCAACACTCTTAAAAGTCAGGGGAGACTGAAAAATGTTTTTGTTGATGAAGCCCATTGTGTTGACTTATGGGCGGGAAGCTTCAGAGCAGCACACTCACAGCTTGGGTTTTTGAAGCATCAGCTTGCCATTCCAATAACTGCCCTCTCAGGTAGTGCATCTAGGCATACAGTTAAAGTGATAACTGAATCTGTAAATCTGGATAAGCCAACCATCTCAAAGATGTCATTTTATAGGTCAAATCTGTCAATCTGTGTTATCAAAAAGGCGATAAAACCAATTGCACAGATGGTAAATATTGTCACTGGTAAGTTGAAAGAATCCTGTGGCATCATTTATTGCAATAAACGCGCAACAACAAAAGATGCAGCACATGCATTAAAGAGTGCAGGAATAAATGCAGTATTTATCCATGGAGACCTTGATGATACTGAAAGGAGGCAAAGTGAATCAAAATGGAGGCAAGGCATTGCAAAAATTGCATGCTGTACAAAAACATTTGGAATGGGCATCAACAAAGCAGATGTCAGATTCATTTTGCATATAGACATGCCAGCCACCCTAGAAGATTACTACCAAGAAATTGGTCGTGCTGGCAGAGATGGTGAACCTGCAGAATCAATTGCACTGTTTTCCTTTGAGAGCAGGAATTTCCACCTCCAAAATATTGCTGCAATCAACAAGGCTGATGAGCGGAAGTACAAGGTAGATAATTTGAACACTATAACTAGTTTCCTTGGCCAGAATCGTTCATGCAGGCAAACATTGATTTTGTCACATTTTGATGAAACTTCCCAAGCATGTGAGAAGAACTGTGATGTATGTGCAAGTAAGCAAACAAGCCCAGAAACCAATCTTTTTGACCATGCCAAGGAGATACTAAAGTGCTTCACAAGTATGAGAGCAATTCACAGCAAAATAACAATGACATTGCTCCTTCTTGTTTTAATCGGATCTGCCTCAAAAGATTTGCAGCTTAAAGGGTTGCATAAAGCAGAAAACTTTGGAATTGGAAAAAAATTAGAATGGCCAGTGAAGAAAGAAAGGAAGGCAGTCATTCAAAAACTGGTGTTCAAATTGATTTTTGATGGCTTTCTTGCTGAAGTTTTTAAGCCAAAACAAGCTAAAGGCTATCAAAAAATGAAGAAGGATCTAGATTATGCAGTTTACATAGAGCATGGGAATATTGAAAACTTTTACAAGCTAGAAAAATACACTCTATCATGAACAGGACAAACTCAAAAAAGTAGACAGATTAATGATTGATCATAACAAGACCATGCAAATTTTGCATCTAGAAACTGATTATGCTTGCTTTAAGGTTTGGTAGGAAATCCTCCCTCCCCCCCCCCCCTTTCAGTATGAATTATAAGAAACTACAAGCAATCTCGTAATTATGAAGGGACATATTTTCTTTTCAGACATAGTGTTCATACAATGCATTAAAGGGAATCTAAGCATATATATGCCTGTGATAAAAATAACAGTATACCGTAACACCTGTAGAACCATATTTGTGTAATTGATCTACGTAAACAGTAAATACTGATACCTGATAGGCTAGAATTTGACCTCAAGTGGCTTGAGCCACTTTTATAAGCTTACATTGCCTTTAATCATATCATGAAATATACAACCAAAGGATTATTTTGAAACTTGAGCTTACTCTCCTGTGCAGAGGTTCCCTCTTTCATGTTTGCATTGCAAAGAATCAGGGATAATGCACAGCAGAATTACTTCAAAATGATAGAGGGAAGCTCTGCCTTGGAGAGTACCTTGAGCTCAGAGGAGCGGTTTTCTCACTTGGGAATCCAGTAACTTTTTTGTAACCTAATATACAGTATGTCATCTGAAAGTCCATCTTATTCTGATTCCAAATTATGAATTGCCATGATTATTTTCTTAAATCTCTTAATTTTGATCACTGATCATTCAAAATAATTAAAAAGTTAGCTGCTGTTGGAAATAGAACTCATTGCATTATGATGTTGAAAGAATGCATGCATTGAGAATGATGTGAGCTTTCAGATGGCATGCAATTGATTTATGAACAATATGCTTTTAAAGAAACAAGATGCTAAAATTCCCAATGAAGAAAGCCTTCTTTTTTTAGCTCTAATTTCAAACTTATTTACTTATGAAGATCTTTAAATGGATGTTTGTGCGACCAAGATTTGATATATTTTAGATCCCTCGCATTTATCCATTGATCAAATGATGAGGGTATACATAATAGCTTTTTGGTTCTTTTAGACCATATTTTGCGAAATAACATACAATTTTACAAGTCAAATACTTCAATTTGATAAAGTTTTTTCTTAAACCATGATATCAAAATTAACATGCAAACTTATTTAGCTCAATAAATGGAAACTCTTTCGTAGCCTCTCAAATTTGATATAAGTGTGGGGCTTAATAGAGAGGGGGGCTTATTTAAAACTTGGGCTCGAAGGGGAGAGGCTTATTAGAGAGGGGGGCTTAATAGAGGGGGGGGCTTAATAAGCTTTAATGGTATTCAAATGTAAGAATTCTTGAAAAGTATATGAACATACACTACTGTGAACAATTTTCAGATTGTTGGACACAATTTTGTGTGAAGTTTTAATAATCTAGGATCTGCTGATGTGGGAAAAAGTTTCTATTAAAAAATTTGTGAAAAGTGAAACTTTCCTATTCAAAACTTATCAATTTCCATCATTCAACATATATTGAAAAAACTAATTTTCCTTAGCTATTTCATTTTAACGATATTGTCTGAAAAATTACGCGGACCCTTCAAGCAACTCATAACGAACATCTGGAAATAAGTCAAATATCTTCTTCTGGAAATTTGCTTTCAATTTGTCACATCCTTTCTCTTCTACATCTAAAAAACTTTGAGGAACAGTTTCTGTGGAACACATTCCTGACATTTCAGAACTGTTGGCAATTGTTGGGGTGAATAGATGCTTGTTCACACAAAACCAGGCACCCTTCAATTGGTCTGGCAATGAACTTGATACAGAGTGCCTTGTTGTAGTGTGGTCATCAAATGCCTCTTTACCTCGGTAAGCGTCATCAAATGCCTCTTTACCTCGGTAAGCATCTTTAATCATGCTAATTACATCGATTGATCCACCCAGCCTTGTACAAGTTTTTACAGTTGCATGACCAGAAACATAATTTTTTGCTGCCTTCACTACACGACTCTCTACCCAGCTATCTAGTTCAATCCCTTTGCCACTCTTGCCTGACAAATTTATGCTGCAATTTTGCTGGAGCAGCCTGCGGAATGCCAATGGCCAGTTTGCAACAAAATTTACAACATGGTAAAAGACTTCCCCATAATAATTCCTGAAACCAAGTTGCCCAAATGTTGGAAGCAGTAGCATGTAAACTATTTCTCTTCCAATGCCAAAGTTGTGATGATTGCTGTAATCAAATAGGTCAAGTAGGGGCCCATAATGGAGGAATATTCTGCTATGGTACTTAAAAGAGATATTCTCATTGCACCGCATTTTAATCCATCTGTGAAATGCCTCTAAAATAGCCTTGTTGTGGGAGCCATGCTTCTTGAAACAAGATTGAAGACTTCCTGGATCTGGAAAGTGATCAGAAAGTTTGAATTCATATGCAGCTGCAATGCAATAACTTAAAGAACAATCCCGTACAGCCTCTCGAATTTGTCTGTAGTTGTCCTGTTTAAATTTTTTCTCCTTGAAAACTTCTGTTCTGAGCTTTTGGCGATTCAGAACATTCTTCACCAAGTAGTGGAAACCACCCGGGCCTTGTTCTTTGAAACATGCTTCTATAACTGCTCCTTTGGTATGCAAATCTCCTGGTATGACCCCTATCCACGAGAAAACTGGTTTTCTCTCCATCACCGACCTGTTAATTCGACATGTTCCTGCATCTCCCACTACGCCTGTCAAGAACCCAGTTGTTTGTCTTGTTGCCTTTTCTGGCACCCCCGAAATGTTGATTTTTCCACTTGCAGTTTGGCTTTTGCTTGCCAAGACAGGGTCATAGGCCCTTATATCTTCATCCTCAAAGTCAGAATCATCAGGGTTGAGCAACTCGTAGATTTCGTGCATCTCTAGTTTCTTTGCCATTTCAATAGGATCAGGTATCCCAACATATAGGTTGGGCCTCTTACAGCTGATCCAGATGCTACAAGAAGCTTGCAAAATTCTAAATTTCCATTAGCTACGGCTATTCTTAATGGTGTTGCCCCACACAGTGCAGTTGTGTTAGGATTAAGTCCTGCTGACATTAAACATTCTGCAAAATGTAAATTATCTTGCTCTATAGCAAAGTGAAGAAGTGTTCTTTGTAAATGGTCTCTGCATGTTAACATTGTTTCTTGCTTTGTTTTAAGGTATTCAATATATGTGTCTATTTGACCCTTGTCATGGTACTTCCAAAGTTTACTCTGTAACTTATTGTATGTAGAGACAAAAATTTTATCTTCATCATCAAATAAAAATTTTTTTGTGGCTAAGGTAGAGGATCCCAGTATTTCTGTATCTTTGCCAGACTGATTGTCACATTCATCTGGAAAACAAAATTCTTTATCTTGTTCAAGCAACTGTTGAATCTCTTGAAGATCACTGTCTCCATCCCCCGGTGGCTCTTCAATACCCAAGAGAATATCTTCATCATCACTTGTGTCACCCATGGCAATTTCACTAACAGTATCACTTGTTACTTCTTTCTTGTCTGTTTTATTTGTTTTTAGTCTCTTTTCTGCATTAACAAGTTGCTTCTTGAATTCTATCATATCTTTTTGGTGATCATCCAGCAACCGTACATATTCACAATGAGTCCTAGCCTGCTTCAATGAAAAAACCTTATTGGCAGAGTCATATGGTAAATATGTGGGAGGCTGTTGGCATGGAATGTCCAACATGCTTTGCAAACTCCTGCAAAATTGCACAAGCCCCTGCTACAGTGCTGTTATTTTCCAGATATAAAGGCAGGACGCTGATGTCAGATTTTTTGTCAACTCCTGCTGGTAAGTGGGAATTGAAGTCATCTTTCACATTGATCCTGTGGTTATCATTCTTTTTATCAGGTTTGAATTTTTTAAGCCATTCATCAAAGCCTTTCTCATTTATAGTGGTCAAGTCTAAAGACCTTGGAAACCTGTTTAAACAGGCATCAAGTCCTTGCAACAAGAACTTGTCTTTCCAGTCATTCCAAATTTCAAAATGGGATTCGTTGCTATCAATCATTAGATCTTCAGCCATCAGGTTTAGAATATTTCTCTGGCTTTCACTTGCAGTCTGGGAATCACTAAATAGGTCTTCAATTCCTTCAATATTTGGGAAAAATATTCCACGCCCTGTGAAATTCCACATCTTAGGACCAAATGTTGCAAATAAGCGATGGTACTTCTTGTTTCCTATATATACATTGATGTTGTCCATGAGTAATATGATTGGAACATCAACTGATGCTTTTTTGCATATATGAAGTAAATTATTCCCCAAAATTATTTTAGCTCTAATTTCAAACTTATTTACTTATGAAGATCTTTAAATGGATGTTTGTGCGACCAAGATTTGATATATTTTAGATCCCTCGCATTTATCCATTGATCAAATGATGAGGGTATACATAATAGCTTTTTGGTTCTTTTAGACCATATTTTGCGAAATAACATACAATTTTACAAGTCAAATACTTCAATTTGATAAAGTTTTTTCTTAAACCATGATATCAAAATTAACATGCAAAAAATTACGCCATTATTTTGAAATGACTATGACTGCCTCGTTTCGATAAGGGCCTAGGCAGAAAAGCACAAATATTTGTAGATTTCAAATGAAACACATTGATTTGAAAACTTCACAATAAATCAGTTAATGCTCAGCGAAAGCAGCAAAATAGTACCTACGTACAAAATTTGATATTGTCGCCAACTGTTTTCATGGTATTCTTGTTCAGTTCAGTTCAGTTCAGTTCAGTTTCATCATTTTAAAATTCCACCAACATACAATATTGAAATAATTAATACATTAAACACAAAAGAAAACTATTATAACTAAATTTAACTTAACTAACATACAACAACAATACTGATCAATTAAATACAAATAAGGAGAATTGTATGCATGGGAATTTCTTAAGGAGGAGCTCTCTCAGTAGCTAGGCTAATCGAGGAGAGAGCACCCCCTGGTTTAAAAATGACTAATGAAATCTAAAAATCGTTTGAATTGTTGGTTAACTTTTAGTATCATTCAAAGAGATACACAATGCAAGTATATGACAGCTATGATTGGTAGTTATTCTCAAAAAAGTAGGCTTTGAGTTTACGACGAAAGCTAAAAGCAGACGGTGAACATTTAAGATCAGCAGGAATGTTTGTAAGACTTTGTTCTGTCCGGCCAAGCTCCTTGAAACTCTGCTTTGAGCTTCGGGTTTCCGTTGGTCAACATCAATCAATCGAATTTGCAGAGATTCTAATGGCGTTGTATTTGGTTGTATACTTTATACATGACTGTGTATAGCAGCCTCGTTCCCAAGGGCGTTCAAAAGTGAAAAAGTCAGTCCAAAAATATTGCCCTAATATTATGAGTCCCAGTAAGAGCGGTCTCGGTCTGGCGTAATAGTCTCGTTTTGGATAGCGATTACTGGGACTCATCGTAATCAGTCTAACCGGTTGCCAAAATCGTGGTATATTTGACGCCATTTTGTTTTGCATAAATTAGCAGCTACAGTTT
Source organism: Aurelia coerulea (assembly GCA_039566865.1). Lineage (NCBI taxonomy): Eukaryota > Metazoa > Cnidaria > Scyphozoa > Semaeostomeae > Ulmaridae > Aurelia > Aurelia coerulea. Next base: position 25,940,603 of record CM076943.1, on the reverse strand, counting down.
ATTACACAACTCTCTTATCTCCATATGGAAACTGTGTTTGAAAGATTTGACACAATGTCAGCTGATTTGATCCATAACATACCATGTAATAAGTCCGAAACATTGAGGAAAAATTATGAAAATGCGACGAAAAATGGCCGTTCCTCTAAGGCTAATAATGCAGTAGATCATTCGAAATAATGAAACCAAACTTTTGGAGGACGTTATTTAAACCCTTTTAAAGGTATTTCATGATTAATCCGGGGTTAGCAAGTGCATTTAGTAGGAAAACGAGCACGATCCGTTTGGGTGGAAAAAGGGCCTAAGTGGAAATTTTCGGGATTTTCCCCCACAGCTTTGAAAAAAGAAAGGCTCGTTATTCTGCGAATTTTAGAGATAAATTGGAGATCAAAAGTGTTTTAGTGAAAGAATACGGTTTCCCGTTGATTTTTGACATGCCGCGGCCGTTTACCCCTCGCTAAACGGAGTTATGGCCCAAAAAGGGGTAGGCCAAAATTGTCCCCCATTTTTGCGGCCATTGCGCTCCACCCCTGGGGGCAATATTGAGTCCCATATTGCGTTATTAGATTTTTAGATGAGTGGTCTCTTGAAAACTTTTGACTGTTTTTAAATCGGGCTAGTAATCATGGAGCATCGACTCCAAACGCAACCTCGGATCGGAAAATCACAACATTTTTTTCAGCCCCCTTTAATGACGTCATAATGACCCAAAAACTTCATAAAAACCCAAAACTCGGATGCGCCGTGGTCTTTTACCCCCAGTTAAACCTTTACCTTCCCCATGATTGCTATCGAATTTTCGAAAATAGTGATCAAATGGAGGCCATTTTTGAATGGGAATCAATAGGGATGGGCCCCAAAATGACTAAAGATGGCAAATTTCTTCCGCAAGCGCAGACGGATGGGGTTCAAGCCCCCATCAACTGGGGCACATCATGACTTTTAAGGTGAACCAAAAATCGGTCTTTTAATTTTTTGTCCCGTTTTCCCGTGACAGCGACCCAAAGTTGACTGATTTTCTGCCAAGCAGTAAGTCTTCGGAATTTGGAATAATTAATGAGGCCTTTGTTATAGAATAGCCAATCAAATTGCGAATTTGACCTGGCCGGTACCAGGGTCAGTACTGACGTAGGAAACTGGCCCTCGGAACCAGGTTGCAGAAACCATTCATTTTGCAAACCGGGGCTCGCCGCCCTATTTGAAGCGTGATTTATGAGAACTGGCAGCGTTTTTTGCTCTGTTTCTTCGATTGTGATGCGAAACAATCTTAGGACCTTCTTTCTTTGTTCTCTTGTTCTTGCTGGACCAATAGTTTTCGAGGAAATAGCACATGTATGCCAAAACACAAAAGGCGTACGTCAAAACACGACCTTTGTGGCAGAGGTTCCTTTTGTTTCTTTCTTCTCGCGTGCTCCTTCGCAGTAATTCCGCTAAGCAGTGTAGGAGAAAATCTTTGCAATGCAAAAGCAAGCAAAATGACAGGGGAACCTCTGCATAGGAGAGTAAATGTGTGTCCTGTGCCCTAGACCTTAAATGAAATTGAAAGAAAATTTATTACATTAAAAACGTTGATAAAATCTTACAAGAATAGAATCTATAATACGTAATAAAACCTAATTTCACATCGAAATAAAATAATGTTTGTCACTGTCATGCAAAATGATTTTTAAGTTTTTTAACAAATTCTTTGTGTGTCCCTGTCCGACGTATGTCTAAAGGTAGCTCATTGTACACTTTATAGAGCCCATATATTGAAACGACTTTCGTGCATATTCTTTTTTAATAATAGGTAATCGCAGAGTTCATTTGTTGCTTTTTGTTTCCTTTTCATGTTGTATCGGAGTAAAATAATTCTGAAAATGTTCACAGATATCTCTGTCCAGGCATTTTCGCACAAGTTTGCAGGCTCTCATCTTATTTGCATTTATGACTGACATGAGCCCTTTGTCTGCTGTTTCATCACCATATACTATCTTCAATGAACGAGAATGAAATGAGGAAAGTCTGCCTATTTGCGTATGAGAGCTTTAGTTGCAATATACCACAGAAAGTAAATGTTTGAAGAATCATAGTACGATAGATTGTACTAGCTGTAGCATTGTCCATGCACGACCTTAATTTTGCTAGAAGTCGTAATCTACCAGATGCACTTCATTTCATTTTCATTTTGATTTATTTTAACAGGGTTAAATACATTCAGTAAATATAAATTAACTGATTTACAATGTGCCCTGCTTAAAAAACATAACTAACCTAAATACATGATATTACAAATAAACTTGAAGATCCTACATAAAAGAAAGAAATATATGTAAAAATAAAGGGACTCGGAAGTCAAACGTATGTGCTGAATGTTGAATTAGATTATCAGCCTCTTTGATCTTTCAAAAATGCTTTTAGCCTCGTTTTGAAAGTGGCTAGCGAAGGAGCAGTTTTTATTTCATTGCTCAGCTGGTTCCAAACAGTAACTCCTCGATACGAAAAGCTCCGCTGCCCATTTGAGGTCTTACAGAGTGGAATCCTGAGGTCAGTACTGGTATTACGTAAGGTCCGATTGCAAGAATCGGACAATTTGTGAAACATTGACTGCATGTAAGGGGGTGCAAGCCCATTCAAGGCTTTATATACTATACAAGCTGTCTCGAAGTCGATCATTTCTTTGACTGTTAACCACCCTAGTTGTGATATTAATGGCAGCGATGATTGATCGAAGGGACTGTTTGTAACGACACGCGCTGCTCGATTTTGCAGCATTTGCAATTTTCTTAGTGTGGTATCACCTGCACATCCCCAAACAGAGCAACAATATCTAAAATGCGAGTCTACTATGCTAAAATACATCCTTTGGATGGTTTCCAACGAGAGATATCTCTTGGAATACTTCAGCATTCCTATTCCTCGTGAAATCTTACCGATAGCAACGTTGATTTGCTCTTTCCAATTTAGTAATGGATCAATTTGTACCCCAAGATATTTAATTTTTTTTTTCCCGTGGATTCAATCTTTTCGTCATTTATTTGAAAGGTGGGAAGATTGAAACATTTGTCAAAATGGGAGTTCAAGTTAAGTGTGGTATCCACAAGGACGCCAAGATATTTATAATCCGTTGTGTTGTTAATTAACGTTGGGGTTGGCTGAGATATTGTGACTTTGAGTGGCCCATTTCGCTGTTTTGCAATTCGTTGTGCTGTTCCAAATAGTATCGACTCTGTCTTGCCTTTCTCCAGATTCAATATGAGTTCATTGCATCTCAGCCACTCTGACAGATTTTCCATGTTTTTCGATAGTTTGTTTTCAATTGAGTCAATTTCTTTGCCTTCCACATACAAAACAGTATCGTCTGCATATTTTAAAATGCTTGAATACTCCATGACTTCTACAGCATCATTGAAAGAGATTAGAAACAATAGAGGGCCAAGTATTGAGCCTTGTGGAACTTGTTTTCATTGTTGTGCAGCTTTTGTCAGCGAAAGTATTGCTTTGTCCAAAACAGTTAAATCATTCATCAATAATACAATAATAAAGAAGCTTCTTCGGTTCATCACAGAATCAGAACCATAACAAATTCACTGAATAAAAATAACAAAGTGTCCTTCTACCTGCAAAGGTACAACTACCTGGTGTGTCTAAAAAAGAATCCCTGTTTGAAAGACCACATATTCGTCGATATCAAGACAATAATGTTGGCAAATATGTTATTCAATAGTGAACATGTTCAAATATATTCTAAATTTTACCTGCCTGAAATCGGCTAATCAGTTCTCTTAAATTATAAGAGACTTTATCGGGAAGCCTCTCCAAGAAACGTCCAAAACTGCATAAAATCACGACCAAATTTCTCGTATGCCTATGCCTTATAGCAATGACCTGTACATGCTTTGGAATTCTTTTTATTGACTCACACGATACAAAAATTGTTGAAGAAATGATAAAATACATCGTTTTGACTCACTCCTAATGTGTCATGTCGTGTCAAGTGAAGACATACGAGCCAGGGTTTTGAAAAAAATTTTTGTTGTCTGCATGTGACGTTTCGTTCCAGAGACAGTAAAGTTTACCGACTGAAGCCCTTTTTGATACCTGTGCTATACACTCAGTACTGTCCAATTGTTCAATCTTTCCAGCCAATGTTTTTGCCATTATTTATAAAAATAATGTTACAAGGAGGGTTTATCAAATTTTAACACAATCGTTGTTACTGAAATAGATTGCGGCTTGGTTAGCATAGGGCTCGAATCCTTGCAAAAATTATCATTCATGTAAAACGTTACAATGATGTATCAAAAATGCAAAAGCCTATACTGCAAAAGCTTTTCATCTAATGAAAGAACACGAGTTAGGCTTTCGGAGAATCACTCTTTCAATCATTTCAACCGTTCGTTGTCGGAGTATGTCGGAGATGTTCTTACCAGTTAGCCAGAGTCGGATTACTCGAAGATCTAAAAACAAATTAAATCAACCTTTTCGAAAGAGCAAAATAGGCAAAGTGGCCTATCTCACCTAGGACCTAAAATCTGGAACAATCTGCACTCTGAACTAAAGTCTGCTGAAAACGTTAACAGTTTCAAACATAAGATAAAGAAAAATTTCTTTAAAGACCTCCAAAATCAAGAAAACAGTCCCTATATATATTATTAAATTTCTAAAAACTGCATAAACAACAGGCCAAACAGGCTGTTTAACTTTCTCAGGAATGAGCCACCACATTCTACTTTTGACACAAAATATTTTTGTCTCGTTTTTTCATGAAAACTTTTCTTTTCTATAATACCCCTGTAGAGACCATTATGGAAACAAGGTTGTACTGACCTTTCAATGCTATCCCTGCCATTTTAAACTGGGGGTGTTTTTATACTAGATCTTAGTTTTTATCATATTGTACGCATGTAAATAGCCTTTCTTTCATTTCGTAAATTTTTAATTTTTAATTTGTATGGCAAAATTTTACATACATACATACATACATACATACATACATACATACATACATACATACATACATACATACATACATACATACATACATACATACATACATACATACATACATACGTTCAAGAGAAAGTTGACTTTGCAGCATGTGGTTTTTTCTTGCACCCTTCATAGAGTGATGTGAAATGAAGTAAGTGCCAAATAAAGGATTAAAAATAAATCGTCAGCTAAAGACAGGATCGAAGTCTCTACAAATCTGAACAGGAAATATTTCTGTGATGAAAAGCATTCTTCAATCGAAGCGATGAAAGGCAGCTTTATGTAATTTACCATTTTCGATATCATCATTATTTACATAATTACAGCATTTATAAGATTCCCGATAGTTCTGAAGTTGCGACGTCATCTGACAGGACAGGACTATAAGACTTCATAAGACTTACAGATAGACTTATTACAGTTGACGAAATAGACTTAGGGCAATTCCAGACTCCAGCCATGGACGAAACTTTAGATGTTTGCATTTCGAAATGCGATACAACTAGCACGGGAACTACCAATGGCAGGCTGTAAGGAACTTCCTGGTGGATATGTAGCACTTATAACTTTATTGACATTTTGTTTTTCTAATAGTATCATAAGGTGCGAAAATTGTCATCGCCCTTTGACTGGATTACAAAGAATATTCTGTTGTAAATACTAAAGTTTGTAGCACTATTGATGGCCATGGTTGCAAATGTATTCCAAGCTGTTACTTTCATCCTCAGTTTCAAGATAAATAAATGGTTTCTAATATTCTAAAAACCTTGGTCAAACATTATTAGACTAATGTCTTTTAGTCTGTAAGTTCTCCAGTGTGTGATTCTGAAAATACAATAATAAAAAAGTCTCGTTTGTTTGTTGTTCGTAATTTTTTTGTATTGTGCAAAGACTTTCACAACTGAAGCTGATCTCTGGTCAGTCTTTATGATCATGTCCTGAAAGGAAAATACAGTTTCTTTTTGTGTCTGATGATTTTCAATGAATTTTCAGGGTATTAAGCTTTCAATGCAATACTAAATAGAATGTCAGTTTACAATTTTAGCCAGATTTTAGTAAAGACTTGCCCGAAAAAGTCCAAAAATCCATCACTCTTAGATTATCTTCAATGTCAAAACTGATACAAGCAGGCAATTACCGTTGATTAGAAATATGGTTGGCTCAACAAATTCCGAAGCATCAACGCCATAAGACCATAAAGACAAAGGGCTAATGGGTGTTACAATCTTTTCAAAAGTTTTAATGTTTTTTCACCAGTTAAGCTGGTATTTTAAGCTTCCCCTTCGTCTTCAGTATAGAGATCCAGCAAATTTAGAGATCAAGAAAAATAGTTTTGTAACAGCTCTTTAACCCTATCAAGCCTAGGGGGGGGGGGCTCAATCGGCCCCCCTAGCGGCTTTTCTTCTGTGGATTTTTCCCAAGTGCACTTACAATGCTGAAACTTTCTGACTTTTAGATTTTATCCTTCTTATAATCAAAAATGAACTTTTTAGAAAAATTAAATTCATTCCAGGGTAAACGCGATCAATTTTTGAGAGAAGTCTTTGCAAAATTTCAAAAAATGCTAATAAAATCTACAGAAAATGCAGGAAAACAATGAATTTGGAGGAATATATGCTACTTTTGATCTTCTATCCAACTGCATAATTTTTTTTAATTTAAACATATGATTATGCGCATTTTGGCTGTACGCATGCGCACATTCTTTGAATTCCTGTGTGATGATGTCATCACTTTTTACAAATTTTTCTTTGCAAAGCAAAACCTATCCTGCCATATAATACACTAAAATTGGACGCATGTCCTTATTGTTTTTCGTTTTTTCACAATCAATTATTGAAAAGTTTTAGTACTGAACCCTATTGACTTTGAAAATTCTATATTGTGACGTCATGAGCACGTCACGTGACACAACTAAAACTAGATTTCATTTTTAGGTTCAGCTCGTGATGTTCTATGCACATGCCAAGTTTGAATGCTCTACATCGTTCGCATCAAATACCCTAGGCCTGACAGGGTTAAACGCTCAGTCAAAACTATTTTTGTCTTCAGAACTGCGTTCAGTGATGAAATCATTGTTTTATATCCAGTTACCGAGGCCAACTCTCTATCTCTCTTCAAAAACATGATAATAAAATATTCTGTGCAAAAATAGTTACCTTGATGGATTGGAGCTCTTCACCAACTAATGCTTTTATTGCAGGGAACATCATTGCACGGGGGGGGGGGGGTTCTTGGCCAAATTTTGGGTAAGGGTCTGCCGCGAGCATCTTCAAAAGGGTACCGTTGGCTAGACTAATTTTACGGAAATGGTACCCGTGGCTAAACCAATTTGACCATTGTCTGGACCAATTTTTACGAAAACGGTACCCTTGGCTAGACCAATTTTGACCATCTTCTCTACCAATATTGTCAAATTTGTGCCAAATATGATGTCATGACTGTTCGCTAGACCAATATTGTCAAAAATGATACCCTTCGCTAGACCGTTGCTGGCCAAAATTGCAAAAAAGTATACCCTTGGCTAGACTAGAAGTCCGAAAAAGTATACCCTTGCTCGCGGCACATCCCCAGGTACCTTTACTATGGAAGAACCCCCCCCCCCCCCCCCCATGCATCATTGCAACAAGCAGTAGCCTTCATATTGGGATTGTTTTTATTGACTCACACAGTACCGGTGCGCCAAAATAAACTATGCACATTTGGCAGGCCACGATAAATCGTACACTGGACCGATTTTGAAGATTTATGACTTAATCTTTAGCAGAAAGCCTAAATAAGATTCTAAGATTTTTTGGAAATTTTTCTGTTTTCATGTTTTAGAGCTACAAGCAGGGGCGGCGTGGCAAAAATGAAGGGCCCTGGAAAATTCGTCGAGAAGGGGCCCATGCTTTGTCTCACACCCTTTTCTGAAAATAAGATCTAGCAACTTCTGGTTCCGCAGAAACGATCAATGCAACTAATTGCAAAAAATATGGTGAACAAACAGCATCGGCATGGCCAGGGTAAATTAAGTGGGTGGTACTGAAAGGTCCCAGGAAAATTTTTGAGGCCACGCCCTTTACTTTGGCTTAGAATGCATCTCCCAATATCATGCTTGCCATTAGCGACAAGAAAACTTTGATAGTTTTTTGACAGTTATCCTATGAATCAGAGCACGAGGAAAATTTTTGAAGAAACTGCCATTACATTGGCTTAGAATGCCTTTCCCAATATGATGTTTGCATTTTGCGACAAGGAATCTTTGATCGCTTTGTGGCAGTTATGCTATAAATCAGAGCACGAGAAAAAAAGGTTTTCTTGGCCCAATAACCTCAACCTGCTCTTGATAAGGTTCAATTTTGAGAAATATCTTTTCTTTCAAATTCAACCTGTGTATCTACAAGCATCAGCAAAAACTGACAGTCTGTATAAAGCTGCAAGTATATTACACGGTTCAAATTATGCTCATGCAGAACTTTATATGCACAAGTGAAACACGAGAGGCAGCTTTGACGTTTGCTTGCAAGTGGCCTCTGTTCCATCGTCAACTTCCTCCCATCTTATGGTTTCGAATTCTTCTGGCAATGTCATAGCAAGTCTCGAAAACGAATTGACAAAACTCTCGAGCTGCAACAACAAATCATTTTTGTCGACTCTGTTCCCAAGGAGATCACAAATTTGGTCATCAAAGCTGCTGGAATTCCTGATGCTTTGAGCTCCTTGAATCGTTTCAGATCGAAGCAAGAGAAACCTTTGTACAGCACTTCATGGTCTAAAAAATCTGTTCTTCATATTTGTGACTATGCGATAATGCGATATGACTGCAGCTCATCAACAACTGCTTCATTCTGGCATTGCTCACCATCTAAGTGCCTCTTCCTACGCACTATCTCTTTTTGTAAGGCAGTACTCACTTCCAAATTTGATTCCTCCAATGCTTCATTTGCTACGTCACAAATGTCTTTGGCTGGTTTTCATGTGAATGCCCTCGAAATCTCTTGATGTAAAAATGTCGTTTATCTGTTTGCTTGTCGTTTCAATCATCCTCCATGCTTGGAGCATGTCGAAGCCTTTTGTTTGCAGATACAAAGACAATTGCGTTGTTATACTGTAGACTCTCAAGAATACGAAAGCTGTTAGGATCGTCTCGAATTTCTGAAAGTGCTGCGAGTTGATTCATAGAATGAAATGTTACTAGCTATTGCACCAAGTGCCAAAAGCATTTCAGCATATAGGGCTTTGTGTGGTGTTGAATAAGTGCCAAATATCATGGTCATGGCTTGGGACTCTGAAAGCCATCTGGTTTCACCAATAGGGCCAAGGCTTCTTGGCATTCTTGAAGGTCTTCCTACTTTTTCCAGCGTTTGTTCTCAAACATCCATTCTCTTGTGCCCCCACCAAAGGAATCTCCCACATAGTTTCTTACGTCTAGCCTAGGCTGTGTTTCACGAACCGTGACTCTCCGCTGGTGGATGTTGCTTTCACAAGCGAAAGCAGAAGTCGTGACATTTATCTGTTTAGGCAAAGACCCATAACCGATGAGCAAATTTCGATCTACAAATTTCGTGACGAAGAAGACAAGAGTTGGGGTTCGCAACCGAGACAACCATGGCACAACCTCTCAATATATTGCAGAGATGGATTGATAAGTTAAGTTTTGAAAATATCAATAGGCCTCTGATTGCTTATCGAAAGATACGAGCCATTCATTGCTCATCACGATTTATAAACAACTACAGGGTGTCCCAAAAAATTGTGCCCTGTTTGTCTCAAGATTGCGACAAAACGGCAAAAGATTATCGACAAACGTTTGCATGATGGTGCTCTTCAGATGTTCAATTAAAGTGTGCCACCATCCCCGCAAAAATCCGTTGAAAAATGATGAAGCTATGACCTTCAGAAGACCAAATTTGCCTAGTGACTGAAACCAGCGGTCGGCCATTTTGTCTTACTATTTTGCAGTGATAAGTATCTTCACGTGAGGTAAGAAATATTTGTTGTGCGGTCAGAAATAGTGAAACTCTCCGAGGATTATCTGAATTTTCACGAGAGCTATGACATTGGAGGCTGCTGTTTCATTTTCAATCCATGAAGCTATTTATCGCTGCAAAATAGTAAGACAAAATGGCCGACCGCTGGTTTCAGTGATCGGGCAAATTTGGTCTCCTGAAGGTCATAGCTCCATCATTTTTCAACGGATTTTCATGGGGATGGTGGCAAACTTTATTTGACCATCTGAAGAGCACCACCATGCAAAGTTTTGGCGAAAATCTTTTGATGTTTTGTCACAATCTTCAGACAAACGGGGCACAATTTTTTTGGGACACCTTGTAGAATACATGTAAGTTTTTTTCCAGTTTAGCTTCAGGGGGCCCATATTTGTAAGATTTTTGGGGGCCACCGGGAAAATTTCCTGAAAACGATCAAAAAAAGTCGATCAAATTTTCTAAAGAATCGACATGAATGGACAAAGAGAAAACTTTTTCGTGGTGATTTGGGATTTAGAAATCGGTTAATTGTAAGCTGCTGTACGAGAGTTCGTACTATCTTTGGGGAAATGTAATTTTATCTTCAACGATATAAAGAAATGTCTTTTCTTTTGTAATTTCAAAGAATTTATGCTTTGGTGCAGGTTGTGTTCCTGTGTGAAGGGAGTTAAAAAGACAAGTGAGGAAGCGTCCTGAGGCCAGCAAGCATGGAGTCTTGTTGCATTTTGATTTTGTAACGGTTTTTGGGGCAGAATTTTGCAACAGGCCAATCGTTGAAATAACGCTCGTGCAGAAGTTTACAATAATCAATTTCATAATCCCCAAATCACCAAATAAGGCCATTTGGTAGCCATTTGGTACGACCCTTAAATTGACTTGACCCCCTGTTAGGCCATATTGCGAGTAACCCTGTGGGGCCTATACTTACTAGTTCTAAAAGCTCTCACGTCCAAAATGCCCCGTAAACTCCGTCATCTGCTCACTTTTTTGGGACTATGAGCCGGGAATCGTCAGATTTTTCAATTTGGCAACAGTTTTCGGGAAGCAGGATTGGCCCATATTGAAAAACTGGGGCTAGATTCATTGCTTCAGCCTCACGTGATGTGCCTCATTTCGGCAGTTGCGTGGCCACGGATGGGGTTGTCAAAAGATGGTCCTCGAGGTTCTTTCAAAATGAAGAGAAAGTAGTTGTGTATAGGCAGGGAAGGGTAAGACTTTTTCTGGGAAATGCTGGATGTTGACTGGCAGAGTCATTTTAAGTAAAGGTTGGTGTTTGAAAATTATTTCACACGAACTATCATGTAATTGTCAAGTCATCCATTATGGGGGCAGGCAGATGGACTGTTAGAATCGTTCTAGGATAAGGTAAAAATGCGTTTGCACAAAGAATTTCCTAAATGTTGTGATTCATAGATTCATAGGTAATTGTTACAAATTGGCATGCTAAGCCAAAGAAAACTGCGTTTACTCAAAAAGTTCCCTGGAGATGTTATAATTTGTAAGATTACCTGTTACAAAATTTTCAATTTTAGCACCACTGATGTTGGATCGCTAGAAGTGTTCTAAGCCAATGTAGAGGGCGTTTCATCAAAATTCAGCTGGGAGCTTCGCCCCCAGACCCCTTCATTTTAATTCCCCTCCCCCTTAATTTGCACTGGCCACGACGCTGCCCATTGCATTTGATCGCACATTAAAGTCCCTCATCATGAACTGATCTAGAAGAGGATGGAAGAAACTTTGGAAATAATGTTAAATTACGATAAAAAAAGACCTACATAATGTTAAACCAAGATGTCATAAAGTTCTTGATGATATCTTGCTTAAACTGAATGATAATTCTAGTCAAAAGCAGAGGGAATGCCTCTCCGGGTACGATCAAACGTCGTGAAAATGATGAATCTAGGTTTTGATGTACTTTAGGAAAGACAGCGGGAATTCGGAAGATGGTCCTCGAGATTCCTCTAAAACCGAGGAGAAAATAGCTGGGTATAGTTTGGGTAAGAATTTTTGAGAAATATCAAATCTTCCATTTTACCACTGGCAAGCATGACATTGGGAGATGCATTCTAAGCCAAAGTAAAGGATCCTTCTTCAAAAATTTTCCTCGTGCTCTGATTTATAGCATAATTGTCACAACGATCAAGGTTTCCTTGTCGCTAAAGGCAAGCATGTTATTAGGAGATGAATTCTAAGCCAAAGTAAAGGATATTTCTTCAAAAATGTTCCTCGTGTCTGATTCATAGGATAACTGTTACAAAACAATCAAGGTTTCCTCGTCGCTAAAGGCAAGCATGATATTGGGAGAGGCATTCTAAGCCAAAGTAAAGGATATTTCTTCAAAAATTTTCCTCGTGCTCTGATCCATAGGATAACTGTTACTAAACGATCAAGGTTTCCTCGTCGCTAAAGGCAAGCATGATATTGGGAGAGGCATTCTAAGCCAAAGTAAAGGATATTTCCTCAAAAATTTTCCTCGTGCTCTGCTGCTTGGGGAGCAACAAAGAGTACGTGATTTGAAAGGCAACTGCTCCGTAAATAGCAAAGCAATAGTGTTTTGCAATATCTTATTCAATGACCGAAAATATTTTGTAATTTTAAATTGTTTAAGAACTCTTTGTGGCTGAAATCAGTCACTCCATTCAGAGCAAACAAGGTAATTTCTCGAGAAAGTTTCTTCGAGAAGCCTTGCATAATGTGATAAATCAAGAGCAAATTTCTAAATAGTTCTACCTTACAGCAATGAATTGAGCACGCTTTTGCAAGGGCTATCGTCTTGAGAGAATGGTAAAGGTTCAATTTCTAGTATAAAAGCTTATTTTAGGGGGATTGCTCTCTCAAGAGGACAAATCATATGCTAATGTAAGTGTCATTATTGCTAGGAAAGAAGACGGCTTTAAGTTAGACCGTAGTTTTCACTCGTTTTGCAGGTGTTTTAAGAGAACTTTATGCACTAAATGCTCCATATCCTTAAGAAGGAATGCCATATTAAAGCCAGGCAACTTGCTGAGTCTAACTGAACATATTAGCAATAAAACAAGACATGTTTAAATGCCATTGCTTTGATAATCAGGGAGCAGTATGTTTTCAAACACCGTTAGTTTTTTTCCTCACCCGGTATGACAACACTTAGATCAAAGTATGACCTGATAGACAACTCAACTCTTTCAAACAACTCTCAACTCTCAAGTTTGTTCTTCAAGAATCTTCTCAAACATTATCCTCTACTAAAATTGTTTTCAATTGTATCATTGATTTAAAATAATTCTGGAACAAACAAGCACTCACAAATCTTCACATTGACATAGCCCATTTAGTAACGAGAAAGTGAAATACCTAGACAATATCTGCACGATTTGTTGCACAAAGTTTCCATATCTTCTCGAAAATCATCATTGATGCAATTACCAAACTGGACGTAAAGATCGCACTCATATCTTTTAATCCTATCAAAACATCTCATTGACTCTATGATAGAAAGAATAAGAACTCAAATAAGTACTTTTAACCCTATAGTGGTTGGGCTATCTGACACGTCCTATTTTGCTTGGGGGGAGGGGCAAAAAAACCACCCCTACCTAACTCTTGACTGGAAATAGATAGGGCAACCAGAGTTGGTGTACTAATAGCCCCAGGCATGTACGTTATGACGATATAAAAATTAACCTAAAATTAGCCATTGTTTTGCTTGCGTCAGCACTTTTCTTTGTGTGGTCAAGAAAAGTGGCAAAATCGGCCAAAATCAGGAAAAATGCGATGAAATTTATTTTGAAGCATGATTTCCACCCAAACATGAAACTGATGATGGAATTACATCAAATAACACTGACATGCAAACTATCTTTGCAAAATATTGCAATTTAGCTACTTTTTTCGCGAAAATTAATATTCAAGAATTGATGATTTTGACAGAGTCATTTCCGGAAAATTGTCTCCTTCCCCCTCATTTGTCAAATATTTTGATAAAACTTCTTGAGTCGTTGCACAATAAGTAGCAGCAAAACATCAGAAAGTTTCAGGGCCATAATTGTTCTCCTGGCAGAGTTATAACAAAAAGTCCAATAGGGCGGGGCAAATTTGTCCCCCAACCAAACTAGGGTTAAATTGAAACACAGAAAGATTGATCAACAAAGAGATTAGAAAACGGCGCCGAAAAATGAAGAGAATGACTGGTCCATGTTTTAACCTGAATTGCTCCTAATTTCAATTTGTCACTAATAACTGATACTGTGGGAGTAAAATATAAACGATCCCCGCTTTAAAGGCGACTAATCCCTGGATACCATGATACTCGGTAAAAATCGGAAATCAAGACGACGAAAATTATGGACAAGTTCAAATCTATTCTAAAATTTATCTGACTGAAATCGGCCACTCCAGTCTGAGATTATGAGGGATTTTCTCAGAAAAGCTGCTTCAAGAAAACATCAAAATAGGCTTAACATCACGACCAGATGTTCTGCCTTACAGCAATAAATTTTACATGCTTTAGCAGGTGTTTTATCATTTTGAAAGGATAAAAGTATTGTTCCTGGAAGCATAGCAAGTTCATCCCAGTAGATTTCATCCTGGTGCTGGAACGTGTCGATCATCAAAGTAGGGCAGAAATATTGCGAAAATGCTTTTGGGCCACGTTTTGAAGGTTTCTTGAAGGGGTTTTCTCGAAAAACTCACACATAATTTCAGACTAGAGGGCAAAATTCAGCCAGGTAAATTTTGAAATGGATTAGGATATGCAAATCTTTAAATAATCTATTTGCCCGAATTTTCGTCTTGGTATCCAGGGAGCAGTGGCCTTTCAAGCGGAATTCTTTTTTTTTTTTACTCAAGCGGTACTCGAATAATAATAGGAGATGCCAACAAGGACGAATAATTTTTCAATAGAGCCGAACCGGATGTTTACCTTTTACGTTAGCCAATCAGATGTGACAATGACGTAACATAAGCAAAAGAATCGACGGGAGAAATTACCCCCTACGTTTGGCTCGTCGTGCAAGCGACTATAAGATCAATTCAGGAAAAAATTATATTTTTAGCTTAGGACCCGTACATATGGAGGCGAGCCAGCCCGCCTACCGGGCTGGGAATTCTGTTCATTTATCATTTCCGCAACCGTTGGCCAATTTAGTTCCTTGATCAAATTTGAGGCGGATACATTATAGCTGCTATTTGTGACAATTCTTGCAGCTCGATTTTGCAATTTTTGTATGGTTTGCAATCTGGTTTCACTGCAGCCTCCCCAAACAGAACAGCAATAACGGAAATGTGGCTCTACGATGCCATGATACATTTTGATTAAGGTATCCTTAGGTACGAATTTTTTGGCATATTTCAAAAATCCTAGAGCACGAGACAGTTTGCTACATAATAATTTCGTGTTCCGATCCCAAACGAGGCTATCATCAAGTTGGACTCCTAAATATTTTACATTTTTAACGATGTCAATTTCAGCGCCATCAATAACAAATGATGGGGTCTCTACTTTATTGTCAGCAATCTTTTTTAGGTTTGGTCGAGAACCTACAACCATCGCCTGTTTCTTTACGACATTTAGTGACAGTTTGTTCCCTTGTAACCATTCCTTTAGCCGATCGAGATCACTATTCAGTGTGTCATTCAACTCGTTGATATTTTTCGCAGAATGTGAAATACTTGTGTCATCAGCATACATTGTCACATTGCATTTACGGAGAGACATAGGGAGATCGTTAATATAAATTAGAAAAAGGAGTGGACCAAGACACTCCGCAATCTACATTTTGTAAACTTGAGGATGTGCCATTGACCTTGCAGAATTGACGTCGGTTTTGCAGATAGGACTTAAACCAAGAATGCTCATGACCATCTATGCCATATTCTTTTAGTTTCGCAAGTAAAATTTGATGATCAACGGTATCAAAAGCTTTTTTTAGGTCGATAAATACCATCGCAGTGTATTTCCCGTTATCCATATTTACATACCAATCGTCAGTGCTATTTAATAAACAAGTAACCACAGAGTGCAAAGACCTGAAGCCAGACTGGTGCGAGAAAAGGAGCTTGTTTCTATCCAAGTATTCGTAAACCTGGTTGTAAACCAGCTTTTCGAATACTCTAGACAAGAAAGGGAGCACCGATATTGGTCTGTAGTTAGAGCGATCATCTTGTTGCCCACTTTTGAATATAGGGGCAACTCTCGCAACCTTCCATGAATTGGGAAAGCTCCCAGTTGCTAGAGATAGATTGAAAATGTCGCAAAGGGACTCAGCTATGACCGGAAGACCAGCTTTCAGAAAGAAATTAGCAATACCATCAGTACCAAATCCCATCGATGATTTGAATTTGCCTAGAGCCTTTTCAACCTGCCGAATACCTATCGGCTGGAAATGAAACTGGGATTTCTTTTCGTTAACTGAATATTCATTTTCTAAAAGAGGATTTTTCTTGTGCGGTATTTTGCTGCTGAGTTTATTGCCGACATTGCAGAAAAAATCATTCATTGATTCTGCCATACCTTTACCACCTAGGACTGTATTTCCATCAATACTGAGAGATGAGATATTTGTGGTCTTAGATTTTTTGTTTATAACCTGGTTAATAACTTTCCATGTACTTTTAAGATCACCCTGATAAGAGGTAATCTTATTTGTAAAAAACTCACGTTTCAAGTCAAGGTTTAATTTATTGACCTTGTTTCTCAACTGCCTATATGCCTGCTGTAGAATTTCAGATTTAGAACGCACGGCTTGCTTACGAAGCTTACCGCGACTGGCAAACAACTTCCGAAACTCTTTTGTGAGCCAATGGGAAAATCTTTCGGACACCCGTTTATTGCGCATAGGAGCATGCTTCTCTAAAATAAGTGAAAATATATTGGACCAATGTTCAACGACGACATTAAAATCCACTGAAAGCACGTCATTCAAAAATTGAGTTTTGTCAAAATTTTTCATACTCCTTGTTGAAATACTCTTATGCTGCTTCTTTAGAGAACCACGGAATTTTCTGACACCATAGACCAAATAATGGTCGCTCAGGCCAATATGGTGAACGCCTGATACTACAATATTTGATTTGTTTGTAGTAGTTCATATGGCAAAATCCATCCCGCCTACTTGGCCCGCCTGCTCATATGAACAGACAACAAACTTTGAATGGGAAACAGGGATAAGGTGAGATCTCGGCAAAAACCTCCAGCCCGGTAGGCGGGCTGGCTCGCCTCCATATGAACGGGTCCGTGGTGGGATCAACATTTTCCCATATGAACACTCCAGCCCGCCTGCCCAGCCGAGACGAAAAGGTCTCTACTGCGCATGGGTGGGCATACAAAACAATCCCACCAACGATGGCACGTGACCAATTCCAGCTCAGTAGGCGGGATGGATTTTGCCATATGAACAGAATGCGAAATCAGCTCACTTAGCGGGTGGCTCGCCTCCATATGAACAGGTCCTCAGTACTAATATCTTTAAATTTTCTTCGCGGCTTTTTTTTAAAGAACGCGTAAATTCGAAGAAAACTGATTTTGAATAAGGCCCATCATGTGGGGGTCTTAATCCTTGCAAATAAAGCGCTCCAAAAACAACGGAAAGTCATATCAGTGTCTTTCTATTTCCTAAATATAATTGCAATTACATTAAAAAAGCGATAGCTGGCTTTTAAGCGGCACTGAACTTTTATTACCAAGGCAGTGGCCACGCCAAACTATACGTCTTTGATATGCAAAAACATTGGATCTACTAAATGTGGGTAAAACCGTGCGAAGAGTGATCGTTTCATTTTGCTCTTCAAAACCTTGCCTCTGAAGTATCTTTAAAATTCTGATCTTTATTTTTTGCTGGCCAATCTTCAGAAATATTCTGTCAGCTCAAGTCTTCAAAACTATGCAGTCGGGTGTATGCGAAACGCAACGTAAATACTCTTACCTGCCTAATATAGATCTCTCAAACGTTGTATTTTGAACTTAATAAATACATTGTGGCAGGTATTAGGAAAGCTTCATGCTGTTCATGCTTTGATAGCTAAGTAAGAACAAACACAATATTCCATGTTTCAGCTCATGCCACAAACCAATTAAAGGGGCAAGATACTGATCAACCCCCCCCACTTTATTTAGGGGGGTGAAGTATGTCTAGATTCGAGAGTAAAATCATTTAACAGATCCAGAAATGTAATGTAGCCAAACAGCTCTTTGCTATTTTGTGCTGCAAATTTTAACTTCAGTTGATTAGAAGTGTCTGTAATTTCTGATTGTGGCTTCCCATGACATATTTTAGACTCTACGCTCATCTTTTTTCTACCGGGTGTCCCAAAAAAAGGACTCCCGTTTGAAAAATCATCAAAAATTGATTTCACGGCCGATCTTCAATTTTCTTTATTTGTCAAGTATATCAAGGACCAAATTATTTTTCAATATATAGCTGATCTTTTAACCCTATATAGTGGTTGGGCTATCTGACACGTCCCATTTTGGTGGGGGGGGGGCAAAAAAGCCCCCCCTACCTAACTCTTGACTGGAAATAGATAGAGCAACCAAATTTGGTATGCTAATAGCCCTAGGCATGTACTTTTTGAAACTATAAAAATCAACCTAAAAATTGCCGTCATTATTGCTTGCGTCAGCATTCTTTTTTGTGTGGTCAAGAAAAGTGGCAAAATCGGTCAAAATCGGGAAAATTGCGATAAGATTTAATTTGGAACTCAAATTCCATCCAAACATGAAAATTATGATGGAATACATCAAATAGCACTACCCTGCAAAATATCTTTGCAAAATTTGGCAATTTTGCTACTTTTTTCGCGTAAATTAATATTTGAGTATTGGCGATTTTGACAGAGTCAGTTCCAGAAAATTGTCTCCCTCCCCCTCAACTGTCAAAACATTTTTATGAAACTTCTTGAGTCATTGCACAATAAGTATTAGCAAAAAGTCAGAAAGTTTCTGGGCCATAATTGTTATCCTGACAGAGTTATAAGAAAAAGTCTACTAGGGGGGCAAATTTGCCCCCCAACCAAAATAGGGTTAATTGGCTTAAAAAGTAGCAAATTTAGCTCTTTTTAGGGCTACCTGGTTTTGAACCATACTGCAAAAAATCACTGATGATTGCCAGATCAATTTCTTTGTGCACGTAAAGCTTCTACAATCTTAGACAAAAGTGTTGAGACACTTTGCTTTCTGGAAGAAATTGCGAGTTAAGGACCCCCCTCCCCCCAATGCAATGTTGGAATATGGTGGAAATGTTTTGCAGATGAATCCACCACTATGTCTTCTTCAATCAAATCAACATTGCAGTGGAGGGAAGGGGGTCTTTAGCGGCGGAAGGTAATGATTTGCAGGAAAGAACGGTATTTTACTACACAAAACGCATTTGTCTCAACGACTTTTGTCTAAGATTGTCTTTGACCAAACTCTTATGCTCGCAAAAGGAATACGATGTCTTTTTCTTTTTTCACTTTGAACATGAGCCTGAAAACCCTTAAAAGCACAGACCATTGGACAGGAAAATATTTTTACTACTTTAATCGTGGGTTGGGGTTGCGCTTAGCATTGGGGGCTGGGGGAGGGCTCATTATGTAAATTTACTTTGAATCAGCGGTGGCTCTCAGCTCTGGTACCAAGT
The DNA here is from genome assembly GCA_039566865.1 of Aurelia coerulea. Lineage (NCBI taxonomy): Eukaryota > Metazoa > Cnidaria > Scyphozoa > Semaeostomeae > Ulmaridae > Aurelia > Aurelia coerulea. The sequence goes on along the minus strand of CM076943.1, from coordinate 25,921,066 downwards.
AAGCTGCTAAACTTGACAGGAAATATTTTTGTCTTTACAAATAGACACATAACTGATTTCTTTTTATAGTATTTAGATTGGAAATCATACAATAAATTTGTTTTGCTCGGGGTCAGCTTATGGCTTTGAATTACAGTATGCAAGATTTGCAACAGGTAACCCTCAGGCTACCATCACGTAACCAACAGGTAACCCTCTTCGGATATGGATTTTCATGTTGGCAATCGTATATTTATGACAGGTAACCACAGGTAACCATACTTTTTTAAAGATATAATATATATATATATATCTTTTAAAAAAAGTATGGTTACCTGTGGTTACCTGTCCTATTAACATCGTAGCCCCATCAAAATTTGATATTATCAAACGTTACCTGTCGGTTACCTGATGGTTACCTGACGGTTACCTGTTTTAAAAAGTTGCAACATCAATGAACAACGACAAAGAATTAATTTGTAACGGCGCTTATAGTCATTTTTCATAAGATTTGAACACAATTATAGCTGCTGCTCAATAACAAATTTATTTTCGTGTTTTAAGTTCGACATTTCCAACCCTCTCCTTTTACATGTACTTCATTTAATTTCAAGGGCTCCATTGGAAAAGCAGTCTTTCATGAATGTAAAGCAAATCTTAAGGGAGATCTGCATTATTTTCATGCAAAAAAGTTACATTGATGTTTGAATAACAGTTCCAACAAGCGCCAATATATCTATTTGATGAAATTCCTCCCGAACGTCCTATTACATACAATTTAAGACATCAGCGTGAATATGAACCAATTGCTGCGCGTACAGTTCGCTTCTCAAATACATATTTTCAAAACGTCCTTTCTGAATGGCACTCGTTGGACAAGAATATCAAAGAATCTCAAACAATTTCTGAATTCAAGCGTAAACTACTAGCAGTAATAAGACCAAAGCAAAGATCAGTTTACAATGTTTATGACAGAATAGGAATCAAGAATTTAACAAAATTGCGCCTACAATTTAGTCCACTGAATGAGCACAGATTTCGGCACCATTTTGACTGCTTTAGCCCCCGTTGTTTATGTGGAACAGGAGATGAAGATAATGAGCACTTTCTCCTGCACTGCCCCCAATTTGGTCTGGAACGCATAGATCTCTTCCGTCAGCTTGTTAGATATTACAGACATCGAATCAAAATTTTTGTGCGATTTACTTTTGTATGGAAATGCTGATCTGAATATCATAACAAACAGAATGTTAACTGAAGCTACAATTTCGTTCATTGAAAAGACGAAGCGGTTCGGATAACAATGTTGTAAAAATTGCCTGCGCATCCGTGCGCATGCTAATAATACCGTCGCAGCGACTCCCCTTTCCCTTTTTATTGTTTTTTTAACTGTTGAATTATTAGAGAAATGTAAATGCCATTCACAGTGGGAACTAGATGACTCCGTGTCTTTTCCCGCTGTGAATGGCATAAGAGTAATGTATATTGTTGTGTAGTTAGTTATGATTTGCTTGTATATATATATATAAAAAAAAACAGTTCCAACCAGCAGATACCCTACTCTGGATTCGCTTTCCCATAGCTATTTTGCCTCATTACTGTTGTTGCTGATTTTTGCAATCCCAAATCTCCAAAACACTAGCCTCCTGGACAAAATAAGGAGTATATACTTGCAGTTAATCAGACATTATCAGTTTTCAATTCAGAATTCTTCATTAAGTGTTTTTTCATACGTTTGCTACTTAAGTTATTTCAATCTTGTAAAGACAATCTTAGACAAAAGTGTGGAGACACTTTGCTTTCAGGAAGAAATTGCGAGTTAAGGACCCCCCTCCCCCCAATGCAATGTTGGAATATGGTGGAAATGTTGCAGATGAATCCACCACTATGTCTTCTTCAATCAAATCAACATTGCAGTGGAGGGAAGGGGGTCTTTAGCGGCGGAAGGTAATGATTTGCAGGAAAGAACGGTATTTTACTACACAAAACGCATTTGTCTCAACGACTTTTGTCTAAGATTGTAGTTTGGTCATAAATATCAGAAAGAAATGCGCAAAATCATGGCAGACCTCAATGATGATAAAAAATCTGAAAAATTTGACTTATAGGCAAGATTGACTATTTTGCTTAAAAACTATAGCTCAAAATAAGGTTTTTCAACGTGTAATTGTTCTACTTTGTTGCATCAAAAGCAAACATTTTATCATCTATGAATATTTTTGGGTCTTTGACGAAACAACTCAAAAAGAAAATTTTATCAAAGGTTTTATAATCAATTTTTGGTGATTTTTGAAACAGGAGTACTTTTTTTGGGACACCCGGTAGAAGAACGCTTCTTGTAAGAAACTGTAGGCTCACTCAAAAACAAAGGAATGTAAGACCAAAATTGGCACATGGTACCCCAAAAAAGCACAAGGTAGAGAAATAAGATTGCTAACAAATACCTGGATATTTCCTGGGAACTTCACAGATGGAAAAGATAGGCACTAAATCCTAACTGGCTAACGAACTTGGCACGTGACAATCTCTAAAACCAATCAATGGAACGGAAAACCGACCGGGAAATTTGAAAAGTCAAATTTAGGCCGTTTTTGGACGATTTTAACACCCTTCACCAAAAAATTAAAGGGGCACATTAGCCATGTACGAAGAACGCTGGTAAGAGACAAAGTTTAAAACAGCTTAGGGAAAAAGCTTCCAAATAACCATTGCAATTAATTAAATGGTTTGTTTGCGTGGCCCAGTGCTAGCGAAATGCTTTTTTAACTGAAGTTGTGCGACGGTGTGGAGGCGCAGCAATAAGTGGTTCCTTTATTACTGCGTTACAGCACCTCACAGACCTCACCCCTACATGTACTCGTTTTACTTCGTACATAAAGATGGGAGCAATGAGCTTCTTCAAAGCTGCGGCAATATCGATACTTTTCATGTTTGATATTTTTATTTTTACTGAGGGAGGGTAGCCCTTCTGCACACAAGAGCTATTTTTGAATGGGGTCCTCGTCCTCGCGTCCGTTGTCGGACCTTCATTCTCTGCCTCGTGGAAAACATGTTCCAGTGGATTAATGGTTGCACAGCGGAACTGAGTCAACTCTAACATTTACCTGAGAAAGTAAAGTGGCAAACCAGCCATTTATTTACCCCATCAAATTATTGATTGAGGCCTAACGTCAACAGTCTAGTGTTAGGAGTCAAAGAGCGGTTCGAACATCTTGCATCTGCGATCAGCAAATCTTTCATACATCGGTTAGAATCTTCGTCTGTCACATGACCAATCGAATACGATTAACTTAAATTTGTGAATTGACAAACGCAGCTGCCCGTTTCAAGATGAACTGCAAATTTCCAATAAGTGATCAACTCAAATGGTTCATTTGCATGGATCAGTGCCACAGAGTTTCTAGTAAATTGCGCCATCAGCTGCGTCACACCGTTTCTTCTAGAATTTTCGTTGATCACATGACATCGAAAATAATTAGTGCAAATGGTTTGTTTTCCTGGTGCTTTGCCAAAAAAGTCTCAGCAAATGCAATGATCTGATGGTGCGGGAGGCGCAGCAAAAATACAGCAGTCGGCAACTGATTGCATTCTTGGCATTCTCAGCTGGTTCGCGGAATGCGTTCTTGGTTCGTGAGTTAAGCCTGGTTTCCATACGATTGCAGAGAGTCGCAAGCAAACTTGGTCACTTTTATTGCGATGCGACTCCTTGCGACTCCTTGCGACTCCTTGCGATCATATGGAAACCAGGCTTTAGTTAAGTGAGTGCAGGCGTTACACAACTCCACTCCTATATGTACTCGTTTTACTGCGCACATAAGCATTGAAGCTGTTTCCATGACATTTTCGGTGTTGCATAAAATTCAAAAGGGGCAGTATCTTCTCTGAGATCTTCTGAAGCACTACAATCACATTCTAAAGTGCCAAAACTCGACAAGGAACCCTTACCAATAATGTCACAAATAAAACGTAAGTCAAAAGATACTCACCAATTCATTTTTTGCTATGATGAACCAAAATCGGATAAATCCAAAAGTCCATAGGTTGCATGCGACACAAACGAATTTAACAAGAATAAACCCAATCGATGATTTCCACAAGTTTGAGCAGCACAGTCTTCATTGCGCTACAGTGTTGATGAAATGTCTACGACATTCAAATTCTGAGCTGAAGTGGCGCAAAACTGATCACGTCTGAAAAAATAGCATTTGTTCGCACAAACAAGTCGATTTCTTATCCTTAGATAATTCTTTTTCAATTGATCGAGAGAACAGTTGGGAAATTGACAACAGTTTAGATTTTGATGAAGGGGTCAGGTCAAATGAAATGTGAAACTCATTTATTCCCCTGCACTTTCAGAATAAGAATTATCTAAGCATAAGAAATCGACTTGTTTATGCGAACAAATGCTATTCTTTCAGACGTGATCAGTTTTGCGCCATTTCAGCTCAGAATTTGAATGTCATAGACATTTCATTAACACTGTAGCGCAATGAAGACTGTGCTGTTCAAACTTGTGGAAATCATCGATTGGGTTTATTCTTGTTAAATTCGTTTGTGTCGCATGCAACCCTATGGACTTTTGGATTTATCCGCTTATAATTCATCATAGAAAATGAAGAATTGGTGAGTATCTTGTGATTTGCATTTTATTTGTGACATTATTGGAAGGGGTTTCCTGTCGAGTTTTTGGCCCTTTAGAATGTGATTGTAATGCTTCAGAAGATGGTACCGTGCTCGATATCATAGAAGATACTGCCCCTCTTGAATGTTATGCAACACCGAAAATTTGATGGAGACAGGTCTAATGTTGTCTACGATGATTGTAGGGAAGGAAAATTAAGATTTTCAAAAAATTTCTTCACAAACCTGTTCCCAATACTTGAATACATACCTGTTCACGGGGGCTAAGAATTATCTCAAAATCTCATGAAATGCCAAAGTTTTGAATTTGACCTCACTTACCTCACTGTAGTGTGTCACAGTAAAAACCTCAGTAAACACAGAAACGTATTCACATGCATCTGGAGACTAAATACTTTGCTTCGAAGATCTTATTCTGTGTGTTTAAGAATCTTCAGAACATCTTTAAAGATGCCAAACTTAGAGCACTACAGTGTCTAAATCTCTTTTAGTTTGAAGCTAACATGAATGTCCTTTTCGATAACCATTGCTCCCATTCCTTTATCCAATTCTGCTCTCATCGTTGTGAGATGATAAGAGTGGGAATCAGCAATTACATGAGCCAAAACATCGCCTAAATTCATGAATTGTGTCCCTTGGTTTCTGGCACAGGAAATTGCTATCGTCTCGTCTAGCAGGCACATGAAATGAATATGAAATGCTAAATTTAATTTTGTGTAAGAATACAATAAAAGCGAACGGAAGAAATGTACATCTTGTTTTTAATGTGAAAAAATAGATTAGCCATTTCTGCAAAATAACATTTGAAATACTATTTTTACAGCTCCTTCATATCAATTTCACATTTTATGCGGATGATATGATAAAAAATATCTATCCTTGGAATACCAAAGGAATACCTTGGAATACCATTAGAAAATCACTCCTTTACTGTCAAACAACACAGCAGCATAGAGCAAAACTGGACATGAGACTTTGCAGATTCAACACATATTTTCTGTAAGATGATAAAGCTTTCACCCCCCTTAGACTGAAGTTTCTTAAAATTCTTACGGTTAACCGTATACACGTATTCTTTATAAGAAACTAAGAATTTGGGTCAGTACTGAAAGTTTCTTATAATTATCAGATTTTGAGTACTCAGAGTTTCTTACGAGTTTCTTGGAGGTTCCATAACAATCTTCATGTTCACTACCTGTGCCCTCGTGAACATCTAAAAACAAAATTTTTAAGCCTTTCCAATGTTTAGACATTGCTGAAGTACCTTACGAGTAATATGATACAGGAAACAAGTGAAAGTAAAGTAAATATGTCAAGGATTTCCTTTATCAAAATAACTAGTTTCTTAACTTATATTTTCCCAGTACTGGAGTTACTTAATTTTGTGGCGATCTAAGTGTTGAGTTTCTTATGGGCAGTTTCTTACAAATAAAAAATATGTGTAAGGGTGATTTTCTAATGTATGACCTCTGGTAGTCCAAAGATAGATATTTTTCTATGATATCCACATAAAAAAATGTGAAATTGATATGAAGGAGCTGTAAAAATAGTATTTCAAATGTTATTTTGCAGAAATGGCTAATCTATTTTTCACATCAAAAACAAGATTTACATTTCTTCCGTTCGTTGTTATTGTATCCTTACGGAAAATTAAATTTAGCATTTCATATTCATTTCATGTACCTGCTAGACGAGACGATAGCCATTTCTTGTGGGCTATCTGTAAAACATGGAGTGTGGAATGATGGAATGGAATGATGGAATGGAATAATGGAATGGAATGATGGAATTGAATGATGGAATTGAATGGTATAGATGGAATGGTAGATATGGAATAGCCAAACTACTGGTCGCTTTGGAAAAAAACACACCAATGTGTTCCTCAAGATCTTCTTAGTTTATTTTGCATATGTTTCCTGGAAAGTCTCATGAAATTCAATTTCGACTGAAACAACAAGCATGATAACAGACTGTGTGGGCAGACATCAGTTAAGTCGTTTAATTGATGTGAGTTGTAGGGAAAAAATCTGTAAAACATGAAGTGATGGAATGGAATGGTCGACATGGAATAGCTAAGCTATTGGTCGGTTTTGAAAAAAAATTACACCAATGTGTTCCTCTCGATCTCTTCAGTTCATTTTGCGCATATTTTCTCGAAAATATGCTGGAATTCCATCAGATTTCAACTAAAACAAAATTGTATCTTGTTAGGCTCGCGTGTTCACAGCTGTGGCGGTATTTACTCATTAGCATAACAATAACAACAACATAGAAGTCTAAAGTCCCGGATTAAGGTCTATCGTCCCGGATAATGGTCTATAGTCTATCATGTGGTCTATAGTCCCGGATAAAAGTCTAACGTTCAAAATAAAGTCATGTTTCTGACACACTCCCCCCATTTGACGTCCGAAAAGGCGTCAAATGTTCAATCATCAGCGAGTTCTCTCTCTTCATCACGAAATGTCTCTTTAATTGTCTCTACTGCAATTGTAGCTGCTTTCCTCTTTGGTCTGAACTCCTTCGCTTGTGCATTAAGTTGTGAGTTCTCTTTCTTGTTTACTCCTTCGTCGCCTTTCTTGTGTTCCTCGTCGCATGCTGACTCCAGAGGGTACAACATTTGCACTGCCCTCTCTATTCTTGTTTTCTTTGATCGTAGCCTAGCTGCTCTGACAATGTTGTCTTTTCCCCTTATGAGACTCTGAACTACTCCAATTGCCCATCTGCCTCTATTCTTCTCTGTTTTCCCACTGTTACCGAAAGGCCAAATTTGATTATTATAAGAATATTAACCTCGGTAACCTCACCGATAATCACAAATTTTGGAAAACTGTAAAGCCACTATTTTCAGACAAGGTGCAGCTAAATTCATCTATCACTTTGATTGAGGACGGGAAAATTATAAGTAAGGACTCTGAAATTGCAGAGATTTTAAACAATTATTTCGCAAACATCACAGAAAGTTTAGGGATATCTGCTAATGAATCATTATTGCTGCCAGCAAATGACATAATAGATTCAATCGACAAAGCTATAAAGAAATTTGAATCACACCCAAGCATACGCATAATCAAAGAAAGAGCTACGTTTTCCGATGAATTTAATTTTAGAGAGGTCACTGTTGAAGATGTTGCCGTCCAAATCAGAAAACTTAATTCGAATAAGGCTTCTCCGATCAGCTGCATACCTGCAAGAATTCTTAAGGAAAATTCTGATATAATTTGTTCCGTCATTCAAAATCTGTACAACTCTGGATTATCCAAAAGTACTTTTCCTGAAGAACTGAAAGCCGGAGATATAAGTTCGCTGTTTAAAAAAGAGGACGCATTTACAAAAAACTACCGACCCATCACAGTTTTGCCATCAGTATCGAAAATTTACGAAAGGTTGATGCAAATCAAATGTTACCTTTTGTCCAAAGCTTCTTGTCCCCATTTCTTTGTGAGTTTCGAGAGGGCTATGGTACACAGCATGCACTTTTAAATTTTGTGGAAACCTGCAAGAAGTCATTGGACAACGGTGGCGTTGCAGGGCCGTCCTGACGGACCTCTCTAAAGCCTTTGATTGTCTAAATCACGAACTATTGATTGCAAAATTGAATGCATACGGTTTCAATAGGTCTGCATTGCTGTTCATCCATAGCTATCTTAATGATAGGAAGCAGAGGGTAAAGGTCAATGGTTCATTCAGCACGTGGACAAAAACCGTCCTGGGAGTACCACAAGGTTCAGTCTTGGGACCCCTTTTGTTTAACATATACCTGAATGACTTATTCATGTTCTTGGAGGAAACCAAAATCTGTAACTATGCGGACGATACAACAATTTTGATAAAGGAAATCCTCGACATGTTTTTACGTTACTTTCACTTTTTTCCTGTATCATATTACTCGGAAGGTACTTGAGTAATGTCTAAACATTGGAAAGGCTTAAAAAACCTTGTTTTGAAATGTTCACGAGGGCACAGGTAGTGAACATGAAAATAGTTATGGAACCTCTAAGAAACTCGTAAGAAACTCCGAGTACTCAAAATCTGATAATTTTAAGAAACTTCCAGTACTGGCCCAAATTCTTAGTTTCTTATAAAAAAAATACGTGTAGTACGGTACCTGAGTAATATCTAAAAATCAAAAGGCTTCGCAAATCTTTATTCAGAGACTAATTGAGAAGAAATAAGGCTTACCGTATCCAACAGAAAAATTCACTACATTAAGCATCAAGCAAAGGAACAGAACTATGAAATTCTTCAAATTTATGAAGCTGCAGCAAGACATGTTTGGGAAGTCTACGGAAGAAAGAAGGGCTGAATTAGTGTTAAGTACCAGTAGGATTTATTTAATTTCAGATACTCTAGAAGGGGACGTTAAAGAGAAGGGATAATTTGCAGGGGGGGGGGGGGCTTTATAAAATCAAATGACAACTATAAATCTGATAGCTTTTCTGTTCTTGTACCCAACATTTTGCGGATTCAACATAGAATATTACGAGTCAAATCATGCGCTGTAGAAAACGCGATAGTTGGTGTGTTAGTTGATAACGGTTCTATCGTACTTGCTGCATCCCCCATTTGATTTTGTGAGCTGTGAAGCTTCCTTCCGGGCGGGGTAATGCGAGGCCAATTGCGACGTTACATTGATTTTGGCTGCACAATAGGCCTCGCATTGCCATGCGAGGGAGAAAGCCTCCAAGTTCACAAAGTCAGGATGCAGCAAGCACGATAGGATTATTTCTAGCAAGACTACAAGCAGACGGCAGGATGAATGAAGACCACGGAATCTTTGAATAACTTAACCCTATAGTGGATGGGCTATCTGATACGTCCTATTCTGGTTGGGAGGGGGGGCAAAAAAGCCCCCCTACCTAACTCTTGACTGGAAATAAATAGAGCAACCAAATTTGGTGTACTAATAACCCCATGTATGTAATTTATGAAAATATAAAAATTAACCTAAAATTAGCCACCATTATTGAGGGTGTTGAAAGGGGGGTACCGCTAGCCCGGGGGGGGGGGGGCTCTTCTGTAGTTTCCTATAGTATCATGCTCGTACAAAGGTCTAACATATGCACCCTAAACGCTGACCTGTTTTAGCGAAATACATACCCTAATCGCGGAAAATTTTCTTCAGAACATACTCTTTCCCGCGTCAAAATAGAGCTTCTCAATTTCAGGTACCCTAATCGCTGACAAGCCAGTTATTAAAATTGCTAATATTGCAGGTGTTATTTGAAGAGGAGTACCCTGGGTACTAAACTCTCTAAAATATAATTTTATAGATGCTACCAAAGTGGCTTGGCCAAGGTAAATTAAGTGGGGGTATTGAAATGAGAGGGTCTGGCGGCGAAGCCCTGAGGAAATTTTTGGGACACGCCCTTTACTTTGGCTGAGAATGCATCTCCCAATGTCATGCTTACCAATAGCGACAAGGTAACTTTGATAGTTTTGTAACAGTTGTCCAATATAAGTAGAGCACGAGGAAAATTTTTGTAGAAACATCTTTACTTTGGCTTAGAAAGCATCTCCTAACATCATGCTTGCCATTAGTGGCAAGAAAACCTTTGTAGTTTGTGACATTTATCATATACATCGGAGCATGAGGAAAATTTTTGAAGATGCATCCTTTACTTTGGCATAGCATGCATCCCCTGATTCCATTTTTGCCAGTGCTACAATGGAAGCTTTGACATTTATCAGAAAATTCTTACCCAACCTATGCCAAGCCATTTTCTCTTCGGTTTTAACCCTATTCTACCCGGGCTCCTAGGGTCAGACCACTGCCCGGGGGGGGGGGCAAAAACTGCCCCCCTAATTATCTCCAAAACCATAATTAGTATGCCATTGTAACTTCGCACAATAGTAAGTACATCTATTAGGAGTCTAATAATAGATTTTAGTGCTAATTAGTCACGTGGTTCGTTGCCAAGCGACCAAACAATGGGACAATGTCATATATAAGCTTCAGTACTGAAAACACAAAAAGTGCTAATTAATTCAAATAAAATGTATGAAAACCTCAATAAACTACTTAAAAATGAAGAGAATGTGTTTATCCATCGATTTATATCAAAATTTGAAAATGTTGTCTTTCTTTATTAGAGATATGACGTCATCAATTTGCATGACGTCATGGAATCTATAATTTGCTGATGTCAGCAAATATGAATAATGTATATATCAAATGAAAGTACTTTGCAAGGGGAATCGTTTGGTACCAATCACAACTTCATCAATGTTAAGACAAAGGAATTATGACTGTTTTTGTGATTTTCTTTGTGACTACTTTCCAAATATGGGTATCTACTGGTCACGTGACTTAAATTATGACAATGAAAAGTCTAAAATTTAATTGCCAATTAAAAATTAGGAAAAGTCATGGATGTTTCAGCTCATTTTTCTATTTCCTCTCTGTTTTATAATGAAAAGTTTGGTTGGGGGGGGGCATTTTTTGCCCCCCCCGGGTACAATAGGGTTAAAGGGATCTCGAAAAAAGTGATGGGGCAATGACCCCCATACCCATACCCCCGTGGCATGCCACTGTACTGCCATGATGTTAAAAATGTTAAAATGATGTTACAGATGCTATTTCATAGAGTCTGGTACCCAGGGTAGAAGAAGAAGAAACTGCTCCCGAATTCCTACCCCATCTTGTGCTGGTCTGCTTTTTCAAGTTCTTTGACTCGTTACAAATTCTATTTTAGAAATTTTTGATTAGAATATCATTGCACAGGAGTTTATGAACTTATCAAATGCAAAATAAGACACCCTTTTTTTGAAATTATGGTCGATTTGGCACCCCTAAACACGGGCCCACGCGGCCCGTGCCTACTTTGAAGAAAGGCACCCTTTCCCGCATTTTTTTGTACGCGCATGATAACACATCAGGTACCAAGTGCCCCCCCCCCCCCCCCCCGGGACCGCTAGTCACTAGTCAAGCAGTAAAGACGTCTAGTTAGTCACTAGTCAAGACATTTGGCTTCAATTAGTCAAAGTTTCATTTGAAAGTGACATTTCTTTTATGAGCTGAATGGAAAATCAAATCAGATTTTCTTTTATGTTAACTCCGATTTCGTGGGTGCATCACCAGTTTCCGAATTTGAGTGCCAAGCTGCGGGTGAAACTGTAATACACAAACACCTTACCTGTCCCCTTTTTCGATTAGAGCATGACAGAAGCAGCCCATGCATCTCAAGACCAGGCTAGGCTTCCTGCTGACACCAGCACCATACAGTTGTGGATCCGTGAGAACGGCGTAAAAAGTGACATTATATTGCATACAGCAAAAGATATGCATGTCACAATTGGATTGCTTATTTCTTTGTCAGGAAGACCAGTTATTCTCCCTAAACATTCCATCACCTTTGTCCCAAGATAGAGCCAAAATTGTATTGTAATTGCGTGTAATGAGATACTCTTTCGCCTCAGCCGAAAACGTCAAGATAGAACCAGGTTGCTGACTACTGTATTACACGATTAGGTCATTTTGTGTCCCTTGCTTGACCGAGAGGTATAACCATGGGTAACGCAAAATAATTTTGAATTGAACAGTCAGGGTAGAAGAGCTTTCCTGGATGGAGGAAGAAGAGAGAACACAAACTTGATATGTGTTACAACCATTTTCTGGCTCCATTCTCGAGATATTGATGTTGAAGAAGGAAAGAAGAACTGAGAAAAAACCTCAGCCTACCACTGATCAGAGACGTAGCAACCGGGGGGGGGCATTGTGGGGCACGTGTCTCCCCCAACATTTTGCAAGAAACAAAGAAATGCCCGTCTATTTTCAGGGAGTGCCCCTTTAACTTAATGAAATAAGTGCCGTTGAAGTGTCGTGCCCCTCCCCCAAGTTTGAGATGCTTCCTACGTCCCTGCCACTGATTGTTTTTGAAAAGAATACTTTTTGTGTGGTAAAAGTTAGTCGTTTTTCCATTCCTTTTGACATTGATTGCTAAAAACACAGGGTTTAATGTAATTCTTATTTTGAAATTTTTGCTTTGTAACGCTAATATTTTTGCTGATGTCAGCATTTATTTACTTTATACGAAAAGAAGAGCGATTTTTGTCTAAAATTGATTATAAATTACTTTTAAAAATAGCAAAAAATGCTAAATATACATAAAAATACCTGCTGCATCATTTTATGTCACTCATTTTTCCAAAAATGAACCATAACATGGTTTTCGTCAGTACGCATGCGCAACAACCAATTGTTGATGACGTCATCAAAAATCAATAAACTATATATCAAATGAAAGCTTATTTCAAGACGAGCTCAAAAATGTTTGTCTCATTGTCATAGAGCCAGTGGTTCCAATGCTATGACTTAAACGGTAATTTTTTTGCGGAGCACTCAATTTAAAGTCATGTGTTGACCCCCGGAATCAGTGTCAAAATTTTTGAAATAGACATGAAAAGATGTCTCATAGATAGAAACTAAAAGTCACAAAAAAGCTAGACTATTGAAGAGATACTCGATGAGCTGTGTGAAAAAGTTTACTAGGGGGGGCACTTTGTGCCCCCCCCTAGTCTGGATAGGGTTAATGTTACTTCTGGCCTCAGTGCAAATGTACTTTTAACTAAATGCAGAGAAAAATAGGGTTAGTCAAAAGTCAACTACAAAATATAGTTAGTCATTAGTCTATGCTTTTCAACAAAATTAGTCATTAGTCAGTGGGCAAAACAGTCTGTTAGTCAGCTAGTCAAAAACCCCTTCTACACCCTCATTATTGCTTGCGTCAGCATTTCTATAAAACTTCTTGAGTCGTTGCACAATAAGTAGCAGCAAAAAGTCAGAAAGTTTCAGGACCGTAATTGTTCTCCTGACAGAATTATAACAATTGCCCCCCCCCAACAAAAATAGGGTTAAAGCGCGTGGTCAAAGGCATATATTCGACACAATTTTATCGCAAACAAAATCCACATTAACATGCAAACTTGTTCAGCTAAGTAAATGGAAAATCTTTGGTAACTTCTGGAATTTGATATAATTGAGGGGGCCTATGGCTTAGAGGGGAGGGGCTTATTAGAGAGGGGGCGTAATAGAGATGGGGCTGAATAGAGCTTTTAAGTTAATGTAAAATATCTACCAAAAAGGTGTCTGACTTTTAAAACTAAATCGCATACTTTTTTGTAAGGAACCACGAATTTTGTGCCACTACCGAGAATTTCTTAAAATTATCAAATGTTAAGAACCCACAGTGTGTTTCAAGCAGGGGAAACCATAGGCTAAAGAAATTTGTCAAAGCAGGTGATGTGTATGAGTTGAAGAGCAGATATTTGACTGACTTTCGATACAAGGACAAGAATAGGTCTAACATTGGGCATAAATGTACACATTTCATGCAGCCCTTGATCTTTGTTGATATCATGTTGAGCATTGAACAATCACATTAATCATCTTATTCCCCAACGGGCATTGCAAATAACTTATAAAGATGCGGGAGAGAGCCGCAGTTTCAGAGTCAAATATCGCTACGAGGACTGACGAGACCATTTACTACATGGAAGAAAACGATATTAAAATAAACCAATCGCTTCCATCAGTGGTGGACTTCTGGTAAAGGCACCACAAAGATGCACTGCAGGACCAACAAAAGCTAAGCCAACTAAAGAATGTCTGGCCAAAGTGGCCCAGACCTTATCTATGTGGACATTAGTGTTAGGAGATGAGATGGTGGCAGGAGACGGGGTGATGGCAGGGGACCCTGCAGTGGCATAGGCTGCAAGATGGGTGACAGGACGTCATAATAATACATCTATTGTTTCTGATATGCTCCAATCACTTGGATGGCGCAGCTTATTAGAACAGCGCAGAGTTGACGCCAGGCTGACAATGTTATATAAAATCATACATGGACTTGTTTCTACTCAACTTAAAGATCATCTGAAATATTCTGTTAGAAATGGTTTAGGTTCTCATTCTTTCAACGCACTCTCATACAATGGAGAGGCTTACATTCAAATGTGACTGACAGTCAAACTCTTGCAGTTTTCAAGAGTAGAGTACAGGATATGAAACATGAAAGATTTGTTCAATGATATACATAGAAATGTTAGAAAAAAAAGTCTTATTTTACTGTATTATAGCCTCAAAGGGAAACTAAGCATATAAAAGTATCTCAGCTTCATCCTTTTCAACTTCAATATTTGCACAGTTATTTTCACTGAAGGCTTATATATGCTTAGATTCTCTTTAAATTAGAAAATAGAAAAACACAAAAGAGCAAATTTCTTTTTTTTCCTTTTTATATTATTTTACACACTGATGCTAAGCTTCTTCTTAGAAGGCAGTCAGTATACCGGTAGATAGATATCATTTTCTGTTGCGCGCAGGTCACTTTGTGTCATGCAGATTTTGAATATTGATATTGTTTTACAAGATCATGTACCAATTACTTGTGACGTCACGATGATGCTTACATGAGGCCTGAGGAATAATAGCAGTCAAGTCTGCGAGTGTGTTGACTCAAATAGGAATGGTACCAAGCACTAATTTCCAAAAAACAATTTAGAATCCCTTTCTATACAACAAATCCAAATGGGCTAAAATACGCGAGGAACAGTTTTTGATGCTACCAAGGTTTTCTGCAAAATGCATCATCACCTACGAGTAAATGGTGCATAATTTCAAAAAATAATATCGACATTCAGAATCTATATTACAAAGCGACTTACAACAACAGAGACTGACAAAATGAAACTCATTTTTACATTTTGTTCAGGTTGGCTGCATTTCTGGTCAGTAGTTCATCATAGCATTCCCCATTTACAGGGTGTCCCGATGATAAAGATATGCATGGTTCAAAAAACAAAAACATTCAATAACAATAATTATGATATAACTTATTCTAAGTTGGCGACTATAATATCTGAACAATTAATTAAAGCCAACAATGCACAAAAAAAACCTATTCTACATAATTTCTAAAAGCTAAAATCTAATTGTAAAATTGATTCTAAATATAGCAAAGATTCTTTATATATGTCTTGCAACGCCTGCAGTTGCATTTGTCTGTAACCCAACTTATTATGCGACCCTGAAAGACTACTAGGGTGGAAGACTCTTAACCCTCATCCACATGGGAGGGGGGGTGGATTCCACCCCCCTCAAGGTTTTATTTGCTGCGTTTTTAAACGACATTTTTTATGTCCCCCAGCGTCCCTGACTTTCACTAATTATCTATTAGCCACATTCTGGTGGAAAAATTTTGGAACAATAGGACTCACAAGTCACGTGACATGCCCATATTTGGAAGGAGGTAGCAGCAAAATCATTGTTTTCAATGATTTCAATGGAATTACTTGATTGAATTATGAAGTATTATACAGCAAATGAATCAGCAAACAAAGGGCTTCAATCTGATACCGGAATTTCTGGAATTGGATGATGTCAGCATTTTTGATAATGACGTCATTTTGGCCACCATTTTGGACTAATTAGCAATTTTTTCAAGTTTTTTCAAACTTTTTCGATGAAAAACACTCTAATGATACATCTGTAATGGATAATCACCATTTTGCAGGTTCTTTTGGTCTTCTTTACAATCAGCAAATTAATCGCACAAATGACGTCATAAGAATCGGCCAATTTCTGCCAAAATATCACTCCAAAATCGTTATTTCCAATAAAATAATATTTTATCACCACATATGTTGATAAACTGAACCAAAAACTGCTTAAGGTTCATGCAAAATCTTCATTCAACTTGAATTCAACTTGGAAGCCTGATTTTCACAGATTTTCAGCTTCGTGACGTCACTGTGACGTCATGAGACGTGGCAGCCACACTCAAATTATGCTATGAGCTAAAGCTTGCTTGCTCTATAACTGTGCCAAGTTGTATTGAATTTGGATGAGTCTAATGCAGTTTTCAGAGGGGGGTGGAAAGCACCCCCCCCCCCCCACATAAATGGTAGCTCGAAAAAAGCCCATATGGATAAGGGTTAAGTTTCACTTGGTAGTATTTGCCAAAGTCTACCATCAACATATCGTATGGTTTCTATACCATGAGTAGTTGTATTTGACCTTGGTACCAGGAGACCATCGTTATTTCTAAATTATACTTGTTCGTTTTTTCGACAAAGATATCTTCCAGGAAAGATGGGTTTAAACAAGCTCAATCTTCAGTTTTCCCATTTGGCATATAGGTGAAGCACCAATGATGTTTACACATTTCATTGTCTCTCTTATCCCTTTCTCAGTATTTATGCAAGTTTTTCAATGTTCCTCATTCTCTGTGCTCTTATTTTCTGTGATCGTTTTAGAGGGCAGCAACTGATAGACCAATACAACAGTGATCCTATACTTAATATAGATATCATGGTCCATTATTGAATTGAGTTACTGCAGGATCAACAAAAGCTAAGCCAACTAATGAATGTCTGGCCAAAGTGGCCCAGACCTTGTCTATGTGGACATTAGTGTCAGGAGATGAGATGGTGGCAGGAGACGGGGTGATGGCAGGGGACCCTGCAGTGGCATAGGTTTGTATTTTATTCGCTAAATTAATCCGTGTAACCCATAAACATAAACATGCTTTTGCATAATTATCAACTAAAACTGTTTTGGGTATTCTATTGGAATAATCACATAAGTAATATTACTGCAGCTGCCAATAGAACACTTGGTTTTGTAAAGAGAAATTTGAGAGTCATTTTGGCGGAAGTTAAAGAGCAAGCATACAAAGCTTTAGTGATGCCTAAATTGGAATACTGTGCGACGGTATGGGATCCTAAAGCAACATCAGATGAATTCACAGGAGCAATGAGAAATCATCGTCTTGTTAATCAAATTGAAATGGTTCAACGCCGAGCTGCGAGATGGGTGACAGGACGTCATAATAATACATCTATTGTTTCTGATATGCTCCAATCACTTGGATGGCGCAGCTTATTAGAACAGCGCAGAGTTGACGCCAGGCTGACAATGTTATATGAAATCATACATGGACTTGTTTCTACTCAACTTAAAGATCATCTGAAATATTCTGTTAGAAATGGAAAACTAATACAGCTTCAAACGAAAACAAATTATTTTAGGTTCTCATTCTTGCCACGTACTGTTATACAATGGAGAGGCTTACATTCAAATGTGACTGACAGTCAAACTCTTGCAGTTTTCAAGAGTAGAGTGCAGGATAACATGACAGATTTTTTCAATGATATACCTAGACATGTTAGAAAAAATAAAGTCTTATCTTACTGTATTATAGCCTCACAGGGAAACTAAGCATATAAAAGTGTCTCAGCTTCATCCATTTCAACTTCAATATTTGCACAGTTATTTTCACTGAGAGCTTATATATGCTTAGATTCCCTTTAACTTAGAAAAAAAAAACACAAAAGAGCAAATTTTTTTTTCCTTTTTATATTATTTTACACACTGATGCTAAGCTTCTTCTTAGAAGGCAGTCAGTATACCGGTAGATAGATATGCGCGGCAAGGGGTTCAAAAATATTTCGTCGTACCTTCTTGTCGTCGTGTAATGCGACCACGAAACCCGGGTTTCGTCACATGACACATTTACCACCACGAAACCCGGGTTTCATCGTCACTAAATGCAACGGTGAAATCTGGGCTTCGTGGTCGCAGTCAGATCTCGACGACGAAATCCGATTTCGCGGCACGACCTCATTTTCGAATCTCGACGACGAAATCAAATTTCGCGGCACAACCTCCTTTTTGAATCTCGACGACGAAATCCCATTTCGCGGCACAACCTCGTTTTTGATTCTCGACGACGAAAACGACGAAATCCCATTTCGCGGCACAAAGGCACAACCTCGTTTTTGATTCACGACGACGAAATCAGGTTTTGTAGCACATCTTCATCTGGCTAAAGCTCAGGGTTGTTCCACGACAAAATGCAAGGATTTGACTTCAAGGAATTTCTATCTATAAATTTTTACGAAACTGGATTATTTTCTATGTTTCTTATGCTTCTGATGCTTATTCTCTTGCTATAAAATATCTAAAGTCGCCCTAGCAAAACTTCATAGTAAGGCAAACTGTTTCAGTTCAGTTCAGTTCAGTTTTCATTTTAAAATTCACTCAACGTACAATTTTCAATACAAAATACAGTAAATACAATAATACAGATAATAACAAACGATACAAGCACCTAGAATTAAACTAAGGAAGAGAACATATGAAAACTGTATGTGGGGAATTCCTTAAAGGAGGAGCTCTCTCAGTAGATAGACTAATCGAGGAGAGAGCACCCCCTATTAAAAAGAAAAATCCGTATTTTCAGTAATCAGTATGATTCCAAAAGATGCGTTATGTGCAAGAGACCCAGAATGACCACAGTGACCCCAAGCCCATGGATCCCACTCCAGGCAAAAAACCCAAATCCACAGCTAATGCCACGGAAGGGTTTTGTACCCAGAACAGGCCCCAAAAGCAAGAGCCCACCAAAGCCACTCCAAAGTCATCATGCTTTAAGGAATTTTGAGATTTACAGCCTTGACTGAAAAATGCAACAAAAATCGTGGATTTAAATATTAATATTTAATATTTTGTTGCGAACAAATGGATTTTCAATTGCCGCCGAAAACTTAATTTTGAGGGGCATTGCTTGATGATGATAGGAATGTCATTCCAGGATTTAGCACCTGTGTATCTGACAGATCTTATTCCATATTGAAAAGTATTTTTACGATTTAAAAAAATACCATCCATACATGCCAGCCTTGTATCAGATTGATGAACAGAGGACAACAAAGTAAAATAATCATGAAAATATGAGGGAGAAATTTTGTTAACACATTCATACACAAAAGAAAGGAGCTTTAAATAAAATAAATCATATAACTTAAGAGTTTTCAACTCGGAAAAGATTGGGGTAGAAGGAGCAGCAAAATTATTGAAAGTGATAGCTCTAACAATTTTCTTTTGTAAAACATAAATGGGCTCAGCGTGGATGTCATAGGTTAGACCCCACACAACAATCCCATACTGAATAAATGAGCCAAATAAGGAATGGTACAGGGAGACTAAGACACTAGAAGGGAGAAGATGCCTTATTTTGAAGAACACACCAGATGTTCTTGCTAACTTTTTTGAGAGTTCATTCAAGTGATATTTCCAGGTAAGGTTTTCATCCAGCAGAAGACCAAGAAATTTAACATATTTAACCTGCTTGACATGCTTCTTTCCTATTTTAATGTTGACAGTTTCATGCAACGAATTCTTTAAAGAATGAAAAATTATAAAGTTAGTTTTGTCTACATTTAGAGCAAGTTTATTAGCATCTAGCCACTGTTTTATATGTTTAAGTTCCGTGTTAACTACCTTTTGTAATTTATGTAAACAGTCTGATTCACAGTAGATGTTAGTATCATCAGCAAAAAGATAAAAAGATAGTCTGGTTGATGAGTTAGGAAGATCATTGATATATATGAGGAATAGGAGTGGACCAAGGACAGATCCCTGTGGTACTCCACAAGTAATATTGAGGCAGTTAGAGTTGTGAACATTAACAGATACATATTAGCTTCTATTGCAAAGATAGGAACTGAACCATGCCAAAGCTGTACCACGAATACCATAATGTTCAAGTTTGCCGAGGAGGATTTTATGATTCACTGTATCAAATGCTTTTTGCAAATCAATGAAAATGCCACGTCCGTACTTCTTATTATCTAAGGTATTTTTAATTGATTCAGTTAAACTGATCAAGGCATGATCTATTGAGTGAGAAGCACGAAAACCAAACTGGAGATTATACAAGACTTCATGTAGCTCTAAGAAATTATATAAGCGCTTATACATCAATTTCTCTATGATTTTACTGAAAACAGATAAAAGAGATATAGGCCTATAATTTGAAGAAGTCAAAGAAACATGCATGTTCCAATTATTATTTGTGCAAAGCGGAAGCAATCTGTGTCCTTGCTTTCCTTTACAAACTTTGCAAAATTTATAATTGCCAACCTGATTATTTATGTGCAGACAGCTATGAATTCAAATAAAAGAAATAATGTGCAAGCAAGCCATTGTTTAGTTTATATCCGTTCATTTTGAGACAACAATATGAATATGCTTTTGTTTCAATTTCATTTGATAAGTTCAATTTCATTTGATCTTTACTTGCGAATACATTAAGCACCAGGATTTGCCTGTTTGAAAATTCTGGAATGTGTGTATTTATGTATCATTTCCCACGTCAATTACAAATATTTACAAGTTTTATAAAGACATATGTCATCTTCCTCTTTCTGTTTATTTTGGAAAAAATTCTCTTTGGAAACCAGTTGTCTTTTGGGTTCCTGAAATTCTGGATTACTTTTTTGGGTCTCAAATATGGGAAAATTTAAAAAAATCGGGAAAAACATAATTTACAAACAAAATTAAACTCCAAGTAACATTACTAAAATCAAAATACTTAAATGTCCAAATGGATTTCTAGAAATCTAATCATTCATGTCACCAAAGATTTCACTTCATAACCTTTGAGTGAGTGGGGTAAGAACAATTATTTTTGTGGGTCTATTTTTATGCTAGAAATTACTTTTTTGGTTGATGTTTTGTACCCCAGCTTGAGCACCCCTATCCTAAATAAACCTGAGTAACCTCCCCCCTGGGATTGGAAGGACCTCAAAATACTTTGTTTTGCTGGTTTTTCACGTCAAATATGACCTGTCCTGGAAGAAGTAAGTCCTTGAAGTTTAACATTAACGTAATTTTTTCGTAGGACACTAAGAATTTGAGCTAGTGCTGAAAGTTTCGTAGAATTATCAGATGTTTAGTACTCAGAGTTCCTTACGAGTTTCATAAAATGTTCCATAGCAAAGCAATCTTTTTGTTCAGTGTCTGTGCCCTGGTGGAAGTTTCAAAACAAGAAACAATTAAGTTTTGTAAAATTTAGGACCGACCATAGATATAAATTCCTTGAAGTCAAATCCTTGCATTTTGGCGCGGAGCAACTCTGAACTTTAGCCAGATGAAGATGTGCCACAAAACCTGATTTCGTCGTCGTGAATCAAAAATTAAGTTGTGGCGCGAAATGAGATTTCGTCGTCGAGATTCGAAAATGAGGTCGTGCCACGAAATGGGATTTCATCGTCGAGATTCGAAAACGAGGTCGTGCTGCGAAATGGGATTTCGTCGTCGAGATTCGAAATGTAGCTTGCGCCGCGAAATCGGATTTCGTCGTCGAGATCTGACTGCGACCACGAAGCCCAGACTTCACCGTTGCATTTTGCGACGATGAAACCCGGGTTTCGTGGTGGTAAATGTGTCAAGTGACGAAACCCGGGTTTCGTGGTCGCATTACACGACGACAAGAAGGTACGACGAAATATTTTTGACCCCCTTGCCGCACGATAGATAGATATCACTTTCTGTTGCGGGCAGGTCACTTTGTGTCATGCAGATTTTGAATATTGATATTGTTTTACAAGATCATGTACCATTTACTTGTGACGTCACGATGACGCTTACACGAGGCCTGAGGAATAATAGCAGTCAAGCCTGCGAGTGTGTTGACTCAAATAGGAATGGTACCAAGCACTAATTTCCACAAAACAATTTAGAATCCCTTTCTATACAACAAATCCAAATGGGCTAAAATACGCGAGGAACAGTTTTTGATGCTACCAAGGTTTTCTGCAAAATGCATCATCACCTACGAGTAAATGGTGCATAATTTCAAAATATAATATCGATATTCAGAATCTATATTACAAAGCGACTTACAACGACAGAGACTGACAAAATGAAATTCATTTTTACATTTTGTTCAGGTTGGCTGCATTTCTGGTCAGTAGTTCATCATAGCATTCCCCATTTACAGGTTCCCGATGATAAAGATATGCATGGTTCAGAAAACAAAAACATTCAATAACAATAATTATGATATAACTTATTCTAAGTTGGCAACTACAATATCTGAACAATTAATTAAAGCCAACTATGCACAAAGAAAACCTATTTTACATAATTTCTAAAAGCTAAAATCTAATTGGAAAATTGATTCTAAATATAGCAAAGATTCTTTATATATTTCTTGCAACGCCTGCAGTTGCATTTGTCTGTAACCCAACTTATTATGCGACCCTGAAAGACTACTAGGGTGGAAGACTCTTAACCCTAATCCACATGGGGGGGGTGGATTCCAAGGTTTTATTTGCTGCGTTTTTAAACGACATTTTTTATGTCCCCCAGCGTCCCTGACTTTCACTAATTGTCTATTAGCCACATTCTGGTGGAAAAATTTTGGAACAATAGGACTCACAAGTCACATGACATGCCCATATTAGGAAGGAGGTAGCAGCAAAATCATTGTTTTCAATGATTTCAATGGAATTATTTGATTGAATTATGAAGTATTATACAGCAAATGAATCAGCAAACAAAGGGCTTCAATTTGATACCGGAATTTCTGGAATTGGATGATGTCAGCATTTTTTGATAATGACGTCATTTTGGCCACCATTTTGGACTAATTAGCAAATTTTTCAAGTTTTTTCAAACTTTTTCGATGAAAAACACTCTAATGATACATCTGTAATGGATAATCACCATTTTGCAGGTTCTTTTGGTCTTTTTTACATAGAGCAAATTAATCGCACAAATGAAGTCATAAGAATCGGCCAATTTCTGCCAAAAAATCACTCCAAAATCGTTATTTCCAATAAAATAATATTTTATCACCACATATGTTGATAAACTGAACCAAAAACTGCTTAAAGTTCATGCAAAATCTTCATTCAACTTGAATTCAACTTGGAAGCCTGATTTTCACAGATTTTCAGCTTCGTGACGTCACTGTGACGTCATAAGACGTGGCAGCCACACTCAAATTATGCTATGAGCTAAAACTTGCTTGCTCTATAACTGTGCCAAGTTGTATTGAATTGGGATGAGTCTAATGCAGTTTTCAGAGGGGGGGTGGAAAGCACCCCCCCCCCCACATAAATGGTAGCTCGAAAAAAGCCCATATGGATAAGGGTTAAGTTTCACTTGGTAATACTTGCCAAAGTCTACCACCAACATATCGTATGGTTTCTATACCATGAGCAGTTGTATTTGACCTTAGTACCAGGAGGCCATCGTTATTTCTAAATTATACTTGTTCGTTTTTTCGACAAAGATATCTTCCAGGAAAGATAAACTCAATCTTCAGTTTTCCCATTTGGCATATAGGTGAAGCACCAATGATGTTTACACATTTCATTGTCTCTCTTATGCCTTTCTCTGTATTTGTGCAAGTTTTTCAATGTTCCTCATTCTCTGCGCTCTTATTTTCTGTGATCGTTTTAGAGGGCAGCAACTGATAGACCAAGACAACAGTGATCCTACACTTTACATAGATATCATGGTCCATTATTGAATTGAGATACTGCAGGACCAACAAAAGCTAAGCCAACTAATGAATGTCTGGCCAAAGTGGCCCAGACCTTGTCTATGTGGACATTAGTGTCAGGATATGAGATGGTGGCAGGAGACGGGGTGATGGCAGGGGACCCTGCAGTGGCATAGGTTGAATTTTATTCGCTAAATTAATCCGTGTAACCCATAAACATAAACATGCTTTTGCATAATCATCAACTAAAACTGTTTTGGGTATTCTATTGGAATAATCACATAAGTAAGATTACTGCAGCTGCCAATAGAACACTTGGTTTTGTAAAGAGAAATTTTAGAGTCAATTCGGCGGAAGTTAAAGAGCAAGCATACAAAGCTTTAGTGATGCCTAAATTGGAATACTGTGCGACGGTATGGGATCCTAAAGCAACATCAGATGAATTCACAGGAGCAATGAGAAATCATCGTCTTGTTAATCAAATTGAAATGGTTCAACGCCGAGCTGCGAGATGGGTGACAGGACGTCATAATAATACATCTATTGTTTCTGATATGCTCCAATCACTTGGATGGCGCAGCTTAGAACAGCGCAGAGTTGACGCCAGGCTGACAATGTTATATAAAATCATACATGGACTTGTTTCTACTCAACTTAAAGATCATCTGAAATATTCTGTTAGAAATGGTTTAGGTTCTCATTCTTTCAACGTACTGTCATACAATGGAGAGGCTTACATTCAAATGTGACTGACAGTCAAACTCTTGCAGTTTTCAAGAGTAGAGTGCAGGATAACATGAAAGATTTGTTCAATGATATACCTAGACATGTTAGAAAAAATAAAGTCTTATTTTACTGTATTACAGCCTCACAGGGAAACTAAGCATATAAAAGTGTCTCAGCTGCATCCATTTCAACTTCAATATTTGCACAGTTATTTTCACTGAGAGCTTATATATGCTTAGATTCCCTTTAACTTAGAAAATAGAAAAACACAAAAGAGCAAATTTTGTTTTCCTTTTTATATTATTTTACACACTGATGCTAAGCTTCTTCTTAGAAGGCAGTCAGTATACCGGTAGATAGATATCGCGCGGCAAGGGGTTCAAAAATATTTCGTCGTACCTTCTTGTCGTCGTGTAATGTGACCACGAAACCCGGGTTTCGTCACTTGACACATTTACCACCACGAAACCCGGGTTTCATCGTCGCAAAATGCAACGGTGAAATCTGGGCTTCGTGGTCGCAGTCAGATCTCGACGACGAAATCCGATTTCGCGGCACGACCTCATTTTCGAATCTCGACGACGAAATCCAATTTCGCGGCACAACCTCCTTTTCGAATCTCGACGACGAAATCCCATTTCGCGGCACAACCTCGTTTTTGATTCTCGACGACGAAAACGACGAAATCCCATTTCGCGGCACAAAGGCACAACCTCGTTTTTGATTCACGACGACGAAATCAGGTTTTGTAGCACATCTTCATCTGGCTAAAGCTCAGGGTTGTTCCACGACAAAATGCAAGGATTTGACTTCAAGGAATTTCTATCTATAAATTTTTACGAAACTGGATTATTTTCTATGTTTCTTATGCTTCTGATGCTTATTCTCTTGCTATAAAATATCTAAAGTCGCCCTAGCAAAACTTCATAGTAAGGCAAACTGTTTCAGTTCAGTTCAGTTCAGTTTTCATTTTAAAATTCACTCAACGTACAATTTTCAATACAAAATACATTAAATACAATAATACAGATAATAACAAACGATACAAGCACCTAGAATTAAACTAAGGAAAAGAACATATATGAAAACTGTATGTGGGGAATTCCTTAAAGGAGGAGCTCTCTCAGTAGATAGACTAATCGAAAAGAGAGCACCCCCTATTAAAAAGAAAAATCCGTATTTTCAGTAATCAGTATGATTCCAAAAGATGCGTTATGTGCAAGAGACCCAGAATGACCACAGTGACCCCAAGCCCATGGATCCCACTCCAGGCAAAAAACCCAAATCCACAGCTAATGCCACGGAAGGGTTTTGTACCCAGAACAGGCTCCAAAAGCAAGAGCCCACCAAAGCCACTCCAAAGTCATCATGCTTTAAGGAATTTTGAGATTTACAGCCTTGACTGAAAAATGCAACCAAAATCGTGGATTTAAATACTAATATTTAATATTTTGTTGCGAACAAATGGATTTTCAATTGCCGGCGAAAACTTAATTTTGAGGGGCATTGCTTGATGATGATAGGAATGTCATTCCAGGATATAGCACCTGTGTATCTGACAGATCTTATTCCATATTGAAAAGTATTTTTACGATTTAAAAAATACCATCCATACATGCCAGCCTTGTATCATATTGATGAACAGAGGACAACAAAGTAAAATAATCATGAAAATATGAGGGAGAAATTTTGTTAACACATTCATACACAAAAGAAAGGAGCTTTAAATAAAATAAATCATATAACTTAAGAATTTTCAACTCGGAAAAGATTGGGGTAGAAGGAGCAGCAAAATTATTGAAAGTGATAGCTCTAACAATTTTCTTTTGTAAAACATAAATGGGCTCAGCGTGGATGTCATAGGTTAGACCCCATACAACAATCCCATACTGAATAAATGAGCCAAATAAGGAATGGTACAGGGAGACTAAGACACTAGAAGGGAGAAGATGCGTTATTTTGAAGAACACACCAGATGTTCTTGCTAACTTTTTTGAGAGTTCATTCATGTGATATTTCCAGGTAAGGTTTTCATCCAGCAGAAGACCAAGAAATTTAACATATTTAACCTGCTTGACATGCTTCTTTCCTATTTTAATGTTGACAGTTTCATGCAACGAATTCTTTAAAGAATGAAAAATTATAAAGTTAGTTTTGTCTACATTTAGAGCAAGTTTATTAGCATCTAGCCACTGTTTTATATGTTTAAGTTCCGTGTTAACTACCCTTTGTAATTTATGTAAACAGTCTGATTCACAGTAGATGTTAGTATCATCAGCAAAAAGATAAAAAGATAGTCTGGTTGATGAGTTAGGAAGATCATTGATATATATGAGGAATAGGAGTGGACCAAGGACAGAGCCCTGTGGTACTCCACAAGTAATATTGAGGCAGTTAGAGTTGTGAACATTAACAGATACATATTGGCTTCTATTGCAAAGATAGGAACTGAACCATGCCAAAGCTGTACCACGAATACCATAATGTTCAAGTTTGCCGAGGAGGATTTTATGATTCACTGTATCAAATGCTTTTTGCAAATCAATGAAAATGCGACATCCGTACTTCTTATTATCTAAGGTATTTTTAATTGATTCAGTTAAACTGATCAAGGCATGATCTATTGAGTGAGAAGCACGAAAACCAAACTGGAGATTATACAAGACTTCATGTAGCTCTAAGAAATTATATAAGCGCTAAAACATCAATTTCTCTATGATTTTACTGAAAACAGATAAAAGAGATATAGGCCTATAATTTGAAGAAGTCAAAGAAACATGCATGTTCCAATTATTATTTGTGCAAAGCGGAAGCAATCTGTGTCCTTGCTTTCCTTTACAAACTTTGCAATATTTATAATTACCAACCTGATTATTTATGTGCAGACAGCTATGAATTCAAATAAAAGAAATAATGTGCAAGCAAGCCATTGTTTAGTTTATCTCCGTTCATTTTGAGACAACAATATGAATATGGTTTTGTTTCAATTTCATTTGATAAGTTCAATTTCATTTGATCTTTACTTGCGAATACATTGAGCACCAGGATTTGTCTGTTTGAAAATTCTGGAATGTGTGTATTTATGTATCATTTCCCACGTCAATTACAAATATTTACAAGTTTTATAAAGACATATGTCATCTTCCTCTTTCTGTTTATTTTGGAAAAAATTCTCTTTGGAAACCAGTTGTCTTTTGGGTTCCTGAAATTCTGGATTACTTTTTTGGGTCTCAAATGTGGGAAAAATGTAAAAAAATCGGGAAAAACATAATTTACAAACAAAATTAAACTCCAAGTAACATTACTAAAATCAAAATACTTAAATGTCCAAATGGATTTCTAGAAATCTAATCATTCATGTCACCAAAGATTTCACTTCATAACCTTTGAGTGAGTGGGGTAAGAACAATTATTTTTGTGGGTCTATTTTTATGCTAGAAATTACTTTTTTGGTTGATGTTTTGTACCCCCAGCTTGAGCACCCCTATCCTAAATAAACCTGAGTAACCTCCCCCCTGGGATTGGAAGGACCTCAAAATACTTTGTTTTGCTGGTTTTTCACGTCAAATATGACCTGTCCTGGAAGAAGTAAGTCCTTGAAGTTTAACATTAACGTAATTTTTTCGTAGGACACTAAGAATTTGAGCTAGTGCTGAAAGTTTCGTAGAATTATCAGATGTTTAGTACTCAGAGTTCCTTACGAGTTTCATAAAATGTTCCATAGCAAAGCAATCTTTTTGTTCAGTGTCTGTGCCCTGGTGGAAGTTTCAAAACAAGAAACAATTAAGTTTTGTAAAATTTAGGACCGACCATAGATATAAATTCCTTGAAGTCAAATCCTTGCATTTTGGCGCGGAGCAACTCTGAACTTTAGCCAGATAAAGATGTGCCACAAAACCTGATTTCGTCGTCGTGAATCAAAAATTAAGTTGTGGCGCGAAATGAGATTTCGTCGTCGAGATTCGAAAATGAGGTCGTGCCACGAAATGGGATTTCATCGTCGAGATTCGAAAACGAGGTCGTGCTGCGAAATGGGATTTCGTCGTCGAGATTCGAAACGTAGCTTGCGCCGCGAAATCGGATTTCGTCGTCGAGATCTGACTGCGACCACGAAGCCCAGACTTCACCGTTGCATTTTGCGACGATGAAACCCGGGCTTCGTGGTGGTAAATGTGTCAAGTGACGAAACCCGGGTTTCGTGGTCGCATTACACGACGACAAGAAGGTACGACGAAATATTTTTGACCCCCTTGCCGCACGATAGATAGATATCACTTTCTGTTGCGGGCAGGTCACTTTGTGTCATGCAGATTTTGAATATTGATATTGTTTTACAAGATCATGTACCATTTACTTGTGACGTCACGATGACGCTTACACGAGGCCTGAGGAATAATAGCAGTCAAGCCTGCGAGTGTGTTGACTCAAATAGGAATGGTACCAAGCACTAATTTCCACAAAACAATTTAGAATCCCTTTCTATACAACAAATCCAAATGGGCTAAAATACGCGAGGAACAGTTTTTGATGCTACCAAGGTTTTCTGCAAAATGCATCATCACCTACGAGTAAATGGTGCATAATTTCAAAATATAATATCGATATTCAGAATCTATATTACAAAGCGACTTACAACGACAGAGACTGACAAAATGAAACTCATTTTTACATTTTGTTCAGGTTGGCTGCATTTCTGGTCAGTAGTTCATCATAGCATTCCCCATTTACAGGTTCCCGATGATAAAGATATGCATGGTTCAGAAAACAAAAACATTCAATAACAATAATTATGATATAACTTATTCTAAGTTGGCAACTATAATATCTGAACAATTAATTAAAGCCAACTATGCACAAAGAAAACCTATTTTACATAATTTCTAAAAGCTAAAATCTAATTATAAAATGGATTCTAAATATAGCAAAGATTCGTTATATATGTCTTGCAACGCCTGCAGTTGCATTTGTCTGTAACCCAACTTATTATGCGACCCTGAAAGACTACTAGGGTGGAAGACTCTTAAAGAGAATCAACGGAGATAAAAGCCCCGCGCGGAAGGAGTCTGGGTATTCTATTATTAGCCTATTGTATTTGATGATTTCGAGACGATCATGGATATTGTTTAGCAAGAGGAACAATAACATGCGTAGGAGTTTTCAATGCCCTATTTATAGATGACCTCCTCTTAGTTCATTCTCCGTTCATTCACTTTAAGTTTCACTTGGTAATATTTGCCAAAGTCTACCACCAACATATTGTATGGTTTCTATACCAAGAGCAGTTTTTTTTTACCTTGGTATCAGGAGACCATCGTTATTTGTAAAATTATACTTGTTCGTTCTTTCGACAAAGATATCTTCCAGAAAAGATGGGTTTAAACAAGCTCAATCTTCAGTTTTCCCATTTGGCATATACGTGAAGTACCAATGATGTTTACTTCTGATTATATTAATTTCCTTTTCGATAGGATCAAACCTCGAGGATAATATTTTGGGGTAAAGTGACATGGACGTGCCACCATGGGAAAACTTTTGGGGCCATAATTCTGTGTCACTAATTGAAAAGAGGGGCCCATAATTCTGTGTCTCTGAGGGTGCTCCAAAAAGATTGTGCCTTGTTGGTGTGGCTACTGTTTTTCGATCTTTTTGGGCAGTCTGCAGAAGACACAATTTCAAGAAATGTGTTTCTATAGGCAGCCGGGGTATCCTATTCTACTTGTAGACCCATTATTCCAAAGGAAAAAAGGGTCTAAGAAACACTGAGCAAAAGTTAGCTACGACAACTCCAGAATTCTGGAACTTAATTCAGGCTGCCTTTGTTTCTTTGTTGGAGACGCGTTTCACACAATATTTAAATAGAGGATTAGCATAATTAATTGGGGAGCCGTAGCAAGCTTCATATCTTTATTTCGTATACCATTTATTCTTTGGGATAATGGGTCTACTCGTTACCAGGGTTTCCCGGCAAGGCGACATATCCCACCTATGCCATAAAATCTTATTGTCGAAGCTACGAGAGTACCGTGTTGACAGTACCTCCCACGACTGGTCCACTTCTTATTTGACCAATAGGGAGCAGTTCTGTTATTTGATGGAGCTAGTTCCAGCAAAAGCAAATAGAGTCTGGTATTCCGCAGGGCTCGTGTTTTGGACCTTTGCTTTTTATACCTTTATACATTAATGATTTTGAAAGCTCTCTAGAAAGCATGAACACAAATATCACTTATTTTATCTTGCAAATATGTATGCTGATGATATATGTGAATATTGCATCAGGAATTCTGAAGGAACTTCTAATAGATTTGAAAAACGAGCTGGAAAATATATCGAACTGGATGAGGATTAATAAACTTAGTTTGAATGCCAGCAAAAGTAAATATATGGTTATAGGTCATATGCGACAACTGAATAGGGTAGGTGATAATTTGACAGATCTTGTCCTCAATAATGAAGTTATAAAAAGGGTTGACAAGACAAAATATTTAGGAATCAATATCGACGAAGGCCTTAATTGGAAAGAACAGTACAAAACTATGAAAAACAAGCAAAAAGGGGGCTTGAGCTCCAAGATAAAGCTGAACAACATCCTTCCACAAAGGAAACTTGACCAAGCCTACAAAGCTCTCTTCGAAAGCCATCTTCGCTATGACGACATTGTTTGGAGTACTCTTTCTAACACCAATCAATCCCAACTGTAACAACGATTACAGACAAGGGCAAAGAAGCTAATAGAGGACGCTAAGAATAAGGACGGTTGGAACTGTAACTGGCTCAATGTAAAGTCCTTGTTCTCCTTTGACAAAGGAGTCATGGAATATAAAATTCTGCATGCCCTTTGCCCCGATAATCTTCGCCATAAGTTCACTGATTGATATATGAGTTCAGAGTA
Organism: Aurelia coerulea; assembly: GCA_039566865.1. Lineage (NCBI taxonomy): Eukaryota > Metazoa > Cnidaria > Scyphozoa > Semaeostomeae > Ulmaridae > Aurelia > Aurelia coerulea. Next base: position 25,889,536 of record CM076943.1, on the reverse strand, counting down.
TAGAACCAGAAATCATGGGGATCAGCAAATTCCTAAAGTTAGGCTAGAATATGCAAAGCGAAGTTTCCACTTCTCTGGTGTCAAAAATTGGATTCATATCTCTGACAGCATTCGAGAACAAGAATCAATTGCTCGTTTTAAAACAGGTTTTAGAAAGCATCTATTGAACCTACAAGACCCAAACACGACCCCTTGGTAGAGCAGCATATCCCGGGGGGGGGGGGTAAATAACATGTTCAAGGTACGGGTATGTGCCGCACATATGGGCGCATTTTTGGGCCCAAAATTCTCTAAACAAGGGTCCTTTTTCGGCAAATTTTCCGTAAACAAGGGTGGGATTCGCAAAAAATGGGTATAATGGGCAATTTTCCGCCAACATTCATCCTAAAAGTGGATACCAAAGCAAATTTTGGTAATTAGAAGAGGGCAGTTTTCTGAAAACCGGGTGGCAGACCTCCGTCCATCCACAAGTCATGTACCCCTCCGGGCACCATATTTTAGGTGTTTACTAATTATTCTTTATTTATATTTCTCTGAAATGATCTGTTAATAGGGCTTAAGGGAGATTCGTGTATAAATATTGATAGAATGAGAAAAATGAAAATGAAATGAGGCGAGATGATGTAAACAGGCCCTAACGTTATTTAGTGACCACTTTTTGTTGAAAATATTGAGTTTTCAGGAGGAGAGCCAAAATCAGCAAATGTCCATTCTTTTAGTGTTGCCTAGCAACAGATCATTTGACTAATTAGCATATGATACTATTTCTAGAATCAAAATTGCTTGGTCATCATGTGTACCAAGTTGCATTGCCATAGAACTTAGCTGCTCTGCTTAGAAAATCTGGAGGGGCCTCCCCCCCCCCCCATGGGAAAGTGGTCCTTGATTTACCAATGAAGAATAGGGTTAAAAAAGGTTTAAATTAAACGAGCGGATTGAAATAAAGAGTACCATCAGTTTATGAAATTAAATAGATCTTTCTCATATCGGTCGTTTCAACTTAGAATATTCCGAACCTTGTTAAACATTCTTATTTCCCGTATTCCGTATTCCGAATTTTTGAAAGTGTGGCTTCAAACCTAGAAGAAGATATGTCTCAAGCGATCTCTTGGTTCAAAACTAATCAAATGGTAGCCAATCCATCAAAATTCCAAGTTATGCTACTCGGTTTGAAGACAAATGATAATATTGTTCTCGATATTGGAAATGTATCTGTTGATATTGTCAGTAGTGTTAGATTATTGGGGATTACCATAGACTCGAGACTAAAATTCGACCAACATGTGGCAAAATTATGTCAAAAAGCAAACAACAAGATCAGTGCCTTCTCTAGAGTCTCAAATTATTTAGATGAGAAACAATCTCTTTTACTGTACAACTCATTCCTAATGTATCAGTTTAATTATTGTCCGTTGATATGGATGTTTTGCGGAAAGGTTGCGAATAATGATCTCAATCGCACCCATAAGAGAGCGCTTCGAATTCTCTTCAACGATTTTATATCTTCTTTTGATGAGTTGTTACCGAGAGGAAAGGAGTGCACTATTCATCAAAAGAACTTGCAAAAGTTAATGCTCGAGGTCTATAGCAGTTTAACACAACAAAACCCTTCTTTTTTGTGGGATATGTTCCATGAAAAGGACAATAATTACAATCTACGATCAAAGAATCTGTTGATGTTGCCTCAAACTAAAACAACTACTTATGGCAACGATAGTTTATCTTTTCGTGGTAGCATATTATGGAATTCCCTGCCCAATGATACAAAAATTGCCACCTCCGTCTGTTCTTTTAATTCATGCATAAAAAAATGGACTGGAGAGACTTGCCGTTGCAAAATTTGTAAATAGGTTATTTTAGGGTATTTTCGTTTCTTATCATGAACTGTAATTTATTTTTGTTTTTGTAAATAGTTGGTCTTTATTAGGTCTTGAAGTAGAGCTATTTTTAATAACCAACTTTAAAGAATGTTATAATAATAATAATAATTCCGCTTTCTAGATTCCGTATTCCGCTTTCCGGATTCTGCATTTTAAAGATAGCCGACAAAACTTCATGAAAACAGCGAGCCTGGTCATAGCAGTGGGAAAAAAATCATCTTTTGTTTTGTGGAATGAGTAGTTGTATTGTTTCAAAAGGGTCACCGAAGCAATTTGTTATGCCTGCCTGAAAAGAGATGCAACTGCAGCATGCGATGATGATGAAAAAATAAAAGCATCGATTTCGTAATGCAGGGATTGCCAATCACTTGTTGACTGTTCCATACGCCCCTCATATCTCTTTTCGAAGTCCATAATTCAAATAGTTACTAACAATCGCTGGTACAGACACATCTTTAGCATTGAGACCTCCAAACTATCTAAATTCACATAGGTATTTAAGTCGAAAGGGGATATTTTAAGGACTGCCTCGTCAAAATGGATAGCATATAGCAACGTATTTGATTAAATGTTTCTAACAGAAATACGCATCACAAATCTATCCTCTGTCTCTTCGTCCTGTAATATTCGTACAAACACAAATGTTTTCAGTTTTGTAATAAGTATCACCCCATCAGATAAACATCCCAGCACTTCGGTGCTTAAAATCACACTTTCAACTTCATGCGATCCAATTTACAATATGATAAAGCAACTACTGTACTACAATTACTACCTTATTTTCGGTTGCCTCTCATCCTCATAGCTTATTTTCGCATTTTATATCCGACGAGCATTTTTCATTTCCTTCTTGCTCAGTCAAAAACTTCGGTGCCATTTTTTCGGCTGTCAGAATCAGAATACTCTTTGTGTTTGTTGAAGGGGATGTGCACTGGTGCATGTGCAAGATCAAAAGATCTTCGTATTTTGATTCAAGCATACCTCATAAAATCAAAGAAGGAAAGCAAGAAAAATTGTTACTTATAATATGAATATTATAAAGCATGATACCTGCTGCAATTGCACGGAAGTTTGCTTCTCTTCACCGCGTCTATTTGCATTTCCAGACGACAACAAGTCATGCACTCCTTACTGGCCCGTCATAACAACATACCTTCTATTATGTCGTAAAAGAATTTGGCATCAGAGGAATTTTGATACGAGCAGTCTGTTAAAACGCGCATCGTGGACTGATGGACTACTGGGCAATTGGGGAAACCTGGACAAACCACAGGGGGGGACGGAATAGTATCCCACAATGCTTTGCGTACCATTCATATTATTGGAATTGCGCATTGAAATTCGATCAGTCGGAAGTTTTGTACGAGCGCGAAAGGACAAAGCTGTGATGCTGACCTAAAATAATGGAAGCTTTACGAGATGTCAATTCGCCGATTTTGAAACAAAATAAATCCACACAAAAGCTTTATAGCATTGACCAACTACCAGGAGAAGATATAGCAGTGAAACCAGACGAGAATATTGTTCAGCGTTGTTGTGGGGCACGTATAGTTTCTTTGGACAAATTGGACGAAAACCGCATCTTGTTTTCAGGTGAAATAGAGCATTAGATGTTGGGACTTAGCGGGACTTAGATGTTTTTCTGGTAGCCAAAGCCTTTCGAAGTATAAATCAAAGCAAAACATTGCTAAGTCCCTTCCCCGTCTGTCAGAAAACGAACAACAAATTTGATAAATATTGGTCGAACTGCGGTACTTAGGCCCACAGTAACTTCCTACAAAAACGGCCGATTAAAGCTCATCGATAACTGACAATAACTGCAATTCATAATAAAATTATGTGTAAATGCCCATTAGTCATAATTCGAATCAATACACCTACCTAGATTGAATGTTCTGTCTCTACAATGCCAATTTTCAATCCCAGTGCAGAAGTGAACGAAAAATTTTCTGCCATTTGCGAAGTTTCGAAGAACGGCGCTCAAAAGCTTCGCGGGGGGCTTTGCCAACCCCCCCTGGACAAACCAATTACACTCATTGACGCACGGTAGTGAAGTCATAGGGGTGGTGGGCATTTTCCTGTTTACAAAATCCTTTATGTCATGGGGTGAAGGACGTGATGAAGTCCACATCAAGCCTTGCAACAACGCGAGTTCAAAGCTGGTCGTTCAGCGGAGGCCCTCCTGAGGTGTATGACATCTCAAAGGTCAAACGCTCCAGCGGTTTGAGCACGCGCGGCCACTCTACGGAAAGAACGAATCATGGTCGCGGAGCCTGCGCGCTCAAAATGCTGGATGAAAAACTGCATTCAACGAGAGAAAGGTACGTCTCTCATCTTTGATCAAGAAGTTTATCAACTTACTTTTTCGTAGCTGCTTAAAATCAATTTTCAATTCAAGCCTTGCATTTTTTAACTTTCTGTGCATTTTATTTGAATCATAGCCGGTTTTGCTTCAAAAGTAGGCCTAGACTTTTAATTTGCTCAGCAATAGTCTGAATTCAATGTTTTGTTCGGACTAGACCTCTAAGTTGACTTGTGCAAAGCACATTGATCTTGAGGTTTGCGCTAAATTGTGAATAATAAACTTCTGGAAAATAGAGGGACTGCAGATGAGAACAGGCCGAGATTGGAAAATATAATGTGTGGCATGGCAGCCACCTTGCTCGCCTGTGTTGATGCATCATTTCACAGAATGAGATTGGTTGCTAAGGGAAATTTCTTCAACAAAATGAACTCTTTGAGTGCAGTAATTAGCTCAATGACGTTCCCATCAAAATTATTTCAAAAAGCTCTTTGTTAGCATTTTTTCAAGATTATTGTTAGTTTTCTAAGAACTTTTAGGCAGCTGATCAGTCAAGTAGAACAACAATCGAAGAGTTTTCAAGAAACCAATAAATTTTCCCACCCAGTACTGAAAGTCTCTTTTAGCTTTCAGTAAACAGTTGAAATTAGCAGATCATGGGTACCAAAGGTTTTTGCAGTTTCTCCGCATCCTTCTTACATGTTCGTTGTATTCATTGATAGGTAACTTCCCAAGCATTTCGTGAGTTTTACCAGAATACAGCGCCAGTATGCGAATTACCTCCTCAGACAAAATAAACAAGTTTCTTGAGCAGTATCCAAGTTCTCAGTCGAGGTTCTTATTGGTTTAGTTCTTAGTTGAATTCTTGAAAAGAGTTTCTTATTAACACTAGCACTGTTTAATCATGCTGAAAACGGATTACACGTTTTTTTTATAAGAAACTGGTTTATAAGAAACTAGTACTACGATGACCAAAAATTTAAGAAACTCTAGTACTACGCTCAAGAACAGTTAAGAAACTCTAAAACGTTATATCTGTATGTCTCTCTTATTCTATGTCTCTCTAACAAAGGTGCCTTCGTCTTTTCTTGACTTTTAACTGCAAAATTGGTAAATTTTTGCCTTGATGTGCATGGCTTCTTCTTGATGACAATGTCAATGCAAAATGGAAGCCCTTTCTCGAGAAGGAGGCTCAACTTCGAACAATACCGCAATTTTAGGCCCAAAAAAATAAGAAACTAATTAAGAAACTTTTACTACTAAAACACCGAAATTTTCATACGAAATTAAGAAACTTTTAGTACTAAATGCTGATCCAAGTTTCTTATAATAAGAAAAACGTGTATTTTGTGATTAATTTGATTGCTCGTGTGTTTAATTAGATTGTTTGTTCTCCACTGAAAAATCTTCAAGCAAAGACTAAACATTTCCTGCACGCCAATTTTTGATGGTTGCTTCCTCAGACTGCATTCTGTAACGTAACATTACAGCATATTTACTCATATTTCGAGGAAGGTGCAATAAAATTGCACTGATCTTCCTTTGCATTCTCATGGAATAATTTGGAAAATTCCACAATAAAAATCATTAAGCCCGTGAGTCACTTCTAAGGTCCTTTGATTTTTTATAAGAAACCGCTTATAAGAAACGGTAGGCTCAATTTTTCGAAAGCTAAGAAACATCCCTACCTGAATTAAAAAAGCTAAGAAACTTCTGTAATTTACAGTTTTAATTTTCCTATCGGACTCAAGAATGTTTTGACACTGTACAGTTAAAGTAACTGTTTGGACATTATTTTGAGTGCGAATCATGTTATTTATTTGTTTTGAGATCTCACTAAGTAATTTAGGAGGCCTTTAGACAAAACGAAATTAACTCTACACTTCAGGCATTAAAAATATAAGAAACACGTAAGAAAATTTTGGTAGCCAAATGGCCCAAAAATTTAAGAAACTGCCTACCAGCCCCGGACCTTAGTTTCTTATAAAAAAAATGAGTGTACCGCTTATCTTATAGGAACATCTGCTGATGAGAAACAGGGGCGCACATCATGGGGGGTGAAGGGGGTGAGACACCCCCCCAATAATTCTGAATATTCGGTCCCAAAATCTTGAAATTCGGTCCCGTGACACCTTCAAGACCTCAGTTGTTAAACTGTCTTTCGGCAAGGGCAACTTTCTTTTTTCGGGCCGAAATTTTGATCGAAACATCTTCCAATTTCTCTCGCGACTCCTTTCTTAGTGCTTGATAGAACGTTCTGATTAGCAACAGGGTACATGCGTCATTCATTAGTCAAAATCATTTCCCAATTGCCTCTCAGAATGGAATGAACTAGATCCGGAGGTTAGACTTGCACCATCGGTCGCTATCTTTAAGAGAAAGCTGATTTCAATTATCCGCCCCCCTGCTAAATCTGTCTTTGGGATTCATGATCCAATAGGATTATCCTATCTGACTCAACTTAGAGTGGGTCTTAGTAAGTTATGCTTTCACAAATTCAAGCACAATTTTAGGGATTCCATAAATCCAATGTGTCCTACAAACGATGGTATTGAGACTACGGAACACTTTTTGTTGCTCTGCCCCTCCTTTGAGGTTGAACGTCGAAATCTTCTCGCTAGAGTGTTTGATTTGCTGCGACCATTTGGACATATCGATCTTTCAAATGAGGTTTTGACACAACTTTTATTATATGGTGATAAAGACCTTCCAAAGGACCTCAACAGAAATATACTCGAGCTGACTCTACATTACATCCACGCAACTGGTCGCTTCAGTTGAGATCACCGTAAATCTAGTTAAACGTCGCCAAACCACTGAGTCCATTTTCGTAAAGTTTCTTGTCGTAGAGTCCTGTCCATATTATAAGGTGATAAAGACCTTCCAAAGGACCTCAACAGAAATATACTCGAGCTGACTCTACATTACATCCACGCAACTGGTCGCTTCAGTTGAGATCACCGTAAATCTAGTTAAACGTCGCCAAACCACTAAGTCCATTTTCGTAAAGTTTCTTGTCGTAGAGTCCTGTCCATATTTTCCTTTGCAAGCCTGTTTCACATTGGATGTTAGGCTTATATTAGAAATCCAGACCCGATAGCGGTGTCTCGAGCCATGGGGACCTTGGGTGGGGAGCAGTGACGGGGACGGTTGTTGTCGTTGTTGTTTCCTCGGCCGGCGTTCCGATTGTTCACTATTATATTTGGCCTGACATCTAATGTGAGACCGGCTCAAATATTTATTTGTAAAATGTTTTTATAATTAGCATTTCTATTTGTATTAGTTGTAGCGTATGTATAGTAGTTTGTAGTAGTTGTATTTTTAGTTTATATTAATTCCAGGGGGTAGACATGACATTTTGCTCCTCCTGGTCCCCGTCCTTGTAGTGTGGTATAGTAGATTGTAGGTATTGTTTAGGTAATTTTGTTGTAAATTTTTATATTGAATATAAAAAAAAAAAAAAAAATCATTTTCTCGTCAAAAACTGGTCCCAACAGAGGCAACAAGTAAATCAAAGGGTGCCATAAGTCTCTCGAATAAAAAAGCTGGATTGTCTTAAAGAGGACTGGCCAGTCATGTTAGCGGGATGGGGCCCGAATGGACCTGTGAGCAATGGACCCTTCAAAAACTGAAGAAAAGAAATTCTAGATAGCAATTTGTAGGCTTGAATTTACATCGAAAACAACGAAAGTGGTGCTAAAGGGTCTTGTAACAATATTACAACAATGAATGTTGATGTCAAATTGTTTGCCTGGGCTCAGAAAAAGTCCAAAAAATTTAACTGAGCCACGATAATCAAGATAAGGGTAAGTTGAAATTTAATCATCTCTGAGTTAACATGGGGTTTTTTTGTTTTTTATGCGCACGCACACTCGGTTTGAAGCAGAGGCATCTTATTTTTTGCAAGCGTGATATATCGAGGCAAAGCAAAGACAAATTGTCATACTTGTAAAGGCAGTACTAGACTCATTACACAAGTCCTTCAATGCTTTTCGAGAAAAATTGTGAAATTTGTTGATTAGTTTTGCAATCAGAAATCTGTCAATTAATCCAATTCGATCTAACACATTTTGTTAAAATGATTTTCCATGAATAACAAAACTTGAAAGGTACCTCAACTTCCAACATTGCCTCTGATCACTGCTACTAGAAGAGTTTCTTAATTTCTTGGAAGGGCCTTTGTTTCTTATGAGAATAAAAATGCACTCTTCACAAACTGGTTTTGAAATAATTTTTTTTAATTTTTCAACAGATTTTGCTTGCCCGTGAAATTTTAGGTGTACATTATTGAGGATACTAGCATTACTGTCCAAAAAAATCATGAAATGTGTCAAATTTGCTCATGTTGGTCAAAATTTTTTCTGGTGACCCTTCACCTATTCCAAAACATCTTTTTCTACCAATAGAATTTTATTGAAAATAAAACCATCATTCTGCACAGATACACACACGAATAAAAACAGAAAAATTCAGTGAAAGCAACTTGAAAATACCTCTCAGAATTAAAATACAGTTATCTAGCTAAAGATATCCTGCAATAATACTGTGTACTTCTGCAAATGATGCTAAAAATGTTCATGAAATGTTCTTTCTTTCAAATCTCTCAGTGATATAGGAACCAGGAGGTATTGGGGGCACATGCCACCCTTTCCTGAGATTTTGCAGTAAACAAAAGAGTGCCTTTCCACTTTAGAAAGTGTCTCTTTAGCTTGATGAAAAACTCCCTTGATGTGCTGTGCCTCCCAAGTTCAAGATGCATTCCTACAGCCCTGAAATCCCTTAATTGCAACTGTTAACATCTGCTGTACAGTCCAGTGCTGTTTTTACATCTCTATGCCATCTATGTATAAAAGCTAGCCAAGTTGGATGGGTCAAGGATATGCAAGCAAAATATCACTGTAAATGTTGTATGCATTGAAGGTGCATGGATCTGCAAAGCAAAAGAATATGCCCTTTTGCAAACAATTGTCACCCTTTTCACATTAATACCTATTCAGGGATTGCAAAAGTTAGTTGGACAAGACAAAGCAATAGAAAATAACATATTCAGGTCATTTCTTAGATGGCAGCAAGGGCAGTCACCCTATGCCCCTTTTCCAGCATTCCTGACCCCCTTCATATAAAATGGAATTAAAACTAAAGTGACACATTGCCCTCAGCAATACATCAAACAATTTGCACATGTTTCTGCAATAAATAGGAATGTGGGTAAATTTCTTGACTGTTAATTTGAGGATTCGTTACTTCTTGCATTCTGTCTAAAGAGATGTAGATAGTTGGATTATATAGTAAATCTTATGACATTAAGTACAAAAATCCCCTTGGTCACGATGTATCAGGTACTGAAATATCGGCTTCTTATGACACATGACATGTAGCCCTTGCCCCGTATGTGATTGTTAAGGACAAAGCATTTCCTTGCCCAAATCGTTGTCTATGTAAACAAAACCTTCCCCTAAAAAGATGAATATTGACGTTTAACGCAAAAAACAGTGCATATACCGACACTGGCATACTGTTACTGAAGACATTGCAAGTGCACTGGCAAAGTTTGGTGATGTGGCACGGTGCCGATTTGGAGAAATAAACGCCTCAGAATTGGCAATTTCAGATGACGACCGTAAAACCATTTTAGATTGCAGTTTGGTAAATAACATTTTACCTGCCTTGCCGACCACTCACGACTATGAGCTTCTGGGTATCAATTGTCCATAGGTAGTTTTATCAACATAAACAAATGCCAGACTTCCAGCTTGAGTATTTCAATGCAAACAAAATATGAAAGAAATGGTTCCTTCTGCTACTTACGTAACATGGTTCTTGAGTAGTTTCTAAAAAACCTAGAATAACGTCACAACGCAAAAAACGGTGAATAACCCACCTGATAGGTCATGTTTCTGATATCCTTGGCAAGGACTCCTGTAAAGTTCTTGATGTGGCACGGTGTAGTTTTGGAGAAATATCCTCTTTCATCAACATGAATCTGCGTATGAATTAGGCCATTTTTTCATGGCCACAAGAAGTCTGCGAATAGTGCTTTTTAATTAGAAAATTTCGTCGATTGATGTCTCCCAATGTTCGCCAACCTTTCTTCCATCAAAATCAAATAGTGGATTTAACTGCGAACGGATGAGCTCACGCTGGAATGCAAAAGCCGATGCCCGACCCATCTAGGCCAGTTGTCTCACTCGCTTTGAAATCTAGCTGTGAGACTGGTGATTTTGAGTGGTCAGCGGTTTGTGAAACGAAATGTCACTGTGTTCTCTGAGTTCTGAATAAATGAATGAATTCAAACTAGTTGATGAAAAGGTGCTGGGGAAGGTCAACCTCGTCCCCAGGGCCTTTTGTCATGTCCCAATATGACAAAAGGCCCTGGAGACGAGGTTGGGGGAAGGTGCCAATGTGGATATTGACGGAATCGGGGCAGCTCGGCCCTTTGTGGTCTACAAATATTTTTTTATAAGAAATGCAGTTCTCAGATCACTGAAAATTTAAGAGACAGCAGTACTGGGAACATTTGTTGAAGCAACTAATCATGTAGCCTGCGTCACAGACCATACGGAAAGGAAATAGTATAGTCTTCTACTATTCATCTCGGTCCAAGAAATACTTGGCATGCTTGTACTTCATCTTTACTTGTTTCCTGTACCTTTTCGAAAGCCTTTAAGAAACTTCGTTCGAAATGTCCCTGAGGGCACAGGAAAATTATCTTTGCAACAAAATTTGCACGGCTTGGAGCACGAGCCAGGGTCAAACTTTTCTGTGACTTGACAATAAAGCAATTTCCAAGAAGGTATTTAAGCTCCACTTTCAAAAAATTTTCACTTGGAAAACTTTTCGTCAGCAGTGACCCTTCTTTGTAGAAAATTAATCTTTTCAGAACTGGGGAATCTTGAACGATCTGAAACGCCTTTCATCAAAATTTTGCCTGAGAGCAAATGGTATTCTCGTATTAAACTTTTGGATGCTTTTAGGCTGATGCTAAAACTTTATTCTACGAACATCACTATGGAGAAAGTAGATAGCAATTCGTTGGTAGCCCATTCAACTTATTATAAACAGGGGCGTGGCCACGGGGGGGGGGGCAAATGCCCCCCCACTTTTGTCGAAAGATGGTCCTCGAGATTCCTCTAAAACCGAGGAGAGAATAGCTGGGTACAGGTTGGGTAAGAGTTTTCCTAGAAATGTCAAATCTTCCATTTTACCACTGGCAAGCATGATATTGGGAGAAGCATTCCAAGCCAAAGTAAGGCATATTTCTTCAAAAATTTTCCTCGTGCTCTGATTCATAGGATAACTGTCACAAAACGCTCAAGGTTTCCTCGTCGCTAAAGGCAAGCATGATATTGGGAGATGCATTCTAAGCCAAAATAAAGATTTTCCTCGGGGCTTCGCCCCCAGACCCCCTCATTTCATTTCCCCCCCACTTAATTTACCCTGGCCACGCCGCTGATTAGAAATGACAGATTCGAATGACGTTTTTAGCCAAACTAAAACTTGTGTAGCCTCAAAGTTTTTCTAGGGAGTACACCCAGACTCCATTTTTAAATGTTCAGCTCCATTCACTCGCATTTGGCCTCTCATTTTATCGCCAATCAGCACCCTGCCGAAATGACGTTGCTATATGCTCAGTACTACCTCAAGATATTTAATGACGGTAGTTGTTGGCAAAGTCTCTTTGGACAAGGGCACAAAGCAAGTTCAGATGCCGCACGGTCGATACTAGGGAGCTATAGACTATTGCTCCCTGATCAATACAAAGTCAAGTGTGTGCCGTAGGTTGTGGAAGGAAGGCATGGGCCAGAAAACGCACCCATATCTTAAAGAGCTAGGCACAATGAATCATTCAATCAACAAAATATGACATCTGACAATTCCAAAATATCCAAGCCTAATTCATGTTTGGATAATTTTTACCCATGAGCAAGTTAGTAAAAACAGGTAATCTAAAAGCACCAGAAATGAGTCTGATAGCATCGATCAAACTTTCAGAAGCTGCGCTCTTAGACATGACTTATAATTCTTATAATTCGAAAACGTTTCTTAAATTTTGCACGAGAGTCAACTGGTGTTTCCAAAAATAAATTAGTATTTTGAACTAAGTTTTCTCATTGCTTTTTTTTAGCTCTGGGAAATGTGATCGATGTTTTCAACTGATTTATGCAGCTGCCGAAGAAGGGTTATCAGAAACTTTTCACGTGATTTGCAGGGCGAAAGGATCAGGAATAGATTTCATTTGTACCAAAGCAATTGGCTATGATTTAGATAGAGAACAACATCACATTTGGTTTATCATAATATCAGAAGTGGGGAATTTTCAAGGTGGACCCAGAATATGACAAAAAAAAAGTATTGTTTGGTATGCTGTACCTGAATCCAATACATATGTTGGGAAGCTTCAGTGGCAGATTTAGGGGGGCAAGTGGGGGCAATCCCCCCTTCATGATGAAAACTCAGCTTGGTGCCCCTTTTTGGCGAGAAAAGGGCGAGAAAAGTGCCCCCTCATCCTGACTCTAACGCACAACTTTTTTTAATTTTTCGTTCTAAGTATGGGAGAACATATATATCAAGGCTTTATTTAGTAATAAATCAGAAAATGTTCTTTAAAAAGCGTCCAAAAAATTTTCGCACGTCTTCAGTGCGCTCACTGTCCATTATATTTTTGGCGCCCTCTTTGCAAGTTGCCCCCTTTTCAAGTTCGGGCTGGATCCGCTCATGGGAAGCTTCGATGGCAATCCAACATATAGTAACTTGGGCTGTTCAGCTGTTAAAAATTCGGTCCCAAATGCATTTACAACCCCCCAATGAATTTCAGAATGTGCGCCCCTGATGAGAAACAGTAGTTGCCTCTTCCAAAAAATCAAGAAACTCTGCGAGATGCGATGAGACTCGAAGTTAACCCTAATCCTACCGGGCTTTTTTTGATCTAACATAGCCGGGGGGGGGGTGCTTTCCACCCCCCCCCCTCTATAATTGGCCGTAGACTAATGTGAAATCATTGAAACTTGGCAAGGGCGTAGTCCTAACTATTCTTAACTGATTGGTAGTTTTGGGCGTGGCTACCTCATAAGGTGACGTCACTATGACGTCATAATGTCGGAAAATGTCAAAATATATGGTTTTCTAGCTTATTCGTTCTAAAAACGGAATAAAGGTCATCTGAATGACTTTTTCCATTCTTATTTGGCGTATTATTCATTTCCCTTTCAAATATGATGCATATAGGTGTTTTTAGACCGTTATTTTGGAAGAAAATGACGAAAATTGATGACGTCATAACTAAAAACTGTGTTTTTTTGCCAAAAATTGATAATAATTGGTTCGAAATGCTTTGAAAGTATTGCATAACGCAATTCTATGCTTTTTAAACAAAATTTGTTGGAAAAATCTTCAAAATTTGCCAAAATGACCCAAAATGACGGCCCGAGTGACGTCATCATTTAAGAATGCTTACGTCAGCAAATTCCATTGTTATTGACAACAATAGAAAGCTAATTGTTTGCTGATTCTTTTAAAGTACAATAGTCAACATTTGGAACTAATTCTGGTAGTAAAAATATCAAAATCATTAATTTTTCCAATACCTTGCTCCAAATATGGTAGTGTCACCTGTCACGTGACACCTATTTTTCAAAAATTTAATTGTCAAAATGTAGCTAATAGATAATTAGTAATTGTCAGAGAGTTTGAGGGTCATAGCTTTTGTCGTTAAAGAATGCTCTGCAAAAAACCGACAGGGGGGTGGAAAACACCCCCCCCCGGTAGGATTAGGGTTAAGAAGCTTTTTCGATTTAGCATTGCTTTAATCACTAATCAGCAAGAGGCAAGATTTTGTTTTATGCTCGCGCATGTTGCAGAACCAGTGCGAATGTTTGTATGTCATTTTTTTAGATCTTGAATCAACAGGTACAAATGCAACATTCTGCAAATTCTGCACCTCATGGTTCCCAATGTTGAATAAGAGGATGTAAAAAAGAAAAAAAAATCCAATCAGCACAGAACAAATGCATTTCGCTTTTATCTGAATTTAAAAAACACAGCATATGTTTCGGCTGCAGAATTCAAAGATATAAATTGGCCCCCAACACAGAATAGAGTTTATCAAAATACATGTGCAAATTGGCAAACATAATGAAATTCTTGAAAGGAACGGATTCAGCTCATACTGACGAAATATTCCTGCCAATTGACCAAAGCCGAGTAAAACGAAGATCAAAGTTTAGATTAAACCTTCCATTTCACAAAAGTAACGCTGGCCAAAAATGCCTGTCGTATTTGGGGCCAAAAATATGGAATAGCTTCTCTTCTGATTTAAAATCTACAAAAAATATCAACTCGTTCAAACACAAGATCGAAAATAATTTTTTCCAAAATGTACAGAGAGAGAACGACATATACGTATTTTCTATAAGAAACTAAGAATTTCGTCCAGTACTGATAGCTTCTTAGAATTATCAGATTTTGAGAACTCAGAGTTTCTTATGAGTTTCTTAGAGGTTCCATAACAATCTTCATGTTCACTACCTTTGCCCTACGTCAGCATTTCAAAACAATATTTCTTGAGCAGCCTTTCCAATGTTTAGACATTACCAGAGACGTAGGAACCGGGGGGGGGGGCATTGGGGTCACGTGCCCCCCCAAGATTTTGAAATAAACAAAGAAGTGCCCTTTTTGTTTTTAGGAAATGCCCCTTTAGCTTAATGGAAAAAGTGCCCTCGAAGTGTCGTGCCCCTCCAAGTTTGAGATGCTTCCTACGTCCCTGGACATTACTGAAGTACCTTACAAGTAATATGATACAGGAAACGAGTGAAAGTAAAGAGAAATATGCCAAGGACTTCCTTTATCAAAATAAATAGTCTCCTTCCAACGTATACTTTCTCGGTACTGGAGTTTCTTAATTTTTTGGCGATCTGAGAGTTGACTTTCTTATGGGCAGTTTCTTATGAAGAAAATACGTGTATACATATGTTCTACAAAAACCACGCGTCCTCCCTCACATTCATGATTCCAGCCTTACTAAATTATGCTTTATCCAAAAGCACATTAACATCTATTGATTATTATGTTTCTGCAACCACCTTCAAGATGACCATTATGGAATTAACTGGGTAAAAAAAATTATTTTTGCACCCCCCCCCTGATTTTCTCCGTGAATATAACAGCTATGGCAATGAAACTTGCACTGTATCATAACTGAACAAAGGAGAGTCTAAAAATGGCATCAAACAAACAATAGTCACGTAATTTGTTGGTAGGCAAACAAATGCAATGAAAATTTTGACAAAATCGAGCTATTTGCAAAAAGGACCAATTATTAGCAAATAGCCGGTTAAATTGGCAAAAATCATCCAAATGCCTGCTTGATACCATTAATTTGTATTTTCATTTGGTTTCATATTGATATTTTTGGTTGCTAATTAATTAAATAATTAAATAATGAAAATTTGATTCAATGCAAAATTGTTTGCTCAATAGTTATGATTAAAAGCCATTTATTTCGCATAATATTGGTTAAATCAAGTACCTCCATCGATATTTGAAGTCATTCGATGAGTTTTGCATGCAAAAATTACGAATTCATTAGGAATATGATGGCATAAAGATCGATGACGTCATAGAAATAGTAAACTGCTGATATAAGCAAATATAAATAAATTATATATCAAATGAAAGTACTTATCGAGGCAAATCGAATTGTATATATAGAGATTTAGTAACAAAGAAAGAAATTAAATTTATTTGTGCCCACTCTCCAAATATGGGATGTGGTGGTCACATGGTCCAGAAATAAGTATTAACATTTTCATTTTCAGATAGCCAATAAAGTTTTAGTAAAAGTCAAAGAGCTTCAGCTTCATAGCTAGCATCTTTTGGAAGCTATTATGAAAAATCCGGTATGGTAGCGAAAAACAACCCCCCCCCCCCGGAAAGCCCTATTTTTGAGTACCAATTCCATTTTGTAATCTAAGAAGGGGCTTAGATGTCAGTCAGTGAAGCTGTGACTATGGAAAAATGTAAGGACTATGGTTAGTCACGCTCGTGAAAGCAATTGATTAACGTTTTACCTTTGCTAATTAGCACTGAAATAAACAAAGCGCACAGAAAGCGCACTCAAGACAGAAGTTTCCCGCGTTCCTATAGCAACATTTGACGTCGGCTTATTTCATGTTAGACAGATTTGACACCATAAGATGGATAAATCACCATGATGTTTAACCTGGCACAACAATAAATTTACCAAGAATTAGCACGTTCTTGACTTCATTAGCAACTTAATTATCTTAAAACAATAGTTTTTTAGAACGAATTAATCATTAGTCACTTATTAATAGTACTCATTATGCAAATAAGTGAACTTTAGAGGATGATGTAACTGGCGGCCTGCACAGTGGTTAGCACTCGCAGAATCACCGAAAGTAGAAGGACCCCTCTCCAACACGTCCACAGATGCAAAAGTCGCAGGTGAAGTTGAGAGGAAAGGTGCAGAATCCCAGCAAACAATGACGCCATTGACTGGGGGGAAGGCATATGATCACACTGAACCAAAACATCTTCATGCATACGATTCTGCACAGAGGTTATCTTCGTGACTGCTTGTCTCAAATTAAATTCCCGCGAATAGCAACAATTGAAACGCTCTGTAGGGCTCGGCATAAGTAATTTTGCATTATCGTAAATCTCACATAACATCTAATTCGAGACAGATGCATCAATAGTTTCATGCACAAACTAAGCAAACTAGGGGTAATTACTTTTGATTTTTTGCGTATCATTCTCGATAGATATAAAGATCAAAATATTGCTTTTCAGGCGATTCAAGTCCTCATGAAAGGCGCTTGATGTTTTAATGAAGGCGACTTTAGCAGCAACAATCATCTCTCTGACTGTAGCTAAAAACAGCATCAACGATCATTCGGGGTCATGAAGCCATCAATATTCACTTATTCTTATGCTTGCTTAGCTCAGGACGGACTTTGTGATCATCCAAAAGGATCTTTTTGTTTTGTTTTTCTAGGCTGTTCCACAGTTTAGCTCCGCGATAACTTCTTTTGACCCCTAACAGGTTTTAAGGTTTTAATGCACCTTTTCAACTAATGACGGGTGTCGGTCTCGATACCGCACGAGGCATGGGGCGAGAATTTGGACGTAAATTTCCTAAGAAACCACGTTGTTTACACTGCTTCAATACGGATTGCATTGCTCACGCTGTTTCTTATTGCAAATTTTGCAGCACCTACTTCTGAAACTGACCACAAAATACCTTTATACACCTTTTCAAGTTTCAACTAACCGCAGACTCAACGCCACGCATGATACAGCTGTGGGTGTAAAATTCCTAGGAAACAATGTTGTTTACACTGCTTCAGTACGGATTGCTTCGCTCCCGCTGTTCCTTATCGTCGATTTTGCAGTCTGTATGTATATTTAATTTTTCTTCATTCTAGTGGCCTGTTATTTTAGGAACAGTTTTCTAAAGGCTCTAGCAAGTGCTGAGCTCTGATAGGCAAAGGAACTTGAATAATATTGCTGTCCCAAATTGATTGAATCTTGCGAAAACATATGATTATTTAGTAGCTACATGTGTGGTATGTGCTACAAATTTCAGTTCAAACGAAGCGAGTAAAAAATTAGCGAGACGTAGGTAATTTAGCTTACATTCTTTCCCAGACGCAAATGCATATATTTAAAGCGTTACATAAGTCAGGCTTATACGTTTCAATAAAGGTGCTTACATGGACGTTGTACAAACTTGATAAAAGAAGCGAGGCACTCGTTAAACATTAAACCATGAGAAATGGGAATAGAAGTGTGACTAAAGTTAATTTGCAGCCTTTTTTGGCTTGAAACATGCCCAGATGTCATTTTGTTGAACACATGACATCACATGACATCCGGGCAAGATTCAAGACAAAAAGGATGTTACCTCACTTTACTCGCATTTCCATATGCACTCCCAAGTTGTAATGTCTAACTAGCGCCTGACTTATCTTATCAAGTTTGTACAACGTCCATGTAGGCACCATTATTGGAATTGATAAGCCTGACTTACGTAACCCTAAGCATTTGCCCCGTGTACCATGTCACCAAAACAGGACTGCAAATGAAACGCAATTCATACAAGGCAGGTGCCGTTGGGATGACAGTTCATGGATGTTGATCCATTACCTTTTTGCAGTTTTGGAAATGAACATTACTGTATTCTTAATGAATACAGCTAGAACTGTATAATATATTGACTACGAAAGATCTAATAAGTTCCATTCTTATCGAGCAGAGAACAAATGCTTCTTTTATGAAGGCAAGTATTTTTAGATTATTGAAAATATAGAATTATGTTGGTTTATTCTTTGAATCAAACTCCGTCAAAGACTGGAGAAGCTTTTAAGAACAAAAGCATTGCTAAGAAATCCTGTTTCAGCTTCTTAAAACAACATAGTTTGCTACTTTACTTAGTGAAATGTGAACTAACAGATCATACTTCAAACTTTGGAGAGGATTTTTGCGAAGAACCCTTTGCATCTAAACTAGGAAAATACGAATTCAAAACGATGCAATTCTATCACATATCGTAACTAACAAGGTAACTGTAGGTGCATGTGATGTGCCCGTGGGGTGCTTATTACTTTATTGAAGTGAGTTAAAATTCTTGCTTAAATTGTCTTGCTTCGTTTTAAATCCATCTTGCTGTTTCTTCTTTGCCTTTCTCGTCTTCTTGACAATTGCCTTTGCGATGAATAGGCCTAAAGTTGTGGCTAAAATTGCATTGAGAAGAATCATGCCATGAGCAAAGGTAAACAAGCCTTTCACATCCCTCTGCTTGCCAGAACCTAAAATGATTGAATATATTGTGATATAATTTACCAGTTGCGTTATTCTGCATCACAAATAGTAAGTAGGCCGTTTTCTGCAGTGAAGGAGGGCCGAGGGGATGGAGGGGGGCATTATTTTTGAGAATAGTAAACTCTTTGATGATAGTAATTACTATCTTGCCTGAAAGTCCCTAACATCTGATCTGTCCTCAGTGTCAAATACCCAAACATGGGTTGGATTTGGTAAAAGAGTAAACTAAATAATCTCTAAACAATGGTTTTAAAATGAAGCCGTAGCACCACAGCACTGATGCTGCCCCCCCCCCCCCACCGCAGAATAAGATTTCCAAAAAACGATCAGCTTGTTGGAAAACATCGTTTCCATAGCTTGCATACATATTTCTTATATACATAAAATTAGAAGGGTCGACTGGATTTCCACCATGAGCATGATCCACGTTGCTTAGTTACGCTGTTAGAGAATCCAGCTCTTCATCCGAAACTGAATTATGCATACCAGAGTGCTGTCGCCAATTATGCCCATGTCGTCGATAACATTTGAATTAGATCGTCAAGAAGGTTTTTGTGAAAAATCCGAGTAAACTGGTAATATCACTAACTAATTGAGAAAAAAGTGTGACCTTTTAAATCAGATGACTCAATTCTATATGGAGACTTTTGCAGTTTTGGAAGGTGGGGGTGAAAAGGCATTTTCTCTCGGCGTCACCCATTATGACCGATTAGCAAATAAATCACACTGCACAGCGGTGAAAAGTTTTTTATAAGAAGAACTGTTTATTCACTGTAACTTGTCTATCACTGAGCACTTTAAAAAAAAACAAATTCAATAAGAATTGACCTGAACTTTGAATTTTGGCAAATCAAATGCATGGTTCGACTTGCTGTAAATCTTTCCTTATCTCTTGGGCAAGCACGGGTGAGTTTTTGGCGTACACTTCTATATAATGCTGCGTTTCTGGGGTACAAAGACGGCATCTAAATACTTAGAAACATGAAAACTGACAAATCTAGCAGATTCGATTAGAGATGTACACACAATATCTTGCTGGGTTTCAATGATTGATTACTAGTTCCTAGTGCCCTTAAATTCATTCTCCTGCTCATTGGCCATAATGGGCGACACTACTTTAGGCCTTCTAGACCATGGACAACGGCGCATCGATTTTCTGGGGAAAGGGAAGAAGAGAAAGTAGAATTTTCTATGAATACCAACTATCATAACTGTATCTTTCCTGATCAATATGACTTTGAGTGAGAAAAATCAATGGTGAATCCATACAACGTTGTTTTCTTTTGCCATGCCAGTTCTCTCTGGTTTCTACCGCATAGGACGCCACGAACTGACTTATGAACTCAAATGATCCGCAATGATTCGGATAAGAAAACTGGACATGTAATGGGTACGGAATTATTTCATTTTTGTCTTCATTTCTGATGAAATCGGTGGATCATCGCTAGTGTTTAGATCATTTAGCATAACGAATTTCAGATTAAATATTTTGTTGATTTATGCACGACTTACCTGTTGCTTTATCTTTGCTTTCTACAAAGGGTCCAATATTGAGACTGTATGTTTTTGAAGGTGGATAATCGTTGACTTCTTCTTCCTCGCTACCTCTCGTCTTCAGTGACCTCAATCCTATTTCATCTGATTCAAACAATACCGACCTTCGAACTCGTTTGATGTTGTTTCCTTGACAACCAGATGTGCAGCGAGAGTCAGATGATTGCTTGTGACACATGAAAGTCTGACAATGAAGATACACGTATGTATACCCGAAGAACTTGAATGACATGAAACTGAATCTCATCTTGTGTGATGGTGTCGCAGAAATGAATTGAATTGTAGTATCAGAAGCACATCTGTAAAGTTAATAGAAGCAATGATGATGCTTACACGTGGAACTACCTTTTTGGCAACATGTATGCCGGCATTGTTCCCAGCAAACGTTTTCACTGTGTCCATGTGTTTGTATCCTATCTCGAAAAATTTTGATATCGTATTTAACGAGAGTGAAAGAGCATGTCCATTCCTTCAAAAATGATGAACGGAATCTAGTCAATAAATACAGGTCTTTCAAATCACGTGATCATCTTAACATGTCTAAGGTTTTATTTAGTTAAATGATCAATCATTTAGATAAAATTTAACATTTACTGGACATGCGTTTGTGCCATACTCTTCTTTTTAAGAAGGGCAATATGGCACAGAGAACTTTATCATTCCTTCAACGTTGCGTCTTGAGAGAGAACAACTAATGCTCGTAGTGACCCATCTAAGTACTAATGGCCCATATAAGTACTTCATGTATGTGGTCCTGCTAAGATACAATTGTAAATACTCTCGATCCATGACATATAGTTTGGCTAGGTGTCGGATATGCGTAGAATAGGCAAGTAGGAGAGTGCATATCGGGCAAGATTAGTCTTTTACTCAGTGAAAATATTCCAATACAGTCTCAAAACATCTAATAACAAATGTATTGATCCATCCAACAGTTTACATTGGGTTTCCTTGGTTTGTGTGAAATTAAATCTTCATGTGCCATTGGCCCTTCCAGGAACTTGAGGTATGTGGGACTAAGTTGTTTTGGCTTTCAGACCAATAGCAACGGGGTAACAATCATAGACAAATAGTTCCTCTGCCTTTATGTTTTACAATCATTGACCCAGGCATACACATGGCAGACGTATTGAAATACTCCCATTTTGCTCATTTTGATAGGGAGAAAACTGAAGTTGTTTGCAGACGGTACAAAAAGGGACCTTCCCTGAAAGAAGAAAGAAATCGCTTTAGCATTTTCAAAAATAATGAAATATGGTTAATTTGTACTGTCAAAAGACAATTTTTTGAAGGTGTTATTTTTACAATTTCTGCTTGCTGTTTTACCGTGTCCGCTCTTGAAAAGGTGACCATATTGTCTCAAGGTGTTATTTAAGAACAAGCTCATGGAATTAATCTTGCATCTTGACTTCCCGGAAGCGCCAAATGACCCAGTGAAAAATTTACCCTACATTTGTCTTGACTTCGAATTTGTTTCAAAAGCTTTCAAGCTACCCCCTAATGAACTTAACATTTCATGAGTTGAATTGTTAACCGATCTCTTGATCATTCGGGCATGAAGAAGTAATGTTCTGAATACAAAAATGAAGAAGAATACCAAAAATTCTTAAGAGTATGGTCACATGAATTGAAATGGCAAAACAAATTTTTATCAATCAACTCTATTTGGACCGGGTTGAAATTTTGATAGTTTCGACAGGGGGAGTTTGTCGCCGCCCCCCCTCTTTTTCACAACTGCAAAAGATATAACAACCAAATTTAAGCAAATTGTGCTTCGGGAAATTAGCTTTACAAAAACAACGATAGAGCTCTTAATAGAAACGTTGCTTGTTGCTAGGCAACCAAAACAATGGTAAAATTGACAAAATTGAGCTACTGACTTTAAGAGCACAATTCTTTCAGATTAACATGAGATAACAGGCAGAATTGTAGCCAGAAGTAGTAAATAAGAATAGAGAATGATATTTACACAAACAAAATCCAATTTGACTTGCAATTCTTGCTGATTAAGATCAATCAGCAATTGAATAGATTAATTGAGACTTCTATTGTGAATTATTTTCTATTTCTAGACTCCTAATTAGTGAAAATAGCTAATAATAAAAAATCTGCCACTATTTTACACACGTTTAGGGCAATATTGTCCTCATTCATTCATTCATTCATTCATTCATTCATTCATTCTGTGACGTCATAAAGATAAATGACGTCATGGATATCAAAAGTTGTTGATGTTAGCAAATATAAACAAACTATATATCAAATGAAAGTACTATTCAAGATCAACTGAATAGTGTATATAACTTTATATTTAGCGCTATTTGCACGAACATAGCGAGGATTTTAAGATTTTCTTTGGGACCAGTCTCCAAATAAGGGCATCAGGAGGTCACATGGTACAACAATGGACAACGAATCTTTTAAAATTTGATGTCCAATTCAATTTTAGAAAGAGCAATAATTTGCAGCACTATATCTACAACAGAGGTAGAGGTATTTGAGAAAGTTAAGTTGAAACGTGATGACAATTTCTAAATGAGGTCGCATGCTCGTGTCTATTGAGCATGAACATCAAATGTGGGAAAATTCAAATCCATATGACCTGAACATTTTTATTGTCTTATCTTATGCAGTAAATGAAAATTACTTTTTGAGTCAAGACTTTTATTAATTTTTTCAGAAGATGGGGCTGCTTCGAAAAGTGGTTGCAATTCTGTGCGGTAAGACCGTACCAGGTCCCTGTGACTTAATGCGTTTGGGTAAAGGCAATATCGGGCAATGTTTGAAATTGTAGAAAAAGCAAGAATTTGCAGCACTATATCTACAACAGCGGTTGGGAAAGTTAAGTTGAAACGTGATAAAATTTTTTAAATGAGCTCGCATACTCGTGTCTTTTGAGCAAATGTGGACAGAGTGAAATAAGAATTGGGGACCATTCAATTAAAAACACTGATAAAGAAAATTACTTGGAGTAGTATTTGATAATCATCTAAAGTTTGATCATCACATATAAAAAAGATTTGTAGTGAAGCTGGGAAGAAAATAAGTGCCCTGGCCAGAATTGCACCTTGTTTAGAAGTAGAGAAGAGGAAATTGTAAATGAAAAAAATTTATCACTACCTATTTTAATTATTGCCCCATTGTCTGGATGTTTTGCAGCCGTAAAATGAACAATTTAATTAACAATGTTCTCAAAAGAGCACTAAGGGTAGCATATAATGACTACGATTCCTCCTTTGAAGCTCTGCTTTCTAAAGATCATACCTCCGCAATATACATCAACAAAACCTGCAGAGACTAGCCCTTGAAATGTATAAAACGAAGATTACCCAAATTCAATTTTTTTGAATGATATTTTCAGATTTCAGCAATCTCCATATGACCTTAGAAATGAAGCCTTTGCTACTAGAAACCAAACACATTTATTTATGGAACTGAAACAGTTTCTTATAGATGCAGTCAGATTTGGAATAACATACCAGCAGAAGTAAGAAATGCAAACAACTTAGAAATCTTCAAAAGACAAAAAAAAATAAATTACAATTCCATGATCCTGCAAATTATGCACCCATTATATACCAAACCTGGGATACATCACATAGATTAATTTTCATCTTAGTTTACACGCTGCTGTTGTTATGTAAGTTGGTATAAATTAGCTGATTGTATCTATTTATAATTAAGCTAGAATATGTATCCAACGTTAAATAAAGTAATGAAAAAAAAGCATGAACATCAAATGTGGGAACATTCAAATAAATATGACGTGAACATTTTTATTGCCTCATCTTATGCAGTAAATGAACATTTCCTTTTTGAGATTAGACTTCTATTTCTTCAGAAAATGGGGCTGAACAGTCCCAGTTTGCTTCGAAAAGTGGTTGCAACTCTGCGTGGTAAGACCGTACCAGGTCCCTGTGACTTAAAGGCAATACCGGGCAATGTTTTACACATGAAACCACGATGATATCATGATGAAACCACGATGAAACCCTGGATAACGGTCACGTTTGGCTTGTTTATTCACCCGTTTAATCGAATAAGCACAAGGAATGTTGCTCCTGGTTTTCTAAATACTTCAAGAAAACTAAATTTTAAATATTATTAAATTTTCTTCTCTCTTGCAATGTGGTAAAACTCAATTTGGAATGTTGTAGCGACGGCACAAAAACAGGTCTCGTAGCAACATATTGCTATCCCACACACAGCCAGCCCAATGTTTTGAAACAGCAATTAATAGTCTGTGTTCTAAAAATTTCATACAGGGTGTCCCAAAAAAGTGTCCGACTTTAAATTTGAATATGTCCGAGAATATTTAATGCATATGAACTATTTGGGCAATTTTTGAAAGCTGAAACATTTAATGCTATGTTAAATCTATTGCTGCTTGAATATGGGAATATTTAGGAAACCAGGGGGTTCCTTAAAATTCACGCAAATTTTTAAGTATTTTTCACTTTTTACTCCACTATTCTCCAATGATATTCTAGTTTCTAAAAAAGACTTTTCTAGATAGACCAGCAAGAACAATGTAAATACTTTTAGAAATTTGAGAACGTAATTCATTAAGATAGCAAAAAATTCCAAATCTTACAAGTTGCTTGCAAGACGGGGGGGGTGGGGTAACCGAAACCATAGCTATGAAGAACACAGATTTTCTAGCCCGTTTGCAGTGAGCATATCAACTTTGTCACAGTTTGGTCCGTTATGCAGGTTTCCGCTTTGAAATTGAATGTATCTCAGAACATTAAGTAGCTTCTTTGATGGCCTTCGCAAAGTTTGCTCAATCGTTCATTAGAAACAAGGCAATAAACTTTTTTTCTCCACCTCTGTACGTTTCAAGGTCAATTTTGACCTTATGCATTGCTGCGTTATCTGAAGTAACATACCTCCCTATCAGTGGTAGCAATTAGATTTCTGGTAATTTGAGTAACTCATGTTCAAAGGAAGAAATTTGAAACCTTGTTTTCCACTATGAAAAGGGCTAGTTTTGCTTTCCAACAGTAAATATCACCGTAAATGCAGACAGTAGTAGAGCAAAGGTGAAGAAACATGCAAAAAATTGGCTATAACTTTGAGAGCCACCCTGGATTCTCAGTATTTAGTACTGCAATAGACTCAAAAGGAAATTACACGTGTGGGCTCTCAATTAATACCAGAACGGTTCATATTTATCAAATATTTTCAGATTTATTCAAATTTAAAAGTCGAACGCTCTTTTGGGACACCCTGTATATTTGTTGTTTTATAAAGGGATCAATTTTGAAACTTCATGGGACGAAGGCCTTCAGAGGCGAACAAACATTAACCGAGGTTATGAATTCGATGATTTTAGGCGGTTCTCACTTCTACTATAAGAGTGATCAGATATCTTAGGCTGATAGACTCAATAACAAGATTGAAATTGATTTGGAATTATTTTGATCGTGAAATAAAATGTGAAATGCAAACCTTTCATTTATGAGATCGTAGCTTGATACATGATTTCTGTCGGTCGTTGGTGTTGCAGAGCATCTCTCAATTAAAAGAACAAGGTTGGTGTCATTTGTGCCGACCTGCACCTCGAAGTAAAGTCTTTGGTCTAACTTAACAGTAGCGGGGAAAATGCTTTGCATCGTTGTGAACGTCTTGTCTTTAAACATAGACATTGACACTGTAAATGTTCCAAATCCAACTAGAAAGGAAAATCGATACAACAGTGCTCTTAAATGAAAAAATTCAGTAACATCAATGATTTCAAAAATTTAATTTAATCGTTTAGAGGGTCAAAGATTTCAAACAAAATAAGTTGTTAATTATGTGACATATGGCAACATATATCATGTTTACACTCTACCGGTACAACTTTTCATTTGTAAAAGAAGTTTATCGAATCTGCATCCTAATTACAATGTTCTTGCTAATCAATAGTCCATTGATCATTCTATCCGTAGAATTAATTTGCTCTGAAGCAGTGTAAATGATTTTGAACTGTAAAGATTTTGCGAAACTTTACTAATACAATTTAACCCTGTAGTGGTTGGGCTATCTGACACGTCCTATTTTGGCATAGGGGCAAAAAGCCCCCTTCCCCCCTACCTAACTCTTGACTGGAAAAAGATTGAGCAACCAGATTTGGTGTACTAATAGCCCCAGGCATGCACTTTATGACAATATAGAAATTACCCTTAAATTAGTCGTCATTATTGCTTGCGACACCATTGTTTTGTGTGGTGAAGAAAAAATGACAAAATCAGTCAAAATCAGGAAAAATGCGATAAAATTTAATTTGGAGCACAATTTCCATCCAAACTAAAAAATTATGAGAGATTACATCAAATAGCGCTACCCTGCAAAATATCTTTGCAAAACATTGCAATTTGCTACTATTTTGCAAAAATCAATATTTGAGAATTGGCCATTTTTACTTCAGGTAGGAAAATGGCCCCCCCCTTTCATTTGTCAAAATAGATTATTAAACTTCTCGAGTTGTTGCGTGAGAAGTAGCAGCAAAAAGTCAGAAATTTTCCGGGCAGTAATTGTTCTCCCGGAAAAGTTATAACAAAAGGTCTACTGGAGGGGGGTGGGGGCAGCCGAAATAGGTTTATACACATTTAAGTATTTAGGATGATTCTGAAGACCTTGATAAATCGAAAATATCCAGCTATCCAATGGAAAAATTAATTTAAGTCAAACAAATAGACTTTTCACTCAAGTTTAAAAAAAAGAAGTACTGTGAGGCAGCTGGTTGGCTCCTGTAAACAACGGGATCTTATTGTTGAATAAACAATCCTCATTTAGCAAAAGATAAAAAGGCGACTGATTGTACTCATTAGGGAACTTCATATTTTAGGGAGCCAAGCAGCCGCGTTAGTACTAGAATGGTAAGGTGCTAGAAGAAGCCCTTGTGACACACCAGATGTGATTTCCTGCAAGCTGCCAAAAGTACAACCTATTTTCAGTCTTCCTTTTCTTTCAACGAGGTAGCTGTGCACGAACTTCAGAGTGTCGAAACTGAAGGCCCATCTGAGCAATAAAGAAGTCATTGGGGCACACAGTCATATGTAGAACAAGAGCACATTTTGTAATAGACCAACCAGCGGGTTTGTTGACATAAAATCATTGGCCAATCAGCTGCCTCCATTTCCAGCTTGAATTTTCAAGGTTACATCCCAAAACACAGTTGCTGTGGAGAAAAACCTTCCCCCCAACTTTTGCCCGGGAAAAAAATTTACGTTTTGGTACAAAGTAGATCTTTCAAGATTAGTTTCTCGAGTATTTTTTTGATACAAATCTCCGAGCCCTAAGCAGAGAGGCTTACCGTTTGTAAAATATCTGCTATAAAACATCGCCTATTTCCACTTCCGCCATGCCTCCAAGGATGCCTAGGCCCATTCTGCACGCCCCCCCAAAACTTTGCCCACCATTAAAATGTCCTTTCTCAGACAGGAAAACTTTTTTAGATTTAAGTTCCTAGATATCTTGCTCAAACAAACCATCGGCCCATAGATTGAGAAGATTGTATTTTCTAAAGAAATCGAGCCTTATTGATCGCCTATCCCCACCCCCACCCTACCGCACGGGATGCCTAGGCCCTTCCCTGAACCTCCACTGATTTTGCCTGCGACGACAATTTCCTTTGTCGTAAGAGGAATATTTTTCAGACTTAAGCTTTCCGATACTTTTCTGAAATACAGCTCCACGCCCTAAGCTGGGAAGATTTAAGTTTTTGCTAAAACGATGATTTTACCCCCCCCCCCCCCTCCCACCCGCCATACAGTCTGCGCTGCACTGAAGACCTAGGCCCATTTTAGACCTACCCTAATTTTGCCGGTGGCAGGAATTTCCTTCTTCGCGCGGGGAAGCCTTGACAGATTTAAGCTTACCGAGATTTTTCTGAACTACAGCTATGCGCCCTAAATTGGGGGGAAGGTGTCGTCTCTAAAAATAAAGGATGGAAAATCAACCTCTCCCCTCCCCAAAATTTTTTGTGCGGAACGTCTTGTTGTTGATGCTCCCAAGATTAGATTTGGTAATGGACAAGAACGCCAGAGATGAGTTCTTTCTGGTTTTTCCTGAAGCATCCGTGAGAAACCTTCCTTCTTCTGGTTTGTTTCTGTTGTTGACTGCTTCAAGTTTAAATTTCCCGCTTGTTTGGGAGCATGTTGAGATAAACCTCGACAATGAATGAAGACAACAACAGCATTGCGCAATCCAAAATTTGTCGGAATCAAAACGAAGTTCTTTCGAAATGGCTCTTTGTTTACCTTTGTGGGCTGAGAAGAAGGTGCGAGCATTTTTTCAAGAGCAACTTTAGTTCTCCTGGATCAAAAGATTCTGTTATTCAATGTGATCAATAATCTTGGTGGCTGGAAGATGGATTTTTGAAGCGAAATGTATCAATCAGCTGAATATATTGAAGTCTTTCGAGATCCAACAAGTCAGGTTGTATTTAGGGCAAGCCAACGGGTAGGCCCAGAAAGGTGGTTTGTATATTACTTTATACTTTTACTCTTGAACATTACTTTTTCTCATTTCATTTCATGATGAAAGCTTGTCCAAGGTAAGTGTCTGTTTTAACCATAGCAGGGCACTGGGGTCTGGGGAGCATTTTAGCGGGAAACTTAGCCAGTTTTGGCGCGGTAGCCTAAAATAACAAGATAATGAGAGAGTGATATGGGCAAGATACGAAAGTTCTGTTCAAATTCTGACCACTTTAGGTGGTGCAGGACCAAGAAAAGTGATGTAATTGATTCTAAGATTCCACCGTATCGTTATTTGCAAGCATTCAGGAAGTTGGCTGTTGAGAGAGGTGATAAAGCCCACAAAGTTGTCCGTGTTTGCACAAAATGTATCGAACTGGCACCCCTGAAACGAGACTTGACTAGGTTCTTACAAAATGAAAGAAAAAGAAACTTCCCACAGGTATGCGATGTCTGAGTATTGATTATGGAAACATTTCCTTGTAGCTCAAGTTGATAGACTTTCCAAGGACTCAGAAAACTTTCTGAGGTTAACTGCTCTCTTTTTGTTGTTTTACAAATTTCACTTCACACTTCAACAACTTCAAATTTCTTTGCCAGCACATATATGTATCTATAGTCATCTTAGCCTAAACCATCTGTTCCTTTGCTACAATTTATCTCTACCTTTCAAGATAGTTTTCTGCTAAAGTCAGCTTCATTACATAGGAACTGCATGATTACTCAAAGCAAAGAAAAAAGTATCAAAATAAATAAGCTTGACAGGTTATGCAAAACTGATAAGTGCTACAAAGTGTCACTGTTGAGTACTGTTCCAAGAGCTGTTTTAGAATACAAAGTACATCTACACATGCTGCTTACTGGAAAGGAAATAAACACTACAATAAAAGACAAAGCCTTGTGGCATATATTCAACACCTTTCCTATCTGATTGCTGAAGTTGTCATGACATCCTTGAGTGCTTTTAATATTAATATTAGGAAATAAGTTTAAGTTTAGCTTTGGTTAACAATTAAGCACATGTTTTACAGCAACAATCTATGGACAAGGAGCCAAAAATTGATGAAGAAGAATCAAAGAACATGGAAGAAAAGAATGCAGCTCCAGTGCAAGGATACGAAGATGAAGGTGACGAGGAGACAATGGAAGTGGAAGACGACATGCTGGAGATTGATTGAGAAAGAACTGAAACTTTAAGCTGCCCAAGCCAGAAACTGTGGCTTAGTTCTCAAGAATCAGATTATAATGATGAAAAAATAAAAGAAAACAACTCAAAAAAACATGATGAAAAAAGTGAAACCAGTGGAAAGAAAAACACAGAAGGAAACCCCCAAAAAATTGACAAAAATAGTGAAAACAGTGAAAAGAAAAAAATCGAAAAAAAGCCAAAAAAATTTGATGAAAATAGTGAAAACAGTGGCAAGAAAAATAAAGAAAAGACCCAAAAAAATTGCAATCAAGAGTCACAAATGGATGAAAATAAAAAAACAGAAAAAAATTCAAAAAAAAAATTACGAAGAAGTTGGAGAGGTGGTTTTAGATGAAGATGATAATGTGGTGATAAAAAGATTAGTATTCGAAAATTTGATAGAGAGGGCAAAAAACCACTGCAATTTACTTGATGAGATAAGTAAGGTAAGGGAGAGATGCAAAGAAAGATTTGGTAAAGGTGGCAACCCAATATCTGAGCCCGCAGAATTTAGAGAATTGTGCGAGGAAGCAGGAGCAACTAAGATTTTTAACGTTGTAATGGATGTCATGACAACTGACAGGCAATCAGAGAAAAGAAAGTTGTTGAATGAAAGAAGAACTGTTTCAATTATCTACACCTTAATGTACGGTAGGTCCCAGCAAGCCAATTGGTTTCAAATTGCTACGGCAAGGACACTGAAGGGTCTAGGGATTTCAAGTAGAGGAGTGGAAACCTTAAGAAATATGGGACTTGCAGCTCACCCTAATACAGTTTTAAGTGCAACAAAGAAAGTTTCCTCTGAACACCTTGAAACAGTACATCAGTTTTTTAAGGATGCTGTTGACAATAACATAGGGATCAAATTTTTGAAAAGGTCGGTGTAAAATTCTATTGCAGTTTTCTTTGAAATAAATGGCTTGCAAGGAACTTAGGGTTTTTTGCTGTAAATCTGCCGTGGCAATTTATTGATATCTTGATTAGTTTCAATATGGCGGCATTTATTCAATTTGAGGCTATGACGTCATCAAATTCCTAAATCCTAAACTAGAAGAGCTACAGATTTCTGCTTGCCACCATATTGTAGACCTTCATAAACTATGGTTTCTTTGGAGGTTATATAATGTTTCCTCTATTAGTTTAGGATTTACGAGTGTTTCAATTTTTTCGAAATTTTCCATGAATTTTTTCAAAAATAGTGAAATTGCCGCCATTTTGAAAAAGATTAAGATATCAAAAAATTTCCACGGCAGATTTACAGCAAAGTACCATAAGTTTCTTTCGAGCAATCCAATTCAAAGAAAACTGCAAAAGAATTTTACACCGACCTCTTTAAAGATTTGAAAGATTTGAGCCCTATGCTGTTGACAATGAATACATGATAACAGTTTTCATAGACGATTACCATAACATTCACAGTCATCACCGCCCATCTACCTCCACCCAAACCCAAGTATGTCATATGGCAACACTACTTTTGAAGAAATTTCCAACAGTCCCTGCCATTAAACCACATCATTTTGCTGATCAGGATATAGCACCTGCAAATGTCACATTGCTTGAGCCTCTTTTGAAAGAAAATGCACCACTCCTTTCCAAAACGTATGTTGATGTCATGCCAGATTGGCTCGAAGCAAAATTTTTTGACCCTGAATCCCAAAGAAATAGATTGCTGATACATGATTATCAAAAGCAGGAGATCCAAGAACTGCAAACTATGAGGTCAATGGAGGACTGTAAACTTGCAGACTGCATCAAGCTTCCTTTGAAATCTGTTGATAGCTTCCGCTCTGCAATTGAATTTCTGCTTGAGAATGGTTTGTCTATCTATATTAATAAATTTCTTGTACCACTCATTGGAGATTGGTCATGTCAGTTCTTTGTTCGCCAAGTTGTCTATGATCAGGGTATTTACAACCTCATTCCATTCATTGGCCCCTTACACATATCTCTAAATGCTCGTGAGAATGTTGTGCTGAAGTTTCATCCTTTCTTCAAGGATTTGTATGCCTTTGTATTTGGCAGCAAGAGGGTACTTGCAAAGAAACCACAGCCTTGGAGGATCTCTTTGCTTTTGGAGGTTTTGTATGGTGGGTGGTTGCTTGTCAGAGATGCAATATTGTCTGCGTTTGCAGGTTCCAAGGATGTTCAGTTCCTCACATTGTTGAATCTTCTTGACATCTATGTCCCACTCACCTTGAGCATCTACTCAGTGATCTTTAAAGCTAATAAGGCAGACCCTTTTTATGATTCCATGTTTCGCTGTTGGATCATGTTCATGATGTTCAGAAGGAGGCATTATGATAAGGCTCTTTTGATCGCTCTCTCCAATATGGAATATTGGAAGAGCATTGAACATCCTCTTGCCAATGTAATCTGTCAATCCCTCAATGCTTTTGACGAGTATCCAGTGGAGAACTTCCATTCTGTCCTTCGTGCCAACACCAGAATAACAGACAATGAAGAAATGATAAAACAGGCTGCCAGGGAGATAGATGCAAGGAAACATGAATTGCATAACTTTCAGTCTTCATTTGTGCCACCATGCAAGACCAATTTTAGCAGTAAGAGTGTCAACATTCTGAAACTAAAATCAGCTGAATTTTTGATTCACAAATTTGAACAGATAATTGAATCCCCAAATCAAGCAAAATTGGTGCGAGTCCCAAAGCCTGATCAACGGATCACCAAGTGGATTTTACCAACTGTCTTCGGAAAGGACACCACAGTCACAAATGATGTTCTCCCTTTAGGCTTTCTCTCTCACAAGTATGCACCAGATCCTTTAAGGTAAGATATATTTTGTTGAAGTGGATGTCAAAAGATCAGCAGATTGAAAAATGTGAATGCAATCTGCAAAACTCATTTGTCAAACTTGATCTTTATCAATATCTTAATCTAAATAAATAGTAATCTGAACCTGGTAACGAAAGTAGTAAATTGTGATACATTTCCAGCATTCTTGCAACTATGGTTGCAAAGAAAATTTAAAATTTGCACTTTGATCAAAACCAGACCTGCAAGCATTTAAAAAAGGAGATACTGTAAATGAGACACAGACTTGATACCTTATGACTGAACAAGCGATCACCTTGCTAAGATTTTCTGAAGTGTTTTTATTCATTTATCAGCAATGCTATGCTGATGATTATTACAGCTTCCATGCTTCCTAATGTCCTTTTTCCATTGAAAGAAACTTGGACTAGCCAATAGGACTAAATTTTCTTAATTTCACAATTAAATTCTCCTCTTTTTAGCACAAAAAGTTGCATGAATTATGATTGCTGTTTGTACTGCCACAATGTATTTGTTCCTTGACAGACAGTACCATTTTTAGTGAGGAAATGAGCTTCATTGGGCTCAAAACATAGAATTATAGTGAATAGCCAAATATTTCTCAAAAATAAAAGTTCAGAGACGATTTGGCCATGAAATATTTTAATTTTGCTTTGAAGGTTTCTTCACACCTCAAAGAGTATTAAAGTTTCTTTGTGATGGGCTGTATGTTTAACTCTACAACAAAGTCACCAAAAAAATTGGATGACAAAAAAGTGAATATACTGTATATCAACTTTGCAGCTAAGCTTAAGGTGTTTTTTGTGTGAATCTTGCAACATTGTGACATTTGGTTCAGTGATCATATCTTGATGGATAAATGAGAACATCAATGCTTGCACATCTGCTAACAACTGCTGTCACGCTAACATGTCATTTCAAAGGTTGTCAACAAAGTGGTGGAGTTATTCCTTCATGAGAGACTTTTTTTAGATCAGTAAAACCCTTAATTTTTGTTTTGTGGGCAGAAAATGGATGTGAGGATATCAGGGGTCAAGTCAAGTCTACCAAAATTCAGCTTACAAGTTACAGTTTTCATAGCCTTGCAGCAATTCTTGCTAGATATACTAAAAATTCATAAACCACAACATGAGATGAATGCATAAAAAATTGATATTCACAGAGGGGAGAAGGGGGGGGAGGTGTAGTGTACGCAAATAAGTCTGTGTTTTTTTGCATGGTAAGTGCGTGCTTTTTCCATGCTTGCTTGAATAACAAAGACTGGTTGGTTGATTGATGAATCTCTATCTAAGATTTTGAGAAAATCAAAGTTTGTATGAACATTATTAGATTGTGAAGTTACCTGGCACTGGCACCTCTGCAATCTTTTTCCTCTTTGATCTTTCAATGCTTTCTTTTCACCCTAATACTGCTAATACCGTCAGGAAATGTGACATGAAAGAAGAGTGCAAGAGCAAAGAAAGCCCAATGTGGAGAGTCTTTCGTGGCTGTGGTCACTCGTATCACACCGTCTGTTTGATTCCCAACATCAGTAGTTGCCCAAAGTGCCTTCATGTTGTGTCGATTGAGATGAAGACGTTGGCAACAAAAGCAACTGAGGCTGTGTTTCAGCTTGATCAGAGCCACGAGTTCGACGACGAAGTTAGAGGCACAGAGTTAGAGGAAGAAGACTTCTTTGAAGACGAACAAAATATTGTTGTGGCTGAATCTGGGCGTGTTGAAGCACTAATTCAGCAAATCTGGAGCTGGCAGCGCCCAAACTTCCCAATGAAATGAATCCGTGCTGTTGAATCTCGTTCTGATTTTGAAAGTTGTTGTTCCTGAAAAGTCGTTGTCCTTCTTTCGTTTCTCCCTCAACAACAGCGGGAAATTTAAACTTGATGGACCGTCAAATGCTCCGAAAAGGGATCAACAAAGATCATGCAAAGATTTAATCAACTTCTCATAACAAATAATTCTCCTGGAACAACGCAAAGAATATTTCTTTCCTTCCATCAACAAAACGGAGCCTAGACGTTCCGCACAAAATTTTTTGGGTGGAAGGGGAGAGGGTGATTTTCCATCCCCGATTTTAGAGACGACACATTCCCCCCAACTTAGGGCGCATAGCTGTAGTTCAGAAAAATCTCGGTAAGCTTAAATCTGTCAAGGCTTCCCCGTGCGAAGAAGGAAATTCCTGCCACCGGCAAAATTAGGGTAGGTCTAAAATGGGCCTAGGCCTTCAGTGCAGCGCAGACTGTATGGCGGGTGGGAGGGGGGGGGGGGGGGGGTAAAATCATCGTTTTAGCGAAAACTTAAATCTTCCCAGCTTTGGGCGTGCAGCTGTATTTCAGAAAAGTATCGGAAAGCTTAAGTCTGAAAAATATTCTTCTTACGACAAAGGAAATTGTCGTCGCAGGCAAAATCAGTGGAGGTTCAGGGAAGGGCCTAGGCATCCCGTGCGGTAGGGTGGGGGTGGGGATAGGCGATCAATAAGGCTCGATTTCTTTAGAAAATACAATCTTCTCAATCTATGGGCCGATGGTTTGTTTGAGCAAGATATCTAGGAACTTAAATCTAAAGAAGTTTTCCTGTCTGAGAAAGGACATTTTAATGGTGGGCAAAGTTTTGGGGGGCGTGCAGAATGGGCCTAGGCATCCTTGGAGGCATGGCGGAAGTGGAAATAGGCGATGTTTTATAGCAGATATTTTACAAACGGTAAGCCTCTCTGCTTAGGGCTCGGAGATTTGTATCAAAAAAATACTCGAGAAACTAATCTTGAAAGATCTACTTTGTACCAAAACGTAAATTTTTTTCCCGGGCAAAAGTTGGGGGGAAGGTTTTTCTCCACAGCAACTGTGTTTTGGGATGTAACCTTGAAAATTCAAGCTGGAAATGGAGGCAGCTGATTGGCCAATGATTTTATGTCAACAAACCCGCTGGTTGGTCTATTACAAAATGTGCTCTTGTTCATATGTAGTCGATAGGTCCATCACAACAGTTTGATTTATACCTTACTGATCGATCGGATTGTCTCGATGACCTGGAAAGAGCCTGTTGCGTTTTGTGTCCCTCTCTAAATCAACACAGGAATATTGGAGAATTTTGATTCTATAAACGAAACCATTGACTTTTCCATTATTTTCAAAACGCAAGAAATGGCTGAACTCTGTTATTCGGAACACATTCAACATTATGCTTTAACTTCCATTGCTCATCTACTGGGTGCGCTAAAATAAAATATGCACATTTGAATGCCACGATAAATCTTACACTAGACCAATTTTGAAGATGTATGACTTAATCTTTAGCAGAAAGCCTGAATTAGATTCTTGGAATTTGTTGCAATTGTATTACTATCTTATTGTAATATAGTAAAGACAGCCTTTCATTACAAGCTCTTATTCAAACACCATCTCTTGGTTGTCACAATTTTCATGACCCAAAAATGGCGACAACAAAGCCCACACAGAGATGGCATCTGCAAGGTGTGCCAGTTGAACAAGAGCCTTTAATCGAAATTAAATATATAGGAACCAAATTTGCACGCAACAGGAACTTTTTGAAGTTGCATGATTTCAGGACTTTAGAGGATTCTGGCATTAATACAAGTTGCTGTTGACCACAATCAAAGACACACTAAGCACAGTATGATCTACGCAGCATACCCTGAATGTGTTATCGCTAGCTAGATTTCTCAATGCGTTCCGTATCTTGACAAGGAACAGCTCCATCCTTAACAAGGGTAATGTTATCAGTTGAATCTAAACATTTGTCATACATTGAAAGCTTGGAAGTAAAAAAAAAAATGCCTTCTCGTTACTTAACTCTGTCCGATCAAGGTTTTTGCATCCTTGCTCACTTTATATTACCAGATACGTTCATCGGTGTGGGTTGTATAAGAATTTAGCCTGGTCGTACCTTGATAAAACTGAAAATTGAAAGTAAATTGACTCTGACTAAAATTCACAAAAACTTTTCAAATTAGCAAAGAATGTTACCTTCTGTGGCAGTGATAAATGTTTTAACTGGCTCTAGACGGATGGTTGATGTATTTTTGGTACGTTCAAGTAAACAGCTAAATTTGATTCTTTTGCCAGTCGATCGGACCAATTTTGAAGTAGTATTCCCAAATGTCCACATTACTTCATTTTCATAAACGATATGTGTCGATGTCTCTGTTCTCGTTGTACCACATTTGTCATACGTGGTAGCCAGTCCATACTCATTATTTGGGAAGTACCGTTTGCCAGTACAACTTGTATCATTCAATGTTATCGATGAGCCATCAAAAAGCTGTGTCCGGTTATCCAAGAATATTGCCATTGAAGTTTCATTGCAAACGACTCTATTTGATCCGTCTGTAATGAAAACAGCTGCGATTACTGCGACAAACATGGTTGAAATGACACTAAAGGTAGAGCAAAGGATATTGGACAGACCATGGGCCTTTGATTGACTTTGAGGCACGGGGGGGGGGTTCTTGGCCAAATTTTGGGTAGGGGTCTGCCGCGAGCATCTTCAAAAGGGTACCGTTGGCTAGACTAATTTTACGAAAATGGTTGCCTTGGCTAGACCAATTTGACCATTGTTTTAACCAATTATTACGAAAATGGTACCCTTGGCTAGACCAATTTTGACCATTTTATCGACCAATATTTTCAAATTTGTGCCAAATATGATGTCATGACCGTTTGCTAGACCAATATTGTCAAAAATGATACCCTCGGCTAGACCGTTGCTGGCCAAAATTGCAAAAAAGGATACCCTTGGCTAGACTAGAAGTCCGAAAAAGTATACCCTTGCTCGCGGCACATCCCCAGGTACCTTTACTATGGAAGAACCCCCCCCCCGTGCTTTGAGGGTACCTTAATAACTCTGTCTAGCCATCTCTCTATTAAGCTCTCCTCCTAACAAGCACCCCCTGGCCATGTAATACGACGCATGAAATATCAAGTATCAAATGAGTATCAAATAAGGCCAACTCGCGGTTAAGCTCCACCCCAAATTATGTCAAAAGCCAGGCGCGGTTAAGCTCCACCCCAAATTATGTCAAATGCCAGGCGCGGTTAAGCTCCACCCCAAATTATGTCAAATGCTAGAGGTTAACAGATAATGTCCATTTATTTATCTAAACAAGTTGGCATGTTAATTTTGATTTGGTTTGGGATAAAAGCTGTGTCAAATATGTGAATTGGCCAGGTAACATTTTATGTTGATACTAGGGGGAAAATGGGGCAAAAAACTAAGAGCTATCATCTATATCCTTCTTATTTGATTTTGTGAATCACCCCGCCTCTAAAAATCCTCCCTCTCTCTGTAGCACCCTTCGGATTCTCCAGGAATAAATGAGCCCATCCGGGCATCTATAAAGGGGCTGTTTTATAGAGAAGTTCTCGTATATCACTTCATGAAATATGTTGCCTTCTTGATAATATCATTAAAACAGAGGCTAGGTAGATATATTAGGTATTATAAAAACCAACAACTAACTGATCACACAAACTGGCTAAAAGTTTATGTTGAGCAGCCTCAAAAGCCTATTTCAACTGCGCAGGGACGGTGGTAATCCAATTCAATAGCCTTATATCTTAGCTGCCTCAGAAATTTTACGTCTTCAAAGAGCCATTGTCATATAGGGTCCTTTGCAGGCACGCTGCAATATCAGATTTTCTGAAAATCAAACTTTGCCTGAGCAGAGGTTGTAGATCAGTACTCCTAAAGTTAAAACGATAACAATGTTTGAATTTATGTGAATTTCCATAAGTTCTTCTGATTAAGCCAAATTTGATTTCAGATTCAGGTTCTTTAAATGAATCACTCGGCCAATACAACAATACACAAGCAGTTTGGGCATGCGATGTGACAAATTGCAAATCAATATTGTATCGTCTTCGTAAAGGTTGAATAACAATGTCTGAAAGCAAGGCCCCTCTGCAGTGACTGCTGCCAACCAAGTACATCCAATCGGCTATATTTGCATAACAGCTTTAGCTTCCTTACCGTCACATTTGGTTCCATATCCAAAATAGCCAAATTTACAGTGACATGTATATGATCCATTTGTATTTGAACAAGCACCATTGATACTACATTGATGTTGTCCAGTCGTACACTCGTTTATGTCAGTGCAAGTAAATCCGTCGCCACTGAATCCACTCTTACATGAGCAATTGTATGCGTCATTGCCTGGATGGCAAAGAGAGGTCCGAACAAACATTCATATCACGAGGATCGGGAAAACAAATCTAAGGAGCATCAACAAGGACAGGTTTGGTAAGAGAATAGCACCAGTTGGTTTTGACTGAAACCGCAATTCAAAGTGATTAGCGATCACAGGCAAAGGAAATTCCTTCAACCTGTGATTCAAAACATTGATTCAGGACATTGGACGGACCATGGGCCTTTGATTGACTTTGAGGATACCTTAAAAACTCTATCTGGCCATCTCTCTATTAAGCTCTCCTCCTTAACAAGCACCCCCTGGCCTTCTAATACAACGCATTAAATATAAAGTACCAAATGAGTATAAACTAAGCCCCACTCGCGGTTAGGCTCCTCCCCACTTTATGTCAAATGCCATTGGTTAGCAGATAATTTCCATTTATTTATCTAAACAAGTTGGTATGTTAATTTTGATTTGGCTTGGGATCAAAGTTGTGTCAAATGTGTGAATTAGAGAGGTAACATCTTATGTTGATACCTGGGGGAAAATGGGGTAAAAAACTAAGAGCTATCATCTATATCCTTCTTATTTGACTTTGCGAATCAACCCGCCATTAAAAATCCTCCCTCTCTCTGAAGCACCCTTCGGATTCTCCAGGAATAAATAAGCCCCCCTTTGGTATCTATAAAGGGGCTGTTTTATAGAGAGGTTCTCGTATATCACTTCATGAAATATGTTAACTTTTTGATAATGTCATTAAAACAGAGGCTAGGTAGATATACTAGGTGTTATAAAAACCAACAACTAACTGATCACACAAACTGGCTAAAAGTTTATGTTGAGCAGCCTCAAAAGCCTTTTTCGACTGCGCAGGGACGGTGGTAATCCAATTCAATAGTCATCTATCTTGAAAATTTTGCGTCTTCAAAGAGCCATTGTCTCCTACGGGTCCTCTGCAGGCACGTTGCAATCTCAGGTTTTCTGAAAATCAAACTTTGCATGAGCAGAAGTTATACATCACTACTCCTAAAGTTAAAAAGATCAACAATGTTTGAATTTATGTGAATTTTCGATAAGTTCTTCTGATTAAGCCAAATTTTATTTCAGATTCAGGTTCGTTAAATGAATCACTCAGCCAATGCACAAGCAGTTTGGGCATGCGACGTGAAAAATTGCAAATCAATATTGTGGCCCCGTTTACACGATGCCGTTTTCATTTCATATTGGATTGGGGCTGGCAATCCGATACGAAAATTGTTCTGTTTACACGATACCGTTTTCATTTCATATCGGATTGGGGTTCTTTTTACACGACACCGTTTTCATTTCATATCGGATTGGGGGTTGTGTTTACACGGAAACGCTTTGTCATGTGCTGCAAAGGATTTCCTTTGTTTTAACACCCGCTGCGCAGTGCGCCAGATGAATAGGAGGCTCGTAGAATTGATAAGAGGTTCCGTTTTGAGTTGATACCGGATGCGACCGTTTACACAATATCAGATTTGTTTCATGCCACTTTCAGAGCGTTTTCATTTGAAAACGCGAAAACGGTATGAAGCATATCGGATTGGTGCGTTCTCGTGTAAACAGGAGCCATTCCGATATGGAGTGAAAACGGTCTCGTCTAAACAGAAGGCCAATCCGATATGAAATCAATCCGATATGAAATGAAAACGGTATCGTGTAAACGGGGCTTGTATCCTATTCGTAAAGGTTGAATAACAATGTCTGAAAGCAAGGATCCTCTGCAGTGACTGCTGTCAACCAAGTACATCCAATCGGCTATATTTGCATAACAGCTTTAGCTTCCTTACCGTCACATGTTGTTCCATTTCCAAAATAGCCAAATTTACATTGACATGTATATGATCCATTTGTATTTGAACAAGCACCATTGATACTACATTGATGTTGTCCAGTCGTACACTCGTTTATGTCAGTGCAAGTAAATCCATCGCCACTGAATCCATTCTTACATGAGCAATTGTATGAGTCATTGCCTGGATGACAAATAGCATTTGGACTGCATAGTTGTGGTTTACATTCTAGAAGGAAATTGAAGAGAGATCAGTACAAACATTCATATGATGAGGATCGGGAAGACATATCTAAGAAGCATCAACAAGGACAGGTTTGGTAAGAGAATAGCATCAGTTGGTTTTGATTGAAACCGCATTTCAAGGTGATTAGCGATCACAGGCAGATGGAATCTTTCAACCTGTGATTCAAAACAAGCAAAGCCTCAAAAGTTGGCTTGAAACCAAGGTAGCTAGGTAGCTCGTTGTGCGTCCCAGAAATTGCTTTCAAGAAGAAACATGAGCATAGATCGAGAGAAGAAGGATATATCTACACATCTGCCACGGACATCGTGTGCTTTTTGGTTCAAAAGCCGATTAGGAGCCAATTCAGCTCTCTTATTTTTTGGTGTAATTAAAACTTCTAAACCAAAGAAATGAAATAGCAGAGGAAGATGTTTCTCTTGGTTCCATAATTATTTTTATTTTTTATATTAATTATAATTATCAAACCGAATGATAGGACCCCGGACAACAGAACAGGGCTACTGGTTTTCAATGTAATCCTTTAAAATACGCCGATTTTGTGTTGTATTGTAGTATAGTAATTAGGAAGTATAGTAGGTAACATGTAATGTAACATTTTTCTGAATAGAAAAAAAAATTTTTTGATTTCTTCTCCACTTGCCTACAGCATGAACTTCATTGTTTGAGTCAACTTGTCCAGTAATCACTTTTAAAGAGAATCAACGGAGATAAAAGCCCTGGGCATTCTATTATTAGCCTATTGTATTTGATGATTTCGAGCTGTTCGTAGATATTGTTTAGCAAGCAGAACAATAGCGTGCGTAGGAGTTTCCTTTGTCCTATTTATAGATTGCATCTACTAAGCTCCGTTCATTCACTTAAATTGGGCTGTTGTGTTTTCAGCTGACCGAGCAATATCAACATCTATTTAAAGTAAGTTTAGGTTCTTGCAAGAGCTTTTGTTGCTGCCGAAGGCAGCCTTACTATTCTTCTTCGATCAGCGAGCGAAATCAAGCTGTCTGCCTGCCGTCTGTCTGCCTGACATTTGGCTTTGTAGACTGACCAGCTCACGGCTGCGGTTTGCGGGCTCGCGGCTTGTGAGCATTTTTCCAACAAGCAACAAAAAAGTTCTCCAACAAAAGATAATGAGTTCTTCCTACCTACTTAACTACCTAACTACGTCAATGGACGACAACGGTTTATTTCTGACAATGCAGAACTCAATATTACGGACCACGGAACCATGGACTACAGAACTACGGAACCAAGAGCCTTGGACTAAGGAAATATAAACCGGCGGAAGAGAGTAACTGAATTTTCTAAATCATTTACCTTTTGAACCATTACCCAACTGTAAATTCAAACATAATACACGTTTCCTTAGCGATAATTATTCAAATAAATTTCAATAAAATTGACCTCGCTACAGTCGCATTTGGTACAAATACTAATCGGCAGCACTCGCTGACTGTTGTTATATCTAGTTGTACTTTAATATTTGAAATTCCACACACAATTCTGTCTCGAATAAGCTCATCTCTCAAATTGCTAAAATTGCATGTGCCAGCCAGGGCAAGAACTGCAGCAGCATAAGCATCAATAGATTCATCTGGTGTCTGGCTTCGATGATTGAATTGAAATCTTTTATAAAGGACATTTATCTCTCGTAAGCAGTAAGCATGCCATAAATGAGTATTTTGTCAATTTTTTGCTTGTCAACTTCGCTCCCAAAAGCAAGGTCATAGAGTATATCAAGTGCCTCTAGGCCAATACAAGTTATGAAGGCAGCAACTCGAAAGGGGCTTGACTGTGAAGTCAAATTGGTTACAGTTTCGTATGCAGTCCAGACTTGGCGCCATTTTGTCCAGTTTTGTGCAATGTTCTCTTGTAATTCGAGTCTTGGAGGCAATGGAACATTTGAGATGAAAGCTGTTGGCTGTGTTTCAGCAATGTGAGCTGTACTATGGGCTCCTTCAGGTTGAGTCATGGTGAAAATATGATTCACACCACGCTTGATACCATGTAAGATTGTGCAAGATACAAGAAGAGTAACTAATCGCGTGGCCTAGTCCCCCATGAATATTCGAATGAAAAACATAACAACCGCAACAACAAATATATACACATAACAGCAACAACAACATAATATAATAACGTCACAATCATCAGGCTCGAAAATTGTCATCGCTCTTTGACTGGACTCTATTTGTTGCTATTTGTTGTACATATTAAAGTTTGTAGCACTGATGACCATGGTTTCAAAGTTATTCAAAGCTTTTACTTTCATCAACATTCTCAAGATAAAGAAATTGTTTCT
Organism: Aurelia coerulea; assembly: GCA_039566865.1. NCBI lineage: Eukaryota > Metazoa > Cnidaria > Scyphozoa > Semaeostomeae > Ulmaridae > Aurelia > Aurelia coerulea. Next base: position 25,846,008 of record CM076943.1, on the reverse strand, counting down.
ACTATTCTAAAAAAACCTTGGTCAAAAATTATTAGATTAATATCTTTAAGTCAGCGAGCTCTCCAGTGTATGATTCTGAAAATACAACAGCAAAGACAGTCTCGTCTGTTTATTTTTTGGTAATTTCTTTGTATTGTGCAAAGACTTTCACAACTGAAGCTGATCTCTGGTCAGTCTTCATGATCATGATCATGTCCTGAATGGAAAATATAGTTTCTTTTGTGTCTGATGATTTTCAATGAATTTCGAGGGTATTAAGCTTTCAACGCAACACTGAATAGAATGGCAGTTTACAATTTTAGCCAGAGTTTAGTGAAGACTTGGCCAAAAAAGTCAAAAAATTTCCCTCTTAGATTATCTTCTATGTCAAAACTGATACAAGCAAGCAATTACCGTTGATTAGAGAAATACGGTTGGCTCAATAAATTCCGAAGCATCAACGCCATAGAACCATAAAGACATACAATCTTGGCCAAAATACTTGGGGCAAATCATAAAATTGCACTACTTCGGTCTTTGATTACGTTCCCCCCACTCCCCCTGTTTCAAAATTGCTTGAATAAAACGCCTTCGACCTTCTCAACATTGAAGAAGGGGGGAAGGGGGATTAGCAGACTCTAAACGTATGCTTTCTCCTCGATATTTTAGGAAACATCATGAAGACACTGAAATTTGCCTGTGTCCCACTTTCTTTGGCCAGGATTGTCTGAAAATGATTGTTAACAAATAATAACTCATAGCTTGAGAACCCATAGAGATTTCTGTGTGAAATTTTAACACCGTCATCCACAACACAAGAAGTGAGTTCTCGGCTATCTATGCCAAAATGGGCGTTGTTCTCTAAATTCGCTGAGCACCTTCTTAAAAATGGGCGTGGCAAAACTGCTGCAATTTTCACTCACATAAAGTTTCCCTTATAAAAAGTGACATACATTAGGATTCTGAGCTTTCTTCCGCTATCGTAAGATTGTGTACTCCGCTGCTCGTTGAAAATGACTTATCATTGCAAGAAATCTTTTGGGGTTATTGTTTGAGGTCCGGTTTCTTGTTTAATTCTTCGGTTCTCCCAAAGACGCTCCAAAGAAGAATGCCCCATAATTTTGGGATAAGTCACGCTTTTTTGGTAAATTCACTTGATTCCACATTTGAACATCAACGTCTTCCTATTCATGCAAATACCAAGTAAAAATTGCCTGGAAGGTGGAAATCTCACTGGTTCCAAAATTAAAAAACTTAAAATAAAAAATTCCGGTTAAGTTTCTTTTGAACTCTTTTGAGAACAGTCAGAAATCATATTTCACGAAAATATCGATGCAAATACAAACTATAAGCTAATAAAGCTCATTTTTCTCATCAGAACGAGACAAAATTTGTTAGGATAGAGCAAACGTTGCCGACGTTATCTATATTATTCAAACGTGAAGCGAATTCTGTGTGGCGTAAAACTCGAGCACCGTTGCGCTGATCCTCGCGAAACTTTCCAAATATCTTCATCTTCCCTGTACGGGGTGCAATAGAGATTTTTGTGTTCTCAAATTCGCCCCCAAATCAGGGTAAGGGGCGAATTCGGTAACATCAAAGGATTGGCGGAATCCCTTTCAGTTTTCTGTGTGCAAGGGAATGATCTTCAGATATATCGCAATTGCCGGACCAATGATAGATTGGAGCCATAGAAATGATTGGAGCTTTATTTTACTCACGACTCTCTTTTTGAAAGGAGTAGAGGGCAGAGCGGGGCAGAGTTATACAGATCGACTTTTTCTCCAGCATAAATTTTGTTGGCCCGAGAGGAGAGTATAGGAGGGGTTTGAATGAGAAAGGGAGACCATTCTTAGCCCAAGGGGGAAACTCTACATATGCGCAGATGGGTCTTCATATACGCCGAGGAACTTTCAGGAAACCCAAAAAAATATCAGTTTAGCTTCATTACAACCCAAAAAAGCAGCTCATTTTATACCTTGACATCTGTAAACGAGTATAAAAGATCTGGAAACTGCAAATTGAGACCAGGATTGTCAAATATTTGATGACCAAAAATATCGAAAACATAATTTTAGTTTATTTGGACCCAAGAATATCACTTTCAGCAATACTCTGACCCAAAAATATCGACTTACATCCCCGTATGTGCATGTGCTGAGTGTCCCCCCACCGTGGATCCTTAGCAGCACGGGACCGGAGATGCAAGGCTCCTATCGTTCCATACTCTGGTTCCACTGCTCCGGATTATACACCTACATCGGATGATGCAAAGCAGATAATGCTGTCAACGATTTCCTGTTTGTGTGATTTTGGTGTTGTCATGAAAAAAGAATCATGTCATAAATAAAATCATGAGTGCATCCTTACAAAGGAAGGCTTCAGAGAAGTAGGGAGGTGGCGGGTTGAATGAAAGGGATATTTATTCTGAGGGGCATAGAGCTAAAAAGAGAGTACGGGATATAAATGGGCAATGAGATGCTAAAAGTAGATGTCTTACTCAGAGTTCCTCTTACTTTCGCACGTTCTAGAGGAGAGGATATAAATATGCTCGCTGCAAAGGAGCCCTTCAGGGGAAGGAGAGTTGAGAAGTCTATTCTAAACAGTTAGTGAATTGAACGAGGAATTTGCTGAAAGGGTCAAGGGGTGCGATAACGATTGACTGTTTCGTTCGTTCGTTAATCAGTCAGAAGCTATTCTTTTCAATGAAGAATACGTTTTCTCCGGGGGGAGGGGGGTCTAGCAAAATATCCCTTTTTGGCATGTTGGTGTATTGACAACCTGCTCTAGAAAAATTGCTTTATCTTGATACCCGGTGCTAGAAAAAATTGGTGAAAACGATACCCTGAAAACAAATGTAATAAGTAACCGTCCCCCCGGGTATTGGTAGCAATTTCTTATTCAATGTCATATTTGCAGGTAACGACGGGGGCCTAGGCTTATCCAAATCACAGATTATCCAAATATTTCCTCACTTACACGGTTGATATATGATGTTAATTTGGGTACAACGGAGGAGCATTAGTATGTGAATTTCAGAAGAGCGAAGATTAAAGAAGGTAAACGACGGAAAGTAAGGGACCGGTTATTTTAATCCTGGGTACCAGCGTGGAAGATATTTCAACAGTATTAGACAACATTTCATTTTTATACCCCATCTTGAATTTGGAAAAAAGTTTTATACCCCACCACCTTTCAGCGAAATGGTTTTGTTCCCCATCCAGAAGTCTTCGAGGACGTGATTTATAAAATTTATACACATGCATGCCAATTTATTCCAGGCAATTTGCATACAGGTCCAGTGATTCATCATTCCAAGTTGTCTTTCCATTTTACTTTTAAATGTTAACTGATGACTTCACATAAATAGTTTTCAAGCAAAATAGTTTTACACCTCATAACAATTTCCCTTGATATTTGGATACCCCCACACAGTAATGGGAAAGATTCTCATACCCCTGTCAAAAATCCTCCGCCTTGGTAACCCAGGATCAAAAATGACTGCTCCCTAACCGAACAAGAGCAATGACTGCAACTGTGGGAAATTTGGGAAATTAGGCAGCGCAACTTAGCAGGATAAAAATCTTGAGGGACTTTAAATTGCATGAACATTTAGCAAAGAAAGGATACATAAGCAATGAAAAGAGGAAGCAATGGGGAGAAATAGAGGAACAACAACGAACAGGTTCACCTTGCCTCTATCTTTGGAATTATAAAGAACATTGGCAAGCATCGACGGAAATGAACACCGATTAAACCGTGCCTATCTGTGATAAGTCTTCATATTTCAAAAAGTGAGTAGCTATGCAGAAGGAAGGACAACAAGAATAGAGACGGCTGCGAGAAACAAAACGGTTGAAGTTTTAAGATACAGGGTGCATATATCAAATGCAGGTAAATCAACTAACAGTGCAAAAAGGTCTCGGAGTACACAGGCGAGACGGAGTGGAATTGAATTTGGTGCAAGGCTGGTGCAAGAGCTGATCAGAGCTGACCAGAGCTGATAAAACAGGATTCTACTGGGTTTTGAAAAAGGAGAAATTACACCAGAGACATATCCGTTTGAACATGTGACATGTAACAGAGACTGCAATGGATCTCAGCATACGCCATTTAGATGGAAGTGTATTTTCTCTGCTTTTGAATTTCCCCATTTTCAACTGTTGATTTGCAAGCAGGTTGAAGTAAATTCTTATTAGAAATTCTAACAAGCTCTTGGAAAGAAAATAATGAACATTATATAATGTCATATGCTACCATTTAGAGAGCTGTAATTTTCTCAAAGAAACTGCCCCGGTATACAGTGCTGAGATATTCCTTCCAGTCAACCAAGGCCTAACAACGTGAAGGTCCAAGTTCAAAATAGAATTTCCATTCCGCAAAATTAAACTGGAAACAAATGCCTATCTTATCTGGGGCCAAAACATGGAATAGTCTTCCATCTGAGTTGAAATCAACAAACAATATCAATGTATTCAAACATAAGACCAAAGAGAACTTTTTCTAAAATATACAGAAAGAGGAAAATGACATATATGTCTTCTACTGAGGACCATATTGAAAACACACATGCAGCTCTGTATTTCCTTTTCTCCTACGTATTTCCGTTATACAGCATCCTCTAAGGGGACCATTATGGAAATAAGGTCAGCTTCGCCTTTTAATGCTATCCTTGCCACTGTAAATAGCAGTGTTCATCTTTACGTTTTGAACATTTAATTTTGCATTGTATCTATTTTTTTATAAAACATCTAAATATTCATTGTGGCAAATTGATACATAAAATACCAAAAAACCATTGTTATGAACTCTTATCGAAAGGTTGAGTATAGGCCCTGGCATCGGTTGTTTTGAAAAGTCAATGTGGGATCAATTCTAAGCGTCAGTGGAAGACTTTCCCGGAAAACTGAAAACAGAGACGTATGAACCGGGGGCACTGGGGGCACGTGCCCCTTAAGATTTTGCAATAAGCAAAGACGTTCCCTTTTTATTTTTAGGAAGTGCCCATTTAGCTTTAATGAAAAATGCTCTTGAAGTGTTGTGCCCCCCCCCAAATTTGAGATGCTTCCTACGTACCTGAATGAAATAAGATTCGTAGCTGCAACATGACCCAATTAAACATTAACCATGGCTGAGACGGCAACTATGATAACTATTGAACATTTGATAAAAACGCGTCTCCCTATCCCTGGTGAGCAAAGAACAACAAAGCAAAAAAGGGGGAACTAAATCAACGAGAGTAGCGAAGGCACGAGAGTGCAATGTGGGCATCTAAATCATTTTGAGTATAATTAAAATTAAGAGAAAAAGAAAACAAGCAGAGAGCGCACGGAAGGCAGTAAGAGCAAAGCAGGCAAACGAGAGATAGTGAAGGAGTGAGAAAAAATACGATAATGAGAGCAAGGAGAGAAGATGTTGGCCAACCAGTCAACTGGATAGATCGAGGAGATCTTAAGGGTCTGCAGAATTATTGAAAGTATTCAGCATGGAGAAGATATAAACAGTTAACAGAGGGATAGAGAGTACCAAATAGACCCCTTCCTGAGGTATATTCAGGATATTTGTGCTTAGGCTGGAGTACCAAGCATCAACCCAACATGATAATTCCTAGCATGAAAATAGATGCCGAAAAATATTTTCTCTGACCCAACACTACTAAAATTTATGAAGTCAGCATCTTAAATCCGTGGACAAGTACCCCCAACTGATTAGATTGCTCATACTTTATTTGGAAATTTCAATATTTTGATTTTAGTAATGTTACTTGATCTTACTTTGGTTTGTAAAAAATATTTTACACGTTGTTTTACTGTCTCCCATATTTGAGACCCAAAAAGGTAATCTAGAATTTGAGGAACCCAACAGAACAGAAACCCCCCCCCCAACTTGGGAAAATAGATAGAATATACATATATATACACATCTCTCCCTTAGTAACTAGTAACTGGCGCACGTAAACTTAACTTTCCATACACTTGAATGCCAATTACGACGGCGGGCCAGCGCGGCGCCGCAGGCGACGCGTGGCAAGCCTAGTTAATGTTTAAAGTAGGGAGAAGCGTTGACAAATCTGATCCCTTTCTTAATGTCCCAGACAGTGCAAATCCGCCTTGCTGCTATGCAACGAGTATATTCTTCTTCAACAAAAAGTTCTGGAATACAATTCATCGGGCACAATAGACCATTCAATGCCGTCCAGGGTGAATGCAAGTTTGGTGGAGCGAATTTGATCTCGTTGAAAATGAATGAATACTAAGAGAATTGGCTAACGGTACATTTGAAAATAAGACAATAGACCTTTCCCCTGATTACGTCACACACCTGTGAGCGCGCAGTGCATTCTGGGAGTTGTATTTAACACGCGATCAGCTGCTTGTGTTTTTCTATGGTGATCGTACGGAGTTCTACTTTTATCTCAATATCTACAGCGAATATTCAACGAAATTATTGAAAATCTTTCAACTTTATTCGACCAGCACATCCCTAGTGTGTTTTAAAACTCTTGCACGGGAACTGGTGCTTCAGAACGAGGAGAAAATGAAGATTCGTCCCAGAATAGCGGTGAGAATCCGATGCGGCCTAAAGTGTCTGGAGTGGAAGGAGTAAACAGAAACCGGCGGTTGGAGGGATCACTTGCTGTGTGCTAGCGTGTTTCAGCAATAGTCAGAGAGACAAAAAAAAAACTATCATTTACACGATTCTGAATGTCAAAAAGCAAGGAAAAGCAAGAACTCAGAAAGAGATAGCTAATGACTTCTCGGCAGATTTCTCCAACTGTTGGTCAGAAGGCGCTGCACTGGTGACTCTTTGGACAGGTTCATATTTTGAAGCAACGGTATTGCCTGATCCTTGCCTTTGAAGTAAGCCTTCCTTTTTCGTCTCCTTTTTCCCGTTATTTTTTGGAACAATTGTTGGAACGTTGTTCATGTAGGTCTTTCGACCCCCAGTGAAAAGTTTTGAGCATACCCCGTGTCCTGGACCTGGAGTGAAATTCTGCCGAGAAATCATATGCAGCCATCTCTTTCTGAGTTCTTGTTTTCCTTTATTTTTGCCATTCAGAATTGTGTAAATGATAGTTTTTTGTCTCTCTGACTATTGCTGAAACATGCTAGCACACAGCAAGTGATCCCTCCAACCACCGGTTTCTGTTTACTCCTTCCACTCCAGACACTTTAGGCCGCATCGGATTCTTACCGCTATTCTGGGACGAATCTTCATTTTCTCCTCGTTCTGAAGCACCAGTTCCCGTGAAAGAGTTTTAAAACAAACTAGGGATGTGCTGGTCGGCTAAAGTTTAAAGATTCTCAATAATTTCGTCGATTGTTCGCTGTATATATTGAGATTAAAAGTAGAACTCCGTACGATCACCATAGAAAAACACAAACAGCTGATCGCGTGTTAAATACAACTCCCAGAATGCACTATGCGCTGACAGGTGTGTGACGTAATCAGGGGAAAGGTCTATTGCACTGCGGAGGTGCAGAAATTGCACTGATTCGAAAGGAACTTTGCTTTCCAGTTTTCTTTGATAACTGTGATGTTTTCAAACGAAAATCATTGGCAGGTTTCGTGCACAAGAGAAGTTTCGCTGAATGTAAAGGGAAAATTTTGCATAATTTGATGACGTCATAATTCTGATGGATCTCAGTTGCACTAAAGTGGTAAAATGACAAAATAAGTTGAACGAAAAGGGCCCAAACTAGTGGGCCAAAAACGGGGATTTTTGCTCCACTACTGGGCCAGGAAGAGGGCCTACTAGGCCAATGGCCCACTAGTTACAATGTTAAAAGATGCCCTGCGATAAACAGTTCAATTCTTCATTCAACTCCTGAAAACTATTTCAAGCTCGTTCTGCAAGAATTTTTTCAAACTTTATCCTCCACTAAAATGTTTCTTTCAAGTAATATCTTGATTTTACATAATTCTGGAACAAATAAGCACTCACAAATTTTCACATTGACACAGCCAATTTAGTAATGAGAAAGTCAAATACCTAGACAATATCCACATGTCTTGTTGCACGTGACTGCCATGATCCGTTGATGCAAATTGCCGCGGTTGCAACGCATTAACCCGGCATCACGCACACACTCAGCTGCTGAAATCTTATCAAAACATCTCATTGACTCTATGATAGAAAGAATAAGAATTCAAATAAATACTTTTGAAACGAAAAACAAAAAGATTGATCAACAAAGAAACTTGAAAACGATGTGAAAAAGTGAAGGAAACAAGTCCATGTTTTAACCTGGGTTGCTCCTAACTTCAATCGTTCACTAATAACTGCTACCGGATGAGTAAAAGATAAAAGATCCCCGCTTGAAAAGGCCACTACTCCCTGGATACCAAGACGCTAGTTTGGGCAAATACATTATTTAATGATTTGCATATTCAAATCTAATTTATCTGACTGAATTCGTCCCTCTAGGTTGAAATTCTGAGGGATATTTTTGAGAAAGCCCGGCACTCGAATAATAATACCGGGTGTCCCAAAAAAGGTACACAGATTTGGTGGACTCCAGCAATGTGAATCTAGCTTTAATCAGTGGCCAATCACTCCCAAAAGTTCCACGATCGCTAACTTGAACATAGATACCTCGTGTGCTGGTATTGATGCTTGGAGAGCAGATATCTTGAAATCTTGAAAGCTCAAATTTGCGTCCAACTGCAATCAAGAGCTTTGGCCTTTTGGCCTAAGCAAGTTCCTGACGCACATCAAAATTAAGAACTGAAATTAATGAAAAATTAAGAACCTGCCCAATGGGTGACTGGAGAGTGACTTCTGGAAAACAGCTTAACACAAGATCTAATATCGTTCGAATTTTATCAAGGCTATCATTGATTTATACGCTGTGCCTTAAGAATTTGCTTAGGAAAAAAGGCTAAAGCTCTGGTTTGCAGGATGAGGCAAATTGGAGCTTTCAAGATGAACATGTCTGCTCTCAAAGCACCAATACCAATAAACGAGGTACCTGTGTTCAAGGATACTGTCGAGTAACATTTTTAGACATTTGACTGAAGCTAAATTCACATCGCTAGAGTCAACCCGCTAATAACCAACCTCGTTCCCAGGCCCACCATTGTCTTCCTTAGGTCATCGATGTTGGCCCTGGTACCGGTTACCGCAAAAGTGGCCATTTGGGCGCCATTTTGTTTTGCATAAATTATCAATTGCAGTTTATTACAAACACTCTATTGTCTCCATATGGCAACTGAGCCTGACAGATTTGACAGAATGTCAGCTGATTTTGATCCATAACATACCATGTAATAAGTCCGGAAAATTGAGGAAAAGTATGAAAATGCGACGAAAAATGGCCGTTCCTCTAACGCTAATAATGCAGTAGATGATTCGAAATACTGAAAACGAACTTTTGGAGGACGTTATTTCAACCCTTTTAAAGGTACTTAAGCATTAATCCGGGGTTAGCAAGTGCATTTAAAAGGAAAACGAGCACGATCCGTTTGGGTGGAAAAAAGAGCCTAAGTGGAAATGTTCGAGAATTTCCCCCACAGCTTTGAAAAAAGAAAGGGTCGTTATTTTGCGAATTTTAGAGATGAATTCAACATTAAAAGTGTTTTAGTGAAAGAATACGGTTTCCCGTCGATTTTTGGCATGCCAAAGCCGTTTTCTCCTCGCAAAATGGAGTTACGGCCCAAAATGGGCTAGGCCAAAATTTTGCCCCATTTTTGTGGCGCCCGCGCACAGCCCCTGGGGGCGATATTGAACCCCAAATTGCGTTATTAGACTCGCAAACAAGTAGTCTCTTGTAAACTTTTTACTGTTTTGAAATCAGGCTAGTAACCATCAAGCAACAAGGCCAAAAGTAACCTCGGGTCGGAAAATCGCAACATTTTTTTCCAACCCCCTTTCATGACGTCATAACGACCCCAAAACTTCTTGAAACCCCATAATTCGGATGCGCCGTGGTCTTTTACCTCCAGTCAAACCTTTATCTGCCCCATGACTGTTACTGAAGTTTTGAAAATAGCGATCAAATGGAGGCCACTTTTGAATGGGAATCAATAGGAATGGGCCCCAAAATGACCAAGTATGGCAAATTTCTCCCGCAAGCGCAGAAGGATGGGGTTCAAACCCCATCAACTGGGGCACATTATATGACTTTTAAGGTATACCAGCAAACGGTTTTCAATTCTTTGTCCCGTTTTCCCGTGACAGCGACACAAAGTTGACCGATTTTCTGCCAAGCAATTAGTCTTTGGAATTTGGAATAATTATTGGACCCTTTGTTATTGAATAGCCAATCAAATTGCGAATTTGACCTGCCCGGTACCAGGGTCAGTACTGACGTAGGAAGCTGGCCCTTGGAACCAGGTTGGCTAATAACAGCAACAATAGTAATAATGATAATGATAATGATGATAATAATAATAATGCTAATGGAAACTTCCATTCTCATAAATAAAATTTTACAGCAAGATAAAGATTTGAAATATAAAACTTACTTAATCATAAATTCTGATATGATTTGACAAACGAGAGCTAACTAAGATGTCTCAACGTCAAATGTTTGTCCAGCATACTCATAAAATCAAATTTCAATCTGTCCGTGAATCCCTTTGCATCTGTTTCGCCATATTAAATAATAGGTACTGGGAGGAAAACGGACACAAACAAACAGACACATTTTTCAGCACACTGAGGCCTTTCAAACTTACGTTATCATCAGAGTGTGACTAACTGTAGAGCTAGAGCGTTTTTACGATTTATAAACTAAATAGAGGATTACCGACAGGAAATACAGGGTGTCCCAAAAAATTTGTGCCCCGTTTGCCTAAAAATGGCGACTAAACGGCAAAAGATTCTAGCCAAACTTTTGCATGATGCTGCTCTTTAGATAATCAATTAAAGTTTGCAACCATCCTCGTAAAAATCCATTGAGAAATGATGGAGCTATGACCTTCAGAAGACCGCATTTGCACGATGACTGAAACCAGCGTTCGGCCATTTTGTCTTACTATTTTGCAGTGATAAGTATCTTCACGTGAAGTAAGAAATAATATCTGTGAGGTCAGAAATAGTGGAATTTTAGCTACAATAGCAACTAGTCTAATTTGATTATTTGATAAAAATTAATAAATGCTTTAAATAAATCATATGCAGGATTAATTTCGAAGGCATACATTGCATCTGCAGGTGGCCCCATCCCAGCTCTTGATTAGCCTTTTGAATTGGACCAGATTTTCTGCTGATTTCATATCATCTGGCAGACGGGTTCTTGTCTCACAAAGGAGATGGATGTAAATTTCGCATTCGTTAGAATCGAAGTAAGGTTTGGAGGTTGCTTCAATGCAAGGATTGGTGTTGTATCGTTAAATATTCTCTTTGAGTCCGGGTCAGGATAACTTCTACATCAAGGAAATTTAGCGATTCTGTATTGTTTGAAAATTTCACTCCTCCATTGTAAACGTGATAGCAGGGTGTAGTTCGTTCAAGGCTGTTTTAAAGAGGGCCGCGTTTATATTTACAGGTAAGATTATAAAACCATCATCCATGTACCGGAGGTAGTTATTTTGTATGTACAAACATGAATTTTCGTCGAAGTATTTCCTTAAGATCATTGAAAAAAGGATGGCTTCCTCGAGGTATCCCATTGTTAAACATGCATACGGCGGTGCAAACTTTGTTCCCATGGCGGTGCCTGATATTTGGGTAAACATTCTGTCGTTAAACATGAAATTGTTATTTGTAAGTACAATCTTGGCGGCTTCAAAAGTATAAACGACGGTCTAGCATTAATCCAATAATCAATAGCCTCAAAACCGAGTGTGTGTGGGATGCTTGTATATAAGCGGAAGGACGAAAGGTTGATGATTTTAGCGGCAGGAGTGGAGGAGGTCTTGGATATTTTAGGCCTTGGTAGTTTTTTGAAACAGTAGTGTTGTAAGGTTGATGTTGGAATCGGTGGAAACTCTGGTGTTTCCAATCGTTGGAAACCCTGGAAACCCTGAAACCAATCGTTGAAAACCCTGGTGTTGGAAACCTTGATAAATATGATGGCAATAATATTTATCGTCATATTATGTTTCCACATATCATATTAAACACACTGCACCATTTCATCGTAGATTTTGCCTCTTCACTCGAAAGTCCTAATCCTCTTAAGGTCTTTCTCACATCTTCATGAACAGTTCCAAGCGATCCAAAGAATACTATTCTTATATTTGTCTTTATCCCATTCCGATTCAATACGTTTTTGAGTCGTTGGTACTTCCTATCTATACTTTTATATGACTCTGACATGTACAAATCGAAGCATACCGTTACTTCTATAACCTGGCATTTTTTTCAGCTTTATCTCTAGCAAATCAGGCTTCCGGTCATTGATTTGCTGCAGTTCAGTTCGTAAATGTGGAAATGCTGTTTCTGCCATTCTGTTAACAAAAAAGGTTGACGTTTCATTGCACCGACGAATCTTTTCATAAATGGCTTCTACTATCCTATCATGTCGTTTTGAGTAAAGATCTTTAAATTTTTTACAAGAGTTCATTAAATGGGCTACTGATTCTGTTTGATGGTTACACAAGGAGCATTTCTTCTCAAGATCTCTATTCCAAAAATTTACCAGCTGGTTGCAGGGTATTTGGTTCATCCTTGCTCGAAGCACAAATTTTACTAAGCTATCTGAAAGCTTCCATCAGTAGTATATCTGATGTGGTATTATCCGATCCATGTCATCTATTCCTATGAATTTCCCTTGAAACCTGAGTTCTAAGCATTTTGCTATGTCCAGTTTTTCAAATTCTAGCTCGATCTCTTGCTTCAGATTTCTAAGATCGAGTTCCTTCCCATTAACAACAACTTTTGCCAAGTTTTGCTCGTATACGACACGACCTTTCAATTTATTCACTTGGAAAAGAAGATCCGGCCAATCTGAATTTCCAACGTATGTTTTATTTTTGACCAATCTGTTATTGTCATCTAATTCATAGCCTAAAAAGTTCTTTTCACAATGTGTTGCTCTTACACTCCGCGATCTCATATCCAAACTTAACGATTCTCTTGCTATATACCTTAGATTTTCTTCTTCGTGGTTTAGCATCTTGACTAGATTTGAAATTCGTGTAGCTCTATAAATGTTGGATGGCTTCTTGATACCAAGACTCCCTTGTAGCCCTCCAATGAAAAACACTTAATCTGTTGTTTTAGGATACAATCCAAACATATTTTTTACGACATAGCTAACTTTACTGTCCATCTCTCCTGTTTGTTGTTCCTCTATTCTTGTGTTACTTGTGTTATCAAAATGATGTAATATTTTAGCTATAGCCATGTTGTTGAATGCGCTAAGTTTTGGAGGGATTGGAAGAGAAGAGCACTCGATCTTATTCCAAGTTTCTTTAAATTCTTCGATAAAGGCTTCAACTTGCTTTGGGTCTTCACCACAAATGCTAAGAGATTTACAGAGATATTTCTATACCTGCAAACTCGTGTATGTTTCAATCTTTTCTCCTTGAATCTCTATCACTGGTTGTCTATCATTCTTTCCTTTATACCAATTATTATCTGAACGCCTTGTTGCGTACAAAAATAACTGTTCTTTATAATTGTCAAGGGACACATTTTCACGTTGTTTACGCGAACTGTATTTCGTGACCTGACTTGAACTTTGAACCCTATGTGTCAGTCACGTCACACGCATTTACCATATTTGTAATGTTTTTCATAGCTTTTTTGTTGGGGAGATGAACCTCAGCCTGCATTGTTCAAAACAATCGCAGATCGCGTAAGTCCTAACCAATAAAAATTTCCGTCATTGGAACATGCGCAGAACGTAGTATTTCGTAGATTGATTACTTGATTCTGAGTTTCGTCCTTGCGCAGTAAATGACAAAGGTCGCACTAGCCGGTTTGAAGGAGCGATGCCGTTGACTCATAGTAATCAGTCTATCAGTCCCAGCAAAATATGAACAGGAAACGAGTGAAAATGATGTAAAACTACAGGGTGTCCCAAAAAAATTGTGCCCCGTTTGTCTGAAGATTGCGACAAAACGGCAAAAGATTCTCGCCAAACTTTTGCATGGTGGTGCTCTGCAGATGTTCAATTAAAGTTTGCCACCATCCCCATGAAAATCCGTTGACAAATGATGGAGCTATGACCTTCAGGAGACCAAATTTGCCCGATCAATGAAACCAGCGGTCGGCCATTTTGTCTTACTATTTTGCAGTGATAAATAGCTTCATGGATTGAAAATGAAACAGCAGCCTCCAATGTTATAGTTCTCGTGAAAATTCCGATAATCCTCAGAGAGTTCCACTATTTCTGACCTCACAGAAATTATTTCTTACCTCACGTGAAGATACTTATCACTGCAAAATAGTAAGACAAAATGGCCGACCGCTGGTTTCAGTCATCAGGCAAATTTGGTCTTCTGAAGGTCATAGCTCCATCATTTTTCAACGGATTTTTACGGGGATGGTGGCAAACTTTAATTGAACATCTGAAGAGCACCATCATGCAAAAGTTTGGCGAGAATCTTTTGCCGTTTTGTCGCAATCTTCAGACAAACGGGGCACAACTTTTTTGGGACACCCTGTATGTGATAGATTCCCTTTGTCAAAACAAATATTTTCTTAAGCTATATTTTCCCAGTACTGGAGGTGGGCGTTTCTTATAAAAGATTCGTTCTTCAAAAATTGTTCATAGTAATCAGTCCCAGCCAAAGCAGCGCGTGTTCTTAGGCCAATGTTCAGTCGTGTTGATGGTTTCATCTATCTGGTTTGATCAACAAACCATTGATAGCGGTAGGCCTAGGAGGTTGGTTTTGTGGTGGTTATTGGCTAAATGTACTCATCATGTCGGGGTTTTGGGTGCAGGACTACTACAAATTCTGCTGCAAAGGCACAAGGAAGGGCAGAAATTGTGAGTACACGATTTTTTTTATAAGAAACGCCCACTTCCAGTACTGGAAAATATAGCTTAAGAAAATATTTGTTTTGACAAAGGGAATCCTTCACATATTTTTACATCATTTTCACTCGTTTCCTGTTCATATTACTCCGAAGGAACTTGAGTAAAGTCTAAACACAGGAAAGGCTTGGAAAACTTCAATTTGTCAAACGTGCAGGCATTTTTATAATCATTGAAAATGTTACAATAATACATGTTACATCTACATCATACTATACTTTCTAATTACTTTACAGACTATACACAACAATACAGGGACGGAACCACAAGGAGCAAAAGACAATGACTACCCCCTCCCTCCCCCCCCGTGTCCATTAACATAAAGGCATGCAAAAAATAGCAACTAAATAAACAACTACAAAAAGCTACAAATACGATAAATTACTGAAAAAATACTAGAATCCGTTTCACATTGGATGTCAGGCCAGCATAGTAGTATGATGCTGAGCAATAGGAACCCCAGACGAGAGAACAACAACGACAGCCGTTGCTACCGCTACAGATCCCCCCCCCCCCAGAGTCCCCAACGCTCAACAAATTGCGCATATGCTGTCAGCTCTGGGTTTCTGATTCGCAATATCAATGGTCCGAAATACTGTTGATTTTGTGTGGATGAATTTTCATTCACCCTTGATGTGCCTAACATCAAATGACAATGTGAAACAGACTGACAAAATATACGGGGAAAAAATGTACATAGTGGTTGTGTGGCGTAAAACGATTGTTTGAAGTTATCCAAGCCGACCTGCTTTGTGGATGAAACTTAGAGTCTGTTCGAGTATATTTCTATTCACTTCGTCAGAAAGTTCTTCATTATCATACAATAAGTATTGAACCAGAACATTTTTTGGAAGGGCGTCGATTTGGACAAATGGTCGCAACAATTCTGAAACTCCAGCGAGAAGATCTTGTCGTTGAATGTCGAATGAAGGGCAAAGCAACGTTCAGGCCTGGGGCTCAGGGGGTGTACCTTCATCATCATCATAAAGCTAAAATGCACTACCTATATTACAAGGTATGGCAGCTTAAAGAACATAACAAAAAACAGGTGAACTGAACTAACTAAAGAAAGGAAGAAACAAACAAACAAATAATAAGAAAGTACCCCGGGAGTAATCAAAATTTGATGATTTTAAGAAACTTTCAGTACTGGCCGTAATTCTTAGTTTCTTATAAAAATAGGTGTACTCAGAATGCAAACATATTTTTTCCCAATAACCATATGAGAGGTTTAATGACAGCCAGAATGGAGAAACACACAAAATAGAAGCATGTCCATGATCTTTGAAGGTTTTGGAACAGTTGAGGCAGGCTCTTCATATGTTAGCACTGGTTAGAACTCCACTCTTGATACCCACACTGTCTGGCCACAATCAATAACACCACTTGCAAGTTGTGAATCTGTACCAACAGGCAGTGTGGCATCATCATCATCATCATCATCATCATCATCATCATCATCATCATCTTTATCATCATCATCATCATCATCATCATCATCATCATCATCATCAACATTATCGATGATTTGTTGAAATGTGATTTTAGTTGTTTTTGTTTGTATTACCCTTTATTTAAGATTTGAAATCTTGGTTCAGCATAAAAAACCTGTTGATATTCATGACCCCTCTGGTCGAAACCAGTTTTGCAATTTATTGCATTAAAATTGGTCCGCCCTGAATGCTTATAGAACTCACAAGAGAATTCATAACATAGAACCATTGTTCCGGAAAAGTGAACCATGGGCCAAAAAAATATTCCAAAGTTCTATAAAAGGGGAACTGATCACCAAATACAATCATTCTCCGTCATACATATTCACAAGGGGACATGGGAACAATGCAGATGACATATGTACACATACTTCATCAATGGATTTAAGTCCAAACATGCTGCTGTTCAAACATTCCTTTATTCCCTATTGTTCTTAATCATTGTGCTGGCTAATCATAATGTCACAGGAAACACCCATTATCAATCGTTGGCTTTGCGTGGGCTCATTACAATGGAAGCCAACAGTGAGCCAATGGTAGAACAATAGAGAACAAAAGAAGCCCACTGAGCCCACGGTTGTAAGGATGAAAGTAATTTTAGATACGGGGTAGCATTCCTACATTTCGTATGAACTGCGGAGGCAAATCATACGCGTAGTTTCAAATCATTTTGAACACATGTATACAGTCCATGAACTGGTTGGCTTTGCATGGGCTCATTACAATGGAAGCCAACAGTGAGCCAATGGTAGAACAATAGAGAACAAAAGAAGCCCACTGAGCCCACGGTTGTAAGGATGAAAGTAATTTTAGATACGGGGTAGCATTCCTACATTTCGTATGAACTGCGGAGGCAAATCATACGTCACTTAGGCATGCTAAAATGACAAAGTATTTTGGCGCGTAGTTTCAAATCATTTTGAACACATGTATACAGTCCATGAACTGGTTGGCTTTGTATGGGCTCATTACAATGGAAGCCAACAGTGAGCCAATGGTAGAACAATAGAGAACAAAACTAGCCCACTGAGCCCACGGTTGTAGGGATAAAAGTAATTTTAGATACGGGGTAGCATTCCTACATTTCGTATGAACTGCGGAGGCAAATCATACGTCACTTAGGCATGCTAAAATGGTAAAGTATTTTGGCGCGTAGTTTCAAATCATTTTGAACACATGTATACAGTCCATGAACTGGTTGGCTTTGCATGGGCTCATTACAATGGAAGCCAACAGTGAGCCAATGGTAGAACAATAGAGAACAAAAGAAGCCCACTGAGCGCACGGTTGTAGGGATAAAAGTAATTTTAGATACGGGGTAGCATTCCTACATTTCGTATGAACTGCGGAGGCAAATCATACGTCACTTAGGCATGCTAAAATGACAAAGTATTTTGGCGCGTAGTTTCAAATCATTTTGAACACATGTATACAGTCCATGAACTGGTTGGCTTTGCATGGGCTCATTACAATGGAAGCCAACAGTGAGCCAATGGTAGAACAATAGAGAACAAAAGAAGCCCACTGAGCGCACGGTTGTAGGGATAAAAGTAATTTTAGATACGGGGTAGCATTCCTACATTTCGTATGAACTGCGGAGGCAAATCATACGTCACTTAGGCATGCTAAAATGACAAAGTATTTTGGCGCGTAGTTTCAAATCATTTTGAACACATGTATACAGTCCATGAACTGGTTGGCTTTGCATGGGCTCATTACAATGGAAGCCAACAGTGAGCCAAGATAAGGCTCAAATCCTTACTGGTTGCCAGAGCATGCGGAAATCATCCAATTTCATGCTTGTCAGCCAATGAGATCACCGCTTTCTAGCCCCTGGAGACAAAATCGGTCGTTTGAGGAAAATTTTCTAGTACCCTCACTAAAACTGAAATGGATGCTAGAATACTTCAGTTATTCGCAATTTTTTTTTATAAATCAGTTGTGGGGATGTCCGTCCAGAGTTGTTTACTTGTTTAGGCACATAGCTTGTTTGGGGCCGGAGCTGCGTTCATTTTCCGGTCGAAGAATATTGACCTTCGTTGAAATATCTATAGAAATCGCTACAAATGAGATATACAGATAAGAATTTCAGCAATTATGCATACTGACCTCAGCAATAACCCAAACTACTTTACTGCTATCATTTCTCAAAATTTGAGGCAATTTCTAATGATTTATGGCAGAGATATCATTTGGGCCTAAGCTTGTCCTCGCTTAAAACTCATTTCATTGCACTTAAAAAGTAATGGCAAAATTATAGAGCTGAATAATGCACTTACCCATGACTCAGGCACCAGTTTGATTTCGTTTGCCTTTTTTACATTAGCAAATTTTTATAAGAAGCGACCAGTTGTGGGTGAATTGCAAAAACTTTCCTCGGTCCATATTGTTATCTGCACAGATTATCCGCTTCAAACAACAAACAGTGAACTTTGTATCATAAAAGTCTTGCATCACAAAACATTCCTATAGAACGATTCCATGCGCCTTAGCGAGGCACTCGTGAATTGTTTTCACGCATTTGGTTCAATCAGTCAATGCAAACAAACAAAAGTGCAAAACCGGGTATCTTTTTTAGCGAACCCAAAACAATGTTTTGTTCTTTTTATGTTTTGCATTGATTGAAATAAGAACGAAAAGAACGAAATGCGTGAATACAATTCACGAGTGCCTCGCTGAAGCGCATGGAATCGTTCAAAAGGAATGTTCTGTGATGCAAGACTTTTATGATACAATGTCAAAGTTCACTGTTTGTTGTTTGAAGCGGATAATCTGTGTAGAGAAAAATATGGACCGAGGAAAGTTTTTGCAATTCGCCCACAACTGGTTGTTTCTTACAAAAATTTCGCAAATTAAAGAAGGCAAACGAAGTCAAACTGGTGTCTGAGTCATGGGTAAGCGCATTATCTAGCTCAAGAACTTTGCCATTACTTTTTACGTGCAATGGAATGAGTTTTAAGCGAGGACAAGCTTAGGCCCAAATGATGTCTCTGCCATAAATCGTTAGAAATTGCCTCCAATTTTGAGATCTGATAGCAGTGAAAGAGTTTCGGTTATTGCTCAGGTCAGTATGCGTAATCGTTGAAATGCTTATCTGTATATCTCATTTGTAGCGATTTCTATAGATATTTCAACGAAGGTCAATATTCTTCGACCGGAAAATGAACGCAGCTCCGGCCCCAATCAAGCTATGTGCCTAAACATGTAAACAACACTGGACGGACATCCCCACAACTGATTTATCAAAAAAAATTGCGAATAACTGAAGTATTCTAGCATCCATTTCAGTTTTAGTGAGGGTACTAGAAAATTTACCTCAAACGACCGATTTTGTCTCCAGGGGCTAGAAAACGGTGATCTCATTGGCTGACAAGCATGAAATTGGATGATTTCCGCATGACGTGGCAACCAGTAAGGATTTGAGCCTTATCTTCAGTGAGCCAATGGTAGAACAATAGAGAACAAAAGAAGCCCACTGAGCCCACGGTTGTAGGGATAAAAGTAATTTTAGATACGGGGTAGCATTCCTACATTTCGTATGAACTGCGGAGGCAAATCATACGTCACTTAGGCATGCTAAAATGGTAAAGTATTTTGGCGCGTAGTTTCAAATCATTTTGAACACATGTATACAGTCCATGAACTGGTTGGCTTTGCATGGGCTCATTACAATGGAAGCCAACAGTGAGCCAATGGTAGAACAATAGAGAACAAAAGAAGCCCACTGAGCCCACGGTTGTAGGGATAAAAGTAATTTTAGATACGGGGTAGCATTCCTACATTTCGTATGAACTGCGGAGGCAAATCATACGTCACTTAGGCATGCTAAAATGACAAAGTATTTTGGCGCGTAGTTTCAAATCATTTTGAACACATGTATACAGTCCATGAACTGGTTGGCTTTGCATGGGCTCATTACAATGGAAGCCAACAGTGAGCCAATGGTAGAACAATAGAGAACAAAAGAGGCCCACTGAGCCCACGGTTGTAGGGATAAAAGTAATTTTAGTTACGTGGTAGCATTCCTACATTTCGTATTAACTGCGGAGGCAAATCATACGTCACTTAGGCATGCTAAAATGACAAAGTATTTTGGCGCGTAGTTTCAAATCATTTTGAACACATGTATACAGTCCATGAACTGGTTGGCTTTGCATGGGCTCATTACAACGGAAGCCAACAGTGAGCCAATGGTAGAACAATTGAGAACAAAAGAAGCCCACTGAGCCCACGGTTGTAGGGATAAAAGTAATTTTAGTTACGGGGTAGCATTCTTACATTTCGTATTAACTGCGGAGGCAAATCATACGTCACTTAGGCATGCTAAAATGCCAAAGTATTTTATAAGAGAATGTTTTCGATCGTGTGAATGGTCATGTCTGATTGGAAGCATTCCCATTCAATACCCACGGGAGATGAGATACTTTTGAAGTAGTATTTGTAGTATGCTCAAGGGAGTCTTTGTTTTTCAACAAGCTACTCTCGTGGGAAGGAATCAGATTCGTTCTCAAGTTCCAACATTCACGCTGTTCTAATATTCTGTACCCCTCGGGGCTGAATAATGTATAAAAGGAATGGGTTTGATCCATGAATGACCTAGTTGTGCCTAAATATCAGCGATGGCAGATGGCCGACAAGACTAAGAACTGGAAAGCCTTACAAGGCGCTGCAAAGATAAAGAGGCGATTGCACTTGAAAAAGGATAAGGATGGGGTGTGTCCTTGCCCAGTCAGCGAGTGTGATCATGAAGGATTCCGCAGCGAGAGAGGATGCAGAAAACATATTCAGACAATCCACCCTTGGTTCTATTACTTCGATAAATACCCAAGTGATGTGGTTTGTGAAAAAGGCAAAGACCAGGAAAACAGTCTGGTAAATGGCAACTCAAGTCAGTTTAGCAGTAATGGAGCTGTCTGTGAGGCTATTGCATTTTCTGAGCATTTCATACGCTGGATGTGTAGTTGCAGTGGTGGAGGACGCACCGAGGCGCATGCAAATCAGATATCATCACGTGCCCTAAAATTCCTACGTTATTGTCTGTCGGAGAATCCCACCGATAGACTTACAAGTGAAAAAATTGACTATTATCTAGGCTCAATGGAATTTCTTGCTAACTTCTTAGATCACATAACGAAAGATGAAAGTATCGGACACGCCGGACATGTCAGCTACATAAACGCTTTACTGGAAATGGTAGAATATTGGAAATTCAAAGGTATCGACAGCAATAGCCTCAATAATTTCAGTGTGGCAGTGGCGCTGCTAAAAAGAGCTCGTAAATGTGTTGCAAAGAAAATGAGAGTTCGCTGGAGTGAAGAGCTTGATATAGATACCTTGCGGAGAAAAGGGCACTGGGAGATGATGACGGAACTGCAACAAGTGATACCATTTCACATTGAACGGTACAAGAACCTATTGAAAGACTGCAAGGAGGGATCGATCAATATTACCCCGTCACAATTGACATTTGCAACGAGATTCATTGCAACGTATCTTTTCTTGAGGGTGAAAGGAACCCGGCCCATGACATATCAGTTCCTCACAGTATCCATGGTTACATCAGCTGCCGCAAATGGAGGTTTTGTAGATCAGAAGACGTTCAAAACAGCCGGGAAGTATACGTTTGACTCCCTTGTCATAGATGACATAAGCATGAAAATACTGAGCGACTACATTGAGTACGTCCGGCCACACCTAAATCCCCATTGCGACTTTCTTCTTGTAAACAGAAGCGGTGGGCAGTTCCTCAAATTAGACCAAGCTATGGGAATTCTCGTTCATGACGCTATTGGAAAGTATGTGCACCCAACACGCTACAGACAAATCATAGAAACAGAGAGCACTGATAATTTGGATGCAGAAGAACGAGACATCGTATCCCAGGACCAGAAACACACATCAAACGTTGCAAAGATCCATTACCGGAAAAAGCGCTCTCGCGACGTGGCTGAGAGAGGTAACGACTGCCTAAAGAAACTGCGTGGTGAGCAAGGAAGGAGCATGGATAAATCTTTGGAAACTTTGGCCACAAGCTACGAGACAGAGGGAAATTTGGACACAGAAGACATCCACACTGCACAGACCGCACTTTTGGACAAAGAGGCTGAGCAGAATGGTGTGGATGCACAAGGCATCTGCAGCAGCACGAGGTCGAGAAATCCTAAAATACCAAAGTCAGGTGCTAAATCAGCTACCGACTGCATGGTCTTGTTTAGTGCATTCGAGGATAATCAGTTACTAAAAGGAATCAAGAAGCATGGTCTTGGAAAATGGGTAAAGATTCTTTCAGATACAAGCTTGAATTTTGCGGAAGGACGTACAAGAAACGCCCTATTGCGAAGAGCAAGGACAACCCAGTTTCAGGACTTATATAAAAGAGATACTGGACGAAATCTTTTCTAATTATTTAAATAATTGCTGTTGACAATTGGAAATTTTAAAAGTTGAACATTGATGAATTGAAAGCAATTTCAAATTTGACTCTTGTTTATTTGTAATGCCCTGTTCCGATGTGATTTTGCAGGGAGAATTCTTTTGAAGTTCTAAAATTACTTTCATCCATAAAACCGTGGGCTCAGTGGGCTTCTTTTGTTCTCTATTGTTCTACCATTGGCTCACCATTGGCTTCAACTGGAATGAGCCCAACCAAAGCCAACGATTTCATGGACAGCATAGAAGTATTCAAAAATATTTCAAATTGCGTGCCAAAACACTTGGTCATTTTAGCATGCCTTTGACACCAGTGCCAAATGACGTAATGATCTGCCTCCGCAGTTGATTAATAGGAAGTGCAGGAAAATAACTTTCATCCATAAAACCGTGGGCTCAGTGGGCTTCTTTTGTTCTCTATTGTTCTACCATTGGCTCACCATTGGCTTCAACTGGAATGAGCCCAACCAAAGCCAACGGTTTCATGGACAGCATAGAAGTATTCAAACATATTTCAAATTGCGCGCCAAAACAATTGCTCATTTTAGCATGCCTTTGACACCAGCGCCAAATGACGTAATGATCTGCCTCCGCAGTTGATTAATAGGAAGTGCAGGAAAATAACTTTCATCCATAAAACCGTGGGCTCAGTGGGCTTCTTTTGTTCTCTATTGTTCTACCATTGGCTCACCATTGGCTTCAACTGGAATGAGCCCAACCAAAGCCAACGATTTCATGGACAGCATAGAAGTATTCAAAAATATTTCAAATTGCGCGCCAAAACACTTGGTCATTTTAGCATGCCTTTGACACCAGCGCCAAATGACGTAATGATCTGCCTCCGCAGTTGATTAATAGGAAGTGCAGGAAAATAACTTTCATCCATAAAACCGTGGGCTCAGTGGGCTTCTTTTGTTCTCTATTGTTCTACCATTGGCTCACCATTGGCTTCAACTGGAATGAGCCCAACCAAAGCCAACGGTTTCATGGACAGCATAGAAGTATTCAAATATATTTCAAATTGCGCGCCAAAACACTTGCTCATTTTAGCATGCCTTTGACACCAGCGCCAAATGACGTAATGATCTGCCTCCGCAGTTGATTAATAGGAAGTGCAGGAATGTTACCCCGCATTTAGAATAACTTTCATCCATAAAACCGTGGGCTCAGTGGGCTTCTTTTGTTCTCTATTGTTCTACCATTGGCTCACCATTGGCTTCAACTGGAATGAGCCCAACCCAAGCCAACCGTTTCATGGACAGCATAGAAGTGTTCAAAAATATTTCAAATTGCGCGCCAAAACACTTGGTCATTTGCCTTTGCCGTTAAATTATGTGACATGGAAGAGAATTCACACATCATGAACTGTAGACAGCTGTTTTTCTGAATTCTTTCAGAAATGCGAATACAATCATAACAATTATGGACGGAATACAATCATATGTATATTTAACGCAACAAATGTTTAATTTTGTTGTCACTCATCGGTGTTTACTCAAAAGAGTCAATTTTTGTTCTTTGTCTTCTTTGGCTGGGAGGTTTCTGCTATGTTTTCTAGCGAGCGTTTTGTTTCCCTTAATCTTCTTGCAGCAACAAACACCGGCTCACCTTGGCTGGCAGGGCTAC
Source organism: Aurelia coerulea (assembly GCA_039566865.1). NCBI lineage: Eukaryota > Metazoa > Cnidaria > Scyphozoa > Semaeostomeae > Ulmaridae > Aurelia > Aurelia coerulea. The sequence continues at coordinate 25,821,548 of CM076943.1, read as the reverse complement.
TCCTTACTAAACGTATACCTATTTTTTCCCGAAGATTCTGTATCACATCGATTATGTGGGGATATTTATCAAAGAACTCTTCACTGTTGATGTTGCCGAACTCACCCATAACGAGGCGCCAACTTTCTGCAATGTGTGATGGCATCTCTTCTCGTTCCAGTCTTGCTTTTGCTATACATTTGTGTGTATAGGTGAGGGGACGTTTTTCAAAGAAGGAATTTTCGAGCTGGCATTTTACTTGCCGGTAAAAACTGTAGCTGTTTAACTCTGCAGTTTGTTCTGGCTGTGCACATGGTATCTCATCATCAGATTCTTCTCCTTCGCTTAATGGTTGATACTGGCAGCTACTTACATACCTTGTTGCAACTTCCTCATTGGATGTCGTCGGTAAATCATTTGTTTGCTGCAACAAATTTGACTGTACTTGGTGGATTGCTGTATTGCTGTTGTCTGTGACAGACGTTTCTTGCAAATTGTCAAGCAGACCAAGGAGACGATCCTCCTCTTCCAGCTCAGTTGATGCCTGATTTGAAATTTCCACTGCGTCTGCTTGCAGGTCCGGATGAATGAAGCATACCGGAGCGATGTAATTCGGCTCTTCAGCAGCAATGATTCTTACACCTGATGACACATCTGCTTCTTGTAGGTCTTCTAGTGTCTTTATATCGAGGAGATCTTTACCTCCACCGTTTGCAAAGTCGGGATCTTCACTCTCTTTTTGAATTTGTTCCTCGTACCACAGCTCTTCCGGTTCTATGAAGTCCCGATACTTTGTAATCTCACTGGCCATCCAGCGAATGCACGCCATGGAGTTTTTGCGCATCCATTTGTCTGCCCCGACTACAGTAGATGGCAAGGACTCTGTTTCGAAACAAGTGATACGTCTTCGAACGTTCTCCTCCTCGATTCCGAAATGTGGTACGCAATTTGTTGTTATGTAGAAGGGACTGGAGTTGTCGACAATTGACGGAGATTGGTGTTTTATTGACTTCACCATCATTCCGCCTTGCAGCACAGTTTTTGCCATGTCAGAATTTAGGGTATTTTCTGACCATTCATCCATGAAGACTAGCTCCGTGTTCTCGTCAATCATAGACGCAGCAAATTGCTTCTCACTGGTGATTGCTGCTACCCTTTTTGAAGGGATGACTCCCAACAAAACATTCAGCCAGCTGGTTTTGCCAGAATCTTTTGGTCCAAAGACCACCAGCTTCCTGATTTTATGGGGCATCTTGTGTGCCATTAGGCACTGGTAAAATTTGTTGAGAAACATGGCACGTTCCTGATCCTCCTCAAATGAATTCATGATTCCCTCCTTGAAATACTTTGCATCACTTTCCAATTTGCTATCGAAATCTATGAACATGCGTGGAGAAATGGTGCCTTTCTGCTCCGGCCCCAATGGACATTCGATGAATTTACGCTTGCGAATGTCAAAGAACATACCATCCTTAACCTCAATCAAATTGAAATCAATTGTCATCTGCTTGAAGATCTCGCATGCATCTGTTGACATCATCTTTATCAGATTTCCCACGTGCTTTCCAATACCTTCCCTCATGACTTTACTTGCAAGCATCTTGTTTAGGTATTTCTCCACTGTCATCATCTCAACATAGGTAAATCTGGCTGCTTTCGGCATGCCATATACGCTGCCTTTGTACAGGATATGCTGGACTTTCTGCATGGCACGGTTTAGCCTTTCAATCGTCATAAATAGGTCAGAACTTGGCTGGGCGACCATAGGCGCTGTTGCATTCTCTTTTACAAGTTCTACCAACCGAAATTGAAGACCATCTTTGTCCAACTGGAGAGCTGCTCGCCTCACGTCTTCTAATACATTTGGATTGACAACAACTATCCGCACATGTGTTTGATACTTCTTTGCCATTTGGGTTGGTGTCTCACCATTCTCAAATGCCCGTTCCACTTTATCTCTTGTCCAATGAGTTGCAATGGAGGCTATTTTCTTAGTATAGCAGAAGCGTGCTGAATCAGATGCCAGTTGTTGCACAGCAAAGTTCTTGTGATCTTTCACAACCACGGAAAGTTCTTTTGCCAATCTTGCTGTGGCCTTTTCTTCCTCTGCAAATGACACATGTGTGTTGATGCTTTTAACATTTGCTTCGGTGTCTTCGTTGTGAAGCAATCGTACTATCGACTCAACGCTGCAGTCTTCTAAGGGACTGTAGGCCACAAAGTATGCCACTCCAGGGTTAAAAAATGAGGTAACTATCAGCGGTTTCTCTTCTTCATCTTCAGCTTCTGACTTGTCAGACAGCATTTCTTTGTCGCTGTTCTCTGTAGCTTCAATCGACTGCCCAGCTTGTGTTAGCTCTTCTTTTTCGGTCACTTCCGGATTTTGTTCGCCCTGTCTTGATTCTCTAGCATTGGTGTTCGTGCCAGTTAGTGCAGATATAAAGAAATGGATCCCTTTTTTGTGCCAGTGCATCATCCATGGACATGCGCTTGGATACGATGAGGTCTTTCGCAAGGTTTCTATCATCTGCCCGCCATATCGCACGGCAACTCATAGCAGCAGTGTTGTTCATCACCTATTTTTATAAAAAGATGAAAGGAAAAGGCTTTGAAAAAGAAATCCAGTCCAGGAGCTACAGCTAAATTGGCCACAGCAAATCGTCAGACTAAAGACTAAAAAAATAGCAAAAGCGAAAATAAGCTTTTTGTAGTACTCACCAGAGGCAAAATGTTCACTCTGAGTGAATTGCGTATCCTCTTCGATGACAGCAGCTTTGCCGGTAATCGATTTAGCAAGGAAAGCTCGCCTGGATTTCGTAGCATGTTGACTTTATTGAGAAACCGATCAACTGAGAAGCCAAACATGTTTGGCTTCCCTTCAAAGCTATGATGATTCCCAAAGGAAAGAGGAACAATGGAACATGGTTCCTACCATCACTAACGAAATTGGCTTCTCCTCCAAGAATGATCTTGGGAAATAAAATTGTGTGTTATTGTGAACAAATGATCAAGGGAACACGAATTTGAGATAATGATATTTGGGACTACCGGAATGCAGGAACATGTGTTGTTGTGAACTAATGATCAAGGGAACACGAAGTTGAGATAATGATATTTGGGACTACCGGAATTCAGGAACATGTGTTATTGTGAACTAATGATCAATGGAACACGAAATTGACATCAGACGGCTTCTCCTTCAAGAATGAACTTGGGAACAGAAAATCGTGTGTTATTGTGAACAAATGATCAAGGGAATATGAATTTGAGACAATGCTCATCATCATCATCATCATCATCATCATCATCATCATCATCATCATCATCATCATCATCATCATCATCATCATCATCATCATCATCATCATCATCATCATCATCATCATCATCATCATCATCATCATCATCATCATCATCATCATCATCATCATCATCATCATCATCATCATCATCATCATCATCATCATCATCATCATCATCATCATCATCATTTAGCTATTTCATAAAATAGGCTAAATAAAAACAAATAGCTAGAAATTACAGCTCATCAAGGTCTGCACTTATTTACATAATTTACAAATCTAATCTAAAAATATTACAACAGAAGATATTCCATCAAAGACATCAGTAACAGTCAATTCTGATGTTAGTCCTGCCCCGTAATGTACCGGGTGAGTCAGAAAAAAGGATTCCTGCTTGGAAGGCCACTGCTCCATGAATATCAAAGCAATAATGTCGTGTTTCATTGACAATATTTTCAATTAGGTTCAGTAAATTACCCGGCCTTAATCGGCCATTCGTTCCCGTGGATATGGGTGATTTTCTGCAGAAAGCCCCTTCAAAAACCTGCAAAAACGATAAACGAATGAAAAAAATGAGCGCATTTTCCTTCCTAAAACTGATGACACTCATAAATTCATGCATTTTGTCATAAATTCATGCATTTTGTCTTCTTGGGAGAATGGAGTCCCCCTGAATAGGTAATCGATACCAGGGGGGGGGGGACTTGTTCATCCTCCCAAGAGCATAGCGCGTGCTAAAGCGTTCACAAGTCATTGCTGTAAGGCATTGTAAGGCAGAAGTTAGGGAAATCTGTTCATGATTTTGGGTAGACTAGCTACACTAGTCCCTCGATTTCGCTGTTGTTGTTGTTGCTGATGGCCAGCTCAATGAGGGACTAGTTGCCAGAGAGTGTCTCAAATCGGAATTTTCAGAACGAAAAACCGGCTTGTAATCTGATTGGAGCATTTCGGCTAAAACAATAGTAAATTTTTTGTAGCCAATCAACTTTTCCTCTCTTTACTTATTTTTACTGGAAAACCTCCCTTTGAAGTAGAGGCCTGTTTGGTCTGAGTTTTTCAAGAAGAAGCAATGGCGACCGGCGCTGTCGTCGCAGCTTTTTTTTTTTTTTCTATTCATAATAAATTAAAACTAAACTAATTACATTACTACTGTACCGATCTTGGTGTAAGAAGACACAAGGTCATCTGGCCTACACCAAGAACGGTACTTACAATTTGCAAATAACTTCAAGATATAAAAAAATAATAATAATACAGCAATACGAGGGAAAAAACAAAACAAGAAAACAACACACCAATAAGGAGACTGGCAGTTCCACACCAAACCATGCTATGGGTCTAACCTTTTATATTGTAGACTTCTATCATCCCTGTACCATCACATAGCTACTGGACGGTACAATGACGAGGGAAGTCAAGCACTATGGGAAAATTTGAATGGTTTGGTGCTGAACTGTCTGGAAGAAAGGAGGGAGAGCTGCTAGATCATTGCGTTATTTCAAATTGATTTCATATTGATCCACGGATACCAACGTGCCCCCCAAGGGAAAGGACGAAAAAAACCTCACCCCCTCGCCCAGGCAGCACTCCAGCACCCACGATCAATTCAACCTGATTGTTTTTTCAATGTATTCAATTGTTGCTTCAATAATTATCCTGTTGTCAATAATATTCATATTAGAACTGCCGTAAAGAAGCAAGTTGCACAAGGTTTTTGAATCCAGGTTTGCGATATCAATACCCGACACTTCTGTGACAGTGCCAAAGAGATCCATTCCATTCGCAGTTGATTAAAGCGGGAGCAGTGCAGGAGATAATGCTCGTTGTCTTCGTTAGCTGTACCACAATTACATATAGGCGTAAGACACTCAAAACTATGATGAAATTTGTAATCACGTCGCAGCTTGATCGACCAGAAGCAAATGAAGCGGAAGGAATTTAGCCAGCCATTTGGCATGATAAAGTGGGCACTGGGAAGAGATATTTGTTTGTGCTCTAACAGGACATGGCAAAATGTAATGCTGTTGCAATACTTGAGAGGCATTTTCAAGACAGCAGTGAGTGAGTGTCATTTGTCAGTACAAAACTGCAGTGTAGTGTAGGTGTAGGCCTACTCTAAGTTCAGGTTAGTAGTGATTTTTTCGTTTACATTTGGCTCGTGTATTTCAATTTCTAATATTATCTAACTGCAAGCATGTTACTTCGCAATGTTTGGCTGTTGTACTTTATCACCTTAACAGTTGTTTTGGTTTGAATGCACTTGATTTGCCAAATGAAACAATCTTTAGATATTTTAGTAGAAAATTTTTATGGTTTTTTGTGAACATGACCAAAAGTCCCCAGGTACTTTTACTATGGAAGTTCCTTATGTGATCCAACGCCCCCCCCCCCCCCTCCCCGTGTTTGGATCACATAGGAAAAGGAAAGGGTGATATAATTTTTTGCTTGTGATTTAACAAGTACTTGTTACTTCATCACATTGATGTTGATATCTATAATCCATAGGGGTTTGTTTAAAGCAACATATCTGCTTCATTATTATCAGGCCTTGTATTAGGATGCATTTAGATGGCAATTTTCTTGGAGAGAGATTGTCTATCTGATGCAGCAAATCACTTGGAGCAAATATAAAGAACAGTTCCCTTGAGAATTCCTTGTACTTCAGATACCACTTAACTGATTGTTAATGATAATGTGTAATGATGATGTAATGTCTAATCTTGTCAAATCTTTGATTCCTTTATCTTTGGTCACTCTGAACTCCTCTAAAATTTCAAATTTATGTTCACTGCCCATGCTCAATTTTGTCAGAGTCATAAACTGTCTAAAATTCTTTCAAATTCACATGAATAAAACTTGGTATCAATGTGTTGTTTTCTTGAGTCATTTTGATGATTACTGATCACAGCAGCAACAACAACAACCAAATATTAATTCCGTGGTCCGCGTTTTACGCATGTAGCGCTTAGGAAAACGAGGCTATCAAGTTAGTCCGATTTCAGACACTGTTTGGCAACAAGTCTCTGTATTAGCGACAAATCAGTTCTAAGGAGCATACAGAGATTGTGTAGCCAGTCTAGATTTTGGGCACGTTTTGAAGGTTTTTTGAAGAGGCTTTCTGGAGAAAATCCCTCATAATTTCAGAATGGAGTAGCCGATTTCAGTCAGGTAAATTTTATAGTAGATTTGAACATTTCTACCATAAAACTATATATTTGCCGATATCATTATCTTGATATCCAGGGAGCCGTGACCTTTCAAACGGGGATTCTTTTTTCTGACTCACCCGGTATTTTTCTTCACTATTTAGCCCCAGAAAAGGTATTGTTGTGAAGAAAAGCAAGGTGTCAACTCCCATGCCTTCTAAGCCAGGAAACGTTGTCTTCTCTCCACAAGGCATTTCACCTTTACAGCATCAAACTGCCATCTCTTCCCATGCTGATCACAACAAAGCAGTATCAAATAACAGAGCAAGTATAAGTGTTAAAGTCAAGGCTCCCACTGAGTGTATAATTCCTCACTGCCAAAGTACAACAAGGCTAAAATCATTACTTAGGAAAAAGCTCATTAGTGGAGGGAGTAATGCTATTGATTGAAACAGAACTTTAATAATCATCATCATGAACTACCTAATGTACAGGCATGGCAGACTAAATTTAAGTACTATTCTTCAGATTACCTACTTCAGATTAGTAGCCAAAGATGATCCCTCAAATTTCTCAATCTGTCTTCAGCATTGGAAATAAGTGGTACCATTATGATTACAATCTATAAAAATCATTTGAGTCAAAACATTCAGGAAGAAAATAGATTCTAAGGTCTGATGAATTCAGCATCACAACACAAAACTTCATCACAAAATGTACTGCTCAATATTAAATGGCTCAATCTCTTTGAGAAATCTGATTTATTAGCAAGACTTCTAAACTAATTCCTCTCTTCAAAATTTGAGTAGAACTTACTCATTTCCTCTGAAGTAGTGAAACATCATCTTGGTAATGATCTTAGACTTCTATTGCAGAATTATTTTATTGACAAGAATTTAACCCTATCCAGACTAGGCTTTTTGAAACTTTGGGGAGACTAGGGGGGGGCACAAAGTGCCACCCCTGGTTTTTCATAGAATCATAAGTGCTAGAGACTTGAAACTTGGCACAAGTAACAAACATGATAAGGCAAACAAGATGATGTGATTTGTTTTTGTTTATGTCACGTGATTAAGTGCTGACGTCAGCAAATATTGCTAATTTGGGTGTAAAACCACATGTACTTTGTCACGTTGTATCTCCAAATTGATAAAACATATCGATGTGATATTTGAAACATAGAGGGATTATATCTTTGTAATTCTTATTTTGAAATTGTTGCTTTGTAACGCTAATATTTTTGCTGATGTCAGCATTTATTTATTTTATACGAAAAAAAGAGCGATTTTTGTCCAAAATTTATTATAAATTACTTTTAAAAATAGCAAAAAATGCTAAATATACATAAAAATACCTGCTGCATCATATTATGTCACTCATTTTTCTAAAAATGAACCATAACATGGTTTTTCGTCAGTACGCATGCGCAATAACCAATTGTTGACGACGTCATCAAAAATCAATAAACTATATATCAAATGAAAGCTTATTTCAAGACGAGCTCAAAAATGTTTGTCTCATTGTCATAGAGCCAGTGGTTCCAAAGCTATGACTTAAACGGTAATTTTTTTGCGGAGCACTCAATTTAAAGTCATGTGTTGACCCCCGGAATCAGTGTCAAAATTTTTGAAATAGACATGAAAAGATGTCTCATAGATAGAAACTAAAAGTCACAAAAAAGCTAGACTATTGAAGAGATACTCGATGAGCTGTATGAAAAAGTTTACTAGGGGGGGCACTTTGTGCCCCCCCTAGTCTGGATAGGGTTAAATGGAAAATGTCCTTCTAAGACATTACAAATCATTAATTCATACTGTTTGGAAACAGCAAACATCATTGAACATCATTCTGAATTTGATAAAATTTCAGTCCAAGAAACACTTTCCAAGAGTTGACTGCAGCAATGGCAGATGAAAGTGATTTAAGAAAATTGATCAGAAATTTTTGAGAAACCTAATATCAGCAAATTTTGCATGGTACTTTGCTTCAAAATTTCTTTGTGGCCTGGGGCTTTGTAGAGCATCAAACAGCATATGCTAATAGCAGGCTTCCAGAATGTGACAACATCATTGCAACAAAAATTGTTCTAAGTGTTGTTGACAACCCCAAAGACCATCAAATGGGCTTTTTTCAGCAATAATAGACCATTTCGCAATTTGGAGAAAGAGACTGAGGAGAGCGCGACCCATTCTGACAGCCTTGGCAACAGGGAAATCTAAGGAATCCCTAGACTTATTACAGTTCGTCCCTAGTTTTCGCTCGCTATTGAGTAGAATTACTAATTGAATTGAATGGAATCACTCGCTCAAACAGGGACTGCATAATCAAACTATCTCAAAATCAGGACAAAAACTCGTTTTCACGTCAAGTCCTTGACGTTACAATCAGATTGCAGCATTCGGGGCTGCTCGGCTGTGATTGGCTCATTTAAATTTCCCGCGTAAATTTTTGAGTTTTCGGTAAAATTTTAGGTAGTTTTCGGAATTGTCGGTGCCCACAGAGTTAGTTGCCCAGTCAAGAGGACAGCGCTTCACGTTGCTTTTTGCCAAAATGGAGGTTGTTAGCATCGCAGCTACGGACAGAATAAAGATTATCTCCAAAGGCACTGTACGAAAGATTTTTGAAGGGAAAGGATGCATTTGTTTGTTTGCCAACTTGCTGTGGGAAGACTTACTGTTTGGCGAATTTAAATCGTGAAGCACAGAATTCCTTTTTGGCCTGAGCAAAACAAAAAAGGAGCTTGAGGTAAGCACTTCGACCCGGCAAAAAGTTTAGAAAAAACTCACACATTTGATGTGGAAAAGATACCCGAAATTTCTTGAAACTGTCCCAACAGCGAGGGTACCAGACATGCCTCTTTTCGTAAACATAAGCTTTAAAGATGGCGACTCATAATGAGCCACAAGAACTACACTACAAATAATATAGACTTAGGCCTAAACTAGATGATAAGGTTATATATCGGGCCTAAGGACTGATAAATTGTAAATTTTCGCCACCATATTTGGTGGCCTAACCGACGACCAGAGACTATTGGACACTATTGCTAGGGCTTTTGGCCAGAACGACCCGAGAGAAGGGACTACGGGAATTATTGGGTGTACTAGAAACCTAATATGTAAGGGAGGGTGGGAGGAAGAAACTTTGATGACTGTCTTGAGCCATATACGAGAACAACTGACGGGATAGCGGAAACAGTTTGACGTATGAGTGAGATTCCTTTATCAAACCAGGGGACTGGGATCTACCCTGAGATTCGGGCTTGGGGCGTTAATCTCACATTTACTCCGTAAACGGCAGATTAACTCCCCTATCGCCCTGAGACCATTTCGGAACCCCCTTTACACCGAACCTGAAGATGGGACTAAGAAAAGAGACACAGTTTGGCAGCTTTTGGGGTCGCATCTGGCATTCGATGTGTAAACAATTAAGAAACTTTAAGATCCCCTAGGTCAGCATAGGAGGTACATTTTGTCCTGCCATGAAGTACCTGAGGTATCAGTTGCCCCAGCTGATTGTGTTATTTTTCTTTTTCTTTTTCCTTTGATTTTTTTCTTTGCATCTTTCTTGGTTCCCCGTAGTGGGTACTTGTGAGGCCAGCTGCAGGGATTTTTCCTGCCCTCAGGTCCTCTGTCCCAACAGCGAGGGTACCAGACATGCCCCTTTTCGTAAACATAAGCTTTAAAGATGGCGACTCATAATGAGCCACAAGAACTACACTACAAATAATATAGACTTAGGCCTAAACTAGATGATAAGGTTATATATCGGGCCTAAGGACTGATAAATTGTAAATTTTCGCCACCATATTTGGTGGCCTAACCGCCAAGATACGCCAAGATACGCCCCAAAGCTCAACGGAACCTGGTGCTGGTGGGGGGGGGGGGGGGGGTCCTAATGTAGGTCGAGCTCAAGTTATTGTTATAAAAACAAAACAAGTTAACTTATCAAAACAAAACAAACATCCTGGACGCGACTTGGTCAGCTCTAAAGTTTCCAAGTCTCGTTTGAAACTTCTATTAGATCCTAACTGGCCACAGGCTTCAGTTTGAAGAATGTGCTGAAGAAATTGTCTTATTTTGTCTTGCAATCAGCTATGACATTGACGACTCCCGGTATATGCTTGTGATTTTGAATCTGTGATTGTCAGGAATGGAGAGTGATCTTCGCAGGACGGCCATGATTTTTTGATGATTTTCAAGATTGGGCTGACCAAATGTCCAAGCTGAGGTTACCGCTGAGAGGGGGTACAAGATTGTTCTTCGCACAAGCCGAACCGACGAATGTGCGACCAAAACGCGTTTTGGTTATTACACGTTGCTCTTTGCTGTAGCTACAAGTTATTATTTTGTTTTTCTTCAGGGTTGTTGAGTAAGTCGTTTTCTCTTGCAGAATGTATAACAGCTTTTCACTAGTTAGGAGTCCATTTTGGTTGTTGCTCCTTGAGTTGCATTTATCGTTTCACAGGTTACGTGTGTTTGTTGCGGTTTTAGGTTTGAACGTTTGCCCTATAATCTATTTAAATTCGTTTTTCCACAAGCAACACGGACTCAGACAAGGAAATTTCCTTCCAGTGGATCGATTTCAGTTCGTTCACATACAGGTGCACACACCCATTGATTGTTGTTGTGGGAACCAAAGCCGACATCCCTTGAAACAGCAGTGAAAATGAGCAGTTGGTGGGATAGTTAAAGGCTCAACGATCTGATAACTTTCCCTCCAGGTATGAAAGTATTCTGCCTATCGGGAATGTCTTTGCTCGCTTTAGATGTTAACGAAACTCTGTGGTTTAATCGCAATTCTTTGCTGACTGTCCTGTTTCAATCTTGGGAGGAACTTATGAATTCAACGCTTCAGACCCTATAGACCCAGACTAGTTCAGTAGGAGTAGGTCAGTTCAGTAGGTCAGTTTTCTGGTGCTTTCAAAAATTATATATACATATATATATATATTTTTTTTCGAGGAATAAGATATGATGGGTGTTATTCAGCCTACGATTTGTAAGGAGATAGTGTAATGCAACCACACAGGGTGATCTTTCAAGGATTTCTTATTTGCATTACACAACGAGACTGGAGGGGAGACAGGGATGGGCGTAGACCCATGGTACAGACCATGACCTTGCAGTTGTGTTTCATAACCATAGGGGTGTATGTATCCGGATGACGGTGTAAAACGCTCAATAAGAACCTCGCGGAAGGCGCAGAAGAACAACGGCGGGTCCCTGACCAACAACACAATTAAATAACAAAATTAAATGGTAATAAAATCGAAACATTTAGGTAATAAATAGGAATATCGAATGATAATATGATAATTATAACTAAGTGAATAATAAATAAATGTATTCAACTATTTTGTATTTGCTGGAGAGGTATGAAACCATATTATGTATCGCCGGATGTGCTCTTACGTAAATCATAGTCATGGTTTAATTTAGCCGTGAGTGAAGCTAGACGCAAATGAAAACCGAAAATTCCAGGTTTTGAAATACACGGAAACTGCAGAGAGAGAGCGCATCTAAACCCTTTGGTGAAGACACGGTCACCATGGGAGTAAATTTAATGATGTGTTTTCTAATAATGTGGCACCACTCCGCATGGACGAAGACGGACAATTATCTGCAATATTTGAAAAGATTCCGGGCCTCAATGACCCTCATAAAAACACAGATAAACACGAATCTGGTGATTGATAAAGAACTTGAAGGTGTTGTGGCGCAGTGGTGTAATCCTCTGACTTTGCAGCCAGAACAGTCAGGCGGAGTGGGTTCGATACCCGGTAGGACCCCATCACTTGAGCGTCATGACAGGGGTCGCGGACTCGATTAGGTCTGCTCTATTTCTGCGATCCCAGCGCTTGGCGCTGAAAAACGCAACTTCACCTTCACCTTCAAAGAACAGGCGACTAAATATTGACGCAATAATGGGGTAGGCGTTTTTTACCTGAAAAATAAGAGGGGTGTTACTGGCGATAGAGAGAGGGGGCTTGCTGGTGAATTAGTTGCCTTGAAAAAAAATGGTGCCCTGGGAGGGATAGTGTTCCCGTCTTGTAGCTTTGATTTACGCTGTATGCCACAAAGTGATCAGACACATGACATTTGAGTTGCAGGCCTACTCGTGAGGCCTAAGCTATTGGGACCCTCACAGTGCTGACATGTATGTCACGCCTAAATTTGTTGATGTGGCTTAGCCAAGCAAGGGTATTCTAGGTGTGCAAAAAATCGAGGAGCCAAGAAGGGGGGGGCCGAGAAAGGGTTAAAGAATGCACCAAACAAGAACTCATATCTATGTCTCCTTGCTCGCCATATGAAAAATGTTCAGGCTTTTATACATGGTTTTTTTTTTGGCTGATGAATACAGAGAGGTGATCAATTCGATATAAATCTTTTAGGCGTAACGTCGGGAAAGTGCTATAATGAGCAACGAGGCAATGGGCGACGAGGCAACTGAAATAAAGAAGGAATGTTACCTTGGTTAAAGGACAAATGGAACTGCAGTGGCTGTTGTGGCTTACATGGCTGTTTCAGGCTCTGTGTGAGGGGGGTGGCAACTGGATCTGCTTGGGGCGGGGATGCTTGGGTTCACGTGTTCCTTCGCTTTGGAGAGAAAACTTCTGTCATCCGATTTTGCACGACTTCTAGGCTCAATTTGACTGGCGAATTCCCTTTGTTTAACGGCTGCAGTAAAGGTAGGTGGGCATCAAGAATGTTGTTGCCAACTCGGGCGATTGTCCAGCTTTTCTGCTTGTGGTTCAGTTTCAGAATTTATTGATTCATTATCGACAGCAAGCATATCAAATGGGCTATAAATGCACCATTCCGATGTTTACTCTTTCGTTTGCTCATTGTCATACACATTGATTGGCTGGCTTGTTGATTTGCCAAGTAATTCTGATCTTGATAGATCCTTCTAGTGTCTGTGCACGAATTGAACGGGCAAATCTTTTATCTGTGCGATGGTTCGGTTAAACAGTAGTCGACATCTCGTTACTAGAAGCCAGTATACAGCAAAATCTTCAGTACCACAAGAAACTTTGATGACTGTCTTGAGCCATATACGAGAACAACTGACGGGATAGCGGAAACAGTTTGACGTATGAGTGAGATTCCTTTATCAAACCAGGGGACTGGGATCTACCCTGAGATTCGGGCTTGGGGCGTTAATCTCACATTAACAGCAGAAATATCAGTGATTGAAACTATTAAAAAATGGCTCGTGCATGTTTTTTTGCGTAAAACACCTCACAATAGGTTGCAGAAGGCTTCAGCAAAAAGTTTCTGAAATATACCTTGGGTTCCTTTGGCAATCAAAACAATCATGATTGTATTGTATAAGATTTTATCATTGTTTCATTTGAAAGAAATTAGATCCCGCTGACTGAATTTGAAAGAAATCTTGAATGTTTTGATTGTCAAAGGAACGCAAGAATAGTTTGTTGAAAAGCAAGTAAATTTTATTTTGGGAAGAAATATTGATAACATCATCAAAAGTGCATCCATTACCAACTCAAAAAGAAATGAGGGGTATACTTCGGGGTTTGCGGTATTGCGGTATCGGGGGTAAATTTTGTGCGGTATTGCGGTAATGACGGAAAAAACTTGCGGTATTGCGGTATCGAGCTTTCACAGCGCGGTATGCGGTATTGTACGAAAATTAACATCCAAACTTCATGCAGTACCATTTTCCTGTTGAAGAAGAAAGCATCTTCGAGACGAACTGATAGAGGAAAGAAAAACGAAGAAGAGGGTGGTCCCTTATCCCTCTCTCCTTGTGCCTGCTCCACCTGCTCAACCTTGAAAAGGTGCCTGCGGAGAAGAGCACGCAACATTCTTATCTGAAGAAAAAGAATCAAAATATTTGCACGACTCAAAACTTTAGATGTAGGAAATCACCCATATTTTCAAATCAGGCAATCCGACAATGTTGGACAACTATACGCCTATCACGGTAATTCCTGCTCTATCAAAAGTTATAATAATAATAATAATAATAATATAAGTAATTAAGGGAGTGGAAGGTCGTGAGACCTATAAAGCCCTGCTACGTTCTGTCACACGACTAAATCGTGTACGAGAATCTGTCTATGTGTTTTAGTCGATCATATGCTCGTTCAAATTGTTGCACTGTCGAACAGTTGATAACTTCGGTTGATAAATTATTCCAGTCATTAATGATCCGTTGCGTGAAAAATTGTTTACGAACGTTTAAGTTACACCTCTTCTTGAATAACTTTAGTTTATGTCCTCTTGTATTGCTTTGTTTCAATTCGAAGAGCAAGGACGGATCAATGCCCATAAAGCCCGTTAATAGTTTAAAGGTCAGAATCATGTCTCCGCGCTTTCTTCTGTATTCGAGTGATGGCAGGTCTAATGCTGTTAATCGATCACCGTATGACTTGTCCTTAATCGTCTTTACTAGTTTCGTAGCTCTGCGCTGTACACTTTCAAGCCTTTTGACGTGCTTGATTAGGTAAGGGCTCCATATAGCTCCAGCAGACTCCAGTAAACTAAACTCTTGTATAAAATTAAAAAGACTTCTTTATTAATGAATTTGATTGTTCGTTTTATTGACGCGAGGACTCCATTTGCTTTCTTTACGCATTCGGCAACTTGTTTTTCAAACGTAAGTTTACTATCTACAAAAACACCAAGGTCTTTTACATCTGCTGATATTGAGATGTCCGTTTCACATTTGTTCTTTTCGTCCTGAACATGATATCTCGGCGATGTGTCGAGCTGATTGCCAAGATAGAGTACATGGCATTTGTCTGTATTAAGTGGAAGTTGCCACTGTTTCGACCATTTTCCAACGTTTGTAATATCAGACTGGATTTGGACTTTATTTCCAGCGCTTGATGAATAGAGTTTCAAATCATCAGCAAACATTTTCACTTTGCATTCATCTAAGATGTCAGGTAAATCATTTATGTACAGTACAAAAAGTAATGGTCCTAGCACACTTCCCTGTGGTATACCGCTTAATACGTTACTCCAATTCGATTTGTAACCGTTTAGAACGACGCGTTGTTTCCGATCACTTAGACAAAATGATATCCAGGCAAGGATCTTTCCGTCAATTCCGTAACATTTCAGTTTGAGTAATAATTTTTTAATGTGGTACCGAGTCGAATGCTTTCGCAAAATCAAAGTAGATAACGTCAACGCATTTTCCTTGATCTAACAATGAAGTTACTTCTTCAAAAAATTCGAGCAGTTGCAATACGCAGGATCTTTTACAACGGAATCCGAATTGATCAGGTGAAAAAAGGTTATGTTCATCTAAATGATTTACGATACCGTTTTTTATTATTCTTTCCATCACTCTACATATAATCGAGGTAAGGCTAATCGGTCTATAATTTTCTCTAGCATGTTGTTACCTTTCTTGAATATAGGGGAGACATTGGCTAATTTCCACGTGTTGGGAAGAGCCCCTGTGTCAAGGCTACTTTTGAAAATTAATTGCAATGGATGGGCGATGACATCCGCAGTTTCTTTTAGTACTCTAGGATGTATGTTATCTGGTCCAGGAGATTTCGATGTATTCAGAGATTTAATTATCTCGAGAATCGCTTCTTCGCTAATTTCAACATTGTCTAAGACAGGGCAAAGATCGGAATTCGTTACGTTTGGCAGGCTTGATAAATCTTCTTTTGTGAATACTGAAGTAAAGAACTCATTTAAGATATCGACTTTCTGTTGTTCCGAGGATGTGTAAGAATTATCATCAGTTTTCAAATCAGGTACTTTTGACTTTGTTTTTAATTTAGAATTTGCATACTTCCAATATTTTTTGCTGTTCGATTTTATCGTAGTAGCGATGTTTTTCTCAAACTCCTTTATCTTTTTGCGAACTTTTGACTTTATATCGTTTGAATGTCTTTTAAACCTGTCGCAATCTTTTCCTGTTTTTGTTACAATCCATCTTTTGTAGGCATTATGTTTCTTTTTCAACGATTTGAGAATGGATTTGTTCATCCAAGCTGGCTGTTTCTTATCTTGGTCCTTTGGAATGCTACTGTACTTTTGGATGAATTTGTCCATTAAAAAGTTGAGATTTGATTCTAGGTATGACATCATAGAGTCTGGAGTCATACCCACGAGTTCTTGGTCCCAATTAATTCTCTTTAATTCATCGTTCAAAGACTTGTAATCACCTCGATCATACGCGTGTCTATTCGAATCTGATGCTGGATTATGTTGTCTAACCACCTCAATTGTATATACCATCTCAACGGAGAGGTGATCACTTGATCCCAAGGGTTCCTTGTATTCTAATTTTTGAACAGAATTAGAATCATTAGTAAATATCAAATCAAGGCAGTTTGATCTTTGGCCTTGTCGATGTCTTGCTTCCATGTCAATGTGCTGTGAAAGTAGGCAATCATCGGTTGCCTCGAGGAATGCATAAGCTGGATGAGTTACATCTGTATTGGTTAGATGGTTTCCCCAGTCAATTTCTGGGTAGTTGAAGTCACCGAAAATTAATACACTGCCATAAGACTTATTAGTAGTCACCGTTTTCATTAGATCGATTAGGGATATGTGATTATCGAGTGAGGGGCTTATCTAGAAGATCATTTATAATCAACTGTCCCAGTACCTTGAATCGAATAGCCTATTGTGCCTACATCAGTTTGTGTTTAGATAAGGGAGATCTACGCAACATGCAGTTACCTCACTGCAGGCCCGATACCAGCCTTAATTCTTAGGGGGGCAAAGAACCAAAATTTTCCGATGCTATAAATTCAACAACAACAACAGCAACAACCCCAATTTTGGGAAGATCCGTTAAAACATGCACGAAAGGACTGATGTGCTCCTTTAATGACTAGATTTTGGAAATATTTTATAGTTTCAAGGTTGGGGCCTTCAAAATTGGTCAATATGAAGAAAAAAATGCTGTGGATTCAAAATTCATATCAGAATTTATCCTCGAAAGTCAATAAATTCATGTTCTTTGCATCATTTTCCCAGTAAAATCTTCTACATGTGGGCCTGTAACAACAACAAAAATCCGACAAGTGGAGTGAAATTTCCGATAAATGGCCTTCTGGGGGGGGGGGGCGCTCCGCCCCCAGCCCCCCCCCCCCACTGGCTTCGGCCCTGTCTTACTGTCAGAAAAGTTTATGTTGAATCAGTTAAAAGATTGAATAACAGATGTGGGCACGAGAGAACACGCCTGGTTCCAAAACGTGTCAATCATTGAATCAATCTCAATACAACAAAAACTACCATATCTAGTATATGGTATAATGATAATAATCTTAATACAACATCTCCCTTCTTTTGACTTAGCTTAATGACATATTCTCTAAAGCTTTAAGTGATGGTTTTATGGTTCTTTTAGGCCTTGAGAGAATGTTCAGTTCAGTCTTCTTTTCAGGAATCTTAATGGGTGTAGCCTGCGTCTTCATATCTGGATTCTTAACAGGTGTGCCAGGATTTAATGGAACAATGTGTTCGCGATTTCTCCTAATAACTTTGGTAGGTGTCTGCACATAGTATGACCTTGGACTGTTGGCTGGTTTTAAGATTGTTCCTTGTTCGTGATGCGTAGTTATATTCACTTCTGTATCTGGCTTTAGGGGTGCAAGGGGTATCACACGATGTCTCTTGTCATAGCTAAGTTTCTGCTGTCTTCGACTCTCATCTTCTCTTCTTCTCAGCGTTTCAATCTCGGGAAGTTTTGGATTGAGCTTTGAATTAAATGTAGGAAGTGTGGATCTTATAACACGACCCATTAACAACTGTGAAGGGGAATATCCCCGGGGGGGGGGGGGGGTACTTAGTATATTTGTCCGACGGGGATGTGCCGTTTTTAAGGGTATCGTTTTCACCAATTTTTTCTAGCACAGGGTATCAAAATGAGGCAATTTTTCTAGAGCAGGTTGTCAAAACATGTTTAAGGGGAATATTCTGCTAGATCGGGTCATTTTTCGGTCAAATTTCATGTTTTTGAGTATACTTTTCGCCAATTTTTTCTAGAACAGGTTATCATTTTAAGCGAAAAATTCTGGAGCAGGGTAAAAAAAAATTTTTTTCGTGGGCACACCCCCGTACAAATTTAAGTCAAGTACCCCCCCCCCCCCGGGGGAATATCCACATCGCAATGGAGTAGATCTATATGCGAGTAGTGCTTTCTCTGGCTCATCTGATTTTGTTAAGATATTTTTAGCCGTCTGGACTGCAAGTTCAACTTCTCCATTTGATCTTGGAAACACTGGACTGCTGGTGATTATGTTACATCCCCATTCTCTTGCAAATGCTAAGTATTCTGCACTATCGAAGGGTGGACAATTATCTGAGCGCAATTTTTCTGGGATCCCATGTCTTGCAAATAAACTTTTTAATACACGCGAAACTTCAGAGATTGTGTTGTTCTTGTTCATTACACCAAGTTAGATGAATCTTGAATAATAATCAACTACAATCAGGTGTTCAACTGATTTTAGCTTGAAGAAATCTAATCCTATGGTTTGCCATGGACGATCAGGAAATGGAGTTGGAATCAATGGCTCTGTACTGTTTTTCTTGTGTTCATTGCAAACTATGCAGCATTCTATCATGTCTTGAATCTGCTTGCTCATTCCAGGCCACCAAACACTTTGTTTAGCCCCTCTCTCTACACTTGGTAATGCATTGATGACCCTCATGAACTCTGTCAAGGATCTCTAATCGCATTGCTGATGGAATAACTAACCTAGTAGATTTAAGTAAGATACCCTTGACTATGGTCAGCTCTCCTCTGCCTGTCCAGTACGGACGAATTGCGCTTCGCAACTGATGTTTTTCACGCCATCCTTCAAGACAATACTCCTTAACCTTCTTTGTAACTTCATCTTCATCTTGTGCTTCTATTAGCTGTTTCAATTTTATGTCTGACACAGGAATGGCATCAATAACTGAGAAAACATAGTTATTGATTTCTGATTCCAGCTCTTTGTCTTTCTTAACATTTTCATCTTTAGGTATCATCCTGGATAGCATATCACTTGCATACATTTCCTTTCCTGGTATATGTATCAATGATTTGATATGAAATCACATCAATCTCATCCTCATTCTCTGAATTCTTGGAGGTAATTGATCAATGCAATGAGTTGTGAGAAGAGGTACAAGTGGTTTATGATCTGTTTCTCCTGTGATCTCTTTTCCAAGGATATAATCACTTGCACGCTCCGCAAGCCAGGTGAATGCTAAGCACTCCTTCTCAATTTGTGAGTACCTTGTCTCAGTGGATGTCAAGGCTCTTGAAAAGTAAGCAATGGGCTTCCAGTTGTTGTCATCTTGAAGCTGATACACAACTCCCCTTATCCCATAAGATGAAGCATCTGCTGATATTTTTATTTCCCTGTTATAATCATACAATGCCAATATGGGAGCTTCAGTGAGGCATTTCTTGATATCTTGAAATGCATTCTCTTGTGGTTGCCCCCATGTCCAAGTACATCTTTTGTTTAGAAGATATCTTAATGGCTTTGTCTTGCTCGCAATATCAGGAGCAAATTTACTTTGCTGATTCACCATGCCCAGGAATGATCTTACTTGTGCAACATTCTTTGGCACAGGCAAACTTAGAATTGATATTATCTTGTCAGGATCTGGTATGATTCCATCTGAGCTTACAATGTGACCAAGGATTTTGATTGAAGTCTTGCTAAACTCACATTTTTCAGGATTTAAAGTTATGTTTGCCTCCTTCAATTTGTTTAGCACAGCATGTAATCTTTGGTCGTGCTCTTCTTGGTTTCTTCAATGAATTAGGATGTCATCAATGTTGCATTCAACTCCTTCAAGACCAGTAAGCATTTCTGTCATGCATCTTTGAAACTGTTCTGAGCCAGTTGTAATACCATAAGGCAATCTTAAAAAGCAATACCTGCCCCAAGGGGTAATAAATGTGATTAGCAACTGACTACTTTCTGACAAGGTTCTTTGCCAAAAAGCACTGTTTGCATCTAACTTAGAAAATATTTTAGAATTCCCCAATTTTCCTAGAGTATGATCCACAGATGGAAGAGGGTGAATCTCCCTTTTCACACTAAGATTCAACTTTGTTAAATCAACACACAATCTTACTTTTCCATTGGGTTTGGGTACAATAACAATAGGTGCACACCAATCAGTTGGCTCTTGAACTGGCCTTATAACACCTAATTCAAGCAATCTTTCAATTTCCTTCTTAGTTTCAGACAAAAGTGGGAGTGGCATGTTCCTTGGTACTGTGAGAGCAAAGGGTTTTGCATCTTCCTTTAGGGTTATTTTTTACTCCGCCTCTAATTTACCAAGACCATCAAAAAGTGTTGGGTATTGCTGCATAATTTTGGATGCATGCTGAATCTCATCAATCTCAGCAAGATTTTGAATAAGATTCAAACTTTTACATGCTTTTCTCCCTAATAATGGTCTTTCAAGGCCATGTACAACAAAAAGGTCAGTATCAATTCAGGAATTGCATGATTTCAACTTTGCATCAAATTTACCAATACAATTTAATTTGTAATTGTATGGCCCAAGCAAAATTTTATTTGTGTGCTTGAGTATCACATCATTTTTTAATTCTGAAGAAAACAATTTTGCAGGAATGACAGACACATCTGCACCAGTATCAATCTTAATAATCCCACAACAATTCTGTCCCTAATGAGTTCATCATGAAGGTCTCCAAATCCACAATGTTCAGCCAAGCTGAATAAATCTGTGATAAAATTATCAACAGGCTCTCCATTCCTTTGTATCCTTATGTTGAATTTTGCTCTTTCGTAGATTACATTGCGTTTTATAACAAAATGGTTATCAAGCCTTTCTTTCACAGTTTTATAGGAGTTCCTTTGTGTAGTGGTCAATTTCAATGCTGCTAATATGTCATCAGCCTCATCACCCATGCTGTAAATTAATGTATTCACTTGAGCTTCTTCATTTTCTTCATTCAACTTTGAAGCAATCCTAAATCTTTCAAATCTCCTGATCCATCTTCCCCACTCTTCGGGTTTGAAGTTGAATTTCTCAGGTGTACTGACTTGGAACGACGCCATCTTGCGTCTCAGCGGATGGGCCTAAGTCGAGTAAAATCTTCCTGTTTTACTTTCACAGCTTCTCTGTTACAGGCGCCTCTAAGTCGTCGCATCTATGCTTAAGACCGCTCTTCCTGCACCCAGAGAAAAGTCCACATCTGCACAATTACGTACTTGCTCCTGTCACCATGTTGAATCAGTTAAAAGATTGAATAACAGATGTGGGCACGAGAGAACACGCCCGGTTCCCAAAACGTGTCAATCACTGAATGAATCTCAATACAACAACAACTACCATATCTAGTATATGGTATAATAATAATAATCTTAATACAACAGTGAACTGCAAAAAGTTGCAGACCGGCTTCATGAAAATAACTTGTTCATTTAACTTGAAAAAAGGTAAAACTGAATTTGTGCTATATGGATCACATCAAAAGTTGTCCAAACAGCCAAACATGGACATCAACATCTACAATCAAACTATTCATGAGACAAAATCATACAAGTAGATTTTGATAACCATCTGAACCTACACCGACATTTGGAAATGGGTAAAAAAAGCTTCAGCCAGAATAAACATTTTATCTAGTATTCGCGAAAAAGTCAGTCCTTGTGTAGCAGAATCGATATTAAAAAGAATTGATATGTTCTACATCTTCGTAATTTCTGCTGTCAATGCAGTTTTACTGAAAGCACATCAATGAAACTTTTTCCGCCGTTCTCACGTCACAGTTTTGTCTGTAAAATCTCTAACTACGATCTAGCTAATAGACCAAACTACAAATTTTGATGAAGGAAGGTGGATTTAGGTCGGAATCAAACTGCTACAGACCGGTATACTGTATTAACAGCGATGTTTTTAGTTTTCTAGCGTTTGCGGTATTTTGCTATTTTTGGGTGCGGTATTGCGGTATTTGGTGTAATTTTCGTGCGGTATTGCGGTATTGGGACCCCCCCCCCGAAGTACCCCTCATAAATTTGTGACTGAAAAAAGAGACGAAGGGTCCAATTGCAGACTTGTTCGCGTGAGCAAAATATAGGATTCAGCGATTCACAAAGCAAAGTTGACCCTTCCCTTCCCCTGAATTCAAATTCTCCAAAACTGAAGAAAAATAAAAGCCACAACAAAGGAAATAAAAATAGATTTTGCGTGATTTACTGTGGTTATTTTTGCTAGAAACCTTTCGTTGCTGCAGAAATACCCCCGGATGGAAAAATAATTCATAAACGAAAGACAATCAAATACATAAAAAATCAGTCGCAAAATCATCAAACTAAACGTTTTTGTGTCAACATGAGTCAGCTTGTCTCAAAATATCCCAATACACGTAATTTTAATCGTAAAATTATCACATCTGTGTCCTCCTGAACATTTCAAAACAAGATGTTTTTTAAGCCTTTCCAATGTTTTGACATCACTCAAGTAATATTAACTGAAAACAAGTGAGAATAAAGAAAAACATAAAAAGTTTTTAATATTTTTGCGATCTGAGAGTCTGAGTTTCTTACAAGCGGTGTGGTCCGTGGAGGAGAATGAGGAGAATTCCGAGGAGACCGAGGAGAATGAGGAGGCGAGGAGGCTATTTTTAACCCCGAGGAGCAGGGCCTTTTTTAACATTAGAACTGGGGGGGCAATTGCCCCCCGATCCCTAGACCTTGCCCCCCCAGTGTCGAAATTTTTGACCCCAGAAAATTATCCCTTATTTCAAGTAAGTGATTTTCAGAAAGTAAGCTATTGCCGCCACAACTGCGTAGGCAACCTGCAAAAGCCATGTGTAAATGAATGGAATACGATAACAGGACTGTTTACCACCAGAGACAGGATGTTTCAGCCAAAGTCAAGGATGTTTTTTCAAAAATGTTACTCACGCATAGGATAAATGTCACAAAACTCTCAAAGTTTCCTTTTCACTAATGACAAGCATGATATTGGGAGATCCATTCTAAGCCAAAGTAAAGGGTGTGGCCCTGAAAATTTTCCTGGGGGCTTTGCCCCCAGGCCCCCTCATTTCACCTAAATTAAAATTTCTGGCCACGCCGCTGCTCATGAGGATTCGCGATGAGCTTTGTAAATCGAATATGCAAAATATCAAATAAGTCTTACACAACACTCTTGACAAAGTATTCTTGTCCTGTTGTAGTTTGATTTTAGCTGGGCCGTTTGATATATATTTGGATTCATAAATTTCCTATTTTTCTCCAGGACCTCCGAGCATAAAATGCCCTTTCATCAGCAATGCACAGAATGGCGTTGCCAAAAGAAAAGAAGGCATTGACCAAAAAAATTCTGACCCCCGAACACTTTATGCCTTCGGCGCGAATTAGGGCCCCCCCCCCAAATCAGAAAACGCTCCTACGGTCTAGCCAATCAGACTAACATATCCCCTTTTTAGGATTTGCCTCCCCACTTAAAACCCCTTAAAAAAGGATCTGCGACACGGCAAGAAAAGTGAAAATTTCCCCTAATCTCCGATGGTCGAGATTTCAACGTGTTCGACAAGTTTCCGAAATAGAAATTTACACTTCCAATTTCCATTTGATCTCCACACAGTGAAACGTACACCATCAATTTCCTACAGTTTCCAACACAGGAAATAGAGATTTCTAATCTCTATTGGGGAGATTTCCTCTCTTGAGATTCATCACTCTCCACCGTTCTGTTAGTTCCTTTTTGTAAGAGCATTTCAATCATAGAAATAGTTCTATGATTTCAATACATTACGCACAGGGTAGCATAAGCATAACCAATTTTTCAGACTACTATTGGTAATAGGACAACCAACAATATACACTAATTTCTTTTAAAGAAACCGCCTATATATAAGAAACCGTGTCAAGTTTTCGAAAGTTAAGAAGCAACCCTACCTAAATTGAAAAAGCTAAAAAACTTTTACAATTTACAATTCTAATTTTCCTATCGCACTGAAAAATATTTTGACACAATACAATCCTAGCAAATTGTTTGGACATTATTTTGAGTGCGAATTATGTTATTTACTTGTTTTGAGATCTAACTAAGAAATTTGGGTGGCCTTTAGACAAAACAAAATGAACCCTATACTTCAGCAAAATGGCCCAAAAATTTAAGAAACTGCCTACCACATAAGCCTAAGGGGCGGGGGGGGCCGGGGGCGGCAGCCCCCCCCCCCCAATGTTGGAGAAATCATTGAAAATCAGCCCCAATCGGGCAAAAATCTACCCTCAGTTGGGCAAAAATGTTGGTAAACAATGGACTTTGTGTCGGGCCGCCCCCCTAGATTTTTTCTTCCCGTACGCTTATGGCCTACCATCACCAGACCTTAGTTTCTTATAAAAGAACAATGAGTGTATTTGTTCAATATTAAAGAGAATGAGCTTTAGACAAAGAAACCACCGCAGGAAATCATGACTAACTTCATTCAATCACGTGACTGAAGTCAATGAAGACAGCACGAAGACAGGCAGGTTTTGAACGATTGCCAACTATGCGTTATACAACGGATTTGGGCGCCAACTATTTCTTTTGCTTCGTGCATCGTCAAAGACAGAGTAAAGACACCAACGTTGCAATTTTCAACCAGTTATCTTCCATATGATGGCCAGTAACAAACAAAAGTCATTCTGTCAAGGAGAGTCAGGTTCAGGTTCGTAAAGCTTTTCTAACTTTAAACGTTTTCCGAGTTTCTTTCTCATGATAAGTAATTTCCCGCTGTTGCTTTGGAACTGCTCCAGTCCTGCATGCTTAGGCATGTGTCAAAGTTTTGCGTGACTAATGCAAAAACTTTGCTAAGAGGACGGAGATGGGAACCAAAGGAACACTACCCTTGGCGGTTATTGCTCTTACTCAAAAATATAAAGTAAGGGGAGACTGTACCTCCTTGATATCAAATGCTAGATGGCTCGACCAGCGCAAGTTTGTATCAGTTGGCGCCATCATTCCAACTTTTATCGAACCTGCGTGCTGCCGATCTGCGTCTAGAATGCACGATTTGTACAAGTGGTCAGTTGTCTTCATTTGATAGATGGGAAATGTCTCGTATTAATGCCAAGAGAACATCTCTCATATTTGAAAATTATATTTAGAAATGCAGGTGGTACATTGATTTCTGTTTTGTTTTTTCAAAGCTCAAAAGTTGGTACAGTATATCAGCATTACAAAAAAGAGGCCGATTAAAGACAAGGTATGAATTGAAAGTATACTTTTCTTTCCCTTTAAATATCACTAATGTTCCCCTTTATTCGGCTTTCAATAAATTGTTGGACAAGGACATGCTTGCGCGATTGCACTAAAGATGGCATGGCGTTGAGGAACTTTTTACCAAGATGCATTGCGCTCGAATTACGAATCTTAAGCGACTCTATAAACTGCCCCCCCCCCCATCCAAACTTTCGAAAATAAAACCAAGAGTGAAGAGGATAGCGAGCTGAGACCAGACTTATGACATTTCGTCCCTTGTTTCCCTGCGTTCTTTGATTTCCAGATATCACTTGCTCGATAGGGACTCATATCACTACTCTTATAAAGTGGGCCCCCTGTGTCAAAATGGCCTAAACCGGCAAGAGTAATGATATGAATCCCTATTGAGCAAGTGATATCTGCGAATCAAAGAACGCAGGGAAACAAGGGATGAAATGTCATAAGTCTAAGCTGAGATGTCAATGACTTTTTCTAATTATGTATCCTATTCTATATATGGGTACATCAAGTACTACTTTCTCATGAAGGAGGGGGGCAAGAAAGGCCCTCCCAGATTTTCTATGCAACCCTAAAGCCTAATGACGACGCAACTTGCTACACATGATTACCAACAATTAATGATCATAGAAATAGCATCATATGCTAATTAGTCGCATGATCTATTGCTAGGCAACGCAAAACAATGAAACTTTGCTGATTTTAGTTCTTCACCTAAAACTTGAAATTTTCAACAAAAGTGATCAATAAATAACTTTAAAGTTATTTATATGATACATATCAGTTTTCCTTGATGAGACCTGTTGAAAATCTATTTTTGGAATTTTATTGTTATAAAAAGGAACTTTTTGACCAAGACGCATTGCGTTATTTCATTGAATTCCTATAGAATTGTTAGAGGTTCGTAATTCGAACACAATTCATCTTGGTAAACAGTTCCTCACCGCCATCTATTACAAAACCATAAAGCACATAGCTCCTCCACAGCAGCGCACAAATTGGGTGCAATTTTGGGACACCCTGTACATCATCAATCACTTTTTAGGATGCTTAATTCAGGCACCACAAACATAATTCCTTGCAATACACATTTTTCTCAAAAGGAACTAATAGTTTGGGCCACTACTGAAACTTTCTTAAGATTACCGGACTCTGAGTAACCAGAGTTTCTTACAAGTTTCTTAGAGGTTCCATAAAAATCTCCTCATTGATTACCTGTGCCCTATCCTATTGAACATTTAAAAAAATGTGTTTTAGCCCTAATCCTATCAGCCTAATTTGCGACGACATGGAAATAATGGGCGACACCACTGTAGTCATTTTTGTAGTATTGTAATATTTGTCGCTATGTTAAGTGTAGGTTTTAGGGTTGTTATGTATTTCCATGCTCCCTTCGCCGTTGTTTTGTAATGCTGTAATTGTTTGTTATTGTAAATTTTATGAGAATATAAAAAAAAGAAAAAAAGACTACAAGGGGGTGTTTTTCCAGCCCCCTGTTGGTATCATCTGCACCACACCAAGAAGAAGCTCTTTTTCCAAACATGATAAATTGAACTGTAGTTAATAGATCGAAAGGTGGAGTTTGGACTTAGGCCTAGTGTCTCCAAAGTCATAGACATAAAGGCTAGTCGGCTAGACTTTCGCAAACCGTGTTTGACCCACTTAAATGCTAATATGCTTGTTAGGTAATGAAATAATTCCTGTTTTTATTTAGAATTCAAACCCTCGCTATAACAGCTGTGCAATTAAAACGAAAATTAAGCATTGGAACCAACCAGAAACAAAATATACATTCTGATCACGGAAAATCACAGAAAATAGCATACATGTGCTAAATGACTTGACTTTTATATCAGCTATAAAATGTTTACCAGTACGAACCTGTACGAACCCTTGGCAGAAACCTTCACGGATACCTAAAGTTTAGTGTGAAATGAGTTTTAAGACTCTTCCTTCCTCACTTTTTTGTTTGCACCAGGAAAGAAGAAATTTAGGGGTCTCATGTAGTTCTACTGCTAAAAGTACCCCTTGAAAATATGTGCCAAATAAACAAATAAATTTTTGTGGATTCATAGAACTGATACGTTGTATGATTGTGCAAACTTTGAGGGTTAATAAAAACAAATTATTGAAATCGGATGAATACAACTGGAGAAACAAAAATTTGAAATTTTTGGTTTAGGCCCATTTCAAAAGTGATACACCGGGAAATTTAAACAAAAACATGGCCTAGTAATTTTTGTGAACTTCAAAGTGCAATTTCTCTGCATCGTTGGTCCGATTTCTATACGGATTTTTGTTCTGAATAGCTCAAAGCATTTTCTCTATGGTATATTTAAAAGTTTTTGCATTTGTAACGTATTTTCCACGAGGATTCTAATTTATGAGAGAGAGCCTGTTACGAAATGGTCAAAAAGTCTATTTTGAAACTGGCAAGCATGGGATCGGGAGAAGTGTGCTTAGCCAAAGTAGAGGGCATGTCCTCAAAGAATTTCCTCGCTCCCAGGCCTCGTTAGGTCCCTCGTTGCATTGCTCCTAATTAAGTGGTATGAACAGCTTCCTATACGTTCAATCGGTCTGAAAAATTTAGTCGGTTCAAGGCATGTTGACACCCTCCCCAACAAAATTTGAATGTACGCCCCTGATTTGTCTACCGCCATTTAAAGAGGGGTGGAAAACACGGTCAGACCACGGGCAGCAAAGGTATTTCAATTCTTGTAGGTGCAAGGGAGAATGTAAAAGCTCTACTAAGCCCCTGGGGGCTTATTTAATTTGAGGCACTCCAGAAGGGGAGCATATATACCATAGCATTTTAGTTCTTTTACACCATATTTTGCGGATTCAACACACTATTTAAGAGTGAAAATACACAAATTCGATACAGTTTTATCTCTATTTTCTCAAACCATATCAAAATTAACATGCAATAAACTTTGAACTAACTTGGCAATTTGATTGCAGAGCTGGATGAAAGGCGTCAAAGACGGATGGTGGAAGAAGCAAGGCAAGTTTTGCGAATGAGAAGGCTTCTTGCAGAGTCACCAATGGAAAGGAAACCTTAAAAGAAGTCTAAAGAAACACTTGTTCGAGACTCAAGTGACTCTGATGAGTAGAAAGTATATGTTCTTTCAACAGCATAGCCAGCCATTCATAACTATGGTATACTAACATTCGTTACAAGTACATGTCGGGTGACCCAGAAAAAAGTGACCCAACGCAATCTATTATAGAAATAAAAGCAAGTGGCCGATTGAAATATTTTAAACTTCGTTCTGTTACTAAAAGACATGCCTACATTATGAGTATTTTTTGCAATTTTTGTAGGCACGGTAAAGTTCCCAAATTAAGGATTTTGAGGAAAAGGGCAGGCTTGAAATGATCAAAAAAGTCGTCAAAACAAGGGATCGATTTAAAGCCATTTCAGGTCTTCAAAACAACGAGGAGCGTGTTTCATTTTACCTGAGAATATCTCTAAGTGCCTAAGGACTATAAACTTGCTCTGAAGACTTCCTACTGGGTTGCCTATTGCCAGGTTGAAATGAAACACGCTCCTCGTTGTTTTGAAGATTTGAAATGGCTGTATATCGATCCCCTGTTTTTGATGACTTTTTGAGGATTTCAGACATGTCCTTTTCCTTGAAATCCTTAATTTTGGACATTTACCGTGCTGAAAAAATTGCGACAAATACTCATAGCATAAGCTAGTCTTTTAGCAACGGAACAACGTTTGAAATATTTCATTCGGCCTCTTAATTTTCTGTAACAGATTGTGTTGGGTCACTTTTTTCTGGGTCACCCGGTAGCCGTATTCAAATTCTACCAGATGTCTAAAAAAATACTCTCTTTTGACCGAACAAGGGAACAAAATGATGACTATCGGGACGTTTTGACTGCATACCTGTGACATTTTCGATCTTCAACTTAAATGCACTTACGTTGCATTTTAAACCGGAGATATGAGTTCACAAGGTAAAATTTTGGTGTGCACCTTAAACCAGAGGTTTTGAGAATGGGCCTAGCCATGATTTGACATCACACATTTTGCACAAGAATTCTCAACTTTGATCGTTAGTTTTTATTTTTGAAAAGAATTATATACATTAAATCCCATGAATTGATTCAAATGTTCTTGAAATGACTTTTCTTTTGATGAAACGGTCCTTGAATTGTGTTCCACCCCACGTGTTTTGTATCAAAGGAGCACATGCATGCCTATTTTGGGGATGTGGCACGAATTTATCATCCTTGTAACATTTTGTTATATTTGTTTAATCAGGGCCATGCACATGTCTCTTTTACTCTTTTCAAAACAAAAAACTGAACATTAGGGGCTACACGTGCATTGGAATATGCCTAAATCACAAATCATGGCTAGGCCCCTTTTCAGAACCTCTGCTTTTGGGTGAGCTGGGAATTTTGACTTTGCAAACTTGTATCTCCGGTGTTTGGTGTACGATTTCTAAATGCAAGGTTTATACATCTAAGTTGAATATTTATAGATTTAGCTGTGAAGGCGGGGAGCAATGACATCTTATTGTTTTGTTACTATCTCCAGTGAAAAGGGGGTACTTTTTTCTGAGACACCCGATACTCAGAAATTTGTAAGTCAACCAGGATCGTAAATATTCATGCAGAATATCATGCGTGGTCTCTACTTGAACGAAAATGCAACTTTCCTATTCAATAATTCTCATTGACACGGAGATATGTTTTCATGGAAAAAGCTTATGCAAGTGTTTATCACTGCATTGGAAAATATGCTTCTTTCACCTGATTTTCCTCACAGTTTGCAAGTCTCAGTTAAGAGAGGTTGACTGTTACTCGCCTTTTCATAGGGTTTGATGAAAATATCCAA
Source organism: Aurelia coerulea (assembly GCA_039566865.1). Classification (NCBI taxonomy): domain Eukaryota; kingdom Metazoa; phylum Cnidaria; class Scyphozoa; order Semaeostomeae; family Ulmaridae; genus Aurelia; species Aurelia coerulea. The sequence continues at coordinate 25,791,070 of CM076943.1, read as the reverse complement.
TTTAACTCACAAGCATTTTTTCTTGCCAAGTAGCAGGTCCTAAGTTTGTTCGCATTCATTTCTAATTAGGAACTTGGCTCTAAACTTTTTTGAAGTACGGTTTCTAAGCCTTGAACAATTCATTCGGGCTCAATTTCTGGGCATCTCAACGGCAACCCAATTCATAAAGTAAAAATTTCTTAGAATTGAGTTCCTTTATTTCTATAAATTGTATTTGTATTTCAGAGCTATGATATGGCTTTCTGAACCCGAATGATCGCAAGAATTAAGAAACTGCCATACTTGAAACAAACTTATAATTGATGAAAGCAAAGTATCAAATTGAAATAAAATTGCTGCTCGCATTCTTACCATGAAGAACTATCTAACATTGTAAACAACGATGTAACTCAATTACCTGATGATCATTTATGTGATTTATTACTTTTTGGTAGCAAAACCTACAACACAATAGCCAACAAAATGATTCTACAATGTACTGTCAGGTACATCAAAAACACAAATCGATTTAGATAAGGAATCTAAAACTACATATTTTTACTTTTAGACAGGGGATGTGCTCCAGCGGTCTGGAAATTCGCCTGATGTTTGTCTTTGTGACATGGGGGATTGGGCGGATTCTCGGATTGTTGGACTATTCTCCTGTCTATTTGCCCTGAATACGTTGTCCGTTGACTTCATTCATTTCTGTGTGTATAGTTTAACTTTCCTTTGCTTGAAAATATAAATATTGTAAATAGGGTTGTGGTGTGAGAGGCAACACGATAACCTTGGTTTTTTGCCTCTCACCCCAACAGTTTAAATTGAAATTGTAGTGTTTTGTTTAATGTATTTTAAATCTTATTTGTTATAGAAAAAAAAAATTCTTACCATTTTGGAAAAAGCTATGATAAAAGTTTCTTCATCGAAAGTTCAACATCATGGAAAGGTCTTTTCGCTGCCACTCATCGTTTCAAACGAACTTGTTTTGCAATGTACATTTCTGTCATTATTATATCACAAGCTGAAGATGTCATTGGAAAGAGTCTCCACGTTTTGAATTTAGTTTCATGTAGTATGCAGGGCCGTCGAGAGCCATGTCGGGTCCTGGAGTGATTCATAGGATCGGGCCCAAAGGGGGTTTGGGGGTGAATCCCCAAGAAAATTTTTACACGGTCAGGCCCTTCAGACTTGAAGAATAAGGGAAACGCCCTTTTCAAGAAAACTAGTCAGAAAAATTGTTCAGATATTCCGTGAAAAAGTTATCAAGAAATTGGTATTGACGGTAAACAATCAAGAGATTGAAGACTCACTCTTACGTGGACTTGCAACAAGTCTTCCTTTTCGTTCTTAGTAGCTAGCTCCACTGCGCGCTCGTTGCGCCTTCGGCGCGGGTCAGTGGAGCTAGCTGCTAAGAACGAAAAGGAAAAAAGGAAGACTTGTTGCAAGTCCAACTCTTACGAGATGACTAAGTTTCAAAGGAGGGCACAAACTTTTACGCATAGCAAATGAGAAAATTGTTTTCTTATGACTATGTTTTTAAGGTAGATAGATAGCCATAAAAAGTTGTTGTAAAGAGATTTTACAGCAATAGTTAATTTATGTGCAACAATATTTTGACGGGCTCCTCCGGAACCCGGGCCCTATGGGACTCCTATCCCTCCTAATCCCCCCCCCCCCCCGCCTCTCGATGGTCCTGGTAGTATGTATTTGTTGGCATCGTTAATTACTTGTGAGGATCTGCTGTTGCGTTCATGACTGTTTAGAAGTTAATTCTTTCCATTGTATGAATCAAAGTGCCAGTGATGTGATATATTCTTCTTTCTGAATTCATACTTTGCATTGCGCACAAAAAGAATGGCAAAGGAGGGGATGATTAGTTTTTTCCAAATATATAGCCATGATGTTTAAAATACGAGTCAACCTTAATCAAAATAATAGAACATTATTATTTTGTTCCGTACGTTCAAAGAGGACGCATCTCATGTTTACATCAGAATATGAGTGCTGCAAAGATAGAATGGCAAATCCGAGAAAAATTTGGAAGACCTTCAGAGAGAAGAATCCTCTGGAGAAGTTTTATCTGGGATGATTCCTATAATGTCAAATGTCAAACCAGGACGCGTAGTGCTGACCATATTTGATGTTGCACCAAAATATCCAATAAGTAAAATATCATGCATCTCTTGAAATAGTATAATGGACAGGGAACCTATCAGTTTCCCTAAAATTTCCTACAAAACAAATCAGAATCTCCACTGAATTTCCTACTAATTTCACCTGGGGAAATGGTTGGTCTCCTCAGAATTTCCGACAAAAAACTCATAATTTCGCTGGGATTTCCTACTAAAATCAAGGATCTTACTTGGGGGAAATTTGGCGTTTCACCTCAATTTACCTAAAGGAGCACGAGCAAGTATGGAATATTCCCAAAGTCTCCCAAAAAGATGCCCAATATAGACTAAGTTTCCAACTGTTGGAGATGCTAAATCTCACTTGGGAAACTGTGGGTAAAAGTATATTTCCCTTTACCCGTAGTTTACCCGTGGGGAAACTACGTTGGAAATTCGATGTGTAAAAAGCATTTGTTGTTGGAAACGGAAGGGAAATGGCCCGTTTACCGTTAATATACAACGAAAAAACTATGTCGAAATTCGAACTTTTCTTGCCGTGCGAGGAGCCGAGGATTGGCATTTTTCATGCGAGGGAGGAATCCCAAAATATTGCTTAAACCAATGAGGTGCGAGGAAAAAATGAGTTTAGAGATTGAAAATCGAGGAGCTCAGGTTCCTTTGCATTGAAAAACGAGGAGGAACAACGATCTGAAGACATGTCGTCAGAATTTCTTGCCTGAAATCTGATACAATTACGCTGCATTGCGCATAGAGCTGCACAGTATCATTTGTATGGAAACGAGCCTCCAAAAGTTCAGTGATGAGTTGCACATATTACTCTTGGTACTTTTGTCTAAAGATTGTCCTCGAGATCCCTCGAAAACTAAAGAGAAAAAGCTGGTTATAATAACCAATCCAGTATAAGATCATAACCCACCCAGTATAATATCGTAGCCCACCCAGTATAGGATCATACACCCATTTAGGCGCATAGGTTTCATAGCGTGTATAGGTTGGGTAAGAATGTCAAATCTTTCACTGATGATGGCAAATATGGAATCAGGGATGCATTCTAAGCCAAAGCAGAAGGATGTTTTTTCAAAAATGTTCCTCATACTCCAATTGATAGGATAACTGTCACAAAACTATCAAAGTTTCATTGTCACTAATCGCAAGCATAATCTTGGGATATGCAAAGTAAGCCAAAGTCGAGGATGTTTCTTCAAAAATGTTACTCGCGCATAGGATAACTATCACAAAACTATCAACGTTACTTGTCGCTAATAGCAAGCATGATATGGGAGATGAATTCTAATCCAAAGACAAGGGCGTGGCCCTAAAGATTTTCCTAGGGGCCCTGCCCCCAGAGCCCCTCATTTCGATGTATTCCCATTTAAAATTTACTCTAAATCACCGCTGCTTGCGAGAATTCACGATGAGTTTTGTAAATCAAGTAAGTCGAATATTAAGTAAATCTTACACAACAATCTTGACAGAGTATTCTTATCCTGTCGTAGTTTGATTTTAGCTAGCCTGTTTGATATATATTTGGATTGGTAAATTTCCTATTTTTTCTCCAGGACCTCCGAGCATAAAATGCCCTTTCAGCAATGCACAGAAGGGCGTTGCCAAAAGAAAAGAGGGCATCGCCCAAGAAGATTTTCTGGGAGCTTCGCCCCTGGACCCCCGTAGTCTTTACGCTTTCGGCGCGAATTAGTGCCCTCCCCCTTAATCTGAAAAACGCTCCTGTGGGCCTGTTGAGTTAGAAGATAAACCAAGTAGAGAACAAGAGAAAAAAGGAAACGAAAGGGTAATGATTGTTATCTGCCAAACAAGAAAAAGAAAAAGAGAGAAACATAAAATGTATTTATTTATATCCAAAGGATATTTCTTTCCAAAAATTTTCCAGCATGAAAACTCCTGTTTACATAAAAATTTACATGTTTATTTTGGATCTAGATAAGGGCACATTCAAAAGTCTCATTTTCAAATCTTTTCATTTTACGCCGGTATTTAGCGTGTCCTTGATTTGTTACATTTGTTTCGTTGTGACATCGAGGAGCGAACTTACTAATTTTTGTAATGCGAGGAAGAAACAATTGGAGAAAAACGTATTTGCGAGGAGAGCTGACGGCGTTAAATGCGAGGTAGGGAGGAGGGGTTACTTTTTCAAACCCATTTACACCCACAGCGGTTTCTTCTATAAAAAATACGTGTAACCAGAAATTGATAACATTGTTGAAAAGACCGTCTTTTAACCTTATTTTAACAGGAGGGGCGTTTTCGCCCCTCCTGTCGGATTTTTTTAAATAGCTCCCAAACGATGCTACCTACAACGCCGAAACGTCTTGACTTTTCCTAAAATTTAGTTGGCAATCAGAAAATAAAAATTTGAAGACCTATTGTTCGACCACGTGACCACCACATGCCCATATTTGGAGAGTGGTCACACAAAAAATTCTTTAAAATTGCTCTAATTTCTTTCTTTGCTGCTAAATCTCAACAATATATATACCATTCGATTCGCCTCAATGAGTGCTTTCATTTGATATATAATTTATTCATATTTGCTGACATCAGCACTTTATTATTTCTATGACGTCATCAATCTTTATGACGTCATATTCCTAATGAATGAATAATTTTTCATGCAAAACTGGTGGAATTGCCTCAAATACCGATGAAGGTATTTTATTTCATTAATAATATGCGAAATTAATGGTTTTAAATCATAATTATTGAGCAAACAATTTTGCATTGAATCCAATTTTCATTATTTAATTAGTTAATTTATTAGAAACCACAAATGTCCGTATGAAACCATATGAAACTACAAATTAATGGTGTCAAGCAGGTATATAGATGGTTTTTTGCCAATTTTAACATGCTATTTGCTAATAATTGGCCCTTTTTTGCAAATAGCTCGATTTTCACAAAATTTGCATTGTTCAAGTGACTACTGATCGATTGATGCTATTTTTAGATTCTCCTTTGCTCAATTATGACACAGTGCAAGTTTCATTGTCATAGCTGTTATACTTGCGGAGAAAAACAGGGGGGGTGAAAAACGCCCCCCCCCCCCGGTAGAAAATCACTGTTTTTTACCTGGTTGAAATAGGGTTAAAGATAAACATGGATTAAATATGATTTAGATTTATTATCAAGCAAGGTAAGTCGAAAAATGAAAGAATGGTGTCGAGTGAACGCCGAATCGTGCCGAATCATGCCAAGCCAAGTGAATTCTTGTGAAATCGGTGATTTCCTTCTTCCAGCTTTTATCCCATGAAAATCTTCAAGTTTTGATCTAAGATATTTATCGATGAATATCATGCGATGGAAAAAATGTTTGCGAAAGGTAAAATTTGTCTGGTTCACTCATTCCAAAAATTTTGAAGGCGCAGAAAAGTCACATGACCTCCATCACAGCTGGGAAGTTTCCCTGCGGCACGACCAATCAATCAATCAATCAATCAATCAATCGAATCAATCAATCGAATCAATCAATCAATCGACCGACCGACCAAGCTTCACAGTGATCCAGAGCATGGAATAAATAGGAAAACATGAAGTTTCGAAAACATGCAAATTTTTACATCCCCATTAAAGAGGGTATCCTTGGGCCTAACAGAAAGCAAAAATTTTCAAAATCGGACTATCCAATGATGAGAAATGGAATTTTGAAGTTTGTCAAATTTTCAGGTGGTTGTTTACATTAGAATTTCCGGTGCAATGTAGCGTTTTGAGCCAACTTTAACGTGTCATAAATCAGCCTGTAAAAGACCGATTTTCGTGAATTTTGTAAGAAATGGTCAGCAATTTAGTTGTGCTTAACATATGTAAAAATGTAGTATATTGAGTGTAAGATCATGGGTAGATGGACACTATTTTGATGCCAACTTTTTACGACAAATTTCGTGAAAAATTGCTACTCAAAGTTGAAAACAAAAAATCTATGTAATTCTAGGTGCTAGATATTAATATAGTAAATTACTAAAACCTATTTGGAGCATTCCTGCCAAAGGGCCCGTTTCAAATCGTTCTAATTTTGTCGCAAAAAAAGGTTTGAAGATTGCATGTGACATAGGTTTTTCTTCCTGATTTCCTTTCAAAACTGTAACAGTGCCTTGACTGTTTCTTCAAGGCAAGAGCTCTAGATTTGCGAAATTGGTTCTCAAGAATTCAAAGAGGTATTCTCGACGCAATGATAAAAACAACAGCCAATCTTTGTGAGACAATAGCTTAATGCTGTGAAACAATTGACCTACATTGGAAAACAGAATCTGTTGTCTCATTCTTTCTACAAGATCCAACCAATTGAGATATGTTTAATACTTTGATATATGCTATGTTAAAATTCGTTTGATATCTAAATCTAGAAAAACTAATAGAGTCAAAACAGTTTCACTGTCTCAAAACCGAATTGTTTCGTTCAAAAAAAGTACATCGAATCAATCACAAGGCTATCATTTGTTGCGTCAACGTATGGTTCAGCAGACTGACGACTTTTCTTGAAGATATCGTGACGGGATTTTGCCACAAGTGGCCATGAGGTTATCAATATCCACACAATATTGTCTCCGAGATTGGCTTTAACTGAAGTATGCCTGGCCCTACACTCAACTCCACTTCGAAAATTCCTGATGTGCTTGTTCCTGGCCTCCAAACCACTTTCCGACCAAACTGCAATTGGTCCACCCTCAAGCATCTCAAAAGAGCTCCCATTGGTAACAGATGAGTTAATTCGGACCTATGGAAAATGAAGACACTTGTGTATAATTCTTATCCTTCTTAGCCAGTTTAATGTTTGCCTCGCTGTTTCGGAAAGTGCCTGCAAAAAGCAATATCCTTGACGTCAACTGTTTCAAGCAGCACTGCCATGATACGATGATGATGATGATGATCGTTTTATGATCGCTCCTTGAAAATAGTACAAGGAAACTCATCCACTGAATCAGACATTCTATCCGTTGTGAATGCAAATAACATTCGAGCATGTAAACTCGTCCGCAAGTGTGTAGACAGGCAAGCATGTGATATTTTTCAAGGGTACTTTGAAGTCCAAGAACACGAAACGAAGACAAGGAATAATCAATGTTTGCTAAAACTCCCCAAAATTAAGACTGAATATGCTCGCAAGTCCTTTCGCTTCATGGGTGCTAAAATCTATAACAAACTGCCTATTGACATAAGAAAAACTGAATCTTTCAACGAGTACAATAAACTTCTCAAGAAACATTTTGGCTGAACAGTTTTGAATTTTTATGTAATACATCTTATCACCGTTGTAAATAGGTCTAAACCAATACCAATGTAAGTTTTTTTTCTACTTTAATTTAATCAGGACACACGTTGATAACAGCATTACATGTTGAAGTGTAAATTCCTGTATAAAGATTCGTATTATTATTATTATTATTATTATTATTATCCACCTATGTCTTCATTTTCCATGGGTCCAAATTATCCCATCTGTTCATCAAATGTTGGCCCATAACTGGGAGCTCTATGATATGCATGAGGGTGGACCAATTGCAGCTTGGTCGTAAAATGGATTAGGGGGATGGGCAAGCACATCAGGAACTTTCGAAGTGGAGCTGGGTGTAGGGCCAGGCTTACTTCAGTTAATGCCAACCTCGAATACATTATTGTGGGGATGTTGATAACCTCATGGCCACTTGTGGCAAAATCCCGTCACGATATCTTCAAGAAAAGTCGTCAGTCTGCTGAACCATACGTCGAAGCAACAAATGATAGCCTTGTGATTGATTTGATGTACTTTTTTTGAACTAAACAATTCGGTCTTGAGACGGCGAAACTGTTTTGACTCTGTTAGTTTCTCTAGATTTAGATATCAAACGAATTTTAACATAGCATATATCAAAGTATTAAACATATTTCAATTGGTTGGATCTTGTGGAAAGAATGAGACAACAGATTCTGTTTTTCAATGTAGGTCAATTGTTTCACAGCATTAAGCTATTGTCTCACAAAGATTGGCTATTGTTTTTATCATTGCGTCGAGAATACCTCTTTGAATTCTTGAGAACCAATTTCGCAAATCTAGAGCTCTTGCCTTGAAGAAACAGTCAAGGCACTGTTACAGTTTTGAAAGGAAATCAGGAAGAAAAACCTATGTCACATGCAATCTTCAAACTTTTTTTGCGACAAAATTAGAACGATTTGAAACGGGCCCTTCGGCAGGAATGCTCCAAATAGGTTCTAGTAATTTACTATATTAATATCTAACACCTAGAATTACATAGATTTTTTGTTTTCAACTTTGAGTAGCAATTTTGCACGAAATTTGTCGTAAAAAGTCGGCATCAAAATAGTGTCCATCTACCCATGATCTTACACTCAATATACCACATTTTTACATATGTTGAGCACAACTAAATTGCTGACCATTTCGTACAAAAATCATGAAAATCGGTCTTTTATAGGCAGATTTATGACACGTTAAAGTTGGCTCAAAACGCTACATTGCACCGGAAATTCTAATGTAAACAACCACTTGAAATTTTGACAAACTTCAAAATCCCATTTCTCGTCATTGGCTGGTCCGATTATGAAAATTTTTGCTTTCTGTTAGGCCCAAGGATACCCTTTTTAGTGGGGATGTAAAAATTTGCATGTTTTCGAAACTTCATTTTTTCCTATTTATTCCATAATTTCGTTGATCTGGATCACAGGAAGCCCAATCGCGTATTATGGCGGCCTAAGCTAATACTAGTAAAAGAAAATAAAATTCATACCGTAAATGGCTGATTGTTATCTCGGTTATCTCTGTCTCGATTGTGTCTTTCTTCTTGTGCTCTTGTACCCCTGAAATGATTGAAGCATTCTGCCACCATGGTAACAGAATTGATGTTGTTGCTGTTGTGTTGAAATAACGACGCAACATTATAGGTTGAAGTGTGTATACATATAAGAAAGAACAAGGACTGAAGCTTTCTTACTTACATAAATCTAACAACAGTTTTATCCTCGCTCAATCTCGGTGAATTTTGCATCAGACGCCCAGTTCTTTGCATGAAAATGTTCCCCAGCTTTTAAACTTCGTACTCAATGCATTTGTCTTCACTTTCCTCCCCGAAATGATTTAAAACAAACGCGAAACAAAGCGTATCACTTTGACAGTTTGAAATCTACTCAAGCTCCGTCCACCATCGTGGCCAGGATAAAAGGTGCCGACGTTCGAAATTCGTTCGAAATTAGTACAAAACGAATTTCGAACGTCGGCGCTTTTTATCCTGGCCACGATGGTGGACGGAGCTTGAGTAGATTTCAAACTGTCAAAGTGATACGTTTTGTTTCGCGTTTGTTTTAAATCATTTCGGGGAGGAAAGTGAAGACAAATGCATTGAGTACGAAGTTTAAAAGCTGGGGAACATTTTCATGCAAAGAACTGGGCGTTTGATGCAAAATTCACCGAGATTGAGCGAGGATAAAACTGTTGTTAGATTTATGTAAGTAAGAAAGCTTCAGTCCTTGTTCTTTCTTATATGTATACACACTTCAACCTATAATGTTGCGTCGTTATTTCAATACAACAGCAACAACATCAATTCTGTTACCATGGTGGCAGAATGCTTCAATCATTTTGGGGTACAAGAGCACAAGAAGAAAGACACAATAGAGACAGAGATAACCGAGATAACAATCAGCCATTTACAGTATGAATTTTATTTTCATTTACTAGTATTATAGCTTAGGCCGCCATATTACGCGATTGGGCTTCCTGTGTCTGGATCACTGTCACTGTACTTCGGTCGAATTCTCATACAGTAGTTTTGTCCTCGTTTTCACATAGCTTTTTATGAGTCGTAGATTGAGCGAAAAGGTTAAAATCAAAAATATAAAAAAAGAGCGAAATTTAGGACGAATTGTAATCAGTCTAAGGAATCCCCTCTTCTGCAGTGCAAAGTGTACGGTTGGCGGTTCGATTGCGTCTCGCTCCAAACTTGAGTTATTCTCGATTTATTTGCAACTTCCAAGAGTTATGCGATGCTTGTTTAGTATGGTAAATGTTGCCTTTGGATTATTTAGCCGTTTTGCCATCTTTTCGCTCATTTTTTAGTTTGTAATTTGAGCCACTTTATTTCAAGTATTTTCCCTCGACTTTGAAACGGCTCAGTTTATAGGCCTAGCCGACCTACAACGAAGTTTTGCTTGTTTACTAAATAATCGAACGCATTTACGGCAATGCAAGCTAATGAAAAGCATTGTTTGGAATCATCTAAAGATTCACAATGAAATTTTGTACTGTTTTGATCAATTCAACAAGCAATAACAGGTCAAACCAAGTCAATTGAAGTCGAGGAAGATGATGCAAGATAAATAGGCCTAACTTGAGCCGCCTCAAACTCGAGGGAAACAACTGAAATAAAAATGGCTCAAAATACATTGACAAATGAGCGAAAAAATGGTAAAAAGACTAAATAATCCAAAGAAAACACTTACCATATGAAACAAGGATCGCATAACTCTTGGAAGTTGCAAATAAATCGAAAACAACTCGAGTTTGGAGAGAGATGCGAGCGAGCCGCCAACCGTAACCGCATGCCATTCAGAAGGAGAATGAGAAATATATTAAGACTGAGAATGGGATTGAGAATGAGATTGAAAAAGGGCCTAATTGCTCAATTTCAGTTTTACGTTATCTAACACATAGCCATTTCATAGATGATGTAAAGCTTTACCAAGAAAACCATGCTAGACTAGAAGTTGCGAATGAGACAATAGTGCAGGCAAGTCTAGACACAGGAGCTTGCTATGGCGTCAAGAGATGTGCTGAAATAGTGTTTAAGAGAGGTAAGATGATAAAGGGAGAAGGACTTAGTGTTATCGAGGAGAAGATGAAAGCTTTAGATCCGGAGCAAAGAGAAATTTATAAATTTCTAGGATGCGAGCAAGCAGAAAAGATAGATATGGAAAGAGTAATGGCAAGGGTAAAGGCGGAAACAGAGAAAAAAACGAATGTTTTAGTTCAGCAAGATCTATACGATAAGAAATTCACCAAGGCTAGAAACAGAACTGTGATCCCAGTCGCTGGATATGTGATGAACTTTTGCACCTTCACTAAGCAGAAGTTGGATGAGCTTGATAAGGCAATTAAAAAAAAATTCAGAGACAATAAAATGCATGGAAGGCAAGCCAGTGACCAGCGGTTGTACATGAGGAGGGAAAATGGTGGAAGGGGTCTGAAAAGTATGAAAGATCTCTACGACGAAACTAAGGTGAGAGTTGCCTGTTATATGACTCACTCGGAAAGTGACTAGATAAAGACAGTTTTTGGAAAAATGAATTCCAGAAAGAAGGCAAATCTATCAAAAGTGAAGCAGAGGATGCATTGAGAGAATTTGGAGAAATGTTCAATTTTACCTGGATCATGTAAAAATAAAAGGCATAGCACAGGCAGGAGATTGGAGGAAAATTTAGAAAAAAATTAAAAAGAAACTCAAGGAAACGAGAGAAGAACTGCGAATTGAAAAGTATAAGAGCAAGAATATGCAAAATGAGCATCATAATGGATTTGACATGAAGAGTCGTCAGTGGTTAGATTAGAATGTAACTGGGAATCCAAACCCGCGCTGCGCGCGGGTTCGGAGTTCCAGGCTTCTGCGGAGGGCTTAGGCACCTTGGGCGCCCGGGCCGCCTGCGGCGGCCACTGTCGCACTTCGCGTGCCACAATATCAGTACTTTCAGTGTTATTTTCTTCGTTAGTGTGGTTGCTTTATACTTGCTCTTGTTATCCGTCATTGTGATAGTTACCCAGGCTGATATAGTTGCATTGGTAGATGAAGTGAGAATAGTTGCCGCATAGTCCGGTAGCAGAAGGGGGGGGGGGGGGTAGTACCACCAAACGAGGTAATTTGTGAGACCAAGTGATTTTGGTCAATTTTGGGGCGTAGAATTCGAATATTGATGTTCTTTTTGTGGGGGAGGGGCCGTTTTTGAGATATGGGGGTAAATGCCCCCAAAATTGAAGGAAAATGTGTTATTATTAAGACTCTCGATGTACCCCTTTAAAAGTTCATTTTTAGCTTTAGAACATTGATAATGGCCCCATCTAGCTCATAAAAGGTACTTTTGAGGTTTTGGATCATTCTGGGGTAACCCTGCCCCCAAATGGGGGCAACAAAGCAAGATGATTCAAAATTCACTAAAAGTACCTTACCATACCAATTCAGGGGTGTAGAACCCGAATTTCGATGTTATTTTGATGGGAGAGGAACAGTTTATGAAATATAGGGGCAAATGCCCCTAAATAGGGGTCAAAGGTCAAACTCTTTTGGTAACCTTTGGTGCTTGTCATTTCAAGTCTTGTAATGATTCTCATAGAAAGATGTTATTTTAACAGGAAAAGGGAGCTTTTCAAATATAGCGGCGACTGCCTTAAAAATGGGGTAAAGTTTGTTGTTGTCGAACGCCTCACTCAAAGCATAAACATTTTGATCTTCAGCTATGGGAAATGGAATTTGGGATCAGTAAATTCATGAATAGCAATAGCTTAATCTATTTTTTCAGGTTGTTACCTTCTTCTAACCCCGAAATGTTACCCCGAATTCGGGGGCAATGAGAGAGATTATCTGTGTCCACTTCATGGTCGAAGTGCCTCATCCTATGAATTTCCGACAGTAACATTGCAACAGAGAGCCTTGTTTGGTCCTACTGTGTTTACGGTTCAAACTTCATACCTACTTATGGTTCCTTTCAATCAAGGGAAACATTGGATGGTGCCCTCAGCCATGATCCTATAAAGAGGCTCTGTTGCAACATGTTGAATGGATCGTTAATAGACCAGTTCAGTAATGAACAAATTCTGTAATTACTGCAAGTTCATGTTACTCTATTTTTTACATTTATGGCCAATTTCCAGTTCCCTTGGACTTCGAATTCGCATCCAAATCCACACTTCAAAGACATTAGGACGATGGCTTACCATTAAATCATCCAATGAAATTACGCGAATCTATTCATGATGCTCTCTTGTAAAGGATAACAATGGTGGTGTGCCCGTTTGCACTTTCGGCTGCATTATTGTGATTTGCATCTTTTGTTGAGACTTTTCCGTTTGGAATCCTTCCTTACATGTCAAATTCGGATGCAATTGCCTGCCGATCGGTGAGCAAAAGATTCGGATGCAAATCCTAAATCCAAAGGAACTAGCAATGGGCTAACAAATCAGAACTTAAGATATTGTCATCATCCTCGACCATCTCTTCCATTGCTGGCATTAATCAGCAACTCTGCTATCCTTTCCTGGACTTAGGTGCAGCCTAATGTTTAGATGGGCTTATTTCATGGATAGTGCCCAATATGATGACTTCGTTGCTTTAATAGTGCTTGAATCGCGCCTGAAGTGAAATAACTTTTGCCTGATTAGAGGGGCTATGCAGCACACCCCAGCCACCCGACTCTTATGCCAATGCCAATTTATCTGTTCTGAAGACACTTCCTCTGTCCAATTTTATCATTATATCTGGTAATCAGCCTGATTGGCCTGGATAACCCAGCGATCAGGATTTGATGCATTTCAGCACATTTTGTAACAAAGTTTGCTGTCTGGTATGGTGGAAGGAGAGACAAGTCAATGCCATTTTCATATTCTTTCAATCTCCTAAATATATTTTTCATCACTTTGTTTGATGAATACTGCTGCTTTCTTTCAAAACGTCTACCTAAAAGAAGTGCCAATCCATCCAGCTCTGGTCAGATATTATATCTTGCTTGACTGTTCCCAACAGCGAACAAGAAATGTACCTTTCATATGTATCCACCAAAACTGTTTTCCTTTACGAAGAATACCGTAAAAGCTCTTGCAAAGAATACCCGGGAGGCTTGTGTAATTTTGGAAACCCGAGAGGGGGCTCGTTAGAGAAGGGAGGGTTATGCACCTTGCCAAGGATATAAACAATAGCTTTTTAGTTCCTATGCCCCATATTCTGTGGAGTCAACAGACAATTTCACGAGTCAAATGCCTTTTCGTCGTGGAGGAAAGCTTCTGTGGCATTTGTGTTTTCGTGATCATGCTCAATTTCTTTCACACGTCAATCGATGTTCCATTCTTGGCCTTTATACAGGACATATCTCATGCCATAAAAGTGAGCGTCTAATGAGTTAATGACTGGTTTCAAGCCATACATGTTTCATCGGCCTTGAAATTATTTCTTTCCTTCCATTATTTCTAAAAATTTGTTAATGTCAGCAGGAATACGAATATCGGGAGTTCATATGCCAAATTTATCTTCGTCACAAGAAATACTGTTCTATAAATGTGTCTGGCGTTCTCATGATACCGTTGATGTTAGCAGCCATATCCAAAATATATGAGATGTTCTTCGCGCTCTTGAGCAGTGAAGTCCCGGCTGCATTTAAGATTTGTCTCCCTGTTTTCCTCCTCCCGTTTTTCGACCAAAATGGCAAGTTCATCAATGGTGTGAGGGTAAAGTGCAAAATATTCCTACCGGAAGAGATATTGCTGCATAACATCGAAACTCAGATTCTACACCCAAGAATAACTGGAAATTGATAAGATCATGTGTTTTTAGTGAAACAGCAATCGACTTCCTTGGTTGCTCCCATTTAGGACAGCATTGCCTCGGAGAGGAATATGATGACTTTAAACCTAAACAGCGCTATGGACCAGCATTTTAGTACGAATATGATAGTAAGATTTGTGATTTAATTAGGGTGACAAACATCAAACTTTACCAAAAGATTTTGACCTTTGACCCCTGTTTGGGGCATTTGCCCCTATATTTCAAAAATAGTTACTCTCCCATCAAAATAACATTGAAATTCGGGTTCTACACCCCTGAATTGGTATGGTAAGGTACTTTTAGTGAATTTTGAATCATCTTGCTTTGTTGCCCCCATTTGGGGGCAGGGTTACCCCAGAATGATCCGAAACCTCGAAAGTACCTTTTATGAGCTAGATGGGGCCATTAACAATGTTCTACAGCTAAAAATGAACTTTTAAAGGGGTACATCGAGAGTCTTAACAATAACACATTTTCCTTCAATTTTGGGGGCATTTACCCCCATATCTCAAAAACGGCCCCTCCCCCACAAAAAGAACATCGATATTCGAATTCTACGCTCCAAAATTGACCAAAATCACTTGGTCTCACAAATTACCTCGTTTGGTGGTACTACCCCCCTTCTGCTACCGGACTAGCAGTTCTTCACGTACCTGAAGTGTGTTAGTAGTAGGCTTTAATTAGTAGTAGGCCTTCTTAGTAGGCGTTAATTAGCTCTCGTAGCCTTAAATAGCTGTAATTGTAGCTATTTATTTTTCAGCCTACTTTAAAAAGATATTTGATAATAAAAATGATAACAAAAATAATAATGTCTATAGTTATTGCAGCTAACTTTATTCTCTTCTTTTTTCATTAATTCACATTTTTGTTATTGTTTTCTAGCTATCCTCTTGACTTTAGGGGCGTTAGTAGCCCAAGGGGAGGGAGGAGGGGGGGGGGCGGTAGTTTCCATTTAATTTAATCCATAATTTTTAAAGAAAAATCCATCAAAATTCCCTACAAACCCCATTGTTTTAAAGAGTCCCGGAGCCTTTTTGGGAAGAGAGATAGACCCCTTGGCTTCCTCAGGCAGCTTTTTTTTTTGTTTCAGTAGGGTTGATTTAGTTGCCTGGTATTTGTTCACAAAGGTTTTTGTTTCTTTTGTGGCGTTAGTAGCTTTCGTTGTTGGAGAAATTAGTTGTCGCCTTTTTTTAGTGTATGCGTTATTTGTTTGGTAGAAATGATGTGGTCGTAATTCTTGGCTTAGCGGCCATAGTAGCTTTGTTGCCGTTATTGATGGTACGATTGTTGTTGTGGTAGCATTGTTCATTTGGTTGCCCAAGTAGCGTTTGTTGCACTCATCCCTTGATTTAATGAAGTTGCTCTTCTTGCCTCGTTGCCGTAAGTTGCAGGTGCATTTTGTGACGTTGTGATTATTATGACCGCTTCGGTAGATCTCCAGTCTCCCTACTCGTAGAGCTTTATTCGTTTCAGTGGAGTTGATCTAGATTCCTTCGTTGCCCTAGTTGTCTTTCTTTCTTTTGTGGCGTTGATAGCGTTTGTTGTGGGAGAAATTAGTTGCTAACTTCGTTTCGGTGTGTGTGTTATTTGTTTAGTAGAGATGATGTAGTTGTAATTGTTGCCATAGTGGCCATAGTAGCTTTTGTGCCCTTAGTTGCCTTCCTTCCGTTATTAGTGTTAGTTGTGCAAGGTAAACCCCGCTGTTGTGGTTGCGTTAGTTGTTGAAATTCCTCCCAGTAGCTTTAACTCCGTCCATTAATGTAGTTGCTCTTCTTGGCAGAGTTCCCTTAGTTGCATTTGCTGACGTTGTTGTTATTTTAGAACGTTTCCGTAGATCTCAGCCTCCCTTGTGGAAGATAACATCAGGAAGGAAGACTGCAAGAGTTATACTGAGCCCTTCGAGGAAAGTTTTATGGAAATAGTGAAAGAAATGGACTGCTCATGCGCAGGGGCATTTGTGGGGGAAGTTGGCACATAGCCAAATGACGTCACATAATTTGGGAAAGTGCCAAGTCACATGGCCGCAACTTGGCACCGTGCCAAGTCACATGACCAATTTTGGAACTTTGCCAAGTAATTCACGTGACATGGGGGCAGACACGTGACTGCCCCCTACAAAAGTGAGATAGTGTGACTACCCTCACAGTGTAGCCCCTGTTTGTATGGGATAGGTCATTTAAAATTAGCCAATAAGAGTCGGCTATTATATTTAGTAAGTTCAGTATGGAGTTTGTACCAATTGAAATTAGCCAATGGCAATCTGCCTATGATAGATGGGCTCGGTCATTTGAAATTAGCCATTAACAGTCGGCTTTCATCTTTAGTAGCTTCACTATGGGGTAGATCTCCAGTCTCCCTTCTCGTAGAGCTTTATTCGTTTCAGTAGAGTTGATTTAGATTCCTTCGTTGCCCCAGTTGTCTTCGTTTCTTATGTGGCGTTGGTAGCGTTTGCTGTGGGAGAAATTAGTTGTTAGCTTCGTTTCGGTGTGTGCGCTATTTGTTTAGTAGAGATGATGTAGTCGTAATTGCTGTCATAGTGGTCATAGTAGCTTTTGTGCCTTTAGTTGCCTTCGTTGCGTTATTAGTGTTAGTTGTGCAAGGTAAACCTCGCTGTTGTGGTTACGTTAGTTGTAGAAGTTCATCCCAGTAGCTTTAACTCCGTCCATTAATGTAGTTGCTCTTCTTGGCTGAATTCCCTTAGTTGCATTTGCTGACGTAATTATTATTTTAGAACGTTTCCGTAGATCTCAGCCTCCCTTGTGGAAGATAACATCAGGTAGGAAGACTGCAAGAGTTATACTCAGCCCTTCGAGGAAAGTTTTATGGAAACAGTGGAAGAAATGGACTTCCGCCAAACGCAAAAAGCCGTTGGATTCGAGGTCTGGGTTAGAGAGAGAGTCTCCTTTCTGTTACGAGGCTTATAGGTCATGAGACAGCTTTTCAGGTACATTTAGACAATTTATTTCGCTATTTTTGATCGTGAATTTGAAATCAATAGATTTGTAGAGTTCAATTTATCGTTCGTGAAAGCCCTATGGCAGCCATTTACCAGAAAAATATTGCTCTCCCCACACCCTTTTTTCAAATGTCAAAATGGTTTATTTGATACACTGCCTCCTTTGAGACCGATTTGCAGTGGATATAATTATTGTACAGCAAAAGTTTCAGAATGGGTCGATAGCTTTATAAAACCAGCAGCCATGAAGACTAACTCGTACATCAGAGACACCACTGACTTCATTACGCATATCGAAAATGTTGATATCAGCGCTTTTTCAAGTGAAGATTTTTACCTAGTTACGATGACGTTTGTTCTCTGTACCCTAACATAGACCACGAAGAAGGAATTAACGCATGCAAAGAAGCCTTAGAACAACGTAAAGACAAATCGGTACCATCGGATTGTATTTCAGAATCGATAAACTTTATATTGAAAAGCAATACATTGTCGATCATGGATAAATTTTTTCACCAATTAAAGGGTACTGCGATGGGGACACCAATGGCAGTAAACTTTGCAAATTTATTTATGTCCATATTTGAAACAGAAATGTTACACGGGTATGAAAGAAACTATGGAAAAAGGCCACTGTCTTGGTTACGTTATATAGATGATATATTATTTATCTGGACTGGGGATATCAAAAGCCTTAATCACTTCTTATCGTACTGCAATTCGTTTGCGAGATAAAACGATTTTAGATCAAAGATTACTTTTACATCGGAATTTTCTACAGAGAACGTAGTGTTTTTGGATAGAAAAGTAAAAATACATAATAGTCAACTAACAACTGAACGATTGATTTGATTTGATTGATTTGATTTCATATATTTAGGGAGGGTAGCCCTTCAGCAAGTGCTGATTTTCAAGGGGCCCTCCATCAACGATACAATAAAATGATAATAATATAATACAAAGGAAAGAAAAACCTATTTAAGATATGTCAAAAGTCTAATTAATCTATTAAAAACAATGTTAGAAATAATGATCAGTGTTAAAATCAATTTACAGGGTATCTAAAATATATTATCGACACAGCAGTCTACGCTAAATATGGCTCTTGAAGGCATTGACCGAAGATGCCTGTTTAACCTCAGTTGAAAGGCTGTTCCAGCTTTTTGCACCCCTGAATGAAAAGCATTTTTGTCCATTAGCGGAACTTTTCAAAGGCAGCCTTAAGTCAGTGTTTGTATTTCGTAGGCTACGTTCGGTGCAATCAGCTTTTTTGGTGAAAAGATTGCAAAGATAGGTAGGAGCAAGGTCGTTGATGCATTTAAAAACCATTAGTTTCGTCTGTCTATCTATCAGCTCCTTGATCGTGTGCCAACCTAAACTTTGCATCAAGGGTTTACTTGGAGCATTGAACTGACTATTGGTCACAACACGAGCTGCTCTGTTTTGAAGTCTCTGCAATTGTAAGATGTCGGTGGAATTGCAGCAACCCCAAACAGAACAACAGTATTGGAAATGAGGCTCCACGATGCTGTTATAGAGAGTCTTCACAACTCCAGCAGGAAGGTACTTTTTGGGGTATTTCAAGAAGCCGATAGCTCGGGAAGCTTTCGCAGTGACTGTTTTTATTTGCTTCTTCCGTGTGAGATTTTCGTCAATTTGAACACCTAAGTACTTAGTACTTACTTGCAACTTTGACTCTAGTCTCGCGAATGGAAGGTTGGAAAGTTTGATTTAAAATCTCTAGATGCTTCTTCTTATGTTTGGTGGTAATTAGCATAGAATGGATTTTAGTTACGTCGAGGGATAGTTTGTTCCCCTTTAGCCACGTATCAAGTTTCCGTAGATCTTCATTGATAGCTTCGTTCAACTGAGTAATGTCTTTCGAAAAATGATAAATACTTGTATCATCAGCATACATAGACACTTTAGAGTTCTTTATAACGTATGGAAGGTCATTTTATGTACACTAGAAATAGGAATGGACCGAGACAAGAGCCCTGTGGAACTCCCACCTCGATGCTCCCCATATTAAAGTATACACCATTAACTCGACAATACTGCTTTCTGTTAGCGAGATAGGACTTGAACCAAGATAGCTCCCTACTTAGTACACCTTAGTGCGCGAGTTTTTGGCAAAGGATTTCATAATCAACCGTGTCAAAAGCTTTTTTGAGATCAATAACGATCATACCAGTCAAAAGTCCCTCATCCAGGCCGTTCTACCAATCATCTGTGCATTTCAGCAAGAAAGTTATAGTTGAGTGTAGAGCTCTGAAACCAGACTGGTCTGGTGACAGAAATCCATTCTCAATCATGTACTGGTACAACTGGTCAAAGATAAGTTTCTCAAATAGCCTAGATATGACAGGCAATACAGAAATTGGTCTATAGTTCGATTTTTCTGACTTTTCCCTTCCTTTGTAAATCGAAGAAACTCTAGCAATTTTCCAAGCATCGGGAAAGGTGCTGGTTTCAATAGAAACGTTAAATATTTGCACTAAACTACTAGAAATTACTGGAAATGCAATCTTTAGAAAGTATCCAGAGACATTGTCATTGCCAAAGCTATTCTTTAGTTTCATCTTAGCCATTGCTTTTTGGATGTCTTCTTCATTAATTGCCCTCATGTTAAAAGTCTTCTCACCGTCATTAATGTTATATTCTCCCGACAGAAGCGGATTAGAGGTAACATCAATATCAGCGGCTAATTTCTTCCCAACAGAACAAAAGAATTCATTCATATTGTCCGAAATTCTTTGTTTATCGAAAACAGTTTGGTTAGAATCTTTCAAACTATCTATGTTTGTTGACTTTGACTGTTTATTGAGTAGCTGATTGATAGTCTGCCATGATTCCTTCATATTACCCTTCTGCTGTAAGATTTTATCAGAGAAATATTGCCCTTTTCAGCGCATCATTCAGGGTATTTACCTGATTTCTACATTGCCTATAAGAACTCATCAAAGCCTGTGATTTGTGTTTCATTGCAGATCTTTTCAGTCGATCTCTGGTCCTAATCAGTCTCTTTGGATCAGCATTCATCCACGGACAATACTTTTCTGATACTCGAATTTGACGAAGAGGGGCGTGTTTCTCTATCACAAGGGAAAAAAAATTCGAAAATTTCTCAACAAGTTCATTAACTTCGTCAGAAGTTCCTAAAACTTGTTCCCAATCAACAGAAGCAATGTCTTGCAAAAAATCCTCTTCTGAAAAGTTTTTCATGTTCCGTGTTTTTTTGGCTTTATGTTCATTTTTGAAGGAGCCATTTAATTTTTGAATACGGTACACCATATAATGGTCACTCATCGAAATCTTCAAAACCTCAGATTCAACTACGTTATTGGGACATGTCGTAGCAATGTGGTCTATCAGCGTAGCCGTTTCCATAGTAACCCTAGTTAGCTCCTCAATAAGCTGAGTAAAGCTAAACAGATTGTACATGCTGTGAAGATGTCTTGCATTGTTGTCACTGAATTGCCCCGCAGATTTGCTTGCAACGTCGCAGTTTGTATCGCCTAGGAGGATAATTTCCTTAACCCTCTCTGTCTAAATAAGAGAGGATAGTCTCAAGCTTGCTGAAGGAGTCAACAGGGTCACTTGGAGGACGGTACCAAACAATGACAATGTAAGGTCTACTTTTGGGGGGCTTTATTTCTACACAAATGAGCTCAAGATCATTTTCAGGCAGATCTATACGGCGAGTGTATTGAATTGGCTCTCTTATATACAGTGCAACTCCACCTCCATTAGCGGTTCTATCTTCACGCTCATGTTGATACCCGTCAATATTCGTAAGTTCTTTAGGGTATGAATTGACCAGTTTTGTTTCATTCAAGGCAAATATATGAATACCCTTTTCATTTATTAGGGATGAGACCTCATCAAGACGGCTTCGAAGACCATTAACATTTAGGGCCGCAAGAGAAAGACCTTTCTTGTGCCCAAGATGCTGATGATTATTAGGTCTATCAGAAACGGTACTTACTACAGAAAAATTAAGATCTGAACTACCCTCACCTCTAATTTGTGAAGAATCTAAGTTTAATGCCTGGCCATCATTCGTATGATTGATGTTAAAGACTACGTAGTTTAGATACTAGTTTCGACGTGAGCTTGCTTGTACCTTTAGCGTTCAAATGTAATCCTTTCTTTCCAATGTCACCTCTGGAAATATTGCTGTTGTTGATAGCCTCAATTCCAAGATCAATAATCTTTTTGTTTAGAGACTCTACAATCTTTCCATATTCTTCATTGTCGAACCTTTTTGTAGGCATTGATAATACAACCATGCATCCTGGTAACTGGTCTTCTATGTCCTTTTTAAAATCGAGTAAAGCGTCTAGGATTTGATCAGGATTTGCATTTTTCAAACTGGAAATATTGGTACCCACATGCAGGATTACCTTGCTTGGCTGTTTGCGTAACAGTGGTTTGATGTAATAATCCTTTAAATCTTCGATCGTAGTGCCAGAAAATACTCTTACTTTTACCAAACCATTCTGGTATATCTTTCTTTCGTCGATGCCATAAAGGATGCTGTCGCCAACAATTAGCGTCGTTCCTTTTCTCCAGGGATGTGTTTCGTTGATGTTATCAGCTTCGTTGCTCGATTGTGCGTTTGTTTGCTTGGTGTCTGTCTTAGGAACGGTGTTGTTAGTAGTAACTTTAGCCTGCTTTTGGATCTCCCCAGACTTTTGCTTTCGATTTTGGGGGCTTTCTTTTGTCCTAGAAGTTGTTGACAACGATTCGGTATTAGCTTTGTTATTCGTCTCAGCACAATCTTCGTTCTTCTTATTCGTCCCCTCGGGATTGCTAGACTTTAATTCATCCACTTTTTTTGAAATTAAATACTGTTCATAAAGATAGGCACTAAATCCTAACTGGCTACCGAGCTTGGCACGTGACACGCTCTGAAACCAATCAATGGAACGGAAAACCGACCGGGAAATTTGAAAAGTCAAATTTAGGCCGTTTTTGGACGATTTTACCACCCTTCACCAAAAAAAGATTGTACGGAAGGAAAATTAAGATTTTCAAAAAATTCCTTCACAAACATGTTCCCAATACTTGAATACATGCCTGTTCACGGGGACTAAGAATTATCTCAAAATCTGGAGAAATGCCGAAGTTTTGAATTTGACCTCACTGACCTCACTGTAGCGTGTCATAGTAAAAACCTAAGTAAACACAGAAACGTATTCTACTTTGCTTCGAAGTTCTTATTCTGTGTGTTTAAGAATCTTTAGAACATCTTTAAAGATGCCAAACTTTGAGCACTACAGTATCGGAATCTTTTTAGTTTGAAGCTAACATGAATACCACCGGCGATTTTCAATATTTAATGCTGAGGGGTAGGTGAAAAATTGGAAGATTTGCACTGCACTGGCCTAACAAAACATCAAACTATCGTTATAAATAAGGACAAATTAACAGATACTTACATTTCTATCTTGCAAAATGAGGACCATAAACTGAACATATGAAGCAGCACAAATGCCAAAAGTATTTCAACTGGTTTTAATGGCAAAAAATCCACTTTCTTGACCGTGATCTAATCTGCAGCCAGTTTCTCCAACAAATCGTTCAGACTTTCCTCTTGCAACATCATTGTCAATAGAAAGGGCGCGGAAATTTCAGTGATCAGCTGCATGCTTGCTAGTCATCATCAAATAACATACAATTCCAATGAACTTTGAAATAAATAACAATTATTTCAGGAATGGCAAGAGCTGTAACATCCAACGTGGCCAGAACGGAAGATTTTGTGATGTCCTCTTCGATAACCATTGCTCCCATTCCTTTATCCAATTCTGCTCTCATCTTTGTGAGATCATACGAGTGGGAATCAGCAATTACATGAACCAAAACATCAAATGAATTCATGAATTGTGTCCCTTGCTTTTTAGCACAAGAAATGGCTATCATCTCGTCTAGCAGGTACATGAAATGAATATGAAATACTAAATTTAATTTTGCGAAAGATCACAATAACAACGAACGGAAGAAATGTACATCTTGTTTTTAATGTGAAAAATAGATTGGCCATTTCTGCAAAATAACATTTGAAATACTATTTTTACAGCTCCTTCATATCAATTTCACATTTTGTGCGGATATCATAGAAAAATATCTATCTTTGGACTACCAGAGGTCATCCATTAGAAAATCATCCCTATACGGTCAAACGAGAATAAGAATTCTAAGAAACTTCAGTCTATGGGGGGTCGAAGTTTTATCATCTCACAGAAAATATGCGTTGAGTCTACAAAGTATCATGTCCAGTTGTGCTCCATGCGACTGTGTTGTTTGACCGTAAAGGAGTGATTTTCTAATGAATGGCCTTTTGGTATTCCAAAGATAGATATTTTTCTATGATATCTGCATAAAATGTGAAATTGATATGAAGGAGCTGTGAAAATAGTATTTCAAATGTTATTTTGCGGAAATGGCCAATCTATTCTTTCACATTAAAAACCAGATGTACATTTCTTCCGTTCGTTGTTATTGTGTTCTTTCGCAAAATTAAATTTAGTATTTCATATTCAGTTCATGTACCTGCTAGACGAGATGATAGCCATTTCTTGTGCTAAAAAGCAAGGGACACAATTCATGAATTTATATGATGTTTTGGTTTATGTAATTGCTGATTCCCACTCTTATGATCTCACAAAGATGAGAGCAGAATTGGATAAAGGAATGGGAGCAATGGTTATCGAAGAGGACATCACAAAATCTTTCGTTCTGGCCACGTTGGATGCTACAGCTCTTGCCATTCCTGAAATAATTGTTATTTATTCAAAGTTCATTGGAATTGTATGTTATTTGATGATGACTAGCAAGCATGCAGCTGATCACTGAAATTTCCGCGCCCTTTCTATTGACAATGATGTTGCAAGAGGAAAGTCTGAACGATTTGTTGGAGAAACTGGCTGCAGATTACGGTCAAAAAAGTGGATTTTTGCCATTAAAACCAGTTAAAATACTTTTGGCATTTGTGCTGCTTCATATTTTCAGTTTGTGGTCCTCATTTTGCAAGATAGAAATGTAAGTATCTGTTAATTCGTCCTTATTTATAACGACAGTGTGATATTTTGTTAGGCCAGTGCAGTGCAAATCTTCCCCTCAGCATTAAATATTGAAAATCGCCGGTGGTATTCATGTTAGCTTCAAACTAAAAAATGTTCCGATACTGTAGTGCTCTAAGTTTGGCATCTTTTAAGATGTTCTAAAGATTCTTAAACGCGCAGAGTAAGGACTTCGAAGCAAAGTATTTAGTCTCCGGATGCATGTGAAGAATACGTTTCTGTGTTTACTTAGGTTTTTACTATGACACGCTACAGTGAGGTCAGTGAGGTCAAATTCAAAACTTCGGCATTTCTCCAGATTTTGAGATAATTCTTAGCCCCCGTGAACAGGCATGTATTCAAGTATTGGGAACATGTTTGTGAAGGAATTTTTTGAAAATCTTAATTTTCCTTCCGTACAATCTTTTTTTGGTGAAGGGTGGTAAAATCGTCCAAAAACGGCCTAAATTTGACTTTTCAAATTTCCCGGTCGGTTTTCCGTTCCATTGATTGGTTTCAGAGCGTGTCACGTGCCAAGCTCGTTAGCCAGTTAGGATTTAGTGCCTATCTTCTGTTCATATTGTCGACTTTTTTCATGCACATAGGAGTCCCACTGGGTACGAAAACTAGGCTCTTCCTGTGCAGGTGCCTCCTCGCGGTTATATTTTCCCTGCGTAGGAGCGTTCTTTACAGGCGTGTTGTTTACTGCAGCTTCTAAAGCTTGAATCCTATGTTTTAAATCATGGTTTTCCTCCATTTTTGAATATAAATTTGCTGCGAGGGATTCATTTCGTTCTTTTTCTATGCTTAGCATTTGATTGAGTTCCTTGATTGAGTCAGCCAATTTCCCCATGACATCGAGAAATCCAAAAGTACTGTCTAACGATGATTGTATGACTGGGGAGGAATGCGATTTGTGAGGACTGGACTCTGTAGTTTTTGTCGAGGCATCAATATCCTGAAGCTCAAAGCTTTGTGCGAAATCAATTTCACTGTCTGTGACCTCTTCATCACTATCACATAGCTTCAATGGGTCAAAAATGTAGTAAGATTCCTTACCATTGCGTGGCTTGCAATAAATAGCAGCTGAATCAAGCATATAATCGATGGTGCTTGTCACTGCCGATTTGCTTAGGCCATGCTTTCGATCCAAGTATGCAGCTATTGATATCTT
Source organism: Aurelia coerulea (assembly GCA_039566865.1). NCBI lineage: Eukaryota > Metazoa > Cnidaria > Scyphozoa > Semaeostomeae > Ulmaridae > Aurelia > Aurelia coerulea. The sequence continues at coordinate 25,765,235 of CM076943.1, read as the reverse complement.
GTCTGGTCTCTGTTGTTGTTTCCGAATTGCTGAGATGCCAGCTCAGCCCCTTATGCTGATTTATAACTCATCACTTACGAATGGTGTTTTTCCTGACATCTGGAAATTAGCGAGAGTCACCCCAATTTACAAGTCGGGCCCAAAAACTGATCTAAACAACTACAGACCTATCTCTGTAATCTCAGTGTTTTCAAGGATGCTAGAGCGACTAACGCACGATCAACTATTTGCGTTTCTCAAAATCAATGAGAGTATTACATGCAACCAAGCAGCTTTTCGTAAGTTGTATTCCACGATAACATCACTCATAAGCAGCACAGACTTCTGGTACGAAAAAGTAGATCGCAGCAATGTTAATCTCACTATTTTTCTCGACCTTGAGAAAGCCTTCGATACAGTTGATCACGATATATTGCTCAAGAGATTACGTGCATATGGAATAAGAGGCAAAGCTGGGAATTGGTTTGAATCCTACTTAAAGAGCCACTGCTAACCATGATCCTTTGTGGCGCCAAGGTCGACTTTCGTATTATCTGAAAGTCGTTTCTGGCCTAAATTGACTTTGCCTTGCTTCTCAATCGGCACACAAATGATCATGTTTGACAAAGGGTTTTTAGCGTAGACAAAAGCATAGAGTCCAAGAGTTGATATTTCCCTTTATCCAATTTCAAAGGGTCCTTTGCAACGGACATACCTCGCATACCTCGCACGTGCCATCTCTAGTTGCACAGCAAAGAATGCTTGCAAAGCGTTTTGGTTAGCAGAGGGTCTTTAAATAATAGAAAACAGCTCTGCTCTCTGAACGGTCAGCATTCTAAAGCCAGAGATGTAACCTGTGGTATTCCCCAAGGTTCTTGTTTAGGTCCTCTTCTTTTCATCATTTACTTGAATTACTTGGAAAAGTGTCTTAAATTCTCCAAGGCTAGCATTAATGCTGACGATACCAATATAACGATTGCATCGAACGATGTAGCGAAACTAATTGAGGACGCACATCAAGAGCTTTCCAATCTCTCTGAGTGGATGAGGGTGAACAAACTTAGCCCAAATCCCAAAAAAACTGAATTCATGGTCATAGGGCATCCACTTAAAACCAAAAATTTAGACTTGCCAGAAGTGCTTAAACTAAATAACTCTGATATCAAAAGAGTTGAAAAGACGAAATCCCTCGGAGTGATAGTTGATGAAAAACTAAGTTGGGATGAACAGTTTAAGCGCACGAAAGGCAAACTGAGTGGAGGTCTTGCAGCTTTGAAAAAATTGAAAAATGTCGTTCCACAATCCCAATTGTGTAATGTATATTATGCGTTAGTCGAGAGTCACATGCGTTATGCCGATGCTATCTGGGGTAGTCTTTCAAAAACAAAAGTAGCTGCTCTCCAACGCCTTCAAGACCGGGCCTATTCGATAATTGCAAACGCAAGAATAAAAGATGGCTGGTCGGCATCCTGGTTAAACGTAGAAAATCTTTTCCGTTACGATAGGAATGTCATGACTTACAAGATTATGAACAGACTATGCCCTGAAAACTTCTGGGATAAATACAAGCCAAGATCTTTTCACTCAACCTACAATACGAGGCACTGTAAGGATATCCAGATCCCTAGATATAGGACTGAATTTGCAAAAAAGGACTTTCATTACGCAGATCTCAAGTCATGGAATGATACACCTGCCGAAATTCGCGAGTTACCGACACTTGATCGTTTTAAAAAACAACTTAAAACACATCTAAAGAGCTAGACTCTCAAGCCAAACACAACTCCCTGGAAGAACGGCAAGCATTAAGTTTTATAGGGCTTTAGGTTTTTATTCATAAGGTTTTATCATTGTAAATAGATGTTATATATTTTAATTTGCTGAAGGGTTAATTTGTGTATAAATAATATTAAATAAAAAAATGAAAAAATGTTCCCATTCAAAAATGGCCTCTATTGAATCGGTAATTTCACAAAATCAATGGCGTGTATGGGGCAAGTGAGGAGTTTAAGAGGGGTAATGGACCACGGCGCATCCGAATTTCGGAGTTTCAGTAAATATTGGGGTCATTATGACGTCATAACAGGGGTTGAAAAATAAATGTTGCGATTTTCCGACCCGATGTTACGTTTGGAGTCGATGCTCCATGGTCACAAGCCTGATTTCAAAACGAAAAAACGTTTTCAAGAGACCATTCGTCTGCAAGTCTAATAACGCAATTTGGGGTTCAATATTGCCCCCAGAAGCGGGGCGCGCGCCCCCCAAAAACGGGGAATAATTTCGGCCTACCTCATTTTACGCCGTAACTCCGTTTTGCGAGGAGTAAACGGCCGCGGCATGTCAAAAATCGACGGAAAACTCTATTTTTTCACTAAAACACTTTTAATCTCCAATTTATCTCTAAAATTCGCCGAATAACGAGCCATTCTATTTTCAAAGCTGTGGGGGAAATTCTCGAAAATTTCATTTCAATTTTCATTTTCATTTTTCATTATTTTTACACGGTAGCCCCGTCAATCGAGAGGATTGCTTTACAGGGGGCCGTGCCAAACTTTACAATATTACTAAAGATTACTAACAAATTACCTATATTTACAATCTAAAATAAAAAAATAAATGAAAAATAATGGAGTTAGCCTGAGAGAGGCAAATTACTCTTCAGCCTACTTTTAAAAATGCTAAGAGAGGGCGCTTGTTTGACATCCAAAGGCAATTCATTCCAAGTATTTGCACCCCGGAAAGATATCGCTTTCTGCCCATTACAAGTTTTCATCCTTGGAACAAGGACATCGGCAATGGCATTCCGCAAATTCATACTGATATCACGCGCAGAGTTTTTCTTGAAAAGGTTTGAAAGATAGCCGGGTGCAAGACCTGACAATGCTTTGTATGTAATAGTAGCTGTCTCGCATTTTATCATTTCCGTAACCGTTGGCCAATTTAGTTCCTTGATCAAATTTGAGGCGGATACATCATAGCTGCTATTGGTGACAATTCTTGCAGCTCGATTTTGCAATTTTTGTATGGTTTGCAATCTGGTTTCACTGCAGCCTCCCCAAACAGAACAGCAATAACGGAAATGTGGCTCTACGATGCCATGATACATTTTGATTAAGGTATCCTTGGGTACGAATTTTTTGGCATATTTCAAAAATCCTAGAGCACGAGACAGTTTGCTACATAATAATTTCGTGCTCCGATCCCAAACGAGGCTATCATCAAGTTGGACTCCTAAATATTTTACATTTTTAACGATGTCAATTTCAGCGCCATCAATAACAAATGATGGGGTCTCTACTTTATTGTCAGCAATCTTTTTTAGGTTTGGTCGAGAACCTACAACCATCGCCTGTGTCTTTACGACATTTAGTGACAGTTTGTTTCTTGGTAACCATTCCTTTAGCCGATCGAGATCACTATTCAGTGTGTCATTCAACTCGTTGATATTTTTCGCAGAATGTGAAATACTTGTGTCATCAGCATACATTGTCACATTGCATTTACGGAGAGACATAGGGAGATCGTTAATATAAATTAGAAAAAGAAGTGGACTAAAACATGAACCCTGTGGCACTCCGCAATCAACCTTTTGTAAACTTGAGGATGTGCCATTGACCTTGCAGAATTGACGTCGGTTTTGCAGATAGGACTTAAACCAAGAATGCTCATGACCATCTATGCCATATTTCTTTAGTCTCGCAAGTAAAATTTGATGATCAACGGTATCAAAAGCTTTTTTTAGGTCGATAAATACCATCGCAGTGTATTTCCCGTTATCCATATTTACATACCAATCGTCAGTGCTATTTAATAAACAAGTAACCACAGAGTGCAAAGACCTGAAGCCAGACTGGTGCGAGAAAAGGAGCTTGTTTCTATCCAAGTATTCGTAAACCTGGTTGTAAACCAGCTTTTCGAATACTCTAGACAAGAAAGAGAGCACCGATATTGGTCTGTAGTTAGAGCGATCATCTTTTTGCCCACTTTTGAATATAGGGGCAACTCTCGCAACCTTCCATGAATTGGGAAAGCTCCCAGTTGCTAGAGATAGATTGAAAATGTCGCAAAGGGACTCAGCTATGACCGGGAGACCAGCTTTCAGAAAGAAATTAGCAATACCATCAGTACCAAATCCCATCGATGCTTTAAATTTGCCTAGAGCCTTTTCAACCTGCCGAATACCTATTGGCTGGAAATGAAACTATGATTTCTTTTCGTTAACTGAATATTCATTTTCTAAAAGAGGATTTTTCTTGTGCGGTATTTTGCTGCTGAGTTTATTGCCAACATTGCCGAAAAATTCATTTATTGATTCTGCGATACCTTTACAACCTAGGACTGTATTTCCATCAATACTGAGAGATGAGATATTTGTGGTTTTAGATTTTTTGTTTATAACCTGGTTAATAACTTTCCATGTACTTTTAAGATCACCCTGATAAGAGGTAATCTTATTTGTAAAAAACTCACGTTTCAAGTCAAGGTTTAATTTATTGACCTTGTTTCTCAACTGCCTATATGCCTGCTGTAGAATTTCAGATTTAGAACGCACGGCTTGCTTACGAAGCTTATCGCGACTGGCAGACAACTTCCGAAACTCTTTTGTGAGCCAAGGGGAAAATCTTTCGGACACCCGTTTATTGCGCATAGGAGCATGCTTCTCTAAAATAAGTGAAAATATATTGGACCAATGTTCAACGACGACATTAATGTCGTCAGTCTTGGAAACAATACCCTTCTAATCCACTGAAAGCAAGTCATTCAAAAATTCAGTTTTGTCAAAATTTTTCATACTGTTTGTTGAAATACTCTTGTGCTGCTTCTTTAGAGAACCACGAAATTTTCTGACACCATAGGCCAAATAATGGTCGCTCAGGCCAATATGGTGAACGCCTGATACTACAATATTTGATTTGTTTGTAGTAGCAACATGATCTATTAGGGTAGAGGATGTAGTAGTTTCTCTAGTGGCAGTCTCTATCAGCTGGTAAAAACCGAAAAGATTATACATTTGTAATAATCGATTTGAGTGCGATGGGAGATTGATGTCCTTGCTAAGTTGCGAAGAAGAATAGTTAGGCAAGATGTCACAATTAGTGTCACCCAAAATGATGATCTCTTTCCCTTCCTTGTCAAGAAACTGCAAGGTTTTCTCGAGGTCATCAAAAACCTCATTCGACACATCAGGAGGACGATACCAAGCCAGCACAACAAAAGGTGCTGAGCGGACTGGCTTCAGTTCTATACACAGTGCCTCGAGGGAGGACTTTGGAATATCATCCCGAACTGTACTTTTATCAATAAGGGCATCGTTAATATAAATGGCAACTCCGCCACCGCTGCGATTGCGATCGCATCTCCTAATGGAAAAGCCATCAATACTGACAAGATCGTCATCAACATTTTTATCGAGCTTTGTCTCGTTGATAGCCAAAATGTGTATGCCTAGATCCTTAATGACAGAACGAATCTCATCAATATGCAAGAGAAGGCTGTTCACATTCAGAGACGCAACCACCATCCCTTTTCTGTGACCTAGTGCATTTCTGCTGTTCTGAGAGGAAACATTTGGGGAGGCAGCAGTAGAACCATAGCTCGGAGGAGTCAAACTAGCACCCTCTGTTCTACTTTGAAGTCAATTATCATGTGTTAATGTTGTTGCGTTAAAAAGATTATCAGCTAAAATTCCATCACCTGTACCGTTTAAATGTAACTTACTCCGGTTTAAATGCTTGGAGGGGTCAATGTTACTATTATCTACATAAGGCATATTTTCATCGTTACACATGTCTCTTAAAATAAAGTTGACCTTTACTCGTTTGGGCTCAAGATGATCGTATCTGGGCACTAGGCCGGAAACGATTACTTTAATACCATGGCTTTGAATGTGTTTTGCCAAGTTAATTATCTCTGTAGCAATATCTAGATCTGACCTTTTTTCTTTCCCAAGATCGTTCGTACCAACATGCAAAATGATCCTGTCAGGTTTTCTCGCAATCGACGGCTCGACATAGCTTTTCATATCCTCAACTGTACTACCTCGAAAGGATTTGACATATATATTTATAGATGACCCGCATCTCTTCTTTAAGTCCCAGCCATTTACGTTTTTTATCATGGAATCCCCAACAATAATGGTGGTATCTTTTCTATCTCCTTTCCTGACACTTGTCACATGGGCATCGCCTTCGCTCCTTCTTTCATTTCGAACATTTTCACTCACGCCTCTACCGTTGCCATCGCTACAAATTAGGCCCTTTTTCCACCCAAATGGATCGTGCTCGTTTTCCTACTAAATGCACTTGCTAACCCCGGATTAATGATTAAATACCTTAAAAAAGGCTAGAATAGGGTCCTAAAAGTGTTTGTTTTTAATTTCTCATTTATGTACTTCAGAATTAGCGCTAGAGCAACGACCATTTTTCGTCGATTATCGTTGCCTAGCAAACTGCAAATCCATAATGGGGCGAATCTTGCCTTATTTTGGCAAGATTGATGCCAAGTGTACCAGGGTGTTCATTCGGCTTCGTGACCAGCGTATGACGTCAGAACACCCTGGGAACGAGGTTGAGACATACCATCACAATTGGTTTAAAAGAGCGGAGCAACTTGCAAAGGAAGTTAATGCAGCTGTTGCTGTTCCAAGGCTCTGTGGTAGGCAGATAGACTGATTACGATGAGTCCCAGTAATCGCTATTCAAAACGAGACTATTACACCAGACCGAGACCGCTCTTACTGGGACTCATATTATTACGGCAATATTATTGGACTGACTTTTTTCACTTTTGAACGCCCTTGGGAACGAGGCTGCTATACACAGTCATGTACAAAGTATACAACCAAATACAACGTCATTAGAATCTCTGCAAATTCGATTGATTGATGTTGACCAACAGAAACTCGAAGCTCAAAGCAGAGTTTCAAGGAGCTTGGCCGGACAGAACAAAGTCTTACGAACAAGAATACCATGAAAACAGTTGGCGACAATATCAAATCTTGTACGTAGGTACTATTTTGCTGCTTTCGCTAAGCATTAACTGATTTATTGTGAAGTTTTCAAATCAATGTGTTTAAATTGAAAACTACAAATGTTTGTGCTTTTCTGCCTAGGCCCTTATCGAAACGAGGCAGTCTTAGTCATTTCAAAATAATGGCGTTTGATTATGAGTCGTAGTTAGGAGCGTCCGGCAGTATTTCAATAGCGATAACTACGACCATATCATCAGTCTAGTAGGCAGACACTCAGGGAGAACTACGTTGTCCAGACAGCTGAGGAATACTGTAGGGTTTCAATTTCTGTGCCTTTTCTTGACCATCTTGTATCTCAACTGGATGCAAGATTTTCAACAGAGCAACTTGTACAGGCCTAGGGATTTGCTCTGATTCCTCAAGTCATGAAAAAATTATCAATTGAAAGTCCCGAAAGATGGAAAGAAGATGCAAGAATTTTTCTTGGTCACTATATTCTGGATGTGCCACACCCATTGGGTATTGAAGTAGAACTTGACATATGGAAAGTGTTTTGGGACAACAAAGAGAAAAATTGTTTGCCCGACAGGTTGTACAAAACATTGAAAGAGGTCAATCCACAAGTATTTCCAAGCATTCATACCACCTTGAAGGTTCTTGCAACCCTTCCAATTACAACATGTGAGGCAGAAAGAAGCATTTCAGTTATTTGTAGACTGAAAACATATTTAAGAAGTACTATGACACAGACAAGTTTCAACGGACTTGCCCTTCTTCATGTCCAGCAGGAAATTGATATCAATACAGAGGCAGTGCTGGATATGTTTGCAGGCCCGTAGGAAGCGGGGGGGGGGGGGGGTAGGGGGGGGCTCAAGCCCCCCCAATAATTTTTTAACACAATGGTGCTACGTCACATGACTTAATTAGATGTATTGTTCTCTATTGTTTTAAGAACAATTGCCCCCCCATTCCGAAGCTTCTTCCTACGGCCCTGTATGTTTGCAAGAAAGCACAGCAGGAGAATGCAAATGATGAACATCTTAGATAGTAATAAAGACACTGAAGAGGATGAAAGTGAGTGGCATTAGAGGTCAGTATAACTTTCTGTTGCATTCACAGGAAATTTGAAAAGATAATACTCTACTATCTGACTGAACGTAATGTGGTGGTGTAACGCATGGTGGTTGGGGTTAGAGCAACTCCTAAGGGCCCCCAAGCTTCACTAGCCCCAAAGGGGCCCCTGACCATTTCCAGCAAGGTACTTTTGACATTGGAGAAATTGAATTCTTTTCCAAGACTCCTACTGAAATGAATGCCATTGTTAATCGAACTTGGCACAAGCTTATGGTATCCAAAAATGCTGCAAATTGCAAATTTATCAAAGTATGCTTGGTTATCTTTCAGGGATAATGAATTTATTTATGTTTTTAGTAGATGAGTTGACAAAAATCCATTCTCTGTACGATGTCTAGCTCAATTTCAAAAAGGTCCAAGGGAAGCTCTTCGTAAATCACAATTCTTAGTTCCATTCGATAGTGAATCATGTCTTACGGGAGATGCGTTTTCCGACAATCTAAAGAGCCTGGTGCGAAAAATTTTTATGAGGAGATGCCCTAGACTCCAAATTTGGCTCCCTTTGGTCGCATTCAGTTTCAGCAAACCTCTCCAATATGTTTCTATTGCTAACGGGCATACATACAAACATCCAAATTTGCCTTTGCTAGTGATTTTTGTTTTGGAGAATTTGCTATGGCGCTAGTCTTGCCTTTTAAATTATTGATGTTGCCGATAAAAACACTGTTTAGATTTTCGTAATCTTGCAAACTTTTGTTGATCTATTTGTAGCTCGAGGGGGACCCTGGATAGCTAAATTACTAAGGGCTCCAAGCTGCTCCGTTACGCTACCGAGTCGTAATGTGCTGGTGGTTGCAGTTTCGGCTGTTAATTTGTTAGGGTTTCTTCATAAGGTGGGTAGAAAACGAGAAGATCTCATTTATTTTATAAGTTTTTATCATAGTTTCACCTTTCCTAAAGAGCTTAGGAAAAACGTTTTGTTGCAAAAGTGAGCCTCACAAAAGCTGGCGAAATTCGAAGCTGTGTGGTGTCGAAATCTCGAAAGTTTTCTCTTTTTCCCAGCATGCTTTTCTTTCTGTGAAAAGGCCTATTATTAATGAAAATGAAAGGATTGCCTTGAAAGATATAACTTACCTTGTTAATTGTTTGAATATGATGAAATATTGTAGATATCGAAAGTCTGTATGATTGGTATGAATTATTCTAGAAAATTTTATTGCATTCCTTTTCAAGCCGTTTGACCATTCGTTCGAAAACATCCAATTACAGATTGTGCTTGAAACTTCTTATTTAAAACGATTCTTATCAAAGTAAAACAAATTTTAATAATTTGATTTTTCAACGCTGATGCAATATGCATTTCACTTCGTAGCAATGGCCTCAAAAACGTCTTACCAGTAAAACAATTGTATAAATTTTTAGTTGGTTAAATAGATTTGATGGCATTTTAAGCCAATCTAGAGGGCGTGGTCACAAAAATTTTCCCGGGGAGTACCCCCGGACCCCCTTCGTTTTACGGCTCGCTTCGCTCGCCTTCGGTCTCTTCAGTGGTCTGTTGGGAACTCACTCAAAAATCGGGCTGGATCCGCCCCTGATTTGCTGCATCCGACAAGAATTCAACAATCTTTTCCCAAAGTTCAGCCTGTATATTTACAAATGATGTTTTATACTCCTCATCTAAGGCACGAAGCATGCCAAGTTCAGCACTTGAAATTATAAGAGACCACTTTTGTATGAATGCATTCGATGTTGTTCCAATCTGTGCGGATTTCTTCAGTTTTAGTCCATTCGCAACAACTCCATCACGAGGCAAATATCTAAAAAGACCCAGTGATTGAAATATCTTGTGACTTTGTCAGCGAGGTTGAAAAGGATTCTTCTTGTAACTCGGCTGCCCTCATCCATTAAGCCCTCTCCGTTGGAAAATAAAATGATAACAACTAGACCACCATTAAAAAAAAAAAACAGAACATGAAATAAAAGAAATTAAACTGTATTCGTAAATACGTTTCGACTAAAAATCTTCATCAGTCTACCACTTTACTGGGCAGCCGAGAATTTATACAAAAGAAGTTTTTTACAAACAAAAATCTACATAAAAATGTTATATTTACAATTAAAACAATAAAATACTATGCCACTCTACATAATCTCTTTGTCCTTTATCAATTCGAGAAGGGATTGGAGGCGTTTTAAAGTTCTACTGATTCCTTTGAGGCTACCTTGGCAACTCTGCAGTCACCCCAAGTGACCCTCCGACAGATTTGCATGCTGCTAAACTTTTTTTAGCAATTGCTGAATCCCGGATGGCCTGATAGGGACAAAGGGTAACTACAAAGCGGACGCCAACGCAACCTCTGGGACCGTCAGATGCAATGGCAGAATCTAAGCCGTTCCCCCGCACGAAAATACGTCTAATTAGCATAGCCGTCAAATCTTTTCTTTTGTCCAAAGCTCCCGTGGGGTTGTGACTCACGCTCTGATCAGATCGCATTTTCTCCTATGATTGACCAATCAAATAACGTCGTTGTGTTTACTTCCGCGTTTCGCAGCAAAACTTAGGCCATTTTCGGCCGTTTTGACCACTCTCCGGAAAAAATCATTGCACGATCGGATAAATCGAATTTCATCAAAATTTCAATTGGAGAAGATTCACCATGCTTTGGACCATAAGTGTTTTCAGTATGGCTTTGCGATCACTAAAAATAGCAGAATTGTGGCATTTTTAAGCTCACTGCAGTCATTCATCGGTTACAGACTCTATGATTAGCAAAAAGAAGAGTAGAAAATTGAAAACCTGAAAAAGAACTAGTGCATACACATACCTCAGATGGATTTAATAACAAACATCCACTTTTTCTGCCGCGATCTACAGCGAGTTTCACCAGCAAATAACACAGTCAACAAAAATAGGCGCGAGAACTTGAATGATCAGCTACATGCCATCGTCGAGTGAGAACAGCATCCGATTCCAATGAAGAGAAGTATGAATAAATCAACGGTGAATAACGAATACATGAACTTGCCATATGCTGAAGATTACGGGAGTAGCTGTACGTGCACTCTGGCCCAGAAAGAACAATTTTGTGATGTCTCTTTCGATAAACCATCTATGGATAAACCGTGCCACTATTCCTTTATCCAACTGCGGCTATCTGCACGCAGGCTAGATGGAAACCGGCAATAACATTACCAAAACGATGTACGAATTGATCGGTCCCATCCCATCTTTTATTGCAAGGAAAATGTCTATCGTCTTATGGTCTAGCAGGCTAGCAGCTTCATGAAACAGAACTGAAATGCTAGGTTTAGTGTTCTTACGAATACGAATAACAAGAAGAAATGTACATCTTATTTTCATAACGAGTAAAAAAGATCGATCTTTTCGACATTTGAAATACTATTTATAGAAACTCCTCATGTCAATTTCACATTTTGGGCGGATATCATCAAAAATATTTTATCTTTTAGGAGTCCTTCGCTAGAAAATCACCCCTTCACAGTCAAGCAACACAGTAGCATCAAAGCAAAGTTGGGCAGTTTGCAAACTCATTGCCCATTCATGGAAGAACAACCCTATTTTTTGTAAGATTCTACAACTTTCATCCAATAAAGAAAGCTCCTCAAAATTCTCACTTTCTGAGTACAAAATGTTTCGTAAGAGTTTCTTAAAAGTTCCCTCAAATTTCTATCGGTGGTGTAGGATCTCTGGGATCTCCTGTGCCTTAGACAAAAATTGTGCGGCAAATTATGCCACAATAGTGTAGATCACATACGAAGTCTCATGTAAGAAATTACTAAATGAAAAGTGAAGTTATTATGTTCCAGTTTCAAAGATTTTATATTCTAGGTGACCTGAGAGTTCAGTTTCTTGACATTTTTCCTATGATAGCGGACCTCTATCAATGCAACAGCATACACTTTTTCTGCAGGAAACTGCTTGAAGGAAACCGTTGCTGCCTCTTCCATAAATTAGGAAAATCTATTAGAAGCGATGAAAGGTCATTTCAAATTTAAGGAACTTTTTCAAAGTAAGTTATGAGTTGCAAAAAATGTTTTCAACCAGAAATTGCAATACCAACTCAACTATTACTAAAAAGCAATAATTTTTGTTATTATTTCGTTTTTTAACAATTCATTGGTTCAAAATGTGGTTCTGAATGAACGTCGACAAACTGTCAGTTGGAATTTTGAAAATTTGGGAACCTTACAAGAAACTTTTTTATTAGAATCAAGCCTAAAGTAAATATAACATTTTGGAAACTGAAACAAATAAATTTCACTTTTCGTTTGGTAACTTCTTACATGAGATTTCGTATGTGATCTACACTGTTGTGGCATGATTTCATAATTTGCTGCACAATTTTTGTCTAAGGCACAGGAGATCCCAGAGATCCTACACCACCGATAGAAATTTGAGAGAACTTTTAAGAAACTCTTACGAAACATTTTGTACTCAGAAAGTGAGAATTTTGAGGAGCTTTCTTTATTGGATGAAAGTTGTAGAATCTTACAAAAATAGGGGTTTTCTTCCATGAATGGGCAATGAGTTTGCAAACTGCCCAACTTTGCTTTGATGCTACTGTGTTGCTTGACTGTGAAGGGGTGATTTTCTAACGAAGGACTTCTAAAAGATAAAATATTTTTGATGATATCCGCCCAAAATGTGAAATTGACATGAGGAGTTTCTATAAATAGTATTTCAAATGTCGAAAAGATCGATCTTTTTTACTCGTTATGAAAATAAGATGTACATTACTTCTTGTTATTCGTATTCGTAAGAACACTAAACCTAGCATTTCAGTTCTGTTTCATGAAGCTGCTAGCCTGCTAGACCATAAGACGACAGATATTTTTTTGCAATAAAAGATGGGAAGTGACCGATCAATTCGTACATCGTTTTGGTAATGTTATTGCCGGTTTCCATCTAGCCTGCGTGCAGATAGCCGCAGTTGGATAAAGGAATGGTGGCACGGTTTATCCACAGATGGTTTATCGAAAAAGACATCACAAAATTGTTCTTTCTGGGCCAGAGTGCACGTACAGCTACTCCCGTAATCTTCAGCATATGGCAAGTTCATGTATTCGTTATTCACCGTTGATTTATTCATATTTCTGTTCATTGGAATCGGATGCTGTTCTCACTCGACGATGGCATGTAGCTGATCATTCAAGTTCTCGCGCCTATTTTTGTTGACTGTGTTATTTGCTGGTGAAACTCGCTGTAGATCGCGGCAGAAAAAGTGGATGTTTGTTATTAAATCCATCTGAGGTATGTGTATGCACTAGTTCTTTTTCAGGTTTTCAATTTTCTACTCTTCTTTTTGCTAATCATAGAGTCTGTAACCGATGAATGACTGCAGTGAGCTTAAAAATGCCACAATTCTGCTATTTTTAGTGATCGCAAAGCCATACTGAAAACACTTATGGTCCAAAGCATGGAGAATCTTCTCCAATTGAAATTTTGACGAAATTCGATTTATCCGATCGTGCAATGATTTTTTCCGGAGAGTGGTCAAAACGGCTGAAAATGGCCTAAGTTTTGCTGTGAAACGCGGAAGTAAACACAACGACGGCATCTGATTGGTCAATCATAGGAGAAAATGCGATCTGATCAGAGCGTGAGTCACAACCCCACGGGAGCTTTTGACAAAAGAAAAGATTTGACGGCTATGCTCGTCTAATTGCACGTCTGCAGCTCTTTCATTAAGACCCTTGGGTGAAAAAGTTTGAAGTCGATATTGCCAAAACAACTCCTTCCTACGAAGTGAAAAAACATCACCCGCCCCATCTATGATTTTAATACCAACCCGAAAGCTCTCATAATAACAATAATAATACACTCTGCTAGACTCCTCCGACAAGAGCCTGAGATTTGAGGAAACTTGTTGTTACCAAAGCTCAAAAACATCAATCCACTGATCAATTGATGTAAAGAACAGTATTCGAAGTCAGTGTGTAACAGAGACAATAATAATAATGATAATAAGGGAAATAGGTGCAACAACAAGAATTGAATTAATCCACAAATCAACACTTCTAGGCACGGCAAGAATCAACAAACAAGTTCTTGATATCTAAGGAAACTAGATGTGACCCGATATCTTGCACATTGCTCTAATTTTTCATAAGATACTAAGGTCCGTTGATGGAAGGCAGTTTCTCGCATATTTGCGCCATTTTGCTAGCAAAAGTTTCTTATGTGTTTCTTATATATTTAATCCTGGAAGTGTAGAGTTAATTTTTTTTTGTCGAAAGGGCTCCCAAATTACTTAGTAAGATCTCAAAACAAGTAAAAAACATAATTCACACTCAAAATAATGGCCAAACAGTTGCTATAACTGCACACTGTCAAAAAATTGTTGAGAGTGATAGGAAAATTAAAATTGCAAATTGCAAAAGTTTGTTAGCTTTTTCAGTTCCGGCAGGGTTGTTTCTTAACGTTCGAAAAATTGAGCATACCGTTTCTTATAGACAAATATGTGCAATTTAAAATGTTAATTCATCTGTGCTGGGTGTAACATTCCTCACGATAAAATTGATAGTAATAACAGTAATACGAATACACTCATTATTTTATAACAAACTAAGGTCCAGGGCTGGTAGGCATTTTCTTAAATTTTTGGGCCATTTTGCTACCAAAAGTTTCTTACGTAGAGTGGTGTCGCCCATTATGCCCATGTCGTCGCGAAGTTCTGAGTTAGATCCAAAAAGAGCAATTAATGAAAAAACCAAATAGCCAGATTATATCACCAACTAATGGAGAAAAAGATCACAGAGTATTGATTTTTTACGTAAACTCTTTATACTGATTTTAGAAGATTTTAAAGAAGAGGGTAAAAACGTCTTTTTCTTCTAGCGTCGCCCATTATGGCCGCAGAAGAAACAATGAACACTACTCTCCGGTAAAAAGTTTTAATAAGAAAAACAGCTTTTTTACTGTTCTTTGTTTATCATTTGGTACTTTAAACCCAAAAATATCAATCAGAATTAACCTAAACTTCGAGTTTTGGCAATTGAAATACATGCTTGGAGTTGTTCTAAATCCTGATTTATCTCTTGTGCATGGATGGATGAGTTTTGGCATGGTTTCTAAAATGAAAATAGACTTAATATAATGCTGCGTTTTTTTGGGTTTTAATGATTTTCCAAGTCAGTAAGTAAGATTTTAACCCAAATTGGTGTTTTTCTTAATAAATGTTGCATTTTAATATTTTGAAGCGATTGGAAACTTCTCTGGTAAACTGATGGGCATAATGGGCGACGAAAATAGCAATTAGCAGCACTCAGACTTCATAACCTTAAATCTGAATCAGAAGTCACTTTGCTTTGGTTTCATTGTAGATTTCCTCTCAAGAGACAGGACTTCTGAAAAATCAAAGCATATTTGAAAAATTTCAAACCGCTAGGTGCCGAGCGAACGAAAAAGAAGTTAGCAATGTAAATAGAATCATGAAATTTGCAATACTTGAAAGAATCAATTAGAGATAAGCACAAACCATCTTGTCGGGTTTCAATGCAAATGAACTGAAACTTCAGTGAAGGTCAAATCAAGATAGAACAGATGTCAGCGAAGATTTTCCGCGCAATTGCAATTTCATTACTAGTCGTCAGTCCCCTGAAATTTAATTTATCTTGCTAGCCGGCCATAATGGGCGACGCTACTCTATTTCTTACAATTTTAATGAAGGAAATGCAGAGTTAATTTCGTTTTTTTCTAAAGGGCTATCAAATTACTTAGTAAGTCTCAAGACAAGTAAATAACATAATTCGCATTCAAAATAATGTTCAAACAGTTGCTATAACTGCACAGTGTCAAAACATTTTTGAGTGCGAGAGGAAAATTGAAACTGTAAATTACAAACGTTTCTTACTTTTTCAATTCAGCTAGGGTTGTTTCTTAACTTTCGAAAAATTGAGCCCACCGTTTCTTATAAGCGGTTTCTTATAAAAAAAATATGAGTGTATTTCAACAGGATTAACGCTTCAACAAAAACTTGGCTGTTTTCAATACTTGTCCTGCAAAGCCAGCTGAGACTAAATCTTTCCTTGGAAACAGAGTCTTGTCGACTTTGCCAAATGCAATGAAACAAGAAAGCACCATAACCTTACTACACGAGAGTACCCCCGAGGGGCAAGCAATTTCCTTTGAAAGAACAAAATATTCAATGAAATGGCAGCAAATTCGAGGGATACACGTATTTTTATGAGGAATACTCATTATGAAACACAACTTTTAGAGCGCCTTTATTTTCATTTTTTCCAGTATCATTTTGCTCGGATAGTACGGTACCTGAGTGATCTCTAAAAAATAAAAGGCTTCACAAATCTTTAGTGAGAAATACATTGAGAAGAAATAAGGCTTACCGTATCCAACAGAAAAAGTCACTACATTAAGCATCAAGCAAAGGAAAAGAACTATGAAATTCTTCAAATTTATGAAGCTGCAGCAAGACATGTTTGGAAAGTCTACGGAAGAAAGAAGGGCTGAATTAGCTGTACAATTGATCTGTACAATTACCGTAAAGGATCTATTAAGTACCAGTAGGATTTATTTAATTTCAGATACTCTAGAAGGGGACGTTAAAGAGAGGGGATAATTTGCGGGGGGGGGGGGGGGGGGCTTTATAAAATCAAATGACAACTATAAATCTGATAGCTTTTCTGTTCTTGTAGCCAACATTTTGCGGATTCAACATAGAATATTACGAGTCAAATCATGCGCTGTAGAAAACGCGATAGTTGGTGTGTTAATTGATAACGGTTCTATCGTAGTTGCTGCATCCCCCATTTGATTTTGTGAGCTGTGAGGCTTCCTCCCGGGCAGGGTAATGCGAGGCCAATTGCGACGTTACATTGATTTTGGCTGCACAATAGGCCTCGCATTGCCCTGCGAGGGAGAAAGCCTCCCAGTTCACAAAGTCAGGATGCAGCAAGCACGATAGGATTATTTCAAGCAAGACTACAAGCAGACGGCAGGATAAATGAAGACCACGGAATCTTTGAATAACTAAACCCTATAGTGGTTGGGCTATCTGATACGTCCTATGCTGGTTGGGAGGGGGGGGGCAAAAAAGCTCCCCTACCTAACTCTTGACTGGAAATAGATAGAGCAACCAACTTTGGTGTACTAATAACCCCATGTATGTACTTTATGAAAATATAAAAATTAACCTAAAATTAGCCACCATTATTGATTATTGCTTGCATCAGCATTTTTCTTTGTGTAGTCAAGAAAAGTGGCAAAATCGGCCAAAATCAGGAAAATTGTCTCCCTCCCCCTCATTTGTAAAAATATTTCTATAAAACTTCTTGAGTCGTTGCATAATAAGTAGCAACAAAAAGTCAGAAAGTTTCAGGGCCGTAATTGTCCCCCCCCCCCCACAAAAATAGGGTTAAAGCGCGTGGTCAAATGCATATATTCGACACAATTTTATCCCAAACAAAATCCGCATTAACATGCAATCTTGTTTAGCTATGTAAATGGAAAATATTTGGTTAATTCTGGAATTTGATGTAATTGAGGGGGGCCTATGGCTCAGAGGGGAGGGGCTTATTAGAGAGGGGGCGTAATAGAGATGGGGCTGAATAGAGCTTTTAAGTTAATGTAAAAGATCTCTCAAAAAGGTGTCTGACTTTTAAAACTAAATCGCATACTTAGAAACCACGAATTTGTGCCACTACCCAGAATGTCTTAAAATTATCAAATTTTAACCCTATTTTAACCGGGGGGGGCGTTTTTCGCCCCCCCCCTATCGGATTTTTTTTAATAGCTCCCAAACGATGTCACCTACAGTGCTGAAACTCCTTGACTTTTCCTAGAATTTAGTTGGCAATCAGAAAATAGAAATTTCAATACCTATTGTTTGATCACGTGACCACCAGATGCCCATATTTGGAGAGTGGTCACAAAGAAATTCTTAAAAATGGCTCTAATTTCTTCCTTTGTTACTAAATCTCAACAATATATATACCATTCGATTCGTCTCAATGAGTACTTTCGTTTGATATATAATTTATTCACATTTGCTGACATCAGCAGTTTATTATTTCTATGACGTCATCAATCTTTATGACGTCATATTCCTAATGAATGAGTAATTTTTTATGTAAAACTGATGGAAATACCTCAAATATCGATGAAGGTACTTGATTTCACCAGTAACATGCGAAATTAATGGTTTTAAATCATAATTATTGAGCTTACAATTTTGCATTGAATCAAATTTTCATTATTTAAGTAGTTAATTTATTAGAAACCACAAATATCCGTACGAAACCATATGAAACTACAAATTAATGATATCAAGCATGTATTTGGATGGTTTTTTGCCAATTTGATCTCCCCATTTGCGAATAATGGGCCCTTTTCTGCAAATAGCTCGATTTTCTCAAAATTTGCATTGTTTTTGGTTGCCTAGCAACCAATCACGTGACTATTGATTGATTGGTGCTATTTTTAGATTCTCCTTTGTTCAATTATGACACAGTGCAAGTTTCATTGTCATAGCTGTTATACTTGCGGAGAAAATTAGGGGGGGGCGAAAAACGCCCCCCCCCGGTAGAAAATCATTTTTTTTTTACCCGGTTAAAATAGGGTTAAGAAAAACTCACAGTGTGTTTCAAGCAGGGGAAACCATAGGCTAAAGAAATTTGTCAAAGCAGGTGATGTGTACGAGTTGAAGAGCAGATATTTAACTGACTTTCTATACAAGGACGAGAATACGTCTAACTTTGGGCATAGATTTACACATTTCATGCAGCCCTTGATCTTTGTTGATATTATGTTGAGCATTGAACAATCACATTAATCATCTTATTCCCCAACGGGCATTGCAAATAACTTATAAAGATGCGGGAGAGAGCCGCAGTTTCAGAGTCAAATATCGCTGTGAGGACCGACGAGACCATTTACTACATGGAAGAAAACGATATTAAAATAAACCAATCGCTTCCATCAGTGGTGGACTTCTGGTAAAGGCACCACAAAGATGCACTGCAGGACCAACAAAAGCTAAGCCAACTAAAGAATGTCTGGCCAAAGTGGCCCAGACCTTATCTATGTGGACATTAGTGTCAGGAGATGAGATGGTGGCAGGAGACAGGGTGATGGCAGGGGACCCTGCAGTGGCATAGGCTGCAAGATGGGTGACAGGACGTCATAATAATACATCTATTGTTTCTGATATGCTCCAATCACTTGGATGGCGCAGCTTAGAACAGCGCAGAGTTGACGCCAGGCTGACAATGTTATATAAAATCATACATGGACTTGTTTCTACTCAACTTAAAGATCATCTGAAATATTCTGTTAGAAATGGTTTAGGTTCTCATTCTTTCAACGTACTGTCATACAATGGATAGGCTTACATTCAAATTTGACTGACAGTCAAACTCTTGCAGTTTTCAAGAGTAGAGTACAGGATATGAAACATGAAAGATTTGTTCAGTGATATACATAGAAATGTTAGAAAAAAAAGTCTTATTTTACTGTATTATAGCCTCAAAGGGAAACTAAGCATATAAAAGTATCTCAGCTTCATCCTTTTCAACTTCAATATTTGCACAGTTATTTTCACTGAAGGCTTATATATGCTTAGATTCTTTTTAAATTAGAAAATAGAAAAACACAAAAGAGCAAATTTCTTTTTTTTCCTTTTTATATTATTTTACACACTGATGCTAAGCTTCTTCTTAGAAGGCAGTCAGTATACCGGTAGATAGATATCATTTTCTGTTGCGGGCAGGTCACTTTGTGTCATGCAGATTTTGAATATTGATATTGTTTTACAAGATCATGTACCATTTACTTGTGACGTCACGATGACGCTTACACGAGGCCTGAGGAATAATAGCAGTCAAGTTTGCGAGTGTGTTGACTCAAATAGGAATGGTACCAAGCACTAATTTCCAAAAAACAATTTAGAATCCCTTTCTATACAACAAATCCAAATGGGCTAAAATACGCGAGGAACAGTTTTTGATGCTACCAAGGTTTTCTGCAAAATGCATCATCACCTACGAGTAAATGGTGCATAATTTCAAAAAATAATATCGACATTCAGAATCTATATTACAAAGCGACTTACAACAACAGAGACTGACAAAATGAAACTCATTTTTACATTTTGTTCAGGTTGGCTGCATTTCTGGTCAGTAGTTCATCATAGCATTCCCCATTTACAGGGTGTCCCGATGATAAAGATATGCATGGTTCAAAAAACAAAAACATTCAATAACAATAATTATGATATAACTTATTCTAAGTTGGCGACTATAATATCTGAACAATTAATTAAAGCCAACTATGCACAAAAAAAACCTATTCTACATAATTTCTAAAAGCTAAAATCTAATTGTAAAATTGATTCTAAATATAGCAAAGATTCTTTATATATGTCTTGCAACGCCTGCAGTTGCATTTGTCTGTAACCCAACTTATTATGCGACCCTGAAAGACTACTAGGGTGGAAGACTCTTAACCCTCATCCACATGGGAGAGGGGGTGGATTCCACCCCCCTCAAGGTTTTATTTGCTGCGTTTTTAAACGACATTTTTTATGTCCCCCAGCGTCCCTGACTTTCACTAATTATCTATTAGCCACATTCTGGTGGA
This sequence comes from Aurelia coerulea, assembly GCA_039566865.1. NCBI lineage: Eukaryota > Metazoa > Cnidaria > Scyphozoa > Semaeostomeae > Ulmaridae > Aurelia > Aurelia coerulea. Next base: position 25,744,596 of record CM076943.1, on the reverse strand, counting down.
AAAATTTTGGAACAATAGGACTCACAAGTCACGTGACATGCCCATATTTGGAAGGAGGTAGCAGCAAAATCATTGTTTTCAATGATTTCAATGAAATTACTTGATTGAATTATGAAGTATTATACAGCAAATGAATCAGCAAACAAAGGGCTTCAATCTGATACCGGAATTTCTGGAATTGGATGATGTCAGCATTTTTGATAATGACGTCATTTTGGCCACCATTTTGGACTAATTAGCAATTTTTTCAAGTTTTTTCAAACTTTTTCGATGAAAAACACTCTAATGATACATCTGTAATGGATAATCACCATTTTGCAGGTTCTTTTGGTCTTCTTTACAATCAGCAAATTAATCGCACAAACGACGTCATAAGAATCGGCCAATTTCTGCCAAAATATCACTCCAAAATCGTTATTTCCAATAAAATAATATTTTATCACCACATATGTTGATAAACTGAACCAAAAACTGCTTAAGGTTCATGCAAAATCTTCATTCAACTTGAATTCAACTTGGAAGCCTGATTTTCACAGATTTTCAGCTTCGTGACGTCACTGTGACGTCATAAGACGTGGCAGCCACACTCAAATTATGCTATGAACTAAAGCTTGCTTGCTCTATAACTGTGCCAAGTTGTATTGAATTTGGATGAGTCTAATGCAGTTTTCAGAGGGGGGTGGAAAGCACCCCCCCCCCCCAATAAATGGTAGCTCGAAAAAAGCCCATATGGATAAGGGTTAAGTTTCACTTGGTAATATTTGCCAAAGTCTACCACCAACATATCGTATGGTTTCTATACCATGAGTAGTTGTATTTGACCTTGGTACCAGGAGACCATCGTTATTTCTAAATTATACTTGTTCGTTTTTTCGACAAAGATATCTTCCAGGAAAGATGGGTTTAAACAAGCTCAATCTTCAGTTTTCCCATTTGGCATATAGGTGAAGCACCAATGATGTTTACACATTTCATTGTCTCTCTTATGCCTTTCTCGGTATTTATGCAAGTTTTTCAATGTTCCTCATTCTCTGTGCTCTTATTTTCTGTGATCGTTTTAGAGGGCAGCAACTGATAGACCAATACAACAGTGATCCTATACTTAATATAGATATCATGGTCCATTATTGAATTGAGTTACTGCAGGACCAACAAAAGCTAAGCCAACTAATGAATGTCTGGCCAAAGTGGCCCAGACCTTGTCTATGTGGACATTAGTGTCAGGAGATGAGATGGTGGCAGGAGACGGGGTGATGGCAGGGGACCCTGCAGTGGCATAGGTTGAATTTTATTCGCTAAATTAATCCGTGTAACCCATAAACATAAACATGCTTTTGCATAATTATCAACTAAAACTGTTTTGGGTATTCTATTGGAATAATCACATAAGTAATATTACTGCAGCTGCCAATAGAACACTTGGTTTTGTAAAGAGAAATTTGAGAGTCAATTCGGCGGAAGTTAAAGAGCAAGCATACAAAGCTTTAGTGATGCCTAAATTGGAATACTGTGCGACGGTATGGGATCCTAAAGCAACATCAGATGAATTCACAGGAGCAATGAGAAATCATCGTCTTGTTAATCAAATTGAAATGGTTCAACGCCGAGCTGCGAGATGGGTGACAGGACGTCATAATAATACATCTATTGTTTCTGATATGCTCCAATCACTTGGATGGCGCAGCTTATTAGAACAGCGCAGAGTTGACGCCAGGCTGACAATGTTATATGAAATCATACATGGACTTGTTTCTACTCAACTTAAAGATCATCTGAAATATTCTGTTAGAAATGGAAAACTAATACAGCTTCAAACGAAAACAAATTATTTTAGGTTCTCATTCTTGCCACGTACTGTTATACAATGGAGAGGCTTACATTCAAATGTGACTGACAGTCAAACTCTTGCAGTTTTCAAGAGTAGAGTGCAGGATAACATGAAAGATTTTCTTCAATGATATACCTAGACATGTTAGAAAAAATAAAGTCTTATCTTACTGTATTATAGCCTCACAGGGAAACTAAGCATATAAAAGTGTCTCAGCTTCATCCATTTCAACTTCAATATTTGCACAGTTATTTTCACTGAGAGCTTATATATGCTTAGATTCCCTTTAACTTAGAAAAAAAAACACAAAAGAGCAAATTTTTTTTTCCTTTTTATATTATTTTACACACTGATGCTAAGCTTCTTCTTAGAAGGCAGTCAGTATACCGGTAGATAGATATGCGCGGCAAGGGGTTCAAAAATATTTCGTCGTACCTTCTTGTCGTCGTGTAATGCGACCACGAAACCCGGGTTTCGTCACATGACACATTTACCACCACGAAACCCGGGTTTCATCGTCGCAAAATGCAACGGTGAAATCTGGGCTTCGTGGTCGCAGTCAGATCTCGACGACGAAATCCGATTTCGCGGCACGACCTCATTTTCGAATCTCGACGACGAAATCAAATTTCGCGGCACAACCTCCTTTTTGAATCTCGACGACGAAATCCCATTTCGCGGCACAACCTCGTTTTTGATTCTCGACGACGAAAACGACGAAATCCCATTTCGCGGCACAAAGGCACAACCTCGTTTTTGATTCACGACGACGAAATCAGGTTTTGTAGCACATCTTCATCTGGCTAAAGCTCAGGGTTGTTCCACGACAAAATGCAAGGATTTGACTTCAAGGAATTTCTATCTATAAATTTTTACGAAACTGGATTATTTTCTATGTTTCTTATGCTTCTGATGCTTATTCTCTTGCTATAAAATATCTAAAGTCGCCCTAGCAAAACTTCATAGTAAGGCAAACTGTTTCAGTTCAGTTCAGTTCAGTTTTCATTTTAAAATTCACTCAACGTACAATTTTCAATACAAAATACATTAAATACAATAATACAGATAATAACAAACGATACAAGCACCTAGAATTAAACTAAGGAAGAGAACATATGAAAACTGTATGTGGGGAATTCCTTAAAGGAGGAGCTCTCTCAGTAGATAGACTAATCGAGGAGAGAGCACCCCCTATTAAAAAGAAAAATCCGTATTTTCAGTAATCAGTATGATTCCAAAAGATGCGTTATGTGCAAGAGACCCAGAATGACCACAGTGACCCCAAGCCCATGGATCCCACTCCAGGCAAAAACCCAAATCCACAGCTAATGCCACGGAAGGGTTTTGTACCCAGAACAGGCCCCAAAAGCAAGAGCCCACCAAAGCCACTCCAAAGTCATCATGCTTTAAGGAATTTTGTGATTTACAGCCTTGACTGAAAAATGCAACCAAAATCGTGGATTTAAATATTAATATTTAATATTTTGTTGCGAACAAATGGATTTTCAATTGCCGCCGAAAACTTAATTTTGAGGGGCATTGCTTGATGATGATAGGAATGTCATTCCAGGATTTAGCACCTGTGTATCTGACAGATCTTATTCCATATTGAAAAGTATTTTTACGATTTAAAAAAATACCATCCATACATGCCAGCCTTGTATCAGATTGATGAACAGAGGACAACAAAGTAAAATAATCATGAAAATATGAGGGAGAAATTTTGTTAACACATTCATACACAAAAGAAAGGAGCTTTAAATAAAATAAATCATATAACTTAAGAATTTTCAACTCGGAAAAGATTGGGGTAGAAGGAGCAGCAAAATTATTGAAAGTGATAGCTCTAACAATTTTCTTTTGTAAAACATAAATGGGCTCAGAGTGGATGTCATAGGTTAGACCCCACACAACAATCCCATATTGAATAAATGAGCCAAATAAGGAATGGTACAGGGAGACTAAGACACTAGAAGGGAGAAGATGCCTTATTTTGAAGAACACACCAGATGTTCTTGCTAACTTTTTTGAGAGTTCATTCAAGTGATATTTCCAGGTAAGGTTTTCATCCAGCAGAAGACCAAGAAAATTAACATATTTAACCTGCTTGACATGCTTCTTTCCTATTTTAATGTTGACAGTTTCATGCAACGAATTCTTTAAAGAATGAAAAATTATAAAGTTAGTTTTGTCTACATTTAGAGCAAGTTTATTAGCATCTAGCCACTGTTTTATATGTTTAAGTTCCGTGTTAACTACCTTTTGTAATTTATGTAAACAGTCTGATTCACAGTAGATGTTAGTATCATCAGCAAAAAGATAAAAAGATAGTCTGGTTGATGAGTTAGGAAGATCATTGATATATATGAGGAATAGGAGTGGACCAAGGACAGATCCCTGTGGTACTCCACAAGTAATATTGAGGCAGTTAGAGTTGTGAACATTAACAGATACATATTGGCTTCTATTGCAAAGATAGGAACTGAACCATGCCAAAGCTGTACCACGAATACCATAATGTTCAAGTTTGCCGAGGAGGATTTTATGATTCACTGTATCAAATGCTTTTTGCAAATCAATGAAAATGCCACGTCCGTACTTCTTATTATCTAAGGTATTTTTAATTGATTCAGTTAAACTGATCAAGGCATGATCTATTGAGTGAGAAGCACGAAAACCAAACTGGAGAATATACAAGACTTCATGTAGCTCTAAGAAATTATATAAGCGCTTATACATCAATTTTTCTATGATTTTACTGAAAACAGATAAAAGAGATATAGGCCTATAATTTGAAGAAGTCAAAGAAACATGCATGTTCCAATTATTATTTGTGCAAAGCGGAAGCAATCTGTGTCCTTGCTTTCCTTTACAAACTTTGCAATATTTATAATTGCCAACCTGATTAGTTATGTGCAGACAGCTATGAATTCAAATAAAAGAAATAATGTGCAAGCAAGCCATTGTTTAGTTTATCTCCGTTCATTTTGAGACAACAATATGAATATGGTTTTGTTTCAATTTCATTTGATAAGTTCAATTTCATTTGATCTTTACTTGCGAATACATTAAGCACCAGGATTTGCCTGTTTGAAAATTCTGGAATGTGTGTATTTATGTATCATTTCCCACGTCAATTACAAATATTTACAAGTTTTATAAAGACATATGTCATCTTCCTCTTTCTGTTTATTTTGGAAAAAATTCTCTTTGGAAACCAGTTGTCTTTTGGGTTCCTGAAATTCTGGATTACTTTTTTGGGTCTCAAATATGGGAAAATGTAAAAAAATCAGGAAAAACATAATTTACAAACAAAATTAAACTCCAAGTAACATTACTAAAATCAAAATACTTAAATGTCCAAATGGATTTCTAGAAATCTAATCATTCATGTCACCAAAGATTTCACTTCATAACCTTTGAGTGAGTGGGGTAAGAACAATTATTTTTGTGGGTCTATTTTTATGCTAGAAATTACTTTTTTGGTTGATGTTTTGTACCCCCAGCTTGAGCACCCCTATCCTAAATAAACCTGAGTAACCTCCCCCCTGGGATTGGAAGGACCTCAAAATACTTTGTTTTGCTGGTTTTTCACGTCAAATATGACCTGTCCTGGAAGAAGTAAGTCCTTGAAGTTGAACATTAACGTAATTTTTTCGTAGGACACTAAGAATTTGAGCTAGTGCTGAAAGTTTCGTAGAATTATCAGATGTTTAGTACTCAGAGTTCCTTACGAGTTTCATAAAATGTTCCATAGCAAAGCAATCTTTTTGTTCAGTGTCTGTGCCCTGGTGGAAGTTTCAAAACAAGAAACAATTAAGTTTTGTAAAATTTAGGACCGACCATAGATATAAATTCCTTGAAGTCAAATCCTTGCATTTTGGCGCGGAGCAACTCTGAACTTTAGCCAGATGAAGATGTGCCACAAAACCTGATTTCGTCGTCGTGAATCAAAAATTAAGTTGTGGCGCGAAATGAGATTTCGTCGTCAAGATTCGAAAATGAGGTCGTGCCACGAAATGGGACTTCATCGTCGAGATTCGAAAACGAGGTCGTGCTGCGAAATGGGATTTCGTCGTCGAGATTCGAAACGTAGCTTGCGCCGCGAAATCGGATTTCGTCGTCGAGATCTGACTGCGACCACGAAGCCCAGACTTCACCGTTGCATTTCGCGACGATGAAACCCGGGTTTCGTGGTGGTAAATGTGTCAAGTGACGAAACCCGGGTTTCGTGGTCGCATTACACGACGACAAGAAGGTACGACGAAATATTTCATTTTTGACTCACGGTAGTGAAGTCATAGGGGTGGTGGGCATTTTCCTGTTTACAAAATCTTTTATGTCATGGGGTGAAGGACGTGATGAAGTCCACATCAAGCCTAGCAACAACGCGAGGTCAAAGCTTGTCGTTCAGCGGAGGCCCTCCTGAGGTGTATGACATCTTAAAGGTCAAACGCTCCAGCGGTTTGAGCACGCGCGGCCACTCTACGGAAAGAACGAATCATGGTCGCGGAGCCTGCGCGCTCAAAATGCTAGATGAAAAACTGCATTCAACGAGCAAAGAAAGGTACGTCTCTCATCTTTGATCAAGAAGTTTATCAACTTACTTTTTCGTAGCTGCTTAAAATCAATTTTCAATTCAAGCCTTGCATTTTTTAACTTTCTGTGCATTTTATTTGAATCATAGCCGATTTTGCTTCAAAAGTAGGCCTAGACTTTTAATTTGTTCAGCAATAGTCTGAATTCAATGTTTTGTTCGGACTATACCTCTAAGTTGACTTGTGCAAAGCACATTGATCTTGAGGTTTGCGCTAAATTGTGAATAATAAACTTCTGGAAAATAGAGGGACTGCAGCTGAGAACAGGCCGAGATTGGAAAATATAATGTGTGGCATGGCAGCCATCTTGCTCGCCTGTATTGATGCATCATTTCACAGAATAAGATTGGTTGCTAAGGGAAACTTCTCCAACAAAATGAACTCTTTGAGTGCAGTAATTAGCTCAATGACGTTCCCATCAAAATTATTTCAAAAAGCTCTTTGTTAGCATTTTTCAAGATTATTGTTAGTTTTCTAAGAACTTTTAGGCAGCTGATCAGTCAAGTGTCAAGTAGAACAACAATCGAAGAGTTTTCAAGAAACCAATAAATTTTCCCACCAAGTACTGAAAGTCTCTTTTAGCTTTCAGTAAACAGTTGAAATTAGCAGGTCATGGGTACCAAAGTTTTTTGCAGTTTCTCCGCATCCTTCTTAAATGTTCGCTGTATTCATTGATAGGTAAGTTCCCAAGCATTTCGTGAGTTTTACCAGAATACAGCGCCAGCATGCGAATTACCTTCTCAGACAAAATAAACAAGCTTCTTGAGCAATATCCAAGTTCTCAGTCGAGGTTCTTACTGGTTTAGTTCTTAGTTGAATTCTTGAAAAGAGTTTCTTATTAACACTAGCACTGTTTAATCATGCTGAAAACGGATTACACGTTTTTTTTATAAGAAACTGGTTTATAAGAAACTAGTACTACGATGACCAAAAATTTAAGAAACTCTAGTATATACTACGCTCAAGAACAGTTAAGAAACTCTAAAACGTTATATCTGTATGTCTCTCTTATTCTATGTCTCTCTAACAAAGGTGCCTTCGTCTTTTCTTGACTTTTAACTGCAAAATTGGTAAATTTTTGCCTTGATGTGCATGGCTTCTTCTTGATGATAATGTCAATGCAAAATGGAAGCCCTTTCTCGAGAAGAAGGCTCAACTTCGAACGATACCGCAATTTTAGGCCCAAAAAAATAAGAAACTAATTAAGAAACTTTTACTACTAAAACACCGAAATTTTCATGCGAAATTAAGAAACTTTTAGTACTAAGTGCTGATCCAAGTTTCTTATAATAAAAAAAAACGTGTATTTTGTGATTAATTTGATTGCTCGTGTGTTTAATTAGATTGTTTGTTCTCCACTGAAAAATCTTCAAGCAAAGACTAAACATTTCCTGCACGCCAATTTTTGATGGTTGCTTCCTCAGACTGCATTCTGTAACGTAACATTACAGCATATTTACTCATATTTCGAGGAAGGTGCAATAAAATTGCACTGATCTTCCTTTGCATTCTCATGGAATAATTTGGAAAATTTCACAATAAAAATCATTAAGCCCGTGAGTCACTTCTAAGGTCCTTTGATTACATTTTGTTCAGGTTGGCTGCATTTCTGGTCAGTAGTTCATCATAGCATTCCCCATTTACAGGTTCCCGATGATAAAGATATGCATGGTTCAAAAAACAAAAACATTCAATAACAATAATTATGATATAACTTATTCTAAGTTGGCAACTATAATATCTGAACAATTAATTAAAGCCAACTATGCACAAAGAAAACCTATTTTACATAATTTCTAAAAGCTAAAATCTAATTATAAAATTGATTCTAAATATAGCAAAGATTCGTTATATATGTCTTGCAACGCCTGCAGTTGTATTTGTCTGTAACCCAACTTTTTATGCGACCCTGAAAGACTACTAGGGTGGAAGACTCTTAAGTTTCACTTGGTAATGTTTGCCAAGGTCTACTTCCAACATATCGTATGGTTTCTATACCAAGAGCAGTTGTATTTGACCTTGGTACCAGGAGACCATCGTTATTTGTAAAATTATACTTGTTCGTTCTTTCGACAAAGATATCTTCCAGAAAAGATGGGTTTAAACAAGCTCAATCTTCAGTTTTCCCATTTGGCATATAGGTGAAGTACCAATGATGTTTACTTCTGATTATATTAATTTCCTTTTCGATAGGATCAAACCTCGAGGATAATATTTTGGGGTAAAGTGACATGGACGTGCCACCATGGGAAAACTTTTGGGGCCATAATTCTGTGTCACTAATTGAAAAGAGGGGCCCATAATTCTGTGTCTCTGAGGGTGCTCCAAAAAGATTGTGCCTTGTTGGTGTGGCTACTGTTTTTCGATCTTTTTGGGCAGTCTGCAGAAGACACAATTTCAAGAAATGTGTATCTATAGGCAGCCGGGGTATCCTATTCTACTTGTAGACCCATTATTCCAAAGGAAAAAAGGGTCTAAGAAACACTGAGCAAAAGCTAGCTACGACAACTCCAGAATTCTGGAACTTAATTCAGGCTGCCTTTGTTTCTTTGTTGGAGACGCGTTTCACACAATATTTAAATAGAGGATTAGCATAATTAATTGGGGAGCCGTAGCAAGCTTCATATCTTTATTTCGTATACCATTTATTCTTTGGGATAATGGGCCTACTCGTTACCAGGGTTTCCCGGCAAGGCGACATATCCCACCTATGCCATAAAATCTTATTGTCGAAGCTACGAGAGTACCGTGTTGACAGTACCTCCCACGACTGGTCCACTTCTTATTTGACCAATAGGGAGCAGTTCTGTTATTTGATGGAGCTAGTTCCAGCAAAAGCAAATAGAGTCTGGTATTCCGCAGGGCTCGTGTTTTGCACCTTTGCTTTTTATACCTTTATACATTAATGATTTTGAAAGCTCTCTAGAAAGCATGAACCCAAATATCACTTATTTTATCTTGCAAATATGTATGCTGATGATATATGTGAATATTGCATCAGAAATTCTGAAGGAACTTCTAATAGATTTGACAAAAGAGCTGGAAAATATATCGAACTGGATGAGGATTAATAAACTTAGTTTGAATGCCAGCAAAAGTAAATATATGGTTATAGGTCATATGCGACAACTGAATAGGGTAGGTGATAATTTGACAGATCTTGTCCTCAATAATGAAGTTATAAAAAGGGTTGACAAGACAAAATATTTAGGAATCAATATCGACGAAGGCCTTAATTGGAAAGAACAGTACAAAACTATGAAAAACAAGCTAAAAGGGGGCTTGAGCTCCAAGATAAAGCTGAACAACATCCTTCCACAAAGGAAACTTGACCAAGCCTACAAAGCTCTCTTCGAAAGCCATCTTCGCTATGACGACATTGTTTGGAGTACTCTTTCTAACACCAATCAATCCCAACTGTAACAACGATTACAGACAAGGGCAAAGAAGCTAATAGAGGACGCCAAGAATAAGGACGGTTGGAACTGTAACTGGCTCAATGTAAAGTCCTTGTTCTCCTTTGACAAAGGAGTCATGGAATATAAAATTCTGCATGCCCTTTGCCCCGATAATCTTCGCCATAAGTTCACTGATTGATATATGAGTTCAGAGTATAGAACCAGAAATCATGGGGATCAGCAAATTCCTAAAGTTAGGCTAGAATATGCAAAGCGAAGTTTCCACTTCTCTGGTGTCAAAAATTGGATTATGATATCTCTGACAGCATTCGAGAACAAGGGGGGGGGGGTAAATAACATGTTCAAGGTACGGGTATGTGCCGCACATATGGGCGGATTTTTGGGCCCAAAATTCTCTAAACAAGGGTCCTTTTTCGGCAAATTTTCCGTAAACAAGGGTGGGATTCGCAAAAAATGGGTATAATGGGCAATTTTCCGCCAACATTCATCCTAAAAGTGGATACCAAAGCAAATTTTGGTAATTAGAAGAGGGCAGTTTTCTGAAAACCGGGTGGCAGACCTCCGTCCATCCACAAGTCATGTACCCCTCCGGGCACCATATTTTAGGTGTTTACTAATTATTCTTTATTTATATTTCTCTGAAATGATCTGTTAATAGGGCTTAAGGGAGATTCGTGTATAAATATTGATAGAATGAGAAAAATGAAAATGAAATGAGGCGAGATCATGTAAACAGGCCCTAACGTTATTTAGTGACCACTTTTTGTTGAAAATATTGAGTTTTCAGGAGGAGAGCCAAAATCAGCAAATGTCCATTGTTCTAGTGTTGCCTAGCAACAGATCATTTGACTAATTAGCATATGATACTATTTGTAGAATCAAAATTGCTTGGTCATCATGTGTACCAAGTTGCATTGCCATAGAACTTAGCTGTTCTGCTTAGAAAATCTGGAGGGGCCTCCCCCCCCCCATGGGAAAGTGGTCCTTGATTTACCAATGAAGAATAGGGTCAAAAAAGGTTTAAATTAAACGAGCGGATTGAAATAAAGAGTACCATCAGTTTATGAAATTAAATAGATCTTTCTCATATCGGTCGTTTCAACTTAGAATATTCCGAACCTTGTTAAACATTCTTATTTCCCGTATTCCGTATTCCGAATTTTTGAAAGTGTGGCTTCAAACCTAGAAGAAGATATGTCTCAAGCGATCTCTTGGTTCAAAACTAATCAAATGGTAGCCAATCCATCAAAATTCCAAGTTATGCTACTCGGTTTGAAGACAAATGATAATATTGTTCTCGATATTGGAAATGTATCTGTTGATATTGTCAGTAGTGTTAGATTATTGGGGATTACCATAGACTCGAGACTAAAATTCGACCAACATGTGGCAAAATTATGTCAAAAAGCAAACAACAAGATCAGTGCCTTCTCTAGAGTCTCAAATTATTTAGATGAGAAACAATCTCTTTTACTGTACAACTCATTCATAATGTATCAGTTTAATTATTGTCCGTTGATATGGATGTTTTGCGGAAAGGTTGCGAATAATGATCTCAATCGCACCCATAAGAGAGCGCTTCGAATTCTCTTCAACGATTTCATATCTTCTTTTGATGAGTTGTTACCGAGAGGAAAGGAGTGCACTATTCATCAAAAGAACTTGCAAAAGTTAATGCTCGAGGTCTATAGCAGTTTAACACAACAAAGCCCTTCTTTTTTGTGGGATATGTTCCATGAAAAGGACAATAATTACAATCTACGATCAAAGAATCTGTTGATGTTGCCTCAAACTAAAACAACTACTTATGGCAACGATAGTTTATCTTTTCGTGGTAGCATATTATGGAATTCCCTGCCCAATGATACAAAAATTGCCATCTCCGTCTGTTCTTTTAAGTCATGCATAAAAAAATGGACTGGAGAGACTTGCCGTTGCAAAATTTGTAAATAGGTTATTTTAGGGTATTTTCGTTTCTTATCATGAACTGTAATTTATTTTTGTTTTTGTAAATAGTTGGTCTTTATTAGGTCTTGAAGTAGAGCTATTTTTAATAACCAACTTTAAAGAATGTTATAATAATAATAATAATTCCGCTTTCTAGATTCCGTATTCCGCTTTCCGGATTCTGCATTTTAAAGATAGCCGACAAAACTTCTTGAAAACAGCGAGCCTGGTCATAGCAGTGGGAAAAAAATCATCTTTTGTTTTGTGGAATGAGTAGTTGTATTGTTTCAAAAGGGTCACCGAAGCAATTTGTTATGCCTGCCTGAAAAGAGATGCAACTGCAGCATGCGATGATGATGAAAAAATAAAAGCATCGATTTCGTAATGCAGGGATTGCCAATCACTTGTTGACTGTTCCATACGCCCCTTATATCTCTTTTCGAAGTCCATAATTCAAATAGTTACTAACAATCGCTGGTACAGACACATCTTTAGCATTGAGACCTCCAAACTAACTAAATTCACATAGGTATTTAAGTCGAAAGGGGATATTTTAAGGACTGCCTCGTCAAAATGGATAGCATATAGCAACGTATTTGATTAAATGTTTCTAACAGAAATACGCATCACAAATCTATCCTCTGTCTCTTCGTCCTGTAATATTCGTACAAACACAAATGTTTACCTTTGTTTTCAGTTTTGTAATAAGTATCACCCCATCAGATAAACATCCCAGCACTTCGGTGCTTAAAATCACACTTTCAACTTCATGCGATCCAATTTACAATATGGGTGCACCCAATATGATAAAGCAACTACTGTACTACAATTACTACCTTATTTTTGGTTGCCTCTCATCCTCATAGCTTATTTTCGCATTTTATATCCGACGAGCATTTTTCATTTCCTTCTTGCTCAGTCAAAAACTTCGGTGCCATTTTTTCGGCTGTCAGAATCAGAATACTCTTTGTGTTTGTTGAAGGGGATGTGCATGTTTGCAAGATCAAAAGATCTTCGTATTTTGATTCAAGCATACCTCATAAAATCAAAGAAGGAAAGCAAGAAAAATTGTTACTTATAATATGAATATTATAAAGCATGATACCTGCTGCAATTGCACGGAAGTTAGCTTCTCTTCACCGCGTCTATTTGCATTTCCAGACGACAACAAGTCATGCACTCCTTACTGGCCCGTCATAAAAACATACCTTCTATTATGTCGTAAAAGAATTTGGCATCAGAGGAATTTTGATACGAGCAGTCTGTTAAAACGCGCATCGTGGACTGATGGACTACTGGGCAATTGGGGAAACCTGGACAAACCAATTACACTCATTTTTTTAGAAACCGCTTATAAGAAACGGTAGGCTCAATTTTTCGAAAGCTAAGAAACATCCCTACCTGAATTAAAAAAGCTAAGAAACTTCTGTAATTTACAGTTTTAATTTTCCTATCGGACTCAAGAATGTTTTGACACTGTACAGTTAAAGTAACTGTTTGAACATTATTTTGAGTGCGAATCATGTTATTTATTTGTTTTGAGATCTCACTAAGTAATTTAGGAGGCCTTTAGACAAAACGAAATTAACTCTACACTTCAGGCATCAAAATATAAGAAACACGTAAGAAAATTTTGGTAGCCAAATGGCCCAAAAATTTAAGAAACTGCCTACCAGCCCCGGACCTTAGTTTCTTATAAAAAAAAAATGAGTGTACCGCTTATCTTATAGGAACATCTGCTGATGAGAAACAGTAGTTGCCTCTTCCAAAAAATCAAGAAACTCTGCGAGATGCGATGAGACTCGAAGTTAACCCTAATCCTACCGGGCTTTTTTTTATCTAACATAGCCGGGGGGGGGGGGTGCTTTCCACCCCCCCTCTATAATTGGCCGTAGACTAATGTGAAATCATTGAAACTTGGCAAGGGCGTAGTCCTAACTATTCTTAACTGATTGGTAGTTTTGGGTGTGGCTACCTCATAAGGTGACGTCACTATGCCGTCATAATGTCGGAAAATGTCAAAATATATGGTTTTCTAGCTTATTCGTTCTAAAAACGGAATAAAGGTCATCTGAATGACTTTTTCCATTCTTATTTGGCGTATTATTCATTTACCTTTCAAATATGATGCATATAGGTGTTTTTAGACCGTTATTTTGGAAGAAAATTACGAAAATTGATGACGTCATAACTAAAAACTGTGTTTTTCTGCCAAAAATTTATAATAATTGGTTCGAAATGCTTTGAAAGTATTGCATAACGCAATTCTATGCTTTTTAAACAAAATTTGTTGGAAAAATCTTCAAAATTTGCCAAAATGACCCAAAATGACGGCCCGAGTGACGTCATCATTTAAGAATGCTTACGTCAGCAAATTCCATTTTTATTGACAACAATAGAAAGCTAATTGTTTGCTGATTCTTTTAAAGTACAATAGTCAACATTTGGAACTAATTCTGGTAGTAAAAATATCAAAATCATTAATTTTTCCAATACCTTGCTCCAAATATGGTAGTGTCACCTGTCACGTGACACCTATTGTTCAAAAATTTAATTGTCAAAATGTAGCTAATAGATAATTAGTAATTGTCAGAGAGTTTGAGGGTCATAGCTTTTGTCGTTAAAGAATGCTCTGCAAAAAACCGACAGGGGGGTGGAAAACACCCCCCCCCCCGGTAGGATTAAGGTTAAGAAGCTTTTTCGATTTAGCATTGCTTTAATCACTAATCAGCAAGAGGCAAGATTTTGTTTTATGCTCGCGCATGTTGCAGAACCAGTGCGAATGTTTGTATGTCATTTTTTTAGATCTTGAATCAACAGGTACAAATGCAACATTCTGCAAATTCTGCACCTCATGGTTCCCAATGTTGAATAAGAGGATATAAAAAAGAAAAAAAAATCCAATCAGCACAGAACAAATGCATTCGCTTTTATCTGAATTTAAAAAACACAGCATATGTTTCGGCTGCAGAATTCAAAGATATAAATTGGCCCCCAACACAGAATAGAGTTTATCAAAATACATGTGCAAACATAATGAAATTCTTGAAAGGAACGGATTCAGCTCATACTGACGAAATATTCCTGCCAATTGACCAAAGCCAAGTAAAACGAAGATCAAAGTTTAGATTAAACCTTCCATTTCACAAAAGTAACGCTGGCCAAAAATGCCTGTCGTATTTGGGGCCAAAAATATGGAATAGCTTCTCTTCTGATTTAAAATCTACAAAAAAAATCAACTCGTTCAAACACAAGATCGAAAATAATTTTTTCCAAAATGTACAGAGAGAGAACGACATATACGTATTTTCTATAAGAAACTAAGAATTTCGTCCAGTACTGATAGCTTCTTAGAATTATCAGATTTTGAGAACTCAGAGTTTCTTATGAGTTTCTTAGAGGTTCCATAACAATCTTCATGTTCACTACCTTTGCCCTACGTCAGCATTTCAAAACAATATTTCTTGAGCAGCCTTTCCAATGTTTAGACATTACCAGAGACGTAGGAACCGGGGGGGGGGGGGGGCATTGGGGTCACGTGCCCCCCCCCCCCCCCCAAGATTTTGAAATAAACAAAGAAGTGCCCTTTTTGTTTTTAGGAAATGCCCCTTTAGCTTAATGGAAAAAGTGCCCTCGAAGTGTCGTGCCCCTCCAAGTTTGAGATGCTTCCTACGTCCCTGGACATTACTGAAGTACCTTACAAGTAATATGATACAGGAAACGAGTGAAAGTAAAGAGAAATATGCCAAGGACTTCCTTTATCAAAATAAATAGTCTCCTTCCAACGTATACTTTCTCGGTACTGGAGTTTCTTAATTTTTTGGCGATCTGAGAGTTGACTTTCTTATGGGCAGTTTCTTATGAAGAAAATACGTGTATACAAAAACCACGCGTCCTCCCTCACATTCATGATTCCAGCCTTACTAAATTATGCTTTATCCAAAAGCACATTAACATCTATTGATTATTATGTTTCTGCAACCACCTTCAAGATGACCATTATGGAATTAACTGGGTAAAAAAAATTATTTTCGATCCCCCCCCCCCCTGATTTTCTCCGTGAATATAACAGCTATGGCAACGAAACTTACACTGTATCATAATTGAACAAAGGAGAGTCTAAAAATGGCATCAAACAAACAATAGTCACGTCATTGGTTGCTAGGCAAACAAAAGCAATGAAAATTTTGACAAAATCGAGCTATTTGCAAAAAGGACCAATTATTAGCAAATAGCCGGTTAAATTGGCAAAAATCATCCAAATGCCTGCTTGATACCATTAATTTGTATTTTCATTTGGTTTCATACTGATATTTTTGGTTGCTAATTAATTAAATAATTAAATAATGAAAATTTGATTCAATGCAAAATTGTTTGCTCAATAGTTATGATTAAAAGCCATTTATTTCGCATAATATTGGTTAAATCAAGTGCCTCCATCGATATTTGAAGTCATTCGATGAGTTTTGCATGCAAAAATTACGAATTCATTAGGAATATGACGGCATAAAGATCGATGACGTCATAGAAATAGTAAACTGCTGATATAAGCAAATATAAATAAATTATATATCAAATGAAAGTACTTATCGAGGCAAATCGAATTGTATATATAGAGATTTAGTAACAAAGAAAGAAATTAAATTTATTTGTGCCCACTCTCCAAATATGGGATGTGGTGGTCACATGGTCCAGAAATAAGTATTAACATTTTCATTTTCAGATAGCCAATAAAGTTTTAGTAAAAGTCAAAGAGCTTCAGCTTCATAGCTAGCATCTTTTGGAAGCTATTATGAAAAATCCGGTATGGTAGCGAAAAACAACCCCCCCCCCCCCGGAAAGCCCTATTTTTGAGTACCAATTCCATTTTGTAATCTAAGAAGGGGCTTAGATGTCAGTCAGTGAAGCAAGAAAATAAGAAAAATCATATGGAAAAATGTAAGTTAGTCACGCTCGTGAAAGCAATTGATTAACGTTTTACCTTTGCTAATTAGCACTGAAATAAACAAAGCGCACAGAAAGCGCACTCAAGACAGAAGTTTCCCGCGTTCCTATAGCAACATTTGACGTCGGCTTATTTCATGTTAGACAGATTTGACACCATAAGATGGATAAATCACCATGATGTTTAACCTGGCACAACAATAAATTTACCCAGAATTAGCACGTTCTTGACTTCATTAGCAACTTAATTATCTTAAAACAATAGTTTTTTAGAACGAATGAATCATTAGTCACTTATTGATAGTACTCATTATGCAAATAAGTGAACTTTAGAGGGTGATGTAACTGGCGGTCTGCACAGAAGTTAGCGCTCGCAGCATCACCGAAAATAGAAGGACCCCTCTCCAACACGGCCACAGATGCAAACGTGGCAGGTGAAGTTGAGAGGAAAGGTGCAGAATCCCAGCAAACAATGACGCCATTGACTGGGGGGAAGGCATTTGATCACACTGAACCAAAACATCTTCATGCATACGATTCTGCACAGAGGTTATCTTCGTGACTGCTTGTCTCAAATTAAATTCCCGCGAATAGCAACAATTGAAACGCTCTGTAGGGCTCGGCATAAGTAATTTTGCATTATCGTAAATCTCACATAACATCTAATTCGAGACAGATGCATCAATAGTTTCATGCACAAACTAAGCAAACTAGGGGTAATTACTTTTGATTTTTTGCGTATCATTCTCGATAGATATAAAGATCAAAATATTGCTCTTCAGGCGATTCAAGTCCTTATGAAAGGCGCTTGATGTTTTAATGAAGGCGACTTTAGCAGCAACAATCATCTCTCTGACTGTAGCTAAAAACAGCATCAACGATCATTCGGGGTCATGAAGCCATCAATATTCACTTATTCTTATGCTTGCTTAGCTCAGGACGGACTTTGTGATCATCCAAAAGGATCTTTTTGTTTTGTTTTTCTAGGCTGTTCCACAGTTTAGCTCCGCGATAACTTCTTTTGACCCCTAACAGGTTTTAAGGTTTTAATGCACCTTTTCAACTAATGACGGGTGTCGGTCTCGATACCGCACGAGGCATGGGGCGAGAATTTGGACGTAAATTTCCTAAGAAACCACGTTGTTTACACTGCTTCAATACGGATTGCATTGCTCACGCTGTTTCTTATTGCAAATTTTGCAGCACCTACTTCTGAAACTGACCACAAAATACCTTTATACACCTTTTCAAGTTTCAACTAACCGCAGCCTCAACGCCACGCATGATACAGCTGTGGGTGTAAAATTCCTAGGAAACAAGGTTGTTTACACTGCTTCAGTACGGATTGCTTCGCTCCCGCTGTTCCTTATCGTCGATTTTGCAGTCTGTATGTATATTTAATTTTTCTTCATTCTAGTGGCCTGTTATTTTAGGAACAGTTTTCTAAAGGCTCTAGCAAGTGCTGAGCTCTGATAGGCAAAGGAACTTGAATAATATTGCTGTCCCAAATTGATTGAATCTTGCGAAAACATATGATTATTTAGTAGCTACATGTGTGGTATGTGCTACAAATTTCAGTTCAAACGAAGCGAGTAAAAAATTAGCGAGTCGTAGGTAATTTAGCTTACATTCTTTCCCAGACGCAAATGCATATATTTAAAGCGTTACATAAGTCAGGCTTATACGTTTCAATAAAGGTGCTTACATGGACGTTGTACAAACTTGATAAAAGAAGCGAGGCACTCGTTAAACATTAAACCATGAGAAATGGGAATAGAAGTGTGACTAAAGTTAATTTGCAGCCTTTTTTGGCTTGAAACATGCCCAGATGTCATTTTGTTGAACACATGACATCACATGACATCCGGGCATGATTCAAGACAAAAAGGATTATACCTCACTTTACTCGCATTTCCATATGCACTCCCAAGTTGTAATGTCTAACTAGCGCCTGACTTATCTTATCAAGTTTGTACAACGTCCATGTAGGCACCATTATTGGAATTGATAAGCCTGACTTACGTAACCCTAAGCATTTGCCCCGTGTACCATGTCACCAAAACAGGACTGCAAATGAAACGCAACTCATACAAGGCTGGTGCCGTTGGGATGACAGTTCATGGATGTTGATCCATTACCTTTTTGCAGTTTTGGAAATGAACATGACTGTATTCTTAATGAATACAGCTAGAACTGTATAATATATTGACTACGAAAGATCTAATAAGTTCCATTCTTATCGAGCAGAGAACAAATGCTTCTTTTATGAAGGCAAGTATTTTTAGATTATTGAAAATATAGAATTATGTTGGTTTATTCTTTGAATCAAACTCCGTCAAAGACTGGAGAAGCTTTTAAGAACAAAAGCATTGCTAAGAAATCCTGTTTCAGCTTCTTAAAACAACATAGTTTGCTACTTTACTTAGTGAAATGTGAACTGACAGATCATACTTCAAACTTTGGAGAGGATTTTTGCGAAGAACCCTTTGCATCTAAACTAGGAAAATACGAATTTAAAACGATGCAATTCTATCACATATCGTAACTAACAAGGTAACTGTAGGTGCATGTGATGTGCTCGTGGGGTGCTTATTACTTTATTGAAGTGAGTTAAAATACTTGCTTAAATTGTCTTGCTTCGTTTTAAATCCATCTTGCTGTTTCTTCTTTGTCTTTCTCGTCTTCTTGACAATTGCCTTTGCGATGAATAGGCCTAAAGTTGTGGCTAAAATTGCATTGAGAAGAATCATGCCATGAGCAAAGGTAAACAAGCCTTTCACATCCCTCTGCTTGCCAGAACCTAAAATGATTGAATATATTGTGATATAATTTACCAGTTGCGTTATTCTGCATCACAAATAGTAAGTAGGCCGTTTTCTGCAGTGAAGGAGGGCCGAGGGGATGGAGGGGGGCATTATTTTTGAGAATAGTAAACTCTTTGATGATAGTAATTACTATCTTGCCTGAAAGTCCCTAACATCTGATCTGTCCTCAGTGTCAAATACCCAAACATGGGTTGGATTTGGTAAAAGAGTAAACTAAATAATCTCTAAACAATGGTTTTAAAATGAAGCCGTAGCACCACAGCACTGATGCTGCCCCCCCCCACCGCAGAATAAGATTTCCAAAAAACGATCAGCTTGTTGGAAAACATCGTTTCCATAGCTTGCATACATATTTCTTATATACATAAAATTAGAAGGGTCGAGTGGATTTCCACCATGAGCATGATTCACGTTGCTTAGTTACGCTGTTAGAGAATCCAGCTCTTCATCCGAAACTGAATTATGCATACCAGAGTGCTGTCGCCAATTATGCCCATGTCGTCGATAACATTTGAATTAGATCGTCAAGGAGGTTTTTGTGAAAAATCCGAGTAAACTGGTAATATCACTAACTAATTGAGAAAAAAGTGTGACCTTTTAAATCAGATGACTCAATTCTATATGGAGACTTTTGCAGTTTTGGAAGGTGGGGGTGAAAAGGCATTTTCTCTCGGCGTCACCCATTATGACCGATTAGCAAATAAATCACACTGCACAGCGGTGAAAAGTTTTTTATAAGAAGAACTGTTTATTCACTGTAACTTGTCTATCACTGAGCACTTAAAAAAAAAACAAATTCAATAAGAATTGACCTGAACTTTGAATTTTGGCAAATCAAATGCATGGTTCGACTTGCTGTAAATCTTTCCTTATCTCTTGGGCAAGCACGGGTGAGTTTTTGGCGTACACTTCTATATAATGCTGCGTTTCTGGGGTACAAAGACGGCATCTAAATACTTAGAAACATGAAAACTGACAAATCTAGCAGATTCGATTAGAGATGTACACACAATATCTTGCTGGGTTTCAATGATTGATTACTAGTTCCTAGTGCCCTTAAATTCATTCTCCTGCTCATTGGCCATAATGGGCGACACTACTTTAGGCCTTCTAGACCATGGACAACGGCGCATCGATTTTCTGGGGAAAGGGAAGAAGAGAAAGTAGAATTTTCTATGAATACCAACTATCATAACTGTATCTTTCCTGATCAATATGACTTTGAGTGAGAAAAATCAATGGTGAATCCATACAACGTTGTTTTCTTTTGCCATGCCAGTTCTCTCTGGTTTCTACCGCATAGGCCGCCACGAACTGACTTATGAACTCAAATGATCCGCAATGATTCGGATAAGAAAACTGGACATGTAATGGGTACGGAATTATTTCATTTTTGTCTTCATTTCTGATGAAATCGGTGGATCATCGCTAGTGTTTAGATCATTTAGCATAACGAATTTCAGATTAAATATTTTGTTGATTTATGCACGACTTACCTGTTGCTTTATCTTTGCTTTCTACAAAGGGTCCAATATTGAGACTGTATGTTTTTGAAGGTGGATAATCGTTGACTTCTTCTTCCTCGCTACCTCTCGTCTTCAGTGACCTCAATCCTATTTCATCTGATTCAAACAATACCGACCTTCGAACTCGTTTGATGTTGTTTCCTTGACAACCAGATGTGCAGCGAGAGTCAGATGATTGCTTGTGACACATGAAAGTCTGACAATGAAGATACGCGTATGTATACCCGAAGAACTTGAATGACATGAAACTGAATCTCATCTTGTGTGATGGTGTCGCAGAAATGAATTGAATTGTAGTATCAGAAGCACATCTGTAAAGTTAATAGAAGCAATGATGATGCTTGCACGTGGAACTACCTTTTTGGCAACATGTATGCCGGCATTGTTCCCAGCAAACGTTTTCACTGTGTCCATGTGTTTGTATCCTATCTCGAAAAATTTTGATATCGTATTTAACGAGAGTGAAAGAGCATGTCCATTCCTTCAAAGAAGATGAACGGAATCTAGTCAATAAATACAGGTCTTTCAAATCACGTGATCATCTTAACATGTCTAAGGTTTTATTTAGTTAAATGATCAATCATTTAGATAAAATTTAACATTTACTGGACATGCGTTTGTGCCATACTCTTCTTTTTAAGAAGGGCAATATGGCACAGAGAACTTTATCATTCCTTCAACGTTGCGTCTTGAGAGAGAACAACTAATGCTCGTAGTGACCCATCTAAGTACTAATGGCCCATATAAGTACTTCATGTATGTGATTCTGCTAAGATGCAGTTGTAAATACTCTCGATCCATGACATATACCGGGTGACCCAGAAAAAAGTGACCCAACGCAATCTGTTACAGAAAATTGAGCAAGTGGCCGATTGAAATGCTTCAAATGTTGTTCTGTAGCTAAAAGACTAGCTTATGCTATGAGTATTTTTCGAAATTTTTTTCGACACGGTAAATTTCCAAAATTAAGGATTTCGAGGAAAAAAGCATGCCGGAAATCCTCAAAAAGTCATCAAAAACAGGGGATCGATTTACAGCCATTTCAAATCTTCAAAACAACGAGGAGCGTGTTTCATATCAACCTGGGAATAGGTAACCCAGTCGGAAGTCTTCAGAGCAAGTTTTTAGTCCCTAGGTACTTAAAAAATATTCTCAGGCAGAATGAAACACGCTCCTCGTTGCTTTGAAGAACTGAAATGCCTTCAAATCGATCGCCTGTTTTTGATGACTTTTTGAAAATTTCAAGCCTGCCCTTTTCCTCAAAATCCTTAATTCGGGAACTTTCCCGGGCCCAAAAAAATTGCGAAAAATACTCAAAATGTAGGCTAGTATTTTAGGGACAGAACAACGTTTGAAATATTTCAATCTGCTACTTACTTTTTTTTCTATGACAGATTGCGTTGGGTCACTTTTTTCTGGGTCACCCGGTAGTTTGGCTAGGTGTCTGATATGCGTAGCATAGGCAAGTTGGAGAGTGCATTTCGGGCAAGATTAGTCCTTTACTCAGTGAAAATATTCCAATACAGTCTCAAAACATCTAATAACAAACGTATTGATCCATCCAACAGTTTACATTGGGTTTCCTTGGTTTGTGTGAAATTAAATCTTCATGTGCCATTGACCCTTCCCGTAACTTGAGGTATGTGGGGCTAAGTTGTTTTGGCTTTCAGACCAATAGCAACGGGGTAACAATCATAGACAAATAGTTCCTCTGCCTTTATGTTTCACAATCATTGACCCAGGCATACACATGGCAGACATATTGAAATACTCCCATTTTGCTCATTTTGATAGGGAGAAAAATGAAGTTGTTTGCAGACGGTACAAAAAGGGACCTTCCCTGAAAGAAGAAAGAAATCGCTTTAGCATTTTCAAAAATAATGAAATATGGTTAATTTGTACTGTCAAAAGACAATTTTTTGAAGGTGTTATTTTTACAATTTCTGCTTGCTGTTTTACCGTGTCCGCTCTTGAAAAGGTGACCATATTGTCTCAAGGTGTTATTTAATAACAAGCTCATGGAATTAATCTCGCATCTTGACTTCCCGGAAGCGCCAAATGACCCAGCGAAAAATTTACCCTATATTTGTCTTGACTTCGAATTTGTTTCAAAAGCCTTCAAGCTACCCCCTAATGAACTTAACATTTCATGAGTTGAATTGTTAACCGATATCTTGATCATTCGGGCATGAAGAGGTAATGTTCTGAATACAAAAATGAAGAAGAATACCAAAAATTCATAAGAGTATGGTCACATGAATTGAAATGGCAAAACAAATTTTTATCAATCAACTCTATTTGGACCGGGTTGAAATTTTGATAGTTTCGACAGGGGGAGTTTGTGGCCCCCCCCCCCCCTCTTTTTCACAACTGCAAAAGATATAACAACCAAATTTAAGCAAATTGTGCTTCGGGAAATTAGCTTTACAAAAACAACGATAGAGGTCTTATTAGAAACGTTGCTTGTTGCTAGGCAACCAAAACAATGGTAAAATTGACAAAATTGAGCTACTGACTTTAAGAGCACAATTCTTTCAGATTAACATGAGATAACAGGCAGAATTGTAGCCAGAAGTAGTAAATAAGAATAGAGAATGATATTTACACAAACAAAATCCAATTTGACTTGCAATTCTTGCTGATTAAGATCAATCAGCAATTGAATAGATTAATTGAGACTTCTATTGTGAAATATTTTCTATTTTTAGACTCCTAATTAGTGAAAATAGCTAATAATAAAAAATCTGCCACTATTTTACACACGTTTAGGGAAATATTGTCCTCATTCATTCATTCATTCATTCATTCATTCATTCATTCATTCATTCATTCATTCATTCTGTGACGTCATAAAGATAAATGACGTCATGGATATCAAAAGTTGTTGATGTTAGCAAATATAAACAAACTATATATCAAATGAAAGTACTATTCAAGACCAACTGAATAGTGTATATAACTTTATAATTAGCGCTATTTGCACGAACATAGCGAGGATTTTAAGATTTTCTTTGGGACCAGTCTCCAAATAAGGGCATCAGGAGGTCACATGGTACAACAATGGACAATGAATCTTTTAAAATTTGATGTCCAATTTAATTTTAGAAAGAGCAATAATTTGCAGCACTATATCTACAACAGAGGTAGAGGTATTTGAGAAAGTTAAGTTGAAACGTGATGACAATATTTAAATGAAGTCGCATGCTCTTGTCTATTGCGCATGAACATCAAATGTGGGAAAATTCAAATCAATATGACCTGGACATTTTTATTGTCTTATCTTATGCAGTAAACGAAAATTACTTTTTGAGTAAAAACTTTTATTATTTTTTCAGAAGATGGGGCTGCTTCGAAAGTGGTTGCAATTCTGTGGGGTAAGACCGTACCAGGTCCATGTGACTTAATGCGTTTGGGTAAAGGCAATATCGGGCAATGTTTTAAATTGTAGAAAAAGCAAGAATTTGCAGCACTATATCTACAACAGCGGTTTGGAAAGTTAAGTTGAAACGTGATAAAATTTTTTAAATGAGCTCGCAGGCTCGTGTATCTTGAGCATGAAAATCAAATGTGGGAGCATTCAAATTAATATGACGTGAACATTTTCATTGTCTCATCTTATGCAGTAAACGAATATTTCCTTTTTGAAATCAGACTTCTATTTCTTCAGAAAATGGGGTTGAACAGTCCCAGTTTGCTTCGAAAAGTGGTTGCAACTCTGCGTGGTAAGACCGTACCAGGTCCCTGTGACTTAAAGGCAATACCGGGCAATGTTTTACACATGAAACCACGATGATATCATGATGAAACCACGATGAAACCCTGGATAACGGTCAAGTTTGGCTTGTTTATGCACCCGTTTAATCGAATAAGCCCAAGGAATGTTGCTCCTGGTTTCCTAAATACTTCAAGAAAATTAAATTTAAAATATCATTGAATTTTCTTCTGTCTCGTCAATGTGGTAAAAAATCAATTTGGAAAGTTGTAACGACGGCACAAAAACAGGTCTCGTAGCAACCATTGCTATCCCACACACAGCCAGCCCAATGCTTTGAAACAACAATTAATAGTCTGCGTTCTAAAATTTCATATAGGGTGTCCCAAAAAAGTGTCCGACTTTTAAATTGGAATATTTCCCAGACAGCATAGCCGTCAAATCTTTTCTTTTGTCCAAAGTTCCCGTGGGGTTCTGACTCACGCTCTGATCAGATCGCATTTTCTCCCATGATTGACCAATCAGATGCCGTCGTTGTGTTTACTTCTGCGTTTCGCTGCAAAACTTAGGCCATTTTCGGCCGTTTTGACCACTCTCCGGAAAAAATCATTGCACGATCGGATAAATCGAATTTCGTCAAAATTTCAATTGGAGAAGATTCTCCATGCTTTGGACCATAAGTGTTTTCGGTATGGCTTTGCGATCACTAAAAATAGCAGAATTGTGGCATTTTTAAGCTCAATGCAGTCATTCATCGGTTACAGACTCTATGATTAGCAAAAAGAAGAGTAGAAAACTGAAAACCTGAAGAAGAACTAGTGCATACACATACCTCAGATGGATTTAAAAGCAAATATCCACTTTTTCTGCCGCGATCTACAGCCAGTTTCACCAGCAAATAACACAGTCAACAAAAACGGGCGCGAGAATTTGAATGATCAGCTACATGCAATCGTCGAATGACAACATCCCATTCCAATGAACAGAAATATGAATAAATCAACGGTGAATTACGAATACATGAACTTGCCATGCTGAAGATTATGGGAGTAGCTGTACGTCCAATCTGGCCAAGAAAGAACAATTTCGTGATGTCTTTTTCGATAAACCATCTATGGATAAACCGTGCCACCATTCCTTTATCCAACTGCGGCTATCATTGCCAGGTGGAAACCGGCAATAACATTACCAAAACGATGTACGAATTGATCGGTCACAGCCCATCTTTTAATGCAAGAAAAATGTCTATCGTCTTATGGTCTAGCAGCTTCGTGAAACAGAACTGAAATGCTAGGTTTAGTGTTCTTACGAATACGAATAACAAGAAGAAATGTACATGTTATTTTCATAACGAGTAAAATAGATCGATCTTTTTGACATTTGAAATGCTATTTATAGAAACTCCTAATGTCAATTTCACATTTTGTGCGGATGTCATGAA
Organism: Aurelia coerulea; assembly: GCA_039566865.1. Classification (NCBI taxonomy): domain Eukaryota; kingdom Metazoa; phylum Cnidaria; class Scyphozoa; order Semaeostomeae; family Ulmaridae; genus Aurelia; species Aurelia coerulea. The sequence continues at coordinate 25,718,356 of CM076943.1, read as the reverse complement.
AAATATTTTATCTTTTAGAAGTCCTTCATTAGAAAATCACCCCTTCACAGTCAAGCAACACAGTAGCATCAAAGCAAAGTTGGGCAGTTTGCAAACTCATTGCCCATTCATGGAAGAACAACCCTATTTTTGTAAGATTCTGCAACTTTGATCCAATAAAGAAAGCTCCTCAAAATTCTCAATTTCTGAGCACAAAATGTTTCGTAAGAGTTTCTTAAAAGTTCCCTCAAATTTCTATCGGTGGTGTAGGATCTCTGGGATCTCCTGTGCCTTCGATAAAATTGTGCGTTACCCATGTAAGAAATTACTATATGAAAAGTGAAATTAATTTCTTCCAGTATCCAAGATTTTATATACTAGGTGACCTGAGAGTTCAGTTTCTTGAAATTTTTCCTATGATAGCGGACCGCTATCAATGCTGCATACACTTTTTCTGCAGGAAACTGCTTGAAGGAGACCGTTGCTGCCTCTTCCATAAATTAAGATACTATATTAGAAGAGATGAAAGGTCATTTCAAATTTAAGGAACTTTTTCAAAGTAAGTTATGAGTTGCAAAAAATGTTTTCAACCAGAAATTGCATTACCAACTCAACTATTACTAAAAAGTAATAATTTTTTGGGAACCTTACAAGAAACTTTTCTATTAGAATCAAGCCTAAAGTAAATATAACTTTTTGGAAACTGAAACAAATTAATTTCACTTTTCGTTTGGTAACTTCTTACATGAGACTTCGTACGTGATCTACACTGTGGCATGATTCATAATTTAACGCACAATTTTATCAAAGGCACAGGAGATCCCAGAGATCCTACACCACCGATAGAAATTTGAGGGAACTCTTAAGAAACTCTTACGAAACATTTTGTACTCAGAAATTGAGAATTTTGAGGAGCTTTCCTTATTGGATGAAAGTTGTAGAATCTTACAAAAAATAGGGTTGTTCTTCTATTAATGGGCAATGAGTTTGCAAACTGCCCAACTTTGCTTTGATGCTACTGTGTTGCTTGACTGTGAAGGGGTGATTTTCTAATGAAGGACTTCTAAAAGATAAAATATTTTTTATGATATCCGCCCAAAATGTGAAATTGACATGAGGAGATTCTATAAATAGCATTTCAAAAGTCGAAAAGATCAATCTATTTTACTCGTTATGAAAATAACATGTACATTTCTTCTTGTTATTCGTATTCGTAAGAACACTAAACCTAGCATTTCAGTTCTGTTTCATGAAGCTGCTAGACCATAAGACGGTAGACATTTTTCTTGCAATAAAAGATGGGATGTGACCGATCTATTCGTACATCGTTTTGGTAATGTTATTGCCGGTTACCCTCTGGCAACGATAGCCACAGTTGGATAAAGGAGTGGTGGCACGCCGGTTTATCCATATATGGTTTATCGAAAAAGACATCACGAAATTGTTCTTTCTGGGCCAGAGTGGACGTACAGGTGCTACTCCCGTAATCTTCAGCATGGCAAGTTCATGTGTTCGTTATTCACCGTTGATTTATTCATATTTCTGTTTATTAGAATCGGATGTTGTTATCACTCGACGATGGCATGTAGCTGATCATTCAAGTTCTCGCGCCCATTTATGTTGACTGTGTTATTTGCTGGTGAAACTGGCTGTAGATCGTGGCAGAAAAAGTGGATGTTTGTTTTTAAATCCATCTGAGGTATGTGTATGCACTAGTTCTTCTTCAGGTTTTCAGTTTTATACTCTTCTTTTTGCTAATCATAGAGTCTGTAACCGATGAATGACTGCATTGAGCTTAAGGATGCCACAATTCTGCTATTTTTAGTGATCGCAAAGCCATACCAAAAACACTTATGGTCCAAAGCATGGAGAATCTTCTGCAATGATTTTTTCCGGAGAGTGGTCAAAACGGCCAAAAATGGCCTAAGTTTTGCTGCGAAACGCAGAAGTAAACACAATGACGGCATCTGATTGGTCAATCATAGGAGAAAATGCGATCTGATCAGAGCGTGAGTCAGAACCCCGCGGGAGCTTTGGACAAAAGAAAAGATTTGGCGGCTATGCTTTCCCAGACTATGTAATGCACATGAACAATTTGGGCAATTTTGAAAGCTGGGACATGCAATGCTCTGTTGACTCTATTGCTTTTGAATTGGGAATTTTTAGGAAATCAGGGGGCTCCTTAAAATTCACGCAAATCTTTAAGAAATTGTTCACTATTAACTCTACTATTCTCCAATGTTATTCTAGTTTCTAAAAAGACTTGTCTAGATAGACCAGTAAGAACAATTTAAATACTTTTAGAAATCTGAGAACGTAATTCCTTAAAATTGCAGAAATTCTAAATCTTACAAGCTCCAAGACGGAGGGAGGGGGGGCAACCGAAAACTTAGCTATGAGGAACACAGTTTTTCTAGCCCGTTTGCATTGAACATATTAACTTTCTCACATTTTCGTCCGTTATGCAGATTTTCAGCTTTGAAATTGAATGCATCTCAGAACATTAAGCAGCTTCTTTGATGGCCTTTGCAAAGTTTGCTTAATCATTCATTAGAAACAAGGAAATAATCTTTTCTTCTCCACCTCTGTACATTTCCAGGTCAATTTTGACCTTATGCATTGCTGCGTTATCTGAAGTTAAATACCTCCCTATCAGTGGTAGCAATTAGATTTCTGGTAATTTGAGTAACTCATGTTCAAAGAAAGAAACTTGAAACCTTCTTTTTCACTAAGAAGAGGGCTAGTTTCGCTTTCCAACAGTAAATATCACCGTAAATGTAGACAGCAGTAGAGCAAAGGTGAAAAAAACCTGCATAAAATTGGCTATAACTTTGAGAACCCTAGATTTCTTAGTATTTAGTACTGCAATAGACTCAAAAAGAAAACTACGCGTCTCATCTCTCAAATAATACCAGAACGGTTCATATATATCAAATGTTTTTAGATTTATACAAATTCAAAACTAGAGCACCTTTTTAGGACACCCTGTATATTTGCTGTTTTATAAAGGGATCAATTTTGGAACTTCATGTGACGAGGGCCATCAGAGGCGAACAAACATTAACCGAGGTTACGAATTCGATCATTTTAGGATCTCACTTCTACTTATAAACAATTGATCAGAGATCTTAGGCTGATAGCATCAATAACAAAATTAAAATTGATTAGAATAATTGTGATCATGAAATGAAATGTGAGAAACAAACCTTTCATTTATGAGATCGTAGCTTGATGCATGATCTCTATCGGTTGTTGGTGTTGCCGAGCATCTCTCAATTAAAAGAACAAGGTTGATGTCATTTGTGCCGACCTGCACTTCGAAGTAAAGTCTTTGGTCTAATTTAACAGTAGCGGGGAAAATGCTTTGTAGCGTTGTGAACGTCTTGTCTTTAAACATCGACATTGACACTGTAAATGTTCCAAATCCAACTAGAAAGGAAAATCGATACAACAGTGTTCTTAAATGAAAAAATTCAGTAACATCAATGATTTCAAAAATTTAATCTAATCGTTTAGAGGTTCAAAGATTTCAAACAAAATAAGTTGTTAATTATGTGACATATGGCAACATATATCATGTTTACACTCTACCGGTACAACTTTTCATTTGCATTTGTAACAGAAGTTTATCGAATCGGCATCCTAATTACAATGTTCTTGCTAATCAATAGTCCATTGATCATTCTATCCGTAGAATTAATTTGCTCTGAAGCAGTGTAAATGCTTTTGAACTGTAAAGATGTTGCGAAATTTTACTGATACAATTTAACCCTGTAGTGGTTGGGCTATCTGACACATCCTATTTTGGCATGGGGGCAAAAAGCCCTCTCCCCCCTCCCCCACCTAACTCTTGACTGGAAATAGATAGAGCAAGCAGATTTGTTGTACTAAAGGCCCCAAGCATATACTTTATGACAATATAAAAATTAGCCTAAAATTAGCCGTCATTAATGCTTGCGTCAGCCTTTTTCTTCGTGTGGTCAAGAAAAGCGTAAAAATCGGTCAAAATCAGGAAAAATGCGATAAAATTAAATTTTGAGCAAAATTTCCACCCAAATTCGAAAATTATGAGAGATTACATCAAATAGCACTACCCTGCAAAATCTCGAAGCAGAATATTGCAATTTTCTGCTTTTTTGCGAAAGTTGATACTTGAGAATTGGCGATTTTGACAGATTCAAGTCGGGAAATTGTCTCTCCTCCCCTCTTCATTTGTCAAAATATTTTATGAAACTTCTTGAGTTGTGGCATAATACGCAGTAGTAAAAAGTCAGAAAGTTTCCGGGCAGTAATTGTTCTTCTGGCAGAGTTATAACAAAAAGTCTGCTAGGGGGGGGGGGGGGCAGCCAAAATAGGGTTAAACGCGTTTAAGTATTTAAGATGATTCTGAAGACCTTGATAAATCGAAAATATCCAGCGATCCAATGGAAAAATTAATTCAAGGCAAACAAATTGACTTTTCACTTAAGCTTAAAAAAGAAGTACTGTGAGGCAGCTTTGGCTCCTGTAAAAAACGGGATCTTATTGTTGGACAAACAGTCCTCATTTAGCACATAAGATAAAAATGGCGACTGATTGTACTGATTAGGAACTTAATATTGTAGTTAGCCAAGCAGCTGCGTTAGTACTAGAATGGTAAGGTGCTAGAAGAAGCCCTTGTGACACAACAGATATGATTTCCTGCAAGCTGCCAAAAGCACAACCTATTTTCACTCTTCGATTTCCTTTAACGAGGTAGCTGTGCACGAGCTTAAAGAGTGTCGAAACTGAAGGCCCATCGGAGAAATAAAGAAGTCATTGAGGCACACAGTCATATGTATTCGATAGGTCCATCACAACAGTTTGATTTATACCTTACTGATCGATCGGATTGTCTCGATGACCTGGAAAGAGCATGTTGCGTTTTGTGTCCCTCTCTAAATCAACACAGGAATATTGGAGAATTTTGGTTCCATAAACGAAACCATTGACTTTTTTCGTTATTTTTAAAGGCGAGAAATGGCTGAACTGTGTTACTCGGAACACATTCAACATTATGCTTTAACTTCCATTGCTCATCTGCCGGGTGCGCTAAAATAAACTATGCATATTTGGTAGGCCACAATAAAAATAAATCTTACACTAGACCAATTTTGAAGATGTATGACTTAATCTTTAGCAGAAAGCCTGAATTAGATTCTTGGAATTTTTTGGAAATTTTTTGTTTTTATGTTTCAGAGCTACAAACGAGCCTCTTAATCCTATCCAGAGTAGGCTTTTTGAAACTCTTGGGAAACTACGGGCGGCACAAAGTGTCCACCTCTACTTTCTAAGAACCATAAGTGCTAGAGACTTGAAACTTGGCACAAATAACAAACACAATAAGGCAAATATGATGACGTTATTTGTTTTTCTTAACGTCACGTGATTAAGTGCTGACGTCAGCAAATGTTGCTAATTTGGGTGTAAAAGCACATCGACTTCGTCACTTCGTATCTCCAAATTGATAAAATATATTGATGTGAGAGTTGAAACATAGAAGGATTATATCTTTGTAATTCTTATTTTGAAATTTTTGCTTCGTAAGAATACTATTTTTGCTGCTGTCAGCATTCATTTATTTTGAACACAAAAAAGAGCAATATTTGTCTAAAATTGATTAAAAATTACTTTGAAAAATAGCAAAAAATGCTAAATATGCATTAAAAGACCTGCTGCATCATATGATGTTGCTCATTTTTCGAACAATGAAGCCTAACATGGTTTTTTGTCAGTACGCATGCACAACAATGAATTATTGATGACATCATCAAACATCAATGATCTATATATCAAATGAAAGCAAGTTCCGTATCGTGACAAGGAACAACTCCATCCTTAACAAGGGTAATGTTATCAGTTGAATCTAAACATTTATCATACATTGAAAGCTTGGAAGTAAAGAAAAATGCTTTCTCGTTACTTAACTCTGTCAGATCAAGGTTCATGAAGATTTTTACATCCTTGCTTAGTTTATATTACCAGATACGTTAATCGGTGTGGGTTTTATAAGCATTTTAGCAACCCCCTTTAGCCTGGTCGTACCTTGATGAAACTGAAAATTGAAAGTAAATTGACTCTAACTAAAATTCACAAAAACATTTCAAATTAGCAAATAATGTTACCTTCTGTGGCAGTGATAAATGTTTTAACTGGCTCTAGACAGATGGTTGATGTATTTTTGGTACGTTCAAGTAAACATCTAAATTTAATTTTTTTGCCAGTTGATTGGACAAATTTTGAAGTAGTATTCCCAAATGTCCACGTTACTTCATTTTCATAAACATAATGTGTCGATGTCTCTGTTCTCGTTGTACCACATTTGTCATACGTGGTAGCCAGTCCATACTCGTTATTTGGGAAGTGCCGTTTGCCAGTACAATTTGTATCATTCAATGTTATCGATGAGCCATCAAAAAGCTGTGTCCGGTTATCCAAGATTATTGCCATTGAAGTTTCATTGCAAACGACTCTATTTGATCCGTCTGTAATGAAAACAGCTGCGATTACTGCGACAAACATGGTTGATATGACACTAAAGGTAGAGCAAAGGACATTGGACGGACCATGGGCCTTTGATTGACTTTGAGGGTACCTTGAAAACTCTATCTGGCCATCTCTCTATTAAGCTCTCCTCCCTAACAAGCACCCCCTGGCCTTCTATTACGACGCATCAAATATCAAGTACCAAATGAGTATAAAATAAGCCCCACTCGCGGTTAAGCTCCTCCCCACTTTATGTCAAATGCCAGTGGTTAGCAGATAATGTCCATTTATTTATCTAAACAAGTTGGCATGTTAATTTTGATTTGGCTTGGGATCAGGCTTGGGATCAAAGCTGTGTCAAATATGTGAATTGGCCAGGTAACATTTTATGTTGATACTTGGGGGAAAATGGGGTAAAAAACTAAGAGCTATCATCTATATCCTTCTTATTTGACTTTGCGAATCAACCCGCCATTAAAAATCCTCCCTCTCTCTGAAGCACCCTTCGGATTCTCCAGGAATAAATAAGCCCCCCTTTGGTATCTATAAAGGGGCTGTTTTGTAGAGAGGTTCTCGTATATCACTTCATGAAATATGTTAACTTTTGGATAATGTCATTAAAACAGAGGCTAGGTAGATATACTAGGTGTTATAAAAACCAACAACTAACTGATCACACAAACTGGCTAAAAGTTTATGTTGAGCAGCCTCAAAGACCTTTTTCAACTGCGCAGGGACGGTGGTAATCCAATTCAATAGCCATCTATCTTAGAGAATTTTGCGTCTTCAAAGAGCCATTGTCTCCTACGGGTCCTCTGCAGGCACGTTGCAATCTCAGGTTTTCTGAAAATCAAACTTTGCATGAGCAGAAGTTATACATCACTACTCCTAAAGTTAAAAAGATCAACAATGTTTGAATTTATGTGAATTTTCGATAAGTTCTTCTGATTAAGCCAAATTTGATTTCAGATTCAGGTTCTTTAAATGAATCACTTAGCCAATACACAAGCAGTTTGGGCATGCGATGTGACAAATTGCAAATCAATATTGTATCTAATTCGTAAGGGTTGAATAACAATGTGTGAAAGCAAGGATCCTCTGCAGTGACTGCTGCCAACCAAGTACATCCAATCGGCTATATTTGCATAACAGCTTTAGCTTCCTTACCGTCACATTTAGTTCCATTTCCAAAATAGCCAAATTTACATTGACATGTATAAGATCCATTGGTATTTGTACAAGAACCATTGATACTACATTGATGTTGTCCAGTCGTACACTCGTTTATGTCAGTGCAAGTAAATCCGTCGCCACTGAATCCACTCTTACATGTGCAATTGTACGAGTCATTGCCTGGATGACAAATAGCATTTGGACTGCATTGTTTTGGTTTGCATTCTAGAAGGGAATTGAAGAGAGGTCAGAACAAACATTCATATGATGAGGATCGGGAAGACATATCTAAGAAGCATCAACAAGGACAGGTTTGGTAAGAGAATAGCACCAGTTGGTTTTGATTTAAACCGCATTTCAAAGTGATTAACGATCACAGGCAAAAGAAATCTTTCAACCTGTGATTAAAAACAAGCAAAACCTCAAAAGTTGGCCTCAAACCCAGGTAGCTAGGTCGCTCGTAGTGCGTCCCAGAAATTGCTTTCAAGAACAAACATGAGCATAGATGGAGAGAAGAAGGATAAATCTACACATCTGCCACGGACATTGTGTGCTTTTTTGGTTCAAAAGACGATTAGGAGCCAATTCAGTTCTCTTATTTTTTGGTGTAATTAAAACTTCTGAACCAAAGAAAAGAAATGCCAGAGGAAGACGTTTAGATATATCCTTCCTATTTCAATATACGTTCATGTTTCCTCTTAAAAACAATTTCTGGAAAGCACAACGAGCGCGCTAGTATACTTTGGTTATAGAAAAACCATTGCGGCTTTGTTTGCTTTGAATTTCTGGTTGAGAGAATTTCCTTCATCTGTAGGCACTAATCGATTTGAATTCAAGTGTCAACAAAAGCACCTCATGCTATTGTGTTACAAAATTTGTTCTTGTTAGAAGCTTCCGTTGTCCGCGTTTCATTGATGGTATCCTTCTAAGAAGAAAGCTTTTCACGGAAACATTTCATGTTCAGCATTTGATCCGTTCTTCAGCTGACCATTTATTTCCAATCCTGAATTTGGCACGTACGTTATATCACAACACTCTATGCAGGACTTGCAGGTTGCATAAAAAAGCCACATGTAGCAAAGTGAACTCTGTCTGGAACGTAAGGTTGACATGAATGAAACAGTGATTCTGCGAAACCCCACTCAAGTGCTTTCATTTGAAGAAAGCTTTTGCAAAATAGGGCACTTTGGAATTTGACAAGAAGAAAGAAGTACGAAAATGTCAAATGTGAAAACTCAAAAATGGCAGCCGTTCTTCTTTTCGACATTGTTCTAGGTGTATTGTTGGAACTATTCGGAATTTTGTCACTTCGTCGCCGCATAAACCTTTTGCATTGGTTAAATGTTAAATAATTGGATAACTAGGAACAAGCATCATTAAAATATATTTTTAAATACAGCCGCATTTCACCAAAACCGTTTAAAAAAGCTGATGCTTTCTTTCGACAATTTCTTTCTAAAGCATTATGCAGGTATAGTCACTCCACAGAGCTTCGTTGTAAAAAATCCTTGATAAGTTAATAATAATAATAACATTCTTTGTAGTAAAAATGTAATTTTACTTCATCTTTAGTTTTACCTTGCCTTGTTTATCACGTAGTATAAATTCTCGGTTGTCCTTTAGAAAGTAGTGCTGACGAAGATTTTTAATCGAAACGTTCAAGATTTTAACAGTTGTGTTTTTATTCATTTTATTTCTGTTAATTTTTGATGGTGGTTTAGTTCAATTTAATAATAATAATAATAATAATAATAATAATAATAATAATAATAATAATAATGATAATAATAATAATAATAATAATAATAATAATAATAATAATAATAATAATAATAATAAAACGAATATTTACACAGGATAAACACTTCAACAATTACAACATCGCTGTTATCACTGTGTGTTACTCTCCTACGCAGAGGGTTCCTTTTTGAAAAGCGGGAAAGAAAAGGAAAAGCGGGAAAGAAAAGAGAACCTCTACCATCTGCCACGCCCAACCCAGACGAAATCCGGGGGTCGCAAATTGCCGCCTCGACTTGAAAGAGAGGATTTTTTCTTCCTTGCATTTGCGAACTTTCGATCCACAATGGCGGAACTAAGATATGCTAGCAGTGGCAACAGTGCAACCGATCGATTATCGGACTGTAGTGGTGGTGTCATGTTGAAGAAATTGAGAGAAGGGAAGATGTGTTGTCCGATCTGTGTAAAGCACTCCGAAAGTTTAGATTATGTAATAGTTAGTGAAGAAACAATGAATTCAGCGCACGATGAAACTGCATTTTTTGACGTTAGTGGTGGAGGGCTTGATCACCACATGAGGGTTATGCATGGCACAATTTTATCTGAAGATCTTTCATTAGAAGCAAGAACCATATCAAGCAGATTGGTCAGCTCAGGGACACTTACTAATTTGAAAAGGTTTTCAGAGGCAAGACACACAGAGGGGACGGTGGACTATTTCAAGTGTCTAGTACAAAGTGGTGATGATCAAATGACGTTCTATGCGAAACGAGAGAAAGAGGCGGCTAAATATTTTTGCCTGTATCTGGATCATAAAGGCAAAGTATATGAAATTGAAGACAGGAGTCGTCCATGTACAGTTGAGGTTAAGAGTAGCAACCTGCACATAACGTACATTGCGTGTAAAACCAGGGGCGGACTGGCAATTTTTTCTGGGGTGGCGTTATGGCTCAGCAAGGGCCCGTAGGGCGTGGTCAGTTCTTAATTGGGTGCGGTCACTTGGAAAAACCAAACTTCACGCACTGTTATGAAAGGTGGATAGGAATTTTTGCATTACTCAATGCGTTCGTGAGCGAGGAATCATTGCAAAGTCAAGCTTACTAAAAGCTGGAATCGGTTGCAACGAATTTGACAGTTGACGAGATATATCGTTTTAAATCTGTATGATGATGAGTAAAGTATCTATATTTCTACATTTCTAGATTCTACTTCTAAATAACTTTTGCGCGAAGACCAAATCGAATACGCAACCCCTTGTCATGACGTTCAAGTGGTGGGGCACTACCTGGGATCGAGCCCTGAAGGTGACGGTGAAGTTGCGTTTTTCAGCGCCAAGCGCTGGGATCGCAGAAATAGAGCAGACCTAAGGGTTAATCCATGTCAATGAGGGACAGCCTGTTAACCATGTACTATTAGATTTTGCTGATTTTAGGGTTTTCATTTAAGCATGATGATAATAGTAACATATCCAAATTTCAGCTCGGTACCATTCTTCATTCTGGAAATATCTTATTTCAAAGTTTTGACATTTTTAGGCCTAATTTGTCATTGGCCGCCATTTTGAATTTACACTTTTAGTGAAATTAGCTATCTTTAGATCACCTTTTCAGAATTTTATCATCCAAATGTGCTTTTAATATGAATTTGTGGTGGAGAGCCCAGAAATAATCTCAAAACTATGATACCACGAACAGAAATCCCCATAAATGCACTATTAAGTTTGATTTTACAATGTTCCTTGTTCATACTTGACTAATTTTTTGCAATGTTGCTTGACTTTGACAAAACTGATATTTTGCAGGCAAACAGTAGCCATATGCACCTACTTTGATTGGAAAAATCTTTTCAGACAAACCTACCATCAAAGAGTTATCCATGTTCAATTGTTTGTCCTTATATTTGTATTATGCGCAACAACAACATCTACGTTTGTAAAGTATTTGGTAGGATGTTGGCACCATAATGTTGCATTTAGAAAGAAAGTTACAGAAGTGTAATGCAAGTTGCAGGAACCGTAGCAAGTTTGCAACTCTTTTATTCATTGTTTGCAAACCATGAGCGGAAGAACACCTAAACTGTGTATTACTGTGAAAGTTTTATCAGCATTGAACCACCTTAACCAATTGTTTTTTGTGCGTTTCAACTTATTTTGACTTGGTAGTGAACCACCTTATAGCTGTTTCATGATTTTGAAAATTTCAGTAGTGAGCCACCTTAAAACACACACAAAACGATTGGTTAAGGTGGCTCACTACTGATACAAACATAAGGCAAATGATTGAACATGGATAACTCTTTGATGGTAGGTTTGTCTGGAAAGATTTTTCCCATCAAAGTAGGTGCATGTGCCTACTTTTTGCCTGCAAATTATCAGTTTTGTCAAAGTCAAGCAACATTGCAAAAAAATTAGTCAAGTATGAACAAAGGAACACTGACAAATCAAACTTAATAGTGCATTTATGGGGATTTCTGTTGGTGGTATCATAATTTGGAGACTATTTCTGCGCTCTCCACCACAAATTCATATAAAAAGCACATTTGGATGATAAAATTCTGAAAAGGTGATCAAAAGATAGCTAATTTCACTAAAAGTGTAAATTCAAAATGGCGGCCAATGACAAATTAGGCCTAAAAATGTCAAAACTTTGAAATAAGATATTTCCAGAATGAAGAATGGTACCAAGCTGAAATTTGGATATGTTACTATTATCATCATGCTTAAATGAATAAACCTAAAATCAGCAAAATCTAAGAGAACATGGTTAAAAAGTTATCTTTTTGTCCCCCTTTGATTTAGAATTACCCCTAATCGAGTCCGCGACCCCTTGTCATGACCCTCAAATGGTGGGGTCCTACCAGGTATCGAACCCACTCCGCCTGAATGTTCTGGTTGCAAAGTCAGAGGATTACACCACTGCGCCACAACACCTTACACGGCGTGGCCAGGGAAAATTAAATGGGGGGCACGAGAAAGGGGGAGTCTGGGGGCGAAGCCCCCAGGAAAATTTTTAGGGCCACGCCCTTTACTTTGGCTTAGAATGCATCTCCCAATATTATGCTTGCCTATAGCGACAAGAAAACCTTGATCGTTCTGCAACAGTTATCCTATGAATCAGAGCACGAGGAAAATTTTTGAAGAAAGATCCTTTACTTTGGCTTAGAATGCATCTCCTAATATCATGCTTGCCTTTAGCGACAAGAAAACCTTGATCGTTTTGCAACAGTTATCCTATGAATCAGAACACGAGGAAGATTTTTTGAAGAAGGATCCTTTACTTTGGCTTAGAATGCATCTCCTAATATCATGTTTGCCTTTAGCGACAAGGAAACCTTGATCGTTTTGCAACAGTTATCCTATGAATCAGAACACGAGGACATTTTTTGAAGGAGGATCCTTTACTTTGGCTTAGAAAGTGCATCTCCTAATATCATGTTTGCCTTTAGCGACAAGGAAACCTTGATCGTTTTGCAACAGTTATCCTATGAATCAGAACACGAGGACATTTTTTGAAGGAGGATCCTTTACTTTGGCTTAGAATGCATCTCCTAATATCATGTTTGCCTTTAGCGACAAGGAAACCTTGATCGTTTTGCAACAGTTATCCTATGAATCAGAACACGAGGACATTTTTTGAAGGAGGATCCTTTACTTTGGCTTAGAATGCATCTCCTAATATCATGTTTGCCTTTAGCGACAAGGAAACCTTGATCGTTTTGCAACAGTTATCATATGAATCAGAACACGAGGAAAATTTTTGAAGAAAGATCCTTTACTTTGGCTTAGAATGCATCTCCTAATATCATGCTTGCCTTTAGCGACAAGGAAACCTTGATCGTTTTGCAACAGTTGTCCTCTGAATCAGAACAGGACGAATATTTTTGAAGAAAGATCCTTCACTTTGGCTTGGAATGTATCTACCAGTATCATGCTTGCCAGTCCTAAAATGGAAGGTTTGACATTTCTCGGAAAATTCTTACCCAACCTATACCCAGCTATTTTCTCTTCAGTTCTAGAGGAATCTCGAGGACCATCCTTCGACAAAAATTGGGGGGGGGGAATTGCCCCCCATACCCCCGTGGCCACGCCACTGTCCGCCTGAATGTTCTGCCTGCAAAGTCAGAGGATTACACCACTGCGCCACAATACCTTCTGCCAGTTTGGGAAAATGAAAGGCCCATGGTTGATTCCTCTATAAATTTTATAGCAAGGTCTCTATCTAATACGTCTAGAATGTTGAAACAGAAAGGTCCATCTAAGGCTGAGTAACTATGAATGTCAACTTCACTGGAATGACTTTTTGGCGCTTGACAATAAAGGGGCAAACTGTAAATTGAGTTGAACGAAAGGGGCCAAAACTAATGGGCCAAAAATGGGGATTTTCGTTTCACTACTGGGCCGGCCCGGGGGGGCAGGGTACTCCAATTGTGGCCTGACAGGGGGGTCCAGTCAGGGTTAGAGAGGGCCAACGCAAAAATTTTGAAAAATACCCTCAAATGGTAGTATTTTCTTACGGAAACCCCCAAATGGTAGTTCGTGGACCTAAAATTGGGTCATTTGGTAGCATCTAGTAGTGAAAATTTTCTGCAGTTTTTCAAAATTTTCTATTGTAAAAACTGATTGAACAAAGGAAGAAAACTTCAAAATTCATTGATAATTATTGCTGTAACGACCATATTGCCATGCGGAGGAGCATACTGATTTGAAATCTAATGACTGGCCAGGAATCTTGGAATACCCCCAATTGGTAGTAGGAGTTTGACAAATAGGGCCATTTGGTAGCCATGTCATAAGACCCTCAAACCGACTGGACCCCCTGTTAGGCCATAATGGGAGTACCCCCCCCCCCCGGATGGGCCGGGAAGAGGGTCTACTGGGCCAATGGCCCGCTAGTTATAATATTAAAAGATGCCCTGACTGAACGTGAAGAGGTGTTCATTTGGTTGGGGCCCAGAGATATTAGACGTGATAGCCATTGTTTCGAATCAGCTTGCGAAGCTTATGTGTATGGTTATAGATTGATGCTTAAATTCAAAAATTTCTCTTTATGAAGGGCCCGCTTTTCAAATCATAAGGGGGCCCGGGTGGCGATCGCCACCTAGCCACCCGGGCCAGTCCGCCCCTGTGTAAAACCTCATCAAAGATACATTTGGAAGCCAGCTTCACAAGGACGGTGAGTTCCATGTAACTTTCCATTTAACTCACCTGTCCTGTGGTGTGTAGCAAAGACTTAAAACTGCACATTGGCATTAATTTTAAAAACTGATACTGTATTTAAGCAAGTTTCCCTTTATTTATGCATCTTTTAAGGAGTTATTGGCAAGCTAGAGCAGCATTTTCACAGGAAATTTATGAATTATTTCATTTTCAGTTCATAGTACATAATAACCTGTAAGAGAAATACACTTATATTTTGTAAGAAATGGCTTAAATGAGGAACTGCACTCTCGCTTTAAAAAAATTGATAAACTAGGCTTACCTGTATTTGAAAAGCTAAGAAATATATAGTTTGCAGATTTGGTTTTCCAAGGTCACGCTTTTCACCTTGCCATTATGCAGCAATAACAAGTTTGGTGCTGTTTTGAGTGGATTTGTGCTGTCAGCAATTCTATTAACCTTAAATATGATTGCATTCCAAACTTATTGTAATGATTACATGCCATTTTATTCTGAATTCATTTCATATTGCTGTACTCATCTTCTTAATTGAATTACCATTTTGCTCTTACAGGTAAATTCACCACATCCAGAGCTGGTAGCAGACATCCAGACACAACCTATTGAGCCAACTTTTCAGCTGAGCAATTCTCCTGCATAGATCTTAAGGAAAAGCCATCATTTATTTTGCAAAAAGTTTTTGGTTTTGCAAATTTCCGACAAGGTCAGAAAGAAATAATTGACAATATTTTATGTGGAAAAGATAACATTGCCCTGTTGCCCACTGGAGGTGGTAAGAGTATCATTTATTCGGTAGTTGCTCTGCTTCAAGGAGGCATTCATATTGTAGTTGAGCCACTCAAGTCTTTAATGGAAGAGCAGGTCAAAACATTAAGGGACAAGTATGTCACTTCATATTTTGTCAATTCGTCTCTAAATATTCAACAAATTGAAGAGATACTTCACATATTAGCAAGCAAAGATACAACAATGACCTTATTGTTCACAAGCCCAGAACGGCTGCAGGGAGCAAAACTAAAGCAATGCATCAACACTCTTAAAAGTCAGGGGAGACTGAAAAATGTTTTTGTTGATGAAGCCCATTGTGTTGACTTATGGGCGGGCAGCTTCAGAGCAGCACACTCACAGCTTGGGTTTTTGAAGCATCAGCTTGCCATTCCAATAACTGCCCTCTCAGGTAGTGCATCTAGGCATACAGTTAAAGTGATAACTGAATCTGTAAATCTGGATAAGCCAACCATCTCAAAGATGTCATTTTATAGGTCAAATCTGTCAATCTGTGTTATCAAAAAGGCGATAAAACCAATTGTACAGATGGTAAATATTGTCACTGGGAAGTTGAAAGAATCCTGTGGCATCATTTATTGCAATAAACGCGCAACAACAAAAGATGCAGCACATGCATTAAAGAGTGCAGGAATAAATGCAGTATTTATCCATGGAGACCTTGATGATACTGAAAGGAGGCAAAGTGAATCAAAATGGAGGCAAGGCATTGCAAAAATTGCATGCTGTACAAAAACATTTGGAATGGGCATCAACAAAGCAGATGTCAGATTCATTTTGCATATAGATATGCCAGCCACCCTAGAAGATTACTACCAAGAAATTGGTCGTGCTGGCAGAGATGGTGAACCTGCAGAATCAATTGCACTGTTTTCCTTTGAGAGCAGGAATTTCCACCTCCAAAATATTGCTGCAATCAACAAGGCTGATGAGTGGAAGTACAAGGTAGATAATTTGAACACTATAACTAGTTTCCTTGGCCAGAATCGTTCATGCAGGCAAACATTGATTTTGTCACATTTTGATGAAACTTCCCAAGCATGTGAGAAGAACTGTGATGTATGTGCAAGTAAGCAAACAAGCCCAGAAACCAATCTTTTTGACCATGCCAAGGAGATACTAAAGTGCTTCACAAGTATGAGAGCAATTCACAGCAAAATAACAATGACATTGCTCCTTCTTGTTTTAATCGGATCTGCCTCAAAAGATTTGCAGCTTAAAGGGTTGCATAAAGCAGAAAACTTTGGAATTGGAAAAAAATTAGAATGGCCAGTGAAGAAAGAAAGGAAGGCAGTCATTCAAAAACTGGTGTTCAAATTGATTTTTGATGGCTTTCTTGCTGAAGTTTTCAAGCCAAAACAAGCTAAAGGCTATCAAAAAATGAAGAAGGATCTAGATTATGCAGTTTACATAGAGCATGGGAATATTGAAAACTTTTACAAGCTAGAAAAATACACTCTATCATGAACAGGACAAACTCAAAAAAGTAGACAGATTAATGATTGATCATAACAAGACCATGCAAATTTTGCATCTAGAAACTGATTATGCTTGCTTTAAGGTTTGGTAGGAAATCCTCCCTCCCCCCCCCCCCTTTCAGTATGAATTATAAGAAACTACAAGCAATCTCGTAATTATGAAGGGACATATTTTCTTTTCAGACATAGTGTTCATACAATGCATTAAAGGGAATCTAAGCATATATATGCCTGTGATAAAAATAACAGTATACCGTAACACCTGTAGAACCATATTTGTGTAATTGATCTACGTAAACAGTAAATACTGATACCTGATAGGCTAGAATTTGACCTCAAGTGGCTTGAGCCACTTTTATAAGCTTACATTGCCTTTAATCATATCATGAAATATACAACCAAAGGATTATTTTGAAACTTGAGCTTACTCTCCTGTGCAGAGGTTCCCTCTTTCATGTTTGCATTGCAAAGAATCAGGGATAATGCACAGCAGAATTACTTCAAAATGATAGAGGGAAGCTCTGCCTTGGAGAGTACCTTGAGCTCAGAGGAGCGGTTTTCTCACTTGGGAATCCAGTAACTTTTTTGTAACCTAATATACAGTATGTCATCTGAAAGTCCATCTTATTCTGATTCCAAATTATGAATTGCCATGATTATTTTCTTAAATCTCTTAATTTTCATCACTGATCATTCAAAATAATTAAAAAGTTAGCTGCTGTTGGAAATAGAACTCATTGCATTATGATGTTGAAAGAATGCATGCATTGAGAATGATGTGAGCTTTCAGATGGCATGCAATTGATTTATGTACAATATGCTTTTAAAGAAACAAGATGCTAAAATTCCCAATGAAGAAAGCCTTCTTTTTTTAGCTCTAATTTCAAATTTATTTACTTATGAAGATCTTTAAATGGATGTTTGTGCGACCAAGATTTGATATATTTTAGATCCCTCGCATTTATCCATTGATCAAATGATGAGGGTATACATAATAGCTTTTTGGTTCTTTTAGACCATATTTTGCGAAATAACATACAATTTTACAAGTCAAATACTTCAATTTGATAAAGTTTTTTCTTAAACCATGATATCAAAATTAACATGCAAACTTATTTAGCTCAATAAATGGAAACTCTTTCGTAGCCTCTCAAATTTGATATAAGTGTGGGGCTTAATAGAGAGGGGGGCTTATTTAAAACTTGGGCTCGAAGGGGAGAGGCTTATTAGAGTGGGGGGCTTAATAGAGGGGGGGGCTTAATAAGCTTTAATGGTATTCAAATGTAAGAATTCTTGAAAAGTATATGAACATACACTACTGTGAACAATTTTCAGATTGTTGGACACAATTTTGTGTGAAGTTTTAATAATCTAGGATCTGCTGATGTGGGAAAAAGTTTCTATTAAAAAATTTGTGAAAAGTGAAACTTTCCTATTCAAAACTTATCAATTTCCATCATTCAAAATATATTGAAAAAACTAATTTTCCTTAGCTATTTCATTTTAACGATATTGTCTGAAAAATTACGCGGACCCTTCAAGCAACTCATAACGAACATCTGGAAATAAGTCAAATATCTTCTTCTGGAAATTTGCTTTCAATTTGTCACATCCTTTCTCTTCTACATCTAAAAAACTTTGAGGAACAGTTTCTGTGGAACACATTCCTGACATTTCAGAACTGTTGGCAATTGTTGGGGTGAATAGATGCTTGTTCACACAAAACCAGGCACCCTTCAATTGGTCTGGCAATGAACTTGATACAGAGTGCCTTGTTGTAGTGTGGTCATCAAATGCCTCTTTACCTCGGTAAGCGTCATCAAATGCCTCTTTACCTCGGTAAGCATCTTTAATCATGCTAATTACATCGATTGATCCACCCAGCCTTGTACAAGTTTTTACAGTTGCATGACCAGAAACATAATTTTTTGTTGCCTTCACTACACGACTCTCTACCCAGCTATCTAGTTCAATCCCTTTGCCACTCTTGCCTGACAAATTTATGCTGCAATTTTGCTGGAGCAGCCTGCGGAATGCCAATGGCCAGTTTGCAACAAAATTTACAACATGGTAAAAGACTTCCCCATAATAATTCCTGAAACCAAGTTGCCCAAATGTTGGAAGCAGTAGCATGTAAACTATTTCTCTTCCAATGCCAAAGTTGTGATGATTGCTGTAATCAAATAGGTCAAGTAGGGGCCAATAATGGAGGAATATTCTGCTATGGTACTTAAAAGAGATATTCTCATTGCACCGCATTTTAATCCATCTGTGAAATGCCTCTAAAATAGCCTTGTTGTGGGAGCCATGCTTCTTGAAACAAGATTGAAGACTTCCTGGATCTGGAAAGTGATCAGAAAGTTTGAATTCATATGCAGCTGCAATGCAATAACTTAAAGAACAATCCCGTACAGCCTCTCGAATTTGTCTGTAGTTGTCCTGTTTAAATTTTTTCTCCTTGAAAACTTCTGTTCTGAGCTTTTGGCGATTCAGAACATTCTTCACCAAGTAGTGGAAACCACCCGGGCCTTGTTCTTTGAAACATGCTTCTATAACTGCTCCTTTGGTATGCAAATCTCCTGGTATGACCCCTATCCACGAGAAAACTGGTTTTCTCTCCATCACCGACCTGTTAATTCGACATGTTCCTGCATCTCCCACTACACCTGTCAAGAACCCAGTTGTTTGTCTTGTTGCCTTTTCTGGCACCCCCGAAATGTTGATTTTTCCACTTGCAGTTTGGCTTTTGCTTGCCAAGACAGGGTCATAGGCCCTTATATCTTCATCCTCAAAGTCAGAATCATCAGGGTTGAGCAACTCGTAGATTTCGTGCATCTCTAGTTTCTTTGCCATTTCAATAGGATCAGGTATCCCAACATAGGTTGGGCCTCTTACAGCTGATCCAGATGCTACAAGAAGCTTGCAAAATTCTAAATTTCCATTAGCTACGGCTATTCTTAATGGTGTTGCCCCACACAGTGCAGTTGTGTTAGGATTAAGTCCTGCTGACATTAAACATTCTGCAAAATGTAAATTATCTTGCTCTATAGCAAAGTGAAGAAGTGTTCTTTGTAAATGGTCTCTGCATGTTAACATTGTTTCTTGCTTTGTTTTAAGGTATTCAATATATGTGTCTATTTGACCCTTGTCATGGTGCTTCCAAAGTTTACTCTGTAACTTATTGTATGTAGAGACAAAAATTTTATCTTCATCATCAAATAAAAATTTTTTTGTGGCTAAGGTAGAGGATCCCAGTATTTCTGTATCTTTGCCAGACTGATTGTCACATTCATCTGGAAAACAAAATTCTTTATCTTGTTCAAGCAACTGTTGAATCTCTTGAAGATCACTGTCTCCATCCCCCGGTGGCTCTTCAATACCCAAGAGAATATCTTCATCATCACTTGTGTCACCCATGGCAATTTCACTAACAGTATCACTTGTTACTTCTTTCTTGTCTGTTTTATTTGTTTTTAGTCTCTTTTCTGCATTAACAAGTTGCTTCTTGAATTCTATCATATCTTTTTGGTGATCATCCAGCAACCGTACATATTCACAATGAGTCCTAGCCTGCTTCAATGAAAAAACCTTATTGGCAGAGTCATATGGTAAATATGTGGGAGGCTGTTGGCATGGAATGTCCAACATGCTTTGCAAACTCCTGCAAAATTGCACAAGCCCCTGCTACAGTGCTGTTATTTTCCAGATATAAAGGCAGGACGCTGATGTCAGATTTTTTGTCAACTCCTGCTGGTAAGTGGGAATTGAAGTCATCTTTCACATTGATCCTGTGGTTATCATTCTTTTTATCAGGTTTGAATTTTTTAAGCCATTCATCAAAGCCTTTCTCATTTATAGTGGTCAAGTCTAAAGACCTTGGAAACCTGTTTAAACAGGCATCAAGTCCTTGCAACAAGAACTTGTCTTTCCAGTCATTCCAAATTTCAAAATGGGATTCGTTGCTATCAATCATTAGATCTTCAGCCATCAGGTTTAGAATATTTCTCTGGCTTTCACTTGCAGTCTGGGAATCACTAAATAGGTCTTCAATTCCTTCAATATTTGGGAAAAATATTCCACGCCCTGTGAAATTCCACATCTTAGGACCAAATGTTGCAAATAAGCGATGGTACTTCTTGTTTCCTATATATACATTGATGTTGTCCATGAGTAATATGATTGGAACATCAACTGATGCTTTTTTGCATATATGAAGTAAATTATTCCCCAAAATTATTTTAGCTCTAATTTCAAACTTATTTACTTATGAAGATCTTTAAATGGATGTTTGTGCGACCAAGATTTGATATATTTTAGATCCCTCGCATTTATCCATTGATCAAATGATGAGGGTATACATAATAGCTTTTTGGTTCTTTTAGACCATATTTTGCGAAATAACATACAATTTTACAAGTCAAATACTTCAATTTGATAAAGTTTTTTCTTAAACCATGATATCAAAATTAACATGCAAAAAATTACGCCATTATTTTGAAATGACTATGACTGCCTCGTTTCGATAAGGGCCTAGGCAGAAAAGCACAAATATTTGTAGATTTCAAATGAAACACATTGATTTGAAAACTTCACAATAAATCAGTTAATGCTCAGCGAAAGCAGCAAAATAGTACCTACGTACAAGATTTGATATTGTCGCCAACTGTTTTCATGGTATTCTTGTTCAGTTCAGTTCAGTTCAGTTTCATCATTTTAAAATTCCACCAACATACAATATTGAAATAATTAATACATTAAACACAAAAGAAAACTATTATAACTAAATTTAACTTAACTAACATACAACAACAATACTGATCAATTAAATACAAATAAGGAGAATTGTATGCATGGGAATTTCTTAAGGAGGAGCTCTCTCAGTAGCTAGGCTAATCACAGGAAGCCCAATCGCGTATTATGGCGGCCTAAGCTAATATTAGTAAAAGAAAATAAAATTCATACCGTAAATGGCTGATTGTTATCTCAGTTATCTCTGTCTCGATTGTGTCTTTCTTCTTGTGCTCTTGTACCCCGAAATGATTGAAGCATTCTGCCACCATGGTAACAGAATTGATTTTGTTACTGTTGTATTGAAATAACGACGCAAAATTATAGGTTGAAGTGGGTTGAAGTGTGTATACATATAAGAAAGAACAAGGACTGAAGCTTTCTTACTTACATAAATCTAACAACAGTTTTATTCTCGCTCAATCTCGGTGAATTTTGCATCAAACGCCCAGTTCTTTGCATGAAAATGTTCCCCAGCTTTTAAACTTCGTACTCAATGCATTTGTCTTCACTTTCCTCCCCGAAATGATTTAAAACAAACGCGAAACAAAACTTATCACTTTGACAGTTTGAAATCTACTCAAGCTCCGTCCACCATCGTGGCCAGGATAAAAGGTGCCGAAGTTCGAAATTCGTTTTGTACTAATTTCGAACGAATTTCGAACGTCGGCGCCTTTTATCCTGGCCACGATGGTGGACGGAGCTTGAGTAGATTTCAAACTGTCAAAGTGATAAGTTTTGTTTCGCGTTTGTTTTAAATCATTTCGGGGAGGAAAGTGAAGACAAATGCATTGAGTATGAAGTTTAAAAGCTGGGGAACATTTTCATGCAAAGAACTGGGCGTTTGATGCAAAATTCACCGAGATTGAGCGAGAATAAAACTGTTGTTAGATTTATGTAAGTAAGAAAGCTTCAGTCCTTGTTCTTTATTATATGTAAACACACTTCAACCTATAATGTTGCGTCGTTATTTCAATACAACAGCAACAAAATCAATTCTGTTACCATGGTGGCAGAATGCTCCAATCATTTCGGGGTACAAGAGCACAAGAAGAAAGACACAATCGAGACAGAGATAACCGAGATAACAATCAGCCATTTACGGTATGAAGTTTATTTTCATTTAACTAGTATTTGCTTAGGCCGCCATATTACGCGATTGGGCTTCCTGTGGGCTAATCGAGGAGAGAGCACCCCCTGGTTTAAAAATGACTAATGAAATCTAAAAATCGTTTGAATTGTTGGTTAAATTTTAGTATCATTCAAAGAGATACACAATGCAAGTATATGACAGCTATGATTGGTAGTTATTCTCAAAAAAGTAGGCTTTGAGTTTACGACGAAAGCTAAAAGCAGACGGTGAACATTTAAGATCAGCAGGAATGTTTGTAAGACTTTGTTCTGTCCGGCCAAGCTCCTTGCAACTCTGCTTTGAGCTTCGGGTTTCCGTTGGTCAACATCAATCAATCGAATTTGCAGAGATTCTAATGGCGTTGTATTTGGTTGTATACTTTATACATGACTGTGTATAGCAGCCTCGTTCCCAAGGGCGTTCAAAAGTGAAAAAAGTCAGTCCAAAAATATTGCCCTAATATTATGAGTCCCAGTAAGAGCGGTCTCGGTCTGGCGTAATAGTCTCGTTTTGGATAGCGATTACTTGGACTCATCGTAATCAGTCTAACCGGTTGCCAAAATCGTGGTATATTTGACGCCATTTTGTTTTGCATAAATTAGCAGCTACAGTTTATTACACAACTCTCTTATCTCCATATGGAAACTGTGTTTGAAAGATTTGACACAATGTCAGCTGATTTGATCCATAACATACCATGTAATAAGTCCGAAACATTGAGGAAAAATTATGAAAATGCGACGAAAAATGGCCGTTCCTCTAAGGCTAATAATGCAGTAGATCATTCGAAAGAATGAAACCAAACTTTTGGAGGACGTTATTTAAACCCTTTTAAAGGTATTTCATGATTAATCCGGGGTTAGCAAGTGCATTTAGTAGGAAAACGAGCACGATCCGTTTGGGTGGAAAAAGGGCCTAAGTGGAAATTTTCGGGATTTTCCCCCACAGCTTTGAAAAAAGAAAGGCTCGTTATTCTGCGAATTTTAGAGATAAATTGGAGATCAAAAGTGTTTTAGTGAAAGAATACGGTTTCCCGTTGATTTTTGACATGCCGCGGCCGTTTACCCCTCGCTAAACGGAGTTATGGCCCAAAAAGGGGTAGGCCAAAATTGTCCCCCATTTTTGCGGCCATTGCGCTCCACGCCTGGGGGCAATATTGAGTCCCATATTGCGTTATTAGATTTTTAGATGAGTGGTCTCTTGAAAACTTTTGACTGTTTTTAAATCGGGCTAGTAATCATGGAGCATCGACTCCAAACGCAACCTCGGATCGGAAAATCACAACATTTTTTTCAGCCCCCTTTAATGACGTCATAATGACCCAAAAACTTCATAAAAACCCAAAACTCGGATGCGCCGTGGTCTTTTACCCCCAGTTAAACCTTTACCTTCCCCATGATTGCTATCGAGTTTTCGAAAATAGTGATCAAATGGAGGCCATTTTTGAATGGGAATCAATAGGGATGGGCCCCAAAATGACTAAAGATGGCAAATTTCTTCCGCAAGCGCAGACGGATGGGGTTCAAGCCCCCATCAACTGGGGCACATCATGACTTTTAAGGTGAACCAAAAATCGGTCTTTTAATTCTTTGTCCCGTTTTCCCATGACAGCGACCCAAAGTTGACTGATTTTCTGCCAAGCAGTAAGTCTTCGGAATTTGGAATAATTAATGAGGCCTTTGTTATAGAATAGCCAATCAAATTGCGAATTTGACCTGGCCGGTACCAGGGTCAGTACTGACGTAGGAAACTGGCCCTCGGAACCAGGTTGCAGAAACCATTCATTTTGCAAACCGGGGCTCGCCGCCCTATTTGAAGCGTGATTTATGAGAACTGGCAGCGTTTTTTGCTCTGTTTCTTCGATTGTGATGCGAAACAATCTTAGGACCTTCTTTCTTTGTTCTCTTGTTCTTGCTGGACCAATAGTTTTCGAGGAAATAGCACATGTACGCCAAAATACAAAAGGCGTACGTCAAAACACGACCTTTGTGGCAGAGGTTCCTTTTGTTTCTTTCTTCTCGCGCGCTCCTTCGCAGTAATTCCGCTAAGCAGTGTAGGAGAAAATCTTTGCAATGCAAAAGCAAGCAAAATGCAAAAGCAAGCAAAATGACAGGGGAACCTCTGCATAGGAGAGTAAATGTGTGTCCTGTGCCCTAGACCTTAAATGAAATTGAAAGAAAATTTATTACATTAAAAACGTTGATAAAATCTTACAAGAATAGAATCTATAATACGTAATAAAACCTAATTTCACATCGAAATAAAATAATGTTTGTCACTGTCATGCAAAATGATTTTTAAGTTTTTTAACAAATTCTTTGTGTGTCCCTGTCCGACGTATGTCTAAAGGTAGCTCATTGTACACTTTATAGAGCCCATATATTGAAACGACTTTCGTGCATATTCTTTTTTAATAAAAGGTAATCGCAGAGTGCATTTGTTGCTTCTTGTTTCCTTTTCATGTTGTATCAGAGTAAAATAATTCTGAAAATGTTCACAGATATCTCTGTCCAGGCATTTTCGCACAAGTTTGCAGGCTCTCATCTTATTTGCATTTATGACTGACATGAACCCTTTGTCTGCTGTTTCATCACCATAGACTATCTTCAATGAACGAGAATGAAATGAGGAAAGTCTGCCTATTTGCGTATTTGAGAGCTTTAGTTGCAATATACCACAGAAAGTAAATGTTTGAAGAATCATAGTACGATAGATTGTACTAGCTGTAGCATTGTCCATGCACGACCTTAATTTTGCTAGAAGTCGTAATCTACCAGATGCACGCTTGAAACATTTGTCAAAATGGGAGTTCAAGTTAAGTGTGGTATCCACAAGGACGCCAAGATATTTATAATCCGTTGTGTTGTTAATTAACGTTGGGGTTGGCTGAGATATTGTGACTTTGAGTGGCCCATTTCGCTGTTTTGCAATTCGTTGTGCTGTTCCAAAAAGTATCGACTGTGTCTTGCCTTTCTTCAGATTCAATATGAGTTCATTGCATCTCAGCCACTCTGACAGATTTTCCATGTTTTTCGATAGTTTGTTTTCAATTGAGCCAATTTCTTTGCCTGCCACATACAAAACAGTATCGTCTGCATATTTTAAATGCTTGAATACTCCATGACTTCTACAGCATCATTGAAAGAGATTAGAAACAATAGAGGGCCAAGTATTGAGCCTTGTGGAACTTGTTTTCATTGTTGTGCAGCTTTTGTCAGCGAAAGTATTGCTTTGTCCAAAACAGTTAAATCATTCATCAATAATACAATAATAAAGAAGCTTCTTCGGTTCATCACAGAATCAGAACCATAAAAAATTCACTGAATAAAAATAACAAAGTGTCCTTCTACCTGCAAAGATACAACTACCTGGTGTGTCTAAAAAAGAATACCTGTTTGAAAGACCACATATCCGTCGATATCAAGACAATAATGTTGGCAAATGTGACATTCCATAGTAAACATGTTCAAATATATTCTAAATTTTACCTGCCTGAAATCGGCCACTCCGTTCTCTTAAATTATAAGAGATTTTATCGGGAAGCCTTTCCAAGAAACGTCCAAAACTGCATAAAATCACGACCAAATTTCTCGTATGTCTATGCCTTATAGCAATGACCTGTACATGCTTTGGGATTCTTTTTATTGACTCACACGATACAAAAATTGTTGAAGAAATGATAAAATACATCGTTTTGACTCACTCCTATTGTGTCATGTCGTGTCAAGTGAAGACATACGAGCCAGGGTTTTGAAAAATAATTTTTGTTGTTTGCATGTGACGTTTCGTTCCAGAGACAGTAAAGTTTACCGACTGAAGCCCTTTTTGATACCTGTGCTATACACTCAGTACTGTCCAATTGTTCAATCTTTCCAGCCAATGTTTTTGCCATTATTTATAAAAATAATGTTACAAGGAGGGTTTATCAAATTTTAACACAATCGTTGTTACTGAAATAGATTGCGGCTTGGTTAGCATAGGGCTCGAATCCTTGCAAAAATTATCATTCATATAAAACGTTACAATGATGTATCAAAAATGCAAAAGCCTATACTGCAAAAGCTTTTCATCTAATGAAAGAACACGAGTTAGGCTTTCGGAGAATCA
Organism: Aurelia coerulea; assembly: GCA_039566865.1. NCBI lineage: Eukaryota > Metazoa > Cnidaria > Scyphozoa > Semaeostomeae > Ulmaridae > Aurelia > Aurelia coerulea. Next base: position 25,691,496 of record CM076943.1, on the reverse strand, counting down.
CTCTTTCAATCATTTCAACCGTTCGTTGTCGGAGTATGTCGGAGATGTTCTTACCAGTTAGCCAGAGTCGGATTACTCGAAGATCTAAAAACAAATTAAATCAACCTTTTCGAAAGAGCAAAATAGGCAAAGTGGCCTATCTCACCTAGGACCTAAAATCTGGAACAATCTGCACTCTGAACTAAAGTCTGCTGAAAACGTTAACAGTTTCAAACATAAGATAAAGAACAATTTCTTTAAAGACCTCCAAAATCAAGAAAACAGTCCCTATATATATTATTAAATTTCTAAAAACTGCATAAACAACAGGCCAAACAGGCTGTTTAACTTTCTTAGGAATGAGCCACCACATTCTACTTTTGACACAAAATATTTTTGTCTCGTTTTTTCATGAAAACTTTTCTTTTCTATAATACCCCTGTAGAGACCATTATGGAAACAAGGTTGTACTGACCTTTCAATGCTATCCCTGCCATTTTAAACTGGGGGTGTTTTTATACTAGATCTTAGTTTTTATCATATTGTACGCATGTAAATAGCCTTTCTTTCATTTCGTAAATTTTTAATTTTTAATTTGTATGGCAAAATTTTACATACATACATACATACCTACACACATACATACATACATACATACATACATACATACATACATACATACATACATACATACATACATACATACATACATACATACATACATACATACATACATACATACATACATACATACATACATACATACATACATACATACATACATACAAATCAATGGTAGTTTAGCGGGACTACGTTGTGAGGACACTTTACCGGGACGGACTCTAAATAGCTTCTCTTTGGTGAATTCATAGAATATTTGGCCTAGTGATACCTTACATTCAAGGAATAACTTGATGCCAGTTATATTTTCATTTTTATGAGCAAACATTTCCCGTCCCGCAAAGTTGCCAAATGTCAAGCTTTACGAAAATGTCCCGGTAAGACTGCAAAACTAAATATTCATCAGTAAACTGTGTAAAGTTACTAATTGTTCACAAAAACATTTCTTTCTTCCTGAAATCAAACTGTGACACTCTAGAAAATACTGTATGTTCTAGAAAGGTTTTATTATGATTTTGCAAAATGTCCCGCTATGTCAGGTGTGTATCCTTGCAGGTACCTCCAAGTGACCAAAAACGAATATGTGTAAATTTTTGGGCGAGTTCGATTCCTATTTGGGCGAGTTCAATGCCGGAAATTGGTGCAGTATCCTTACATTCTCGCGTGGAATGAAGATAATTATCTGGATCAATGCCATTTAGCCCTTCACTGTCCAAGAGATAGCATATGTGTGAAAGTTACCTTACAAATATGCGTATTTTCATAAGAAACTGCCCACGAGAAACTCAGCTCTCAGATCGCCAAAGAATTAAGAGACTCCAGTTCTGGGAGAAGATAAGTTAAGAAACTACTTACTTTGAAATTGGAACATCATTTGGAAATCGCAGCTTGATGAGAAATCTTAGGGCGAGTACGACGACAAAAAACATCATGTTCATTGACTCATATTTCATATCAATAAGTTAGAAAATTGACAAGTCCATGTTATAATTAGAGTGACATAAATCAAGTGACATAAATCAAGTGGCTAAGCCATATTAAATTAGAACGTTTCGAACCTTCCTAGGTCCATCCTCAGCAAGTTGACTGGGTGGAGTAACGATTAAATATTTATCGTTAATCGTTACTCCACCCAGTCAACTTGCTGAGGATGGACCTAGGAAGGTTCGAAACGTTCTAATTTAATATGGCTTAGCCACTTGATTTATGTCACTTGATTTATGTCACTCTAATTATAACATGGACTTGTCAATTTTCTAACTTATTGATATGAAATATGAGTCAATGAACATGATGTTTTTTGTCGTCGTACTTGCCCCAAGACTACTTACTTTGATAAAGGAAATCCTTGATATAATTTTACTTTCACTTGTTTCCTGTATCATGTTACTGGTAAGGTACTTGAGTAATGTGTAAACATTGGAAAGACTTAAAAACAATTTTTTTGAAATGTTCACGAGGGCACAAGTGTGGCACAAGTAGTGAACATGAAGATTGTTATGGAACCTCTAAGAAACTCGTAAGAAACTCTGAGTACTCAAAAATCTGATGATTTTAAGAAAGTTTCAGAACTGGCGCAAATTCTTAGTTTCTTATAAAAAAATACTTGTAGCTATCCTAATACTCAACTGTTATGCGTGAAACTCCATAGGTGACCTTTTCATCAAATTGTGAGTAATATCGGTTCTTTTCTCGGATAGACGCATTTTAATATTCTTTGAAACAGCTGTAGGTTCTTGATTATTTATATAAGACATTTGCTATACATCTCATATACTTTCTAATTACAATACAACATAACACAACACAACACAACACAACACAACACAACACAACACAACACAACACAACACAACACAACACAACACAACACAACAGGGACGACACCATAACATGGGGAACATAAAACAATGACATGAGCAATGTTGAACTACATACCAATAGATACTACCAGCTAAATGGATACTGAGGGTTGTGTAGTGATGCATCAAAATAATGCAGCAAGCGCAACACTTTTATGTTATATAGTGGATCTAATTTGAAAAAGAAAATTTACAAAGAGAAAGAACTTGGTGCGACAAAAGGAACATCAAGGGGCTTGGTGATTGCATGTCATGTAACTAAAGTTTCCACAAAACTTAATCAAAGCGACAGGTTTTTTTTGACGAAATGTAGAGTCAATAGACCTTTGCAGTTCTGAAAATGAATCTGAATCGAACGATGTTTTGATACATTTTGTAAAATTTTCGAATGTTCCCAACAGTGATAGAAGCGCGAAACGCCACCCAATCGAACCTCTCCTACGAACATTTACAAAAACTTGTCTCTCAATCCAGGTTCTTTTGTAGAATAGCTTAAAGGTCTATTGGAGTTTATTTCAGCTCAAGTCGTTTGAAAGGTGTTCATCATCACGGGATAAAGGATGCGTTACAGCAAACTTGAACAAATTTTAGCAACAGTCAACAGTTCAAGCGAGACGATCTTGTCGTTGAGCCTCAAAAGAAGGGCACAGAAGCAAAAGGTGCTCCGCATCCTCAATGCCACATACGGTATATATATTTACAATTAGAGAATTAAAGAGATAGTTAAATTGCGTTTACAAGAAGTAAAAAACTGGCTTTTGAATTGCAACTATCACAACTCCTTAATTGATAAAGCATTCCACAAAGCAAAATTACAAGGTCCTGCACCGAATAAAACAAGAGATGTTATACCACTTGTTACGGCATTTTACCCAAGTTTAAATCATAGCCATGTTATCAAGACCATTTCAAACCTTTTTAAAGGCATTCAAGACAACGAACGCGAAATTTACATCCATCCCCTTTGTGAGACAAGAACCTGGAATTAAATTATGCAATAAAGCACAATGCAAATTATGCCGTTTATATCTACAACCAGTGAAGAATTTCAAAACTACAAATGGAACAATATGGGACATCAAATCAGAAATTACCTCCAATAGCAAAAACATCATATATTTTCTCTCGTGTAATTTATGTGATGGTCAAATGAACTACATCAGCCAGACAACGAATTTACGTCAAAGAATGAACAATCACATATCTGAGTCAAGAAGCGGAGTTTCTTCTTGCAATTTTCAAAAACATGTACATAACTGCGAAAAATCTATTAAAAGCCTTAAAGAACCTTTCTTCAAAATTTACGCATTTATGAAACTTAAGGACAATAAATCACGCTTAGAATACGAAAGCAAACTTTTTAACAGAGGACACGCTATATTGAACCAATAATATGAATAATAATAATAATAATAATAATAATAATAATGATAATAATAATAATAATAATAATAGCACCGTGGATAACGCAAATTGTCAAAAACTTTCTAAGAAACAAGAGTCGTGCTTATAAAAGCTTCGTGAGGAATGGTCAACCGGACGACAAGCCTGAGAGGATGCAAAATATGATATCTGAAGGTTCAAGAATGATTGATTGATTGAATGATTGATTGATTGAAGATCAAGAAGGATTCAATCAAGAAGGATTCATTCACTCATTCACAAGAAGGACTCGAGTGATTCAAAAGTCATGACTTAGATGCTATCTATTCTGTGGAGCACTCAATTTAAAGTTATGTGTTGACCCCCTGAATCAGTGTCCAACTTTTTGAAATTGACATGAGAGGATGTCTCGTAGATAGAAACCAAAAGTCGCAGCAAACGTAGACTATTCTGGAGATGCTCAACGACCTGTATAGAAAAATTCACTGGCCCCCCCCCCTCCCCTAGTCTGGATAGAGTTAAGGGACTTGGCACCTGCTTTGTGCATAACTGAAATTTCAAAGATCTTAGTCAAGGCGACCAGGTTCGTGAGTGTAATGTAAAGTTAATTCGAGTATATTTCTGTTCAAGTAATAAGAAAGGTCTTGATCACCATTTTAGAAAGGCTGCATCAAAGCATCATTTGAAAGATTGGTGATTTGTACAGATGGTCGTTATAATTCAACAGTTCCAGCGAAAAAGACCTCGATGTTGAGCATCAAAAGAAGGACAGAGCAACAAAAAGTGCTCTAAGTCCTCAATGTTATCGCTTGTTGGGCATATTTTCAAACTTAATTAGTCCTCCATTAAACTTTTTTTCAAGTGTATCACTGATTTAACATAATGCTGAAACAAATAAGCACTCACGATTGACACAGCAAATTTAAAAATGAGAAAGTGAAATACCTAGACAATATCCACATGTTTTGTTGCATCCTGGTCCCATGGTCGATATTAAAGTTTTACACAAACCACTCTCATTAAGTTCGTTACACACTTTTGCAGAAAGAGCATCAAAACATCTCATCGACTCTATGATATGGAAGTTCAGGCGAAGCGCGAACTGTGGTTAATCGATATAAGTGCTCTACCCATGAATCAAACATGACTCATACCACTCTCTGAGATCTCGCCCATTCATGAAATTCGTGTTTGTATATCAATGGCTTCAAGGGAACACGTAAAATCCCGGGTGAACCGATAGATTACTGAAAGGAAGCCATTATACACCACTATTTAACTAGTTAGTTTGAGAATTTCGCGTAATGAGGCGGTGTGTGGGCGATGGTGCCGCTTGTTTGAATAGAAGATTAAAGGGCTTCTATAAGGTTAAAGGGCTTGCATCAGAGAATCTAGAAATATGCAATCCATTTTAAGTTGCACACAAAGTCAACAAAGGGTAGCGTAAGAATAAGATATTTATCTTGACGTATCTATGAAACATTGCTGGACTAGTACCCAAGCCCTCCCCGGACGGTATATATAAATATCTCACGTGTACTCTGCCACTTCTCAAATCTTGTTGTGCAGGAAGGTTAAGCATCGAATCTTCAAATAAATCAGCTTTTATACTCGAAATGAACAAGAATTTACTGCATACGCGAATGAACAAGACTTTAAAAGGAAACATGCTACATCCGAATGAGGTACTCAGCTAAATTTGATGATGCTAAAAGAAGAAGTATGATTCGTCGGCTTTTGACAATTCTTAACGATGCTGAAGAATTTTCCTGATATTGACTGATGGAAGAACAGCTGGTATATCTTATCAGTTCACCCTCATTCAAAAAGGATGGAAAGAAATGAAAACACAGCATTGACTCTCGGTTCACAGGAGGCATACAGGAATGAATGCTGATCGACATTTCGTTCGGTTCGTTCGTTGGTTGATGGAAAGACATCTGACACAGCTTATCATATCAGTTCACCGTCATTGGAATACGATGGGAAACAATGCACAGAACAGAACCCAAGTCTACAGCTAAGTAGTTTCTTCATATCGTATATCATATGACAATGCTGCAGTGCAGGGCCCAAATCTACCTGCAGAGAAACATGTTTATTCGGCTTCATCTAATGTGGAAGTGGTAATCTTAATTCACAAACTTGTATCATCCGACTCATACTTTGCAAAACAAACAACAACAAAAGATCAGAAATGGTTGTATTTCATGTCATATTTGACGATTTTGAAGGCTTATCTCTACCTGTACGGGAATGCATTTATTTGACTTAAATCAATATGGAATTAGAAATAAAACTTGTTAAAATTTTTCAGAAATTATTTTGTTTTATATCATCTACCTTTCCGGGAATGCGTTCTAGCGTTCTTTCGTCTCGAATCAATTTGTAAGTAGAAATCAGAACTTGCCGTATGCAGATCATACTTTGTAAAATATGGTAAACTTTCCTATCCTGAGAGTGGGAGTGCATTTTCTTATGCTTAGTGGCTCCAATAAACATCAACAACACAGCAACAAGTAAAGATACACTAATACACTTAATGTATGTTTAGGTATATAGCAAAGGCTACCATCACATATCAAAATTCATCTGCATTACTACCATCCTTTTGTAGGATCGATCTGTATGAGACAGCTCCAATAATAGAGACACATGGCAACAAAAACACAGGTGGCGCTTGGTGCTCGTAGTAAGAGGCATGGAGTGGATGGCTATTATTCTATGGAAATTATGGCAGCCAATCTTCTCATCCGTAGAGCGCTTAACGCAACGTATTTATCCTTCGTCTTTTAACTTAGTGCTTTAGTACCTCGATTCCAATGATCAAACAAAGGGCTCAAATGAAAGGGCTAGCATCTTTAAAACTAGGTTTTACAACAATCAATGAGTGCTGCGGATATGCCCAAAGGAGCCGATTTTTGTCACCTGTGTCATTGAGCAAAAGGAGATGGCCAAACTTGTAAAAAACTGTGCATTGTTATAACCAAAAAGACATGAAAAGATACTTTATGATTTGCGGAGATAAAGGCCACCTTAGTTGAGCTCTAGTTATTGATTGGCCCTTAACCCTAATCCACATGGGGGGGTGGATTTCACCCCCCTCAAGGTTTTATATGCCGCGTTTTTAAACGACATTTGCTATGTCCCCCAGCCTCCCTGACTTTTACTAATTATCTATTAGCCACATTTTGGTGGAAACAAAATTTTGAACAATAGGACTCACAGGTCACGTGACATGCCCATATTTGGAAGGAAGTAGTAGCAAAATCATTGTTTTCAATGATTTCCATGGAATTATTTGCTTGAATTGTGAAGTATTATACAGCAAATGAATCAGCAAACAAAGGGCTTGAATTTGATACAGGAATTTCTGGAATTTGACGATGTCAGCATTTCTTATAATGACGTCATTTTGGCCGCCATTTTGGACTAATTAGCAATTTGTTCAAGTTTTTTCGAAACTTTTTCATTGAAAACACTCTAATGATACATTTGTTATAGATAATCACCATTTTGCAGGTTCTTTTGATCTCTTTTACATAGAATAAATTAATCGCACAAATGACGTCATAAGAATTGGCTAATTTCTGCCAAAATGTCACTCCAAAATCGTTATTTTCAAAAAAAATAAAAATATTTTATCACCACATATTTTGACAACCTGAACCAAAAACTGCATAAAGTTCATGCAAAATCTTCATTAAACTTGGGTTCGGCTTGGGGGCCTGATTTTCAAAGATTTTCAGCTTCTTGACGTCGCTGTGGCGTCGCGAGGCGTGGTGGCCGCGCCCAAATTATGCTACGAGCTACAAAATTGCCTGTTCTGTAACTGTGCCAAGTTGTATTGAATTCGGATGAGTCTAAGGCAGTTTTCAGAAGGGGGGGGGGGGGGTGGAAAGCAACCCCCCCATAAATTGTAGCTTGAAAAAAGCTCATATGGGTTAAGGTTAAAATTTTGCATGCAAGGTGATCCCTCCAGGTAGAGCTTTCTCCAAAGGAGCATTCACCTCACCGTTGGTCTAACAAAACCGTACCACCAAGCCTATGCTTAATGCAGGATCTCAGACTTGCGATATAGAAAACCTTTTTGGTCTCCTGGAATGGAAAGGCTTTCTTTCTCAATAATTTTTCTTTGATACTTCAAACCAACTTCATTTGTTTACAGATGCATCTGGCCCAGATGGGTCATTCGGTTTCGGGGGTATCTATAACACAAAGTGGTTTCAAGGGGCCTGGCAACCAAACCACACCCTTCGTTCTAAAGGGATATATATATTGCATGGCAGGAGCTTGAATTTATGCGATTATTCTTGCATGTCCAATTTGGAGCAAACAATAGGTTAGGAAAACGGATAATATTTAATTGCTACAACACGAGCATTATATCCGAATACCGGATGAAATGCTGATTAATACTGCACAGCAACTGATGAGTGCTTAGTTATCGAACATAGCATGCCAAACAATTTTTTGTTTGTGTTTGTTTTTTAACCTATGAATTTAAATTGTGCTATTTAGTCAGCACAATTTAGTCTGGCCTAGATTACAGTTCAGACCAAACAAGTTTCACACTCTTGCCATGCATGATAGGCCCCTTAGCTGCTCTTCGCGTATTCTGTAAGTTCAATTAGCAAAAATCTTGCATTGTTTTAATAACAAATATTACAAAATCACTGCAAACATTTGGAACTGTGTGATGACTGATGGCCAAACTCAACAAGGGCCTAAATCAAATATCTATAGGTGTATGCCTTACGGTTGGAGCAAAAGCCCTTTCATAATGTTTTCATTCTTCAAACAAAAAAACCATTTGCAAACAGCAACAACAACAACAATAACAGCAATAATTTGGCGCGAATTTCTCCTCGTTTATCTTTGGGGCAATTACACGTTGTGTAATTAGTGGCAGGAAGTGTGCATTAGCGACACTTTTCCCCGCGATCAACTCAGAAAAATTCTCTTATTGCAGCCTAGTTCACTATCTTGCGCAAGGATTGCCGGTGAGTGTAGATGATTAATGTATTCGTTGCCTGGCAGTAAGGCGGATTTCAAATGTCTGGAACATTAAGAAAGGGATCAAATTTCTAAACGATTCTCCCTATTTCAAACATTAATAAAATCGGCAACGTTTGCCCTATTCTAACGAATTTTGTCACATTCTAATGTGCAAAATTAGCTTTATTAGCCTGTAGTCACTATTGCATCGATATTTTCGCGAAATAGGATTTCTGACGGTTCATCATAGAGTTTATAAGAGACTTATCCGGAATTGTTTATTTTAAGTTTTTTAATTTTGGAGCGCCGTGAGATTTCCTCCTTCCAGGCAATTTTTACTTGGTTTGTTGCATGAATAGGAAGACTTTCATGTTCAAATGTGGAATCAAACGAATTTACCAAAAAAGAATGACTTATCCCAAAGTTATGGGGCGTTTTCTTTGGAGCGCCGTCACGGAGAACCGAAGAATTCACGAGAAACCGGACCTCAAACAATGACCCGAAAGCTTTTCTTGCAACGATAAGTCATATTCCAAGAGTAGCGGTGTACACAATCTTACGATAGCGGAAAAATGCTCAGAGTCCTAATTTATGTCACTTTTTATAAGGGAATCTTTATGTGAGTGTAAATTGCAGCAATTTTGCCACGCCCATTTTTAAGGAGGTGCTCAGCGAATTTAGCGAACAACGCCTAATTCGGCATAGATACCTGAGAATTCACTTCTTGTGTTGGGGATGACGGTGTTAAAATTTCACACAGAAATCTCTATGGGTTCTCGAGCTATGAGTCATTATTTGTTAACAATCATTTTCAGACAATCAAGTAATAAGAAAGGTCTTGATCACCATTTTAGAAAGGCTGCATCAAAGCATCATTTGAAAGATTGGTGATTTGTACAGATGGTCGTTATAATTCAACAGTTCCAGCGAAAAAGACCTCGATGTTGAGCATCAAAAGAAGGACAGAGCAACAAAAAGTGCTCTAAGTCCTCAATGTTATCGCTTGTTGGGCATATTTTCAAACTTAATTAGTCCTCCATTAAACTTTTTTTCAAGTGTATCACTGATTTAACATAATTCTGAAACAAATAAGCACTCACGATTGACACAGCAAATTTAAAAATGAGAAAGTGAAATACCTAGACAATATCCACATGTTTTGTTGCATCCTGGTCCCATGATCGATATTAAAGTTTTACACAAACCACTCTCATTAAATTCGTTACACACTTTTGCAGAAAGAGCATCAAAACATCTCATCGACTCTATGATAGAAAGAATAAGAATTCAAATAAGTATTTTTAACCCTACTAATACCGGGCTTTTTGGACCCTTGAAGTACCGGGGCCCCTCCGTAACTTCGTCAATATTGCAGATACGAGGATGAAACCTGGTACAATGGCGTGAAAGAAATAAAATCTACACAATAGGTGACTTTTTTTACTTATTCATTACATCCATGACGTCCCTATGATGTCATAATTGAGAAAAAGGCAGTATTTGCTTACTATTAGCAATACTGGCAATATTTAAGTTTTCATTTGATAATTGCTTTCATAATGCTACAAAAATGTGTCACAAAGCATCAATGATTAAAAATCAGCAATGCAATATCAATTTAAGCTCATTAGTTATATCATATATTCATCCTTTATTTATATCAACTTGTAATTGCTTCATTTAAACCCCTAATTACTGATGCAAATACTTTGAAATGCCTGAAAATTGTTCGTAACGATTTATAGAACCAATTTTGACCATGTAAGGTTATCGAATACATATTTTGTTATTTATATCACGTCTTGATAATGTCATGAACGATGAACTGCTGACGTTATCATAAATTGAAAACACCATATATCATCTGAAAGGTCTCATCGAGAGCTATCGAATGGTGGTATTCTTAAAGATATAAGATCATCCTGGCAAAACTAGACTCGGTACTTTATTTTTCTAGCTGACCACGTGTTGAAAAGAGCTTGGTCACGTGATGAATGTCTACCATTTTGAAACAAAATTTCAAATTTTAATTAGCCTAGTAATAGGGTTAAAACGAAACACAAAAAGAGTTATCGACAAAGAAACTTGAAAACGGCGCAAAGAAATGAATAGTATAACTGGTCCATGTGTTATTTTATCCTAATTTTCTTATTTATCAATTTATTTCAAGTTGGTTACAAAGTTATAGTTCTACATAAGAGCATAGGTTCCAAATCTTTAAAAAGTCTGGTGTAAAATTGAGTGACCTATTTCCTTGAACTAAATTACTTCAAAGAAACTTTAGCTACTTCTCTAGAATTCTACCATTGGACTTTTCTGAAATCTTCAATATTTTGAGTATCAGAATGTTTTTCTTCTTCTTCAAGAATTGAAGAAAAATTTTCAAAACAACTTAAAAGCATCTTAACTCCTGCGGCCAGGTAAACACAGAGGAATAGACAAGCTGTGGCAGTTATAGTAGTAGTAGTAGTAGAATTCTACCATTGGACTTTTCTGAAATCTTCAATATTTTGAGTATTAGAATGTTTTTCTTCTTTTTCAAGAATTGAAGAAAAATTTTGAAAAAAACTTAAAAGCATCTTAACTCCTGCGGCCAGGTAAACACAGAGGAAATAGAGAAGCTGTGTTCACCTGTGTAGCAGTAGCAGTAGCAGTAGCAGTAGTAGTAGTAGTAGTAGTAGTAACTCTCTCTTACCCGGAGAGAAATTCCCCTCTTCCCTACCTGGGAAGTAGTAGTAGTAGTAGTAATTCTCTCACCACCGGACTCACTTCCCTACTCGGGAAATGACGACCATTAGTCGTGAGGTCGGACAGACCACCCGCAGGGATAGTAGTAATTGAGCCAAAATGTATATTATGAGGTTTGAACGAAACATTGACCACCATAAGGGTGGTCCAGCCGCCAAAATTCACTGCCGAAATACAACCCCAAGATTGCCAAAACATGTAATGGTTGCCAGGATTCCGAGCTACAAACTAAAGTACCAATAATAACATTAGGGATACTTCTAATGATGCCATCAGGGGTACAAATATTCTGTCCATAACAGCTGCTCAACCAGCGAATAGTTTTTTATGAGCTAATCTGGAACTTTAGCAGCAACTGCTGTTGTTGCTGCACCAATGGGAAAGCGGTGACTTGTAGGCCTTGTAGGACTGACATGCTGGGAAATTGTATCTCAATTGATATTTCATTGGTATGGCTGAACTGACATATTGTTACTGAGAGTTTTTAGCCTGGTGATTGTGCTGATTCGATATGTGCTGCATGAGTATTGTAATTAGTCAAGATTCTAAGTTTGAAGTGGTGCTGGTGCTAGCTGACATCTATTGGGACCAGTTGGCGGGGGTTTGGTACCTGAAAAAAAGACAAAAACGAAAGAAAGCCGCATGCCGATCAATTGTACCAGGGATATGCTGCACACTGACAGCGAATTCGTGTTGGACTGCACTGCAAAGACTAAAGGAGTGGGGGGGGGGGGGGGGGGGTTCAGCAATTGACAAGCCTACTTCATTTGAAGTCTGATACAAGCAAAAAATTGTGTGCCAGTTGACTGGCACATGCTGTTTGCAACTTTTAGTGATTGACCGGCTGAAAGACGAAATATGTTAACTGAATGATTGCTTAGTCTTGGAAAGAATTTCGACGATTGTTTGTGTGAACATATGCTTTTGTGACATTACTTGTGAACACATCTGTAAGTTCAGGCGCTACCTATCTTATTCAGCCCAGTAAAAGCCCTATGAGTCAGTTGTTGTGGACTCAGCTTGAACTAACAGTAGTGGTGGTAACTTCCAACTAACCTACCCAGAGAGAGTTTCCCTACCTGGGGAGTAATAAGTTGTAACTTCCTGAGACTAGGCAATGAAGATAGCAGTGGTGGCATCGGTGCAAGTACTGTAGTAACTTGACATTCATTCCTAGCCAGCAAAGATTATCATGATCAGCTTTCAAACCCAGGCAGTATCTATTTAAGACACCATATCTGAAAGATATATGGTATCTTCTACCTTCCTACAAGTGAGACCTACAGTATTTAGTAGCAATTATAGCTAATGATGATCATAATAGTTACGATAATATGTGAGCGAGTGAGTAGCTAAACCATGCGTAGAGATCAAGCTGTAAGTTGTGTGAAAATATTTCAACGAATTATATATTTTGAGATTTGGTATGACTTTGCAAACTTTTGTTATAAATTGTAAATATATATTCACCAACTAGTTGGAGAAAGTGATTATCTTCATTTGCCTGAAGAAATACCTGTAATAAAAGAGAAAAACAAAAAAACAAAAGGTGGGGGGGAGGGTTGCCATATCCTGGCTGCTATTTTATTTTATTTTTTATTTACTTTCCGTTATTTCCGTTGTTGTCATGGTACGTGGACGGACTGGTATTTTGTCTGTACCTGTGGATAGAATATGATCAACTAAGTAAAAGGCGGTGGTGTGTTACCTTGAATTCTTTGCGATAAAACTACCCAACCACCTAGGGTCTAATAGCAGGTGGTGAAGTCAAGACAAATATACATCTGTGTTGGACTATAGCCCAAGAGGCTGATGAGCAGATGCTTGGCCTGTACAAACCTAAACGGCACACTCGCTGGGAATTTTTACTGCAGTTCCTAAGGCAAACAGTGATGAACTACGGCTTATTCATGACTGTTCTATGCCAGAAGGCCTGGGGGTTAATTCATATGTCCCCTCCCTGGATAAGCTGCACTTTCAAACCATTGAGGATGCCATCAAGCTTGTAGATCATAATTATTACCTTGCTAAGATCGATCTACGTCACGCCTATCGTTCAGTGCCTATCCACCCAAGTAACTACCCTGCCACAGGGCTTAAGTGCACTTTTTCTGGGGATTCCCATCCCACGTATATGTATGACACACGTCTTTGTTTTGGGGGAAGGAGATCTCCTGGCATCTTTCATCGCTTGACGCAAAGTGTCAGGCGCATGATGTGTCAAAAAAAGGGTTTGATGGAATTGTCGTCTATTTGGATGATTTCCTCATTGTTTCTCGGTCCAAGGAGGAGTGTGAACTTGCGTTCACTACCCTCCGTGAGCTGCTGCTAGATCTCGGGTTTCAAATTAGTCCTTCCAAGGTGGTTCCTCCCTGTCAGCAGCTCACCTTTCTGGGTATTGTCTTGGACACACAAGCCATGGAGCTCTCCTTACCCGAAGACAAACTCAAAGAAGCCAAGGACTTAGTTGATCGATTTACCAAACGTAAGCGTGCTTCTAAGCGACAACTTCAGCAACTAGCAGGTAAACTTAATTGGGCCTGTCGAGTGGTACATGGTGGGCGCACATTCTTGCGTCGCATAATCGATTGCATGAATTTGCTCAAGTCCACTTCTGCCAAGTTTCTGTTCACACCGGAGTTCCGCAAGGATTTATTCTGGTGGCAGAATTTCTTGTACCATTTCAATGGTAAGCGTCTCTTACATAGCAAAGTTCCTATAGCTGACGTCGAAACAGATGCCTCAAATGACGCCGTTGGCTTCTATTTTCGGGGGGACTGGGCCTACTCGTTTCTCCCTGCAGATGCCCCCGACATAGCTCCCCTCCACATAAATTTCAAGGGGGCATTTGCTATCTTTCTTGCTGCTAGGAGGTGGGCTCCCCTGTGGGCTAATCATCATGCGATTGTCAAATGTGACAATCAAGCCGCAGGAGCCATGATCAATAAGGGCACTACTGCCAACCCCATTGTCATGACATGGCTACGGGATCTGTTTTAGATGTCAGCTATCCATAACTTCCGCATTACCGCAGTCTACATTCCAGGTGTAGATAACATTCGTGCAGATCGTATTTCACGTATGCATAATGGCCCTGCATTATTAGAGTTGTATTCATATTTATGCAGGGACCACGCTCCGCCAACTGTTTCTAGCAAGCTCCTGGTAGACCACATGTCTCCAACCAGTGCTATTTTTCTCACTTCTAGGTTCTGCTCAGGTTTGCAGGGAGCTTGCTGAGGAAGTTATATTTTATCGCAACCAGACATTTGCCACAAACACCAAACGCACCTATAGCACTCATCGGAATGCATATTTGCGATTTTGTCTCAACATGGACTTGCCCTCAGTCCCAGCTTCCTCTCAGACGATTTGCTTGTATGCTGCCTTTTTGGCCCGCTCCCTAAAATTTTCTAGTATCAAGCAGTATCTTGGCATAATTGGCCTCATGCACAAGGAATTTGGGTTACCCAACCCTCTTCTAGACAACTGGCATGTCTCATCTCTTCTCACTGGTGTGAAGAGGGTACTTGGCAATACTCCTCAACAGAAGCTCCCCGTCACTTTAGATGTACTGCGCAGGTTGTATCAACAGCTCAACCTCTCCTACAGCATTGATGCCTCGTTTTGGGCAATATGTCTGGTTGCCTTTTTTGGTATGTTTAGGAAGGCACACCTTTTAGTTTCTAAGGTTGGTAGCTTTAACCCTGATCAGCAGTTCAGCAAGGCTGATTTTCGTTTTTTCCCCTGGGGGGCCTTGGTTCGGGTGCGTTGGAGCAAGACCATCCAGTTTCGGGAACGGGTTGTTCACATCCCCATTCCCCGGGTGGCAGGGTCTCCCTTCTGTCCTGTTTCAGCTATCTCTCGGGCGTTCTCCTTCACCCCTATGGCCTTGGATTCCTCCCAAGCATTTTCATGGGTTCACCCCTCTCTGTCCCTTCGGGCCTTCACATATGGTCTTTTCATGTCCAAGCTCCGGGCTTGCCTCAACAACTGTGGCCTTCAAGGTATGGACTTTGGTTCCCATTCCTTTCGTCGTGGGGGTGCTTCCTTCGCCTTCCAAGTTGGTGTTCCCCTAGAACTCATCAAGGTCCTGGGGGATTGGAAGTCCGATGCAGTTCTTCTGTATCTCAATGTTCCCTTAGACATCAGGGTCCAAGCTACCGACCTTTTATCCAAACACATACCATTAGAATAACCTAACTACAACACACACACCAATTTTCCTTTTGTATTAGTAGATAACTGTGTAGCACTTGTAGCACTTTGTTATTGTCTTAGAATTGTTTTGTTTCATGAGTATTCAACTTATGCCCAACACTGCCTTTCTTTGGACTCACCTGGTTTAGGTGGACATTTTGGCTAGCTCAAATGTGAGTCTAAATCAGAGAGGGTTTGGCATAGGTTGAATATAGAGGAGGGACCTTAGGCCTATCACAGGAATATAGTTACTCAGCATTTTAACTTCCCATGACATCTTCCTATGACGTTCAAGTATCAGGTTTCGGTATGAGTCAGGTATCATATGATGATGCCATGAGAATATTCAACCAATCATTAGAAGACACCTCTAGGGTATGTTCTTCCCTTGGCCATATTTGGGGTGGTTGTATTTCCCTATAAAAGCATGGGAAATTCATAGTTGTGCACACAATCTTCATGGCCTAACACATCTGCTACGCAAGTTCCCCACCCACCTCTCCCCTCTGTAGTTCACTTTTAAGGTTTTCGGATTATTTCATAAACACTTTTATGATAATAATAATAATAATAATAATAATTGTTCTTTTGTATTAGTAGATAACTGTGTAGCACTTGTAGCACTTTGTTATTGTCTTAGAATTGTTTTGTTTCATGAGTATTCAACTTATGCCCAACACTGCCTTTCTTTGGACTCACTTGGTTTAGCTGTAATAAAAGAGAAAAACAAAAAACAAAAGGTGGGGGGGGGGGAGGGTTGCCATATCCTGGCTGCTATTTTTTTATTTTTTATTTACTTTCCGTTATTTCCGTTGTTGTCATGGTACGTGGACGGACTGGTATTTTGTCTGTACCTGTGGATAGAATATGATCAACTAAGTAAAAGGCGGTGGTGTGTTACCTTGAATTCTTTGCGATAAAACTACCCAACCACCTACAATCACTTACAAAATTGTTGAGCCACCCTCAGATTTTCAGTTTTTTGCCTCTGCTTTCCCCCCTCCCCCCTAGTCAATGTTGAAAAACCACTAAAAAGTTGCCAAACCACGTCTGTCAGCATGGCCAAGTACTTTTTTCCAAACAACATTGACATGGGGGAAAGGGGGGCCAAAAAACTCATTTTTTTCAGGGTGGCTCAACAATTTTGTAAGTGATTGTCTGAAAATGTTGTACCTTTAAGGCGTCATAACTTTAAGGTCTTTCCTTCAAATACTTTCAAATTAACAGGGCTGGCAATAATTGCATAAAGGCAGTCCTCTATTTTTTTTTGAATTTTTGAACGCTAGTGCGGCCTCGCAGCGTCCCTTAGAAAATATGCTCATTTTGGCTATTTTTACACCGTTGGCCTAGTTGGTTACATCTCTTAATAAGCAGCTGAGGCGTTGGCACATGACAAGATATTTACTGTTATTGCATTAGTAGAATTCGAATCAACGTTTTGAATTACTAACTTATATTTTTTAAATGAAAATGGCGAAGCAGCACAACTTCCCATTTTCTGCGTGCTTTTCAAAAAAATTGGGTAATTCATCGGAATCTGCCTGTTTTTTAAATAAAGACTGATGCATGGGGAAACGATAATTCGAAGTTGGAAAATTTATTTTGTTAAACATGGCAATATACACGTTTAAATACAGACTCTTTTAAACAGATAACGTGTCTACCATTACTTCCCTCTGCCTGAAGACTTGTAGGCCTTCAGCCGTCCTAAATTGACCATTGCTACGCCTCGCATTTAAAGAAGGAATTTAATTTTCAAACGACTTTACAACATCTATAGTCTCTGTTAGTTGTATCTTCGAGATATAAAACATATTGTTCTACAATTACCTCCATAATCGACAAAATATATCCCATATTGTTGTATTTAGAAGGGAATTTATGCACTTGAGTGAGCGCGGGAAATTTGAAAATTCGACAGTTCGACTTCAAAATGGCAGCAAGTTCACCACAGAGCACCATCTTGCTCCTCACCTACAGTCAAGGTGACTTAGACAAGTTTCCAAGTCGTCACAGTTTTACAGATGTTGTGGTTGAGTGTTTTGCAGTAAGGATTATCCGCATTTCAATGTGGGAAACTTCACTTGAACGGCATAAGAATGGGGGGTTTTCATTACCATCGGTATTACTTTCATACGATGACAACTCGCTGCCCTGTGTTTACGGAGAAACACAGGCCTTTGTCTAAATTCTTTCATTGCCGTCATGATCGAGACATTTCACCTTAAAACATATGACAACTGAGAAAATTGTTTAACCTTGTTTGTTCGGTTCGCAATCGCAAAGTAATGTTGCTACCAGTATTTGTCATGCTGCTTGAGGGGTGACAATAACGGCTCCATGCTTTATTGGCCAATATTCCTCTATTCTTTGAATGCCAAATGAATGAAAAGGGTATATGTTTCCCCTTTGAAACCAGCATTAGTTCTTTTGGAACTACTTATAAACGATAACAAACAATTTATCATCGGACCACTGAACTGCAATTGTTCAAGAGGTCAAATCACTAAATGATAGACTGAGTGAGTGATCTTGAACATTGCTCGCCAACAATTCTCACTTTTTAAAGTTTCTTGTGCGTCCAAGAAAGTTGACGAACAAATAAACGAAGCCACCCAAGATGTAGCAAAAGCCCGTGGGTACACATAGGCTAGCGTTTTACTCAAAAATTCTACACTGATTAGATGCAAAATGACTAAAACTTCAACAATTCCCACTTTTATAGCTACTAAAAAGGATTTCAAAAATATTTTAAAGGTACTAAAAACGAGCAATGTTGGTAAATTGGTTCAATTTCAACTCACCGCGGAGATTTTTTATTCTCATTGGTCTGCAGTGAGAGTGTCTGCTCATACTCACAAGATAATATGCGTTTTGCGCAAAGTTTTTTCGTTTTTCTTAGTTAGAAACAAGGAATACAAACGAGCAATGTTGGTGAGCATTGTAGTGAGCCTTGTGGCGAGCACTGATGACGTAATTCACCATGAACACACACGAACCAGATGGCAATGTTACAGTCGTATATCGATTATAATTGTAAATAGAACATTTTATTCAATTGTATCACTCAAACATATAGAATATCATCACTATAAAATTCTGTTGTAAAAATGACGTTTATGAACAGCGTTTAAGAACAATATAGCCAGTCAAAGGGAGAATTCCATACAAATAGGCCAAACGAAAATACCCTCTCCCACCCTAGTTGCATCGCAGTTGCCAGAGTATGATTGAAGGCAAATGAAACTAAGAATCATATCAATATCTTACAAGATTGAAGCTAAAGGGAAAGTACGTCAAAAAAATGAAAATTTCGAGAAAACTATGCAATTATGCTATTTTCTTGCAAAATGGCGAAAAAGTGCCTTTTTCAAAAATCTCGTAAATTATTTACAGTTGGTAAAAAATTTTAAAAACAACACATTTTGAAACTATGTGTCAATAACATGCCAAGTACAAAATTTCATGCAGTTGGCCTCGGTACTCTTTGTGTAAACTGAAGTCGAAGTTGCGAGCATTTCAGACAGTCTGAAAATGTTGTACCTTTAAGGCGTCATAACTTTAAGGTCTTTCCTTCAAATACTTTCAAATTAACAGGGCTGGCAATAATTGCATAAAGGCAGTCCTCTATTTTTTTTTGAATTTTTGAACGCTAGTGCGGCCTCGCAGCGTCCCTTAGAAAATATGCTCATTTTGGCTATTTTTACACCGTTGGCCTAGTTGGTTACATCTCTTAATAAGCAGCTGAGGCGTTGGCACATGACAAGATATTTACTGTTATTGCATTAGTAGAATTCGAATCAACGTTTTGAATTACTAACTTATATTTTTTAAATGAAAATGGCGAAGCAGCACAACTTCCCATTTTCTGCGTGCTTTTCAAAAAAATTGGGTAATTCATCGGAATCTGCCTGTTTTTTAAATAAAGACTGATGCATGGGGAAACGATAATTCGAAGTTGGAAAATTTATTTTGTTAAACATGGCAATATACACGTTTAAATACAGACTCTTTTAAACAGATAACGTGTCTACCATTACTTCCCTCTGCCTGAAGACTTGTAGGCCTTCAGCCGTCCTAAATTGACCATTGCTACGCCTCGCATTTAAAGAAGGAATTTAATTTTCAAACGACTTTACAACATCTATAGTCTCTGTTAGTTGTATCTTCGAGATATAAAACATATTGTTCTACAATTACCTCCATAATCGACAAAATATATCCCATATTGTTGTATTTAGAAGGGAATTTATGCACTTGAGTGAGCGCGGGAAATTTGAAAATTCGACAGTTCGACTTCAAAATGGCAGCAAGTTCACCACAGAGCACCATCTTGCTCCTCACCTACAGTCAAGGTGACTTAGACAAGTTTCCAAGTCGTCACAGTTTTACAGATGTTGTGGTTGAGTGTTTTGCAGTAAGGATTATCCGCATTTCAATGTGGGAAACTTCACTTGAACGGCATAAGAATGGGGGGTTTTCATTACCATCGGTATTACTTTCATACGATGACAACTCGCTGCCCTGTGTTTACGGAGAAACACAGGCCTTTGTCTAAATTCTTTCATTGCCGTCATGATCGAGACATTTCACCTTAAAACATATGACAACTGAGAAAATTGTTTAACCTTGTTTGTTCGGTTCGCAATCGCAAAGTAATGTTGCTACCAGTATTTGTCATGCTGCTTGAGGGGTGACAATAACGGCTCCATGCTTTATTGGCCAATATTCCTCTATTCTTTGAATGCCAAATGAATGAAAAGGGTATATGTTTCCCCTTTGAAACCAGCATTAGTTCTTTTGGAACTACTTATAAACGATAACAAACAATTTATCATCGGACCACTGAACTGCAATTGTTCAAGAGGTCAAATCACTAAATGATAGACTGAGTGAGTGATCTTGAACATTGCTCGCCAACAATTCTCACTTTTTAAAGTTTCTTGTGCGTCCAAGAAAGTTGACGAACAAATAAACGAAGCCACCCAAGATGTAGCAAAAGCCCGTGGGTACACATAGGCTAGCGTTTTACTCAAAAATTCTACACTGATTAGATGCAAAATGACTAAAACTTCAACAATTCCCACTTTTATAGCTACTAAAAAGGATTTCAAAAATATTTTAAAGGTACTAAAAACGAGCAATGTTGGTAAATTGGTTCAATTTCAACTCACCGCGGAGATTTTTTATTCTCATTGGTCTGCAGTGAGAGTGTCTGCTCATACTCACAAGATAATATGCGTTTTGCGCAAAGTTTTTTCGTTTTTCTTAGTTAGAAACAAGGAATACAAACGAGCAATGTTGGTGAGCATTGTAGTGAGCCTTGTGGCGAGCACTGATGACGTAATTCACCATGAACACACACGAACCAGATGGCAATGTTACAGTCGTATATCGATTATAATTGTAAATAGAACATTTTATTCAATTGTATCACTCAAACATATAGAATATCATCACTATAAAATTCTGTTGTAAAAATGACGTTTATGAACAGCGTTTAAGAACAATATAGCCAGTCAAAGGGAGAATTCCATACAAATAGGCCAAACGAAAATACCCTCTCCCACCCTAGTTGCATCGCAGTTGCCAGAGTATGATTGAAGGCAAATGAAACTAAGAATCATATCAATATCTTACAAGATTGAAGCTAAAGGGAAAGTACGTCAAAAAAATGAAAATTTCGAGAAAACTATGCAATTATGCTATTTTCTTGCAAAATGGCGAAAAAGTGCCTTTTTCAAAAATCTCGTAAATTATTTACAGTTGGTAAAAAATTTTAAAAACAACACATTTTGAAACTATGTGTCAATAACATGCCAAGTACAAAATTTCATGCAGTTGGCCTCGGTACTCTTTGTGTAAACTGAAGTCGAAGTTGCGAGCATTTCAGACAATCACTTACAAAATTGTTGAGCCACCCTCAGATTTTCAGTTTTTTGCCTCTGCTTTCCCCCCTCCCCCCTAGTCAATGTTGAAAAACCACTAAAAAGTTGCCAAACCACGTCTGTCAGCATGGCCAAGTACTTTTTTCCAAACAACATTGACATGGGGGAAAGGGGGGCCAAAAAACTCATTTTTTTCAGGGTGGCTCAACAATTTTGTAAGTGATTGTCTGAAAATGTTGTACCTTTAAGGCGTCATAACTTTAAGGTCTTTCCTTCAAATACTTTCAAATTAACAGGGCTGGCAATAATTGCATAAAGGCAGTCCTCTATTTTTTTTTGAATTTTTGAACGCTAGTGCGGCCTCGCAGCGTCCCTTAGAAAATATGCTCATTTTGGCTATTTTTACACCGTTGGCCTAGTTGGTTACATCTCTTAATAAGCAGCTGAGGCGTTGGCACATGACAAGATATTTACTGTTATTGCATTAGTAGAATTCGAATCAACGTTTTGAATTACTAACTTATATTTTTTAAATGAAAATGGCGAAGCAGCACAACTTCCCATTTTCTGCGTGCTTTTCAAAAAAATTGGGTAATTCATCGGAATCTGCCTGTTTTTTAAATAAAGACTGATGCATGGGGAAACGATAATTCGAAGTTGGAAAATTTATTTTGTTAAACATGGCAATATACACGTTTAAATACAGACTCTTTTAAACAGATAACGTGTCTACCATTACTTCCCTCTGCCTGAAGACTTGTAGGCCTTCAGCCGTCCTAAATTGACCATTGCTACGCCTCGCATTTAAAGAAGGAATTTAATTTTCAAACGACTTTACAACATCTATAGTCTCTGTTAGTTGTATCTTCGAGATATAAAACATATTGTTCTACAATTACCTCCATAATCGACAAAATATATCCCATATTGTTGTATTTAGAAGGGAATTTATGCACTTGAGTGAGCGCGGGAAATTTGAAAATTCGACAGTTCGACTTCAAAATGGCAGCAAGTTCACCACAGAGCACCATCTTGCTCCTCACCTACAGTCAAGGTGACTTAGACAAGTTTCCAAGTCGTCACAGTTTTACAGATGTTGTGGTTGAGTGTTTTGCAGTAAGGATTATCCGCATTTCAATGTGGGAAACTTCACTTGAACGGCATAAGAATGGGGGGTTTTCATTACCATCGGTATTACTTTCATACGATGACAACTCGCTGCCCTGTGTTTACGGAGAAACACAGGCCTTTGTCTAAATTCTTTCA
The DNA here is from genome assembly GCA_039566865.1 of Aurelia coerulea. Taxonomy (NCBI): domain Eukaryota; kingdom Metazoa; phylum Cnidaria; class Scyphozoa; order Semaeostomeae; family Ulmaridae; genus Aurelia; species Aurelia coerulea. The sequence continues at coordinate 25,668,551 of CM076943.1, read as the reverse complement.
TTGCCGTCATGATCGAGAAATTTCACCTTAAAACATATGACAACTGAGAAAATTGTTTAACCTTGTTTGTTCGGTTCGCAATCGCAAAGTAATGTTGCTACCAGTATTTGTCATGCTGCTTGAGGGGTGACAATAACGGCTCCATGCTTTATTGGCCAATATTCCTCTATTCTTTAAATGCCAAATGAATGAAAAGGGTATATGTTTCCCCTTTGAAACCAGCATTAGTTCTTTTGGAACTACTTATAAACGATAACAAACAATTTATCATCGGACCACTGAACTGCAATTGTTCAAGAGGTCAAATCACTAAATGATAGACTGAGTGAGTGATCTTGAACATTGCTCGCCAACAATTCTCACTTTTTAAAGTTTCTTGTGCGTCCAAGAAAGTTGACGAACAAATAAACGAAGCCACCCAAGATGTAGCAAAAGCCCGTGGGTACACATAGGCTAGCGTTTTACTCAAAAATTCTACACTGATTAGATGCAAAATGACTAAAACTTCAACAATTCCCACTTTTATAGCTACTAAAAAGGATTTCAAAAATATTTTAAAGGTACTAAAAACGAGCAATGTTGGTAAATTGGTTCAATTTCAACTCACCGCGGAGATTTTTTATTCTCATTGGTCTGCAGTGAGAGTGTCTGCTCATACTCACAAGATAATATGCGTTTTGCGCAAAGTTTTTTCGTTTTTCTTCGTTAGAAACAAGGAATACAAACGAGCAATGTTGGTGAGCATTGTAGTGAGCCTTGTGGCGAGCACTGATGACGTAATTCACCATGAACACACACGAACCAGATGGCAATGTTACAGTCGTATATCGATTATAATTGTAAATAGAACATTTTATTCAATTGTATCACTCAAACATATAGAATATCATCACTATAAAATTCTGTTGTAAAAATGACGTTTATGAACAGCGTTTAAGAACAATATAGCCAGTCAAAGGGAGAATTCCATACAAATAGGCCAAACGAAAATACCCTCTCCCACCCTAGTTGCATCGCAGTTGCCAGAGTATGATTGAAGGCAAATGAAACTAAGAATCATATCAATATCTTACAAGATTGAAGCTAAAGGGAAAGTACGTCAAAAAAATGAAAATTTCGAGAAAACTATGCAATTATGCTATTTTCTTGCAAAATGGCGAAAAAGTGCCTTTTTCAAAAATCTCGTAAATTATTTACAGTTGGTAAAAAATTTTAAAAACAACACATTTTGAAACTATGTGTCAATAACATGCCAAGTACAAAATTTCATGCAGTTGGCCTCGGTACTCTTTGTGTAAACTGAAGTCGAAGTTGCGAGCATTTCAGACAATCACTTACAAAATTGTTGAGCCACCCTCAGATTTTCAGTTTTTTGCCTCTGCTTTCCCCCCTCCCCCCTAGTCAATGTTGAAAAACCACTAAAAAGTTGCCAAACCACGTCTGTCAGCATGGCCAAGTACTTTTTTCCAAACAACATTGACATGGGGGAAAGGGGGGCCAAAAAACTCATTTTTTTCAGGGTGGCTCAACAATTTTGTAAGTGATTGTCTGAAAATGTTGTACCTTTAAGGCGTCATAACTTTAAGGTCTTTCCTTCAAATACTTTCAAATTAACAGGGCTGGCAATAATTGCATAAAGGCAGTCCTCTATTTTTTTTTGAATTTTTGAACGCTAGTGCGGCCTCGCAGCGTCCCTTAGAAAATATGCTCATTTTGGCTATTTTTACACCGTTGGCCTAGTTGGTTACATCTCTTAATAAGCAGCTGAGGCGTTGGCACATGACAAGATATTTACTGTTATTGCATTAGTAGAATTCGAATCAACGTTTTGAATTACTAACTTATATTTTTTAAATGAAAATGGCGAAGCAGCACAACTTCCCATTTTCTGCGTGCTTTTCAAAAAAATTGGGTAATTCATCGGAATCTGCCTGTTTTTTAAATAAAGACTGATGCATGGGGAAACGATAATTCGAAGTTGGAAAATTTATTTTGTTAAACATGGCAATATACACGTTTAAATACAGACTCTTTTAAACAGATAACGTGTCTACCATTACTTCCCTCTGCCTGAAGACTTGTAGGCCTTCAGCCGTCCTAAATTGACCATTGCTACGCCTCGCATTTAAAGAAGGAATTTAATTTTCAAACGACTTTACAACATCTATAGTCTCTGTTAGTTGTATCTTCGAGATATAAAACATATTGTTCTACAATTACCTCCATAATCGACAAAATATATCCCATATTGTTGTATTTAGAAGGGAATTTATGCACTTGAGTGAGCGCGGGAAATTTGAAAATTCGACAGTTCGACTTCAAAATGGCAGCAAGTTCACCACAGAGCACCATCTTGCTCCTCACCTACAGTCAAGGTGACTTAGACAAGTTTCCAAGTCGTCACAGTTTTACAGATGTTGTGGTTGAGTGTTTTGCAGTAAGGATTATCCGCATTTCAATGTGGGAAACTTCACTTGAACGGCATAAGAATGGGGGGTTTTCATTACCATCGGTATTACTTTCATACGATGACAACTCGCTGCCCTGTGTTTACGGAGAAACACAGGCCTTTGTCTAAATTCTTTCATTGCCGTCATGATCGAGAAATTTCACCTTAAAACATATGACAACTGAGAAAATTGTTTAACCTTGTTTGTTCGGTTCGCAATCGCAAAGTAATGTTGCTACCAGTATTTGTCATGCTGCTTGAGGGGTGACAATAACGGCTCCATGCTTTATTGGCCAATATTCCTCTATTCTTTAAATGCCAAATGAATGAAAAGGGTATATGTTTCCCCTTTGAAACCAGCATTAGTTCTTTTGGAACTACTTATAAACGATAACAAACAATTTATCATCGGACCACTGAACTGCAATTGTTCAAGAGGTCAAATCACTAAATGATAGACTGAGTGAGTGATCTTGAACATTGCTCGCCAACAATTCTCACTTTTTAAAGTTTCTTGTGCGTCCAAGAAAGTTGACGAACAAATAAACGAAGCCACCCAAGATGTAGCAAAAGCCCGTGGGTACACATAGGCTAGCGTTTTACTCAAAAATTCTACACTGATTAGATGCAAAATGACTAAAACTTCAACAATTCCCACTTTTATAGCTACTAAAAAGGATTTCAAAAATATTTTAAAGGTACTAAAAACGAGCAATGTTGGTAAATTGGTTCAATTTCAACTCACCGCGGAGATTTTTTATTCTCATTGGTCTGCAGTGAGAGTGTCTGCTCATACTCACAAGATAATATGCGTTTTGCGCAAAGTTTTTTCGTTTTTCTTCGTTAGAAACAAGGAATACAAACGAGCAATGTTGGTGAGCATTGTAGTGAGCCTTGTGGCGAGCACTGATGACGTAATTCACCATGAACACACACGAACCAGATGGCAATGTTACAGTCGTATATCGATTATAATTGTAAATAGAACATTTTATTCAATTGTATCACTCAAACATATAGAATATCATCACTATAAAATTCTGTTGTAAAAATGACGTTTATGAACAGCGTTTAAGAACAATATAGCCAGTCAAAGGGAGAATTCCATACAAATAGGCCAAACGAAAATACCCTCTCCCACCCTAGTTGCATCGCAGTTGCCAGAGTATGATTGAAGGCAAATGAAACTAAGAATCATATCAATATCTTACAAGATTGAAGCTAAAGGGAAAGTACGTCAAAAAAATGAAAATTTCGAGAAAACTATGCAATTATGCTATTTTCTTGCAAAATGGCGAAAAAGTGCCTTTTTCAAAAATCTCGTAAATTATTTACAGTTGGTAAAAAATTTTAAAAACAACACATTTTGAAACTATGTGTCAATAACATGCCAAGTACAAAATTTCATGCAGTTGGCCTCGGTACTCTTTGTGTAAACTGAAGTCGAAGTTGCGAGCATTTCAGACAATCACTTACAAAATTGTTGAGCCACCCTCAGATTTTCAGTTTTTTGCCTCTGCTTTCCCCCCTCCCCCCTAGTCAATGTTGAAAAACCACTAAAAAGTTGCCAAACCACGTCTGTCAGCATGGCCAAGTACTTTTTTCCAAACAACATTGACATGGGGGAAAGGGGGGCCAAAAAACTCATTTTTTTCAGGGTGGCTCAACAATTTTGTAAGTGATTGTCTGAAAATGTTGTACCTTTAAGGCGTCATAACTTTAAGGTCTTTCCTTCAAATACTTTCAAATTAACAGGGCTGGCAATAATTGCATAAAGGCAGTCCTCTATTTTTTTTTGAATTTTTGAACGCTAGTGCGGCCTCGCAGCGTCCCTTAGAAAATATGCTCATTTTGGCTATTTTTACACCGTTGGCCTAGTTGGTTACATCTCTTAATAAGCAGCTGAGGCGTTGGCACATGACAAGATATTTACTGTTATTGCATTAGTAGAATTCGAATCAACGTTTTGAATTACTAACTTATATTTTTTAAATGAAAATGGCGAAGCAGCACAACTTCCCATTTTCTGCGTGCTTTTCAAAAAAATTGGGTAATTCATCGGAATCTGCCTGTTTTTTAAATAAAGACTGATGCATGGGGAAACGATAATTCGAAGTTGGAAAATTTATTTTGTTAAACATGGCAATATACACGTTTAAATACAGACTCTTTTAAACAGATAACGTGTCTACCATTACTTCCCTCTGCCTGAAGACTTGTAGGCCTTCAGCCGTCCTAAATTGACCATTGCTACGCCTCGCATTTAAAGAAGGAATTTAATTTTCAAACGACTTTACAACATCTATAGTCTCTGTTAGTTGTATCTTCGAGATATAAAACATATTGTTCTACAATTACCTCCATAATCGACAAAATATATCCCATATTGTTGTATTTAGAAGGGAATTTATGCACTTGAGTGAGCGCGGGAAATTTGAAAATTCGACAGTTCGACTTCAAAATGGCAGCAAGTTCACCACAGAGCACCATCTTGCTCCTCACCTACAGTCAAGGTGACTTAGACAAGTTTCCAAGTCGTCACAGTTTTACAGATGTTGTGGTTGAGTGTTTTGCAGTAAGGATTATCCGCATTTCAATGTGGGAAACTTCACTTGAACGGCATAAGAATGGGGGGTTTTCATTACCATCGGTATTACTTTCATACGATGACAACTCGCTGCCCTGTGTTTACGGAGAAACACAGGCCTTTGTCTAAATTCTTTCATTGCCGTCATGATCGAGAAATTTCACCTTAAAACATATGACAACTGAGAAAATTGTTTAACCTTGTTTGTTCGGTTCGCAATCGCAAAGTAATGTTGCTACCAGTATTTGTCATGCTGCTTGAGGGGTGACAATAACGGCTCCATGCTTTATTGGCCAATATTCCTCTATTCTTTAAATGCCAAATGAATGAAAAGGGTATATGTTTCCCCTTTGAAACCAGCATTAGTTCTTTTGGAACTACTTATAAACGATAACAAACAATTTATCATCGGACCACTGAACTGCAATTGTTCAAGAGGTCAAATCACTAAATGATAGACTGAGTGAGTGATCTTGAACATTGCTCGCCAACAATTCTCACTTTTTAAAGTTTCTTGTGCGTCCAAGAAAGTTGACGAACAAATAAACGAAGCCACCCAAGATGTAGCAAAAGCCCGTGGGTACACATAGGCTAGCGTTTTACTCAAAAATTCTACACTGATTAGATGCAAAATGACTAAAACTTCAACAATTCCCACTTTTATAGCTACTAAAAAGGATTTCAAAAATATTTTAAAGGTACTAAAAACGAGCAATGTTGGTAAATTGGTTCAATTTCAACTCACCGCGGAGATTTTTTATTCTCATTGGTCTGCAGTGAGAGTGTCTGCTCATACTCACAAGATAATATGCGTTTTGCGCAAAGTTTTTTCGTTTTTCTTCGTTAGAAACAAGGAATACAAACGAGCAATGTTGGTGAGCATTGTAGTGAGCCTTGTGGCGAGCACTGATGACGTAATTCACCATGAACACACACGAACCAGATGGCAATGTTACAGTCGTATATCGATTATAATTGTAAATAGAACATTTTATTCAATTGTATCACTCAAACATATAGAATATCATCACTATAAAATTCTGTTGTAAAAATGACGTTTATGAACAGCGTTTAAGAACAATATAGCCAGTCAAAGGGAGAATTCCATACAAATAGGCCAAACGAAAATACCCTCTCCCACCCTAGTTGCATCGCAGTTGCCAGAGTATGATTGAAGGCAAATGAAACTAAGAATCATATCAATATCTTACAAGATTGAAGCTAAAGGGAAAGTACGTCAAAAAAATGAAAATTTCGAGAAAACTATGCAATTATGCTATTTTCTTGCAAAATGGCGAAAAAGTGCCTTTTTCAAAAATCTCGTAAATTATTTACAGTTGGTAAAAAATTTTAAAAACAACACATTTTGAAACTATGTGTCAATAACATGCCAAGTACAAAATTTCATGCAGTTGGCCTCGGTACTCTTTGTGTAAACTGAAGTCGAAGTTGCGAGCATTTCAGACAATCACTTACAAAATTGTTGAGCCACCCTCAGATTTTCAGTTTTTTGCCTCTGCTTTCCCCCCTCCCCCCTAGTCAATGTTGAAAAACCACTAAAAAGTTGCCAAACCACGTCTGTCAGCATGGCCAAGTACTTTTTTCCAAACAACATTGACATGGGGGAAAGGGGGGCCAAAAAACTCATTTTTTTCAGGGTGGCTCAACAATTTTGTAAGTGATTGTCTGAAAATGTTGTACCTTTAAGGCGTCATAACTTTAAGGTCTTTCCTTCAAATACTTTCAAATTAACAGGGCTGGCAATAATTGCATAAAGGCAGTCCTCTATTTTTTTTTGAATTTTTGAACGCTAGTGCGGCCTCGCAGCGTCCCTTAGAAAATATGCTCATTTTGGCTATTTTTACACCGTTGGCCTAGTTGGTTACATCTCTTAATAAGCAGCTGAGGCGTTGGCACATGACAAGATATTTACTGTTATTGCATTAGTAGAATTCGAATCAACGTTTTGAATTACTAACTTATATTTTTTAAATGAAAATGGCGAAGCAGCACAACTTCCCATTTTCTGCGTGCTTTTCAAAAAAATTGGGTAATTCATCGGAATCTGCCTGTTTTTTAAATAAAGACTGATGCATGGGGAAACGATAATTCGAAGTTGGAAAATTTATTTTGTTAAACATGGCAATATACACGTTTAAATACAGACTCTTTTAAACAGATAACGTGTCTACCATTACTTCCCTCTGCCTGAAGACTTGTAGGCCTTCAGCCGTCCTAAATTGACCATTGCTACGCCTCGCATTTAAAGAAGGAATTTAATTTTCAAACGACTTTACAACATCTATAGTCTCTGTTAGTTGTATCTTCGAGATATAAAACATATTGTTCTACAATTACCTCCATAATCGACAAAATATATCCCATATTGTTGTATTTAGAAGGGAATTTATGCACTTGAGTGAGCGCGGGAAATTTGAAAATTCGACAGTTCGACTTCAAAATGGCAGCAAGTTCACCACAGAGCACCATCTTGCTCCTCACCTACAGTCAAGGTGACTTAGACAAGTTTCCAAGTCGTCACAGTTTTACAGATGTTGTGGTTGAGTGTTTTGCAGTAAGGATTATCCGCATTTCAATGTGGGAAACTTCACTTGAACGGCATAAGAATGGGGGGTTTTCATTACCATCGGTATTACTTTCATACGATGACAACTCGCTGCCCTGTGTTTACGGAGAAACACAGGCCTTTGTCTAAATTCTTTCATTGCCGTCATGATCGAGAAATTTCACCTTAAAACATATGACAACTGAGAAAATTGTTTAACCTTGTTTGTTCGGTTCGCAATCGCAAAGTAATGTTGCTACCAGTATTTGTCATGCTGCTTGAGGGGTGACAATAACGGCTCCATGCTTTATTGGCCAATATTCCTCTATTCTTTAAATGCCAAATGAATGAAAAGGGTATATGTTTCCCCTTTGAAACCAGCATTAGTTCTTTTGGAACTACTTATAAACGATAACAAACAATTTATCATCGGACCACTGAACTGCAATTGTTCAAGAGGTCAAATCACTAAATGATAGACTGAGTGAGTGATCTTGAACATTGCTCGCCAACAATTCTCACTTTTTAAAGTTTCTTGTGCGTCCAAGAAAGTTGACGAACAAATAAACGAAGCCACCCAAGATGTAGCAAAAGCCCGTGGGTACACATAGGCTAGCGTTTTACTCAAAAATTCTACACTGATTAGATGCAAAATGACTAAAACTTCAACAATTCCCACTTTTATAGCTACTAAAAAGGATTTCAAAAATATTTTAAAGGTACTAAAAACGAGCAATGTTGGTAAATTGGTTCAATTTCAACTCACCGCGGAGATTTTTTATTCTCATTGGTCTGCAGTGAGAGTGTCTGCTCATACTCACAAGATAATATGCGTTTTGCGCAAAGTTTTTTCGTTTTTCTTCGTTAGAAACAAGGAATACAAACGAGCAATGTTGGTGAGCATTGTAGTGAGCCTTGTGGCGAGCACTGATGACGTAATTCACCATGAACACACACGAACCAGATGGCAATGTTACAGTCGTATATCGATTATAATTGTAAATAGAACATTTTATTCAATTGTATCACTCAAACATATAGAATATCATCACTATAAAATTCTGTTGTAAAAATGACGTTTATGAACAGCGTTTAAGAACAATATAGCCAGTCAAAGGGAGAATTCCATACAAATAGGCCAAACGAAAATACCCTCTCCCACCCTAGTTGCATCGCAGTTGCCAGAGTATGATTGAAGGCAAATGAAACTAAGAATCATATCAATATCTTACAAGATTGAAGCTAAAGGGAAAGTACGTCAAAAAAATGAAAATTTCGAGAAAACTATGCAATTATGCTATTTTCTTGCAAAATGGCGAAAAAGTGCCTTTTTCAAAAATCTCGTAAATTATTTACAGTTGGTAAAAAATTTTAAAAACAACACATTTTGAAACTATGTGTCAATAACATGCCAAGTACAAAATTTCATGCAGTTGGCCTCGGTACTCTTTGTGTAAACTGAAGTCGAAGTTGCGAGCATTTCAGACAATCACTTACAAAATTGTTGAGCCACCCTCAGATTTTCAGTTTTTTGCCTCTGCTTTCCCCCCTCCCCCCTAGTCAATGTTGAAAAACCACTAAAAAGTTGCCAAACCACGTCTGTCAGCATGGCCAAGTACTTTTTTCCAAACAACATTGACATGGGGGAAAGGGGGGCCAAAAAACTCATTTTTTTCAGGGTGGCTCAACAATTTTGTAAGTGATTGTCTGAAAATGTTGTACCTTTAAGGCGTCATAACTTTAAGGTCTTTCCTTCAAATACTTTCAAATTAACAGGGCTGGCAATAATTGCATAAAGGCAGTCCTCTATTTTTTTTTGAATTTTTGAACGCTAGTGCGGCCTCGCAGCGTCCCTTAGAAAATATGCTCATTTTGGCTATTTTTACACCGTTGGCCTAGTTGGTTACATCTCTTAATAAGCAGCTGAGGCGTTGGCACATGACAAGATATTTACTGTTATTGCATTAGTAGAATTCGAATCAACGTTTTGAATTACTAACTTATATTTTTTAAATGAAAATGGCGAAGCAGCACAACTTCCCATTTTCTGCGTGCTTTTCAAAAAAATTGGGTAATTCATCGGAATCTGCCTGTTTTTTAAATAAAGACTGATGCATGGGGAAACGATAATTCGAAGTTGGAAAATTTATTTTGTTAAACATGGCAATATACACGTTTAAATACAGACTCTTTTAAACAGATAACGTGTCTACCATTACTTCCCTCTGCCTGAAGACTTGTAGGCCTTCAGCCGTCCTAAATTGACCATTGCTACGCCTCGCATTTAAAGAAGGAATTTAATTTTCAAACGACTTTACAACATCTATAGTCTCTGTTAGTTGTATCTTCGAGATATAAAACATATTGTTCTACAATTACCTCCATAATCGACAAAATATATCCCATATTGTTGTATTTAGAAGGGAATTTATGCACTTGAGTGAGCGCGGGAAATTTGAAAATTCGACAGTTCGACTTCAAAATGGCAGCAAGTTCACCACAGAGCACCATCTTGCTCCTCACCTACAGTCAAGGTGACTTAGACAAGTTTCCAAGTCGTCACAGTTTTACAGATGTTGTGGTTGAGTGTTTTGCAGTAAGGATTATCCGCATTTCAATGTGGGAAACTTCACTTGAACGGCATAAGAATGGGGGGTTTTCATTACCATCGGTATTACTTTCATACGATGACAACTCGCTGCCCTGTGTTTACGGAGAAACACAGGCCTTTGTCTAAATTCTTTCATTGCCGTCATGATCGAGACATTTCACCTTAAAACATATGACAACTGAGAAAATTGTTTAACCTTGTTTGTTCGGTTCGCAATCGCAAAGTAATGTTGCTACCAGTATTTGTCATGCTGCTTGAGGGGTGACAATAACGGCTCCATGCTTTATTGGCCAATATTCCTCTATTCTTTGAATGCCAAATGAATGAAAAGGGTATATGTTTCCCCTTTGAAACCAGCATTAGTTCTTTTGGAACTACTTATAAACGATAACAAACAATTTATCATCGGACCACTGAACTGCAATTGTTCAAGAGGTCAAATCACTAAATGATAGACTGAGTGAGTGATCTTGAACATTGCTCGCCAACAATTCTCACTTTTTAAAGTTTCTTGTGCGTCCAAGAAAGTTGACGAACAAATAAACGAAGCCACCCAAGATGTAGCAAAAGCCCGTGGGTACACATAGGCTAGCGTTTTACTCAAAAATTCTACACTGATTAGATGCAAAATGACTAAAACTTCAACAATTCCCACTTTTATAGCTACTAAAAAGGATTTCAAAAATATTTTAAAGGTACTAAAAACGAGCAATGTTGGTAAATTGGTTCAATTTCAACTCACCGCGGAGATTTTTTATTCTCATTGGTCTGCAGTGAGAGTGTCTGCTCATACTCACAAGATAATATGCGTTTTGCGCAAAGTTTTTTCGTTTTTCTTAGTTAGAAACAAGGAATACAAACGAGCAATGTTGGTGAGCATTGTAGTGAGCCTTGTGGCGAGCACTGATGACGTAATTCACCATGAACACACACGAACCAGATGGCAATGTTACAGTCGTATATCGATTATAATTGTAAATAGAACATTTTATTCAATTGTATCACTCAAACATATAGAATATCATCACTATAAAATTCTGTTGTAAAAATGACGTTTATGAACAGCGTTTAAGAACAATATAGCCAGTCAAAGGGAGAATTCCATACAAATAGGCCAAACGAAAATACCCTCTCCCACCCTAGTTGCATCGCAGTTGCCAGAGTATGATTGAAGGCAAATGAAACTAAGAATCATATCAATATCTTACAAGATTGAAGCTAAAGGGAAAGTACGTCAAAAAAATGAAAATTTCGAGAAAACTATGCAATTATGCTATTTTCTTGCAAAATGGCGAAAAAGTGCCTTTTTCAAAAATCTCGTAAATTATTTACAGTTGGTAAAAAATTTTAAAAACAACACATTTTGAAACTATGTGTCAATAACATGCCAAGTACAAAATTTCATGCAGTTGGCCTCGGTACTCTTTGTGTAAACTGAAGTCGAAGTTGCGAGCATTTCAGACTGTCTGAAAATGTTGTACCTTTAAGGCGTCATAACTTTAAGGTCTTTCCTTCAAATACTTTCAAATTAACAGGGCTGGCAATAATTGCATAAAGGCAGTCCTCTATTTTTTTTTGAATTTTTGAACGCTAGTGCGGCCTCGCAGCGTCCCTTAGAAAATATGCTCATTTTGGCTATTTTTACACCGTTGGCCTAGTTGGTTACATCTCTTAATAAGCAGCTGAGGCGTTGGCACATGACAAGATATTTACTGTTATTGCATTAGTAGAATTCGAATCAACGTTTTGAATTACTAACTTATATTTTTTAAATGAAAATGGCGAAGCAGCACAACTTCCCATTTTCTGCGTGCTTTTCAAAAAAATTGGGTAATTCATCGGAATCTGCCTGTTTTTTAAATAAAGACTGATGCATGGGGAAACGATAATTCGAAGTTGGAAAATTTATTTTGTTAAACATGGCAATATACACGTTTAAATACAGACTCTTTTAAACAGATAACGTGTCTACCATTACTTCCCTCTGCCTGAAGACTTGTAGGCCTTCAGCCGTCCTAAATTGACCATTGCTACGCCTCGCATTTAAAGAAGGAATTTAATTTTCAAACGACTTTACAACATCTATAGTCTCTGTTAGTTGTATCTTCGAGATATAAAACATATTGTTCTACAATTACCTCCATAATCGACAAAATATATCCCATATTGTTGTATTTAGAAGGGAATTTATGCACTTGAGTGAGCGCGGGAAATTTGAAAATTCGACAGTTCGACTTCAAAATGGCAGCAAGTTCACCACAGAGCACCATCTTGCTCCTCACCTACAGTCAAGGTGACTTAGACAAGTTTCCAAGTCGTCACAGTTTTACAGATGTTGTGGTTGAGTGTTTTGCAGTAAGGATTATCCGCATTTCAATGTGGGAAACTTCACTTGAACGGCATAAGAATGGGGGGTTTTCATTACCATCGGTATTACTTTCATACGATGACAACTCGCTGCCCTGTGTTTACGGAGAAACACAGGCCTTTGTCTAAATTCTTTCATTGCCGTCATGATCGAGACATTTCACCTTAAAACATATGACAACTGAGAAAATTGTTTAACCTTGTTTGTTCGGTTCGCAATCGCAAAGTAATGTTGCTACCAGTATTTGTCATGCTGCTTGAGGGGTGACAATAACGGCTCCATGCTTTATTGGCCAATATTCCTCTATTCTTTGAATGCCAAATGAATGAAAAGGGTATATGTTTCCCCTTTGAAACCAGCATTAGTTCTTTTGGAACTACTTATAAACGATAACAAACAATTTATCATCGGACCACTGAACTGCAATTGTTCAAGAGGTCAAATCACTAAATGATAGACTGAGTGAGTGATCTTGAACATTGCTCGCCAACAATTCTCACTTTTTAAAGTTTCTTGTGCGTCCAAGAAAGTTGACGAACAAATAAACGAAGCCACCCAAGATGTAGCAAAAGCCCGTGGGTACACATAGGCTAGCGTTTTACTCAAAAATTCTACACTGATTAGATGCAAAATGACTAAAACTTCAACAATTCCCACTTTTATAGCTACTAAAAAGGATTTCAAAAATATTTTAAAGGTACTAAAAACGAGCAATGTTGGTAAATTGGTTCAATTTCAACTCACCGCGGAGATTTTTTATTCTCATTGGTCTGCAGTGAGAGTGTCTGCTCATACTCACAAGATAATATGCGTTTTGCGCAAAGTTTTTTCGTTTTTCTTAGTTAGAAACAAGGAATACAAACGAGCAATGTTGGTGAGCATTGTAGTGAGCCTTGTGGCGAGCACTGATGACGTAATTCACCATGAACACACACGAACCAGATGGCAATGTTACAGTCGTATATCGATTATAATTGTAAATAGAACATTTTATTCAATTGTATCACTCAAACATATAGAATATCATCACTATAAAATTCTGTTGTAAAAATGACGTTTATGAACAGCGTTTAAGAACAATATAGCCAGTCAAAGGGAGAATTCCATACAAATAGGCCAAACGAAAATACCCTCTCCCACCCTAGTTGCATCGCAGTTGCCAGAGTATGATTGAAGGCAAATGAAACTAAGAATCATATCAATATCTTACAAGATTGAAGCTAAAGGGAAAGTACGTCAAAAAAATGAAAATTTCGAGAAAACTATGCAATTATGCTATTTTCTTGCAAAATGGCGAAAAAGTGCCTTTTTCAAAAATCTCGTAAATTATTTACAGTTGGTAAAAAATTTTAAAAACAACACATTTTGAAACTATGTGTCAATAACATGCCAAGTACAAAATTTCATGCAGTTGGCCTCGGTACTCTTTGTGTAAACTGAAGTCGAAGTTGCGAGCATTTCAGACTGTCTGAAAATGTTGTACCTTTAAGGCGTCATAACTTTAAGGTCTTTCCTTCAAATACTTTCAAATTAACAGGGCTGGCAATAATTGCATAAAGGCAGTCCTCTATTTTTTTTTGAATTTTTGAACGCTAGTGCGGCCTCGCAGCGTCCCTTAGAAAATATGCTCATTTTGGCTATTTTTACACCGTTGGCCTAGTTGGTTACATCTCTTAATAAGCAGCTGAGGCGTTGGCACATGACAAGATATTTACTGTTATTGCATTAGTAGAATTCGAATCAACGTTTTGAATTACTAACTTATATTTTTTAAATGAAAATGGCGAAGCAGCACAACTTCCCATTTTCTGCGTGCTTTTCAAAAAAATTGGGTAATTCATCGGAATCTGCCTGTTTTTTAAATAAAGACTGATGCATGGGGAAACGATAATTCGAAGTTGGAAAATTTATTTTGTTAAACATGGCAATATACACGTTTAAATACAGACTCTTTTAAACAGATAACGTGTCTACCATTACTTCCCTCTGCCTGAAGACTTGTAGGCCTTCAGCCGTCCTAAATTGACCATTGCTACGCCTCGCATTTAAAGAAGGAATTTAATTTTCAAACGACTTTACAACATCTATAGTCTCTGTTAGTTGTATCTTCGAGATATAAAACATATTGTTCTACAATTACCTCCATAATCGACAAAATATATCCCATATTGTTGTATTTAGAAGGGAATTTATGCACTTGAGTGAGCGCGGGAAATTTGAAAATTCGACAGTTCGACTTCAAAATGGCAGCAAGTTCACCACAGAGCACCATCTTGCTCCTCACCTACAGTCAAGGTGACTTAGACAAGTTTCCAAGTCGTCACAGTTTTACAGATGTTGTGGTTGAGTGTTTTGCAGTAAGGATTATCCGCATTTCAATGTGGGAAACTTCACTTGAACGGCATAAGAATGGGGGGTTTTCATTACCATCGGTATTACTTTCATACGATGACAACTCGCTGCCCTGTGTTTACGGAGAAACACAGGCCTTTGTCTAAATTCTTTCATTGCCGTCATGATCGAGACATTTCACCTTAAAACATATGACAACTGAGAAAATTGTTTAACCTTGTTTGTTCGGTTCGCAATCGCAAAGTAATGTTGCTACCAGTATTTGTCATGCTGCTTGAGGGGTGACAATAACGGCTCCATGCTTTATTGGCCAATATTCCTCTATTCTTTGAATGCCAAATGAATGAAAAGGGTATATGTTTCCCCTTTGAAACCAGCATTAGTTCTTTTGGAACTACTTATAAACGATAACAAACAATTTATCATCGGACCACTGAACTGCAATTGTTCAAGAGGTCAAATCACTAAATGATAGACTGAGTGAGTGATCTTGAACATTGCTCGCCAACAATTCTCACTTTTTAAAGTTTCTTGTGCGTCCAAGAAAGTTGACGAACAAATAAACGAAGCCACCCAAGATGTAGCAAAAGCCCGTGGGTACACATAGGCTAGCGTTTTACTCAAAAATTCTACACTGATTAGATGCAAAATGACTAAAACTTCAACAATTCCCACTTTTATAGCTACTAAAAAGGATTTCAAAAATATTTTAAAGGTACTAAAAACGAGCAATGTTGGTAAATTGGTTCAATTTCAACTCACCGCGGAGATTTTTTATTCTCATTGGTCTGCAGTGAGAGTGTCTGCTCATACTCACAAGATAATATGCGTTTTGCGCAAAGTTTTTTCGTTTTTCTTAGTTAGAAACAAGGAATACAAATGAGCAATGTTGGTGAGCATTGTAGTGAGCCTTGTGGCGAGCACTGATGACGTAATTCACCATGAACACACACGAACCAGATGGCAATGTTACAGTCGTATATCGATTATAATTGTAAATAGAACATTTTATTCAATTGTATCACTCAAACATATAGAATATCATCACTATAAAATTCTGTTGTAAAAATGACGTTTATGAACAGCGTTTAAGAACAATATAGCCAGTCAAAGGGAGAATTCCATACAAATAGGCCAAACGAAAATACCCTCTCCCACCCTAGTTGCATCGCAGTTGCCAGAGTATGATTGAAGGCAAATGAAACTAAGAATCATATCAATATCTTACAAGATTGAAGCTAAAGGGAAAGTACGTCAAAAAAATGAAAATTTCGAGAAAACTATGCAATTATGCTATTTTCTTGCAAAATGGCGAAAAAGTGGCTTTTTCAAAAATCTCGTAAATTATTTACAGTTGGTAAAAAATTTTAAAAACAACACATTTTGAAACTATGTGTCAATAACATGCCAAGTACAAAATTTCATGCAGTTGGCCTCGGTACTCTTTGTGTAAACTGAAGTCGAAGTTGCGAGCATTTCAGACAATCACTTACAAAATTGTTGAGCCACCCTCAGATTTTCAGTTTTTTGCCTCTGCTTTCCCCCCTCCCCCCTAGTCAATGTTGAAAAACCACTAAAAAGTTGCCAAACCACGTCTGTCAGCATGGCCAAGTACTTTTTTCCAAACAACATTGACATGGGGGAAAGGGGGGCCAAAAAACTCATTTTTTTCAGGGTGGCTCAACAATTTTGTAAGTGATTGTCTGAAAATGTTGTACCTTTAAGGCGTCATAACTTTAAGGTCTTTCCTTCAAATACTTTCAAATTAACAGGGCTGGCAATAATTGCATAAAGGCAGTCCTCTATTTTTTTTTGAATTTTTGAACGCTAGTGCGGCCTCGCAGCGTCCCTTAGAAAATATGCTCATTTTGGCTATTTTTACACCGTTGGCCTAGTTGGTTACATCTCTTAATAAGCAGCTGAGGCGTTGGCACATGACAAGATATTTACTGTTATTGCATTAGTAGAATTCGAATCAACGTTTTGAATTACTAACTTATATTTTTTAAATGAAAATGGCGAAGCAGCACAACTTCCCATTTTCTGCGTGCTTTTCAAAAAAATTGGGTAATTCATCGGAATCTGCCTGTTTTTTAAATAAAGACTGATGCATGGGGAAACGATAATTCGAAGTTGGAAAATTTATTTTGTTAAACATGGCAATATACACGTTTAAATACAGACTCCTTTAAACAGATAACGTGTCTACCATTACTTCCCTCTGCCTGAAGACTTGTAGGCCTTCAGCCGTCCTAAATTGACCATTGCTACGCCTCGCATTTAAAGAAGGAATTTAATTTTCAAACGACTTTACAACATCTATAGTCTCTGTTAGTTGTATCTTCGAGATATAAAACATATTGTTCTACAATTACCTCCATAATCGACAAAATATATCCCATATTGTTGTATTTAGAAGGGAATTTATGCACTTGAGTGAGCGCGGGAAATTTGAAAATTCGACAGTTCGACTTCAAAATGGCAGCAAGTTCACCACAGAGCACCATCTTGCTCCTCACCTACAGTCAAGGTGACTTAGACAAGTTTCCAAGTCGTCACAGTTTTACAGATGTTGTGGTTGAGTGTTTTGCAGTAAGGATTATCCGCATTTCAATGTGGGAAACTTCACTTGAACGGCATAAGAATGGGGGGTTTTCATTACCATCGGTATTACTTTCATACGATGACAACTCGCTGCCCTGTGTTTACGGAGAAACACAGGCCTTTGTCTAAATTCTTTCATTGCCGTCATGATCGAGACATTTCACCTTAAAACATATGACAACTGAGAAAATTGTTTAACCTTGTTTGTTCGGTTCGCAATCGCAAAGTAATGTTGCTACCAGTATTTGTCATGCTGCTTGAGGGGTGACAATAACGGCTCCATGCTTTATTGGCCAATATTCCTCTATTCTTTGAATGCCAAATGAATGAAAAGGGTATATGTTTCCCCTTTGAAACCAGCATTAGTTCTTTTGGAACTACTTATAAACGATAACAAACAATTTATCATCGGACCACTGAACTGCAATTGTTCAAGAGGTCAAATCACTAAATGATAGACTGAGTGAGTGATCTTGAACATTGCTCGCCAACAATTCTCACTTTTTAAAGTTTCTTGTGCGTCCAAGAAAGTTGACGAACAAATAAACGAAGCCACCCAAGATGTAGCAAAAGCCCGTGGGTACACATAGGCTAGCGTTTTACTCAAAAATTCTACACTGATTAGATGCAAAATGACTAAAACTTCAACAATTCCCACTTTTATAGCTACTAAAAAGGATTTCAAAAATATTTTAAAGGTACTAAAAACGAGCAATGTTGGTAAATTGGTTCAATTTCAACTCACCGCGGAGATTTTTTATTCTCATTGGTCTGCAGTGAGAGTGTCTGCTCATACTCACAAGATAATATGCGTTTTGCGCAAAGTTTTTTCGTTTTTCTTAGTTAGAAACAAGGAATACAAACGAGCAATGTTGGTGAGCATTGTAGTGAGCCTTGTGGCGAGCACTGATGACGTAATTCACCATGAACACACACGAACCAGATGGCAATGTTACAGTCGTATATCGATTATAATTGTAAATAGAACATTTTATTCAATTGTATCACTCAAACATATAGAATATCATCACTATAAAATTCTGTTGTAAAAATGACGTTTATGAACAGCGTTTAAGAACAATATAGCCAGTCAAAGGGAGAATTCCATACAAATAGGCCAAACGAAAATACCCTCTCCCACCCTAGTTGCATCGCAGTTGCCAGAGTATGATTGAAGGCAAATGAAACTAAGAATCATATCAATATCTTACAAGATTGAAGCTAAAGGGAAAGTACGTCAAAAAAATGAAAATTTCGAGAAAAATATGCAATTATGCTATTTTCTTGCAAAATGGCGAAAAAGTGCCTTTTTCAAAAATCTCGTAAATTATTTACAGTTGGTAAAAAATTTTAAAAACAACACATTTTGAAACTATGTGTCAATAACATGCCAAGTACAAAATTTCATGCAGTTGGCCTCGGTACTCTTTGTGTAAACTGAAGTCGAAGTTGCGAGCATTTCAGACAATCACTTACAAAATTGTTGAGCCACCCTCAGATTTTCAGTTTTTTGCCTCTGCTTTCCCCCCTCCCCCCTAGTCAATGTTGAAAAACCACTAAAAAGTTGCCAAACCACGTCTGTCAGCATGGCCAAGTACTTTTTTCCAAACAACATTGACATGGGGGAAAGGGGGGCCAAAAAACTCATTTTTTTCAGGGTGGCTCAACAATTTTGTAAGTGATTGTCTGAAAATGTTGTACCTTTAAGGCGTCATAACTTTAAGGTCTTTCCTTCAAATACTTTCAAATTAACAGGGCTGGCAATAATTGCATAAAGGCAGTCCTCTATTTTTTTTTGAATTTTTGAACGCTAGTGCGGCCTCGCAGCGTCCCTTAGAAAATATGCTCATTTTGGCTATTTTTACACCGTTGGCCTAGTTGGTTACATCTCTTAATAAGCAGCTGAGGCGTTGGCACATGACAAGATATTTACTGTTATTGCATTAGTAGAATTCGAATCAACGTTTTGAATTACTAACTTATATTTTTTAAATGAAAATGGCGAAGCAGCACAACTTCCCATTTTCTGCGTGCTTTTCAAAAAAATTGGGTAATTCATCGGAATCTGCCTGTTTTTTAAATAAAGACTGATGCATGGGGAAACGATAATTCGAAGTTGGAAAATTTATTTTGTTAAACATGGCAATATACACGTTTAAATACAGACTCTTTTAAACAGATAACGTGTCTACCATTACTTCCCTCTGCCTGAAGACTTGTAGGCCTTCAGCCGTCCTAAATTGACCATTGCTACGCCTCGCATTTAAAGAAGGAATTTAATTTTCAAACGACTTTACAACATCTATAGTCTCTGTTAGTTGTATCTTCGAGATATAAAACATATTGTTCTACAATTACCTCCATAATCGACAAAATATATCCCATATTGTTGTATTTAGAAGGGAATTTATGCACTTGAGTGAGCGCGGGAAATTTGAAAATTCGACAGTTCGACTTCAAAATGGCAGCAAGTTCACCACAGAGCACCATCTTGCTCCTCACCTACAGTCAAGGTGACTTAGACAAGTTTCCAAGTCGTCACAGTTTTACAGATGTTGTGGTTGAGTGTTTTGCAGTAAGGATTATCCGCATTTCAATGTGGGAAACTTCACTTGAACGGCATAAGAATGGGGGGTTTTCATTACCATCGGTATTACTTTCATACGATGACAACTCGCTGCCCTGTGTTTACGGAGAAACACAGGCCTTTGTCTAAATTCTTTCATTGCCGTCATGATCGAGACATTTCACCTTAAAACATATGACAACTGAGAAAATTGTTTAACCTTGTTTGTTCGGTTCGCAATCGCAAAGTAATGTTGCTACCAGTATTTGTCATGCTGCTTGAGGGGTGACAATAACGGCTCCATGCTTTATTGGCCAATATTCCTCTATTCTTTGAATGCCAAATGAATGAAAAGGGTATATGTTTCCCCTTTGAAACCAGCATTAGTTCTTTTGGAACTACTTATAAACGATAACAAACAATTTATCATCGGACCACTGAACTGCAATTGTTCAAGAGGTCAAATCACTAAATGATAGACTGAGTGAGTGATCTTGAACATTGCTCGCCAACAATTCTCACTTTTTAAAGTTTCTTGTGCGTCCAAGAAAGTTGACGAACAAATAAACGAAGCCACCCAAGATGTAGCAAAAGCCCGTGGGTACACATAGGCTAGCGTTTTACTCAAAAATTCTACACTGATTAGATGCAAAATGACTAAAACTTCAACAATTCCCACTTTTATAGCTACTAAAAAGGATTTCAAAAATATTTTAAAGGTACTAAAAACGAGCAATGTTGGTAAATTGGTTCAATTTCAACTCACCGCGGAGATTTTTTATTCTCATTGGTCTGCAGTGAGAGTGTCTGCTCATACTCACAAGATAATATGCGTTTTGCGCAAAGTTTTTTCGTTTTTCTTAGTTAGAAACAAGGAATACAAACGAGCAATGTTGGTGAGCATTTTAGTGAGCCTTGTGGCGAGCACTGATGACGTAATTCACCATGAACACACACGAACCAGATGGCAATGTTACAGTCGTATATCGATTATAATTGTAAATAGAACATTTTATTCAATTGTATCACTCAAACATATAGAATATCATCACTATAAAATTCTGTTGTAAAAATGACGTTTATGAACAGCGTTTAAGAACAATATAGCCAGTCAAAGGGAGAATTCCATACAAATAGGCCAAACGAAAATACCCTCTCCCACCCTAGTTGCATCGCAGTTGCCAGAGTATGATTGAAGGCAAATGAAACTAAGAATCATATCAATATCTTACAAGATTGAAGCTAAAGGGAAAGTACGTCAAAAAAATGAAAATTTCGAGAAAACTATGCAATTATGCTATTTTCTTGCAAAATGGCGAAAAAGTGCCTTTTTCAAAAATCTCGTAAATTATTTACAGTTGGTAAAAAATTTTAAAAACAACACATTTTGAAACTATGTGTCAATAACATGCCAAGTACAAAATTTCATGCAGTTGGCCTCGGTACTCTTTGTGTAAACTGAAGTCGAAGTTGCGAGCATTTCAGACTGTCTGAAAATGTTGTACCTTTAAGGCGTCATAACTTTAAGGTCTTTCCTTCAAATACTTTCAAATTAACAGGGCTGGCAATAATTGCATAAAGGCAGTCCTCTATTTTTTTTTGAATTTTTGAACGCTAGTGCGGCCTCGCAGCGTCCCTTAGAAAATATGCTCATTTTGGCTATTTTTACACCGTTGGCCTAGTTGGTTACATCTCTTAATAAGCAGCTGAGGCGTTGGCACATGACAAGATATTTACTGTTATTGCATTAGTAGAATTCGAATCAACGTTTTGAATTACTAACTTATATTTTTTAAATGAAAATGGCGAAGCAGCACAACTTCCCATTTTCTGCGTGCTTTTCAAAAAAATTGGGTAATTCATCGGAATCTGCCTGTTTTTTAAATAAAGACTGATGCATGGGGAAACGATAATTCGAAGTTGGAAAATTTATTTTGTTAAACATGGCAATATACACGTTTAAATACAGACTCTTTTAAACAGATAACGTGTCTACCATTACTTCCCTCTGCCTGAAGACTTGTAGGCCTTCAGCCGTCCTAAATTGACCATTGCTACGCCTCGCATTTAAAGAAGTAATTTAATTTTCAAACGACTTTACAACATCTATAGTCTCTGTTAGTTGTATCTTCGAGATATAAAACATATTGTTCTACAATTACCTCCATAATCGACAAAATATATCCCATATTGTTGTATTTAGAAGGGAATTTATGCACTTGAGTGAGCGCGGGAAATTTGAAAATTCGACAGTTCGACTTCAAAATGGCAGCAAGTTCACCACAGAGCACCATCTTGCTCCTCACCTACAGTCAAGGTGACTTAGACAAGTTTCCAAGTCGTCACAGTTTTACAGATGTTGTGGTTGAGTGTTTTGCAGTAAGGATTATCCGCATTTCAATGTGGGAAACTTCACTTGAACGGCATAAGAATGGGGGGTTTTCATTACCATCGGTATTACTTTCATACGATGACAACTCGCTGCCCTGTGTTTACGGAGAAACACAGGCCTTTGTCTAAATTCTTTCATTGCCGTCATGATCGAGACATTTCACCTTAAAACATATGACAACTGAGAAAATTGTTTAACCTTGTTTGTTCGGTTCGCAATCGCAAAGTAATGTTGCTACCAGTATTTGTCATGCTGCTTGAGGGGTGACAATAACGGCTCCATGCTTTATTGGCCAATATTCCTCTATTCTTTAAATGCCAAATGAATGAAAAGGGTATATGTTTCCCCTTTGAAACCAGCATTAGTTCTTTTGGAACTACTTATAAACGATAACAAACAATTTATCATCGGACCACTGAACTGCAATTGTTCAAGAGGTCAAATCACTAAATGATAGACTGAGTGAGTGATCTTGAACATTGCTCGCCAACAATTCTCACTTTTTAAAGTTTCTTGTGCGTCCAAGAAAGTTGACGAACAAATAAACGAAGCCACCCAAGATGTAGCAAAAGCCCGTGGGTACACATAGGCTAGCGTTTTACTCAAAAATTCTACACTGATTAGATGCAAAATGACTAAAACTTCAACAATTCCCACTTTTATAGCTACTAAAAAGGATTTCAAAAATATTTTAAAGGTACTAAAAACGAGCAATGTTGGTAAATTGGTTCAATTTCAACTCACCGCGGAGATTTTTTATTCTCATTGGTCTGCAGTGAGAGTGTCTGCTCATACTCACAAGATAATATGCGTTTTGCGCAAAGTTTTTTCGTTTTCCTTAGTTAGAAACAAGGAATACAAACGAGCAATGTTGGTGAGCATTGTAGTGAGCCTTGTGGCGAGCACTGATGACGTAATTCACCATGAACACACACGAACCAGATGGCAATGTTACAGTCGTATATCGATTATAATTGTAAATAGAACATTTTATTCAATTGTATCACTCAAACATATAGAATATCATCACTATAAAATTCTGTTGTAAAAATGACGTTTATGAACAGCGTTTAAGAACAATATAGCCAGTCAAAGGGAGAATTCCATACAAATAGGCCAAACGAAAATACCCTCTCCCACCCTAGTTGCATCGCAGTTGCCAGAGTATGATTGAAGGCAAATGAAACTAAGAATCATATCAATATCTTACAAGATTGAAGCTAAAGGGAAAGTACGTCAAAAAAATGAAAATTTCGAGAAAACTATGCAATTATGCTATTTTCTTGCAAAATGGCGAAAAAGTGCCTTTTTCAAAAATCTCGTAAATTATTTACAGTTGGTAAAAAATTTTAAAAACAACACATTTTGAAACTATGTGTCAATAACATGCCAAGTACAAAATTTCATGCAGTTGGCCTCGGTACTCTTTGTGTAAACTGAAGTCGAAGTTGCGAGCATTTCAGACAATCACTTACAAAATTGTTGAGCCACCCTCAGATTTTCAGTTTTTTGCCTCTGCTTTCCCCCCTCCCCCCTAGTCAATGTTGAAAAACCACTAAAAAGTTGCCAAACCACGTCTGTCAGCATGGCCAAGTACTTTTTTCCAAACAACATTGACATGGGGGAAAGGGGGGCCAAAAAACTCATTTTTTTCAGGGTGGCTCAACAATTTTGTAAGTGATTGTCTGAAAATGTTGTACCTTTAAGGCGTCATAACTTTAAGGTCTTTCCTTCAAATACTTTCAAATTAACAGGGCTGGCAATAATTGCATAAAGGCAGTCCTCTATTTTTTTTTGAATTTTTGAACGCTAGTGCGGCCTCGCAGCGTCCCTTAGAAAATATGCTCATTTTGGCTATTTTTACACCGTTGGCCTAGTTGGTTACATCTCTTAATAAGCAGCTGAGGCGTTGGCACATGACAAGATATTTACTGTTATTGCATTAGTAGAATTCGAATCAACGTTTTGAATTACTAACTTATATTTTTTAAATGAAAATGGCGAAGCAGCACAACTTCCCATTTTCTGCGTGCTTTTCAAAAAAATTGGGTAATTCATCGGAATCTGCCTGTTTTTTAAATAAAGACTGATGCATGGGGAAACGATAATTCGAAGTTGGAAAATTTATTTTGTTAAACATGGCAATATACACGTTTAAATACAGACTCTTTTAAACAGATAACGTGTCTACCATTACTTCCCTCTGCCTGAAGACTTGTAGGCCTTCAGCCGTCCTAAATTGACCATTGCTACGCCTCGCATTTAAAGAAGGAATTTAATTTTCAAACGACTTTACAACATCTATAGTCTCTGTTAGTTGTATCTTCGAGATATAAAACATATTGTTCTACAATTACCTCCATAATCGACAAAATATATCCCATATTGTTGTATTTAGAAGGGAATTTATGCACTTGAGTGAGCGCGGGAAATTTGAAAATTCGACAGTTCGACTTCAAAATGGCAGCAAGTTCACCACAGAGCACCATCTTGCTCCTCACCTACAGTCAAGGTGACTTAGACAAGTTTCCAAGTCGTCACAGTTTTACAGATGTTGTGGTTGAGTGTTTTGCAGTAAGGATTATCCGCATTTCAATGTGGGAAACTTCACTTGAACGGCATAAGAATGGGGGGTTTTCATTACCATCGGTATTACTTTCATACGATGACAACTCGCTGCCCTGTGTTTACGGAGAAACACAGGCCTTTGTCTAAATTCTTTCATTGCCGTCATGATCGAGACATTTCACCTTAAAACATATGACAACTGAGAAAATTGTTTAACCTTGTTTGTTCGGTTCGCAATCGCAAAGTAATGTTGCTACCAGTATTTGTCATGCTGCTTGAGGGGTGACAATAACGGCTCCATGCTTTATTGGCCAATATTCCTCTATTCTTTGAATGCCAAATGAATGAAAAGGGTATATGTTTCCCCTTTGAAACCAGCATTAGTTCTTTTGGAACTACTTATAAACGATAACAAACAATTTATCATCGGACCACTGAACTGCAATTGTTCAAGAGGTCAAATCACTAAATGATAGACTGAGTGAGTGATCTTGAACATTGCTCGCCAACAATTCTCACTTTTTAAAGTTTCTTGTGCGTCCAAGAAAGTTGACGAACAAATAAACGAAGCCACCCAAGATGTAGCAAAAGCCCGTGGGTACACATAGGCTAGCGTTTTACTCAAAAATTCTACACTGATTAGATGCAAAATGACTAAAACTTCAACAATTCCCACTTTTATAGCTACTAAAAAGGATTTCAAAAATATTTTGAAGGTACTAAAAACGAGCAATGTTGGTAAATTGGTTCAATTTCAACTCACCGCGGAGATTTTTTATTCTCATTGGTCTGCAGTGAGAGTGTCTGCTCATACTCACAAGATAATATGCGTTTTGCGCAAAGTTTTTTCGTTTTTCTTAGTTAGAAACAAGGAATACAAATGAGCAATGTTGGTGAGCATTGTAGTGAGCCTTGTGGCGAGCACTGATGACGTAATTCACCATGAACACACACGAACCAGATGGCAATGTTACAGTCGTATATCGATTATAATTGTAAATAGAACATTTTATTCAATTGTATCACTCAAACATATAGAATATCATCACTATAAAATTCTGTTGTAAAAATGACGTTTATGAACAGCGTTTAAGAACAATATAGCCAGTCAAAGGGAGAATTCCATACAAATAGGCCAAACGAAAATACCCTCTCCCACCCTAGTTGCATCGCAGTTGCCAGAGTATGATTGAAGGCAAATGAAACTAAGAATCATATCAATATCTTACAAGATTGAAGCTAAAGGGAAAGTACGTCAAAAAAATGAAAATTTCGAGAAAAATATGCAATTATGCTATTTTCTTGCAAAATGGCGAAAAAGTGCCTTTTTCAAAAATCTCGTAAATTATTTACAGTTGGTAAAAAATTTTAAAAACAACACATTTTGAAACTATGTGTCAATAACATGCCAAGTACAAAATTTCATGCAGTTGGCCTCGGTACTCTTTGTGTAAACTGAAGTCGAAGTTGCGAGCATTTCAGACAATCACTTACAAAATTGTTGAGCCACCCTCAGATTTTCAGTTTTTTGCCTCTGCTTTCCCCCCTCCCCCCTAGTCAATGTTGAAAAACCACTAAAAAGTTGCCAAACCACGTCTGTCAGCATGGCCAAGTACTTTTTTCCAAACAACATTGACATGGGGGAAAGGGGGGCCAAAAAACTCATTTTTTTCAGGGTGGCTCAACAATTTTGTAAGTGATTGTCTGAAAATGTTGTACCTTTAAGGCGTCATAACTTTAAGGTCTTTCCTTCAAATACTTTCAAATTAACAGGGCTGGCAATAATTGCATAAAGGCAGTCCTCTATTTTTTTTTGAATTTTTGAACGCTAGTGCGGCCTCGCAGCGTCCCTTAGAAAATATGCTCATTTTGGCTATTTTTACACCGTTGGCCTAGTTGGTTACATCTCTTAATAAGCAGCTGAGGCGTTGGCACATGACAAGATATTTACTGTTATTGCATTAGTAGAATTCGAATCAACGTTTTGAATTACTAACTTATATTTTTTAAATGAAAATGGCGAAGCAGCACAACTTCCCATTTTCTGCGTGCTTTTCAAAAAAATTGGGTAATTCATCGGAATCTGCCTGTTTTTTAAATAAAGACTGATGCATGGGGAAACGATAATTCGAAGTTGGAAAATTTATTTTGTTAAACATGGCAATATACACGTTTAAATACAGACTCTTTTAAACAGATAACGTGTCTACCATTACTTCCCTCTGCCTGAAGACTTGTAGGCCTTCAGCCGTCCTAAATTGACCATTGCTACGCCTCGCATTTAAAGAAGGAATTTAATTTTCAAACGACTTTACAACATCTATAGTCTCTGTTAGTTGTATCTTCGAGATATAAAACATATTGTTCTACAATTACCTCCATAATCGACAAAATATATCCCATATTGTTGTATTTAGAAGGGAATTTATGCACTTGAGTGAGCGCGGGAAATTTGAAAATTCGACAGTTCGACTTCAAAATGGCAGCAAGTTCACCACAGAGCACCATCTTGCTCCTCACCTACAGTCAAGGTGACTTAGACAAGTTTCCAAGTCGTCACAGTTTTACAGATGTTGTGGTTGAGTGTTTTGCAGTAAGGATTATCCGCATTTCAATGTGGGAAACTTCACTTGAACGGCATAAGAATGGGGGGTTTTCATTACCATCGGTATTACTTTCATACGATGACAACTCGCTGCCCTGTGTTTACGGAGAAACACAGGCCTTTGTCTAAATTCTTTCATTGCCGTCATGATCGAGACATTTCACCTTAAAACATATGACAACTGAGAAAATTGTTTAACCTTGTTTGTTCGGTTCGCAATCGCAAAGTAATGTTGCTACCAGTATTTGTCATGCTGCTTGAGGGGTGACAATAACGGCTCCATGCTTTATTGGCCAATATTCCTCTATTCTTTGAATGCCAAATGAATGAAAAGGGTATATGTTTCCCCTTTGAAACCAGCATTAGTTCTTTTGGAACTACTTATAAACGATAACAAACAATTTATCATCGGACCACTGAACTGCAATTGTTCAAGAGGTCAAATCACTAAATGATAGACTGAGTGAGTGATCTTGAACATTGCTCGCCAACAATTCTCACTTTTTAAAGTTTCTTGTGCGTCCAAGAAAGTTGACGAACAAATAAACGAAGCCACCCAAGATGTAGCAAAAGCCCGTGGGTACACATAGGCTAGCGTTTTACTCAAAAATTCTACACTGATTAGATGCAAAATGACTAAAACTTCAACAATTCCCACTTTTATAGCTACTAAAAAGGATTTCAAAAATATTTTGAAGGTACTAAAAACGAGCAATGTTGGTAAATTGGTTCAATTTCAACTCACCGCGGAGATTTTTTATTCTCATTGGTCTGCAGTGAGAGTGTCTGCTCATACTCACAAGATAATATGCGTTTTGCGCAAAGTTTTTTCGTTTTTCTTAGTTAGAAACAAGGAATACAAATGAGCAATGTTGGTGAGCATTGTAGTGAGCCTTGTGGCGAGCACTGATGACGTAATTCACCATGAACACACACGAACCAGATGGCAATGTTACAGTCGTATATCGATTATAATTGTAAATAGAACATTTTATTCAATTGTATCACTCAAACATATAGAATATCATCACTATAAAATTCTGTTGTAAAAATGACGTTTATGAACAGCGTTTAAGAACAATATAGCCAGTCAAAGGGAGAATTCCATACAAATAGGCCAAACGAAAATACCCTCTCCCACCCTAGTTGCATCGCAGTTGCCAGAGTATGATTGAAGGCAAATGAAACTAAGAATCATATCAATATCTTACAAGATTGAAGCTAAAGGGAAAGTACGTCAAAAAAATGAAAATTTCGAGAAAAATATGCAATTATGCTATTTTCTTGCAAAATGGCGAAAAAGTGCCTTTTTCAAAAATCTCGTAAATTATTTACAGTTGGTAAAAAATTTTAAAAACAACACATTTTGAAACTATGTGTCAATAACATGCCAAGTACAAAATTTCATGCAGTTGGCCTCGGTACTCTTTGTGTAAACTGAAGTCGAAGTTGCGAGCATTTCAGACAATCACTTACAAAATTGTTGAGCCACCCTCAGATTTTCAGTTTTTTGCCTCTGCTTTCCCCCCTCCCCCCTAGTCAATGTTGAAAAACCACTAAAAAGTTGCCAAACCACGTCTGTCAGCATGGCCAAGTACTTTTTTCCAAACAACATTGACATGGGGGAAAGGGGGGCCAAAAAACTCATTTTTTTCAGGGTGGCTCAACAATTTTGTAAGTGATTGTCTGAAAATGTTGTACCTTTAAGGCGTCATAACTTTAAGGTCTTTCCTTCAAATACTTTCAAATTAACAGGGCTGGCAATAATTGCATAAAGGCAGTCCTCTATTTTTTTTTGAATTTTTGAACGCTAGTGCGGCCTCGCAGCGTCCCTTAGAAAATATGCTCATTTTGGCTATTTTTACACCGTTGGCCTAGTTGGTTACATCTCTTAATAAGCAGCTGAGGCGTTGGCACATGACAAGATATTTACTGTTATTGCATTAGTAGAATTCGAATCAACGTTTTGAATTACTAACTTATATTTTTTAAATGAAAATGGCGAAGCAGCACAACTTCCCATTTTCTGCGTGCTTTTCAAAAAAATTGGGTAATTCATCGGAATCTGCCTGTTTTTTAAATAAAGACTGATGCATGGGGAAACGATAATTCGAAGTTGGAAAATTTATTTTGTTAAACATGGCAATATACACGTTTAAATACAGACTCTTTTAAACAGATAACGTGTCTACCATTACTTCCCTCTGCCTGAAGACTTGTAGGCCTTCAGCCGTCCTAAATTGACCATTGCTACGCCTCGCATTTAAAGAAGGAATTTAATTTTCAAACGACTTTACAACATCTATAGTCTCTGTTAGTTGTATCTTCGAGATATAAAACATATTGTTCTACAATTACCTCCATAATCGACAAAATATATCCCATATTGTTGTATTTAGAAGGGAATTTATGCACTTGAGTGAGCGCGGGAAATTTGAAAATTCGACAGTTCGACTTCAAAATGGCAGCAAGTTCACCACAGAGCACCATCTTGCTCCTCACCTACAGTCAAGGTGACTTAGACAAGTTTCCAAGTCGTCACAGTTTTACAGATGTTGTGGTTGAGTGTTTTGCAGTAAGGATTATCCGCATTTCAATGTGGGAAACTTCACTTGAACGGCATAAGAATGGGGGGTTTTCATTACCATCGGTATTACTTTCATACGATGACAACTCGCTGCCCTGTGTTTACGGAGAAACACAGGCCTTTGTCTAAATTCTTTCATTGCCGTCATGATCGAGACATTTCACCTTAAAACATATGACAACTGAGAAAATTGTTTAACCTTGTTTGTTCGGTTCGCAATCGCAAAGTAATGTTGCTACCAGTATTTGTCATGCTGCTTGAGGGGTGACAATAACGGCTCCATGCTTTATTGGCCAATATTCCTCTATTCTTTGAATGCCAAATGAATGAAAAGGGTATATGTTTCCCCTTTGAAACCAGCATTAGTTCTTTTGGAACTACTTATAAACGATAACAAACAATTTATCATCGGACCACTGAACTGCAATTGTTCAAGAGGTCAAATCACTAAATGATAGACTGAGTGAGTGATCTTGAACATTGCTCGCCAACAATTCTCACTTTTTAAAGTTTCTTGTGCGTCCAAGAAAGTTGACGAACAAATAAACGAAGCCACCCAAGATGTAGCAAAAGCCCGTGGGTACACATAGGCTAGCGTTTTACTCAAAAATTCTACACTGATTAGATGCAAAATGACTAAAACTTCAACAATTCCCACTTTTATAGCTACTAAAAAGGATTTCAAAAATATTTTAAAGGTACTAAAAACGAGCAATGTTGGTAAATTGGTTCAATTTCAACTCACCGCGGAGATTTTTTATTCTCATTGGTCTGCAGTGAGAGTGTCTGCTCATACTCACAAGATAATATGCGTTTTGCGCAAAGTTTTTTCGTTTTTCTTAGTTAGAAACAAGGAATACAAACGAGCAATGTTGGTGAGCATTTTAGTGAGCCTTGTGGCGAGCACTGATGACGTAATTCACCATGAACACACACGAACCAGATGGCAATGTTACAGTCGTATATCGATTATAATTGTAAATAGAACATTTTATTCAATTGTATCACTCAAACATATAGAATATCATCACTATAAAATTCTGTTGTAAAAATGACGTTTATGAACAGCGTTTAAGAACAATATAGCCAGTCAAAGGGAGAATTCCATACAAATAGGCCAAACGAAAATACCCTCTCCCACCCTAGTTGCATCGCAGTTGCCAGAGTATGATTGAAGGCAAATGAAACTAAGAATCATATCAATATCTTACAAGATTGAAGCTAAAGGGAAAGTACGTCAAAAAAATGAAAATTTCGAGAAAACTATGCAATTATGCTATTTTCTTGCAAAATGGCGAAAAAGTGCCTTTTTCAAAAATCTCGTAAATTATTTACAGTTGGTAAAAAATTTTAAAAACAACACATTTTGAAACTATGTGTCAATAACATGCCAAGTACAAAATTTCATGCAGTTGGCCTCGGTACTCTTTGTGTAAACTGAAGTCGAAGTTGCGAGCATTTCAGACTGTCTGAAAATGTTGTACCTTTAAGGCGTCATAACTTTAAGGTCTTTCCTTCAAATACTTTCAAATTAACAGGGCTGGCAATAATTGCATAAAGGCAGTCCTCTATTTTTTTTTGAATTTTTGAACGCTAGTGCGGCCTCGCAGCGTCCCTTAGAAAATATGCTCATTTTGGCTATTTTTACACCGTTGGCCTAGTTGGTTACATCTCTTAATAAGCAGCTGAGGCGTTGGCACATGACAAGATATTTACTGTTATTGCATTAGTAGAATTCGAATCAACGTTTTGAATTACTAACTTATATTTTTTAAATGAAAATGGCGAAGCAGCACAACTTCCCATTTTCTGCGTGCTTTTCAAAAAAATTGGGTAATTCATCGGAATCTGCCTGTTTTTTAAATAAAGACTGATGCATGGGGAAACGATAATTCGAAGTTGGAAAATTTATTTTGTTAAACATGGCAATATACACGTTTAAATACAGACTCTTTTAAACAGATAACGTGTCTACCATTACTTCCCTCTGCCTGAAGACTTGTAGGCCTTCAGCCGTCCTAAATTGACCATTGCTACGCCTCGCATTTAAAGAAGTAATTTAATTTTCAAACGACTTTACAACATCTATAGTCTCTGTTAGTTGTATCTTCGAGATATAAAACATATTGTTCTACAATTACCTCCATAATCGACAAAATATATCCCATATTGTTGTATTTAGAAGGGAATTTATGCACTTGAGTGAGCGCGGGAAATTTGAAAATTCGACAGTTCGACTTCAAAATGGCAGCAAGTTCACCACAGAGCACCATCTTGCTCCTCACCTACAGTCAAGGTGACTTAGACAAGTTTCCAAGTCGTCACAGTTTTACAGATGTTGTGGTTGAGTGTTTTGCAGTAAGGATTATCCGCATTTCAATGTGGGAAACTTCACTTGAACGGCATAAGAATGGGGGGTTTTCATTACCATCGGTATTACTTTCATACGATGACAACTCGCTGCCCTGTGTTTACGGAGAAACACAGGCCTTTGTCTAAATTCTTTCATTGCCGTCATGATCGAGACATTTCACCTTAAAACATATGACAACTGAGAAAATTGTTTAACCTTGTTTGTTCGGTTCGCAATCGCAAAGTAATGTTGCTACCAGTATTTGTCATGCTGCTTGAGGGGTGACAATAACGGCTCCATGCTTTATTGGCCAATATTCCTCTATTCTTTAAATGCCAAATGAATGAAAAGGGTATATGTTTCCCCTTTGAAACCAGCATTAGTTCTTTTGGAACTACTTATAAACGATAACAAACAATTTATCATCGGACCACTGAACTGCAATTGTTCAAGAGGTCAAATCACTAAATGATAGACTGAGTGAGTGATCTTGAACATTGCTCGCCAACAATTCTCACTTTTTAAAGTTTCTTGTGCGTCCAAGAAAGTTGACGAACAAATAAACGAAGCCACCCAAGATGTAGCAAAAGCCCGTGGGTACACATAGGCTAGCGTTTTACTCAAAAATTCTACACTGATTAGATGCAAAATGACTAAAACTTCAACAATTCCCACTTTTATAGCTACTAAAAAGGATTTCAAAAATATTTTAAAGGTACTAAAAACGAGCAATGTTGGTAAATTGGTTCAATTTCAACTCACCGCGGAGATTTTTTATTCTCATTGGTCTGCAGTGAGAGTGTCTGCTCATACTCACAAGATAATATGCGTTTTGCGCAAAGTTTTTTCGTTTTTCTTAGTTAGAAACAAGGAATACAAACGAGCAATGTTGGTGAGCATTGTAGTGAGCCTTGTGGCGAGCACTGATGACGTAATTCACCATGAACACACACGAACCAGATGGCAATGTTACAGTCGTATATCGATTATAATTGTAAATAGAACATTTTATTCAATTGTATCACTCAAACATATAGAATATCATCACTATAAAATTCTGTTGTAAAAATGACGTTTATGAACAGCGTTTAAGAACAATATAGCCAGTCAAAGGGAGAATTCCATACAAATAGGCCAAACGAAAATACCCTCTCCCACCCTAGTTGCATCGCAGTTGCCAGAGTATGATTGAAGGCAAATGAAACTAAGAATCATATCAATATCTTACAAGATTGAAGCTAAAGGGAAAGTACGTCAAAAAAATGAAAATTTCGAGAAAACTATGCAATTATGCTATTTTCTTGCAAAATGGCGAAAAAGTGCCTTTTTCAAAAATCTCGTAAATTATTTACAGTTGGTAAAAAATTTTAAAAACAACACATTTTGAAACTATGTGTCAATAACATGCCAAGTACAAAATTTCATGCAGTTGGCCTCGGTACTCTTTGTGTAAACTGAAGTCGAAGTTGCGAGCATTTCAGACAATCACTTACAAAATTGTTGAGCCACCCTCAGATTTTCAGTTTTTTGCCTCTGCTTTCCCCCCTCCCCCCTAGTCAATGTTGAAAAACCACTAAAAAGTTGCCAAACCACGTCTGTCAGCATGGCCAAGTACTTTTTTCCAAACAACATTGACATGGGGGAAAGGGGGGCCAAAAAACTCATTTTTTTCAGGGTGGCTCAACAATTTTGTAAGTGATTGTCTGAAAATGTTGTACCTTTAAGGCGTCATAACTTTAAGGTCTTTCCTTCAAATACTTTCAAATTAACAGGGCTGGCAATAATTGCATAAAGGCAGTCCTCTATTTTTTTTTGAATTTTTGAACGCTAGTGCGGCCTCGCAGCGTCCCTTAGAAAATATGCTCATTTTGGCTATTTTTACACCGTTGGCCTAGTTGGTTACATCTCTTAATAAGCAGCTGAGGCGTTGGCACATGACAAGATATTTACTGTTATTGCATTAGTAGAATTCGAATCAACGTTTTGAATTACTAACTTATATTTTTTAAATGAAAATGGCGAAGCAGCACAACTTCCCATTTTCTGCGTGCTTTTCAAAAAAATTGGGTAATTCATCGGAATCTGCCTGTTTTTTAAATAAAGACTGATGCATGGGGAAACGATAATTCGAAGTTGGAAAATTTATTTTGTTAAACATGGCAATATACACGTTTAAATACAGACTCTTTTAAACAGATAACGTGTCTACCATTACTTCCCTCTGCCTGAAGACTTGTAGGCCTTCAGCCGTCCTAAATTGACCATTGCTACGCCTCGCATTTAAAGAAGGAATTTAATTTTCAAACGACTTTACAACATCTATAGTCTCTGTTAGTTGTATCTTCGAGATATAAAACATATTGTTCTACAATTACCTCCATAATCGACAAAATATATCCCATATTGTTGTATTTAGAAGGGAATTTATGCACTTGAGTGAGCGCGGGAAATTTGAAAATTCGACAGTTCGACTTCAAAATGGCAGCAAGTTCACCACAGAGCACCATCTTGCTCCTCACCTACAGTCAAGGTGACTTAGACAAGTTTCCAAGTCGTCACAGTTTTACAGATGTTGTGGTTGAGTGTTTTGCAGTAAGGATTATCCGCATTTCAATGTGGGAAACTTCACTTGAACGGCATAAGAATGGGGGGTTTTCATTACCATCGGTATTACTTTCATACGATGACAACTCGCTGCCCTGTGTTTACGGAGAAACACAGGCCTTTGTCTAAATTCTTTCATTGCCGTCATGATCGAGACATTTCACCTTAAAACATATGACAACTGAGAAAATTGTTTAACCTTGTTTGTTCGGTTCGCAATCGCAAAGTAATGTTGCTACCAGTATTTGTCATGCTGCTTGAGGGGTGACAATAACGGCTCCATGCTTTATTGGCCAATATTCCTCTATTCTTTGAATGCCAAATGAATGAAAAGGGTATATGTTTCCCCTTTGAAACCAGCATTAGTTCTTTTGGAACTACTTATAAACGATAACAAACAATTTATCATCGGACCACTGAACTGCAATTGTTCAAGAGGTCAAATCACTAAATGATAGACTGAGTGAGTGATCTTGAACATTGCTCGCCAACAATTCTCACTTTTTAAAGTTTCTTGTGCGTCCAAGAAAGTTGACGAACAAATAAACGAAGCCACCCAAGATGTAGCAAAAGCCCGTGGGTACACATAGGCTAGCGTTTTACTCAAAAATTCTACACTGATTAGATGCAAAATGACTAAAACTTCAACAATTCCCACTTTTATAGCTACTAAAAAGGATTTCAAAAATATTTTAAAGGTACTAAAAACGAGCAATGTTGGTAAATTGGTTCAATTTCAACTCACCGCGGAGATTTTTTATTCTCATTGGTCTGCAGTGAGAGTGTCTGCTCATACTCACAAGATAATATGCGTTTTGCGCAAAGTTTTTTCGTTTTTCTTAGTTAGAAACAAGGAATACAAATGAGCAATGTTGGTGAGCATTGTAGTGAGCCTTGTGGCGAGCACTGATGACGTAATTCACCATGAACACACACGAACCAGATGGCAATGTTACAGTCGTATATCGATTATAATTGTAAATAGAACATTTTATTCAATTGTATCACTCAAACATATAGAATATCATCACTATAAAATTCTGTTGTAAAAATGACGTTTATGAACAGCGTTTAAGAACAATATAGCCAGTCAAAGGGAGAATTCCATACAAATAGGCCAAACGAAAATACCCTCTCCCACCCTAGTTGCATCGCAGTTGCCAGAGTATGATTGAAGGCAAATGAAACTAAGAATCATATCAATATCTTACAAGATTGAAGCTAAAGGGAAAGTACGTCAAAAAAATGAAAATTTCGAGAAAAATATGCAATTATGCTATTTTCTTGCAAAATGGCGAAAAAGTGCCTTTTTCAAAAATCTCGTAAATTATTTACAGTTGGTAAAAAATTTTAAAAACAACACATTTTGAAACTATGTGTCAATAACATGCCAAGTACAAAATTTCATGCAGTTGGCCTCGGTACTCTTTGTGTAAACTGAAGTCGAAGTTGCGAGCATTTCAGACAATCACTTACAAAATTGTTGAGCCACCCTCAGATTTTCAGTTTTTTGCCTCTGCTTTCCCCCCTCCCCCCTAGTCAATGTTGAAAAACCACTAAAAAGTTGCCAAACCACGTCTGTCAGCATGGCCAAGTACTTTTTTCCAAACAACATTGACATGGGGGAAAGGGGGGCCAAAAAACTCATTTTTTTCAGGGTGGCTCAACAATTTTGTAAGTGATTGTAGGGTCTAATAGCAGGTGGTGAAGTCAAGACAAATATACATCAGTGTTGGACTATAGCCCAAGAGGCTGATGAGCAGATGCTTGGCCTGTACAAACCTAAACGGCACACTCGCTGGGAATTTCTACTGCTGATATTCCTCTATTTTTCGCTGTTGTTGTTGTTATTATTTTTATGCCAGTTATGTCCCCTGGATTGTGGAGCTTAAAGATTGTTGACTGGCAGAGATGTAAATGGACCAGTGGATGAGCTACAACTATTTTAACAAGAATATTAAAAGTTAAGGTAACTCTGCTTTCCGCTCTAGTGCACAGCGAGATGCTTTTTCGCAAAACCACTCTCCTCGGAAAACAGTTAATTTCTCCAATATTATTCGGTCTATCGAAAAGCGGTAAAAAGGATGTTGTTCTGTATAATCTGGGCCATCGAAAGATGTATAAATCGCAATGTTTCCGTCAACCCTGGCTTTGCAAATCCTTGCTCAAATCTTTTTGCTGATTTCAGAAGAGTGGATTTACCTCCAAAACTACTCCAAAAAGTTTCGATTTTTTCCGCTCCATCTTTAGCTAAGTAGTAGACTTGCCCCAAGTCTGTTTTGTCAACTGTAACAAGTCTACCGGAAAGTATATTGCTAAACAGACTTGTTGAACTGCGGCCCTCATGAATAATTAATGAGTAATTTGATCCGAAGCGTCCCACATTTGGGACGCTGTCGGTACTTTTGATGTGGACTTCAGCCAATCATTTGAGCTCTTAGAAACAAAAGAATACAATAGGCAGGCCACACTGAAGAGGAGATCGGGGTGTTGTGTTGCACGTTGCGCACTTCTGCTCACTTCACTGACTGAGCAACGAACAAAATGGCAGAGAGAAGGTTTGCAGCAGAAGCTTGAATTTTGCAACGGAACGGAGAGCAATCGAGGCTTCGAAGACACTTTTAAACATGGAAGAATTGCGATCCTATCAAGTGGATGCTCTATTAGTATAAATGTAAGGTCGCAATATGCTTGTAGCACGGTGAACTGGCTTTGGCAAATCGCTTTGTATATCATCACCAAAATTCTTGATGTTTGCACAAAGCTGCGAAGACAGTAAATGCCATAGGAAGTTTTTAAAGGTACTGCCTGTAAGGGATGGACAATTGCTCGTGCAAACAAGCACAGACTGACAGATACATGGCAGCATTTGGGCCTAACCATCTACACATTCTCTCTTTATTGGCCTTGTTTTGTTATGACCAGAGCTTGGTGGGAGAGTAGAAGAAAGAGCAACTTGTGAAAAAGACATGACCAATTGCAAGGAAACAACTCTGCAGTTTTTTGGTTATATAACCTGTGATATCTTCTTGATGAAAGATCAAATGCAGTCACTGACTGGAGGCAAAAGGATATATTGGATTGGTCATAGGCCTATGCTAATTGATGTATTCCTCAGAGCCAGGGGTGTCATCAAAAGGGGACAAAGATAACTTTAAATGATACGGTTTGAAATTAGAACAGGCATCAGTTGTTTTGTAAATATTTTCAGGCATGGGGGGGGGGGATTTTCCATAGTAAAGGTACCTGGGGATGTGCCGCAGCGAAGAGTATACTTTTTCGGACTTCTGGTCTAGCCAAGGGTATCATTTTGACAATATTGGTCTAGCGAATGGTATCATATTAGGTACAAATTTGACAATATCGGTCCAGAGAATGGTCAACATTACTGGTCTAGCCAAGGGTACCATTTTCGTAAAAATTAGTCTAGCCAACGGTACGATATTGAATATATGCTCAAGGCAGACCCCTACCCAAAATTTAGCCAAGAGCCCCTCCTCATGTTTTCAGGCCACCACCCTTTTTGATCCATACAGTTTATGAAGTGCAGTGGATGGGATGATATACATAAAATTTTGGGTCTTATCTCATTGTTGCTGCTAGGAAACGCAAACAGTAGGAAACACCTTCTTTGCAGCTAGAAAACACCCTTCAAGCACCCATCAGCATTAAGAAGTGGCAATATCTCAGGAATTTTCGATAGAAATTGATAGGAAATCCTGCAAAACAAAAATTGGGAAACACAGAGGCTCTACTATTTTAACATCAAATGTTTTAGTGATTCAGCGTGCTCTCAAGTTACAAGTAGTTTTCCATAAGAAACAAGAGATAAAAGTACCAAAAGTACTTCAGTAAAATCTCACCGCTCCCTCAACATTTTCTCCTCGGATTTAGATGAATTACAAATTGATCCTGGGAAGAATAGCAAGGGATAAGCCCCCCAGTCCACCCCCATGGTGCTGCTATTGCTCACTAGAAGTAGTGCAATGCACAGAGCCATTTGAAGATCTCCTGCTTTCTGAGATCTCTCTGATTTCTCTGATCTCAAGATGTCTCTGAGAGGAAAGTTGACTATTAAATATGATAAGATTGACTATGTGATATTTTTGGGGCCTCTCAAATCAGTCATCTTTCACACACCCTGCAGGATAATCAAAGAGAAAGACACTTCAATTTTTTGGAATTCTATCCATGAATTCAAAGGCTAGCTGCAGTGATACCATTTTCAAAAGAATAACCAGTTGAAAACATATTCCTTTATTGTTTCAGAGTTTTATTTTGCAAATTGACATGCAATTTCCAATTGTTGTTTAATTACTAACTTTGTGTGTTTTCATTATTCCATGCTACCAAACTGAACATTCAAACAACCTCTGAACAAACATTTTGAGCTTTTAATAATTCACAGCAGCCAGACACATATCTTTTATAAGAAACTTGGATCGGCCTTGTACTAACCTTGCGTTCCTTTGGCAATAAAAATAATCATGATTTCATTCAAAATCAGCCAGCTGGATCTAAATGCTTTCAAATGAAGCAATGCTAAAATCTTAAACAAAACAATCATGATTGTTCTGATTG
Organism: Aurelia coerulea; assembly: GCA_039566865.1. Classification (NCBI taxonomy): domain Eukaryota; kingdom Metazoa; phylum Cnidaria; class Scyphozoa; order Semaeostomeae; family Ulmaridae; genus Aurelia; species Aurelia coerulea. The sequence continues at coordinate 25,628,758 of CM076943.1, read as the reverse complement.
CCAAAGCAGCACAAGGTAAAAGTGTCTTAATTCATCATGAAAATAATCACATTTTAATGCTGAAAGTTTCTTAATTTTTTCTTAGTTTTAAATGCATGAATTATCAGTGTGGTCTGTAACACTGCTGCAGATAGTGTTTCTTGACATTAAGCATAATATAGGAATAATAAACAGTATTCTATTATGCTCAAAGCATAAACAAATAGTTAACATTACATTACTCAAGAATAAAAGGTTCAATGACATTTGCCATATAACTATCTAACTTATTTGTATGTGTTTATTATATATTTCTCAGACAGAGTGCAAGAGTTTCTAAAAGTTTTTGGCCATCTTATTTACTAGTTTCTTATGAACAAGTTTATTATAGAAAATATGTTACATCTGTCTATTGGAAGCATATTTTTTATCAACTTAAATTTTGTTGATGATAGACTGAAGCCAGTGATCGGAAGAAATCCAGAAAATAAATCAATGAAATCCCTTCCAAAAAGGATGGGGCTGTCCAAAAGTCAGGTACTGGCACAATTTTTAGTTTCTTACAGACATTTTTTATAAGGAGACAAAGAATGTGGCCCAGTACTGAAAGCTTCTCTAACCATCTTCATGTTCACTACCTGTATGCCCACATGAACTATTCAACACAAGGCTTTTGAAGCCGTTTTCAATGTTTAGACATGACTTTAACAGGAAACAAATGAATATAACTAAAATATACTCAGAGTTTTCATTGTCAAAAGAAAATTACTCAATTCAATGTCTGTAAGCCAGTCAAGGGAGTCTGCACGCAGGCTATATTTTCCCAGCACTGGAGTTTCTTAATGTTTTGGCGATCTGAGAGTTGAGTTTCTCATAAGCAGTTTCTTGTGAAAAAATATGTGTACATGTAGATAATGATTTGCCAAAACCATTTCCAGAGTATTCAAATTGTCAAGCGAGTCATATTGTGCCCTGCTGCATCCTTCTGATGTATCATCTTTTGCAGAGTTTGCCAGTGTTGAATGTGGATCAAATTTCATCAAAAAGCCTGTGTTCAGTAATGTGAAGTGGATCTTGCCATGATGTCTGCAGAATAACTGTGTTTACTTAAGATGGAATTAGTATGATACTTCACGAAATTCCTTCCCAATTAGGATGCATATACTGAAAGAATAACAGAATAATCAAAATGAATTAACAAAATGGTACATATCAAAAGACAAAAGATAAACATGCATTGTATACACATATTTTTTTCATAAGAAACTAAGAATTTGGGCCAGTACTAAAAGTATAGTATCTAGAAATTATCTGATCTGTGACCCCTGAACACTTCAAAACAAGATGTTTTTAGCCTTTCCAATGTTTAGACATTACTAAAGTACTTTCCAAATAATATGATACAGGAAACAAGTGAGAATAAAGACAAACATTTTTGAGTTTCTTAATTTTTTGGCCATTTGAGAGTCTGAGTTTCTTAGAAAAAATACAGTATATGTACTGTATATCACATGAGAACATGGTAAATCAAGGTAGCTAGTTTTTGTTTGATCAAAATCAATCACAAAAGCTTTGCACTCTGACTGAAGTTGAGATAAATTGAGTTCTGTAAGTAATATACATTACAGTGTCACTCTTTCTGGTGTTTCTTATATTTTCAATGCCGGGAAAAGAATCATATACTTATAGAAGGGCTCCGAAATTACTTGGTAAGATTTAAAAACGAAACGAGTAATCATAGTTCACACTTCAAAACAATGTCAAAACAGTTGCTAATATTGTCCAGAGTCATAACACTATTGAGTTGCTTTGATTTTTTTAATCACGTAGGGTAGCTTCTAGCCTGCGTCACAGACCGAGCTAGGCAGCTTCTAAAGTCTCAAAAATTGAGCCTGCTGTTTCTTATAAGCTTTTTTATAAAAAATGGGTGCATTGCATTGTGAACTGATATTTCTGTTCCAACATTAGTTAGGGCAGAAGGCGCTCGACCCAGATCAGACCCTGGGCCTAACTAAGCTGGAAGAACAAACTGCTATTTTTATCATATACTCGACTCAAGGCAAGCTAAATTATACCTTTCGCACTTTTCCAGGCAAATATTCTTTGTCCTGCTCCACCATTGCTAGCCATCTTTGGCCAGTGCCTCGTTTGACCATTCAGACATAGACACATAATCCAAAATACTCTGTTATTCGATCTTCACAACATGTCGCTGCGCGCCGCCATCTTTGGCCAGCTTCCGTTTTTGAACGCAACCCCCCTGTTTTTTCATTTGACCACAAAGAGATTAGCTATCTCATTAATTATTCATGAGGGCCGGAGATATACAAGTCTATTTCGCTTTTCACTTTTCCCTTCAATTTTTTTGACGAAATTTTTTTTTGACGAAATAGACTTGGGGCAAGTCTAGCTAAGTAGTTGATCTACAACTTCGCCAAGTCTGATTGAAAAAGCTAGGCTAGATTTCCTGCAATCGAATGTTAAATTTCTGTTTACTTTTCGACATCGAAGGGGAAAAGCGTTGGTCAACAGTTTAGCCCATGCAGAACGATGCCCGTAGAATGTTTTTGCAAAAAAATTAGTTCTTGATCTAAGATCAATGCTCATTGTGGACTCTATAAGAAATTGATAATCCGTGAATGCTTACGAAAGTCTCGAAAGACACCCAAAGCATGCTTTCGTGAAGTTGCTGGTAAAAATCAGTAATTTTTAATCAATAGAGGCAAATGATACTTTTACAAGCCCACTTAGGATGTCTTTTGAGACCTGCGTATGGTATTCCCACAAGATGACGTTCATTTGTTTGCCAATGGAAAAACTTCTGACAGTTATTTCAAGCCTGAGCTTTTGCAAGCGTGCTTTATAGCATGGTAATCTGTTGACCAAGGTTTCTCAATTTCGCTGTCGAAAAGTAAACAGAAATACGAAATTCGATTGCAGGAAATCTAGCCTAGCATTTTCAATCAGACTTGGCAAAGTTGTAGATCAACAACCTAGCTAAAGATGGAACGAAAAAAATCGAACATATTTCGAGTAGTTTTGGAGATAAATCTGAAATTAGCAAAAAGATTTGAACTAGGATTTGCGAAACCAGGGTTGACGGAAACATTGCGATTTATACATCTTTCGATTGCCCAGATTATACAGAACAACATCCTTTTTACCGCTTTTAAATAGGCCGAATAATATTGGAGAAATTAACTGTCTTCTGAGGAGAGTGGTTTTGCGAAACGGCATTTCGCTGTGCACTAGAGCGGAAAGCAGAGTTACCTTAATTGGTTCCAATGAGACTCTGCGTATGTCAGGTTTTTAGTAGTGCTTAAACGTTCTGGGCCTTGGAAGCGTATGATAAAACCGTGAGTAAAACCATGGAGCTATATTCCTGCACAGCTGCCGTACATTCATGCTCCATTGCCGTGCAACAGATTCTTGCTGTTTAAGGGTTTACCACGAATTTACCAGGCAGAAGGGTTTCAAATGATATTACTGGGTCAACAAATACATTTATTTAGCTCACACCAGGAAAGTCTGAAAAAGGTAACAACTGACCATCTTATCGCTGCACAGGGAAATAGCAAAATATGCAAGGCAAATTGACTCATCGAGGGTGTGGGAAGGCGGGTTGGTTGCCTATACCACATGCAATCTTTTGGAGTTTAAAAATTTCATTACTATACACGGCAACCGAGTCTGATGCCAAGCGATTACCTGCATGATGTGATACTAACTCAACCACAAAAACCGTGGACCACAGTTTTGCCAGTAACCCATTACACAGCAATATCAAGTACTTTTATTGCCGGTTTAGCAGTGGGTATCCTCCTAATTCTTCATGATGAAACTAAATTTACTGGTATCATGGACGTGCTCTGCAAAAGATTAAGTTGTGCTAATATTATTGTATGTTTATTTTTTTTTTCTTATACATGGGTCCAGGTTGGGGCTTGTTAAGCTTGTTTGTCAGTTGTCTTGGATTGCATTGCAGGAGCTAAACTTCTGAACCTGGAAAGGTACAATGATGGAGTTGGTGCCCAAAAAGTAGGTAATCGCTTCTTGCTAAGCCCGAGTTATAGGCTATCGATATTCCCGGGTAATAGGCTATCTCAATGTCATACCAGCGAGTGGAAAAGTCATAGGGATGTTAGTGGATGCTAAGTGACACCTAAAATGTAGGCAATAAAGGAGCAAGACCTTGTAACAAAAGTTCTTGCACAACTCCACCAACCAGGTAAATGTTAATCAGGAGTTGTATGCTTTTTTTAAATTGAAGAACATATTACCCTGCTAAAATTATTTCTACCTACCGCTTGTTCATCAATACTGCTTTGCTGTGCTGATGATGGGGAGGCCACATCTGTGTTTGCTGATTAGCTGTATGACCAAGATTTTGCCAGAAAGAAGGAGCATCCCTGACAAATTTGTTGGGTGACGACAGACAGACGAACCAGCAGTTTGGTAGTTATTGCATTGGACAAGGTAACACGAACTCGTTTCTTTCTTAGGTATCTTTAGCCAGAGAGTGAACATGATGTCAACTTGTCGAGGTGGCTTTCGTGCTTTTTTCTGACTGTTAAGCAGGTGCAAAAGGAGCAATCTGTTGCCAAATATGGAGCAGCTTCTTGCAAAGTGAGCGGACAGTCCTGTGAACAGCGTCGAGTGGTTCAAGGTAGGTCACTCAACTCGATGGTGACAATGACTTTCTAAGTCGCAAATTGAAGGCATGTTTGGACAGGAAGATCTCTGAATGAACCATTACTGATCCATGTACATACGACAGAACTTGTGCAGGGGCTACTTTTATTGTCGTACCTTTCTTTGTCTATGTTTATGTCCTTGTGTAGATACGTTTACAGCCAAGCCCCGGAGTTCTTCCGGCGGTGACAGACAACAGAGGGTGGGCCTATCTAGGCCTGCGAATGTCTTCAGTTTCCCTCTTCTACAAAATCCGATACTTCGACAAGAAAGCCAATCTTTACTCCTCGAATCTTAGAACAGACAACTCAAATTTGATAAATGACACCAAATAAACGACGTAAGTGCACCAAACCCTCAGCATCTTCGTAATTTGACGACAGAAATTTTAAGATGACCGAGCATGAGAGATCGAATTTCCACGAGGCAGGAAGAAGTTTGGACGCGCCTTGATTGGGGGACTGAGACGATACCGTGCCTTATAAGTTAATGAAAACAAAGATGGTGACCTGATTGCCTTGTCGTTAAAATACATCTACTCCTTTGGGCGTAAATGTTAACGTAATTTCTAAACTGTTTGACGCAACATGAGCTAATTTCGAAGAAAACCATAGTTTATAAATGCCTACCATATGGTATCAAGCAAAAATCTGTGTCTCTTCTGGTTTATGATTTACAAGTTTGGTGACGTCACATCCTCAAATGAGTTGGAATATAAAATACGCTGTAATTTCGAAAAATATTCTAGATTTCTGCAAAGTCCAACGGTAGAATTATAGATAAGCATCTAAAGTTTCTTTCAAGCCATTCAATCAGAAGAAATAGTTCATTGAATTTTACACCCACCTTTTTTTACGCCGAGTTAAAGATTTTGAACCTATGCTCTACATGACAACAAGGGGGGAATTTCGTTTTCGACCAATCAGCGCATTTGTTGACATTTGGGGCCTCGTCCAATCAGAATGCACCATGACGTCACGTCAATGGCGGAAGCTGTGGGAAGCTGCGAGGAAAACATCTCCCCCAATATCGCTCGAGCTGACAACGGTTATCCAACTTTTGACCGATTTTATTGGTTTGGCATGCGGGCGAACAAAGGCAAAAAACATAACTCTGGTGCAACGGAGTGAATTGCAAGAAACAATATTGTCAGCGTGAATGGCAGAACGAGTATTGAGACTGCGAGATTTCATCTTCTCGCTGGTCCTAGGGGGCAACCAGTCATAATGCAACCACCAAGGCAAAGTAGGGAAAATGAAAGTAACGAGACATAAACTAAAGATTAATGGATACTATACTAGATTCTGTCTCATATCAGATGACAGGTCAGGGTTTAAATGGATTTGAAAGATGTCACGAGTGCAAATCGTTTAAAATTTAGGAAGGTAAAATGGCCGACATCTGATGTGAAACAGAATTTACAAAGGAAAGAGCTATTTACGATAAAGGACAGTACATAGCTGTAATCTCAAAAGATTAATCAAAGCGACCAGTTTCGTGGATGTAAAGTAAAGTATAGAACTCATCAGAAAGGTCTTGATCACCATACAATAAAAGATGTGTCAAAGAATCGTTTGAAAGATTGGTGATTTGTGCAAATGGTCGTAATAATTCAACAATTCCAGCGAGAAGATTTTGTCGTTGAACACCAAAAGAAGGGCAGAGCAACAAAAAGTTCAGTGTCCTCAATGCCATCGTACATCGGGTTTATTGTATCCCTAAAATTATGCTTGAATTTATGGAAATTTAACTTGCTGAGACCAACCCTAAGTTGTGTAAGGTAGGATAATCCTATTGTCGTGAATTCCAAAAACAGATTTGGCAGGGGGGCGGATTATTCAGCTTTTTCTTAAAAACAGCAATAGAAGGCGCAAGTCTCAATTCAGGCTCAAGCTTATTCCATTCGGATAAACAGTTTGGATAGAAGCTAGACTTGAATTTTTCTGTTCTTGCCTTTAATTGCCCGATGACATCCTGGTCGCGAAGACGGTACTGCGAATGATGAAGAGGGGGAATTGGTTCAACTGTATACACGGGACTAAGATTATTTACAAACTTGTAGAACAAGGTAAGGCGTCTACTCCATCTTCGGGAACTCAGTGACTCCCAACCAAGCTCTGTGTACAGCTTCTCTCGAGATGTTCCCCTCCATGCACCCGACACAGCTAAGGCAGCAGAATACTGTACGGACTCTAGTTTTTCCATTAAATTTGGTAAAAGGATATTTTGACTGAATTTGCATACTTTGGCAGGAATATGGTAAATACCATCACCATAGTCTAGATGGGGTCGAACATAGAGCTTATATAATTCGTTTAGGGTATGCCTTGGCAGGTGAACCAATAACAAAACCAAAATAATTTAACAATTTGAGAGAAACTTGAGAATGGCCTAAAATTTCTGCTCAGTTGGGATTTGTTTTGCAAAGACGCACGGAAACACCCTATTGTTGCTCTCCATTGATTGATTTCAACCGGCATCATCATAAAGAAATCTTCTCGCTGGTCCTAGGGGGCAACCAGTCATAATGCAACCACCAAGGCAAAGTAGGGAAAATGAAAGTAACGAGACATAAACTAAACGAAAATACACACAGTTAAAAAGACGATTTAGGTAAACATAAACTTTAACACAATAGTAAGTAAATATAGAGCATAATACGGTGGCCTCTAGAGACCTTAAAAGTACAAAAAACACAAGCGTGTCGGGTTTTCGAACTGTGGAAGCTTTCCACAGAGTAATGGTTCGATAAGTAATGATTCGATAAATGCAAAAGCAAAGAGTTGAAATCTCCTTGCTATAAGAAATTGTGAAAACAGCCTGCATTGAAATCTCTTTACACGTATTTTTCATAAGAAACTAAGTATTTTGGCCAATACTGAATTTCTAGAAATTATCACATTTTTAGTTCTCAGAATTGTTCCATAACAATTTTCACGTTCACTACCTGTGCCTTCGTGAATTCTTCAGAACGTTTCTTAAAGCTTTTCCAATGTTTACATATTACCGAAGTACTTCGCGAGTAGAACAGGAAACAAGTGAGAATGAACTAAAATGTGACGAGGATTTCCTTTATTAAAATGAATGGTTTCTCAAGTTATATTTTCCCTGTACTGGAGTTCCTTTATCTTTTCGTGATCCGATAGCTGAGTTTCTTATAGGCAGTTTCTTATTAAAAGATAAATACATGAACTCCATTCCATAAGAAGGTTTCTTAGATTATATCTACCTGTTTTATTATTCTCAATCGATGCGATGCACGTATATATCGAGCCAGTCGGGTTTGAAACTTTCTTCGGGCATGATGTGCAAACATTCTCTACTTCTCTGTACAACTTATCTCCACTTTTTCCTTCCTCCCTCCTCAATCAAAGATCGAATTAAAACAAGGAAACAAACCAACAATCAATCCCTCAGCTTTCAATTTCACAAGCATAGAATGTTCTGTATTGTTTGACCCACTCTGTGCGGAAGGGATTTCCACAAGTTTTCTTAAACTTCGGCATATTTGTTTACTGAATAAACTTAGCACCTGACATTTCCTTCTTCCAGTCACCGAGCTTTTTTCCCGCCAAATCTCTCAAAAGAGCCAATCAAGTAAGAGAATCAAAAGAACGCTGCCGAGGAAACTGATGAATGAGATTTACTTTGGCCAAAACAAAGAATCGCGCCATCCCAGGGGACTCGGGTGACTATTATTTTTGTGAAAAATTTTCATTTGTGGGACGTGGCTACGAAAAGTTAAGGAAATCTTCGACTTTTCTTGGAAGAGAAGGCGAAAGATCGCAGGTTTGAAAAAGGGCCTAAGGGGATGGTATTCTCATCAAAGCCTCGAATTTTAGTGTTATTTAAAAAACGATTTCTCTTGAAGACTAGATTTCTTGATGTGCATCAGAACTATTATAGTAGATGTAGCAAGAGTCCAGAGACGTAGGGAACCGGGGGGCACTAGGGCCACATGCCCCCAAGATTTGGCAACAAACCGAACGGTCACCCTTTTGTCTCAGGATATGCCCCTTTTAAAGACCAATGCAGACAGAAAGTACTTTAATTATGTTATTATTCACTTCGTGATTTAGTTGCATTTGCTTCTCACTGTTTCATTGTGGAGGAAATCTGATATCTATCAGCATTCATACTATTTTCTTCTATGTATCACATTTTTACCACCAAAAATCTGATGTATATTAAAGTACCCTTCTTACAAAAAAAGTGCCATTGAAATGATGTGCCCCTCCAAGTTTAAGATGCATCCTACTGCCCAGAGTGAAACGAAAGGATGGCCGCCAATATTGACAAATTTTTTACTTTATCCTGACAAGAGTTGCCACTATAACAGTGCCACAATTGTTTCTTGATAGTATTATATGGGTTGGTAGGTTCCATTGTTAACAGTTATCGATATTGAAGATTTTTAAAACAGTAAGGGCAGTGTGCCAGGTCAAAGAGGTCAAATTTTGAAGATTGACTTGTAATGATTTGGCAGCTCCATTAATTTTTGGGAGCAAGTAGTAACTAGTCTTAATGAGGAAATATCAATTGGCAACTACGCCAAATTTCATTGTTAGCCCAAATATCTCAGAATTGTTTTGATTCTTTCCATTTACAATGCCTATAAATATCTCAGATGCTTCGCTGATTGTTTCGATTGTGTGCACAAATAATGCCCATTGTTACAACATTCCTGATTCCTATGTACCTATCTATATGTCTATATGTCTATATAGGTATATTCCTTCCGGTTGGAGCAAAAGCCCCTGCATAATGTTTTCATTCTTCAAACATAATTAAAGGCCCCCATTAGCCATGTTTGAAGAATAAGATCATGCACATAGCTTGCCTCAAAGTAATAGAATATCTATTTGCAATTGCAATGCATGATTTAGTTCATATCGAAATGGATGTAGCCTAATAACGAGCCCACTTGATGAAGCAGATCAGATTTCGTTATATGCATCAGATCTATTACATTAGATGTAGCGAGAGTCCAGAGACGTATAGTAGAAACTAGTGGGACACAGGGGGCACGTGCTCCCCAAGATTTTGCAACAAACCAAAAGGTGTAATTTTTGTCTCAGGATGTGCCCCTTTTAAAGACTAATGCGGACAGAAAGTAGTTTAATTCTGTTACTATTTACTTCTTGATTTGGTTATGTTTGCTTCTCATTTTGTTTCATTGCGAAGGAAGTCGTATATCTATCAGCATTCATACTATTTTCTCCTATATATAACATTTTTCCCGTCGAAAATATGATGTATATTAAAATGCCCTTCTCATGAAAAAAGTGCCCTTAAATTGCCATGCCCCTCCAAGTTTAAGATGCTTCCTACTGCTTTGATAAAAACTGAAGGATGGCCGACAATATTGTATTCGCAAATTGTTTACTTTATCCCGACAAGAGCTGCCACTATAACAGTGCCACACTTGTTTCTTGATAGTATTATATGGGTTTGTTGGTTCCCTTGGCAACAGCTATCTATATCGAAGATTTCAAACAGTAAGGGCAGTGTGCCAGGTCAAAGAGGTCAAATTTTGAAAATTGCCTTGTAACGAGTTGGCAGCTCGATTAATGTTAGGAAAAAGAAGTAATTAGCCTTAACGAGGAAATGTCAGTTGGCAACTACGCCAAATTTGATTGTTAGCCCAAAAGATCTCTGAATTGTTTTCATTGTACACATTAACAATGCCTATAAATATCTCAAATGCTTCGCTGATTGTTTCGATTATCTTCATAAATAATGCCCATTGTTACAACATTCCTGATTCCTATGTACCTATCTATATATCTATATGTCTATATGTCTATATATATAGGTATATTCCTTCCGGTTGGAGCAAAGCCCCTGCATAATGTTTTCATTCTTCAAACATAAAAACGATCTATCGAAAATTGCAGTGGCAGAAAGTTCCAAAATTTACCAAACTTTGATGTAAACCAATAAAATCGGTCAAAAGTTGGATAACCGTTGTCAGCTCGAGCGATATTGGGGGAGATGTTTTCCTCGCAGCTTCCCACAGCTTCCGCCATTGACGTGACGTCATGGTGCATTCTGATTGGTCGAGGCCCCAAATGTCAACAAATGCGCTGATTGGTCGAAAACGAAATTCCCCCTTGTTCTACATGACAATAATTCGAACTACTTTATACCAACTATTTACAACAAAATGAAACCTATGATACAAAAAAAAAAAGAAAAATGAATAAATTTTACAAGAAAAAGAAGCCTATAATAAAGTATAATAGAGGATTCTAATAGTCATTATCTACCGGGTGAGCCAGAAAAAAGTTCCTACTTTTGAAAATTCATAGCATCAAGAGACTGAATGGATTCGAATGAATCAATATTTCCTTGACAGCCAAAGGATCGAATTATTTTTGTGATTTTTCTCGCCTTCTTACGAGCACTGGAAAAATTGGTAAATTCAAGTTTACAAAAACTTGATGGTTGCAAAATGACTGAAAAAAGGCTTAAAATGCTCGATCAAATCATAAAGGAATCCTCGCTCACAACAACAACGTCAAAACATATTTGCCAATTAATGTTGACAAATACACAATAAGGATCAACATTACATCACGTGATAAAATGTGGAAGAAAATTTTCATGGTTCGATATCCCATCCGGCAGCAGCAAGCTAGAGGGCCCCACTTCGTGGGGCAAAATATTGTTACGACGTGAATGCATTCAATTAAAATGCGCACCTTTCGCATATATTTGAAGACTTTGCATCAGCATATCGATTTGTAAATTCACAAACTAAAATAAGCAAACTAGTGCTGGAATCCTGGAATCTTAGTTGGACAAAATGCGCTTGCTAGCAAATCCATTTTAGAGTGGAAGAATGAATGACTGATTGATTTCTGTTGCTACAGAATCTTATTCATTCATTCATTCATTCATTCATTTTTCATTCATTTTAATTTCTTTAAGCACGGTAACCCCGTCAATCGATAGACTGCTTTTCAGGGGGCCGTGCATAAAACGTTACAAATTAAGTTGAAAATGAATACAAAGTAAAACCCTAATTTAATTACAATAATGAACACATGAATAAATAAATAAATAAATAAATAAATAAATAAATAAATAAATAAATAAACTATTTTTTCAAAACTTCTTTAAATGCTTTGGATGAGGATGCCTGCTTGACTTCACAATCCAAGAGGTTCCAAACTCCAGCACCACGATATGAGAAAGCTCGCTGACCATTACTTGTTCTCATTAGTGGGACTTGAAGATCAGTTGCGGTGTTTCTCAAATTTTTCCTACTGCATGTCGAATTTTTAATGAAAATTTCTGACAGGTAATCAGGAGCAAGGTCATTTATTATTTGTAAACCATGCAAGCTGTCTCGGTTTTTATCACATCTGCTACAGTAGGCCAATTCAAACTTTTAATCAAAGCACTAGCAGAAGAATCTTACTAACAACAATTCGATTCATTAAACTTTTTAAACTAATCATATCAATTTTTGCAACCCTAAGCGGTAGTAAATTTGAAATTTGTTCTACCCTAACAGGCAGTAAATTGCAAAAATCAAGGCCCTAAATTTTGCAACGGGTACGTCAACTTGAATTACCAAGTCCCCCCCCCCTGGGGGTTGAAGAAGTGATGTTCAACGGAGAAAATGTTAATTGTAAAGACTACAGTCAAAAAAGTGTACTTGCAATTGTCTTTGAAGGAATCGTTCGGAAGAAGATAAAAACGCGTGTACTTTGATGTTCGCAATGACCAGTGGCGCATGCGCTCGCTTTTCGTAATGACCTAGCTGATTAGAAGTATTAGCAGTAGAAGAAGTGCCATCAATATTGAAAGAGAAAAGTCTGCAAGTAAATGAAACAAAATCTGAAGAATATGTGATCAAAAGAGGAGAAGATGAAAGCTGGAAAAATTGCAAATATTTAGGGAGTTTACTAGAGACGGATAAGGATATAAATCGAAGAAAAATACTTGCCACAAATACATACAACCAACTAAAATACATTTTTGAGAACAAAAGAACCTCAGAAAAAACGAAATTCAGAATATTCAAGAGTCATGTTGAAAGTATATTCACATACAATTATATTCACATACAATTGTGAATTATGGACTTTAAGAAATCAGGCTTTTTTCAAATTCAGGAAAAAAGTGCGGGAAAAACAATTATGCTTGTAAGTGCAAACATGAAACCACAGGTCAAGCAATAAGGCTTAAGCGTGGTATAGGTAAATTTTTTTGTCAATAACAGCAACGAGGGATTTACGAATGTGGCTGTCACGAAATTCGGCTTGATGTGAAAATGGAGCAAGGGATGTTGCAGGTCATGCTGAAGGAAATGGAAAGCAAACTTTTTATTTACAGCAAACGATCGACCATCTTTAGGACTTATTGGGAATGACTTCTTTGTGCTTTTTGATGGACAGTCATTATTAGTGCAGTAAATTTCCCAGCTGGCACCGAGGCCCTGACGCTTCTTTTTTCATCGATAATTTTTAAATCGCTGTGGCATTCCTTGCAAACCAAGGTTGCATTCAATTGGGTTTCTAGTAAGGATAAACTTATCAAGAAAAGGTTCGCTGATGATTCAGATGCGCTTTCTTCGTTTGTGTCCTCTTCGTCCAACTCATCCAACTCCGATTCTGATCCCTCCTCAGCATATAAACTTTCCTGGTCAAACCACGACCCCTTATCTGATGACGCAAGATTCGTTTTCTCTTCTCTTTCATTTGATTTTTTAATTCTTTTTCTAAACTTTGGTAGTTTTTTCTGCGCCCAGTCAGCTTTTCGAAAACGCACCATTGCGAATGAATCAGTTGCGAAAGCAAAGGAGGTTTTGTTAAACAAAGAGCAAATATTATATCCGTGCAGATTAAAATTATTTCCTTCTCAACCACAGGAGTATGCGAATCATTCGCAAGGTCGAGTGAGTTTACCTTAATCGCCTAAAGCTGTTCGCGCAATTTTTGAGAAACAAGAGTGCTTCTTTTAAAATGCTCAAATTTGCAAGTAATTGGGTTCGTTTTGTGAAGTGAGGTGGCTAAAACCGTACTCGAATACTTGGAGCATCAGAATATGACGAAAACGAAAAATCGAAAAATTCTCGTTTGAACCGTTACAGTAACCTTAAGAATGACTATATCTGGTTTACAATGAACAATCTGCTTAATTCCTTCTTTAAACTCAGGAAAAATAGTTTCGGCTAACAAGTTGGATGAAATTCTTGCCCGTGGCTTATTTTCCTTTTATGAATTCTGCAATTTTATCCACAATTCGATCATGACGACGTGAATAGAAATTCTTAAACTCGTTGCAACCATTTACTGTCAAAACAACTGGTGCGTTTCGTGTGGTCCCCTGACCACAAAATGGTACTTGAAATCTAAATCCGCTTGCTCTTTGTGGTTTCAGTTACATTTCTTTATTTCGATTGATTATAGTCAAATAAGGATTTAGAAAAGGAAACTTTGGATGACTAGTAAAATTGGACTTTGGAATCACCAATTGAAATTTCAGACATTCACTGTAGTCTAGGATGTAACATGGCCAAACCCTCGCTAATCAAGTCGGAGGGGTTTACTATCTATACCAGGAAACGTAAGGGAGAGAATACTTGTGCTTAATGAAGATGGGCATTCGAACATGGAAATTTCAGAAATCACAGGACTTCATATATTAAGTTCTTTATTACGTCTACCAAAGTTTTTTTGAAAAAAATTTCCTCTCGAATCACAAATGCGAGATTGGTAACGGTGTCAATGGCTTGATGCCCTACACTTATTTTTTAATAAGAAGCTAAGAATTTGGGCCAGTATTGAAAGTTTCTTAAAATTATCAGATTTTGAGTACTCAGAGTTTCTTACGAGTTTCTTAGAGGTTCCCATAGCAATCTTCATGTCCACTACCAAAGAAACATGCGAAAATAAAGTAAATCTATGTCACGAATTTCCTTTATCAGAATAAATAGTTTCTTAACTTATATTTTTCCAGTACTGGAGTTTCTTAATTTTTTGGCGATCTGATAAGTTGAGTTTCTTTTGGGCAGTTTCTTATAAAAAAATACGTGTATTACAAACTCGATCGCCATTGTGTGACGGTGTACTATTCGTGAGCAAGTATACGTATGATGATGATTAAGTGTCAGGTCAAAGTTAGAACACAATATTCATGCCTCCACTGTCATCTGAGATGGCATAACGGAATAACCAGGCCCAGGACCACTAGGACCGGACCCTAACAGACCAGACCTTAGGGGAATGCCCTACCCTCGCTTTGACGTTGGATAGGAAGTCAGTAACCGAAAGGAGGGGAATTTCACTCAAAAAAATCTCGTACACGAAATCCTTCTGTTCTGAAAAAATCTCGTACACTTTTGCGAATGAGTGCCCAATGAGCGACCCTCCAATTTACATATATTCTGCGACACACTCAGGCCACTCAGCTGATTTCATCGAAGAGAAGCTTTCAGACTGCCCAGCCTCCAAGCTGCAAGTTCATCTCAGCACTTAGAGTTCAAATTTATCAGGCACGCAGGTAATACTTAGGGACTTTGTTAGCTTCCATGGTGGCCCCAGAAAACTATTAGGGGGGGAGTTGGTCACATGTCACATTTACACTCATTTTTTTCGATAAGAAACTGAGGTCCGAGGTCGTTAGGTTGTTTCTTAAATCTTAGGACATTTCGCTACCAAAGTTTGAAATTTGTTTTTTCAATTTTTAATGCCGAAAATCTAGATTTAATTTCGTTTTGTTAGAAGAGCTTCCAAACTATTTAACAAGATCTAAAACAATAAGTAATAACATAATTAGCACTCAAAAATAATTGGACACGGTGTCGGTACAGTAATAGCAACAGTAATAGTATTTTTGAATGAAACTTACGAAAGTTTCTTAAGCTGGTCCAACTGCTTCTTCACACTCAGTCTTGAATTACAAAAATGGTGCAATATTTTTGCAAGGACAAGGTTGTTCATAGCACTTCCTTTCAGAGCTAACGGTAAATCAGAATCTTTGATTTTAGTAACCAGATCTTTATACGTGTCAACGATGTCTGTTATTTGTTTTGCATCCTCTCCAACAAGTGAAAGTGATTTACCGAGGTTTTTGTATGGCTTATCACGTTAATACACAGGTAGTCTATCAGACTTAATTTCTACATCAGGGGGAGCATTTTCTTTGCTTTTATACTAATTGTTTCCCGAACGACGGCCATAGAAAACAGTACACTTCTCATGCTTAACCTGCAGACCAGCTTCATCCATTTTGGATTCAGCCGCCCCAATCATATTCTTTATCACACTTAAATTATTTGCAGCTAATACAATATCGTCAGCAAACGCTTGAACTGGCATTGGATTCAAATATATTTCATCCCTTATATTCCTTTCTATGACTGCAGCAGCTACCATAGGTTTGCAGACACGATCAATAACCATGATGAATAGTAGTGCACTGAGGGTGTCACCTGTTTTGGTACCCCTTACGATGTAAAACCTTTTTGACATCTTATGGCCACAAATTGCTTCAAACGAGTTCTTGTAAAGATTTTCAATTATGCAGCAGCACATCTATGGCACTCTAAACTCTGTAAGGGTTTCAAATATAAAGTTTTTTTCCAACATGGCTGTGTGCAGAGCGGACGTGTGAAAGCTGAGCTGCGGCTGAAATGGGCGTTTTTTCTATTTTGTTAGCTTAAATGATCAACACAATTTATGGAACATGACTGCGAGTTCAGTCTTTGATTGGGTACAACTGTTTGTTTTGGAGTTGTTAATTCGAATTAGGTAAATTATCGTGAATATCTTTTACCACGTGCGGGACGAGTAGGCCATCATGGCCAAATATCAAGAATATTTTGACACAAAGTTCGCTGAGTTGAAGAAGACTATGGCAACGAAAGATTGCATACAAGCTCTACATGATATTATTACGAAGCAAAATGAGAAGATTGAAGTCCTTGAATCGAGAATAGCGATGATGGAGAGATATGTTTCACATTTAGAGCAAGGGGTTGACGATCAAGAACAGTATAATAGGCGGTTGTGCCTACGCATAGATGGTATAGAAATTGAGGAAGACGAATCTGGTGAGAAATGCCTCAAGAAAGTAAAGTCAGTCTTCAAAGAATTGAAAGTAAGCGTGCCAGATAACGTAATCGATAGAGCACACAGAATTGGTCGGCCAAAAGTTGTGAAGGGTAAACGGATCCATACGATGATTGTTCGATTTACTACCTGGCGGCACAGGACAGCCATTTATCGCGCCAGAAAGAGCTGCCCTAAGTATAAGATCAGGCTAGATTTGACAAAGAAAAGACTGGACGCCGTCATAAAGTCATCGAAATTGCTTGAAGAGAAGAACATTGGATTTGTCTTTGCAGATGTAAATTGCAGACTGTGTGCGAAAATAGGAGATAATTTCCATTACTTTGATGGAGAGAAAGGTCTGATGGAGATTCTTGCAAAGTTGAATCTGAGTGGTGGAAGCAATGAGCAAGGCGATGACGAAGGGTCAGACGCAGAAACGGAGGAAAGTGGAACTGTAGAGGAGTAAATTCTTTGGTTGGACAGGGCCGTATCTTTTGGATTCGTTGTTGTTTTATTATCTTTGAACAAAGCTAAAGTCTGTCTCAAAATAGATTTCAAAAAATAAATTTCGCGCATGGAAAATCAATTTGTTTTTTGCAGGAGTGATTTCGCGTTATCATGCACCTGGTATGACATCTTTTTGAACCAGATTTTAGTCCCTTAGACTTGCTTGATTTGCCAGATTTAACCGGGGTTGGAGCTTGTCTCAAAATAAATTCAAAATATAAATATGCGCATGGAAAATCAATGTGTTTTGCAGGAGTAAACTCGCGTTATCATGCACCTGGCATGACATCTATTTTGAGCAAGACTTTAGTCCCTTATACTTGTTGTTGATTTGCCAAATTTGACCAGGGCTGGAGTTTGTCTCAAAATAAATTTCATTTATATAAATTCGCGCATGGAAAATCAATGTGTTTTTCAGGAGTAATTTCGCGCTATCACGCACCTGACATGACATTTATTTTGGACCTGACTTTAGCCCCTTAGACTTATTGTTGATTTGTCAGATTTGACCAGGGCTGGAGTTTGTCTGAAAGTAGATTTCAATTATATAAATTCGCGCATGGAAAATTCAGTGAGTTTTCCAGGAGTAATTTTGCGTTATCGCACACCTGCCATGACATCTATTTTGAGTCAGATTTTAGTTCCTTAGATTTGTTGGTTTGTTTATGTTTCACTGTTTCACCACCGTTGTTTTTGACCCCTCGTGACGCGTATGAAATTCACCTGTTGCAGGAAAAAGAAAGCTAGAATTTAGAGCAAATAAAACATCCACTATTGTTTCAGAAATCAGAACCCAAGTGTATTCAACAAAAGAAAACATCCCATTTTTTGCCAAACAATCAAATCAGGTTGGAAATATGTGGCATGAAAGCCAGTGTCCCCTTGAGACATTGTATTCTTGTACTTTCATGTCATTTTTCTGTAGTTTTACTTTTAGATTTAATTTGTTTCGTTGTGTTTGTCCATTTGTTGTTGTACGGAAGCTTTGTTTCCATGGATTGCTGTTCATTGAAATTCTGAGTGGCCAGGGAGATGGATACACTTAATGCCAGTAGATGTTGAGCAGTGGCGTGCAGGAATAGCTTCCCGTGAGAATCATGTCCTGCGCAAAATAGCGAAAGTTTTCCCAATTGGTTGCGTCATCTCAGATTGTATCCGCTCTATTGCCTATTTGTACCTATTCCTATTGGCATCAGTTTGCACAATTCCTATTTCTATTCTCGTCGCCGGCTTCTTTTATTATGCATTGATTTCTGTCAATGAGAAGGTGCTAGATATGCAAGATCCAGTTAGCATCTACATGTCCGTCACACCTCTTGTGATTCTTCGCATCTTTCGTTTTGTTTCTGTCACTGAATCATGCGTGGTAAATTTTGTTGTAAATTTCGTTGTTTATCGGAAACAAATTGTTAGATATTTCCAACTTAGTCTATTTACAATGCAAATCTACGTGCTCCTTGGCTATCTTCAATTGGAAAATAAACTGTTGCTTTGCGGAGATATTGAAACAAATCCTGGACCCGATCATAATAAGATTTTCAAATTCCTGCACTGGAATCTGAACAGTATTTGCACGAGAGATAAAATCAAAATCTCTTTGCTTGAAGCTTACAATTCAGTTCATCACTTTGATATCATAGCCCTCTCAGAGACCATGTTGAATAGCACAATTACCAATGAGGAAATTAGTATTGAAGGATATAGTAAAGAAATATACCGCAATGACCATCCAAGCAACACCAAAATTGGGGGTGTCTGTATATATTTTCGGGACGGGTTGCCAATTAAACGCAGAAAAGAATTTGAGTTGTTGCAAGAAATGCTCGTAACTGAAGTTAAACTTGGTGGCAAGAAAATATTCTTTGTAACTGTGTATCGTAGCCCTAGCCAAGACAGCGAGACATTTGCATTGTTTATAGATAAGTTACAGTCTGTTGTCAATAAACTAAAGACAGAAAAACCGCATGCCTTAATATTAACTGGAGATTTTAATTGTAGATCGTCCCAATGGTGGCATGGGGACACTGAACAACCTGAGGGGAATGACTTAGATGAACTCATTGAAACTAATAATCTATATCAGTTGATTGATGAACCCACGAATATAAGAGGAGACAGTATGTCCTGTATTGACCTTATAATAACAGACCAACCTGCCTTTTTTGTAGAGACTGGTGTAAACCCATCCTTAGATGACTTCTGCCAGCACCAAATCATTTTTGGGAAACTAAATATCGCCAGTCCCTTTCCACCCCCATATAGAAGGACAGTTTGGGAATACCACAAAGCTGATATTTCGAATATCAGAAACACTATACGAAGGATTGACTGGCGAAATTGCTTCCATAATTTGGGATGTAACGAAATGGTGGAAAGATTGTATGGTATATTGAAGTCCACGTTCAAAGAAAACATACCCAATAAGGTGATCCAGTGTAATGATAAAGACCCACCTTGGATATCCCATGAAGTGAAAAGTGCAATAAAGCGAAAACATAGAGTTTATAAGAAGTTTGTGCAAAAAGGTAGAAGGGTAGAGGACTGGGAGAACGTAAAAGCAGTTCGTAAGTCAACGTCAAAATTGGTTGCTGATGCCAAAGAAAATTACTACCGAAAATTAGGCAGACAACTCTCGGACCCTAATACAGGTACTAAAAAATTTTGGTCCTCACTAAAAAGGCTAAATGGTAACAAAAAACACCCCAAAATTCCTCCGTTACTCGAAAATGGGCTTTTCGTGGTGAACTTTGAAACAAAAGCGAATGTGTTGAATGAATACTTCGTCGCACAGTGTTGCTCAGTAGGAACATCGAGTAGGCTACCCAGTTTCACAGCAAGTTCTGCCCCAGCTCTACAGCATTTCAATGTCAATAGGGAAAGGGTCATAAAGCACATTCGAGCTCTGCATTCCAGCAAATCCCATGGGTGTGATGAAGTTTCTGTTGCTATGATTAAATTATGTGATAATGCAATCATTGAACCTTTATGTATGATCTTTGAGAGGTGCATAGAGACTGGAATCTACCCTTCTTCTTGGAAGAAAGCAAATGTTGTTCCAATTCATAAAAAGGGGAGTCGGCAATGCAAAAATAACTATCGTCCAATCTCTTTGCTTCCTATTTTTTCGAAATTGTTTGAGAAACAGCTTTTTGATGTAATCTACGATCATTTGTGTAAAAATCAGTTATTAACGCCTAACCAATCGGGTTTTCGGCCTGGAGATTCAACCATAAATCAGTTGCTATTCATAGCACATAAGATCTATTGTGCTTTTGATGATATGCCAAGCAAAGAAACACGTGCAGTATTCCTTGACTTATCTAAGGCTTTTGATAGGGTGTGGCATGAAGGACTCATTCATATGCTCAGATGTAACGGAGTATCTGGTAATATGCTCGCACTTATTAGCAGTTTTTTAAAAGATCGGAAACAAAGGGTTGTTTTGAATGGAAAAACTTCAGAGTGGCAGGATGTTCGCGCAGGTGTACCCCAAGGGTCTGTGCTGGGTCCTTTATTCTTCCTGGTGTATATAAATGATCTCTGTGATAACTTGAATTGTGAGGTCAAACTCTTTGCAGATGATACTTCCTTGTTTTCAGTGATTGAAAACGAAATCGATGGCGCTGAAGAATTGAATCGAGATCTCGAAAAAATACGGATCTGGGCTTGGCAGTGGAAAATGCAATTTAATGCAGATAAAACGGAGAAAGTCATATTTTCCACCAAAAAAGCTAGAATTGTCCACCCGCCTTTAACATTAGGCAATGACGAAATAAAACGGGAAAATGAACACAAGCATTTAGGAATGATATTGGATTCAAAGTTAAATTTTCAAAGTCATATCAGAGCAGCCATCCTAAAGGCTAGAAGAGGTATTGGTCTGATACGATATCTTTCAAAGTATGTCTCCAGGAATGTTCTTAATCTATCTTACAAATTATACGTGAGGCCTCACCTTGACTATGGTGATTTATTGTATCATAGATATGACCCAGAAATGCGGCTAGGTTTTACACAAAAATTGGAACAAACCCAGTATTCTGCAGCCCTGGCTGTCTCTGGTGCGTGGAGAGGTACAAATAGGCAAAGGCTTTACAATGAGTTGGGATGGGAAACCCTTTATAGTAGAAGATGGTATCGTCGTTTATGTCATTTTTTCAATCTTAAAAGTACACAGGTCCCAGAATATCTCTTCAATGAAATCCCTGCTGAACGACAAACCAGCTATAATCTTAGAAATCAGAGGATGTATTCTCCCTCCATTGACAAGACTGTGCGTTTTTCAAATACATATTTTAGTAATGCGCCTTTTGAATGGAATTTACTGGATAACGATACCAGGTGTTCCAAGTCTATTGCCGAATTCAAGCGAAAACTGCTCTCCAAGATACGTCCAACTGAAAACTGTGTTTACAACATATATGATATTGAGGGTATTAGAATCTTAACAAAATTGCGCTTGCAGTTCAGTGCACTAAATGAGCATAGGTTTAGGCACAGATTTAACGCCGTAAGTCCACTTTGCAATTGCAGTACAGCAAATGAGGATAATAAGCATTTCCTCCTGCACTGCCCTTTGTTTAATAACTCTCGTATGAATCTCCATGGCGAACTCTCAGAATTTCTGAACTTAGATATTCCCAACCTTGATGATAATTTCTTTTGTTCACTGCTATTGTATGGAAGTGCTGAATATCCGTATATCATCAACAGAATAATTCTTGAAGCTACAATAAAGTACATTAAATCATCCAAGCGTTTTGATCTGGTAGATTACGAAACCTAACATCCTCTGGAAACAAAGAATTCGTGCTTGACATGTTAGTGACTGTATCTATGTGTGAATGTATCTGTGTGTATGTTTGTATGTAAGTCCGTATGTGTACGTGTGTATTAGTCAAATTAATTTGATACATTTGAAATTGTAAGTGTCATTCATAGTGGGAACTCGCTGACAATATGTCCTTTCCCACTATGGATGGCACGTAGTTTATAAATCTTGTTCTTTGTTTCTTTTAATTGTTTTCATTTAATAAAGAAAAAAAAAAATATATATAAAGTCATATCTAACACTGCCGCAAAATCTATGAATACCAAATATAACCTTGTGCTCTGGTGTCTGAAGTCGTCAATTGATGATCAAAAAATTGCAATCATTATAGTAATAATAATAATCATAATCATAATCATCATCATCATCATCATAATGATGATAATAATAATAATAATGATAATAATGATAATTAAGAACAAAACTGACAAACAAGATATATCCCCCATGTGCAGGCTATGTGGGGAAAGAGAAAAGACCATCAGCCATATTGTTACAGAGTGTACGAAACTTGCACAGAAGCAATATCGCTACTGGCGCCATGACAGGGTTGCAGTGGTTATGCACTGGACATTATGCAAAAGTTTGGATTTCCAAATAGTGATCAGTGGTATCAACATATCCCAGAAAGAGTATTAGAAAATGAAATTTTCAACTCAGACGGATCAACACTTTGAGCACAATAAACCTGATATGGTAATACACGATAAAACTAACAGATATCATAGATGTTGCATGCCCATTCGATACAAGGGTAAAGATGAAAGAGCTCGAGAAGATTGAACGATATCAGGACTTGAAATGAAAAAAGAAATTGGTAAAATCTGGAAATGCAGAAAAGTATCTGTGGTTCCAATCGTGATTGGGGCATTGGGTACATTGAACAAGGATTTTAGCCCATGGGCAGCAAAATAGAAGTGGAAGGCAAGGCTGACATGATGCAAAAAGCTTGTGTGTTGGGAACGGCAAAGATTATAAGGAACATTATAAATATCTAAGGTCATGGGAATTCACTCGATATTTAGCTGAACAACAAACCACCAATGACAATGATATGGTGTGCGAAAAAACAATAATAATAATAACAATAATAGTTACAGCGATGAACACACGGGCAGTAGTCAGTAGTAGTCATATGGGGCTGGAATCCTGGACTGGAAAGGAGGTGAACTGAAAAGCTTTGACAGAACAAAATAAAGGACGATGACAATATATGGTGCGTTTCATCCAAAGAGTGATGTGGACAGAGTGTACTTGAAGAGGCATGAAGGAGGTAGAGGTTTGATAGGCATAGAGCACTGTGTTAGAGGAGAGGAAAATAGCTTAGGCTTGTACGTAATTAATTTTGCAGAAAAGTTAATTCAGGGGGCTTGCACATCAGGGACGATTGAGGCAGAAAGTACCACCAGAGTGAATTCAAACGAAAGAAGGCTCAGAAGCTTAAAGACAAGTGGAAGGGGAAGAGGATGTATGGACAGTTGATCAAGGAAATGCCAGAGAAGGTAGATAAGGGCAGAGCCTGGAATTAGTTAGTCAGAAGTGATTTGAAAGTTGAAACAGAGGCGTTGTTATGTGCTGCACAGGAACAGGCGATCAGAAAAAAATTATGTAAAACACCACATTGCTAAGAGTATTGACAATCCTCTTTGTAGGATGTGTGGAAGAGAGGAGATAGTGTGCAGCACATAATAAGTGAATGTGAGAAATTATCTCAGAAAGAATACGAGAGATGCCATGATAATGTAGCAAAGAAAGTTCACTGGGAACTGTGTAAGTAAAATGCATTAGAACAAAAGGAAATATGGTATAAACATAACCCAGAAGGAGCAACAGAGAATGAAAGTGTAAAATGTTTGTAGGATATAAATACACAGTGTGATAATGTGATAGAGGCAAGGAGGCCAGACATTCTGATAATTGATAAGAAGGAAAAGGCTGTTATTGCAGTGGCCGCCGATGGAAGAGTAAATGAAAAGGAAAGAGGAAAGGTGGAGAAATACCTGGACTTGAGAAGGGAAATAGGAAGACTGTGGCGATTGAGAAAGGTGCAGGTTGTTCCTGTGGTTGTAGTTACCCTTGGAAATGTGACAAAAGAATTTGACAGATGGATTGAGAAATTTGGGGTACCCGGTGATGTCGGAGTTGTACAAAAGACTGCCTTGTTAGGAACTGCAAGGAACCTGAAGGACGTGTTAGAGATGTAAGAAAGAGATTTTCTGTTAGCCCCTGGTCATTTGTTATGACCCGCTTAACAGGAGTAACGATGTCAACTCCAACAGCCAGAGCCTAATCCAAAACAAGCACAATAATAATAGTAATACGAATAACTAAGAGGATTAAGCTTCAACCAAAATTCAATGCTTGTCCTGAAAAACCAGCTAGAGTAGCGTCGCCCATTATGGCCGGTCGCCCATTATGGCCGGCTAGCAAGAGAAATTAAATTTCAGGGGACTGACGACTAGAAATAAAATTGCAATTGCGCCGAAAATCTTCGCTGACATCTGTTTTATCATAATTGGATCTGCACTGAAGTTTCAGTTCATTTGCATTGAAACCCGACGAGATGGTTTGTGCATATCTCTAATTGATTCTTTCAAGTATTGCAAATTTCATGATTCTATTTCCATTCCTTCCTTCTTTTTTGTTCGCTTGGCACCTTACGGTTTGAAATTCTTGAAATATGCTTTGATTTTTCAGAAGTCCTGTATCTAGAGAGGAAATCTATAATGAAACCAAAGCAAAGTGACTTCTTATTCAGATTTAAGGTTATGAAGTCTCAGTGCTGCTAATTGCTATCTTCATCGCCCATTATGCCCATCAGTTTACCAGAGAAGTTTCCAATAGCTTCAAAATATTGCAATGTAAAATTTATTCAAAAAGACACCAATTTTGGTTTCAAACTTACTTACTGACATGGAAAATAATTGAAACCCAAAAAAGCAGCATTATATTAAGTCTATTTTCATTTTAGAAACTACGCCAAAACTCATCCATCCAATCACAAGAGATAAGCCAGGATTTAGAACAACTCAAAGCATTTGTTTCAATTGCCAAAACTCGAAGTTTAGGTTAATTCTTATTAATATTTTTGTGTTTAAAGTACGAAATGATAAACAAAGAACATTAATTAAAACTGTTTTTCTTATTAAAACTTTTTACCGGAGAGTAGTGTTCATTGTTTCTCCTGCGGCCATAATGGGCGACGCTATAAGAAAACGACGTTTTTACCACTTTCTTTAACCCTAATCCACATGGGGGGAGGGGGTGGATTCCACCCCCCTCAAGGTTTTATTTGCCGCGTTTTTAAACGACATTTGCTATGTCCCCCAGCCTCCCTGACTTTTACTAATTATCTATTAGCCACATTTTAGTGGAAACATTTTTGAACAATAGGACTCACGGGTCACGTGACATGCCCATATTTGGAAGGAGGTAGCAACACAATCATTGTTTTCAATGATTTCAATGGAATTATTTGATTGAATGATGAAGTATTATACAGCAAATGAATCAGCAAAAAAGGGCTTCAATTTGATATCGGAATTTCTGGAATTTGATGATGTCAGCATTTTTAATAATGACGTCATTTTGGCCGCCATTTTGGACAAAGTAGCAATTTTTTCAAGTTTTTTCGAACTTTTTCAATGAAAAACACTCTAATGATACATTTATCTTAGATAATCATCATTTTGCAGGTTCTTTTGGTCTCTTTTTACATAGAATAAATTAATCGCACAAATGACGTCATAAGAATCGGCTAATTTCTGCCAAAATATCACTCCAAAATCGTTCTTTTCAGTAAAATAACATTTTATCACCATTTTGTTGACAAACTGAACCAAAAACTGCATAAAGTTCGTGCAAAATCTTCATTAAACTTGAATTCAACTTGGAAGCCTGATTTTCACAGATTTTCAGCTTTGTGACGTCACTGTGACGTCACAAGGCGTGGCAGCCACACCCAAATTACGCTACAAGCTGCAAATTACCTGATCTATAACTGTGCCAAGTTGTATTGAATTCGGATGCGTCTAAGGCAGTTTTCAGAGGGGGGGGGGGGGGGGGGGGGGGGGGTGGAAAGCACCCCCCCCCATAAATGGTAGCTCGAAAAAAGCCCATATGGATTAGGGTTAAAATCTTCTAAAATCAGCAGAAAGAGTTTACGTAAAAAGTCGATACTCTGTGATCTTTTTCTCCATTATTTGGTGATATAACCTGGCTACTTGGTTTATTCATTAATTGCTGCATTTGGATCTAACTCAGAACTTCGCGACGACATGGGCATAATGGGTGACACCACTCTAGTAGAGCTAGTAGAGCCAGCAAGAAAGGGTTTGGGAATATAGCTTTCCTTGGAAACAGACCCTCGTCGACTTTGCCAAATGTAGTGAAACAAGCAAGCCCCAAAACGTAACTATACCAGAGTAGCTGTTGTTGTTGTTGTTGGAGAATGGCGGTCGCACTAAAATTCGCTCTGACAATTTTTATTCTAACGTGTGTTAAAAAGCCATCATTTGTGAATGCAAATTCGGTATGCTACTCTTTACATGGAGAAGAAGCGAAGGACATGCATATCTCTTGGTTAACTACTTCCCTCTGGGTTGACAGACAGGAAAGAGGAATCCACTTAGGCCGAGAGTCTCATGCAGGCCTAACGTTATTGCTGCTTCTATCTGGTGATATTGAGCTTTGCCCAGGACCATGTGTAAAATGCCTCACCTGCAGTAAGTCGATTCGTAAAAACCAGAGTCAAGAAAAGTGCCTCCACTGTGGCAATGTTTTTCACTTAAAATGCCTGGTTGACAAGATTGAATATGGATACGAAAAGATATTGTGTCGGTCATGCAAAGCGAAAGAAACGTTGGAGGGAGAGCCCGTTACTCATGGCAAAGAAAATATCTATCAAAATGTAGCCGATTTCCTGAAACCAAAGGGCCTGAAACTATTTCATCAAAATGTAAATGGCCTGATCAACAAACTTGGAAATGTGAATATTCTCCTCACGGAAACCAAAAGAAACATTGATATTCTTGGAATAACTGAAACTCACTTGCATGAAAACATAAAGGATGAAGAGCTTGAATTAGAGGGATACACGTTTGTGCGAAAGGATAGGGAGACAGGACCCAATGGTGGGGTGGGTTGTTATATTCGAGACGGTATAGACTGGCAAAGAAGAAAAGATCTTGAAAAGGATATTGAAGCAATATGGATTGAAATTTTTGTCCAAAAATCAAAGTCAATTCTTGTATGTTTTGTTTATAAACCACCAGACACGTCAAAATACCTCGATCCAGATTTTTTGGCAAAATTTGATGACATGCTTTCAACGGGTTTGTGCGAGAATAAAGAAACGATCCTCCTTGGGGACCTAAATTCAGATTATTTAAGAAAAACAAAAGACAAAGAAGTAAAGAAAATAATCAGGGAAAACGGCTTTGACCAGATTATCAAGAAACCTACTCGTGTTACCAAGGATACAAAAACATTAATAGATATAATAGCAACATCCCATGAACAAAATGTATTAAAATCTATCGTTTATGGAAACTCACTAAGCGATCACGATCTTGTTGGTGTTATTATAAAGAAAAACAATAGAAAGTTTATTCCCAGAGTGATTTACAAAAGAAATTATGCTAACTACAACCTAGAAAATTTCAAAAAAGACCTACGAAATCAGCCATGGACAAAAGCAACAAGAGAAGACAATGTGAACAGTGGATGGAATACTTTTAAAAGTTTATTGAAAACAGTGATCGATAAGCATGCTCCTTTAGCAAAGAAAAAGATACGAGGGCGTGATTGTCCCTGGCTTACAAACGAAATACGTAAAAAGGTAAACGAAAGAGACTTCTTTTTGAGGAAGGCGCGAAAAACTGGAAAAGAGAATGACTGGTCCACGTATCGCCGGCTTAGAAACTCAGTCACACGCTCAATAAGACATAGTAAGGCTACTTATACTAAAACAATTTTGCAAGAAAATATCGATCGTCCAAAACAGTTTTGGGAAAAAATAAAACGGTGTTTTCCAACAAAGAGCATAAATAAACAAAACAGCAAAGTCTTTGAAATAAACGGTAAACAGACATCAGATTTGAAAACAATTTCGAATGGGTTTTGCATATTTTTTGCCAATATTGGCAAAGCACTACAAAAAGCTATACCCTCATTGAGTGAAAACGTCTGGAAACATCATGACTGTGCGAATATGAAACAGACTGTGAATCCAAAAAGCTGCCGCTTTCACTTCCAACCAACAAACAGAAATGAAGTGTGGGCGATTCTAAAAAAGATCAAAAGAAAGAAAGCCCCTGGCCACGATGACATCCCAACATGTATGATCATAGATGGGGCAGATGAAATATCTGCACCCCTTTCAGAGCTGATAAACCGTTGTCTCGAGACGTCAGTTTTTCCTTCAGACGAAAAAATCGCCAAAGTAACTCCAATTTATAAGTCTGGTGAAAGATCTTCCATGGATAACTACAGGCCCATATCAGTGCTTCCAGTCCTGTCAAAAGTCATTGAGCGAGTAGTACATCAACAGCTTTATGACTATTTGGAAGAAAATAAACTGCTTTCAAGACGACAATTTGGTTTCAGAAATAGGTCGTCCACTCAGCATGCAGTTACGCTTTTTTCAGATTCAATCAAGAAAAATATGGACAAGAGCCTCATGACTGGTGCAGTTTTTATTGATTTAAGCAAGGCATTCGATACTTTGGATCATGCACGACTTCTGTCCAAATTATCGATTTATGGCATCAAAGACAGAGAAATGTCATGGTTTAATAGTTATTTGTTTAACAGAAAGCAATTTGTTGTACACGATGGACAAAGCTCTGAAATGCAACCAATTGTTTGTGGGGTTCCGCAAGGATCTATCCTTGGTCCATTGATGTTTATATTACTAATAAATGACATCGAGACAAATCTAAAATTATGTAATATAATTCTCTATGCTGATGACACTGTTTTGTTCTATGCCGGAAAAACAAGTACTGAAATTGAAAATGTCTTGAGCAGTGAATTAGAACAGATTGCTTGCTGGTTCAATGAAAATAACCTAGTTATAAATCTGAAGAAATCAAAAACAGAGTGCGTTCTTTACGGGACACATCAAAAAACATCTAAATCGACCGCATTTGAAGTCAAGCTGAAGGGATTGAAAATTGCTGAATCAGCAGCCTATAAATATTTAGGGGTCATAATGGATAAAAGCCTGACGTATGCAGAACACATCGAAAAAAATCTTAAAAAGGCAAGCTCGAGAGTCAAATTATTGTCCAGGATAAGACCGAACTTGACGCCTCATGCAGCAGAAACAATATACAGAGTTATGATACTGCCACTCCTAATATACTGCAACAACATTTTTATAGATATGTCAGAATCTAAGAAACAACGATTTGAGAACATCCAAATACGATCGTTAAAGATTATAAATGGTAGAAGAAATAGTGTAAAACTACCATCAGTAAACCACATCAGAAACAGAATGTGTGCGGTTGAGGTCTTCAAATGCTTGAACGGTCTTGCACCACCTGACTTTAGGGAATACTTTCACCGTGTAAAACACTGCAAAGGAACTCGTGGAAATGAACACAATTTATTGCTCCCAAGAGTAAAATCTGAAGCAGGACGGAAAACTTTTGCATTCCAGGGTGCAAAAATATTTAATAAAGTTTCAAACAAACTAAAGAGCGAAACATCAGTTTTGAAGTTCAAGACTTACTGCAAGGATTTTAACTTTGACTTTTAAAATTTTCTTTAAACTCTATTATTGTAAATAACTTTTAAAACTATATTGGTGTAAATTATATATTTAGGTATTTTAGGTTGACAGGTCCTTGGTTGATAGCAGCAAATCCATTTTGCTGAACAAGTTTACCTGTATAAATATGGTTTTATTATTATTATTATTAGCCCCTGGGGGCAAGCAACTTCCTTTGAAAGAACAAAATATTCAATGAAACGGCATCAAATTCGAGGGTTACACGCATTTTTATGAGGAATACTCATTATGAAACTCAACTTTTAGAGCGCTTTTATTTTCACATTTTTCCAGTATCAATTACTCGGATGTTAGGGTACCTTAGTAATCTTTGAAAATTGAAAGTCTAAACAAATCTTCATTGAGAGACTCATTGAGATGGAATAGGCTTACCGTATCCAATAGGAAAATTCACTGCAACAAACATCAAGCAAGGTAAAAGAACTATGACATTCTTCAAGTTTATGAAGCTGCAGCAAGACATGCTCGGGAAATCTACGGAAGAAAGAAGTGATGAGTCAGTTGAACTTTTCAATTACAGTAAACGATCTATGAAGCCCCCGGGGGATTTATTTGATTTGATGAAAGAGAGGGGTTAATTAGTGGGAGGGGCCTTTAAAATCAAATGACAATGATAATGTGATAGCTTTTCAGTTCTTGTACCCCATATTTTGCGGATGAAACATCCAATATTGCGAGTCAAATCACGCGCTGTAGGAAAAGCGCTAGTTTGTGTGTTAATTGATAATGATGCTATCGTGCTTGCTGCAGCCCCCACTTTGATTTTGTGAGCTGTGAGGCTTCTCCCCGGGCATGGTAATGCGAGGCCAATTGAGAAGTTACGTTGATTTTGGCTGTACGATGGGCCTCGCATTGCCCTGCGAGGGAAAGTCTCCCAGTTCCCAAAATCATGATGCAGCACACGATAGGACTATTTCAAACAAGACAACAAGCAGAAGGCAAGATGAACCATGACCAAGGAATCTTTGAATGACTGCTGCATTTCTTACAGCGCGTGGTCAAACTCATATAGTCGACACAGTTTTATCCCAAACAATATCCAAATTAACATGCGAGCTTGTTTAGCTAAATAAATGGAAAATACTTGACACCTACTAGAATTTTATATGATTTGGGGAGGGGGATTTATTCAACATTCTGGTTCAGAGGGGGGCTTATTAGATAGGATGCTTCATAGAGAGGGGGCTGAATAGAGCTTTTAAGGTGATATCAACAGTTTCCATAAAAGATGTTCGAATTTTAAAACTGAATTGCACGCATTTTTTTATAAGAAACAATAGATTTGTGCCATTACTGAGAGTTTCTCAAAATTATCAAATTTTGAGAACTCACAGTTTCTTTAGAGGCTAAACGATAGGCTGATAAACTGATAAACTTTATTACAACGAGTATGTAGTGGTTATAATTTATTATTATTATTATTATTATCATTATGGTTCGTATTATTACGCTCAGTATTACACTGGTAGTTTTGTCCTTTCGATCTGGTTACAACTAGTAACCTCAGGTCTAAGGGTTTTATGCACTTATTATTATTATCTTTTATAAAAGCTACTTCAAGCCACTAATTAAGACTACCAAAGTTTGTTAGCCTATTGATTTTACAGTGTACACGACATATACAGTCTGAGTTCCAAATGTTCATTCCGGTTGCACCACTCCCGACAGTACTTTCCTCATAATTGATTCACTGTCCATTAGCACTGTCTTCTGCATTTCCTTCACTATTCTTTCAGTCTCGGTTTCAGCTTCTATCATTTTTTGAACATTCTTCCACAATTTTCCAATTCCTCCACCCAAACATCCAACGACTAATGGGACAACTTCCACTTTGTACCCTACACGATTTTCCCTTGTTTCAAAGGCTAACTGCTGATATTTATCCAATTTCTCCGTCACCTTTGCTTCGATGTTATTTTCTTGTGGGCATGCCATGTCACAAATCCATATTCTTTTTGTCTCCTTATCTTCAAGTGCTAGGTCTGGCCTTCTTGCCGAACTGCTTTGTCTCAGTTTGTACTCAAAGTCCCATACTAATTTCCCTTTCATATTCTCGAATACTTTTCCTTTCTCCCACTTCTCTTTGTGCCACACTATGTTTTCATCGATTATTTCATACCTCTTTGCCCATGCAACAGCTAGAGCCATCAACGCTTTGTTGTGACGTTGTAAATACTCTTTGCCAGCTAACATTTGGCACCCGGCTAACAAGTGATGAACTGTCTCTCTAAACGACCCACATAGTCTGCACATGTCTCCTCCATCTGCTATTCCCCTTGAAACTTTCCATGATTTCGTTTCAACCATCTGTTCTTGTAAGTTCACTATTGCTGCCGTTTTCCTAGGATCCAAGTTACATTCTAACCACATATATGACACTCTGTTTCCTGCTTGCTGTACGTCTCGCTTTGAAATTGCTTTTGTTTATATTTCTCAATTAACAACATTTCGTTTCCTTTCCTCAAAACATCCTTGATCTTCTTCCAACTTTTCCTCCAGTTTCCAATTTGCAGTTCTCCATCTAGTTCTATACCTTCATCTTTAAACTTCAATGCGTGTCCAATCTCATTTATCATTTCCTCGGCTGCAGTTTTCAGCGAGTTGTATTCTTTCGACTTTTCCTGCTTCCATGCAACTTTTATCCATCTGCTTTCTGATGCCGCCATATAGCAAGCTACCCTGATCTTAGTTTCTATGTAAACAACTCTTAGAGATTTTAATCCTCGTCCTCCGACTCTTCTTTTTAGATATAATCTCTCTTCACTTGACTGTCTTCCTAACATGTTGTTACTTCTGAGCTCTCGTTTTATCATCTGGTCTAGTTCCTCAAGCTCTCCTTTTGAAAAGTTACATACATTCATTACGTATGCTGCTACAGGCATCACCTTATTGTTAATTGCCCGAATCAAGTTCTTATCATAAAGCTCCGCATTCAGCAATGTTCTTAATCTATTCTGAATCTCGGCTTTAACCCTTATTAACACTTCCTCAACTTTGATTCCTTCTGCTTGCTCTACTCCCAGAAATTTGTAGGTATCATTCTCATCGGGGTCTAATGCCCTCATTCTTTCCTCTAGAACATTTAGTCCTTCACCTTTAACCATCCTTCCATGCTCGAATACTATTTCTGCACACTTTGATATCCCATAGCAAGCACCTGTGTCATGACTCGCTTGGACCAACATTTCATTCACTGCTACCAGTTGTTGATGACTCTCTTGATATACCTTCAGATCATCTATGAAGAGACTATGAGTTCTATTTACTTCTCTTTCTCCTGGCGGACCCATCCTGTATCCTCTTGTTTGGGACAGTAAGATGCATACCGGTATCTCTGTTAAACAGAAGCCAACTGGCGAGTAACTGTCTCCTTGTAAGAAACCACAAGAAATGTTTATCCATCTGCTGACACACTTTTTATTGTCGTCCCACACTTCTAACCTTGTCTTCCATCTTTTCATGAGCTCTTATTATTATTATTATTATTATTATTATTATTATTATTATTATTATTATTATTATTATTATTATTATTATTATTAATTGTACACTTGGCAGGCCATGATAAATCGTACACAAGACCAATTTTGAAGATTTATGACTTGATCTTTAGCAGAAGGCCTGAATTAGATTCTAGGAGTTTTTGCAAATTTTTCTGTTTTCAGGTTTTAGAGCTACAAGCGAGTTTCCTAAAATTTTTGTTTTCGAAAACACTGAAAACGACCAAAAAACGTCGATCAAGCTTTCTAAAGAATCGACATGAATGGACAAAGAGAAAACTTTTTTGTGGTGATTTGGGATTTAGAAATCGACTAATTGTAAGCTGCTGTACGAGAGTTTGTACTATCTTGTAAGAAATGTAATAATATTTTCAAGAATATAAAGAAATTTCTTTTCTTTTGTAATGTCATTGAATTTATGCTTTGCTGCAGGCTGTGTTCCTGTATCAAGAGGGTTAAAAGACAAGCCAGGAAGAGTCATGGGACCAGCAAGCATGGAGTTTTGTTATATTTTTGATTTGTGACGGCTTTTGGGGCGGCACTTAACACTCGTGCAGAAGTTTACAATGATCAATTTACAAGTCCCCAAATCACGCTGAAAACATTTTCTCTTTGTCCATGCATGATGAGTCTTTAGAATATTTGATCAACGTTTTTTGATCGTTTTCAGTGTTTTCGAAAACGAAAATTTTAAGATACTCGCCTGAAGCTCTAAAAATTGAAAATGGAAAAATTTGCAAAAAATCTTAGAATATAATTCAGGCTTTCTGCTAAAGAGTAAGTGATATATCTTCAAAATCGGTCCAGTGTACGATTTATCGTGGCCTGCCAAAAGTGCATAGTTTATTTTGGTGCACCCGGTGGTAGTTTACAGCTGCAGTTTGCCCTCTTCCATGTTTTTATTTTCCTTTTGAAAGCTGCCACTTGTTCACTTGTTTTAATATCGTCACTTAGTACATTCCAAAGGATGCTGCCTCTGAAGGTTACAGAGTGTAATCCAAAAGTGGTTGTTTTTATTTGAGGCAATTTTACCAAATTTTTGATCCTAAGGTTGTATTCCACTTGCTTAGTACTGAAAAAATCCCACAGGTATGATGGATTCAACGAATTCAGAGTTTTGAATACTTCTAACATCAGTTTTTGGAGATTTTTGACGTGGATTGTTGTATCTGCCTCTCTCCTTAGACACATATCAAACGATGCATCATAATCCTTATGGAGCACCCTTAGTGCACGTTTATGTGTTCTATTAATCTCTTTGTTTGCAGCTTTAGAAGAGCACATCCAAATCAAAGGGCAATAATTGTCAGAAAGCACGCCCATTCGTCCGATGTCCCGGACCAAATCTTATCAAATACATCGATAAAATTTAAGCAATACCGCAGGCAAACACATCCAGCTCAACGTCCGCTGCCCTTTCGTTCAAACCATTTGATATGAAAGTCCCCAATTTATATTGCCAAAACAACTCTTTACGCCTGACCCCATCTATGATTTTTCGTTTTTCGATTTTTCGATACATCGTAAGCCCCATCTATGATTTTTACACTAACTGAAAATGTACCCGGGTGACCCTCGCCGAAAAAATGAGCAAAAAAGTTTTCCTGCGGGACTGGCTTACCTCTGTCAAGACTGCCGTCATTGTATTTGCGGGTATAAGTGCGAAAATAGGACTTGTACGCATTGAACCTTTGTCGAAACTTCGCGAAAGCGTACGAGGCGGGGGGGGGGGCTGCAGCCCCCCCAACTTTAGAAAAATTATCGAAAATGAGCCCCAATCGGGCAAAAAAATGCCCCCAGTCGGGCAAAAATTATGCTAAAAAAAGGACTTTGTGTTGGGCAGCCCCCCTAGATTTTTTCTTCCCGTACGCTTATGAAACTTCGTCTTAGTACTGCCAAAATATTTTTTGTTGCAGATATTACATTGCAACAAGTAAACCACATTTTGCGAGTTGCAATTGTATGCCCCGGAAAAGTTAGTGAAAGATCGAGATTCATCAAAATTATTATTAACAACAATTTCTTTTACGTTGGCAAGATAAAAAAAAATATATATAGCTAATAAGCTAATTAACGCCAACAAATAAGTTAAAACTTAATTTACAATTTTCTACTTTAAAACCTACAAAAACCCTAAATCTTTAATGAAAACTTTGCACAATCTGCAGATGCAAGTATTTCCATGCCATAATTTTATTTTTCGCTTGAATTCAAATAATGTGTTGGAATCTTTAATTTCCTTTGGCAACGAGGACCACAAAAGGTGACCTCTGTACTGAATATTTTCTATTCCGTATGTTGTTGTCTTTATATTCGGCAACTGCAAATGATTCTCACTTCTCAAACTGTAGTGAATATTTCTCTCAGTAAAAATGTTTTTCATAAATGTTGGATTTAGATTGTTTTTTGTTTTGAATATTTCAAGCATTAGCAATTGCAGATTGTGCTGATGAATGGTAACATATTTTTTCTTCAACTTTTCTAGCTCTGATATACTATCTCTGCATACCAATCGCAGTGCTCTTTCGTGAATGCGATTTAATTTTGAATTAGTTGCCCTATCATTAAACATCCATACAAGTGGGCAATAATTGAATTGTGCCCTGATGAAGGAATTCATTAAAATTTCTGATTTGATAGGATCAATGTAATTAGACAAGCGAGCCAGTGCGTGAAGCTTTTGGTTGGCCTTTTTATATAAATCTTCAACATGTTTTTTGAAACTTAATTTCTTATCAAAAGTCACACCTAGCAGCTTTTCATAATCACTTTCCTTAATTCTTGAATTTCCAATTGTGACCGTTGTTTCGGTGCTTTTATCACCAAATATCATCAGGTGGCACTTATCATTATTTAGCTTCAAAAAGTTGTCAGAAAACCATTTTACTATCACAGAGCTGTCTGCTTCTAATTGTCTAACAATAGTATCAAGATCCGCATGGCATGCAAAGATTGTGGTATCATCAGCATAGTTACATATCTTTGTGTGATAAGCAAAAAAGAAGATATCATTTATGAAGATGTTAAATAGCAAAGGCCCCAGGACCGACCCTTGCGGTACTCCAACTTTAATTTCTTTCCAGTCACTAAAATAGCTGTTGATCTTTACTCTCTGTTGTCTTTTTGATAAATAGCTTCTTATGAGTTGAAGGGCGTCCATATCAAGTCCATAGGCACTCAGTTTTGCTATTAAAAGCTCATGGTTTACACAATCAAAAGCCTTTGAAAGATCCATGAACACTGCCCCTGCAAGTCCCTTGTTATCAATGCTGTTCTTACAATATTGCAAAAAGTTTAACAAAACATGCTGCGTGTTGTACCCTTGTCTAAACCCTCCTAATAGTGGTGAAAAAAAGCGTGCAGTAAATTCAGACAATTGTCTATGCATTAGTCGCTCAAATATTTTCGTGATTGTAGGAAGGAGACTAATTGGTCTATAATTCTTTTTGCTCATATTATCATCTTTTTTGAAGAGCGAAGAAACATCAGCATTTTTTAGATCATCTGGGAAGCGGCTTTCCTCAACAAGTTTATTGAAAAGCTCTGCAAGTGGAAAACAAAACAGATCTGCGTTAGACTTAAATATTCTTGCAGGGATTGCTTCCTGTGGGGAAGCCTTCTTGGGATCTAAATTTTGCAACTGTTCATGCATTTCTTCGACTGTGATCTTCCTGAAGGAGAAATTTATGGTGCTTTTGACAGACGACTTTATTTTAAGGATACTGGAGTGTGACTGAAAACGTTTTATCATTGTTAAGCAGGGATCTTCTTCGTGAACATTCAAAGGCTCTTGATCGTCTTCATTAGCTATACACAAAGTTTCCGTTATATTTACAAAATAGTCATTTAAAATTTCAGCAACTCTACCATCATCTGATTCAACAACACCATTTTCTAGAAGGGTGATACAAGAGCTACTTTGAATCTTATTTGAAAACAAGGGTTTTACAGCTTTCCAGAACCTCTTGTTGTCACTGACAACTTTATGATCAAGTTGAGCAAAGTAAGACTTCTTATTTTGACGAAGGATTTTAACACACAGGTTTCTTTGCCTCTTATATGCAGTCCAATTTTCATTTGTTCGAATTCTATTGAAACTGTTTTTTAGTCGTGTGCGCTTCATGTTAGCCTTTCTAAGTTCTTTGGTCATAAAAGGTCCATCATTCGCTCTAAGGTATTTTTTCTTTAGAGGTGCATGCTTATCTAGTATGCTCTTAACGGTAGAATTGAAAGTTTTGAAATCCTGCTTGATTAGAGGTTTTGAGTTGAGCTCTTCCCCAACCTTCTCTCTGAAAACGGAGTTATCAAATTTACTGTAATCTCGGTAGGTGATAATCTTAGGGCCTTTTTTATGAAAACTGCCTTTCAATGCGGCTACTACCATTGCATGAAAATCCGATAAACCAGTTTCAATTGCTTTAATATTAGATAGTTTTCTCGTTAAAATTGCCGAAAGTATCCCCCTCCACGACAATGGGGCAGATGTGACAGCTCCTTCTACCGTTGCATCTAAAAGTGCCCTTCTCCATCTGTTCCTCTACCAACGGCTTAAGTTTTGCCTTTACCAAAGTGTCCTTAAGACTTTTAGCCCTCCGAAAAGCTATAAATATTTTATTCTGAAAGAGCTTCCGATGCTCATCATTTACAAACAATGTATTTGAACAATTATGCAAAATTCCGTGGACCTTAAAAAATGCGGTATGGTAGGTTAACACCAGAGGTATGCGAGAGTCATCGTCATGTTTTTGAGAACGATCCAAAAGGACTCTACGATCCAACCCTTTAACCCTGTTGACCTGAATATCAATTTCCCCCTCACTATACCCCCTGTCCAAAAGGTGTGTCTCCAGCTGTCCTAGGCGGTTTGCAAAGAACGTTTCTTCTGAACAATTACGACGGAGGCGGAGAGCTTGCCCATCAGAGATTGCGCCAGGGAAGAAATGCTAGGGGGGCAAATACTGTCAGAGTGCCGACAGTGAGCAATTTTTTATGAACGAGTTCAATTCTAGTTCACTGACATGACAACCCAGGAAAGAAAACTGGACGTGCAGGTTATGAAAATGCCGACAGTGCGTAGAAATTGTCGAAAATTTAAGTGCCGATGGGGGGCTGAATGAAATTTTGGGGGGCTCCTACCCCCCAAGCCCCCCCCCCCCCCGCTGGCGCCATCCCTGTTACCTATATGGTATGCCCCTCTTCGTGTGACTTGGATGGCATGAGGAATGATGGAGAAGTTGATGTGTATCAGTCGGTTTCGTGTACAGATCAGTAACAATCCTGTCACCTTTTCTAATTACCTGAACATCCAGAAAACTTATTGTCTCTTTAGAGTATTCTGCTGTGAGCTTAATGGAGTGGTGTGCTGAATTGAGGAAATCAATGAATTTTAACAACTTTTCCTCCCCGTGTGTCCAAACCAAGAAGACGTCATCGATGTAGCGCCACCATAGCCAAGGTTTTTCCACATGTTGATCAAGGAGTTTTTGTTCCAAAGCCGCAAGAAATAGAATAGCGTATGATGGTGCACATTTTGTTCCTATAGCTGTACCCCTAACTTGCTGGAAAAACTCCCCGTTAAACTCAAAACAGTTGTTTTTAGCACCAATTTCGTCAATTCAACTAAACTATCTGTAGAAACCGACTGATCCTCTCTGGAATTAAGCGCGTCGCGTATGGATTCTAATCCCTCGTCATGTGGTATGCTTGATACAAACCAACTACATCTACTGTACATAAAATAGCGTCCTGTGGAAGACCATCCATTTCATCAAGCTTCTGCAAAAAATGATTTGTATCTTTTATATAAGAATATACTTTTTTAGCCAATGGTTGCAAGTTATGGTCCAAAAATTCCGAAATACTCTCAATAAAGTAACCTGAATTGGAGATGACAGGTCTTCCCGGGACACTATTCAATCTTTTATGGATTTTTGGCAAGAGATAGAAGCGTCCTACCTTGGGGTTATCAACTCAAAAATACTCCAATGTTTTTTCATCAATATCCCCTCGTTCCTTAATAATGCCAATAGCGTCATCGATGATATTATAGACGTTCCGATGGATCGCTATCAAGTTTAAGGTATACGTTTGAATCCCCAAGCTGGTTTAGCGCTTCCAAAATATAGTCTTCCCTATCCCAGCATAGGAATCATTCGTCGTACATAGCCGATTGCTCGTGGCCCATGGTCGAAACCGCTAAAGCCTCATTTTCACGGACCAATCAGACGGCTAAAAAGCGAGGGAGACAAAAAAAACCCGTGAAGATTTTCCTAAATTTTACCTACCTTCATAAAACGCAACCAGGACAAAAAACTGCTTGATATTTCTCGAATTTTTTTGAAGCAATCTACTCTCCAGATGTTTGGGAGTAAAAGTTTGGATGCCGGTTATAATATCTCCAGGATTGGCGGAGTTATGGCCACAAACAAACCGATAAGGCACTGAACCTTGAACAATAGAAATTCTGGTCGGGAGACAATAGTAATAACAATAGTGATTGTTGTAAGAACCACCCGAAAACGCCACAATCTGCGTTTTCAATTGTTCTTACTATTGTCTTTCGCTAAATTTTCTTTTATTGAAGATTCAATGCCCCTACGGTTTCTATGTGAATTGAAAAAGTCTACAAAGGCTTGTTCGCGCATTTCAAGTCATGTGGCAATACTCTAGGGAAGTTTCTGTGTTGTACTACTTTTTACATTCATGGCAAAAGTTTGCTCGTTGCGAAATAACTTATAAAATTCAAAAGAGGTTTTATCAAGAGGCTTTATCACCTGACTTGAAGTGGCGTAAGCAGGTCTCGACAAGCCTTCGCCGATTTTGTCTATTGGAGAGGCAATAACTCCGCCAACCTTGAAGATATTTTAACCGGCATCCAAACTTGTACTCCCAAACATCTGGAGAGTAGATTGCTTCAAAAAAATTCGGGAAATCTCAAGCAGTTTTTTGTCCTGCTTGCGTTTTATGAAGGTAGGTAAAATTTCGGAAAATCTTCACGGGTTTCTTTTGTCTCCCTCGCTTTTTAGCCGTCTGATTGGTCCGTGAAAATGAGGCTTTGGCGTTTTCGACCATGGGCCACGAGCAATCGGCTATGTACGACGAATGATTCCTATGCTCCCTATCCCACACTACTGCCCCTGAACCCTTATCAGCCTCCTTGATAACGATCGAACGGTCTGCCTTCAGGTTATTTAGCGCTGATTTTATTATTATTATTATTATTATTATTATTATTATTATTATTATTATTATTATTATTATTATTATTATTATTATTATTATTATTATTATTATTATTATTATTATTATTATTATTATAAAAACAAAAACTGTTGGTTGTCGCAAAAACGTTTCGATGTAAAATCTTCTTCAGTATAAAAACTTTACAAGGCAGCCGAGAATTTATAGACATTACGTTGTTTACACCTAAAATTATTTACATGACGATAATGCTATATTTACAATGAATCTATCTAAAAAACCTAATACCTTTACAACTGACAAACAATAGAATTTTTCCTGCTTTGCACGAATTTAGCTATTTTTTAGTGTCCTTTGTGACTTAGAAGAGAGATTGGGAGCTCTTAAACTCACACTGGTAACTTTGCGGCTCCCCCAAGAGACCCCTCCGAAAGATTCGCACACTGCTTAACTCTTTTTTTAGCAGTAGCTGAATCCCAGATGATTAAACAATGAACTTTTTTTGTTTTTGTTTATATGTCCCTTGTGAATTCGAGAAAGAATTGGAAGCTCTTAAAACTCATACTGAATCCTTTGAGGCTACACTTGCAACTATGCAGCTCCCCCATGCGACTCCCCGAAGGATCCATACACCGCTTAACTCTTCTTTTAGCGATAGTTGAATCCCGCGCGAAGCCACAAAGAGCAAACACAAAACAGTCGCCAGCATAACCTCTTGGGACAATCCGATGGAATGGTAGAATCTAAGCTGTTCCGCATGCAAAAACGTCCAAATCCACGTCTGCAGCTCTTTTATTGAGACCCTTTGGCGCAAAAGTTTCAAGTCGATATTGCCAAAGCAACTCTTTCCTTCGAAGTTAAAAAACCTCATCTGCCCCATCTATGATCTTAATCCCAACCCGAAAATTACCGTTGTGTCCATTTTCAAAAAAATGACTAAAGAAACTTGCTTGTGGAACAGGTTTCCCCTTATCAAGAGAATTTTCATTGTGTTTGCGTGCATATGTTCTGAAATAGGATTTATAAACATTAAACCTTTGCCGAAATTTTGTCTTAGTGCTACCGACATATTTTATGTTGCATGACTCGCACTGCGACAGATAAACCACATGATCAGAGTTGCAATCAAATCGCCCTGAGAAGTTTGTGAAAGACCTTGTGGAGTCAGAATTTTGAAATGAATCCCCCTCCCTGATCAAAGGGCAAATCTGACAACTCTTTCTACCATTACATCTGAAAGTGCCCTTTTCCATCAACTCTTCATCGATACTTGGCAGCTTGGCGCGCACAAGTTTATCCTTCAAACTTTTTGCCCTCCTAAAGGCTACGAATATTTTGTCCTTAAAAATTCCCCTGTGTTCCTTGTTTACCAGCAACACATTTTGGTTTTAGCGAAGGATTTCATAAACTTTGTGCATGACTGGGTGATAAGTTAGCACTAATGGTATTTTCATATCATCTTTTTCTATGGGCCTGATATTATTATTATTATTATTATTATTATTATTATTATTATTATTATTATTATTATTTATTATTATTATTATTATTATTATTATTATTATTATTATTATTATTATTACTGTATGACTTCATGTGCCTGCGCATATGATTTGAATTCATTCTTATGCTATGCAGTCTCCCAAACGCACGTGTTTGTCTCATACTTACAAAGTTTACAATGGTGACGAGTTAAAAGGAGAAAGAAGAGAAACGTAAGATGGCCGCAGCAAATAACATAAATCCTATGCCTGTCTTCGAACCAAAAAGTGATATCACAAACACAGGAGCTCGCTGGCTGGAGAGATTTCAAACTTATTTGCCTGCCGCAGACATCACAGAACCAAAGAGACAACGAGCCTTGCTTTTGTATCAAGCAGAACCCGACGTTTATTGTTTTATGATATTTTTAAAACTCTACCTGATATAGGAGAGGAGAAAGACTATAAAAAAGCTGTGGATGCCTTAACTAAACACCTCGAGCCAGACAAAAATCAAATCTTCGAAATTTACAATTTTCGTCAGGCAACCCAAAAGACAGAGGAGACTATCGATGAATTTCACACGCGACTTCGCACATTTGCAAAACATTGCAAATTTCAAGACGAGGACTTTGAACTTAAGATGCAGAACGTGTGTAATGGAAAGTCAGCTCGACTTAGGAGAAGAGCCATACGAGAACCAGATTACAAGCTTACAGACATGCTGATCGATGGCAGAAAAGCTGAAATGAGCTCTGCTCTAGCGTCTGGTATGGACGAAAGCTTCCAAGAGTTACACGTCAAAGAAATCCATACAGAAAAGACCTGTTAGGGACCGGGAAAAATTTATCATATTACATGGCCGGTGGAGAACAAAAATTCTTGCAAAAAAATCTGCTCGCCCTGTATGAAATTATTGCCAAAAAACCAACTGCCCCGTCAACCTTTCCTTAAAAAAATGTATCTGCCCCGTATTCATGAACAACAAATGTTGTATCGTACCACCGATGAATTAGCCAAAGACCATAAAATAATCAATTTTTGCCTTTACGAGACTTTGCAAACGAAGAAATCGACTTTGAAAATGAAGAGAAATGACTGATGAATCGTTCTTGCAAGTAACTGACAAGGACATTTTGCTTCATGTTCATACACATCCTTCCAAGCATTTCTCAACTTGCATGATCCACAATTTTGGCCTCAAAATTAGCCATTTCATATTTCAAACTTCATCTTGAGCTTATAAAAAGGTACTGCCCCGTTAATATTTGCTTTGTAAAAAGTGTTGACCCAGTTCTGTACAAGCTAAAAAAAAGTAGTTGCCCCGTTACGTTTTGCACCGGCCATGTTATTAAATAAACTTTGCACTGTCCCTTACAAATGTGGATTCAGTTGTCATCACAAAAACAAACCATGCCCAGCAAAACATGCAGTTTGCTCTTCATGTGGCCTCATTGGACATTTTGCAAAACTCTGTCGTAAGAAACAAGAAACGCCTCAGAGGAAACCCCTCCCAAGTAAAGAGCCGCACACGTCAACACGACCAAAGAAAGAGTCAAAATTTGTGAAGGGAAAACGCAGACAGCGAAAAGCTCATGCCATTACAAAGGATAAGGGTGATTTATCAAGCTCTTCTGATGATGAATATGCCTATGCAGGGGCAGGGACCGCGCGGCCATTGGGCTAGGGGGGGCTAAGGCCCCCCCACTTTTTTCAAAGATAGGTCTAAAATCTTTCACAAATATAAAATTTTCAATATTTTCACACACGCAACTGCTGCATTTGCTGTGAGACCTTCTCAATGGCTAGATATCTCAAAACCTGACTTCATTCAAATATGAAGCAAGCAAATTTCAGCAATCTAGTGATATTGAACTTTCATAAACAACGAGCAAACACGATGCCCCTCTTGGATATAGCTAACGATTTCGTTAAAAATTAGAATGGGCATCGCAACTTCGACACGTTTGCTCTGACAGATCTTGAGTAGTAATAGCTTTTATGAGAAGAAACGCTTTGCTGTTAATTTTGTTCGTTGTAACGATGTCTCTTTTCATAGTAATTGAAATCCTTTTTTGAACCAAACTCACACTGTATGTAAATATGGACGTAAATAGTCAAGTCTTTTATTGAAAAGGACTTTTTCCGACGTTCTGAAGGGCGTGGTCTTAAAAAGTTTTCCGGGGCCAAGCCCCCGGACCCCCATTCTAGCTCGCTTCGCTCGCCGCTCAGCCCCCCCACTTTGAGACCGCTGCGCGGTCCCTGTGCAGGGGATAGAGAAAATAAAGTTTCCACAAAAACACAACTGAAATTGAATGACTCGTTCGATTTAAAA
This sequence comes from Aurelia coerulea, assembly GCA_039566865.1. Lineage (NCBI taxonomy): Eukaryota > Metazoa > Cnidaria > Scyphozoa > Semaeostomeae > Ulmaridae > Aurelia > Aurelia coerulea. The sequence goes on along the minus strand of CM076943.1, from coordinate 25,584,367 downwards.
TTTCTAGTGGACACGGTGGCAACCGTTAACATCATTGATTCCAAGACCTATGAAAGTTTGCAACATCAGACACAGCTAGAGCCAGCTAAGACCAAAATATTTGCATAAGGATCTTGGACACCACTTCCATTGGAAGGCTGTTTTAGTGTCATGATTAAGTCAAAATCGCGTAACACAGTTTCGCAATTTTATGTCGTCGAAGGATCCGGGGGTAATTTACTAAGTTGAAAAACTGCCCACAAACTGACGCTAATCCAGTTAGTACACAAAGTCGATGAAACGCAAATATCTGATTAAAAGAGTGAAATTACAGCTGATCACACAGAAGCCACAGAAAATAAAACAAATGTCCTTGCCAGACAGACGGAAATATTCAACGACTTTTGAATAAATATCGAACTGTTTTCGAAGGGGAAGGAAAATCGAAAGGACAAAGAGTAAAATTACACATAAGAGACGATGTGTATGGCGCGTGAAAGTCACCACAATTAGATAAACCCGGTTTATCACCAGATAAACCCAGTTTATCTGTGATAAACCCACTTTATCACCCACCAGATAAACCCAGTTTATTTGAAAAAGTCACTATTTATGCAGATAATCCCAGTTTATCACAGATAAACCTAGTTTATCTCATGATAGACCCAGTTTATCTGCTGATAAACCCGGTTTATCTGTTGATAAACCCAGTTTATCTGTTGATAAACCCAGTTTATCTCAGATAAACCCACTTTATCACCAGATATGTCACCACAACTAGATAAACCCAGTTTATCAGCAGATAAACCCAGTTTATCTCAGACAAGCCCAGATCATCTGAGAATGTCGTCAAACATGCTGCCAAAATGGCGGAATCAGACTTGTAGCCCAATTATTTTGATAACCTTTTGGCAAATGCCATATCAAGCGTTGATACTTCAGCACTTGCATTTTAAAAAAAGAACTGCCTTTCGACTATTGACTGCACCCTGTAAGGATTTTTCTGTAGTTCTCCGAGACATCTCCTGGCAGTTGTGAAACTTACTAGTGTAGCAGTGAATAAAATCTATTGCAGTATACTACACCCTCCAGTAATAAACCCGCTGAAACGATGCCCTACCAAGGTAAAAGGATGACACTCCAGGAAAATCTATTTCCTCGCCATATTTGCGTTTAAACATTTTCCCTGCCTTGTTTCTGTTATTTCCCCGTTGAAATTTTCATTTTCCGGTCGAAAATTATGCAAGTTCCATAGATGATTGCCAACATTTTCCTTTCCCCGTCATAATAGTTGTAATCCCCGCGAAAATGTATGATTTCAAAATTTTCCCCGCTGCATTTTTAATGTCCGGCGGATTTCTTTTGGATACTGTTGCCACAATGGTTGCCACTAATGCCCTCTCAACTCGACTTGGATGGGGAGAAACAACAATTTCCATGGATACAAACAGCAGCAAGAGCAAAACAATAGAAACAGAAGTCATTTTGAAAATGATATGTCATGCCTGCCTTTCAGATAAACTGGGATTATCTGCTCTGATAAACTGGGTTTATCTGCTTATGTTTAATTGTGGTGACTTTCGCGTGCCATATCTTCTGATAAACTAGGTTTATCTGGTGATAAACTGGGTTTATCTCAGATAAACTGGGTTTATCTGTTTCTCTTTGATAAACTGGGTTTATCAGAAGATAAAGTGGGTTTTCGTGATAAAGTGGGTTTATCTAAAGTGGGTTTATCTGAGATAAACTGGGTTTATCTGGTGATAAAGTGGGTTTATCACAGAACAACTGGGTTTATCACAGGTTTATCACAGATAAACTGGGTTTATCTGGTGATAAACCGGGTTTATCTAATTGTGGTGACTTTCGCCTGCCATAGATGTGAATTCGGTAATGCAACCGCAAAGGCGTATACCTTACCATATGATAAAGGCAGTCTCAAAAGAGCTAAAGAAACTTACTGAACAGGACATCATAGAGAAGGTTGTTGATCAGCCGACGCCCTGGGCTTCACCTATCGTGTGTATTCCCAAGAAAGACTGAGCAACACGTATATGTATGTATGGATATGCGAGAAGCAAACAATGCAATAAAAAGAGAAAGACACCTTATGCCGACCCTAAATGATTTCAAGGCTGCAGTAAATGGGGCAAAATACTTTTCCAAAATCGATTTAAAACAGGCCTATCACCAGGTTGAATTAGAGCCTGAAAGCCGCTTTATCACTACATTCTCTACGCACGGAGGAATTTACCAGTATAAAAGACTTAACTACGGTACATCTAGTGCAGCAGAAGTATTTCAAAATATTCTGCAACGAAATTTGAGTGACCCTCAAGGGGTAAAGAGTATCGCAGAAGATATCATCATCTTTGGAAATAGAAAAGAGCACGGCATAGCATTGGAAGCTTTCCTAAAACGCCTCTCAGATCTAAATATCAAAGCGAAAGGAGAAAAATGCAAGTTTCTTCAACAAGAAATCAAATTTAATGGTCTAATTTTTACAGAAAAAGGTACCAGACCTGACCCAGAGAGAGCAAAACATCTGTCAAACAGTGCACTGCCAAAGAATGCATCTGAAGTGCGCAGTTTCCTTGGAATGGCGAGCACTAGTCACTATATTACAAATTATGCCACATTGACACAACCGCTTCCAGAGTTGACAAAGAAGAACAATACTTTCAAATGGACCACAGTAGAACAAAGAGCATTTAACCAGTTGAAAAAGAAACTTACACAATCAAATGTAATTGCCTACTTTGACACAAAGAAACACAGTGTGTTAATTGTAGATGGATCACAGCAAAGGTCAAAGTTGAAAATTCGTTTGCAAAAGACCTGTTTGGTGTCAAATTATGCCTAGGCCATTTCTCAAAACCTCTGGTTTCAAGTGCACTCCAAATTTTGACCTTGTGAACTGATATCTCCGGTGTTTGGTGGTCGATTTCAAGTATGGTAAAGGAAAATACTAGGAATCCGTGACCAATTTCAGCAGTCCTTGTTTTGAAGGTGTTTTCTATATCAGAAATATGTGCTGAACAAAATGGGCTTTGGGGACCCTCTCAAAAATTTGAGCGTTTTTGGCCAGGGGGTAAAGTCTGAAATGGGCCTAATTTTTTCAAAACATCAGCATAATAATCGACTCTATGCTGTAAAAAAGCACAAAATTTATATGAAATGAACCAATTCAAGAGCCAAGACCTATGAGATATCATCCCTTGGCAAAAATGCCCTTATATCACATTTTTGAAACAAATGACACGGGGGTGTTGCACCCCAACCTCCACTATTTCAATTATCATTGTTATGTTGCACTAAGCTATACTATGGCCATTAGATGCCGTTTAAATACCTTGTTTTACAACCTGAAAAGGAGGGACTACAAGTTTGGACGTTAAAATCTAGCCAAAGGCTATTTTTAGAAACTTTGGAACTCCTTCGGAGAGTTTTTCGCTTGATTTAGTACTTGTAAAGATAAATTCGTAATGGATAAGTAGAGTAATATCGCCCATTATTACCAATCGTTTGTTTATCAGCCCAACTTCTCTTAAGTACAGTAAAAACCCGCACATAAGAAACTTCATCAATTAAGAACCTACAGCCTGAAATAATATATTTTGTACGCAATAAATAAGAACGATTTCAGGCTAATATCTAAAGTAGGTTCTTAATAAAGGGTCCTATTCATTCATTGGGAAATAAATGCAACATTTTTGCCAATCAACCTCTTTCTTGAACTCCAAAACATTTCTTACAGAACTGTGATGGGCAGGGCCTGCAGGGGTAAACTGGGTAAGATTGGGTTGAAATGGATAGGGTCAAGAGTGAAAATAAGTTTGGCTAAGATTTAGATTCACTTATTTTCTTATATTAAGAACCTACACCCTGATTACTAGATGTGCCTCATTGCATAAGAACCTAAACAGGCTGAGTTCAAAATCTAAGGTTCTTATGTGCGGGTTTTTACTGTAGTAAAGGTCATAGGCATCAATTAAATTGCCAAAATTGCATTAAGCCTGGTACATCATAGCCACGGTAGGTCTTTGCAACCACTTGAGTCACTGTGGTCGTTAGACGAAGTATTCAAAAGACTCCAAAGAATTGTGAACGACAAAACTCCGTCAGCGGGGTCGGTAGGGTTTTTGAGGAGTTTGTTTTGCCATTTATATGTAGCATGTTCCTCCAGAGTACTGTTTATTATATAGAAAGGCACGTATCTTATTTAGAGCCAGAGCTGCATTCATCTGGTCGAAGAAATATTGACCTTTGTTGAAATATCGATAGAATCGCTACGGATAAGATGCAGCAATAAGAATTTAAGTGATCATGCATTGCACATAATTCTTAGTGAGTTCTTGGAGAGGCTGCAAAGGCTTCAAAGATTAAGTACATATTTTGAAGCTAAATAATTCGCTTACCAATGACTCAAGAACCAATGTGGCTTCGTTTGCGATTTAACCTACAGCAAATTTACATATGAAACAACAAGTCTCCGACAAAACTGCAAAAACGTTTCTCCCTCTATATAAAAAAACTTCCCTCCTTCTCTTGACGCACTTTCTGCTTGAAACAGCGCTAAATTTTGTGACACGAAGGCTCACATCACAGAAGACATGCGATATAATAAAGCAATTCGATGGACTTGAATGTGATTTATAAGTCTATAAATCTAAGCAATCCGTAAGGAGCTTGATGATTCCAAGGGACATCCAACCAACCTTAGCCCAAGTTTCTGATAAAGAGTGCGTATTTCATTTATCCAGTTCTAGCCAGTTTCTTTTGGTGTCCCTTTATGCACACGTTAGCCTTACCCATTGCAACCATTGGAAGCTTTGATGTTGCCAGTGTCATGCGAACAACGTCAGCGAATGATGAACTTTCAAAAAAGAGAGTACCCTTGAAGTGCTGTGCCCCTATGTTTAGGATGCTTCCTACGGTCCCGACTTTGTACCATGGACTAATCTGCCCCAGGGGGGACACTCGGCACATACACATACGGGGGGGGGGGTCAGTCCGAGAAATTTTCAGGAACCCCAAAAATATCAGTTTAGCTTCATTACAACCCAAAAATATCAGCTCATTTTATACCTTAACATCTGTAAACGAATATAAAAGACCCTGAAACAATGCAAATTGGGGCCAGGATTGCCTCTAAAGAACCCAGAAATACCATTTTCACAATATTTGATGCCCAAAAATATCAAAAACATAATTTCAATTTATTTGGACCCAAAAATATCACTTTCGGCAATATTCTGACCCAAAAATATCGGACTTACCTCCCCGTATGTGCATGTGCTGAGTGCCCCCCCCCCCCCCCCCTGGGTAATCTGCTCCTATGGTACAATATTGCAAGTATGTACATATTACATCTTGTTGCTTTGCTGAGAAATTTCTTTCAAAAATTAAGGTTTTTCAACTACTCTAAGACGAAACCATACACTGAAACATGAGCGGCTGTACATAAGTTGAGGTGAGGGGAGTCTGCAGAACATTTAGAAATTAGAAATTATATTGAAAATGTATCTGTTGAAAATGTATTGAGAAATTGAATAAAACAAACTTGCTTTATCGTGGTGAAAAGAAACTTGCGCAACTTTCGGCCATGTTTTTGTAATGATTTGTCGTGTCTAAAAATTTGATATTGCTTTCTTCATTGCAGAGAAAATAATTTCAAATCTAAATAAAGGAAGCTTGGAAGCGCAATTTTTGATCGATTGGTTGATTTTAATAAGTTTGATAAAAGGAAAGGTACTCAGAGGCAGAAACTAAGGGGTTTGTGGGGGCAACTGCCCTCAGTTCTCACGAAATGGTCTGGAAAGTAAGCAAAACAATGGATTTATTGGAAATTTTTAAGTTTGAATCAGAAAATTTCACCAATTTCTCGACGTATACCTCCCACTTGAAAATATAATTTCCGCAACTGGCTGCACTTGATTGAATGCAAATTATGGTGCAGAAGAGTTTTCTGTGCTCACCATAGCAAAAAGCAGATTCACCCTAAATTTAGGGACATCTGCATTAACAAAGCACTTATGGTGAATTCTTGTCAGTTTGGTCCAAAATGATATTCTCTAGGGGACTGGATAAGAGTTCTCAAGTTTCTGGAAATAGCATTTGGCTAGATTTTAAAATCCAGACTTTAAGTCCCTCCTTTTCAGGTTGTAAAGCAAGGTATTTCAACGGCATCTAATGGCCATAGTATAGCTTACTGCAACATAACAATTATAATTGAAATAGTGGAGGTTGGGGTGCAACACCCCCGTGTCATTTGTGTCAAAAATGTGATATGAGGTATTTTTGCCAAGGGATGATATCTCATAGGTAATGGCCCTTGAATTGGTTCATTTCATATCAATTTTGTACTTTTTTACAGCATAGACTAGAATATTATGCTGATGTTTTGAGAAAATTAGGCCCATTTCAGACATTACCCCCTGGCCAAAAACGCTCAAATTTTTGAGAGGGTCCCCCAAGCCCATTTTGTTCAGCACATTTTTCTGATATAGAAAACACCTTCAAAACAAGGTCTGCTGAAATTGGTCACGGATTCCTAGTATTTTCCTCTACTATATGTGCATTTAAGTTGAAGACCAACAAATGTAGCCATGAATTCAAAAAGTCTGGAAATGTTATCGTTTTGTTACCTTGTTCAGTCAAAAGGGGGGTACTTTTTTTGAAACACCCGGTATAAGAAAGGATCGCAAAACGAAGCTGACTATTTGAGTCTACATCAGATCAACAAGAGTCAGTCAGAAACTAACGAAGAACAAATAGCCGAAGAATATGTGAACTATATCATAGAAAATACAGTTGCAAAACAATGACACTTGAAGAAGTCAAAGATGCCACACGTAAATATGAAGTGTTACAAAAAGTTTGGAAAGCTATCGAATCAGGAACATGGGATATAAAAGATATATTTTCAACCATACAAGAGATGTGCAGAAGAACTTAACAGTAAATAAAACCAAAGATATTATCATGAAAGGATGTAGAATTGTGATTCCTACAAGCCTTCAAAATAGAGCAACAAAGTTATGCCATGTAGGACACCAGGGAATAGAAAAGACAAAAAGTCTAATCAGAGAAAAAATCTGGTTTCCCAAATTGGATGACAAAGTTTGCGAAATAGTCGAAAATGGTGTCGCATGTCAAGCCGTTGGAAATGCATACCGTAGCAATTGACTTTCATGGACCAATTACAAATACACAGCAATATATATTGGTAGTAACGGACCTTCATTCGAAATTCCCAGAATCGAAATCGTTGATTCTACAGCTGCACCGGCAGTAATTCCGAAGCTAGAACGTATATTTGCAACACATGGTACTCTAATAAAAATAAAGACCGATAATGGACCTCCGTTTGATGGAAATGAATTCGAGAGATACAATAAAGCCTTAGGTATGGAATGGAAACCAAGTACGCCACTCTGGCCTCAAAGAAATTCGAGCGTCGAAAGCTTTATGAAACCAATCGGTAAAGTGTTACAAACAGCACAGTTAGAAGGAAAGAACTGGAAACAAGAACTCCAAAGATTTCTGCTAACAAACCGAACAACTCTGCATGTAACCACTAAAGTACCTCCGTGTTAACTTTTATTCAATAGCACAATTCGAGGACAACTCCCTGAATTACCAACAAAGAAGGTACTAAATAAGCATAAGCAAGCAAAGGAACAAATCGAGAAAAAGAAAGCCCAAAAAAAGATATTATGACAAGAAACATAATGCGAAAGAGTCAGAGATAAAAGAAGGAGATACAGTTATTTGTCTGCAAAAGAGAACACATAAGCTAGTACCAAAGTTCAGCCCCGAAAGATTCATTGTACATGAGCGAAAAGGGAGCAAAGATAGTCGCGAAATACCAACGTCATATCATGACACGAAATGTCTCGCATGTCAAGAAAGTTTCAACAGCAGAAAGTTACGACAATGAAGAGGAAGACATCAGTGACAATGAAAGAGGGAAAGGAGAGAATGAACAAGAAAAGAATCAAGTCGATGATAGACCTAGGAGACCACAGAGATCCAAGATTCCTGTAGCGAGATTTGGATTTAAAGTACCATCGAACTTGAAAGTGTCAACTGCTCAGAACTTTGAGAACTATGAACATGGACGTGTCGATAAGATCTAAAAAGGGGAGCATTGTAGTGGTTATGATTTATCATTATCATTATCATTACTGTATGACTTCATGTGCCTGCGCATATGATTTGAATTCATTCTTATACAGGGTGTCCCAAAAAACATGTGCGCTGTTTAAGTGGCTTCTGCGGAGCTTCCATAAATCCAATTTTTCTTTTTTTAAGATTCTTGACAGAAGAGACCTCAAATTAAAGGTTGGCACCAAGTTTGAGTAAATCTGATCGCTAGTTGCTGATTTATGGAGCTAGACAGCCAAAATTATTGGCTGCCTCAAAACCAGAGGATTCATAATTCTCCATTGCGTTAAAATCAACGAAATTGATTGAAAAAGTATACTTAGCCCTGTTTTCTGATGGTCATAAGTGAGACAGATAGTCATACATTGAATTTTGTGACAACCAAGAATATTGGACATAGCTAGGGTTGCTAGGAACGGAAATATGCAACACAAGTGCTTCAGGCCATGTCATGCGTCCAAAAGATATTTTGCTTCTCAAAAGTGATAAAGTCGTTTTAAACCAACACTATTGCGTTCAGATGATATTATTGAAGAATATGGTCATTAATTACTCCCTAATGCTTTCCTGGCATAACTGTAGAGTTTAAGTTTATTCAATGTTAAAATTCAAGTTATAAGGTTAAGCATTGATGTTTGATGTTTAGATCATGTCGCTATACCATAGACGAGGGATCACAGCACGTTACTCTAAAATAGTAGGTTTCCTGAATGTTGGCGTCAGAGATGGAATCAGAAATGGAAGTAAAAACAACAGAAGACCTTGTAATCAGAGCTATTTGCGAAATTAGGAAGAATAGCAAGCGACCAGACAAGGAAAGTATAGTTTTGCATCTCACGACTAACAAGGGCATTGGTCTAGTCACATAATTAGTCTTGAACACAGTGGACAAATTGATCGCAAACCAAAACATCATCATTAAGAATCACAAGGGAAATGACTCGTTTTATGTATCCAAAGATACGTTAGATCACGGACAGGCAGAGGATAGCGATGCAATTGAAGAACTTACCTCTTCCAAACCGAAATCCCAAGATTGCGATCACAAACAAAATGGCAATGATGTGAGGGTCACTTCAACAGTAAAATTTGATGAAAGCGCCATAATTTGGCTGGCTGGCTCGCTGGGAAAGATGGCTGATGCTATCAATAATCTAAATAGTCTTCTGGAAAATGAAAGGCTCAAATCCAGTAATTTATTAATGGAAAACTTTTCTCTCGTAAACAAAAATCGAGATTTGAAGTTGAAAATTGAAAACATGCTATTGTCACAGAATAACCCAGAACATAGAGATTAAATAAGAACAATAGCAATAAGATCTGAATTGATCAACACAGCAGAACGTCACAACAATGACAAAAATGGGAAAGCATTGTCAAAAGAACAACAAACATCTGATAATCAAACAAAGGCCGGGGCAAAAAACAAAGCCATTGCTACAAAGGCTGATACAATGAATAGAAACAAGGACGGCAATGTAAACAAAACCTCGCAGAATAAAAACAATGCTAAAGATAAAAACAAGATGAAACTGCAGGCAAACAAATCGAGAAATACTGAAACTTGAGGAGCAAGAAAAAGAGATGAAAGCTCTACTACTGGAAAAAAGCTCAAAGTATTAGTGATAGGAGACTCTCAACTTAGACAGGTGAATGGTGAAAAATTAGAAAATGATCACAGAGATGTCGAAGTCTAGTCCGATTCAAACCAGGGATGAAAATCGAAGAAGTGAAGAAAAAGGCAGATACCAGCGACGAATTTGATGTCATCATAGTACATGAGGGGACAAACAACATACGCGACAAGTCACCCTTAGATCTAGCGGAAGTCATAGTAAATACCATGGAAAAAGTTCAGAAAAAGAATCCATCAGCACGCGTGGCATACTCTGCTATTTTTAAAAGAAAGGACGACCAGACTCTGAATGCGAAAGCAAGAAAAGTCAACGAACTCCTTAGTGAAGAGTTGAGCATTAGAGGTATGGACTTTATTAATAACGATAACATCATATGCAGCAATTTATGGAAAGATGGTTTACACCTTAATGACGGTGGGGTGCGAAAATTTTCCGGTAATCTGAGTAAGTTTATTAAATATTGCTAGGGGTGTATCAGCCCTAGGAACAATATAATCAACAGAAGTAGTTTTCGTCCAAGGAAGAGAAATGGTCTCAAAATTGCTTTCCTGAATATAGTTTCCCTTCGAAAACATAAACTTGAACTTGAAATCATCCTGCATGATAATGATATTGATATCATTGGCCTTAGTGAGACACGTCTTGACAGTAATGTAACAGACTCTGAAGTCTCCATAGGAGGATATAGGATATATCGAAATGATAGAAATAGCAATAGGGGAGGAGTAGCAGTGTATATAAAGGAAAATCTCCCAGAACCCATCATTAAGCTAAACAGTGATAAACTCGATCTCATTTCTCTTGAAGTTTCTCCAAATGTCCATGCAAGGTCCTTTCATCTTGTTTGTTGGTATGGACTCCCAACTGCTGGTGTCGATGAACATGCATTTGAAAACCTAAGGGGAATTTTAAAAGAACTAGATAGGGAAGAGAAGGAAATTATTTTGATCGGGGACACCAACTGTGATTTCAAATGTAGCAAAAACACAAATGCTAAGCAGCTCAAGTTGGTTTACTCCGAGTACCAACTCGAACAGTTAATAAAAAGTTATACGCGGGTTGCTATGAAAACGACAGATTCTGGAGAGCAACGAACAAGCAAAACACTCATTGACCATTTCTCTTCCTCCAATTACAAATACGTAATCAAGTAACAAATGAGATGCGTATTTCTATCAGGGATTATTACCATGGGTTAATCGAAGAAAATATAGGAGACAAGGAGACCCTAAGAAAATGTGGCGGACAATAAATAAAGTCCTAGATAAAAATGTTAATACAGTTTCACTCTCAAGTTTAGAAATAGATGGTAAATATCTAACACGAGAGCGTGATGTAGTGGAGGCAATGAACCATCACTTTGTTTCGGTTGGTCCAAAACTGGTGGAGAAGATTATTTCTAAGCCAGGTGATGATTGCCTCCGCTACATCAATTCAGAGTCAAATTAAATGGTATTCCAGTCTGTAGATGAAACTTATGTGGCGAATGCTATTAGAAAATTGAAGAATGGAAAAGCAGCAGATCCAGATAAGGTCTCCACAACTATCATTAAAAATGTAGGGGATCTGGTATCAAAACATCTGACAATGATTTCTAATTCATCGCTTATGGGTGGAGTCTTCCCAGATATTTGGAAAATTGCCAGAGTTACTCCTATTTTTAAGTCAGGTGCTAAGAAAGATGTTAATAATTATAGGCCTATATCAGTCATTTCGGTTTTCTCGAGGATCTTGGAGAGAATAGTTCATGACCAGCTTTTTGAGTTCCTGGCGGCAAATAAAGTGATCACAAGAAACCAATCTGCATTTCAAAAACTATACTCCACTGTGACATCCTTGATTTGTAGCACCGATTCTTGGTAGAAAATATCGACTACAAAAAACTGAATGTGACGATTTTTCTGGACCTTAAGAAAGCATTCGATACGGTCGATCACACAATCATGATTGAAAAACTGAGAGCATACGGCATCAAAGGGATCCCTGGAAACTGGTTCAAATCTTACCTTGATAATAGACAGCAATACTGTTCCCTAAACGGTAAAAAATCTAAGGCGAGAGAAGTTCAATGCGGCATACCCCAAGGCTCTTGCTTAGGCCCCCTTCTCTTCATAAGATATCTAAATGATTTTGAACGAAGCCTAAGATTTCGAAGGCAAATATCTATGCTGATGATACTACTGTGACAATAGCATCGAATGACATCGAAAAACTAGTAGCGGATGCGAAAGAGGAGTTACTTAACATCTCTGAATGGATGAGAGTAAATAAGCTAAGTCCTAACCCCTCAAAAACAGAGTACTTGGTCATAGGCCACCCTCGGAAAACAAAAGCTGTAAATATACCGAATGGGTTAAAGTTGAATGACTTTGAAATAAAGCGAGTTTCCAAAACCAAATCGGTTTTGGTTGATGAAAATCTGAAATGGGACGAGCAATTTAAAACTGTTAAGAACAAGATTTGTTGGGGACTTGCTTCACTGAAGAAACTGAAAAATATTCTCCCTCAGTCGAAGCTATGTAGTGTATATTACGCTATTATTGAAAGTCACCTACGCTACGCAGATGTAATCTGGGGCAGTCTTCCAACAAGAAAACTCGAAACTCTCCAACGATTACAAAATAGAGCCCAGTCGATAATCGAAAGTGCCAGATTAAATGACAACTGGTCCTGTGATTGGCTGAACGTCAATAAACCTATTTCTTTTGATCGGTCAGTTATGACCTATAAGATTATGAGTAAGCTAAGCCCCGAAAGCCTTTGGGATAAATTTGAGCTAAGATCAATGCACTAAAGCTATGTAACAAGAAACTGCCATGATCTACAGATCCCGAGACAATATGGAACGGTACGCTTGCTGATATACGAGAGGCCTCAACTCTTGGTTGCTTTAAAAAACAATTGAAAGCACACCTACTGGCTGATCAAAAACGTTCATTTCAAAACACGACCCCCTGGAAGAACAGCAATATTAACAATTTAGATACTACATTGCCTTTGAAATATAAGATTGTATATATGTATTATTAGATGATGAAGGGTTTATTTTTCGAGTATAAATATTTATTCACATCACATCACATCACATCACATCACATCACATCACATCACATCACATCACATCACATCACATCACATCACATCACATCACATCACATCACATCACATCACATCATCACATCACATCACAATCAAAATCATCACATCACATCACATCACATCACATCACATCACATCACATCACATCACATCACATCACATCATATCGTCATCAATTTTTACAATTTTTTCTTTGCAAAGCAAAAGCTATTCGACCATAGAATACACTAAAATTGGACCCATGTCCTTATTGCCTTTCGTTTTCTCACAATCAACGATTTAAAAATTTTAGTGTTGAACCCTATTGACTTTGAAAATTCTTTATTGTGACATCATCAGCATATCACGTGACATAACTAAAAATAGATTTCATTTTTGGGTTCAGCTCGTGATTTACTATGCACATGCCAAGTTTCAAGGCTCTACATCTTTCAGAACGGAAATAAAACAGGGGGCTGAATCAGCCCCCCCCCCCAGTCTTCCTAGAGCATCAAATACCCCAGGCTTGATAGGGTTAAACATTCCTATTTCCCGTATTCCTTATTCGGCTTTCCAGATTCCGTATTCCGCTTTCCGGATTCTGCATTTTAAAGATAGCCGACAAAATTTCATGAAAACAGCGAGCCTGGTAATAGCAGTGGGAAAAAATTCATCTTTTTTTTTTGTGGAATGCGTAGTTGTATTATTTCAAAAGGGTCATCGAAGCAATTTGTTATGCATGCCTGAAAAGAGATGCAACTGCAGCATGCATGCGATGATGATGAGAAAATAAAAGCATCGATTTCGTAATGCAGGTATTGGCAATCACTTGTTGACTGTTCAATACGCTCCTTATATCTTTTTTCGAAGTCCATAATTCAAATAGTTACCAACAATCGCTGGTACTGACACATCAAAAGCATTGAGACCTCCGAACTAGATATTATAAGGACTGCCTCCTCAAAATGGATAGCAACGTATTTGATTAAATGTTTCTAACAGAAATAAGCATCACAAATCTACCTTCTGTCTCTTTGTCCTGTAATATTCGTACAAGCACAAATGTTTACCTTTGTTTTGTAATTAGTATCACCCCATCACATAAACATCCCAGCACTTCGGTGCTTAAAATCACAATTTCAACTTCATGCAATCCAATTTACAATATGATAAAGCAGCTACTGTACTACAAAAACTACCTTATTTTCGGTTGCCTTTCATCCTCATAGCTTATTTTCGCATTCTATATCGGACGAGCATTTTTCATTTCCTTCTTGCTCAGTCAAAAACTTCGACGCCATTTTTTTCAGCTGTCAGAATACCCTTTGTGTTTGTTGAAGGGAATGTGCAAGATCAAAAGATCTTCGTATTTTGATTCAGGAATACCTCATAAAATCACAGAAGGAAAGCAAGGAAAATTGTTTTACTTATCATATGAATATTATAAAGCATGATACCTGCTGCAATTACACGGAAGTTTGCTTCTCTTCACCGCGTCTATTTGCATTCAAGACGACAACAAGTCATGCGCTCCTTGCTGTCCCGTCATAACAACATACCTTCTATTATGTCGTGAAAGAACTTGGCATCAAAGGAATGTTGATACAAGCAGTCTTTAAAAATGCGCATCATGGACTGATGGACTACTGGGCTATTGGGGAAACCTAGACAAACCAATTACCGCTTATCTTTTAGGAACATCTGCTGATGAGAAACGGTGCGGTAGTTGCCTCTTCCAAAAAAATCACGAAACTCTGCGAGATGTTATGAAACTCGAAGTAACGAAACTTTTTTGATTTAGCATTGCTTTAATCACTAATCAGCAAGAGGCAAGATTTTGTTTTATGCTCGCGCATGTTGCAGAGCAAGTGTGAGTGTTTGTATGTCATTTTTTTTAAATCTTGAATCAACAGGTGCAAATGCAAAATTCTGCAAATTCTGCACCTCATGGTTCCTAACGTTGAGTAAGAGGATGCAAAAAAAAAATCCAATCAGCACAGAACAAATGCATTCGCTTCTTCTGAATTTAAAAAACACAACATATGTTTCGGCTACAGAATTCAAAGATATAAATTGGCTCCCAACACAGAATAGAGTTGATCAAAATACATGTGCAAACATAATGAAATTCTTCAAAGGAACAGTGGCGCCGCCAGGATTTTTTATTTGGGGATGAAAGACAACGGGGTCTGGGGCGGAGCCCCAGAAAAATTTTCTTGGACCACGCCCTCTACTTTGGCCGTAAGTGCGGCCGACGCCCCCTTTTAGGTTGACATAAAGATAAATGAGTCTGTTGAAATAACACAAGTAGGGTACCACAATTAGAAAATGACGTCCTACCGGCGACTGAACGATGAACTTCGAATTTCCAAAAATTTCCGCAACGAGTCTAAAACGTCACTCTGTAATGGAATTATCGAAGGGATGTCAAGTTCTCTCAGATTTAGAAATCTGAAGTATATGGTTTGTGTAAAAGGGGACATCGGGACCAGCAGAAGCTTCAAAGTTCAGTATATATATTCAGGGGCGGATCTAGCCAGATTTTTTAATGAGTTCCCATGATGAGATCGAAGGTGAGCGAAGATAGGGGGGTGTGGGGGTACTCCCACGAGAAAATTTTTGCAGCAACGTCCTTTAGATTGCCTTAAAATGCTGTCAAATTTTTCTTAACTAATTAATAACTGATACAATTTTGAAATGAAAAGCATCCCACGAAACCAATTTTGGACCTTCATATGATCATAAGGCCTAAGTTTACCTCAAATGTTTCTCCTTCAGCCAGCCACATTTTGTCTTATTGACACATATAAGGGGCCTAGTTTGTAGCCCCTTATATAAGCGCAATTGAACAGATTTTGAAATCGTTTGTTATTTTCATCGCGGATCTCATTTCATAATTATCGTAATTTTATTCTCAGAGACAAATCAATCTATGAAATCTTGACTAAGTTCTCAAACTCATGGAACTCATGGAACTCATGGAAAATTTTCGGGGACACGCCCTTTGCTTTGGCTTAGAACACTTCTACCGAGTACATGTTACCTGGTGATGAAATAGAATTGTTGATCATTTCGTAACAGTTGTTTAATTTAGCATACCCTGGAAACTATTTTTGTAAAAATATGATATTCTTTGGTTTAGAATGCATCCCATCTTTATTAGTGCCCAATTGAAAACTTTCATAATTAGGTAACAGTATTTTTATGAATTACCACCACAGGAAAATTTTTGCGCAAACACACTATAATTTGTCCCAGAACCGTTCTAACAATCCAATTTGCCTGGCCTCAAAATTGAAATTTTGACAGTTCTGTGATATTTTGTCTCGGAAATTTGTCAAAAATCCAACCTATACATTGGCTTAGAACGACTCTCCCATTCACTATGTATGTATGTATGTATCATTTTGCCACAATTACAATTATTCACAAGTTATATAAAATAGATACAATACAATAAATAATGTTAAAAACGTAAAGGAAAAACACCCCTAATTACAGTGGCAGGGATAGCATTAAAAGGTCAAGATGACCTTAATTCCATAATGGTCCCCTTAGAGGTGCTGGTACAACGAAAAACGTAAGAAAAAAATGTTTCCATCATTTCTCCGAAAGAATCTGACCATACCACCCATCCTATACAGAACTACTTTCTCCTCATTTGGTTTGTGAAAAAGATCTTGACTTAGATCTTTCACAAGCTATGTTGTTGAGATGTGCAAGCTCGGAGGGCACATAGAATGGGGGTCTAGGGCCTTTGCGACCAGAAAAAAATTCCGAGTCAGTGCCCTACAGATCGTTGGAAAATGCAATAAGACAGCAAAATTGTACAAACCGATACTCACATTATAATTGCCAAAGATCATCGGCCTTACCCCCCCCCCTCAATAATTTTACACCGGAATTAGACGAATTAGAAAAGTGGTCCTGGAGAATATTGGGGGGGGGGCACCCCCCTCCTGGCGCTTCTGCAAAGGAACGGCTCCAGCTCATACTGACGAAATATTCCTCCCAATTGACCAAAGCCGAGTAAAACGAAGATCAAAGTTTAGATTAAACCTTCCATTTCACAAAAGTAACGCTGGCCAAAAATGCCTGTCGTATTTGGGGCCAAAAATATGTAATAGCCTCTCTTCTGATTTAAAATCTACAAAAAATATCAACTCGTTCAAACACAAGATCGAAGATCATTTTTTCCAAAATGTACAGAGAGAGAACGACGTACACGTATTTTCTATAAGAAACTAAGAATTTCGGCCAGTACTGATAGCTTCTTAGAATTATCAGATTTTGAGTACTCAGAGTTTCTTACGAGTTTCTTAGAGGCTCCATAACAATCTTCATGTTCACTACCTGTGCCCTCCGTCAGCATTTCAAAACAATATTTCTGGAGCAGCCTTTCCAATGTTTAGACATTACTGAAGTACCTTACGAGTAATATGATGCAGGAAACGAGTGAAAGTAAAGAGAAATATGCCAAGGACTTCCTTTATCAAAGTAGATAGTCTCCTTCCAACGTATACTTTCTCGGTACTGGAGTTTCTTAATTTTTTGGCGATCTGAGAGTTGATGAGTTTCTTATGGGCAGTTTCTTATGAAGAAAATACGTGTATACATGTTCTACAAAAACCACGCGTCCTCCCTCAAATTCGTGATTCCGGCCTTGCTAAATTATGCTTTATCCAAAAGCACATTAACATCTATTGATTATTATGTTTCTGCAACCACCTTCAAGATGACCATTATGGAATTAACTGGGTAAAAAAATTACTTTCGCACCCGCCCCTGATTTTCTCCGCGAATATAACAGCTATGGCAATGAAACTTGCACTGTATCATAATTGAACAAAGGAGAGTCTACAAATGGCACCAAACAAACAATAGTCACGTCATTGGTTGCTAGGCAAACAAAAGCAATGAAAATTTTGACAAAATCGAGCTATTTGCAAAAAGGACCAATTATTAGCAAATAGCCGGTTAAATTGGCAAAAATCATCCAAATGCCTGCTTGATACCATTAATTTGTATTTTCATTTGGTTTCATATTGATATTTTTGGTTGCTAATTAATTAAATAATTAAATAATGAAAATTTGATTCAATGCAAAATTGTTTGCTCAATAGTTATGATTAAAAGCCATTTATTTCGCATAATATTGGTGAAATCAAGTACCTCCATCGATATTTGAAGTCATTCGATGAGTTTTGCATGCAAAAATTACGAATTCATTAGAAATATGACGTCATAAAGATAGATGACGTCATAGAAATAGTAAACTGCTGATGTAAGCAAATATGAATAAATTATATATCAAATGAAAGTACTTATCGAGGCAAATCGAATTGTATATATATATACATTGTTGAGATTTAGTTACAAAGAAAGAAATTAAAGCCATTTTAAATAATTTCTTTGTGCCCACTCTCCAAATATGGGCATGTGATGGTCACATGGTCAAGAAATAAGTATTAACATTTTTATTTTCTGATAGACAATAAAGTTTTAGTTAAAGTCAAGGAGCTTCAGCTTCATAGCTAGCATCTTTTGGAAGCTATTATGAAAAATCCGGTAGGGTGGCGAAAAACACCCCCCCCCCCCCGGAAAGCCATATTTTTGAGTACCAATTCCACTTTGTAATCAAAGAAGGGGCTTAGATGTCAGTCAGTGAAGCAAGAAAATAAGAAGAAAGTAAGGTAGTCACGCTCGTGAAAGCAATTGATTAACGTTTTACCTTTGCTAATTAGCACTGAAATAAAGAAAGCGCACAGAAAGCGCACTCAAGACAGAAGTTTCCCGCGTTCCTATAGCAACATTTGACGTCGGCTTATTTCATGTTAGACAGATTTGACACCATAAGATGGATAAATCACCATGATGTTTAACCTGGCACAACAACAAATTTACCCAGAATTAGCACGTTCTTGACTTCATTAGCAAGTTAATTATCTTAAAACAATAGTTTTTAGAACGAATTAATCATTAGTCACTTATTAATATACTCATTATGCAAATAAGTGAACTTTAGAGGATGATATAACTGGCGGTCTGCACAGAAGTTAGCACTTGCAGCATCACCGAAAATAGAAGGACCCCTCTCAACGTCGCAGGTGAAGTTGAGAGGAAAGGTGCAGAATCCCAGCAAACAATGACGCCATTGACTGGGGGAAGGCATATGATCACACTGAACTAAAACATCTTCATGCATACGATTCTGCACAGAGGTTATCTTCGTGGCTGCTTGTCTCAAATTAAATACCCGCGAATAGCAACAATTGAAACGCTCTGTAGGGTTCTGCATAAGTAATTTTGCGCTATCGTAAATCTCACATGACATCTAATTTGAGACAGATGCGCCAATAGTTTCATGCACAAACTAAGCAAACTGGGGGTAATTACTTTTGATTTTTTGCGTATCATTCACGTTAGACATACAGATCAAAATATTGCTTTTCAGGCGATTCAAGTCCTTATGAAAGGCGCTTGATATTTTAATGAAGGCGACTTTAGCAGCAACAATCATCCCTCTGACTTTAGCTAAAAACAGCATCAACAATCATTCGGGGTCATGAAGCCACCAATATTCAGTTATTCTTATGCTTGCTTAGCTCAGGACGGACTTTGTAATCATCCAAAAAGGATCTTATGTTTTGTTTTTCTAGGCTGTTCCACAGTTTAGCTCAGCAATAACTTCTTTTGACCCCTAACAGTTTTTAAGGTTTTAATGCACCTTTTCAACTAATGACGGTTGACGGTCTCGATACCGCACGAGGCATGGGGCGAGAATTTGGATGTAAACTTCCTAAGAAACCACGTTGTTTACACTGCTTCAGTACGGATTGCTTTGCTCACGCTGTTTCTTATTGCCAATTTTGCAGCACCTACTCCTGAAACTGACCACAAAATACCTTTATACACCTTTTCAACTAACCGCGGCCTCAACGCCACGCAGGATACTGCTGTGGGTGTAAAATTCCTAGGTAACAAGGCTGTTTACACTGCTTCAGTACGGATTGCTTCGCTCCCGCTGTTCCTTATCGTCGATTTTGCAGTCTGTATGCATATTTTATTTTTCTTCATTCCGGTGGCCTGTTATTTTAGGAACAGTTTTCTAAAGGCTCTAGCAAGTGCTGAGCTCTGATAGGCAAAGGAACTTGAATAATATTGCTGTCCCAATTTGATTGAATCTTGCAGAAATATTGGATTATTTAGTAGCTACATGTGTGGTATGTGCTACAAATTTCAGTTCGAACGAAGCGAGTAAAAAATTAGCGAGACGTAGGTAATTTAGCTTACATTCTTTCCCAGACGCAAATGCATATATTTAAAGCGTTACATAAGTCAGGCTTATACGTTCCAATAAAGGTGCTTACAAGGACGTTGTACAAACTTGATAAAAGAAGCGAGGCACTCGTTAGACATTAAACCATGAGAAATGGGAATAGAAATGTGACTAAAGTTAGTTAGCTGCCTTTTTAGCTTGAAACATGCCCGGATGTCATTTTGTTGAACACATGACATCACATGACATCCGGGCATGATTCAAGACAAAAAAGGATGTTACCTCACTTTACTCGCATTTCCATATGCACTCCCAAGTTGTAATGTCTAACTAGCGCCTGACTTCTCTTATCAAGTTTGTACAACGTCCATGTCGGCACCATTATTGGAACTGATAAGCCTGACTTACGTAACCCTAAGCATTTGCACTGTGTACCATGTCACCAAAACAGGACTGCAAATGAAACGCAACTCATACAAGGCTGGTGCCGTTGGGATGACAGTTCATGGATGTTGATCCATTACCTTTTTGCAGTTTTGGAAATGAACATTACTGTATTCTTAATGAATACAGCTAGAACTGTATAATATATTGACTACGAAAGATCTAATAAGTTCCATTCTTATCGAGCAGAGAATAAATGCTTCTTTTATGAAGGCAAGTATTTTTAGATTATTGAAAATATAGAATTATGTTGGTTTTTTCTTTGAATCAAACTCCGTCAAAGACTGGAGAAGCTTTTAAGAACAAAGCTTTGTTAAGAAATCCTGTTTCAGCTTCTTAAATCTACATAGTTTGCTACTTTACTTAGTGAAATGTGAACTGACAGATCATACTTCAAACTTTGGAGAGGATTTTTGCGAAGAACCCTTTGCATCTAAACTAGGAAAATACGAATTCAAAACGATACAATTCTATCACATATCGTAACTAACAAGGTAACTGTAGGTGCATGTGATGTGCTCGTGGGGTGCTTATTAATTTATTGAAGTGAATTAAAATACTTGCTTAAAACTGTCTTGCTTCGTTTTAAATCCATCTTGCTGTTTCTTCTTTGTCCTTCTCGTCTTCTTGACAATTGCCTTTGCGATGAATAGGCCTAAAGTTGTGGCTAAAATTGCATTGAGAAGAATCATGCCATGAGCAAAGGTAAACGAGCTTTTCACATCCCTCTGCTTGCCAGAACCTAAAATGATTGAATATATTGTGATATAATTTACCAGTTGCGTTATTCTGCATCACAAATAGTAAGTAGACCGTTTTCTGCAGTGAAGGAGGGCCGAGGGGAGGGAGGGGGGCATTATTTTTGAGAATAGTAAACTTTTTGATGATATTAATTACTATCTTGCCTGAAAGTCCCTAACACCTGATCTGTCCTCAGTGTCAAATACCCAGACATGGATCGTATTTGGTAAAAGAGTAAACTAAAGAAGCTCTAAACAATGGTTTTAAAATGAAGCCGTAGCCCCACAGCACTGATGCTGCCCCCCCCCCCACAGCTGAATATGATTTCCTAAAAAATAATCAGCTTGTTGGAACACATCGTTTCCATAGCTTGCATACATATTTCTTATATACATAAAATTAGAAGGGTCGACTGGATTTCCACCATGAGCATGATCCACGCTGCTTAGTTACGCTGTTAGAGAATCCAGCTCTTCATCCGAAACTGGATTATGCATACCAGAGTGCTGTCGCCCATTATGCCCCTGTCGTCGATAACATTTGAATTAGATCGTCAAGGAGGTTTTATGAAAAATCCGAGTGAACTGGTAATATCACTAACTAATTGAGAAAAAAGTGTGAACGTTTAAATCAGATGACTCAATTCTATATGAAGACTTTTGAAGTTTTGGAAGGTGGGGGTGAAAGGCATTTTCTCTCGGCGTCACCCATTATGACCGATTTGCAAATAAATCACACTGCACAGCGGTGAAAAGTTTTTTATAAGAAGAACTGTTTATTCACTGTAACTTGTCTATCACTGAGCACTTAAAAAAAAACAAATTCAATAAGAATTGACCTGAACTTTGAATTTTGGCAAATCAAATGCTAGACTGATGATATTCGTCTAAGTTTTGCTCGATTGAATTGAATTATTTTTTACTGTTATAGTCATTCCGCTAAAACTAAAAACTTCGTTGAAGCGGAATGGGTAGTGTGGGGGGGAGGGGGTAATGGAGCGAAAACAAGGACGAAATATCATAAGTCTAATCAAATGCATGGTTCGACTTGCTGTAAATCTTTCCTTATCTCTTGGGCAAGCACGGGTGAGTTTTTGGCGTACACTTCTATACAATGCTGCGTTTTTGGGGTTCAAAGACGGCATCTAAATACTTAGAAACATGAAAACTGACAAATCTAGCAGATTCGATTAAAGATGTACACACAATATCTTGCTGGGTTTCAATGATTGATTACTAGTTCCTAGTACCGTTAAATTCATTCTCCTGCTCATCGGTCATAATGGACGACACTACTTTAGGCCTTCTAGACCATGGACAACGGCGCATCGATTTTCTGGGGAAAGGGAAGACGAGAAAAGCAGAATTTTCTATGAATGCCAACTATCACAACTGTATCTTTCCTGATCAATTTGACTTTGAGTGAGAAAAATCAATGGTGAATCCATACAACGTTGTTTTCTTTTGCCATGCCAGTTCTCTCTGGTTTCTACCGCATAGGCCGCCATGAACTGACTTATGAACTCAAACGATCGACAATGATTCAGATAAGAAAACTGGACATGTAATGGGTACGAAATTATTTCATTTTTGCCTTCCTTTCCGATGAAATCGGTGTATCATTGCTATCGCTTAGACCATTTAGCATAACGAATTTCGGATTAAAGATTTTTGTTGATTTATGCACGACTTACCGGTTGCTTTATCTTTGCTCTCTACAAAGGGTCCAATATTGAGACTGTACGTTTTTGAAGGTGGATAATTCTTGACTTCTTCTTCCTCGCTATCTCTCGTCTTGAGAGACCTCAATCCTATTTCCTTTGATTCCAACAATACCGACCTTCGAACTCGTTTGATATTGTTTCCTTGACAACCAGATGTGCAGCGAGAGTCAGATGATTGCTTGTGACATATGAAAGTCTGACAATGAAGATACACGTATGTATACCCGAAGAACTTGAATGACATGAAGCTGAATCTCATCTTGTGTGATGGTGTCGCAGAAATGAATTGAATTGTAGTATCAGAAGCACATCTGTAAAGTTAATAGAAGCAATGGTGATGATTACACGTGGATCTACCTTGTTTGTAACATGTATGCCGGCATTTTTCCCAGCAAACGTTTTTACCATGTGCATGCGTTTGTATCCTATCTCCAAAAATTTCGACAACGTATATTTATCCAGAGTGGACAAGGATGTTCATTCCTTCAAAAATGATGAACGGAATCTAGTCAATCAATGTCTTTCTAGGGGTTTTGTTTAGTTAAATGATCAATCCTTTAGATTAAATTTAACATTTACTGGACATGCGTTTGTGCCATACCCTTCTTTTTAAGAAGGGCAATATGGCACAGAGAACGTTATCATTCTTTCAACGTTGCGTGTTAAGAGAAAACCACTAATGCCCGTAGTGACCCATCTAAGTACTAATGGCCCATATAAGTACTTCATGTATGTGATTCTGCTAAGATGCAGTTGTAAATACTCTCGATCCATGACATATAGTTTGGCTAGGTGTCTGATATGCGTAGCATAGGCAAGTTGGAGAGTGCATTTCGGGCAAGATTAGTCCTTTACTCAGTGAAAAATATTCCAATACAGTCTCAAAACATCTAATAACAGATGTATTGATCCATTCAACAGTTTACATTGGGTTTCCTTGGTTTGTGTGAAACTAAATCTTCATGTGCCATTGACCCTTCCAGGAACTTGAGGTATGTGGGGTTAAGTTGTTTTGGCTTTCAGACCAATAGTAACGGGGTAACAATCATAGACAAATAGTTCCTCTGCCTTTATGTTTTACAATCATTGACCCAGGCATACACATGGCAGACATATTGAAATACTGCCATTTTGCTCATTTTGATAGGGAGAAAACTGAAGTTGTTTGCAGACGGTACAAAAAGGGACCTTCCCTGAAAGAAGAAAGAAATCGCTTTAGCATTTTCAAAAATAATGAAATATGGTTAATTTGTACTGTCAAAAGACAATTTTTTGAAGGTGTTATTTTTACAATTTCTGCTTGCTGTTTTACCGTGTCCGCTCTTGAAAAGGTGACCATATTGTCTCAAGGCGTTATTTAAGAACAAGCTCATGGAATTAATCTCGCATCTTGACTTCCCGGAAGCGCCAAATGACCCAGTGAAAAATTTACCCTATATTTGTCTTGACTTCGAATTTGTTTCAAAAGCCTTCAAGCTACCCCCTAATGAACTTAACATTTCATGAGTTGAATTGTTAACCGATCTCTTGATCATTCGGGCATGAAGAAGTAATGTTCTGAATACAAAAATGAAGAAGAATACCAAAAATTCTTAAGAGCATGGTCACATGAATTGAAATGGCGAAACAAATTTTTATCAATCAACTCTATTTGGACCGGGTTGAAATTTTGATAGTTTCGACAGGGGGAGTTTGTCGCCGCCCCCCCCCCCCCCTCTTTTTCACAACTGCAAAAGATATAACAACCAAATTTAAGCAAATTGTGCTTCGGGAAATTAGCTTTACAAAAACAACGATAGAGGTCTTATTAGAAACGTTGCTTGTTGCTAGGCAACCAAAACAATGGTAAAATGGACAAAATTGAGCTACTGACTTTAAGAGCACAATTCTTTCAGATTAACATGAGATAACAGGCAGAATTGTAGCCAGAAGTAGTAAATAAGAATAGAGAATGATATTTACACAAACAAAATCCAATTTGACTTGCAATTCTTGCTGATTAAGATCAATCAGCAATTGAATAGATTAATTGAGACTTCTATTGTGAATTATTTTCTATTTTTAGACTCCTAATTAGTGAAAATAGCTAATAATAAAAAATCTGCCACTATTTTACACACGTTTAGGGCAATATTGTCCTCATTCATTCATTCATTCATTCATTCATTCTGTGACGTCATAAAGATAAATGACGTCATGGATATCAAAAGTTGTTGATGTTAGCAAATATAAACAGACTATATATCAAATGAAAGTACTATTCAAGATCAACTGAATAGTGTATATAACTTTATATTTAGCGCTATTTGCACGAACATAGCGAGGATTTTAAGATTTTCTTTGGGACCAGTCTCCAAATAAGGGCATCAGGAGGTCACATGGTACAACAATGGACAACGAATCTTTTAAAATTTGATGTCCAATTCAATTTTAGAAAGAGCAATAATTTGCAGCACTATATCTACAACAGAGGTAGAGGTATTTGAGAAAGTTAAGTTGAAACGTGATGACAATTTCTAAATGAGGTCGCATGCTCGTGTTTATTGAGCATGAACATCAAATGTGGGAAAATTCAAATCCATATGACCTAAACATTTTTATTGTCTTATCTTATGCAGTAAATGAAAATTACTTTTTGAGTCAAGACTTTTATTAATTTTTTCAGAAGATGGGGCTGCTTCGAAAAGTGGTTGCAATTCTGTGCGGTAAGACCGTACCAGGTCCCTGTGACTTAATGCGTTTGGGTAAAGGCAATATCGGGCAATGTTTAAAATTGTAGAAAAAGCAAGAATTTGCAGCACTATATCTACAACAGCGGTTGGGAAAGTTAAGTTGAAACGTGATAAAATTTTTTAAATGAGCTCGCATGCTCGTGTCTTTTGAGCAAATGTGGACAGAGTGAAATAAGAATTGGGGACCATTCAATTAAAAACACTGATAAAGAAAATTACTTGGAGTAGTATTTGATAATCATCTAAAGTGTGATCATCACATATAAAAAAGATTTGTAGTGAAGCTGGGAAGAAAATAAGTGCCCTGGCCAGAATTGCACCTTGTTTAGAAGTAGAGAAGAGGAAATTGTAAATGAAAAAAATTTATCACTACCTATTTTAATTATTGCCCCATTGTCTGGATGTTTTGTAGCCGTAAAATGAACAATTTAATTAACAATGTTCTCAAAAGAGCACTAAGGGTAGCATATAATGACTACGATTCCTCCTTTGAAGCTGTGCTTTCTAAAGATCATACCTCCGCAATATACATCAACAAAACCTGCAGAGACTCGCCCTTGAAATGTATAAAACGAAGATTACCCAAATTAAATTTTTTTGAATGATATTTTCAGATTTCAGCAATCTCCATATGACCTTAGAAATGAAGCCTTTGCTACTAGAAACCAAAGACAGTTATTTATGGAACTGAAACAGTTTCTTACAGATGCAGTCAGATTTGGAATAACATACCAGCAGAAGTAAGAAATGCAAACAACTTAGAAATCTTCAAAAGACAAAAAAAAAAACAAATTACAATTCCATGATCCTGCAAATTATGCACCCATTATATACCAAACCTGGGATACATCACATAGATTAATTTTCATCTTAGTTTACACGCTGCTGTTGTTATGTAAGTTGGTATAAATTAGCTGATTGTATTTATTTATAATTAAGCTAGAATATGTATCCAACGTTAAATAAAGTAATGAAAAAAAGCATGAACATCAAATGTGGGAACATTCAAATAAATATGACGTGAACATTTTTATTGCCTCATCTTATGCAGTAAATGAACATTTCCTTTTTGAGATTAGACTTCTATTTCTTCAGAAAATGGGGCTGAACAGTCCCAGTTTGCTTCGAAAAGTGCTTGCGACTCTGCGTGGTAAGACCGTACCAGGTCCATGTGACTTAAAGGCAATACCGGGCAATGTTTTGCACATGAAACCGCAATGATATCATGATGAAACCACAATGAAACCCTGGATAACGGTCAAGTTTGGCTTGTTTATTCACCCGTTTAATCGAATAAGCCCAAGGAATGTTGCTCCTGGTTTTCTAAATACTTCAAGAAAACTAAATTTTAAATATTACTAAATTTTCTTCTCTCTTGCAATGTGGTAAAACTCAATTTGGAATGTTGTAACGACGTCTCAAAAACAGGTCTCGTAGCAACATATTGCTATCCCACACACAGCCAGCCCAATGTTTTGAAACAGCAATTAATAGTCTGTGTTCTAAAAATTTCATACAGGGTGTCCCAAAAAAGTGTCCGACTTTAAATTTGAATATGTCCGAGAATATTTAATGCATATGAACTATTTGGGCAATTTTTGACAGCTGAAACATTTAATGCTGTGTTAAATCTATTGCTGCTTGAATATGGGAATTTTTAGGAAACCAGGGGGTTCCTTAAAATTCACGCAAATGTTTAAGTATTTTTCACTTTTTACTCCACTATTCTCCAATGATATTCTAGTTTCTAAAAAAGACTGGTCTAGATAGACAAGCAAGAACAATGTAAATACTGTTAGAAATTTGAGAACGTAATTCATTAAGATTGCAAAAAATTCCAAATCTTACAAGTTGCTTGCAAGACGGGGGGGGGGGGGTGGGGTAACCGAAACCATAGCTATGAAGAACACAGTTTTTCAAGCCCGTTTGCAGTGAGCATATCAACTTTGTCACAGTTTGGTCCGTTATGCAGGTTTCCGCTTTGAAATTGAATGTATCTCAGAACATTAAGCAGCTTCTTTGATGGCCTTCGCAAAGTTTGCTCAATCGTTCATTAGAAACAAGGCAATAAACTTTTTTTCTCCACCTCTGTACGTTTCAAGGTCAATTTTGACCTTATGCATTGCTGCGTTATCTGAAGTAACATACCTCCCTATCAGTGGTAGCAATTAGATTTCTGGTAATTTGAGTAACTCATGTTCAAAGGAAGAAATTTGAAACCTTGTTTTCCACTATGAAGAGGGCTAGTTTTGCTTTCCAACAGTAAATATCACCGTAAATGCAGACAGTAGTAGAGCAAAGGTGAAGAAACATGCAAAAAATTGGCTATAACTTTGAGAGCCACCCTGGTTTCTCAGTATTTAGTACTGCAATAGACTCAAAAGGAAATTACACGTGTCGGCTCTCAATTAATACCAGAACGGTTCATATTTATCAAATATTTTCAGATTTATTCAAATTTAAAAGTCGAACGCTTTTTTGGGACACCCTGTATATTTGTTGTTTTATAAAGGGATCAATTTTGAAACTTCATGGGACGAAGGCCTTCAGAGGCGAACAAACATTAACCGAGGTTATGAAATCGATGATTTTAGGCGGTTCTCACTTCTACTATAAGAGTGATCAGATATCTTAGGCTGATAGACTCAATAACAAGATTGAAATTGATTTGGAATTATTTTGATCGTGAAATAAAATGTGAAAAGCAAACCTTTCATTTATGAGATCGTAGCTTGATACATGATTTCTGTCGGTCGTTGGTGTTGCAGAGCATCTCTCAATTAAAAGAACAAGGTTGGTGTCATTTGTGCCGACCTGCACCTCGAAGTAAAGTCTTTGGTCTAACTTAACAGTAGCGGGGAAAATGCTTTGCATCGTTGTGAACGTCTTGTCTTTAAACATAGACAGTGACACTGTAAATGTTCCAAATCCAACTAGAAAGGAAAATCGATACAACAGTGTTCTTAAATGAAAAAATTCAGTAACATCAATGATTTCAAAAATTTTAATTTAATCGTTTAGAGGGTCAAAGATTTCAAACAAAATAAGTTGTTAATTATGTGACATATGGCAACATATATCATGTTTACACTCTACCGGTACAACTTTTCATTTGCATTTGTAACAGAAGTTTATCGAATCTGCATCCTAATTACAATGTTCTTGCTAATCAATAGTCCATTGATCATTCTATCCGTAGAATTAATTTGCTCTGAAGCAGTGTAAATGCTTTTGAACTGTAAAGATTTTGCGAAACTTTACTAATACAATTTAACCCTGTAGTGGTTGGGCTATCTGACACGTCCTATTTTGGCATGGGGGGCAAAAAGCCCCCTTCCCCCCTACCTAACTCTTGACTGGAAAAAGATTGAGCAACCAGATTTGGTGTACTAATATCCCCAGGCATGCACTTTATGACCATATAGAAATTACCCTTAAATTAGTCGTCATTATTGCTTGCGACACCATTGTTTTGTGTGGTGAAGAAAAAATGACAAAATCAGTCAAAATCTGGAAAAATGCGATAAAATCTAATTTGGAGCACAATTTCCATCCAGACTCAAAAATTATGAGAGATTACATCAAATAGTGCTACCCTGCAAAATATCTTTGCAAAACATTGCAATTTGCTACTTTTTTGCAAAAATCAATATTTGAGAATTGGCGATTTTGACTTCAGGTCGGGAAATTGCCCCCCCCCCTTTCATTTGTCAAAACAGATTATTAAACTTCTTGAGTTGTTGCGTGAGAAGTAGCAGCAAAAAGTCAGAAATTTTCCGGGTGGCAGTAACTGTTCTCCTGGAAGAGTTATAACAAAAGGTCTACTGGAGGGGGGTGGGGGCAGCCGAAATAGGTTTAAACACATTTTGAATAAACAATCCTCATTTAGCACATAAGATAAAAATCGCGACTGATTGTACTCATTAGGGAACTTCATATTTTAGGAAGCCAAGCAGCCGCGTCAGTACTAGAATGGTAAGGTACTAGAAGAAGCCCTTGTGACACACCAGATGTGATTTCCTGCAAGCTGCCAAAAGCACAACCTATTTTCACTCTTCGTTTTCTTTCAAAGAGGTAGCTGTGCACGAACTTCAGAGTGTCGAAACTGAAGGCCCATCTGAGCAATAAAGAAGTCATTGGGGCACGCAGTCATATGTATTCGATAGGTCCATCACAACAGTTTAATTTATACCGTACTGGTCGATACATCTACGGATTGTCTCGATGACCTGGAAAGAGCATGTTGCGTTTTGTGTCCCTCTCTAAATCAATACAGGAATATTGGAGAAGTTTGATTCTATAAACGAAACCATTGACTATTTCCATTATTTTTAAAAGGCGAGAAATGGCTGAACTGTGTTACTCGGAACACATTCAACATTATGCTTTAACTTCCATTGCTCATCAGCCGGGTGCGCTAAAATAAACTATGCATATTTGGCAGGCCACAATAAATCTTACACTAGACCAATTTTGAAGATGTATGCCTTAATCTTTAGCAGAAAGCCTGAATTAGATTCTTGGAATTTTTTGGATTTTTTCTTTTTTAGAGCTACAAACGAGCCTCTTAACCCTATCCAGACTAGGCTTTTTGAAACTCATGGGAGACTAGGGGCGGCACAAAGTGCCCCCCCTCTATTTTCTAAGAACCATAAGTGCTAGAGACTTGAAACTTGGCACAAGTAACAAACGCAATAAGGCGAACAAGATGACGTAATTTGTTTTTGTTAATATCACGTGATTTAGTGCTGACGTCAGCAAATGTTGCTAATTTGGGTGTAAAACCACATCGACTTCGTCACTTCGTATCTCCAAATTGATAAAATATATTGATGTGAGAGTTTAAAAATAGAAGGATTATATTATTGTAATTCTTATTTGAAATTTTTGCTTCGTAAGAACAATATTTTGCTGATGTCAGCATTCATTTATTTTGATCGCAAAAAAGAGCAATTTCTGTCTAAAATTGATTAAAAGTTACTTTGAAAAATAGCAAAAAATGCTAAATATGCATTAAAAGACCTGCTGCATCATATGATGTTGCTCATTTTTCGAAAAATGAAGCCAAACATGTTTTTTGTCAGTACGCATGCGCAACAATGAATTATTGATGACGTCATCAAAAAATCAATGATCTATATATCAAATGAAAGCCCGTTCCAAGACGGGTTCAGCAATGCTTGTTTCATTGTCATAGAGCCAGTGCTTCCAAAGTTACGATTTAAAGTGTATCTATTTTGCGGAGCACTCAATTTAGAATCAAGTGTTGACACCTGAATCAATGTCAAAAGTTTTGAAATAGACATCAAAGGATGTCTCCTAGATAGAAACTAAAAGTCACAAAAAATCTACACTATGTTAGTGATACTCAATGAGCTGTGTGGAAAAATGCACTTGGGGGTGCCCCCCCTTGTCTGGATAGGGTTAAACATTTTCTCTTTGGAAAACACTGAAAACAATCAGAAAACGTGTTCTAAAGAATCGACATGAACTGACAAAGAGAAAACTTATTTGTAGTGTTCGTTCTTAGAATATTGATTCATTCTTAGAATTTTAGCAGAACGAAGAACGTGATCCGTACGGTGCACATCTGCCCAAAAGATGAAAATGCATATATTCTTGTGCAAAAGATTTCGCAATAGAAGTATCATACTATATTATTATAATATAGCAAAGACAGCCTTTCATTACAAGCTCTTATTCAACCACCATCTCTTGGTTATCATAATTTTCATGGCTCAAAAATGGCGACAGCAAAGGCCATCAAGAGATGGCAACTGCAAGGTGTGCCAGTTGAACAAGAGCATTTAATCGAAATGAAACATATAGCAACCAAATTTGCACGCAACAGTAACTTTTTGAAGTTGCATGATTTCAGGACTTTAGAGGATTCTCGCAAGAGCCCAAGTTGCTGTTGACCACAATCAAAGACACACTAAGCACAGTATGATCCACGCAGCATACCCTGAATGTGTTATTGCTAGCTAGATTTCTCAATGCGTTCCGTATCGTGACAAGGAACAGCTCCATCCTTAACAAGGGTAATGTTATCAGTTGAATCTACACATTTATCATACATTGAAAGCTTGGAAGTAAATAAAAATGCTTTCTCGTTACTTAACCCTATCCAGACTAGGGAGGGGGGGAGCACAGAGTGCCCCCCCCTAGTACACTTTTCCAAACAGCTCCTCGAGTACCTCTAGAATAGTCTAGATTTTTTGTGACTTTTAGTTTCTATCTATGAGACATCTTTTCATGTCAATTTCAAAAATTTTAACACTGATTCCGGGGGTCAACACATGATTTTAAATTGAGTGCTCCGCAAAATAAATACATTTTAAGTTATAGATTTGGAACCACTGGCTCTATGACAATGAGACAAACATTTTGGAACTCGTCTTGAAATAAGCTTTCATTTGATAAATAGTTTATTGATTTGTGATGACGTCATCAACAATTGGTTGTTGCGCATGCGTACTGACGAAAAACCATGTTATGCTTCATTTTTAGACAAACGAGTGACATGATATGATGCAGCAGGTCTTTTTATGTATATTTAGCATTTTTTGCTATTTTTAAAAGTAATTTATAATCAATTTTAGACAAAAGTTGCTGTTTTTCTCATACAAAATAAATAAATGCTGACATCAGCAAAAATATTAGACTTACAAAGCCAAAATTTCAAAATAAGAATTACAAGGATATAATCCTTCTATATTTCAAATATCACATCGATATATTTTATCAATTTGGAGATACAACGCGGCAAAGTAGATGTGGTTTTACACCCAAATTAGCAACATTTCCCGACGTCAGCACTTAATCACGTGACATAAACAAAAACAAATCACACCATCTTGTTTGCCTTATCATGTTTGTTACTTGTGCCAAGTTTCAAGTCTCTAGCACTTATGATTCTGAGAAAAACCGGGGGGGGGCACTTTGTGCCCCCCCCCCTAGTCTCCCCAAAGTTTCAAAAAGCCTAGTCTGGATAGGGTTAACTCTGTCAGATAAAGGTTCATGAAGATTTTTACATCCTTGCTTAGTTTATATTACCAGATACGTTAATCGGTGTGGGTTGTATAAGCATTTTAGCAACCCCCTTTAGCCTGGTCGTACCTTGATGAAACTGAAAATTGAAAGTAAATTGACTCTAACTAAAATTCACAAAAACATTTCAAATTAGCAAAGAATGTTACCTTCTGTGGCAGTGATAAATGTTTTAACTGGCTCTAGACGGATGGTTGATGTATTTTTGGTACGTTCAAGTAAACAGCTAAATTTTATTCTTTTGCCAGTCGATCGGACCAATTTTGAAGTAGAATTCCCAAATGTCCACATTACTTCATTTTCATAAACGATATGTGTCGATGTCTCTGTTCTCGTTGTACCACATTTGTCATACGTGGTAGCCAGTCCATACTCATTATTTGGGAAGTACCGTTTGCCAGTACAACTGGTATCATTCAATGTTATCGATGAGCCATCAAAAAGCCGTGTCCGGTTATCCAAGAATATTGCCATTGAAGTTTCATTGCAAACGACTCTATTTGATCCGTCTGTAATGAAAATAGCTGCGATTACTGCAACAAACATGATTGATATGACACTAAAGGTAGAGCAAAGGATATTAGACAGACCATGGGCCTTTGATTGACTTTGAGGGTACCTTAATAACTCTGTCTGGCCATCTCTCTATTAAGCTCTCCTCCCTAAAAAGCACCCACTGGCCTTGTAATACGACGCATGAAATAACAAGTATCAAATGAGTATCAAGTAAGCCCAACTCGCAGCTAAGCTCCACCCCAAATTATGTCAAATGCCAGGCGCGGTTAAGCTCCACCCCAAATTATGTCAAATGCTAGAGGTTAACAGATAATCTAAACAAGTTGGCATGTTAATTTTGATTTGGTTTGGGATCAAAGCTGTGTCAAATATGTGAATTGGCCAGGTAACATTTTATGTTGATACTTGGGGGAAAATGGGGTAAAAAACTAAGAGCTATCATCTATATCCTTCTTATTTGACTTTGCGAATCAACCCGCCATTAAAAATCCTCCCTCTCTCTGAAGCACCCTTCGGATTCTCCAGGAATAAATAAGCCCCCCTTTGGTATCTATAAAGGGGCTGTTTTATAGAGAGGTTCTCGTATATCACTTCATGAAATATGTTAACTTTTGGATAATGTCATTAAAACAGAGGCTAGGTAGATATATTAGGTGTTATAAAAACCAACAACTAACTGATCACACAAACTGGCTAAAAGTTTATGTTGAGCAGCCTCAAAAGCCTTCTTCAACTGCGCAGGGACGGTGGTAATCCAATTCAATAGCCTTCTATCTTAGCTGCCTCAGAAATTTTACGTCTCCAGAGAGCCATTGTCACATAGGGTCCTTTGCAGGCACGCTGCAATATCAGATTTTCTGAAAATCAAACTTTGCCTGAGCAGAAGTTGTAGATCAGTACTCCTAAAGTTAAAACGATAACAATGTTTGAATTTATGTGAATTTTGATAAGTTCTTCTGATCAAGCCAAATTTGATTTCAGATTCAGGTTCTTTAAATGAATCACTCGGCCAATACAACAATACACAAGCAGTTTTGGCATGCAATTTGACAAATTGCAAATCAATATTGTATCTTCTTCGCAAAGGTTGAATAACAATGTGTGAAAGCAAGGATCCTCTGCAGTGACTGCTGCCAACCAAGTACATCCAATCGGCTATATTTGCATAACAGCTTTAGCTTCCTTACCGTCACATTTGGTTCCATTTCCAAAATAGCCAAATTTACAGTGACATGTATATGATCCATTTGTATTTGAACAAGCACCATTGATACTACATTGATGTTGTCCAGTCGTACACTCGTTTATGTCAGTGCAAGTAAATCCGTCGCCACTGAATCCACTCTTACATGAGCAATTGTATGAGTCATTGCCTGGATGGCAAATAGCATTTGGACTGCATAGTTGTGGTTTACATTCTAGAAAGAAATTGAAGAGAGGTCAGAACAAACATTCATATCACGAGGATCGGGAAGACAAATCTAAGAAGCATCAACAAGGACAGGTTTGGTAAGAGAATAGCACCAGTTGGTTTTGACTGAAACCGCAATTCAAAGTGATTAGCGATCACAGGCAAAGGAAATTCCTTCAACCTGTGATTCAAAACATTGATTCAGGACATTGGACGGACCATGGGCCTTTGATTGACTTTGAGGATACCTTGAAAACTCTATCTGGCCATCTCTCTATTAAGCTCTCCTCCTTAACAAGCACCCCCTGGCCTTCTAATACAACGCATTAAATATAAAGTACCAAATGAGTATAAAATAAGCCCCACTCGCGGTTAAGCTCCTCCCCACTTTATGTCAAATGCCAGTGGTTAGCAGATAATTTCCATTTATTTATCTAAACAAGTTGGTGTGTTAATTTTGATTTGGTTTGGGATAAAAGCTGTGTCAAATATGTGAATTGGCCAGGTAACATTTTATGTTGATACTTGGGGGAAAATGGGGTAAAAAACTAAGAGCTATCATCTATATCCTTCTTATTTGACTTTGCGAATCAACCCGCCATTAAAAATCCTCCCTCTCTCTGAAGCACCCTTCGGATTCTCCAGGAATAAATAAGCCCCCCTTTGGTATCTATAAAGGGGCTGTTTTATAGAGAGGTTCTCGTATATCACTTCATGAAATATGTTAACTTTTGGATAATGTCATTAAAACAGAGGCTAGGTAGATATACTAGGTGTTATAAAAACCAACAACTAACTGATCACACAAACTGGCTAAAAGTTTATGTTGAGCAGCCTCAAAAGCCTTTTTCAACTGCGCAGGGACGGTGGTAATCCAATTCAATAGCCATCTATCTTAGAGAATTTTGCGTCTTCAAAGAGCCATTGTCTCCTACGGGTCCTCTGCAGGCACGTTGCAATCTCAGGTTTTCTGAAAATCAAACTTTGCATCAGCAGAAGTTATACATCACTACTCCTAAAGTTAAAAAGATCAACAATGTTTGAATTTATGTGAATTTTCGATAAGTTCTTCTGATTAAGCCAAATTTGATTTCAGATTCAGGTTCTTTAAATGAATCACTTAGCCAATACACAAGCAGTTTGGGCATGCGATGTGACAAATTGCAAATCAATATTGTATCTTATTCGTAAGGGTTGAATAACAATGTCTGAAAGCAAGGATCCTCTGCAGTGACTGCTGCCAACCAAGTACATCCAATCGGCTATATTTGCATAACAGCTTTAGCTTCCTTACCGTCACATTTGGTTCCATTTCCAAAATAGCCAAATTTACAGTGACATGTATATGATCCATTTGTATTTGAACAAGCACCATTGATACTACATTGATGTTGTCCAGTCGTACACTCGTTTATGTCAGTGCAAGTAAATCCGTCGCCACTGAATCCACTCTTACATGAGCAATTGTATGAGTCATTGCCTGGATGGCAAATAGCATTTGGACTGCATAGTTGTGGTTTACATTCTAGAAAGAAATTGAAGAGAGGTCAGAACAAACATTCATATCACGAGGATCGGGAAGACAAATCTAAGAAGCATCAACAAGGACAGGTTTGGTAAGAGAATAGCACCAGTTGGTTTTGACTGAAACCGCAATTCAAAGTGATTAGCGATCACAGGCAAAGGAAATTCCTTCAACCTGTGATTCAAAACATTGATTCAGGACATTGGACGGACCATGGGCCTTTGATTGACTTTGAGGATACCTTGAAAACTCTATCTGGCCATCTCTCTATTAAGCTCTCCTCCTTAACAAGCACCCCCTGGCCTTCTAATACAACGCATTAAATATAAAGTACCAAATGAGTATAAAATAAGCCCCACTCGCGGTTAAGCTCCTCCCCACTTTATGTCAAATGCCAGTGGTTAGCAGATAATTTCCATTTATTTATCTAAACAAGTTGGTGTGTTAATTTTGATTTGGTTTGGGATAAAAGCTGTGTCAAATATGTGAATTGGCCAGGTAACATTTTATGTTGATACTTGGGGGAAAATGGGGTAAAAAACTAAGAGCTATCATCTATATCCTTCTTATTTGACTTTGCGAATCAACCCGCCATTAAAAATCCTCCCTCTCTCTGAAGCACCCTTCGGATTCTCCAGGAATAAATAAGCCCCCCTTTGGTATCTATAAAGGGGCTGTTTTATAGAGAGGTTCTCGTATATCACTTCATGAAATATGTTAACTTTTGGATAATGTCATTAAAACAGAGGCTAGGTAGATATACTAGGTGTTATAAAAACCAACAACTAACTGATCACACAAACTGGCTAAAAGTTTATGTTGAGCAGCCTCAAAAGCCTTTTTCAACTGCGCAGGGACGGTGGTAATCCAATTCAATAGCCATCTATCTTAGAGAATTTTGCGTCTTCAAAGAGCCATTGTCTCCTACGGGTCCTCTGCAGGCACGTTGCAATCTCAGGTTTTCTGAAAATCAAACTTTGCATGAGCAGAAGTTATACATCACTACTCCTAAAGTTAAAAAGATCAACAATGTTTGAATTTATGTGAATTTTCGATAAGTTCTTCTGATTAAGCCAAATTTGATTTCAGATTCAGGTTCTTTAAATGAATCACTTAGCCAATACACAAGCAGTTTGGGCATGCGATGTGACAAATTGCAAATCAATATTGTATCTTATTCGTAAGGGTTGAATAACAATGTCTGAAAGCAAGGATCCTCTGCAGTGACTGCTGCTGCCAACCAAGTACATCCAATCGGCTATATTTGCATAACAGCTTTAGCTTCCTTACCGTCACATTTGGTTCCATTTCCAAAATAGCCAAATTTACAGTGACATGTATATGATCCATTTGTATTTGAACAAGCACCATTGATACTACATTGATGTTGTCCAGTCGTACACTCGTTTATGTCAGTGCAAGTAAATCCGTCGCCACTGAATCCACTCTTACATGAGCAATTGTATGAGTCATTGCCTGGATGGCAAATAGCATTTGGACTGCATAGTTGTGGTTTACATTCTAGAAAGAAATTGAAGAGAGGTCAGAACAAACATTCATATCACGAGGATCGGGAAGACAAATCTAAGAAGCATCAACAAGGACAGGTTTGGTAAGAGAATAGCACCAGTTGGTTTTGACTGAAACCGCAATTCAAAGTGATTAGCGATCACAGGCAAAGGAAATTCCTTCAACCTGTGATTCAAAACATTGATTCAGGACATTGGACGGACCATGGGCCTTTGATTGACTTTGAGGATACCTTGAAAACTCTATCTGGCCATCTCTCTATTAAGCTCTCCTCCTTAACAAGCACCCCCTGGCCTTCTAATACAACGCATTAAATATAAAGTACCAAATGAGTATAAAATAAGCCCCACTCGCGGTTAAGCTCCTCCCCACTTTATGTCAAATGCCAGTGGTTAGCAGATAATTTCCATTTATTTATCTAAACAAGTTGGTGTGTTAATTTTGATTTGGTTTGGGATAAAAGCTGTGTCAAATATGTGAATTGGCCAGGTAACATTTTATGTTGATACTTGGGGGAAAATGGGGTAAAAAACTAAGAGCTATCATCTATATCCTTCTTATTTGACTTTGCGAATCAACCCGCCATTAAAAATCCTCCCTCTCTCTGAAGCACCCTTCGGATTCTCCAGGAATAAATAAGCCCCCCTTTGGTATCTATAAAGGGGCTGTTTTATAGAGAGGTTCTCGTATATCACTTCATGAAATATGTTAACTTTTGGATAATGTCATTAAAACAGAGGCTAGGTAGATATACTAGGTGTTATAAAAACCAACAACTAACTGATCACACAAACTGGCTAAAAGTTTATGTTGAGCAGCCTCAAAAGCCTTTTTCAACTGCGCAGGGACGGTGGTAATCCAATTCAATAGCCATCTATCTTAGAGAATTTTGCGTCTTCAAAGAGCCATTGTCTCCTACGGGTCCTCTGCAGGCACGTTGCAATCTCAGGTTTTCTGAAAATCAAACTTTGCATGAGCAGAAGTTATACATCACTACTCCTAAAGTTAAAAAGATCAACAATGTTTGAATTTATGTGAATTTTCGATAAGTTCTTCTGATTAAGCCAAATTTGATTTCAGATTCAGGTTCTTTAAATGAATCACTTAGCCAATACACAAGCAGTTTGGGCATGCGATGTGACAAATTGCAAATCAATATTGTATCTTATTCGTAAGGGTTGAATAACAATGTCTGAAAGCAAGGATCCTCTGCAGTGACTGCTGCCAACCAAGTACATCCAATCGGCTATATTTGCATAACAGCTTTAGCTTCCTTACCGTCACATTTGGTTCCATTTCCAAAATAGCCAAATTTACAGTGACATGTATATGATCCATTTGTATTTGAACAAGCACCATTGATACTACATTGATGTTGTCCAGTCGTACACTCGTTTATGTCAGTGCAAGTAAATCCGTCGCCACTGAATCCACTCTTACATGAGCAATTGTATGAGTCATTGCCTGGATGGCAAATAGCATTTGGACTGCATAGTTGTGGTTTACATTCTAGAAAGAAATTGAAGAGAGGTCAGAACAAACATTCATATCACGAGGATCGGGAAGACAAATCTAAGAAGCATCAACAAGGACAGGTTTGGTAAGAGAATAGCACCAGTTGGTTTTGACTGAAACCGCAATTCAAAGTGATTAGCGATCACAGGCAAAGGAAATTCCTTCAACCTGTGATTCAAAACATTGATTCAGGACATTGGACGGACCATGGGCCTTTGATTGACTTTGAGGATACCTTGAAAACTCTATCTGGCCATCTCTCTATTAAGCTCTCCTCCTTAACAAGCACCCCCTGGCCTTCTAATACAACGCATTAAATATAAAGTACCAAATGAGTATAAAATAAGCCCCACTCGCGGTTAAGCTCCTCCCCACTTTATGTCAAATGCCAGTGGTTAGCAGATAATTTCCATTTATTTATCTAAACAAGTTGGTGTGTTAATTTTGATTTGGTTTGGGATAAAAGCTGTGTCAAATATGTGAATTGGCCAGGTAACATTTTATGTTGATACTTGGGGGAAAATGGGGTAAAAAACTAAGAGCTATCATCTATATCCTTCTTATTTGACTTTGCGAATCAACCCGCCATTAAAAATCCTCCCTCTCTCTGAAGCACCCTTCGGATTCTCCAGGAATAAATAAGCCCCCCTTTGGTATCTATAAAGGGGCTGTTTTATAGAGAGGTTCTCGTATATCACTTCATGAAATATGTTAACTTTTGGATAATGTCATTAAAACAGAGGCTAGGTAGATATACTAGGTGTTATAAAAACCAACAACTAACTGATCACACAAACTGGCTAAAAGTTTATGTTGAGCAGCCTCAAAAGCCTTTTTCAACTGCGCAGGGACGGTGGTAATCCAATTCAATAGCCATCTATCTTAGCTGCCTCAGAAATTTTACGTCTCCAAAGAGCCATTGTCACATAGGGTCCTTTGCAGGCACGCTGCAATATCAGATTTTCTGAATATCAAACTTTGCCTGAGCAGAAGTT
This sequence comes from Aurelia coerulea, assembly GCA_039566865.1. Lineage (NCBI taxonomy): Eukaryota > Metazoa > Cnidaria > Scyphozoa > Semaeostomeae > Ulmaridae > Aurelia > Aurelia coerulea. The sequence goes on along the minus strand of CM076943.1, from coordinate 25,544,043 downwards.
GTAGATCAGTACTCCTAAAGTTAAAACGATAACAATGTTTGAATTTATGTGAATTTTGATAAGTTCTTCTGATCAAGCCAAATTTGATTTCAGATTCAGGTTCTTTAAATGAATCACTCGGCCAATACAACAATACACAAGCAGTTTTGGCATGCAATTTGACAAATTGCAAATCAATATTGTATCTTCTTCGCAAAGGTTGAATAACAATGTGTGAAAGCAAGGATCCTCTGCAGTGACTGCTGCCAACCAAGTACATCCAATCGGCTATATTTGCATAACAGCTTTAGCTTCCTTACCGTCACATTTGGTTCCATTTCCAAAATAGCCAAATTTACAGTGACATGTATATGATCCATTTGTATTTGAACAAGCACCATTGATACTACATTGATGTTGTCCAGTCGTACACTCGTTTATGTCAGTGCAAGTAAATCCGTCGCCACTGAATCCACTCTTACATGAGCAATTGTATGAGTCATTGCCTGGATGGCAAATAGCATTTGGACTGCATAGTTGTGGTTTACATTCTAGAAAGAAATTGAAGAGAGGTCAGAACAAACATTCATATCACGAGGATCGGGAAGACAAATCTAAGAAGCATCAACAAGGACAGGTTTGGTAAGAGAATAGCACCAGTTGGTTTTGACTGAAACCGCAATTCAAAGTGATTAGCGATCACAGGCAAAGGAAATTCCTTCAACCTGTGATTCAAAACATTGATTCAGGACATTGGACGGACCATGGGCCTTTGATTGACTTTGAAGATACCTTGAAAACTCTATCTGGCCCAACCTCGTTACCAGGGTGTTCTGACGTCATACGCTGGTCACGAAGCCGAAAGAACACCCTGGTACACTTGGCATCAATCTTGCCAATATATGGCAATATGCGCCCCATTATGGATTTGCAGTTTGCTAGGCAACGATAATCGACGAAAAATGGTCGTTGCTCTAGCGCTAATTCTGAAGTATATAAATTGAGAAATTAAAAACAAACACTTTGAGGACCCTATTTTAGCCCTTTTTAAGGTATTTAATCATTAATCCGGGGTTAGCAAGTGCATTTAGTAGGAAAACGAGCACGATCCATTTGGGTGGAAAAAGGGCCTAAGTTGAAATTTTCGAGAATTTTCCCCACAGCTTTGAAAATAGAATGGCTCGTTATTCGGCGAATTTTAGAGATAAATTGGAGATTAAAAGTGTTTTAGTGAAAGAATACAGTTTTCCGTCGAATTTTGACATGCCGCGGCTGTTTACTTCTCGCAAAACGGAGTTACGGCGTAAAATGGGGTAGGCCGAAATTATTCCCCATTTTTGGGGGGCGCGCGCTCCGCTTCTGGGGGCAATATTGAACCCCAAATTACGTTATTAGACTTGCAGACGAATGGTCTCTTGAAAACTTTTTTCTGTTTTGAAATCAGGCTTGTAACCATGGAGCATCGACTCCAAACGTAACCTCAGGTCGGAAAATCGCAACATTTATTTTTCAACCCCCAGTTATGACGTCATAATGAGCCCAACATTTCCTGAAACTCCGAAATTCGGATGCGCCGTGGTCCATTACCCCTCTTAAACTCCTCACTTGCCCCATACACCCCATTGATTTTGTGAAATTACCGATTCAATAAAGGCCATTTTTGAATGGGAGCAAGTTATAATCTGATTTTACTATTGTTTTCGAATAGCCAATCAAATTGCCGAACGGCCTCTTGTATCCCAGAGTAGAGGTAGAGCAACGAACTCACTCTGGGGACGAAATTGTATCTGGCCATCTCTCTATTAAGCTCTCCTCCTTAACAAGCACCCCCTGGCCTTCTAATACAACGCATTAAATATAAAGTACCAAATGAGTATAAAATAAGCCCCACTCGCGGTTAAGCTCCTCCCCACTTTATGTCAAATGCCAGTGGTTAGCAGATAATGTCCATTTATTTATCTAAACAAGTTGGCATGTTAATTTTGATTTGGCTTGGGATCAGGCTTGGGATCAAAGCTGTGTCAAATATGTGAATTGGCCAGGTAACATTTTATGTTGATACTTGGGGGAAAATGGGGTAAAAAACTAAGAGCTATCATCTATATCCTTCTTATTTGACTTTGCGAATCAACCCGCCATTAAAAATCCTCCCTCTCTCTGAAGCACCCTTCGGATTCTCCAGGAATGAATAAGCCCCCCTTTGGTATCTATAAAGGGGCTGTTTTATAGAGAGGTTCTCGTATATCACTTCATGAAATATGTTAACTTTTGGATAATGTCATTAAAACAGAGGCTAAGTAGATATACTAGGTGTTATAAAAACCAACAACTAACTGATCACACAAACTGGCTAAAAGTTTATGTTGAGCAGCCTCAAAGACCTTTTTCAACTGCGCAGGGACGGTGGTAATCCAATTCAATAGCCATCTATCTTAGAGAATTTTGCGTCTTCAAGGAGCCATTGTCTCCTACGGGTCCTCTGCAGGCACGTTGCAATCTCAGGTTTTCTGAAAATCAAACTTTGCATGAGCAGAAGTTATACATCACTACTCCTAAAGTTAAAAAGATCAACAATGTTTGAATTTATGTGAATTTTCGATAAGTTCTTCTGATTAAGCCAAATTTGATTTCAGATTCAGGTTCTTTAAATGAATCACTTAGCCAATACACAAGCAGTTTGGGCATGCGATGTGACAAATTGCAAATCAATATTGTATCTTATTCGTAAGGGTTGAATAACAATGTCTGAAAGCAAGGATCCTCTGCAGTGACTGCTGCCAACCAAGTACATCCAATCGGCTATATTTGCATAACAGCTTTAGCTTCCTTACCGTCACATTTGGTTCCATTTCCAAAATAGCCAAATTTACATTGACATGTGTAAGATCCATTGGTATTTGTACAAGAACCATTGATACTACATTGATGTTGTCCCGTCGTACACTCGTTTATGTCAGTGCAAGTAAATCCGTCGCCACTGAATCCACTCTTACATGAGCAATTGTATGAGTCATTGCCTGGATGACAAATAGCATTTGGACTGCATAGCTTTGGTTTACATTCTAGGAGAAAATTGAAGAGAGGTCAGAACGAACATTCATATGACGAGGATCGGGAAGACATATCTTAGAAGCATCAACAAGGACAGGTTTGGTAAGAGAATAGCACCAGTTGGTTTTGATTTAAACCGCATTTCAAAGTGATTAGCGATCACAGGCAAAAGAAATCTTTCAACCTGTGATTCAAAACAAGCAAAGCCTCAAAAGTTGGCCTGAAACCCAGGTAGCTAGGTCGCTCGTAGTGCGTCCCAGAAATTGCTTTCAAGAACAAACATGAGCATAGATGGAGAGAAGAAGGATAAATCTACACATCTGCCACGGACATTGTGTGCTTTTTTGGTTCAAAAGCCGATTAGGAGCCAATTCAGTTCTCTTATTTTTTGGTGTAATTAAAACTTCTGAACCAAAGAAATGAAATGCCAGAGGAAGTTGTTCAGATATATCCTTCCTATTTCGATATACGTTCATGTTTCCTCTTAAAAACAATTTCTGGAAAGCACAACGAGCGCGCTAGTATACTTTGGTTACAGAAAAACCATTGCGGCTTTGTTTGCTTTGAATTTCTGGTGGAGAGAATTTCCTTCATCTGTAGGCACTAATCGATTTGAATTCAAGTGTCAACAAAAGCAGCTCATGCTATTGTGTTACAAAATTTGTTCTTGTTAGAAGCTTCCGTTGTCCGCGTTTCATTGATGGTATCCTTCTAAGAAGAAAGCTTTTCACGGAAACATTTAATGTTCAGCATTGTAGAGACTTTGATCCGTTCTTCAGCTGACCATTTACTTCCAATCCTTCATTTGGCACTTACATTGTATCACAACACTCTTTGCAGGTTGCATAAAAAAGCCACATGTAGCAAAGTGAACTCTGTCTGGAACGTAAGGTTGACATGAATGAAACAGTGATTCTGCGAAACCCCACTCAAGTGCTTTCATTTGAAGAAAGCTTTTGCAAAATAGGGCACTTTGGAATTTTACAAGAAGAAAGAAGTACGCAAATGTGAAATGTGAAAACTAAAAAATGGCAGCCGTTCTTCTTTTCGACATTGTTCTAAGTTGTATTGTTGGAACTATTCGGAATTTTGTCACTTCGTCGCCGCATAAACCTTTTTGCATTGGTTAAATGTTAAATAATTGGATAACTAGAAACAAGCATCATTAAAATATATTTTTAAATACAGCCGCATTTCATCAAAACCGTTTCAAAAAAGCTGATGCTTTCTTTCGACAATTTCTTTCTAAAGCATTATGCAGGTATAGTCACTCCACAGAGCTTCGTTGTAAAAAATCCTTGATAAGTTTTCATTGTTGTGCAGCTTTTGTCAGCGAGAGTATTGCTTTGTCCAAAACAGTTAAATCATTCATCAATAATACAATAATAAAGAAGCTTCTTCGGTTCATCACAGAATCAGAACCATAACAAATTCACTGAATAAAAAGAACAAAGTGTCCTCCTTCCTGCAAAGATACAACTACCTGGTGTGTCTAAAAAAGAATCCCTGTTTGAAAGACCACATATCCGTCGATATCAAGACAATAATGTTGGAAAATATGACATTCCATAGTCACGCCCGACAACCCCTACTGACGTATGACGTCACATTGAAGCCTCGAAGCTCTGGAGGCAGGTGGAGGTCATGTGATTTTTGCGCGCCATTTCTTACATTTTATCACGCGTACACGCAAGAAAACATTTAATATTTGCAAAACTATATGCTCAGCTTGTTTATTGATAAAAACTGTGAATCTTTTTTGATAAAAACGATGAATTCCAAGAAAGAAACACATTTTGTGGCTGCTTGCAAGTAAGTGCATCTTCGTCGATTTCATTCAAATCCAGTAGGCCCGGGATTTCAACTCAGCACAATTCTTTGAATTTCTTATTTATGTTCTGTAATATTTCGAGGATCTTTGATTTTGTTAGGAAGAACGTGCTTCACTAACTCCGTTTATTTTTGTTCGGGATATTTTGTGATGAAATTACCCATTTTCACACAGCGTTTAGTTCGATGGTTCCCTTCAGATTTTTCTTGCGCTTGATACGACGAAAATATATATTTTTCATTCAGGGGTGTTTTTCTCGAGAAGTGACGACTTTCCTTGAGAGGCGAACTATCCTATGCCACGCAAAATTTATTTTCCTTTCTTCTGATATGGCACTTTGTATGTTTTTGGCTTCCGTTTCAGAGCGTTTGAGTGAGGCGCGGGTCAACTTCGCTTTGCAACTCCATTATTTTTGTTAGGCCAACCAGTCTCCACCTAGACTTTTTGTCCCATTCTTAGTCAAAAGTTCTCAATTCGTCGATAAATTGGCATTTTCCGTAACGATATTAATACTTTCTTTCAAAAATCAATCATATTGGGATCCTTTAACTTTTTTGTGAATTCAGAGTTGCATTCAACCTGCACGTTGAATTACCGCAGATCCGTTTCTTGAATTTTACCAAAATTTCACTATGACATCCAGGGCCAATTTTCTTCAAAAAGCTACGTCCTGTGAAAAAGAAAACCCTCCTATGCCACGCAAAATTCATTTCTCTTTCTTTTGAGCTTAACCCTATCCAGACTGGGGGGGGGGCTCATTCAGCCCCCCCACCTACTTAACTGAGCACTGCTCCTAATTGGTTCAACGAACCAGGAAATGGTTTTTTGACTTTTAGTTTCTATCCTTTTGAAGTGTGAATTTGTGTGAAATTTTGAAAAAAAAATTCAGGGGGCCGGGGGGTGGCTGTTTTTTTCAGAGTGGTCGGGGCCAACTTTTAGGTAAGCTGCTTATGGATGTAATTCCAGATCACCTCATAATACTTTGATAATATCCTTTTTCATTTGTGAACTTATAATTTGTAAGGTCTCTTTAATTTTTTCCAGGAACAATAGACAAAATATGTGTCACGTGACCTCATCAATGACGTCATCTTTAAGAAAATGGCAAAGATTAGTTAGCGGTCTTTCTGCAGGGATATTTCGACCCCAAATGTTTTACAGCGGCAATAAATAGACTAAAACTGATCAACAGGGTTGTTTCCACCTAAGCTGTGTAATTTTGTTTGAATTTTGTGCATCATTGGTCGCAAACGGCACAAGATTCCCCGGGGGTATCCTCAGTTAGTACTACTAACGATCAGTTTTCATGCATATCTTGAGAATTTGTTTTACAGTGAGAATTTTTTGACTTGAAAGTGTTTAGTTTGTCAAGATATTATCAAAATTTCACCAAATAACTATCTTCAACCCCTTATTTCCACTTTCCTTCTTCTTTCCATCTCATTTGCTTACTACGGGGAAAAAATGCTGATGTCAGCATTTTTTGCAATAATTAAAACAAAAGTTTCAAATGGAAAAATGAAGTATGCAACGATCACTTATCATCGAAGTAGTTTTCATCGTAATATATGGAGAAATTCTCTTTTATAGCTGCATTTTTCATTTTTCAGAAAAACAAGAATTTTAATCTCTGTGTCCGCCATCTTGGATTTGCGAAAATCAAATTTTTCACTTTATAAGTATATTTTCACCTTCTAACAATGCTTTGATTGGCATAATTTGGTCTCATGAATCAATCTTAGAAAATTATAAAGATTTAAAAAAAAGTTGTTTTTTTCATTTTTTTCGTGGACACGTGCCAGTTGGTCTTGAATAATTATGACGTCATATCTATTTTTAGACTTTTTTTTGTGAGAAATGATAGATCATAAGCACGGCTACCTGCATGGTGAGTTTCGTCTTCGTAAGTGAAGGAATGGCGATTTTAGAGAGGGGGGGCTGAATGAGCCCCCCCCCAGTCTTCTAGTTGCTCAAAAAGCCCAGTCTGGATAGGGTTAAGTTTGGTACATTTTTTGTTGTAGTTACAAAGCCAGGCGCAGGCTAACTATCAATTTTGCACCCATTATTTTGGTTAGGCCATTGAGTCTCCACTTCCATTTTTCAACCTTTTCACGGCTCTTGCCTGCCTTGCCATCCAAAATTTCTCGATTTTCTGTTAGCATATTCATATCTTCATGCAAAAATCACCACTCCCATGAAATTTTAGCTTTTTGTTGTTTCTAGGGTTTCATTCAACTTGCACGCCATACATTCCCCGATCATTTCGTCAAATTTTACGGAAATCCAACTGTTTCATTAGGAGTGTATTTTTCTTGCAGAAATGACAGGATATAGAATAGTGAAACCTTCTAAGCCACGTAAAAATTATCTGCCTTTCTTTTGATGTAAATTTGAGATGCTTATCATTGGAGTTTGTGAGCCTATTAACTAGGCGCGGGACAGGTTCATCTCTCGCCCCCTTCATTTTGGTTAGGCCAGACAGAATAGCAGATCTGATATATTACATAATCCTCGCGGCATCTTTAGGTGTCTCATCTATCTGTGCTCGTTTGAGAGTCAAGCAACTGCCATAAGGTCGAGGGAGTTCTTCTTTCTGAGACGCCTGTGCTGTTCTTTTTCTTTCTTTTAAAAAAATTTGATGTAGATTTCACCATTGATGTAAGTGGCTGCCGTAGTTGGAACTCGATGACATCATGTCCTTTCCAGCTATGGCAGCCACAGAATATTTATATTTCGTTGTAGTTAGTTGTTTTTATTTGTGATAAAAAAAAAACAGTCTCCGCTATAACTTTTAATGCTCTCTCATTGCTCAGAGGTGTTTTCTTGGCCTGTCATTCATGTATATATCATCATTCACCTCATAGCAGAAAATAAGATACTAAAATCCTAAACTTTGTAACTCCTCGGGTCATATTTTAGGACAATTCAGTCCTCTGACAAGAAAAAACGCTCGAGCCAGAAAAAATTATGACCGGTGTTCAAAAACACTTGATACCCGACCTTTTAAAATTTTGTTATGAATACAAAGTTTTGGTACGGAAAATCTCTGATAAATTTTCTACAAGTGTGGCTCAGGTATGTTGACACAGGTTATATTCTTCTTTCGCAAAAATCAGGCCAAAGTTCGAGAAAAAATGCTGCTCCTATAGAAATACTATTACCGTCAGAACGAGGCTACGAAAGTCGAATGAGGGGTTGTCGGGCGTGCATAGTGAACATGCTCAAATATATTCTAAATTTTACCTGCCTGAAATCGGCTAATCAGTTCTCTTAAATTATAAGAGATTTTATCGGGAAGCCTTTCCAAGAAACGTCCAAAACTGCATAAAATCACGACCAAATTTCTCGTATATCTATGCCTTATAGCAATGACCTGTACATGCTTTGGGATTCTTTTTATTGACTCACACGATACAAAAATTGTTGAAGAAATGATAAAATACCTCGTTTTGACTTACTCCTATTGTGTCAAGTCGTGTCAAGTGAAGACATACGAGCCAGGGTTTTGAAAAATAATTTTTGATGTTTGCATGTGACGTTTCGTTCCAGAGACAGTAAAAGTTTACCGAATGAAGCCCTTTTTGATACCTGTGCTATACACTCTGTACTGTCCAACTGTTCAATCTTTCCAGCCAATGTTTTTGCCATTATTTATAAAAATAATGTTACAAGGAGGGTTTATCAAATTTTAACACAATCGTTGTTTCTGAAATAAATTGCGGCTTGGTTAGCATAGGGCTCGAGTCTTTGCAAAAATTATCATTCATATAAAACCTTATGATAATGTATCAAAAATGCAAAAGCCTATACTGCAAAAGCTTCTCATATAATGAAAGAACACGAGTTAGGCTTTCGGAGAATCACTCTTTCAATCATTTCAACCGTTCGTTGTCGGAGTATGTCGGAGATGTTCTTACCAGTTGGCCAGAGTCGGATTACTCGAAGATCTAAAAACAAATTAAATCAACCTTTTCGAAAGAGCAACATAGGTCAAAGTGGCCTATCTTACCTAGGACCTAAAATCTGGAACAATCTGCACTCTGACGTAAAGTCTGCTAAAAACGTTAACAGTTTCAAACATAAGATAAAGGACAATTTCTTTAAAGACCTCCAAAATCAAGAAAACAGTCCCTATATATATTATTAAATTTATAAAAACTGCATAAACAACAGGCCAAACAGGCTGTTTAACTTTCTTAGGAATGAGCCATTACATTCTACTTTTGACACAAAATATTTTTGTCTCGCTTTTCATGAAAACTTTTCTTTTCTATAATACCCCTGGAGGGACGATTATGGAAACAAGGTTGTACTGACCTTTTAATGCTATCCCTGCCATTTTAAACTAGGGGTGTTTCTATACTAGATCTTAGTTTTTATCATATTGTACGCATGTAAATAGCCTTTCTTTCATTTCGTAAATTTTTAATTTTTAATTTGTATGGCAAAATTTTACATACATACATACATACGTTCAAGAGAAAGTTGACTTCGCAGCATGTGATTTTCATAGAGTGATGTGACATGACGTAAGTGCCAAATAAAGGATTAAAAATAAATGGTCAGCTAAAGACAGGACCAAAATCTCTACAAAATCTGAACAGGAAATATTTCTGTGAAAAGCATTCTTCAATTGAAGTGATGAAAGGCAGCTTTACGTAATTTACCATTTTCGATATCATCATTATTTACATAATCACAGCATTTATAAGATTCCCGATAGTTCTGAAGTTGCGACGTCATCTGACAGGACAGGACTATAAGACTTCATAAGACTTACCGATAGACTTATTGCAGTCGACGAAATAGACTTAGGGCAATTCTAGACTCCAGCCATGGACGAAACTTTAAATTTTTTCATTTCGAAATGCGATACAACTAGCACGGGAAGTAGCAATGGCTGGCTGCAAGGAATTTCCTGATGGATATGTAGCACTTGTAACTTTATTGAAATCTTGTTTTTTTAATAGTATCATAAGGTGCGAAAATTTTCATCGCCCTTTTACTGGATTACAAAGTATATTCTGCTGTACATACTAAAGTCTGTAGCACATGTATTCCAAGCTGTTACTTTCATTATCAGTTTCAAGATAAAGAAATGGTTTCTAATAATTTAAAAACCTTGGTCAAACATTATTAGACTAATGTCTTTTAGTCTGTGAGTTCTCCAGTGTATGATTCTGAAAATACAATAACAAGGAAAGTCTCGTTTGTTTGTTTGTTAGTTTGTTTGTTTGTTTGTTTGTTTGTTTGTTGGTAATTTCTTTGTATCGTGCAAAGACTTTCATAACTGAAGCTGATCTCTGGTCAGTCTTCATGATCATGTCCTGAAAGTAAAATTTTTTTTTTGTGTCTGATGATTTTCAATGAATTTTTAGGGTATTAAGCTTTCAATGCAATACTAAATAGAATGTCAGTTTACAATTTTAGCCAGATTTTAGTAAAGACTTGGTCGAAAAAGTCCAAAAATCCATCACTCTTAGATTATCTTCAATGTCAAAACTGATACAACATGCAATTACCATTGATTAGAAATATGGTTGGCTGCATAAATTCCGAAGCATCAACGCCATAGGACCATAAAGTAGGGAGGTTAGGTGATTTTTTACTTTGCAGCAAGTAAGAAATGTGAAGATTAATATAAAGAGATAATAAAATTCTGAATATTTTGCTTTTTAAATCAACAAAATCGGATGGATGAGGCAAACTCAAATTATGTGATTTCTAGTTTTCGAAAACTGAGATAAATTCTTGAAAACTTTAGTATAAGCAGCCTCCAGTGCTACAGATAGCACAAAAATCATCACATTTTAAGTCAAATGTGTTACGCATCATTCAATAACTTTTGATAGGGATGAGATACAACCTTGAAACTTGGACAAGATATGCAATACCCCCTTGCAAAAAAATTATTGGAGCGAGTAACCCTAACAATCAACGTTACCATAGTAACAACAGTTATCTTCCTAGCAACAGTAACATAGTAGCAAATATGACTGTTAAAAACTCAAAAAACATATAAACATCATATTGTTGAATACAATTTAGAAATGTGACCTTTTCAAACCATTGGGGTAGCTTACCCTAGCAACGCAAATCACCATAGCAACAAAAATTAAGGCCCTAGCAACATGGACATTGCGAAATATCAAAGAATACAAACAATGCTAAATGACTATATTTAGTAGTGGACAATTGGGCGGTGAGGGGGTGCAGTCACCCCCTAATGCTGGCAAGAACAAAGATCTTTTGTTTGAAAACAATGGGATGAACAATGCTTTTCAATTGAAAAATACCTTCGCATATTACAGTATTTCTATTGACCATTGTAACTAGCAAATGCAACCTTTCTAAACATTGAAACAAAGAATAATATTTACAGGGGCAAAGGAAGCAAAGTGTGCACAAAAAAGCCTATTCAGTTTCTAAAACAACAGGATTCGTGTACATTAACATGACAAGAATTCTCATGAGTTCTTAAAAGTTTTCAAGAATCCTTCACATTCTGATAGAACAGTTAAGTGCTGTGAAAGACTGTAAACATTTCCAAATGAAGAATTATTATCTTAAGAACCTGAATTTTTCTCAAGAACTCTGAAGTATTCTTTGGAGGGAAAACAGTTAATGTGCACAAGCACCGTACTGTAAGTCAGGCTGCGTATGTGGAAGGCAATTAATATTTAGGACAGGTATCTTGTCTTGTGCACTATAATCTAAAGCCCCAATGATAGTCCCACACAAAAATAACCTGTCGGGTTTGCAATGTATTCTATTGTCCTAAGATCCTAGATAGTTTCTTAATTTGGGGTTTCTTTCAAGAAGGACTTTTCTAACTAAATTTATCATTAAGGAACATTTTAAAAGACACCATTCAAAGCCCCAGTTTCAACCTAACATGCAAATGACCCAAACAATTAATGCATAGTAACTCTTTAACACATCTACATTTCGTATACAATTAGGACCCCCTTCTTTAAATCACTCAATAACGCAAAAGAAAATGTCTCATCTTCTCCATCAATGTCATATTGAACATCATACTTTGTTTTTGATGGATCTGGAAGTATTTTATCTACTTTCAAGACTTGAGCATCAAACCATTCTGCTTCACAAATGTTATCCACTTTCACTCTATGTTTAATTCTTTTTCCAACTAAGCTTTCTGGATTCTCTAGATATCTCTGGAGCTGGACTTGCTTCTGATCTCCTTGCGCTTCATCCTCGCTTCCTTTATTCTACTGTGGGGAAGAGTCTTTTGAATTTCCAAAACCTGTGTTCTTTCTTGACCTGGTCTCAAATTAACATTGGTCTTGCCTGCTCCTGCCTGCTCCTGCCTTTTGATCCTGCAACACATCATACTCTACAGTAACTCCTACCAAATTGCCATTTATTATTTGTGATAGATGTTCTTTCATTTGCTCCAAAGTGAAATTTATCTTACTCTTATTGGAAGATCTTGATTGCTGGAAAAAATGACCTGAAGGCGCCTTTGAATTTAGAACTGATTTGTGAAACTGTAGTTGACAATACATGGCATTAACTTTTTCTTTGTCTGCAATCTTTGTTAACGCTAGTTCCATTGCTTCTGTGGATACCCAAAGACCCCCAAATGTCTCAATTTTCAAGGTAAGCTCTCCCTTTTTCTGGACGGACCTTCGCTTCCATACCCTGAATCTCCTTTTCCTGTTTATCTATCATTTTCTGTCTACGCTCTTGCAATATCTTTCCCCTTCTTTCTTTCAACTTCTCCTTCATATCCATCACATTCCTGCGTGCATCTTCGTGATATTTCCTTCTTTCTTCATCAGTGAGAGTGTCAATCCAGTCTGATGTTTTATTGTGCTTCCACATTATTAGAGCCTCCAGTGCAGCAGTTGAAGCAGCTGGTTTTTGTCGTAAAAGGACATCAAAGACAGCAAAATCTCTTTCACTGATGATGTTAGTTGTTGGTGCATTTGATGCTTGTCTGAGAAGGCACTCAGATGGAGGAAAATATTTTCGTCCTAACAGTTGGTCCTCACACTGTCGCTCTAATACAAGAAACAATGCTGAACATATCAGTTGAAGTGCTTGTTGGGTTAGAGCATTGAAATCCTCATCATCACAAACGATCAGCTTATGAAAGACAGCATTCTTTTCAACTGGGGATATTTCCTCACTGAAAATAGACTTTCCTTCAGATAGAGATGAGGAATCTTTGGAAAGCTGCTCTAAAGAAACTTGTAGATGATGCAGGTGTGGATTCAAGTCCAGAACATTCTTGACTGATTAATGGTGGAGAACTCGAAAGTATGGCCCTGTGATCAGCTTGCCCACGATTCTAGGGCTCTTAGACCAGCCAGGTGCACTTTGTTCCAAAGGTCTTCTGAGACTGGCTACTAGCATACCCCACTTTGAAGGCGTTCAGGCTGCCAGGGAGTACCTTGACAAACGCACCACACAAAATCCTCCCACCCAAACCATCTGTGACCTTATAGACATCATTTTACGCAACAACAATTTTGAGTTTAACGGGCAGTTCTACTTACAGAAACACGGCACAGCTATGGGCACTCGCATGGCACCCCCATATGCAAATCTCTTTATGGGGGTCTTCGAAGAAAATGCCCTAAAGAACGCACTTCACAAGCTCCTTGTTTGGTGGCGTTACATCGACGACATTTTTTTAATTTGGACTCACGGAGAGGAAAAACTCACATAATTTATACGCACACTCAAAAACATCCATCCCAACATCAAATTTACCAGTGACATATCTTCCACCAGCAGACATTTCCTGGACGTCACAGTAATACGTAACGAAGACAACAGCATCTCGACAGACCTCTACGTCAAACCCACAGACACACACTAATACCTGCTCAGCACATCCACCCACCCCAAACATACGAAAAAGTCCATACCATACAGCCTTGCACTACGGTTACGACGCATATGCTCCAACAATGATACTCTTGAAAAACGGAGAAATCAACTGCTTACATACCTTACAAACAGAGGATACAAACGCAAACACGTACGTAACGAAATACGGAATGCCTCTAAAATAACGCGACAATCCAGCTTACAAACGAAACAGAAAAAACATAACAACAAAACGCCATTTGTGGTTACCCACCACCCTAGTGTACCACAATTAACATCCATACTTAACAGCAACTTCCACATATTACAAAACTCGACAAACTGTAAGGAAGTCTTCCAAGACCCACCGATACTTAGTAACCGCAGACCAAAAATCCTCCGGGAATACCTGGTGCTCGCCAAAATGAAACATAAGATCCTTTTGGATGATTACAAAGTCCGTCCTGAGCTAAGCAAGCATAAGAAAATCTGAAAATTTATTTCTTCATAACCTCAAATGATCGTTGTGATGCTGTTTTTAGCTACAGTCAGAGGGACGAGTGTTGCTGCTAAAGTCACCTTCAATAGAAAATCAAGCGCCTTGTATGTCTCAAATTTAATGTCATGTGAGATTTACGATCATGCAAAATTACTTTTCTACAGAACTACATAACGTTTCTATTCGCGGGCATCTAGTTTGAGACAAGCAGTCACGAAAATAACCTCTGTGCAGAATCATATGCATGAAGATGTTTTGGTTCAGTGTGATCACGTGCCTTCCCCCAGTCAATGGGGCCATTGTTTGCTGGAATTCTGCACCTTTCCTCTCAACTTCACCTGCAACGTTTGCCTCCGTAGCTGTGTAGGAGGACGGTCCTTCTACCTTCGGTGATGCTGCGAATGCTAGCCTCTGTGCAGGCCGCCGGTTACATCATCCTCCAAGGTTGAGTTATTTGCATAATGAGTACTATCAATAAATTGCTAATGATGCGTTCGTTCTAGAAAACGATTGTTTTAACATAATTAAGCTGCTAATGAAGTCAAGAACGTGCCAATTCTGAGTAAATTTGTTGTTGTGCCAGGGTAAACATCATGGTGATTTATCCATCTTACGGTGTCAAATCTGTCTAACATGAAATAAGCCGACGTCAAATGTTGCTATAGGATCGCGGGAAACTTCTGTCTTGTATGCGCTTTCTGTGCGCTTTCTTTATTTCAGTGCCAATTAGCAGGGATGAAACGTTAATCAATGGTTTTAACGAGCGTGACGGACTTACTTTCTTTCTTTCTTTCTTTCTGACTGACCTGGAGCCCCCTCTTAGATTACAAAGTTGGACTTTGTAATCAAAAATGACGCCACCACCATCCCCACATGAATATCTAAATGTCCATCACGACGCGACTGCTACACATGCCAACACATACAAGACTACGTCATACGTCATAATCCTCAAGTATAGAATTTCCTCGTAAAAGCTTATACACACATCGTTGATAGTTGAGAATCCCAATCATTCGAAATCATACTCTGATGAGGATACAAGTCCGAAAGACCTCAGTGTGTTAAAACATAGCTTATAGTATTTTTTTGTCGTCCAACCTCTCTACATCAAGTAAATAATAACAAATGTAGTTGATTACCTTAAATGGTCAAAAATGGTTCTATTGATTGTTATGAACAATTCTAAGGCATTTTAGAGTATTTTCATCAGTAATTAGGGGTTTAAATGAACCATTGCAAATAAATTATGAATATATGATACAAATAGTAAGCCTAAATTGACATTAGATTCCCAATTTTTATTCAGTGATGCGTTGGGATACATTTTAGTAGCAGTATCAAAGAAATTATCAACTAAGAACTTAAATACTGCCAATATTGCAAATAGTAAGCAAAAAGTGCAATTTTCCTCCATTATGACGTCATAGTGACGTCATGGATGTAATGAAGAATTAAAAAAGTACCCTATTGTGTAGATTTTGTTCTTATGCACCATTGTACTAAGTTTCATCCTCATATCTGCAATATTGACGAAGTTACGGAGGGGAGGCCCCCCCCCCCCCCTCCCCGGTACTACGACGGTCGAAAAAGTCCTGTAGCAATAGGGTTAAAAACCACCTTGCAAGACGAACGATTGCGAGTTGGAAAATCAAAAGTGCGAGTTTGAAGCTCAAAAGTGCGAGTTGAAACTAAAATTTCGAGTTACCTGTTTTCTTTCAAACTAATGCATTTTTTGCCAAATAAAACGGTTGTTTGAAGTCGCAATGGAATTTGGAACATTTTTATGTATTTGGCATTGTTATGCCGTTAGTGACTTTCTTTATAAGAAATCAATTATAAGAAGCAACAGGCCTATTACAATTTGCAGCTTTCATTCAAGGCTTTCATTCAAGAATATTACTGTAAAGCAGTAAACCGAAGTCTTGCCTTGGTTCTCTTGAAAGAGAATTACAGGAGAATCATTAATTCGTCGTCTTTCCCTTTCAAGATGACTTGTGCAAGTCCATGTTAATTGCTGAGATCAGAAACGAAATTGAAATTAATTGAGCTCTGCTGAGGGTGTTTATCGATTTGGAAAAGCATCTTCACATGGCAAATTCGAGAGGCATCACACTGCTGTAAAATCTGGTGATATTTATCTAGCAAAAATGCGTTGCCTTTCAAGGAGTGGCAAAAATTCCCTATAAACCCTCTTTGCTTTTCAAATTCTTTAGGTATTTTTGACGGAGTGATATATCACTCGTGTTCGAAGTAGCTTTATCATGATTTTTTGCATATATTTCTGTCAGGCTTGATCTGATGCATATTTTGTCTTTCATAAGAAACTTGGATTAGCCCATAGTACTAACAGTTTCTTATTTTCACGTGAAAAAGTAAACTTTCTAGGACGAAAAGTGTCTTAATGTGCTTCCTATTTTGTGGATGCATGTAGTTTCTATCACTGCCACGTATTCGTTTTTTGACAGACAGCACAGTTTTTTACCAAGGAGGAGAATGCTATTTGAATCAAAACAAAAATTGATCATGAATATTACTAAAAACTAAAGGCTTGACGACAATTTTCCCATAATATCTTTGTATTTGGCTGTAAAAATTTCATAGCAATTCTCAAGCATAGTACTAGAATTTCTCGCCATCCTAGTATTCGCTTCTTATAAACAAGTTTCTTCTATGAAAAACGTGCATGTAGTCATTTTTCGACATAAGAAACAAAAACCCCCTTATAAATAAGTGAAGGGTGTCCCAGAAACTTAAGAGACTCTATAGGAGTAATGAGAGGTCAATTCGAAGTTAAGAAACTTGTCAATCTTTAGTTATGAGTTGAAAAGTGCTTTGGACAAATGGCCTCTTTCTATTACCAACTCAAGAAATACCAAAGAGAATAATTTTTCTTCCCTGATTTTTAAGCCCAAGTGTCCGAGCTCAAAGCAAGTTCTTTATTAGCTGCTCTCAATGAATTAAAAACCGTTCCTCAACTCCCCTGATCTTGAAAAAGGCTCTCCAAATAAATCCCGGTGTTTTAGCCGCAAAAGATGGACAATTTGAATTGTTTTTACTGAACTCGCAACGCGCATTGCAAATGTACCAACTCGCACTTTTCACTATTAACTCGCAACTAGCAACTCGCAGAAAGCACCAACTCGTGACTCGTAACTCGCAACTCGCAATTTACCACTCCACCCTGAATACTGTTTCAAGCTCGTTTATCATTATTGTTATTATTCTAAATTTCTTTATAGTAGGCGTTTAAAAGTAGCTAGCTTACAGCTAAGTGATGCCTACTGAAACAAAAATAAAATCATCATCACAAATTACAAAGTAAAATGGTTCTAATTAGAGTGGTGTCGCCCATTATGCCCATGTCGTCGCGAAGTTCTGAGTTAGATCCAAAAAGAGCAATTAATGAGAAAACCACATAGCCAGATTATATCATCAACTAATGGAGAAAACGATTACAGAGTATTGATTTTCTACATAAATTCTTTATACTGATTTTAGAAGATTTTAAAGAGGGGAGTAAAAACGTCGTTTTCTTCTAGCGCCGCCCATTATGGCCGCAGGAGAAACAATAAACACCACTCTCCGGTAAAAAGTTTTAATAAGAAAAACAGCTTTAATTACTGCTCTTTGTTTATCAAAAATATCAATAAGAATTAACTTAAACTTCGAGTTTAGGCAATTGAAATACATGCTTCGAGTTGTCTAAATCCTGCCTTATCTCTTGTGCATGGATGGATAAATTTTGCCATAGTTTCTAAAATGCAAATAGACTTAATATAATGCTGCGTGTATTTGGGTTTCGATGATTTTCCAAGTCAGTAAGTAAGATTTTGACCCAAATTGGTGTTTTTTTAAATAAATGTTGCATTCTAATATTTTGAAGTGATTGGAAATTTCTCTGGCAAACTGATGGGCATAATGGGCGACGAAAATAGCAATTAGCAGCACTCAGATTTCATAACCTTAAATCTGAATCAGAAGTCACTTTTCTCTGGTTTCGTTGTAGATTTCCTCTCAAGAGACAAGACTTCTGAAAAATCAAAGCATATTTGAAAAATTTCAAACCGCAAGGTGCCGAGCGAACAGGGTATTTTTTAAGGATTTTCTACTGGTGGGACAAACAGCCAAAAGGGCCCCAAATTTTTACGGTATGACTTTACCACAGAGACAAAAGTAAATTGCTTATCACTTACAAAGTCAGGTCACTACTTTCAAAACTGCATCGGTAAAATAATGTTTTTGATATATACAGGGTGTCCCAGAAAAATTGTTCGATGTTTGATTAAATATTTAAAAGTAACAATCAAATGTACAGGCTGCTAGTTAGATAAACCTGCTCTTATGATTTTGAATCCATTTTTGATGCCAGAATCTTGCGAATCCGCCAAGAATTCACGGAGCTATAAGCTTTTGAAATCCCAGTTTGTGCGAAAACTGAAACCAGACCCCCCTAACTGACTTTTTTTCAAAAAGACGTCCCAAAGTCGTGGTAGAATAAGACTGTCCAATGTTTTACCTCTCCTTGATATCAAAGCCAACAAATTAGGGCTTCAAAGGTAATATACTTCTTGTAATATTACCAAAATTTGCTTAAGAATGCAAGTATCCAAAAAACATGGCATAAAAACTTAATCGATGAGAGACGGGGTCATTTCAAATTAAGCTCAACAGGATTCCTTGAAGCATCCATAACCTTAATTCAATGTTAAAGAAAGCTAGTTTACCTAAAGTGCTTTTTAAGTTCAATTTGATTTGCTTTAAACAAACGAGACTCTACCCTTTCACAAAATATGCAATTTAGGGGCGTCTGGTTTCAGCTTTCGCACAAACTTGAACTTCAAAACTCCGTAATCAATCAATAAGACGTAACTCGTAATATTTAGCCGATTCGATTTGCTAGCTTTTGTTGTCTAAAATTAATTCAAAATCTCAGCAGTTTGGTTATCTTGACATGGAGCCCGTTCATTGTTTCATTACTTTTTTACATTTAGGGCCTGTTTATATTAGTAAAAACAACTCACCTGCCACACCCGGGGCTGACAGGCGACGTAAATTTCAGCCACTGTTTATATGAGATTTTTACCTCACCTGTCAGCCCCCGGGCTGAGAGGCGAGGTGGAGTAATGTCTCTCATCGGTGAAATCAGAACGAATTAACCAATAGAAATCAAGGAAGAAAACCAATACACCTCATCATAGTGTTTCGTTTATATGGAAAAATTACTATACCGTAGGTGTTGCGTTTGTCATATAAACGTCAAATGAAAAAGCATTGGGATTCTATAGGAAGGAGGAATCTCACCTGTCAGCCCCGGGTCTGGCAGGTGAGATGTTCTTCCTCGTATAAACAGGTCTTTAATGAAAGGCCGAACAAACTTTGGACACCCTGTACACAAATTTACATAAAAGCAACTTTTACATAAAAACACACAGCTTTCTATCTTGGTAAGTGCATACAGCCAGCTGGATGAACTCCAACATAGTAACTGTATTTTAGGGGAAGATCTTGATGAATTCACAGAGAGGAGGGTGTGATTTCTGCAATTCAGTGGAGTGGACTATATATGGAATTCACTTACCAGGGTAGCAAAATTCAAATGCTTATATACAATCTATCCAATTCTAGAAACATAAATTTACCAAATCTAAGTCCAAAAAATAATCGATACGTTTTTCATTCCCAGACTTAGGCCTATATTTTCTTTTCATGTCGAACATTCTTCATGAGCCTGACAAGCATCAAGCATGAAATTAATGATCATCGATCCCCTGCGCCAATAACAAAATGGTCGATTGTTCTCATACAATTCATTTCAATAATAGCTTTGTAGCTTTGTAGCATTTAATAGCAACATCAATAACAACATTTTGTTTACAAGGGAAAATGAAAAAGGGCCCCATTTTGACTTAGGCCACTGGGGCAAAAGTACTAATTTTTCCTTCACTACTGGGACAAGCAAAGGGCCCACTGGGGCAAATGTCCCACAAGTCAGTACGTTAAAAAATACCCTGCGAGCGAACAAAAAAGTAGGAAGGAATGTAAATAGAATCATGAAATTTGCAATGCTTGAAAGAATCAATTAGAGATATGCACAAACCATCTCGTCGGGTTTCAATGCAAATGAACTGAAACTTCAGTGAGGGTAAAATCATGACAAAACAGATGTCAGCGAAGATTTTCCGCGCAATTGCAATTTTATTACTAGACGTCAGTCCCCTGAAATTTAATTTCTCTTGCTAGCCGGCCATAATGGGCGACCGGCCATAATGGGCAACGCTACTCTAGCTAGTTTAACAGTGAATAATATATACAGATGATGCACTAAAAACTTGGTAAAATGTGTAACTAGAAACTTGATGTAGAGCGGTTGGACGACAAAAAACACTAAGACACGCCCCAACAAAAAAGATGCCCCCCGGACCCTTGTCCCCATCAGAGTGTTATGTCGAATGAACATTCCGTTGAGGACACAGGTTTGAAAGTCCCCAGCGTGCCAAAACACATCCCAGCACTCCCCGCAGTCCAACCTCTCCAAATCAAGTTTATGATACATTATATACATATGATGCATATTTACAGGCGAGTTTTTGAAATCGAAAATGTTATACAAAACAAGATCAATTCAAGAACCCAACCTGTGCTACGAAAGTTTTGCATAATAGGCAGTTGCATTCATCACCCTTCCACTCCTCTGTGCGTTTTTTAAAGATTGAAATATTCAATGACTGTTTGGTATCATTTGAGAGTCCATGCCACAGTTTACATCCCAGGAAAGCAATACTTTCTATCACAAACCAAACTGTCTGGGTCTTTATCATTTGTAGAAGACTTACGTTTCTTAGATGATAAGGGGGATTCTTCTCAAAGAAAATATCAGCCATAAAGCTTGGGGCGATATTCAATTTAGTTTTGTAGATCTCTGTCATCAGCAACTGCAGATTCCGTTTGTGGACAGATACAGAATTGCCTCTGGTTACAAGTGCATTAAAGTCAGAAACACCATCCTTGTATGCGATACTCAGTGCCTTTTTGTGAATGTGGTTGATTTTGCTATCAAGGTGTCTGTCACAGAACATCCACACTAAGGAGCAGTAGCTGAACTGGGATAAGATAAAAGCCCGCATGATATGATTGAGTTTGTCAGTGTCTAGTAAGTATGAAATACGTGAAAGAGCATGAAGCTTTTGACAAGCTTTCTTGCATAACGATTGCACGTGTGTCTTGAAAGAAAGTTGCCTGTCCAAAGTGACCCTAGTAATTTTTCCTCCGTGCTCTCTATGATGGTTGTATTTCCAATTTCTATCGATAAATGATTGCTTTTTTCACCGAAAATCATCAAGTGGCACTTGTCGCCATTTAGCTTCATGCAGTTGTTTTTAAACCATTCTGAAAAGATTACGGTATCGTTTTCTAATCTATTGATGATATTTCTATGATTGCGATCGCAGACATAGATAGTAGTATGATCAGCATAGTTGAATATTTTGCTGTCCGTCATAAACATAAACAGGTCATGCAGGTAGATATTAAACAAGAGAGGCCTCAGAACAGATCCATGTGGTACCCCTACGCTAGTCTCTCTCTCCATGTGCTGAAAGACCAATTCACCTTTACTCTCTGCATTCGCACATCCAGATAGCTGTGGATAAGTTGCAGTGCTCCTTTGCTAAAGCCATATGCTTCCAATTTAGCAATTAATAAATCATGATTCAGGCAGTCAAAGGCTTTGGAAAGGTCCATAAACACGGCTCCAGCAGTGTTTCCACTGTCCAAGGCCTTTCTGCAGTTTTCTATGAACTGAAGAAGAGCATGCTGTGTGCTATAATTCTCTCAAAAACCGCACAGCAGTGAATTGAGAAAGCAGTGAGCAAAGGCTTTCATTTGAGATTCCATCAGTCTTTCATAGATTGTCGATGTAGCAGGCAAGACTGTAATTGGTCTATAATGTTTCTTTACGAAATTATCGTCCTTTTTGTAAAGTGATGCGATGTCTCCTGCTTTCAAAGTTTCTGGAAAGTCATATTGCGAGATATTTGCGTTGAAATGACTTAGAAGAATTGGCGCAAAAATGTCAGTATTTTCTTTTATGACCTTCGCCGGTATGCTTCCTACAGGAGATGATTTCCTAGGGTTTAATTTTCCAAGTTGACAAAAAACCTCTTCAACAGTAACTTGCCTAAATTGGGAACGATTCTGATCATGTAAAACACTCCTTAATCTTCTTAATGCTGGGATGGTTTTTATATTTTTCAACAGCTTTACCTACAGGGTCCTCTACCGGGTGACCCAAAAAAGTGACCCAACTCTATCTGTGATAGAAAAAAAGTAAGTGGCTGATTGAAATGCTTCAAACACTGTTTTGTCGTCAAAAGACTAGCCAACATTATGAGAGCATAGCATGTCTAAAAAACTCTAAACATAAATAAAAAATTAACAAACTATATATCATATGAACGCCCTCAATGAGAGCAATTGAATGAAACTAATTAAAACAAAATCGAACAAGGATTGACTAAAATATAAGCAATTTAGTGTTTTCTTTTGCAACTTCTCTCCAAATAAGGGCATTCAGTGGTCATATGACTCATATAATTAAAACAAAATTTGTAGAATCTTGTAGAGCATTAAATTTTAGGAAAAGTCAGTTGGTACCAGCATTCTGTCTCATATCGTCAAAGAGCTGTATATCAATGTTTGGTTGGGGGGCCATAATGCCCCCCCCCAGGTGGAATAGGGTTAAAAGCTCTTGTTTAGAAATATTGAAGTTTTTCACATGGCTCTAGAATTCATGTCATAAACGTATCTTTTATATAAGAAACTAAGAATTTGGGCCAGTACTGAAACCTTCTTAAAATTATCAGATATTTAGTACTCACAGAGAGTTTCTTTCGAGTCTCTTAGAGGCTCCATAACAATGTTCATGCTCATTACCTGTGCCCTTGTGAACGTTTCAAAACAAGGTTTTTTAACCCTATTTTAACCGGGTAAAAAAAAGTGATTTTCTACCGGGGGGGGCGTTTTTCGCCCCCCTGTTTTTCTCCGAAAGTATAACAGCTATGACAATGAAACATGCACTGTGTCATAATTGAACAAAGGAGAATCTAAAAATAGCATCAATCAATCAATAGTCACGTGATTGGTTGCTAGGCAACCAAAAACAAAGTAAATTTTGAGAAAATCGAGCTATTCGCAGAAAAGGGCCCATTATTAGCAAATAGCTAGATAAAATTGGCAAAAAACCATCCAAATACCTGCTTGACACCATTACTTTGTAGTTTTATATGGTTTCCTACGGATATTTGTGGTTTCTAATAAATTAACTAATTAAATAATGAAAATTTGATTCAATGTGAAATTGTTAGCTCAATAATTATGATTTAAAACCATTAATTTCGCATATTATTGGTGAAATCAAGTACCTTCGTCGATATTTGAAGTCATTCCATCTGTTTTACATGAAAAAATTACTCAATTATTAGGAATATGACGTCATAAAGATTGATGACGTCATAGAAATAATAAACTGCTGATGTCAGCAAATATGAATAAATTATATATCAAATGAAAGTACTCATTGAGACAAATCGAATGGTATATATATTGTTGAGATTTAGTTACAAAGGAAGAAGTTAGAGCCGTTTTAAAGAATTTCTTTGTGACCACTCTCCAAATATGGGCATGTGCTGGTCACGTGGTCAAACAATAGGTATTGAAATTTCTATTTTCTGATTGCCAACTAAATTTTAGGAAAAGTCAAGGAGTTTCAGCACTGTAGGTAGCATCGTTTGGGAGCTATTAAACAAATTCCGATAGCGGGGGGGGGGCGAAAAACGCCCCCTCCCCCGGTTAAAATAGGGTTAAGCCTTTCCAATGTTTGGACATTACTCAAGTACCATAAGAGTAATATGATACAGGAAACATGTGATAAGTAAAGTAAAAATATGCCAAGAATTTCCTTTATTAAAATAAATAGTTTTTAACTTATGTTTTCCCAGTACCGGAGTTTCTTGATTTTTGGCCATCTAAGAGTTGAGTTTCCTATGGGCAGTTTGTTATAAAAGAATACGTGCATGACTTGACTAGAATTCTTGTCATATCATTTAGTAAATGATACAAGTAATTTACTTTTTCTGTTCAAAGAATCAGCAAGTTTCCTCTTCTTGTTGATGATTTGCCCTGCAATGCAAACACCTTCTTGATAAGACTGCCACTGTTTGCAGACAAAGGATTCAAATTTCCTGAAGTGGCATTATTGTTATGTTATATAGAATCAATGCATCATTCACAGGTAGATATGTAGAGCAATTTGGAGCAATGGCAAACAGCAGGGGCAAACACTTCTTCAAGTAGCTTTATGTGATCCCTAAAAATTTGAAAAGTATTACTTCAGATCATCTCGAGTTTAAAAAGAAACAAGAGATATTGCTATCTGAAGATTTGCGCTGTGAACTGCGACAGTATTTTGAGGAAAGACGCAAGGGTGAAGATTATGTCATATGTATTGTTACAAATGAAGTTTTGTTGCAAACTGTGCAGGAATGATAATGAATGTGCATGATTTGTGTAGAGCACACAGATTACCTCGAAGAATGCTTGCTTGCACGTCTGCAAGTTTTTTACTTGTCCAGGGTACTGTGGTATATCTAGGATAGGGGTGGTCAGGTTCCTTTCTTGGGTCTAAAATTTGAGGAAAGCAAAGCGATGGGAGTATCATTCTTCCAGAAAAGCGTAAGAGATTTTTTAAACACTAGGATTTTCAGGGTTTTTTTTTGCAGATTTTTCCAAAGATGTACGAGATTTCTTTCGAAAATGATACGCTCTTCGTATGCTGCAATATGAAATTTATTACGGAGAGAGAGCAGGGAGACTGCGAAACTGCATTAGCGCCAAAACGGGACTTACTTCGGACACTTGCTCTCTCGTTGCTCATTGACTGGGAAACTTCCACAACCTACGCGTCTCACAACACAACCCAACTGCCCTGATCTTTCTCTGGTCTCCAAATTTGATGCCAAAAACCTCTGCAGACATGCCAATTTTAATCAATCAAAAACATCCAATGAATGGACTGTCACTTCCTGATCACTTCCTCCTGCGCGCGCTTAAAATTTTGTGACGTATGTGGACAACAATGGATGACAACTTCCGATGACGTCAATCCTGAACGCAGTAAACATGCGTCTGTTTTCTAGGAATGTCATTGGCTGAAACCATGAAATGTTCACTGTATGTTTAGTTATGCGCGCCATGTCAACGTTCGTTCATCGAGCCTACGAGCCTATTTTAAAGATTCGCTGCTGCTGCGCAGCGCAAATCAATAAATTCAAAATAAATTCGCTTGTATGAACTTTTTCATGAAAGTTACTTGAGACATCCTGGATGAGTAAACATCCTACTTACAATGAAATAACTGGGATTCACCCTCCTATACTTAGTTTAGTCCTGCAAACAATGCTGCGACTCTGACTGCCAACAGGACATGGTCTGGACTAATATGAAAATATGTGGGCCAGAAATGATGATTTTCGCTACTGTAAGCAACTAATTAAAGTAGAGGAAACGGAGTTGTTATCATCTTACCTGTAAGCAAAATCTTCATGGTTCATACAGGGTTGAACGTTCTCGTGCTGCGGCCATATTTTCCTCTCGCCTCGTGCCTGCATATTGTTTCCCAAATGTTTCCCGTTCAAATATAGCCTCTTAATGAGAAGTAGGAACGAGATCTGCTCATTGAAATTTCCCCCGTCAATCTAGAGAACGAGCGCCCAGGCTGTGACGTCACAGCCTGGGCACCAATACAAATTTTGGTAGTCCAATGTTACACGCCTTGTCGAAAGTTTCAAGCGCAGCGGCAGCGTTCTTCCTGCCCTTTCCTTAGACTGATTACGATGAGTCCCAGTAATCGCTATCCAAAACGAGACTATTACGCCATACTGAGACCGCTCTTACTGGGACTCATAATATTACGGCAATATTTTTGGACTGACTTTTTTCACTTTTGAACGCCCTTGGGAACGAGGCTGCTATACACAGTCATGTACAAAGTATACAACCAAATACAACGCCATTAGAATCCCTGCAAATTCGATTGATTGATGTTGACCAACGGAAACTCGAAGCTCAAAGCAGAGTTTCAAGGAGCTTGGCCGGACAGAACAAAGTCTTATGAACAAGAATACCATGAAAACAGTTGGCGACAATATCATAAGCATTAACTGATTTATTGTAAAGTTTTCAAATCAATGTGTTTCATTTGAAAACTACAAATGTTTGTGCTTTTCCTGCCTAGGCCCTTATCGAAACGAGGCAGGCATAGTCATTTCAAAATAATGGCGTTTGATTATGAGTCGTAGTTAGGAGCGTCCGGCAGTATTTCAATAGCGATAACTACGACCATATCATCAGTCTACCCATTCCTCCTTCTTAGCAAAATTCGATCCGAGCACTTCATGCGCATGCGTAGAATTAATGCAATACGCCGGCGCCCGCAAAAGATCAGAATATTAGGCCAAACGCAATAAATAAGAAAGAGTAAATTTGAATAAAAAATATGTTTCCAGGCGAATGCAGTGATTAGGCTATAACACAGCAGTCTCCTACCACTCATGCTGTTATCCTCCTGAAGGAAAAATGTATGGTGCTTTTGAAGGACGATTTTATCTTAAGAATACTGGAGTGTGACTGAAAACGCTTTATCGTTTTTTAAGCAGAGATGAACTGGATTTTATTTTTTTTTCTCTTTTCTCTTTCTATAGTTGTTACGTATTGTGCTATGTTCGTTTTTTCTGTTTTATGTTGCCATAAGGTAGTCATTGTTTATCGCTCCTAATGGTATTGTTTAAGTAAGTAGTAGGGTATAGTATATTGTAAGTAGTGTAGTTAGTAATTCGTTTTGTAAGCTTTTAATGGAATGTAAAAAAAAAAAAAAAAGTAGAGATCTTCTTCGTGATCAATCAAAGGCGCTTGATCGTGTTCATTAACTTGTTGGGGATACGAATCGTCAAAGTTCAAAGCAACGGTTATCCCCCAAAAAGGAAACCTGTGATCATGCGCAGAGCGTATGTTTGGTTTTGTGGAAAGAATGTGGGCGGATAATCCGGCCACAATCCAAACAAGAATTAGCAACGAAACAAAGAGATTTTCGCGCATGGTAATAAGTTTCCCAGTGTGTTGATCTGCTTTGAACTTTACCAGCATAACAAAAGGATCAAACAAAAGGGGCAGTCCTCGGTATCCTCAACAATAACCATGAGTGGTAGGAGACTGCTGTGTTAGCCTAAAGAAACATATTTATTCAAACTTACTTTTTCGTACTTATTGCATTCGGCCTAATATTCTGACATTCATTTTTTTTTTCATTTTAAATTATTTATACACAAAAACCCTTCAGCTAACAAACGCAATACTAAAATAAGAAAATAAATATCCTAATTACATTAATATAGTTTATATACAGTTAAAGCAAAATTATGTACATTAATCTATGTAGTAGCAGCTGCTCTTCCAGGGCGTCGTGTTTTAGTTTGTGTTCAGCTCATATAATAACTTTTCAATTTATTTTTTGAATCTACTAAGTGTAGGGAGCTCTCTGATATTGATGGGTATATTGTTCCAAGCTTTCAGAGCCGAATAGTGAAAGCCTTTCTTGACATATTCAAGAATATTTCTTGGGATTTGTAGGTCCCTGCAATTCCTTGTTCTGTAGTTGGAATGCTGGGTCCTATGATGGTATTTACCCCAAAGGCTTTCGGGACATTGCCTGTTGATTATTTTGTATGTCATAACTGATCGATCAAAGTTTATTAGTTGTTCAACGGTCAACCAATTATGAGACCAATTGTCTTTTAGTCTGGCCTTGCCTTATCAATAATCGAACGGGCTCTGTCCTGCAGACGTTGGAGGGTATTCAATTTTGATTTAGGAAGACTCCCCCAAATAACATTGGCGTATCGCAGATGGCTTTCTACAAGTGCACGGTACACATGCTCCAGCTGGGATTGGGAAATGAGATTTTTCAATTTTTTTAGTGACTTAAGACCGCCACTAATCTTCCCTTTCACTTTGTTGAATTGTTCATCCCAGTTTAGCCCTTCATCCACAATAACCCCCAGTGATTTAGTCTTCACCATACGCTTAAAGGGGCTGGGTCACGTAACCGTAAACAAACCTGTTATCTCTATAATCTATATTGTTGCCCACACGTGACCATTGTATTCTGCACAGATTTTGGTGGATGGGGTGAATCCACAATAAAGTTACTACTAAAAATCCACTAATATCTTTGCAATCGTACAACGTATGGTTGTTTCGTTTGTTTCTCCTTGAAGTTCAAGAGTTCATCTTCAAAATAGAACTTTCCTTTTGAGAAAAATAGTAGAAAATCTGTGTGATATGGCCTGTCAAAAAAGCTGCAAAATCGTCGTTTCGAAAGAAGTTTGTTTACCTTACGTGACCCAGCCCCTTTAATTTCTGAATTGTTAAGATTCAGTGGTTCTGAGATTTCAACCTTATTTGTCCTCCGTGGATGGCCAATTATCATGTATTCAGTTTTTTCAGGTATCTTGCGGGCGCCGGCATATTGCAATGATCATACGCATGCGCATTGACTGTGTGCCTCGGAATGAGTTACTGGGACGTCTCCAACGCTAACTCGAAAACGAGGACGGAAGGGGAATCCCCCAATGCGGCGCACTAAATGTGCATGCGTAGGATTAATGCAATACGCCAGCGCCCGCAAGAGGTCAGAATATTAGGCCGAACGCAATAAATAAGAAAGAGTAAGTTTGAATAAAAAATATGTTTCTAGGCGAATGCAGTGTTTAGGCTAACACAGCAGTCTCCTACCACTCATGCATTAACCCTATTACTACCGGGCTTTTTCGACCATTGTAGTGCCCCCCCCCCCCCTCCGTAACTTCGCCAATATTGCAGATATGAGGATGAAACTTAGTACAATGGTGTACAGGAACAAAATCTACACAATAGGCTACTTTTTAATTCTTCATTATATCGATGACGTCACTATGACATCATAATTGTGGAAAATTGCACTTTTTGCTTACTATTAGCAATATTGGCAATATTTACGTTCTTAGTTGATAATTTCTTTCATATTGCTACTAGAATGTATCTTAAAGCATCACTGAATAAAAATTGGCAATTTAATGTCAATTTAAGCTTATTATTTATATCATATACTCATCATTTATTTGCATCAGTTTGTAATTGTTTCATTTAAACCCCTAATTACTGATGAAAATAATATAAAATGCCTCAAAATTGTTGATAACAATCCATAGAACAAATTTGGACCATTTAAGGTTATCTAATATATGTGTTGTTATTTATATGACGTAATAAACTTTGATGACGTCATGAACGTTAAATTTGCTGACGTAATCAAAAATGGATAAAACTATACATCATCTGAAAGCTCTCATCGAGAGCTATCGAATAGTGGTATTCGCAATGTTCTACGATCATCCTTGTTAAAACTGGGCTCGCTTCTTTAATTGTCTGGCAGACCATGTGTTGGGAAGAGGTTGGTCACGTGATCAGTATGTACCATTTTGAAAAAAATTACAAATTTTAATTAGTCAATGAAACTTTAGGAAAAGTCGCAAAGTTTCAGCTCTTTATCTTTTGAACTGACGACATTACATCAAATAAACTTTGCCGCGGGCACTTTGTGCCCCCCCCCCCCGGTAGTAATAGGGTTAACTATACAGAAAGTTTCCGTTATATTTACAAAGTAGTCATTTAAAATTTCAGTAACTTTACTATCGTCTGATTCAACGACCATCCCCCCCCCTTTTCTAGAAGGGCGATACAAGAGCTACTTTGAATATTTTTCTAAAACAAAGGTTTTACAGCTTTCCAAAACTTCTTGTTGTCACTGACAACAAGATTATTTAGGCCGCCATCAGGTATTTTTTTTAGAGGTGCATGCTTATCTAGTATGCTTTTAACAGTAAATTAAAAGTTTTCAAATCCTGTTTGATTAGAGGTTTTGAGTTGAGCTCTTCCCCAACCTTCTCTCTGAAAAAGGAGTTATCAAATTTACTGTAATCACGGTAGGTGATAATCTTAGTGATTTTTTTATGGAAACTACCTTTCAATGTGGTTACCACCATTGCATGAAAATCCGATAGACCAGTCTCAATTGCTTTAATATTAGATAGTTTTCTCTTGTCACTAGTTAGTATCAAGTCTAAGCAAGTTGGACTATCGGATTTAAAACAAGTTGGCGCTTTGACAAAATTTTCCAGGGTGTATTCATGCATGAACTTATACAAGGAATTATCATCTTCACTAAGATTAAAGTCATCAATCATTGCGAAATTGCGAAATCATCGTAACTGTCCGTGACTCTCTGTAAATGGGTGTGCATAAAAAATCGTGGAAACGTGGTTATAACACTTTATTTCGAAGAATTGGAAAATTTACGCGATATCTGCATTTTAAGTTTTTCCCTTTGTGAAAACCTAAAACGCGGATATTGATTTCACGGACATGGATAAAATCGCCAACAACTAACTCTCCGTGACTCTCTGTAAAGAGATGTGCATAAAGATCGTGGAAACTTGGTTATAGCACTTTATTTCGAAGAATTGGAAAATGTCCGCGTTTTAGGTTTTTCCCTAATGAGAACCTAAAACACGAATTTGCAAATGGCGCGGACATGTCCGCGATAATTGGTGATGTCTGCAGTGCCCGCGTTTTAGATCTGGCCTACATTTATTCATTTAGCAACATTTAGGCCAGGTATTGTGGACACGATCGACATAAATCGTGTCCACAATTCCCATGGTCATAAAAGGCCCTCATTTGCGCCAGGGTACTTTTTCTTTTTAGGAGCGTGTTCAGCCAATTTAGTGGCACATCTGTGACCATACCGTCAAAAGCACCATAGCTTCCGAGATCCGACGAATCAGACCGAATATGACCCATTAGGTCAGATCTGAAATCCACGGCACAATAGGCGCTATAGTCACGATAGGCAATTATCTTGGGGCCTCTCTTGCTAAATCCACCTTTCAGCATGCTAACAATCATGGCGTGAAAGTCAGATAGCCCCGTTTCAGTTGTGGTTGTATTCTGGAAATTATGTTTCCTATTAGTCAGTATTAGGTCTATGCAACGGGGATTATCTGAATTGAAGCAGGTTGGGCCCTTGATAAGATTCTGCAAGAATTTCTGCAGACTTTATCCTCCACCAAAAAACTTTTTTCAAGTGTATCATTGATTTTACATAATTCTGGAGCAAATAAGCACTCATAAATTTTTACATTGACACAGCCAATTTAGTAATTTGTTGGGGATACATGGTACTCCCCGTATTGTTTTTCAGCTTTGTTTTTTGGTCAACTTGACAGCCAATCAGCACGGGGACTATGAACGCATGCGCTGTGGACATAATTCAATCATTTAAATATCTGCAGCCGTTGCGAAGAAAGTTGCAGTGACAGCAAGCAGTCGGGGAAGATTCGCAGCTCGATGTGCGGGAAACTTAGCATATATTTTATCAATTCTTAACTGCAGTTATGTTTGATATATGCCCACAAGAAACTGCAAACAAAGATTTCATGATGGACCTTTCTGGAAGCTTGGCACAGAAGTAAATGTTGAACGGTTTTGGTCTTGCGTTGATAAATTGGCCTAGGCAAAACAAGATAGCGCTCCGTGTATGGAAAGCCCCGTTAAATTTCAAGGAGGCCATTTGAAGCAAACCAAGCAAAGTTAAGTTGGCATATAAATATCATTTCTTAACCAGATAAATACATTTCTTTGCCAAACTTCCATGAAGCGCTATCGCAAGCGATTCTGATTAAAAACCTTTCACCCATTGTTCTCTCGTCTAAAATTGATTGTTCTGTGGCGGATGTGGTTTCGTTTCAATGTCTGACTTCCAGTTTCCTTTCAAATGACTAAAAGTTCGTGATGAAAATAGTGGCATTACGTAATCGAATCAGCAAAAATTTACACACTACGCATGCGTTCATAGTCCCCGAGGGGATATCCACGTCCTCGTCAACTTGAGCTTGCACGTATCCCCAACAATAATGAGAAAATCAAATACCTAGACAGTAGCCACATGATTTGTTGCACACTTCTTTTATAAGCTTGATGACCTGGATGATGGCACTTCTGCAGTATTTTGACTCAACCAAACGCATACATTCAGATGCTGATTGCGTATCAAAACATCTCGTTGACTCTATGATAGAAAAAACAAGAATTCAAATAAGAGCTTTTTAAACGAAACACAAAAATATTGATCAACAAAAAACTTGAAAACAGCGCGAAAATGAATGACTGGTTAATGTCTTAAATACCGGTTAGACAATGGTTTAACCGCAGTTAATACGACCAGAAGGCATAGGTACCCCCTGCGCAGTTTCCAGCGCAGGCTTTTCCTCTGTGCAGGCCAGGCTGTTTGCCTCGTGAACTGCAGCTCTGAGGACTTCTCGTTATAAATTTGATGTCCATGACAGGTTCAAAAATTCATTTGGAGAGATCAAATTGTTTTCGTCAAGTTTATAGATTATTGTGCGCAAGAATTTATATTCTATTCTATTCTATTTTTACTTTTTTAGGCACGGTAGCCCCATCAGTACTAAAGAACTGCTTTTCAGGGGGCCGTGGCAAATAATTAAATACATAATATGAAAAACTGAATACCCAAAAAAATTTATTAAAACTAATTATTTATGAATTATTTTTCAATCTTCTTTTAAAAGTGGCAAGGGAGGGTGCCTGTTTTACGTCATTATCAAGCTGGTTCCATAATTTAGATCCACGAAAAGATATACCTTTTTGCCCATTGCTGGTTTTCCTTGAAGGTAACAAAAGATCAGTTTCCGTATTTCGCAATTGCCTGATATTTCGAGTAGAATTTTTGACGAACAATCTTGAAAGATATTCTGGAGCAATACCATTTAGCGATGTGTACATGATTGTGGCAGTTTCACTCTTAATAATATCACTTATAGTTGGCCATTTTAGATTGTGTATCAATGGCTTAGCAGATGAATCAAAATTACTTCTTGTAACAATTCTAGCTGCTCGATTCTGCAGCTTTTGAAGGGTCTGCAGTCTTGTCACCCCACAGTTCCCCCATACGGAACAGCAATACCTAAAATGAGGCTCTACGATGCCCCGATACATCTTACTTAGGGTATTTTGAGGTAAAAATTTTCTGGAATATTTCAGAAACCCTATTCCACGAGAAACTTTAGTACGGAGACTATTGATCTGCTCGTCCCAGTTAAAGTTCTTGTCGATTATTACACCCAGATATTTTGTCTGATCTACATTTTTAACTTGAGAGTCCCCAATGAGAAACTGTGGAGGATTAAAAACTTTATCAGCAATTTTCCTAATTTTGGGTTTTGAACCCACAAGCAGGGATTGAGTTTTTAGGACATTCAAAGAAAGTTTATTGCCTAGCAACCATTGCTTCAAATGACCCAATTCGCTATTTAGCGTTTGATTAATATCTTCCAAACTTTTAGAAGAGTATGAAATACTGGTATCGTCTGCGTACATCGTCACGTTTCCTTTCTAATATATCTATATCAAGTGTTTAATCCTCGTGAGGTAGCATCTGGTGATTGAGAGTTTATGGTGGTATTTTCATGACAATTATCGAGCTTTGTGTTCGCGGGAACACAGCACGGGAAGATAAGATTAGGCCATTTATTTAGGCCGCATTATATTACATTAGCACGGAAGGAAGGAGACGTTTTTTCAAGTGGGGTGTTCCTGTGAGCCGTTCAAGTCGCTGGTATTTGTGGTGAGATTGCTCTATTTCAGAACGTACTGTGCTCCAATTATTGTTTCTGCCAAGATACTTGTGTGTGTATTTTTGACAAGCCTAGGCATTTATTTAGGCCATTTATTTAGGCCGCACTATATTAGCACGGAAGGAAGGAGACGTTTGCAAGTGGGGTGTTCCTGTGAGCCGTTCAAGTCGCTGGTATTTGTGGTGAGATTGCTCTATTTTAAAACTTACTGTGCTCCAATTATTGTTTCTGCCAAGATACTTATGCGTGCATTTTTGACAAGCCTAGGCATTTATTTAGGCCATTTATTTAGGCCGCATTATATACGGAAGGACGTAGACGTTTGCAAGTGGGGTGTTCCTGTGAGCCGTTCAAGTCGCTGGTATTTGTGGTGAGATTGTTCTATTTTAAAACTTACTGTGCTACAATTATTGTTTCTGCCAAGATACTTGTGTGTGCATTTTTGACAAGCCTAGGCATTTATTTAGGCCATTTATTTAGGCCGCATTATATTAGCATGGAAGGAAGGAGACGTTTGCAAGTGGGGTGTTCCAGTGAGCCGTTCAAGTCGCTGTAGGCAGGGAAATTCTCCAGCGATCTAAGGATCTGCCTAACCTTTGATTTTATGCTCGATTTTCACTAAATCGACCATGGAGATTCAAATAAGACTTGGAAACATTTTTGATTTTCACCGGAAGTGTCTATTTTGATGACGTCAACAAATGACACTTTTTACATCAAAAGTGGGTGTAACTCTTTGCATGTAAGTCTAATGTGATTGAAAATACTGCAGTTAGATTGCATTTGATTAGAGCTTTCGAATGATCTATAGTTTTTTGGATTTCGACGAAATTAGTAAAATTTATATGACGTCATCAATTCAATGACGTCATAATTGAGCATTTTTTAGAATGATTTTAGCTCAAATTGCTTCCTTGATTTGTACTAATTCGACCATGTAGATTCCAAATCTGCCATCAATAAACAATTATTTACTCAGAAATAAGGGTTTGGACCAGGTCATTTACCCAATGGGGCACCACAATGGGTGAATGGCAAGGTCCAAATCCTCATTTTTGAGTAACATTTGTGGTGAGATTGTTCTATTTTAAAACTTACTGTGCTCCAATTATTGTTTCTGCCAAGATACTTGTGTGTGCATTTTTGACAAGCCTAGGCATTTATTTAGGCCATTTATTTATATATATATAATTGCAGTCACGCAGTCACGGCATGAAAGATTCATGTAGCTTCTGCTTCTGCTGCATTGCAAACTGTTTCTGAGATCTTTCTCCAAGCTTTTCGGTCTTGTGCTGTCAATCTTATCTGTTCAAAGTCATCCATTCTCTTCATAGTTGGTATTGGAAAGGCTTTTTTCTTCGTTCTCGCTCTGATGATGTCTTTGTTTAAAGTTGTTACGATACTTTCTCGAGGTCTGCCTCTGAACCCTTTTTCTGATCTTTCAAAGTAGAATTTCATCGCCTTTACTGCTGGTGTCTCATCAGATAAACGTAATATATGACCAAACAATCACCATCTACCTTTCAGGATATCTATTGAAATTGGTCGTTCTTCGCATCTTTTATACGAGTTTTGATTGGAAATCTTGTTTGGGTATCTTTTTCCAATTAGCTGTCTCAGTTGTTGTCTGTGAAAAGCATTAAGACTTTTTGTATCTTTTTGTGTCATTCCCCAAGTTGAGCTGTTATACATCAAGACTGGTTTTACAAGTGTTCTGTACAGCTTGAGACGAAGCCTTTCACTGACATGGTCTTTTCTGATCCAGATGTGATTTAATCTATTCATGGATGCTATGGATAACTGCTTTCTCCTTTGTATATCTTCTGTATCTCCTAACAGAGAACCGAGCTTTTTAGTTGTCCTCCATCGCTCTGTGTTTCGGTCTCCTCGAAAAATTTCAGTTTGCTCTGTCTTGCTGTTGTTTACTTTCAAATTATCTCTTAGTAGAATCTCTCCAATCTTATCTGTGATGGTGTTCTTCTCTTCTTCACTTGTCGTAAGGAAGTCAGCATCATCCGCATATATTGCTTCATGAGGTAAAAATGTTGGAGATCTGTTACCACTTTCTTCATCGTTATCACCATCCATCTCATGTCTAAAATTTCTTACTTTTTGAAGTGATTCTTCAAAATAGATGTTAGATGCCCATTTATTTAGGCCGCATTATATTAGCACGGAAGGAAGGAGACGTTTACAAGTGGGTTGTTCCTGTGAGCCGTTCAAGTCGCTGGTATTTGTGGTGAGATTGTTCTATTTTAAAACTTACTGTGCTCCAATTATTGTTTCTGCCAAGATACTTGTGTGTGCATTTCTGACAAGCCTAGGCTCTAAACAAGAAACCTTTTGGCACCCCATCTATTATTATGGGTGACAACAACGAAGATGTTACAGGAGGGGGGTCGGATGCTATGAGCAGGCAAGAGGCAATGGGGAGATTTGAGGAGCTAGACCAGTCTGTGAAGAAGATTTTTTATCTTCTTTCGGGGATGGACAGGTCAGCAACAATAGGGTACATCATCGCCCCCTGTTTCAACAAGCAGTAGTGGCTTATCAGGAGCTGGTTCTTCTTCATCAGGGTACGTCAAACCTTCCCTTGCCAAAGCAATTGCATCCTGCAACTGCTCCAGCTGACATCCAGGTTAATCGGCAAATAGCACCAACCACCTTGCCTGCTCAAAGCCCAAGCCAATTGTTTAGTGCTTTGTCTGGGGGGTTCCCTGCAGCAGCTGGGAGCGATCAATCAGTGGCTCTACTGCAGGCCATTCCAACAGGCCCTGCAGCTTCTGTGTCCCCAGCTCTTTAACCAGTTCCAGGATACCTGGTTGATAAGATCAAAGAAGGGAAGTTTGTAGACTTAAATCTACTAAGGCCATATAATCTGAAAAAGTTACCTACTGCGGAGCCCAACCAGCTCCAGCTTGCCAAACTCTTCCGGACAGATCTCAGGAAGATTCAAAATTTTGTTGACTGGGCTGAGGCATGGGCTGTCTATGCCAGCGCCATTGCCAAAGAGTCCCCAAAAAAGGTAGCCAGCCTCATCAGTTATTTTCTCCTGCTCTCAACGGCCCAGCGGGATGTACCTGGTGCGGGTTGGCTCGAATATGATGTTGCCTTTAGGAAGCATGTAGTGGATAATCCTTCCCCAGACTGGGGGGGAGGGAGATTATTCCTACATTGTGGATGACCACAGTGCTGACTAGAGGCTCCCACCCCAAGAGTCAAAAGAGGGGAACTTTCAGAACAGCATAAAAGTGATCTCCCTCGTTTTAAATGGAATGCAGGAGAGTGTACCCATGCTCAGTGCCGTTTCCAGCACAACATGTGCTATGGGTGCCGTGGTCCTCACAGGAGGCTGGACTGTAATCAGGGCAATTCACCGTCCTCTCAGCAGCAAGAGTCGTCAAAAGGTCAGCCACAAACCGACTCCGCTCAGACCTCACGCAAAAGAGCTTACCAGAAATGACTACCTAAAGACAAACAAACACGTTTGTTGTTTAGCTATGGTGTTGTGTTACATTTTGCAGTTGCTATAACTCCTTTGAATTTTTACATGTGGAATGTATTGCTTGCCAGCTCTACCTTTGAGGATGCCGATTGGGTACTAAAGGGATTCCAGTTTGGATTCTCCTTGGGTACTGGACTGGTCATGGCGCGCTGCAAGTGGCAAAAGAAATTGTATTGTTGCCTTGAGCCAGCCAGATATAATCTATCTATATTCTATATATATATTATTAAAACGTGAAGCGAAAATTGTGTGGCGTAAAACTCGAGCACCGTTGCGCTGATCCTCGCGAAACTTTCCAAATATCTTCGTCTTCCCTGTACGGGGTGCAATAGAGATTTTGTTTTCTCAAATTCACCCCCAAATCAGGTTAAGGGGCGAATTCGGTACCATCAAAGGATTGGCGGAATCCCTTTCAGTTTTCTGTGTACAAGGGAATGACCCTTACACATATCACAATTGCCGGACCAATGATATTGGAGCCATAGAAATGATTGGAGCTTTATTTTACTCAGACCCTCTTTTTGAAAGGAGGAGAGGGCAGAGTTATACAGATCGACTTATTTTTCCAGCATAAATTTTGTTGGCCCGAGAGGAGAGTATAGGAGGGGTTTGAATGTGAAAGGGAGACCATTCTTAGCCAAGGGGGGAACTCTTCATATAAGCAGATGGGTCTTCATATACGCCGAGGAAATATCAGGAAACCCAAAAAATATCAGTTTAGCTTCATTACAACCCAAAAAAGGAGCTCATTTTATACCTTGACATCTGTAAACGAGCCATAGAAATGATTGGAGCTTTATTTTACTCAGACTCTCTTTTTGAAAGGAGGAGAGGGCAGAGCTATACAGATCGACTTATTTTTCCAGTATAAATTTTGTTGGCCCGAGAGGAGAATAAAGGAGAGATTTGAATGAGAAAGGGAGACCATTCTTAGCCCAGGGGGGGGGGGGAACTCTTCATATACGCAGATGGGTCTTCATATACGCCGAGGAATTTTCAGGAAACCCAAAAAATATCAGTTTAGCTTCATTAAAACCCAAAAAAGCAGCTGATTTTATACCTTGACATCTGTAAACGAGCATAAAGATCTGGAAACAGTGCAAATTGAGACTAGGACTGTCAAATATTTGATGACCAAAAATATCGAAAACATAATTTTAGTTTATTTGGACCCAAGAATATCACTTTCAGCAATATTCTGACCAAAAATATCAACTTACATCCCCGTATGTGCATGTGCCGAGTGCCCCCCCCCCCCCCTGGATCCTTAGCAGCAAGGGACCGGAGATCCAAGGCTCCTATCGTTCCATACTCTGGTTCCATTGCTCCGGATTATACACCTATATCTGAATATACAAATCAGAAAATGCTGTCAACGATTTCCTGTTTGTGTGATTTTGGTGTTGTCACGAAAGTAGAATCATGTCATAAATAAGATCATGAGTGCATCCTTACAAAGGAAGACTTCAGAGAAGTAGGGGGGGGGGTCGAATGAAAGGGAGATTTATTCTGAGGGGCATATTCTGAGGGGCATAGAGCTAAAAAGAGAGTACGGGATATAAATGGGCAATGAGATGCTAAAAGTAGACGTCTTACTCAGAGTTCCTCTTACTTTCGCACGTTCTAGAGGAAAGGATATAAATATGCTCGCTGCAAAGGAGCCCTTCAGGGGAAGGAGAGTCGAGAAGTCTATTCTAAACAGTTAGTGAATTGAGCGAGGAATTTGCTGAAAGGGGCAAGGGGTGCGATTATGATTGACTGTTTCGTTCGTTCGATAATCAGTCAGAAGCTATTCTTTTCAATGAAGCTTACGTTTTTTCCGGGGGGGGGGGCTAGCAAAATATCCCTTTTTGGCATGTTGGTGTTTTGAAAACCTGCTATAGAAAAATTGCTTTATCTTAATACCCCGTGCTAGAAAAAATTGGTGAAAACGATACCCTGAAAACAAATGTAATAAGTAACCGTCCCCCTGGGGGTATTGCTAGCAGTTTCTTATTCAATGTCATATTTGCAGGTAACGACGGGGGCCCAGGCTTATCCAAATCACGGATTATCCAAATATTTCCTCACTTACACGGTTGATATATGTTGTTAATTTGGGTACAACGGAGGAGCATTAGTATGTAAATTTCAGAAGAGCAAAGATTAAAGAAGGTAAACGATGGAAAGTAAGGGAGCTGTAGGGAACCCTTGCCAACACCCGTCTGTTAGTAGTCACGTGACTCAGTAGTAGTATTTATGTTTTGTTTGGGCCTATCCTTTTCATTCAGTCACAGTCTTTCGCAGTAAACTAAAGTTCAACCGAATATAGTAACTAACATTACTGTGACTGAATATTTCAAAATGGATGCGAGAGTTAAATGCTTTGATGGAATTGGCGACGTGAATGTTTTTCTCGAGAAGGTTTCACTGCATTCGTCATTGAAAGGATACGATGGGGAAAAAGCTGCCCAAAATTTGGCAAGCAAACTTGAGGGTCGTGCCTTCGATGTATACATGCGATTATCTGCAGATGACAGAAAAAAGGCCGATAAAATCAAGTCCGAGTTGCTAAAAGAATTTGAAAATGGAAATTTGGACAGAGAAGCGGCAATCGTTGAGTTAAACAATCGAACAAGAAAGTCAGATGAATCAGCACAAACTTTTGCCTATAAAATAATCGCTTTAGTCAAGCTTGCATACCCTTCTTTTAACGATGACACACGAAAGACAATCGCAAAGGATTACTATTTGAAAGGAGTCCACCCAAAGATGCAGATCGCGTTGAAATCCCTGCCAAGTTTTACTGATGCCGATATCGACAAGCTGGCAACGGAGACAATGAGACTACAATTGGCCGGAATCGATTCATTTGTTTCCAGTAAAGTTAAAGAATGTATGAGTGTTGACAGCCCAGCAGTGGTTGACGCAATTGCAGAAAAAGTGATTGAAAAATTGAAAGGTACATCGATTGACAATCACGGGGGTGACGACGGGGGTAAACAAGAAACCGCAACAGCGAATTTTGTTGGCAATCAATGGCGTGGGTACCAAAGAAGAGGAAAACGAGGTAATTTTCCAAACAAGTCTTATCAGCCTAGGGCCGGAAACCAGAGAAATAACCGCACATCGCAAAGAGGGAGAAAATGCCGTACCTGTGAAAGCCCTGAGCATTTTTTCCGCGAGTGCCCCCTTCGCTTTTGTCAAGCTTGTGGGAACAAAGGTCATGATGCTTGGGATTCATCTTGCCCCAAATATCAATGACTAACCGGTGTCGACAAAGAAGCTTGTAATTTTGCTGAAGAATTTTCTGCTGTCCTCAATGTTAAATTTGATAACAAGGAAGTAAACGCTTTATTAGACACAGGGGCTAGTTGCTCTTTGATTGATATAGGAAGCCTACAAACGCTAGGTTTAGACACAAAAATTGTCGCAACCGAACATAAATTAGTCGATGCATCTGGTAGAGAAATGAATATAATTGGATCTGTGCTAGTCACCATAAATTTAGGCGGTGAACTCATCAAGCAACATTTGAGGGTTCTCAATGCAAAAACATATAAACACGTATTATTGGGCCGAGATTTTCTTTCCAATTTCGGATCAATGGAGTTTGATATGGTCGCGAATAAAGTTAAGCTGGGTAAAGAATGGTTTATGTGTGTTTCTTCGAAAGGAAAAGAACCAGCCCGAATGCAAAATAATGTATCTTTGCCCCCACGCTCTGAAAGCATAGTTAATGTCAAATGCAGAATTTCATTATCCTTGATAACTGCAGACTTCGAGCCAAAGCCTTTAGGTGGAGTAATGGGTGTATATGCTAGGCGTTGCCGAGTCATTCCAGACGTTGATGGTGTTTTTCAAATATCGTTATTGAATGTGACCAATGACAAAGTAACAGTCCATTCTAGGAAGTTCGTTGGGAATTTAACCAAAGTCAACGAAGCTGTTTCCCAAATTGATTTGATCGAGGATGAAAATCCAACAAGCCATCAGTTTGATATAGTCCATGGAAACGATATTTCTGATAATGAAAGGGATCAGCTAAAGGCATTAATTTCCAAGTACGGTGAGGTTTTCGCTTCCAATCCAAAGAAACCGACCCCTGTACGGAATATGACGCACCGTATAATCACGAACGATGCGCAACCAGTTCGTAAGAAACCATATCGCATTCCTCATGCTTGGAATGAAGAAGTTAGTACTCAAGTGCAACAGATGCTTGACAATGGCATTATTCGACCATCTTCGTCGCCGTGGAACGCCCCAGTTATTCTCGTGAAGAAAAAAGACGATTCTATGCGTTTCGCTTCTGATTTCCGAGGGCTTAATGACGTAACCAAGAAGGATTCATATCCTCTACCGCATCTTCGTGACGTGATCGACAAAATGCAAGGGGCGAAATTCTGGACAACTCTAGATGCTGCCTCGGCATATTGGTCGATGCCAGTAGCAAAAGAAGATAAAGAGAAAACAGCGTTCTCTGTGCCGAGGGGTAAATTTGAGTTTAATGTCACACCATTCGGTCTATGCAATGCTGGAGCATCCTATCAGAGGATGATGGATATCACCTTGGCTGGTCTTCCTTCTGATCGAGTCTTGGCTTATATGGATGACATAGTAATCTTCAGTGGAAATTTTCAAGAACACCTCCACAATCTTGAGCAAGTATTCCAAAGATTGCAATCATCGCGAATATCACTAAAGCTTTCAAAGTGTGTATTCGCCAGCGACAAAGTCAATTTTCTCGGTTTTGAGCTTTCGCAAGGAGGAATTAAACCACAAGCCCGGCTAACAGAAGCAATTGATAACTACA
Organism: Aurelia coerulea; assembly: GCA_039566865.1. Taxonomy (NCBI): domain Eukaryota; kingdom Metazoa; phylum Cnidaria; class Scyphozoa; order Semaeostomeae; family Ulmaridae; genus Aurelia; species Aurelia coerulea. Next base: position 25,501,731 of record CM076943.1, on the reverse strand, counting down.
AACGCCCGGAAACTAGAAAAGAATTGAAGGGATTTCTCGGGCTTGCAGGATTTTACAGATCATTTATTCAGAATTTTGCCGAAATCTGCCAACCCTTGAACAAGCTGACTAGCGAGAATGTTCCATTTCAATGGGATGATTCCTGTGAAGCTGCCTTTTCAGTTTTAAAACAGAAACTGTCATCTAAACCAGTTTTAAGTTTCCCTAAATTAGGAGAACCGTTTATCGTCGAGGTTGATGCTAGTAACCATGCAGTTGGTGGAGTTTTATCGCAAGTTGGAAACGACGATAGTCTGCATCCAGTAGCGTATTTCTCTACAGCCTTACAGCTTTCACAAAAGAACTGGTCGACAACAGCTAAAGAAGCATTCACTCTTGTGTGTGCAGTCAGGCATTGGCAAGTTTATTTGGCAGGCAAATCGTTTGTTTTGAATTCTGACCACAATCCCTTGACACATCTCCGTGAACAGAAAGATCCACGAGGTAAATTTGCTCGTTGGTTAACTGAGCTGGAAGAGTTTGATTATTCAGTCCAATACATTCCGGGTAAATTCAATATCAAAGCCGATGCCCTGTCACGAAATAAAGCGGCAAGTGGGGCTCAACCACCAACAGAGTTTGAAGAAAACATATATGCCCTTTTCGGAAATAAAGATGGTTTTCGGGTTCAGCTAAAGGAGGAACAATCGAGAGATCCTTCAATATCAGATGCTACCAAGTGCGTCCTAAATGGAGAAAAAATTTCGAAAGGCAAATTGAAAAGAGTCCAGTTGCAGTTGCGTGTCTGTGATGGTGTGCTTACAAAATCAGGCCGCCCTGTCATTCCTCCCTCGCTGCGGAAACTCATTGTGACAGAATTTCATAACATCGCTCATTTTGGAACAGACAAAGTTTATTCGTTATTGAAAGATCGTTATTATTGGCCTAGTATGTACAATTACGTCAAGTCGTTTAGCCAAGTTTGTGAAACCTGCCAGAAAACAAAGTGGGCCACATCTCCACCCAAAGCGCCACTAGTACCAATGTTCATCCCGAATGCACCTATGCAATTCCTATCCATCGACATAGCGTACTTACCTAAAGATAATAATGGCTATCAATATATTTTGCTCATTGGGGATATTTTTTCGAAATTCGTGCAAGCCGTACCCTTGAAAGATCAGACAGCGCCAAAAATCGTTGATGCCTTACTGAGAAATTGGATTTATATTCATGGCAGTCCTTTTTATCTTTTGTCTGATCAAGGCTCCAATGTCGACGGAGAAGTTATGGCAGAGATATGTAATGAACTCGGAATCGAAAAGCGTAGATCTTCGGCATATCATAGCCAAGGTAATGGGTTCGCCGAGAGAAATATTCGTACGGTCAAAGATTTACTGCGTGCTGTTTTGTTACATCGTCGTCTTCAACAAAGTAAATGGCGTTCCATATTGCCTGGATTAGTTTTCGCTTTAAACGCTAGCGAAAGCAAGGCAACTCGTTGTGTTCCGTACAATGTGGTCTTCGGAAGACCTGCCATCCTACCTCAAGACATTGTCTTTGATAATTCAGTTCCAGACCAACATGATGAGATACTACCGGCAGAATTCGAATACGCGACAAGCTCATCAATGAAAGATATCTTTTCTCGTGTAGTCGAAACTTTAGAGATTAGTAAGCGGAAAATGCAGCAGCAGTATAATAGAAATCTTCGTTTTATCGATTACTCTGAGGGTCAGAAAGTTTGGTTGAAGGTAAAACATTACAAGACAGGCGAAAACCGAAAATTGGCCCCCCGTAGAGATGGCCCGTGGAAGATCATCTCAAAGTTACCTAACGGTGTAAACTTCCAGATCGAGAATTCTCGCAAAGAACGAAAGATAGTTCATCACGACCGCCTTTTACCTGTTATAGACAATGGATTCCGAAACGATCGTATCCCAAATGCAACATCAAGTGAAAGTGAGCTTTCAGAAGATAGCGCTGATTATTCAGACTCGGATTCCGGTGCAGATGGAGAAGTCGAGAATGATGATTTAAACAGAGAGCGACCTAGAAGACAGAGACAACAAAGATTCTTACCTGACACCATTCCTTGGGGTGCATTACGTATTTAGTTGTCGTTTATGATTTGACTTCGTTTATTTAGGAAGGGGGAATTGTAGGGAACCCTTGCCAACACCCGTCTGTTAGTAGTCACGTGACTCAGTAGTAGTATTTATGTTTTGTTTGGGCCTATCCTTTTCATTCAGTCACAGTCTTTCGCAGTAAACTAAAGTTCAACCGAATATAGTAACTAACAGAGCGGTTATTTTAATCCTGGGTACCAGCGCGGAGGATACTTTAACAGAATTAGACAGCATTTCAATTTTATACCCCATCTTGAATTTGCAAAAAAGTCTTATACCCCACCACCTTTCAGCGAAATGGTTTTGGTTAACAAATGGTTAACAAAAGCACGAGAGCGCAAGAGTCTCTTTTTGTGAATTTGAGCTTGTTGCCACTCACAACAACAGTGAACATTGCATTGCTCCCACCACAGAACTGCTTTTCCAAAAAATGAACGAGAAGTTTCAATGGTTTGTCCAAAGGATCAAGAATTTGCTTCACCTGGCTTGCAATACCCTCACGGACACACTGCACTCAGCGATTGGCATTTCATTCATTCGACAAAGCGTACGGTAAACAACATTCTTGGCATTGTCAATGCTGGCAAGAAAAGCATTCATTTTGATTGATCTATTTTCTTGTTGATTGACGTCAATTACGATTTACATTATAAATAGTCTGTTTTTAGAACGCTCAAAGACAACAGCAGTATTGAAAAGTAACATTCCGCAGACAGCAAAATTGAAAAGGTTCTTTGTTCAAAACTTTCGCAAAGCAGTATGGGTCCTGATATAAAAGGGGAAAATCGCCACAACAATTTTCCCACATCACCTCAATGCTTCGCGTCACTGCGTTCCGCGAACAAAAATGACTGCTCCCTAACCGAACAAGAGCAATGACTGCAACTGTGGGAAATTTGGGGAATTAGGCAGTGCAACTTAGCAGGATAGATTGAAAAAATCTTGAGGGACTTTAAATTGCATGAACATTTAGCAAAGAGAGGATACATAAGCAGTGAAAAGAGGAAGCAATGGGGAGAAATAGAGGAACAACAACGAACAGGTTCATCGCGCCTCTATCTTTGGAATTATAAAGAACGTTGGCAAGCATCGACGGAAATGAACACCGATTAAACCGTGCCTATATGTGATAAGACTTCATATTTCAAAAAATGAGTAGCTATGCAGAAGGAAGGACAACAAGAATAGAGACGGCTGCGAGAAACAATATATCAAATGCAGGTAAATCAACTAACAGTGCAAAAAGGTATCAGAGTAGATAGGTGAGACGGAGTGGAATTGAATTTGGTGCAAGGCTGGTGCAAAGAGCTGACCAGAGCTGATAAAACAGGATTCTACTGGGTTTTGAAAAAGGTGAAATTACACCAGAGACCTATCCGATTGAACATGAAACATGTAAGAGAGACTGCAATGGATCTCAGCATACGCCACTTAGATGGAAGTGATTCTTCTCTGCTTTTGAATTTCCCCATTTTCAACCATGGGTAGTTAGAAACTGCTGGTGTGCTTCTATGGAGGAGCGCTGGATCATATGTATCTGCGAAGGAAGTATTGTTTAGTACTGCGGAGGAGATATCGAAAGAACTTCCGCAGTACTAAACAATATTTCCTCCGCAGAGACATATTATCAAGCACTCCTCCATAGAAGCACACCAGCAGTGTCTAACTACCCATGTTTCAACTATTGATTTGCAAGCAGGTTGAAGTAAATTCTTATTAGAAATTCTAACAAGCTCTTATAATGTCATATGCTACCATTTAGAGAGCCGTAATTTTCTCAAAGAAACTGCCCTGGTATACAGTGTTGAGATATTCCTTCCAGTCAACCAAGGCCTAACAACGTGAAGGTCCAAGTTCAAGTTAGAATTTCCATTCTGCAAAGTTAAACTGGAAACAAATGCCTATCTCATCTGGGGCCAAAACATAGAATAGTCTTCCATCTGAGTTGAAATCAACAAACAATATCAATGCATTCAAACATAAGACCAAAGAGAACTTTTTCTAAAATATACAGAAAGAGGAAAATGACATTTATGTCTTCTACTAAGGACCATATTGAAAACACACATGCAGCTCTGTATTTCCTTTTCTCCTACGTATTTCCGTTATACAGCATCCTCTAAGGGGATAATTATGGAAATAAGGTCAGCTTCGCCTTTTAATGCTATCCTTGCCACTATAAATAGCAGTGTTTATCTTTACGTTTTGAACATTTAATTTTCCACTGTATCTATTTTTGTTATAAAACATCTAAATATTCATTGTGGCAAATTGATACATATAATACCAAAAAACCAATGGTATGAACTCTTAGCGAAAGGTTGAGTATAGGCCCTGGCATCGGTTGTTTTGAAAAGTCAATATGGGATCAATTCTAAGCGTCAGTGGAAGACTTTCCTGGCAAACTGAAAACAGAGACGTAAGAACCGGGGGCACTGTGGCACGTGCCCCCCAAGATTTTGCAATAAACAAAGACGTTCCCTTGTTATTTTTAGAAATTGCCCATTTAGCTTAATGAAAAATGCCCTTTAAGTGTTGTGCACCCCCCCCCCCCCTCAAATTTGAGATGCTTCCTACATACCTGAATGAAAATAAGATTCGTAGCTGCAACATGACCCAATTAAACATTACCCCTATCCAGACTGGGCTTTTTGAGCTACTAGAAGACTGGGGGGGGGCTCATTCAGCCCCCCTCTAAAATGGCTATTCCTTCACTTACGAAGACGAAACTCACCATCCAGGTAGCCGTGCTTATGATCTATCATTTATCGCAAAAAAATTCTTAAAATAGATATGACGTCATAATTATTCAAGACCAACTGACACGTGTCCACGAAAAAAATGATAAAAACAACTTTTTTTTTAATCATTATAATTTTCTAAGATTGATTCATGAAACCAAATTATGCCAATTAAAGCATTCTTAGAAGGTGAAAATATACTTATAAAGTGAAAAATGTGATTTTCGCAAATCCAAGATGGCGGACACAGAGATTAAAAATCTTGTTTTTCTGAAAAATGAAAAATGCAGCTATAAAGCAGAATTTCTCCATATATTACGATGAAAACTACTTCGATGATAAGTGATCGTTGCATACTTCATTTTTCCTTTTGAAACTTTTGTTTTAATTATTGCAAAAAATGCTGACATCAGCATTTTTTTCGAGTAGTAAGCAAATGAGTTGGAAAGAAGAAGGAAGGTAGAATAAGGGGTTGAAGATAGTTATTTGGTGAAATTTTGATAATATCTTGACAAACTAAACACTGTCAAGTCAAAAAATTCTCACTGTAAAACAAATTCTCAAGATATGCATGAAAACTGATCGTGAGTAGTAATATCTGAGGATACCCCCCGGGGAATCTTATACCGTTTGCGACCAATGATGCACAAAATTCAAACAAAATTACACAGCTTAGGTGGAAACAACCCTGTTGATCAGTTTTAGTCTATTTAATTGCCGCTGTAAAACATTTGGGGTCGAAATATCCTTGCAGAAAGACCGCTAACTAATTGTTGCCATTTTCTTAAAGATGACGTCATTGATGAGGTCACGTGACACATAATTGTTCTATTGTTCCTGGAAAAAATTAAAGAGACCTGATAAATTATAAGTTCACAACTGAAAAAGGATACTATCAAAGGATTATGAGGTGATCTGGAATTACATCCATAAGCAGCTTACCTAAAAGTTGGCCCCGACCACTCTTAAAAAAACAGCCACCCCCCGGCCCCCTGAATTTTTTTTCAAAGTTTCACACAAATTCACACTTCAAAAGGATAGAAACTAAAAGTCAAACAACCATTTCCTGGTTCGTTGAACCAATTTGGAGCAGTGCTCAGTTAAGTAGGTGGGGGGGCTGAATGAGCCCCCCCCCCCAGTCTGGATAGGGTTAACCATGGCTGAGACGGCAACTATGATAACAATTGAGCATTTCATACAAACGCGTCTCCCTATCCCTGGTGAGCAAAGAACAACAAAGCAAATAAGGGGGAATTAAATCAACGAGAGTAGTGAAGGCACGAGAGCGCAATATGGGCATCTAAATCATTTAGAGTATAGTTAAAACTAAGAGAAAAAGAAAACAAGCAGAGAGCGCACGGAAGGCAGTAAGAGCAAAGCAGGCAAACGAGAGATAGTGAAGGAGTGAGAAAAAATGCGACAATGAGAGCAAGGAGAGAAGATGTTGGCCAACGAGTCAACTGGATAGATCGAAGAGATCTTAAGGGTCTGCAGAATTATTGAAAGTATTCAGCATGGAGCAAGAAGATATAAACAGTTAACAAAGGGATAGAGAGTACCAAATAGACCCCATCCTAAGGTATATTCAGGATATATGTGCTTAGGCTGGGGTACCAAGCATCAACCCAACATGATAATTCCTAGCATGAAAATAGTTGCCGAAAAATATTTTCTCTGACCCAACACTACTAAAATTCATGAAGTCAGCATCTTAAATCCGTGGACAAGTGCCCCAACTGATTAGATTGCTCATAATTTATTTGGAAATTTCAATATTTTGATTTTAGTAATGTTACTTGATCTTACTTTGGTTTGTAAAAAATATTTTACCCGTTGTTTTACTGTCTCCCATATTTGAGACCTAAAACGGTAATTTAGAATTTGAGGAACCCAACAGAACAGAAGCCCCCCCCCCCCAACTTGGGAAAATAGATAGAATATATTTATATATATATATAAACTCAGAAAAAACACATTCTTTAAACGTTTCGGCGTAAGCCTTCATCAGTAATGACTGTTCCAATAATCAGACAGAGCTTAAATACACACCATCAAATCTATAAACAATACAACAATAATAGTATATATATATATATATATATATACACATCTCTCCCTTAGTAACTGGCGCACGTAAACTTAACTTTCCATACGCTTGAATTTTAAGGAACTTGAAAAAGAGCCTGATGATATTTCTTGGTTTTGTAAAAAATGTACCATTGACATGTTTCCATTCGGCTCTTTAGAAAATGATGAATTCTTAGGACTTGGTGACGTTGACATACCCTCATTCATTGACTCTGCACCTTCGTTTGAAATTACTTCTAACCTTATGGACTTGCCCAATCTTAGTGATTATGATATTGATGAACATATGCCTCAAAATATTGATTCTCGCTACTTCACTTTACCTGAACTCTCCTCTTTACAATCGTCCTCTAGAGATTTCTCTATCATTCGCACTAACATCAGAATCCTATCCCTTCATCATGATGAATTAGTTTCATTATCTGCTCACTCTAATCTGAATCTTGATGTTATTGGAGTGTCTGAAATATGGCATTCTATTGACAATCCCATTTCATCTAATGTTGATATTCCTGGCTATACCTTTGTTAAGACTCAGTCACTCACTCAGAATGGTGGTGTTGGTTTGTACATTAAAGACTCCAATACTTCCAATCCAAGAACTGATTTAGATTCTTGTACAAATGATTTTGAAACTGTATGGGTTGAGATTGAAAATAAAAATGACAAAAATTTCCTGATCTGTTGTGTTTACAGACATCCTAGCTCAGCTATTGATAACCTTACTTCTCATTTTCAGAACCTCCTCTCCAAAATTTCTTCAAACAAGCTAGTATTTATAATGGGTGTTTTCAATGTCAATCTTCTAGATTATGCTTCCCATACACCAACAAGTGACTTTGTCAAAAATTTTTTTCACACAGCCTTCTTCCTTGCATTCATCATCCAACTAGAGTTTCTGAACATAGAGCATCAGTTATTGATAACATTTACACCAATGCTACTAATGCTAATTTAACAAGTGGTAACATTGTAATGCAAATTACTGACCATTTCCCCCAGTTTTTGATTTTGAAAAATAGTCAGGCTAGTCATAATAAATCGGAATCATTCAAATATGATTACTCCAGATTTAAAGAAGATAAATATCTTGACGACTTCAATCAGATTGACTTTACTTATCTAGAAAATACTGACATGAATGTGAACAATAAATTTGATAGCTTTTTGAAAGATCTTACACTTTGACAAATAAACATGCTCCAATCAAAAGACGGAGTAGAAAGGAAATAAAACTGAAAGATAAACCATGGATAAATAATAGAATACAAAAGATGATGAGAATCCGAGACAGAATTTTGCAGAAACTAAAGAAGCAGCAGACTCCTGATAACCTCAAGCTGTATAAGAAGTTTAGAAACCGTGTATCCAATGAATTAAAAGAAAGTAAAGCGAGGTATTTCCATAATTATTTTTCTACCAACAGTCAAAATATGAAAAAATTATGGTCAGGTATCAAGACGATCATTTCTCATAAGTCTTCCACTTCTTCTTCAATTAACAAAATCAAAGGCAAAGATGGAAATGTAACGTCAGACCCTTCTAAAATGTCAAACGTTTTTAATGATTTTTATGTCAATGTTGCTGATGGCATAACAAAGACAATCCCAATGACTCCAAAGTCTCCTCTTGACTATTTATCTAACAGAACTTGCAATTCACTTTTTCTTACTCCAGCTACTTTGATAGAACTTCATGACCTAATCAATATTTTAAATCCTTCCAAATCTGTAGGTCCTAATAGTATACCTATAAAATTGCTTAAAATTATTGGATATTCTATTTCCCCACTTGTTGCTCTTCTTGTGAATCAATCTTTCCAGTCTGGTATTTTCCCTGATAAACTGAAAATTGCCAAGGTGATATCTCTTTTTAAAAAAGGAAATCCTGAGCTACCATCAAACTACAGGCCAATTTCTCTTTTACCCATCTTCAGCAAGATATTTGAGAAGCTAATGTACAAACGACTTTATAGATTCCTTGAAATTCATAAAGTTCTTTATTCTTTCAAGAAAACCACTCAATTGATCATGCCCTTGTGAGTTTGACAGAAACTGTAAGAAATACACTTGATAATAAAAGATTTGGTTGTGGTATTTTCATTGATCTACAAAAAGCTTTTGATACAGTTAATCATAGAATTTTGCTATCAAAATTGGAACATTATGGTGTTCGTGGATGTGCCCTTGAGTGGTTTAGATCATATCTGTCTGATAGAAAACAATATGTTTCTGTTAACGGAAGCAATTCTAACTTACTTTCAATTACTTGTGGTGTACCACAAGGTTCTGTACTGGGTCCATTACTCTTCCTTCTTTATATCAATGATCTACCAAATGCTTCTAAGAAACTTAATTTTTATCTCTTTGCTGATGATACAAACATCTACTACGAATCCAAAGATTTATCTCATTTGATTAAAATTGTCAACAAAGAGCTGAGATTAGTAAAGAGGTGGCTTGATGCTAATAAATTATCATTAACCATTGATAAGACAAATTATATGATTTTTCATTCTTCATCTTTCAAAGTTCCCTCTGCTTCTGATGTCAAAATAGGCAAGAAACATATTAAAAGAGTTAAGTTTGTTAAGTTCTTAGGTCTCCTCCTGGATGAGCATCTTAGCTGCAAATACCATCTCGGTGAACTCTCTAAGAAATTAGCTAGAACATGTGGAATGTTTTTCAAAATTAGGAACTTACTTCCATTAGATGTTTTACTTTGCTTGTACAATGCTTTGTTTCTGTCCTTCTTACAATATGGTCTTATTGTTTGGGGGCAAACTTATGCGTCATACATTGATCCAATTTTCAAATTACAGAAAAAAGCAGTCAGAGCTATCTCATTTCAGCCTCGCATGTCTCCTTCTCTTCCAATCTTCAATGATTTTAAACTTCTGAAACTTTCTGAGATTTTTTAACTCCGGCTCTTAACTTTTGTTTTTGATTCAGTTAATAAAACCTCACCTAGTTGCTTTCATGACTTTTTCTTATTTAGTTCATCTGTTCATCAATATTCCACAAAACAGGCCAGTCAAGGTGATTTATTTATGTCTCGGAAAAACAGTCTTCAATATGGTCTAAAGTCAATTCGATATCTTCGTGCTAAACTTTGGAATACATTACCAGTGGAACTCCGAAATGCTTCATCAAAAATATCGTTCAAAACAAAACTAGAAATTTTCCTATTGAAAAATGTCAACCGATGAATCTACACTGCCACAATTTCTGTTAACCTGTGAAAAGAAAATGCATAATTATTTAAATTTATCTAAGCACACCTGATATTATCTTAGGATAGGGGGGGGGGGCTCTCTCCTCGATTAGTTTACCTATTGAGAGAGCTCCTCCTTTAAGTAATTCCCTGTATGCAATTTATTTAGTTCCTCCTTGTATTTATATATTGTATTAAGTTTTGGTATTACTGTATTAATTTTTGTAACTTATCTTTTATCGTTGTAGTTTAGTCATGTGTTTGTATAGTTAGTAGCTGGGACTATACATTGTATATTGTGGAATTTAAAATATATGAACTGAATATATGAACTGAACTTGAATGCCAATTACGACGGCGGGCCAGCGCGGCACCGCAGGCGAAGCACGGCAAGCCTAGTTGTTGATTATTAAAGCGTGAAGCGAATTTTGTGTGGCGTAAAGCTCAAGCCCCGTTGCACTGATCATCGCGAAACTTTCCAAATATCTTCGTCTTCTCTCTACGGGGTGCAATAGAGATTTTTTTCTCAAATTCGCCCCCAAATCAGGGTACGGGGCGAATTTTGTGACATCAAAGGATTGGCGGAATCCCTTTCAGTTTTCTGTGTACAAGGAAATGACCTTTAGACATATCACAATTGCCGGACCATTAGTACATTGGATCTTTGTTTTACTCCCACTTTTTCTTTTGAAAGGGCAAGGGCAGAGTGTCATAGATCGGCCTCTTTTTCTAACTAAAATATCGTTGGCTTGAGAGGAGAGAACAGGGGAATTTTAATGGGCGCTTCCAGAAAGGGAGATAGGTGCAAGGGGCTGATATTCGAAGGTTCCTATTGTTCCACTGTTCCGGATTATACATTTTCAATTGCGAAGCAGCAGTCATATCCTGTTGTTTGTGTGATTAGACCACATTGAAATATTAGGGCCTTCGTCGTAATGGCTTTCAAAACAGTCGTGAGTATGTCGTTCATTTAACAAACATTTGAGCATTGTTAAATTTTGAAGCAATTAGAACAAGCTGATTGAATTTGAGTGTAGTCATTATTGTTTTAAGTATAAATTCCTTTCAAATGCGGCATGACAGAGCTTTTGTTCTGTCCCAAGACCACATCAGGCCTTTCACGGTCGACATCTGATAAGACTTACAACATCATGGCAGTTATCTCTATTGAGTTGTTTTGACAGTCTTGCTTTCACCAAAGGTAACTGGGACTCATTGTAATTAGTCTGCAAACTGCCAGCCAAAAGGAATAGCTTTTCTGGCATTTATACCGTCTAACTGGACGCGACGCTTCGCTTCACGCAGTTAAAAAACATAGAGCGAATGAAAGGAATCACGTCATAAGTCTACGCCAAGGCTTTTGAAGGCCTAAGGCCTACAAAGAAATCGAACAGAAAATATCATGAATTTCTTCTTTACCAAGAAAGGCTTCAGGGGGGCGGCGGGGGGGGGGCTCAAATGGAATCGCAAATTTCTTTGCAGGGGCATAGAGCTAAAAGAAACGATCTTCTAACATTTCATTTGTTTTCAAATTGGTTCTTTCTCCAGAGATACCGCAGGAGGAGGAAGTAAAAGGGACATAAGGGCAGTGTTAATGCAGGACCAACATAAGTCGCACATAAGAAGCTTCCATGATTGTTATAATTCAAAAAATTCGTTTCGAAAGTCGGAGACGGTAAATTTAAGAACAAGAGTAGGTATGGGATCAATTTTAAGAACAAGTCCAGTCGGAGCTTTACCATAGCTAAGAGGGCAACTATTACAACACTGAGGCACTTGGAATCACCGTGCAACATGCTATGGAAGAGCCAAGATTGCAATGCTCTTTTTGCATTTGGAACTTTAAAACGCAAGTTTTCTGGTAACCAGTGCATCAAGAAAGATGGAAGTGATGTTTGATAAATCAAAGTGCCAGTAAAGAAGGGAGAAAGACTTCTTCTACGGCTTCAGAATCGGGTCAAGAGTTGTGAAAATGACGTGGGCCCTGCTTAGGCGGCCCATCCCAGGGGGAGGGGGTACATAACATATTTAGGGTACGGGTGTGTGCCGCCCATATGGGTGGGTTTTTGGGCCAAAAATTATCTAAACAAGGGTCCATTTTCGGCAGATTTTCCATAAACAAGGGTGGGGTTTCGCTGAGATTCGCAAAAAATTGTTAAAATGGGCAGTTTTCCGCCAAAATTCATCATAAAAGTGGGTATCAAAAGCAATTTTGGGTAATTAGAAGAGGGTAGCTTTCTGAAAACCTGGCGGCAGACCCCCGTCTATCCTCAAGTCATGTACCCTCCCCCCGGGGGCCCATCCCTCCAGAAGAGAAGATGATCCACATTTTCCAGGAGCATAGCCCAGGCCTAAATCCGTCAGATAAACACATGAAAGATCATTTCCCTTCATAAACATTGCAAAAACAAGGGTCTAGGGAGGGGTTTCCAATCAGGTAGAAATCAAGATAGATTTGAAACTTAGAAATGAATCAAAGGTTAGATGATGGACATAAAAAGTTTGCCTACATGTTCTCCCTCCCAGATTACTCCTCTGTTTGGTTGGTGTGGTTATAAGGAAGAAAAATAGATTTGCTGGTTGCTGGTTATATGCCACAAAGAGTTTGCCGTGGTAACACTAACATGAACAGGAAATCTGAAGTCTACAAGACTGTTTCATATTGATGTTTGTTGCAGTATTCGGTCGAAGATTTCCAAGGGCAAGGAATGTCTGTTCAGTCATGAAACTGCGTGTCTACACACAACAATTAATCTAATTGAAGCAGGGAGTAATTCTTCAAAGCTGCAGTATTTTTTGAAGCTATTTTTCTCAAGGCTCAGCATTGAACGTCTTTTCGAAGTGACAAAGTGTTCTCCGCGACTGGATACAAAATCAAATTGCAGGATTATTTGGGATAGATTTCAAAATCTACTTTTACTGGAAAATATATGTTTCAGCTGGTGTTTATGATGTTATTGCAAACTTTGATATGAGTGTCAAGGCAGTGAAAAAATTCCTTAGAACTTGTGAAGTAGCACAAAAACATTTCACATAAAAACATTGGTTTACTTTGACAGCACCAGAATACACCGGGTGTCCCCAAAAAAGTTCCGGCGTTTGATTGAACGCAGACAAACAAAGTTCTTATTCTGGCAATTTCAATTCATTCTAGGTACATGCTCGACATTTCAACTTACAGTTTGGCATATCGTAGGGAGAAATCAGTAATCCGAAGACTGAGTTATTAGTCCTAACATCGCATCTTCATGTTGAAGGCAAAACCAGAGAGATTTGTGCGCCTTCCTGCATCATCGTGGTGGAGGGGGGATCTCCGGATGAGCAACACAAAAACTAGGTTTAAACTTTCTTTCATTGCCTTGACGACACATGCTAGAGTTCCACTCATTGACCATATTTGAAGTAAGGTCTGAAAACCGAATCTAATAGGTCTCGGGGGAAAATACCAAATTCATACTTTGCCACTCAATTCCAACTGGATGTACGAACACAGAAATATGCATTACTGCACAATATGGCACGGCAGGTCGAAAAAGCAATTGAAACTATTCTTTAGTTGAGAAAAGAAAAGACACTTTATTTTACTCCTTGCCGTGTGAAACCGTGAAACAGTAAAATTCCCATTTGAAATTCCCAGATGGTACAAGGCAACAATAACAGCAGCAAACAGTTTTCCCGAGACCTATTTGCTTCGATTCTTCGCACCTTAGGCTAATTCACACAATCAAAAATGGTTTGAATCTAAATTCTATTCAATTACACAGCAACATTTTCTCTTGTGAATAACATTTCTGCCCGCTCAGGACGTCAAGGTAATGAACGAATTGTTGTTGATCGAGGGAGTCCACACCATCACGAAGCAGGAAGGCGTAATAATCTCTCCGGTTTTGCCTTGAACATGAAAGTGAAATGTTAGAGCTCATAACTCCATCTTCAGATTACTAATTTCTTCCTACGATATGCCAAACTGTAAGTTGAAATATCCAGCACGTAACTAGAATGAATAGAAATTATCAGATTAAGAAGATTCTTCTCTATGCTCTATCAACCGTCAGAGCTTTTTTTTTGGGACACCCGGTAGTTGCAGAAAATAACGAGAAATGAGCCTCAGACGTTTCAAGAAAGAAATTTAGGAGTAAAGAGCAGTCCAACAATGACAAGAAAGAGATTTCAGAGGCTGAAAGTTATTGACCTAGCAAATTTGAACTATTTGATTACTATCATGAACTTTGAAGTCAATTTCCTGGAAACGCAATTTTCGCGAATTCTGTGTAATCGATATATTTATAATTTCCAAGCCAGAAGATATTTAAATGAAATTTGGTCACAATGTTCACCGAAGACGGGGCTTCAAAATGAACCTCTGCTTTTACAATTGGCTAAGCACAAGGGAATTAAGACCCTGATGTCTACATTTTTTTCCATCAAAATTTAATCATACAAAATCTGGAAAACCAGTCAACCTCCTTGAAAAGATTTAGATTCATTTTTACCACCTACAATGCCTGCCAAAAGTCTTGGAACACCTTTGCTATTGTTGCCTTTTTGCGATTTCCCCCTCTCCACCTCAAGATAAGGCTCAAATCCTTACTGGTTGTCAGAGCATGCGGAAATCATCCAATTTCATGCTTGTCAGCCAATGAGATCACCGCTTTCTAGCCCCTGGAGACAAAATCAGTCGTTTGAGGTAAATTTTCTAGTACCCTCACTAAAACTGAAATGGATGCTAGAATACTTCAGTTATTCGCAATTTTTTTTGATAAATCAGTTGTGGGGATGTCCGTCAAGAGTTGTTTACATGTTTAGGCACATAGCTTGTTTGGGGCCAGAGCTGCGTTCATTTTCCGGTTGAAGAAAATTGACCTTCGTTGAAATATCTATAGAAATCGCTACAAATGAGATATACAGATAAGAATTTCAGCAATTATGCATACTGACCTCAGCAATAACCCAAACTCCTTTACTGCTATCATATCTCAAAATTGGAGGCAATTTCTAATGATTTCTAGCAGAGATATCATTTAGGCCTAAGCTTGTCCTCACTTAAAACTCATTCCATTGCACTTAAAAAGTAATGGTAAAATTCTAGAGCTGAATAATGCACTTACCCATGACTCAGGCACCAGTTTGACTTCGTTTGCCTTTTTTACATTAGCAAATTTTTATAAGAAACGACCAGTTGTGGGTGAATTGCAAAAACTTTCGTCGGTCCATATTTTTATCTGCACAGTCTCTCCGCTTCAAACAACAAACAGTGAACTTTGTATCATAAAAGTCTTGCATTACAAAACATTCCTATAGAACGATACCATGCGCCTTAGCGAGAAACTCTTTCACTGCTATCATATCTCAAAATTGGAGGCAGTTTCTAACGATTTCTGGTAGAGACATCATTTGGGCCTAAGCTTGTCCTCGCTTAAAACTCATTCCATTGCACTTAAAAAGTAATGGTAAAATTCTTGAGCTAGATAATGCGCTTACCCATGACTCAGACACCAGTTTGACTTCGTTTGCCTTCTTTAATTTGCCAAATTTTTGTAAGGAGCAACCAGTTGTGGGTGAATTGCAAAAACTTTCCTCGGTCCATATTTTTCTCTACACAGATTCTCCGCTTCAAACAACAAACAGTGAACTTTGACATTGTATCATAAAAGTCTTGCATCACAGAACATTCCTTTTGAACGATTCCATGCGCTTTAGCGAGGCATTCGTGAATTGTATTCACGCATTTCGTTCTTTTCGCTCTTATTTCAATCAATGCAAAAACATAAAAAGAACAAAACGTTGTTTTGGGTTCGCTAAAAAAGATACCCGATTTTGCTCTTTTGTTTGTTTGCATTGACTGATTGAACCAAATGCGTGAAAACAATTCAAATATGAAATTCGATTGCAAGAAATCTAGCCTAGCTTTTTCAATCAGACTTGGCAAAGTTGTAGATCAACAACCTAGCTAAAGATGGAACGAAAAAAAATCGAACATTTTTGGAGTAGTTTTGGAGATAAATCCACTTTTCTGAAATTAGCAAAAAGATTTAAACTAGGATTTGCGAAACCAGGGTTAACGGAAACATTGCGATTTATACATCCTTTGATTGCCCAGATTATACAGAACAATATCCTTTTTACCGCTTTTCGATAGGCCGAATAATATTGGAGAAATTAACTGCTTTCTGAGGAGAGTGGTTTTGTGAAACGGCATCTCGCTGTGCACTAGAGCGGAAAGCAGAGTTACCTTAAGCCCCCAGGAGGCTTATTTAATTTCGGACCCTCCAGATGGGGTCACATTCGAGAGGGGGCTTATTATAGAGGGGGCCTTATTCACAAAATCAAATGACAGGGATACAGATGACAGCTTTTTACATGATTTACACCGTATTTAGCGGATTCAACGTACAACTTTACGAGTCACATACATAAATTCGACACGGTTTCATCTCTCAAACCACATCAGAATTAACATGCAAGCTTATCTAGCTCAATCAATGGGAACTCTTTGGTAGCCACTATACTTTGATATAAGAGGGGGGGCTTAATACAGAGGGGGCTTATTTAACATTTTGGCTTAGGGGGGAGGGACTTATTAGAGAGGAGGGCTAAATAGAGAGGGGGGCTTAATAGAGCTTTTACGGTAAGTATACAGTTAAATTTTCAGGGTAATAGTTTATAAAGAGTGGAAAGAGCAATACAAAATGAAAAGAGAAAAGGAAAAAATAGATGCCATGTAGAGGGTGTTTACTAAGTTTGCAAAATAGAAAGCACAGCAGGGACATAATTCTAAGCAAACCAACTGTTGTTCGTTCTCGCATCGGCTCCCTCTTCCTTTAAATTTTCAAATAAATACAACAGAGCCCCTTGGAGAGTGGAATACGCCACAAACTGACTGCATTGATTTGTAACGCTAAATAGCTCTTCTTAACAAAGTATCAACATTTCACCTTGGTGTTCAAAGATACTCCCAAATTATACTTATGTCCCTCTTCACCAGTGTTCTTTTGAGAACGATATATTATGGATATAAAAAAGATGTATATGTATATTTTATCCCTTTGTCACCGGCGCACTAAGTTCAACTGTCCATACACCTGAATGACAAATACGACGGCGGGCCGGCGCGGCGCCGTAGGCGACGCACGGCAAGCCTAGTAATTGATAATTATCTGAAGGAGGAAGTTCAATATGGTTCAGTAGCCGGACCTTTTGATGTTCCTCCTTTGCCGGATTTACATATCAATCATTTTGGAATAGTTCCCAAAATTATACCTGGGAAATTCAAATTGATAACTGATTTGTCCTTTCCTCACGAAAACAGTGTTAACAATTTGATTGACGACTCTGATGCGGAGGTCTCATATGCAGGTATACCTGAAGCTTTGGCCATGATAATGAAGTTAGGTCGGGACGCTATGCTCACCAAATTTGACATTAAGAGGGCTTACCGATTACTACCTGTTTCTGTAGCACACCACCCACTTCTTGGGATGCAATTGAAGGGGAAATTTTACATCGACTTGGCCCTCCCCTTCGGTATTAGGTCCTCGCCAAAAATCTACACGCGTTTTGCTGATAGTTTACAGTTCCTGTTGAATTCCATAGGGGGTGTGAGCAATATTCTTAATTATTTGGATGATATCTTTCTGGCAGCTCCCCCTGATTCACAAATTGGTGCAAGGAATCTCCAGACATGTTTCTCAATATGTGAGAAACTTGGGGTGCCAATCGCGGAGGATAAGAAGGAAGGGCCCTAGCACTGAAATTACATTTTTGGGTTTCACCCTGGATTCTCAAAAGCAAGAACTGCGGCTCCAGAACGAGAAACTGCTAAAAGTTCGCGCAGCTCTCTCTACCTGGGATAAGAAAAAGTCTGGTACAAAGCGCGAGTTACTATCACTTATTGGCTTACTACATCACTGTTGCCAAGCTATTGTCTTGGGAAGACCCTTTCTCAGGCGATTAATTGATCGGGCACACTCAGTGGCGGATTTACACCACTTTGTAAAGCTGTCTCCTTGGGAACGTGATGACCTGCAATGGTGCTTTTGACTGTTGCAGTCATGGAATGGCAAGAGCTTATTTTTATTTCCAACATGGGAACATGCGCCGATGTGCTCTGTAACGTCCGATGCGGCTGGTAGCATAGGCTTCGCTGCTATTAATGGCACTCAATCGTTCGCAGGTGTTTGGCCAAGTGGATAATAATAATAATAATAATAATTCATTTATTTACAGTTGGTGAAATGTCTAGTTAATACAAACTAATAAAAACCAACTATCTAATTACAAACCCTATTTACAAATGTTGCATCGGCATTGTTCTCCCTTCCAATTTTTGATCATTGTTTTAAACTGTTTTGTATTTTGTGCGGATTTTATGTTGTCTGACAAAGTGTTCCAAAGTATACTACCTCTGAACGATAGGGAACTTTGTCCATATGACGATGTCTTAACTTTTGGCACCTGGGGAGCATCCCATATTAACATTGCCAGCATAGAACTTATTCCAATCGTGCTGGCTGCTCACCTTTGGGGCCCCTCTTGGTCTTGCAAGCGCATCGCATTCAAATGTGACAATATGGCAGTTGTTCTGGTGTTACGCCAAGGTAGTAGCAAGGATCGTCACCTGGCATTCTTATTAAGAGAGCTATCAATCTTAGCTGTCCTTCATCCGTTCACATTTACGGCTGTGCATATTGCAGGCTGTTGTAACGTTCAAGCTGATGCATTATCACGTTCTGATTTTCAGGCCTTCTTCAAAGCTGCCCCCGATGCGGATACAATCTCGTTAGCGATTCCAGAGAGGTTGCTGCATCAGCTAACTTTCCCGCCTTGGACAGTTGCTGGCAAGGATTATTAAGCAATGCCTTATCGAACAATACCAAAAGGACTTATTCTTCTGCCCATCAATAATTCATTCCAGAATGGTACTTTTCCTGACAAGCTGAAAATTGCTAATGTTATTCCAATTCATAAAAAAGGTGATGTAGCAATTAAGGCCCCGTCCACACGTATCCGGATCTTTTTGAAAACGCATCTTTCTTTATCCGTTTTGGGTTCGCGTCCACACGGAGACGGCGTTTTCGGTCACGAAAACGAAGCTTTTTGAAAACGCTCTCCAGAGTGGATCTTTTTGAAAACGCCGTTTTCCTATTCTCGTGTGGACGGGTGAAAACGGAGCTTTTCGAAAACGCTGACGTCACAGCCTCGACTCGACATTTCATCCAATATGGCGGACGACTTTGCTGAGAACTTTGAAATGCTGATGTCTGAACTGCCTAGTTTAATTGCCTGTTTGGAATTGCACATTGTTTTGTTTAATATCCAAATAGTGCTCACAAGAAGGCGTGTGGATGTTCTACGTTCTGTCGTCATTACAAGTAGTAGTCCACAACAAGGTTCTCAAAGGCGATACCAACCGTATCGCAAACGACGTTTTTGGGTACGACCAGGACGAACCAGCGCATGGTGGGACAATTTTGTGGACGAAATCGTCATTGCTGAAGAATGGCGAGAGAATTTTCGAATGTCGAGGACCTCACTTCTTTCTTTAAGTGACCTGCTGCGTCCTTATATAGAAGGAGAGGAAACCATGATGAGATCCCCAGTAAATGTTGTTAAGAAGGTTGCCTGTACACTTTACTACCTAAGCGACGAGGGGAGATTGCATAAAACGGCCAATGCCTTTGGAGTTGCGCGACAGACTGTATCAAAAATAGTTAGATAAGCGATCACAATCGACATGTTTGAGCATCTATCTATCTTCGGCAAAGCAAGAAGGCCTAGCCTGAACTGCCACTTTTCGCCACTTTTCGGCGCATGCGCTAAGATCTTTGAGTTTCCCGCCGGAGCATTTTGTTAATCTACGCATGCTCATAGCCGAAATTGGTCGTTTTCGAATGTGGCAGCGTTTTCGTGTGGACGGGGATATTTTCGAAAACGCTCCTCGTGTGGACGCGGATCTTTTTTTATACGGATAAAAAAAGATGCGTTTTCGAAAAGATCCGGATACGTGTGGACGGGGCCTAATGCAAATTACAGACTCATCTCTTTATTGTCAGTTTTCAGTAAAATCTTTGAAAAACTTATGCATCAGCGACTATATAGGTTCTTAGAACTCCATGAGATTCTCTTTGAGATGCAATTTGGTTTCCGTAGTGGCAACTCCACTGACCACGCATTGATTAGTTTGACTGAGAGAATGAAATGTACACTTGACTCCAATAAATTGGATGTGGAATCTTTAAAGACTTACAGAAAGCTTTTGATACTGTGAACCATCAAATTTTACTACAAAAACTGAATCACTATGGTGTAAGAAGTATTGCATTAAAGTTGTTTGAGTCTTACCTGACTAATAGACAGCAGTTTGTCTCCGTAAATGGGTATTCCTTTAATCTAGGAAAAATAACTTGTGGTGTTCCTCAAGGCTCTGTACTTGAACCTTTACTTTTCTTAGTCTATATAAATGACTTGCCTAATGTATCTAAAATCCTGTCTTTTTCTTATTTGCAGATGATACAAATATCTATTATGAATCTGAAAACATTAACAAACTAAACTATAAACTTAATAGAGAGCTTTTGAAAGTAAAACATTGGCTTGAAATAAACAAACTAGCGCTGAACATCGATGAAACAAATTTTGTCATATTCCGATCACCAAGAAAGAAATTTCCTGAAGAGATTAGTATAAAAATTGGTAAGAAGCCTGTGTCAAGATCTGAGTATGTTAAATTTTTAGGCGTTTTGATAGATGAAAATCAATCCTGGAAATATCATATTTCTGAACTAACTAAGAAACTCTCAAGAACATCTGGTATCTTCTTTAAAGACCCTTTATTGACCAGCATCCTTTGCGGCCTTCGATTGCTGTTCCCCACAGCTTCGACCCGTTCGTTAGAGTTTCTGACATCCAGAAACTATCGCATTTGTAATCCATCTTAATCTTCAACTGAAATCGCGTAAATGGTCAACAACTTATATCAATAGTCTCTTTGGTTCATAAACAATGTATTTAAGCAGGTATTTTCGTACTGCATAATCGGAGTTGTGGGAATTAGACGAAATAATTTGGGTCACAATGACTGAGAGAATGTTGAGAAAGTGGAGAGAAAATTATCTTATTCACGGGAAAGATTGCATCTGAGATCAAATATATTTCCATTGTTTCTTATGATCAAGCAATAAACTCATCAAATAAATGCATTCGAAACGCAAGGATTAAAACAGAGAAATGTAATGAACTGTACAGACCCCATTGGGTTGGACTCCTTCTTGTGCAAGCAACAACGGAAAAATAGGCCAGAATGAGAACAGGTGGGTGAGAGTTTATCGATTCAATTTGGTCTTCTTCCTCTTAGGAAACATATCTGCAGTTATTTTTCCAATATCCACTTAGCCTTGTGCCGAGATCTGGAAGTAATCCTTCATCAGTACTGACTTGCCGCCATAATTTGTGTGCGATCGAATGAACACTAGATTTATTACATCATCGTATCCATCACTATTGACAAAATGGCAGCAGTCTCGTTATGACGAACGATAGCTTAGACTCGTTGTAATCAGTCTGTATGTAGCCACCTTAACTTTTGTAAACAATAATAAAGGCGTGCAAAGGGTGCCGGTCAGTAAAGGGTCTTTAAGATCGGACATCTTCTTCTCCTTGATATCTTGAAAAATCTTTATCATTCTATTTTCTCTTCATTGTTGTGCGAAGGCTCAACAACCGAAGGTCTTTCCTATGATTCCTATCTGGAACCTATCTTCTTAGTACTGAAAAGGGTTTTGAGGTCTATATCCTTTCGTTCCTACACATCTCCTTCAACACCAATTTTTGCTTCACTGAGAATTCTTAAACTGAAAGATATGATTCATCAGGATGTTCTCAAATTTGTCTACAAGTCTCTCAATCATCTTTCACCCAGGGACCGCGCAGTGGTCTCAAAGTGGGGGGGGCTGAGCGGTGAGCAAAGCCAGCCAAAATGGGGGTCCGGGGCTTGTCACCGGAAAATTTTTTGAGACCACGCCCTTCAGAACGTCGGAAAACGCCCTTTTCAAAAGACTTGACTATTTACGTCCATATTTATATACAGTGTGAGTTTGATTCCAAAAAAGATTTCAATTACTATGAAAAGAGACATATCATTACAACCAACACAATTAACAGCAAAGCGTTTTTTCTCATAAAAGCTATTACTACTGAAGATCTGTCAGAGCAAACGTGTCAAAGTTGCAATGCCCATTCTAATTTTTAATGAACTCGTTAGCTATCCAAGAGGGACATCGTGTTTGCTCGTTGTTTATGAAAGTTCAATATCGCTAGATTGCTGAAATTTGCTTGCTTCATATTTGAATAAAGTCAGCTCTTGAGACATCTAGCCATTGAGAAGGTCTCTCGACAAATGCAGCAGTTGCGTGTGTGAAAATATTGAAAGTTCTATATTTGTGAAAGATTTTAGACCTACCTTTGAAAAAAGTGGGGGGCTTTAGCCCCCCAAGCCCAATGGCTGCGCGCTCCCTGTTCACCTTCTCATTTTCACAACTCTTTTCAGTTCAGTAACGCTGTTCACAGCCATGGAACACGTCGGGCAGCTAGAGGTGATATTTTCCAACCTTCAAGGAATACATTTTTGTATGGTCTAAGGTCAATAAAGTATCTTGGTGTTAAACTCTGGAATGACATTCCAACTTTTATTAAAATGTCAACTTCTTTCAATATTTTCAAAACAAAACTGAAAGAATTCCTCATAACTGGTTATGATCTTTGATTCCTTATTGAACTCCTAAAAATTGTGGTTTCTATTTCCTCACTTAACCAGAAGTAAATTGTTCTTTAGAGGCTCTCTGGTTTCTTTTTCGTTTTTAACAAAAAATTTTGCTTTTCTTTTTAGTTTTGGATGGGGGGGGGGGCTCTCTCTCGATTAGTCTATCTATTAGAGGGCTCCTCCTTAGACAAATATATTTAAATACATAATGTTTTGTAATATTCTTGTAATCAAATTAATTTATTAGTGTATATGTAAAAGTATCTTGTTTTCCCGTAGCATGTATTATTGTATTATTTATTTTAAATTAGGTAATGTATTATTGTTGAAATGTATTTACGTATATTAGTCAATGAAAACTGAACTGAACTGAGCCTAGCTTTTTCAATCAGACTTAGCAAAGTTGTAGATCAACAACCTAGCTAAAGACGGAACGAAAAAAAATCGAACATTTTTCGAGTAGTTTTGGAGATAAATACATTTTTCTGAAATTTGCAAAAAGATTTGAACTAGGATTTGCGAAACCAGGAATGACGGAAACATTGCGATTTCTACATCTTTCGATTGACTAGATTATACAGAACAACATCCTTTTCACCGCTTCTCGATAGGCCGAATAATATTGGAGAAAATAACTGTTTTCTGAGGAAAGCAGTTTTGCGAAACGGCTTCTCTCCCTGCACTAGAGTGGAAAGCAGAGTTACCTTAAACGAATCAGAAGAACTTTAAAACGCCTCCAATCCCTTCTCGAATTTATTAACCCTATCCAGACTGGGCTTTTTGAGCTACTAGAAGACTGGGGGGGGGACTCATTCAGCCCCCTCTCTAAAATCGCCACTCCTTCATTTACGAAGACGAAACTCACCACGCAGGTAGCTGTGATCTATCATTTTGCACAAAATAATTCTAAAAATAGATATGACGTCATAATTATTCAAGACCAACTGGCAGTTGTTCACAAAAAATGAAAAAAATCAACTTCTTTTTAACCCTATCTGACCTGGGGGGTGGGCGGAATCCGCCCCCCCTAGTACATTTTTGCTTACACCGTTTTCCACACATGCAGCAGGCTTCTGATACTTCGTAAGTTTAACTTTGTATCATAGAGCAATAAAATTGCAACAATTTGGACATTCTATTTTTAGCCTTGTTTCCATGGTTACCAATTTTTCATACTGCACTCTGTGAAAAACATACTTTGTATCTCTTTTAATCATGTTTAATTGGTCCAATTAAGTCTAAATTAAGAATTCATATATATTTTAATCTATATCTTTCATTTTTTTATGAAAAATAAAGTTTCATGACCTTTTAGCAACCTTTCATTTATATGACGTCATATGACATCATAATGATCATCATGCTCTAGCAACAACAACAACATCGCTAATTGGATTATGATTTCAAATTTACATTGTTTACATAATGAACTACCTTTGTGCCAAGTTTGGCTGCCATATCTCTTATGACAACAGAGATAAACAGGGGGGGCGGAATCCGCCCCCCCCCCCAGGCATTGAGTGTTTCAAATCAAACAGGTCAGATAGGGTTAAATCTTTATAATTTTCTAAGATTGATTCATGAAACCAAATTATGCCAATAAAAGCATTGTTAGAAGGTGAAAATATACTTATAAAGTGACAAATTTGATTTTCGCGAATCCAAGATGGCGGACAGAGAGATTAATAATCTTGTTTTTCTGAGAAATGACAAATGCAGCCATAATAGAGAATTTCTCCATATATTACAATGAAAACTACTTCAATGATAAGTGATCGTTGCATACTTCACTTTTCCTCTTGAGACTTTTGTTTTGAGCATTTTTCCCAGTAGTAAGCAAATGAGTTGGAAGGAAGAAGGAAGGGGGAAATAGGAAGTTGAGGATAGTACTTTGGTAAAATTTTGATAATATCTTGACAAACTAAACACTTTCAAGTCAAAAAATTCTCACTGTAAAACAGATTCTCAAGATATGCATGAAAACTGATCGTTAGTAGTACTATACAAGGATAACCCCGGGGAACCTCATACCGTTTGCGACCAATGGTGCACACAATTCATACAAAATTACATAGCTTAGGTGGAAACAACCCTGTTGATCGGCTTTAATCTATTTATTGCTGATGTAAAACATTTAGGGTCGAAATATCCTTGCAGAGAGACCGCTAACTAATTTTTGCCATTTTCTTAAAGATGACGTCATTGATGAGGTCACGTGACACATAATTGGTCTATTGTTCCTGGAAAAAATTAAAGAGACCTTATAAATTATAAGTATAGAAAGTAAAAAGGATACTATCAAAGGATAATGAGGTGATCTGGAAATACACCCATAAACAGCTTACTTAAAGATGGTCCCGACCACTCTGAAAAAGAAACAGCCACCCCCCAGCACCCTGAAATTTTTTTCAAAATATCACACAAAATCACACTTCAAAAGGATAGAAACTAAAAGTCAAAAAACCATTTCCTGGTTCGTTAAACCGATTTGGAGCAGTGCTCAGTTAAGTATGTGAGGGAGCTGAATGAGCCCCCCCCAGTCTGGATAGGGTTAACGACAAAAGGATTATGTAGATGGGCATTGGATTTTGTTATTTTTAATTGTAAATATAACATTTTCACATTTTCACGACCAACAAAATGTCTTGAAGCAATGGGCAAAACAAATCAACGACGAGAATTCAATAATTACAAAAGACAAAGCCATGCTTACATGAGCTTCATCCCAACAACTGGACTCATCTATACCAATTTCAGTTAACGCAAGTTCTACACAAAGCCAAGCTTAAGCAGTCCCCAAACCAAGTCCGTCCAAGCAGCTACCGCCGAAACAGCCACATGAAAATGCTCCACAACAACAGTGTGCTGAAAAATCTGTCTGTTTTTTGCGTCCGTTTTTAGTACCTATTAACATTTTCATGTACATTTTTGTTTGTAAAAAACTTCACTTGTATAGATTCTCGGCTTGCCAGAAACGTTGTACACTGATGAAGATTTTTGATTAAGACATGCTTACGAAAACAGTTCAATTTCTATATTACATATTCTGTTTTCTTAATGATAGTTTAGTTTTCATAATAATAATGATAGGTAATACGAATGTTCTAACAGGATTAAGACTCAAAAAATGTATTGCTGTTTTAAATGCTGTCCTGAAAAGCCAGATGATAGAGCTAGTAAAGCCAGCTAGAAAGGGTTTGAGACTATAGATTTCCTTGGAAACAGACTCTGGTCGACTTTGCCAAATGTAGTGAAACAAGCAAGCACCAAAACCTAATTATACCGCAATAACACTGGGGGCAAAGAGCGTCCTTTGAAGAACAAAATATTCAATGAAACAGCAGCAAATTTGAGATGTTATAAGAAATACTCATTATGAACCTCAAATTTTAGAGCGCCTTTATTTTTGATTTGTTCCAGTATCATTTTGCTTGGATGGTAGGGTACCTGATACCGTAATAGGCCATCTGGTGTGAACGATAAGATGCCCAAAAAATAACTTCCATTGTGCATATCTGAGATCTAAGTTCTCAAAGTTGATAAAGGAGCTCAGGTACACCAGGAAAGATAATCCAAAAAGTTCCCATACCTAGCCCCCGCAGTTTTTGTAGAAAGAGGGGGTAAATTTTGCTTTAAAATGCTGACATCAGCAGAATGGAAAATGCAGTATACCGTGATTATTTAAAAAGACAAGTGTATAAAAATGATATTATAGAGTAGTGAGATCAGATTTTATTATAATCCACTGCCATTAAGAAAATAAATTAATGCACTGATAAATAAACACAACTTTGTTGACAATGACGTCATCATTTAAAGCAAACAGTGGCTATAAAGTTTGTTTAATGAATATGGTGTGCCATATCGAAAAATTAAAACGTTCTATATCGTTTCATTCTGAAATTGATCAGATAGGTATATGCGCTAATAAATAATTGCAATTAAATTTGTAAACAGGTTTTCTAAACCCTGGGGGGATGGGAATCGCGAATCAAAATTTGAGGTCTGTGAACAACAACATAAATCGAAATTGAATATCTGGGGTCCATGAATCGGCAAAAAGGGAGAATGATGCAATTTGGTGCGATTCATTAAAGTAACCCATTCAATCATTCATAACGCCGTGCACTTTAATGTTCATTAGTCAATAACTAATGCTATCCTTTATAACAATATTTTGTGTCTCCAAAACATTAGACTATATATTTGGAGGCTACCGAAGGGAATACCGTCATGGACCCCTCGTACCACGCTGAAAATTAGGGAATGCCTTTACACTTCCAAAACTCTTAGGCGTCTTAGGGTGTTGAAAGAAATGTAGGATTTTTGATCAAATTTGCCTTCTCAGGAAAATAAACTGTTTCAGGGCTGCGCTGCTACATGGTGACTTGAAATCGTCGAAAATCTTGCTTTAAAAACCAAACACTGCAAAAGAAACATGTGACCTCATGCTATCAACTATGCAACAATTTCTTCCCAACAATATTGAAATTCAGCAATCAAAAATCGTCCAGCTCACTTTCTTCATCGGAGTCCTCGAGCCTCACATCTTCTTGCTAAAGATTGTTATAGTCAGTTAGTCACTGTCTCCATTCTCGTTGTTTTTATGCATTTAAACGAGGGGCGTATCACTCTCCAAAAATATCGTACACATTTGGTAAAAATCCATTTGTTTCCAAGAAAAATCCGTAAGAAATCCCTGAAAATTCAATTGTTTAAAAAAATCTAATATGCTTTTTCGGAAGGGTGAAACAGAAACAGTTTTTAAACAGAAAGAAAATTCGCAAAGTTCACTGCACTACATATGCCCTAAAAGAAGATACCGTAAAAGCTCTATTAAGCCCCCCGGCAGGAGCTTATTTAATTTTCAATTCAAAAGGGGGAATCAAAATGAACATACAAACTCATTTAGCTCAATGGATGGAAATTTTTCGTAACCTCTTGAATTTGATATAAGTGGGGGGGAGGGCTTCATTAAAATTTTGGCTCAGAGGGAAGGGGCTTATTAGAGATAGGGGCTTTAGAGAAAGGGACTTACAAGAGCTTTTACGGTATTCTCACAGCCTTTCTTGCATGAAAAGTTGACAAGTGCAACAATACTATCAGGAGCAGGTGCAAGATTCATCCATTTTATTGAAACCCTTCCATCTTCTACTTTCCATCCGTGGTTGCTAGTATCTAAATGCATTAGAATTTGGCATAATTGCATGCCTCCATAAGTAGCACTGATAATTGGCACGTTGCAAATTGTTTGTCAGTCGTTTGTCAGTCACCTAAAATAATAAACATTAATATAGAAATAAATAAAGAGGGAAATAGCAAAATTCCTAAAAATTGTAACCAGATGGCTTTACCGTCTTGGTAAATAAGTAGTTTCATTAATTTGATATAGTATTTCATAGTGAGCAACCTGAGTTAGAAGATGAGATCTCACAGGTTTATAAATAGCCTATACTGTATTGTATTTAGCAATCCAATGCGTGGCAAAAGAAAGCAAAAACCAAAGAAAACAATGCCCTTTTTAGGTTTCTCTTTTTCCCATTTATGGACGGGCATCATATAGCTCAGGTCATTCATTTTAATTTTCAACTTCTGTCAAATTGTGAGTTTCAGAGGGCCAATTTTGGAAACTTTTTTTGGCTGAGTTGCACAGGATGCTTTCTGGACTTCTGTCCACTCCAAGGAACCTATATTTAAAACTCACATAACGATTTAACGATAAAGATTTAACTGTCAAATGAACTTTTGAAATTAATACCTTATCAGTAATCCAAATGGGACCAGGTACTTTGTAAATCAAGCAGAAAGTTGGAAGAACATCTCTTTTTGGTCTTTCAGAAAATGTGCTTGATGTTGGTCCATTTCTTGCTGACCTTCGTCGTGACTCATCGTTGGTACTGGTCTTTGCCTTACCATAAATTCTGGCTTTCTTAGCACTTGTGAACAGAGGGTACCACCCGGGGAGAGGGGTATATGACTTGTGGATGGGCGGAGGTCTGCCGCCCAGTTTTTGAGAAAGCTACCCTCTTCTAATTACCGAAAATTGCCTTGATACCCACTTCTATGATGTATTTTTGCGGAAAACTGCCCATTTTTCGATTTTTTTTGTGAATTTCAACGATAACCACCCATTTTTATCGAAAATCTGCCGAAAAAGACCCTTGTTTAGAGAAATTTGGGCCTAAAAGCTCACCCATATGGGCGGCACATACCCGTACCCTAAATATCCTATGTACCCCCCCCCCCCCGGGTAACAAGAAACATGACAGTTCAAATTCAATGGGCCTAAGTTTCTTAGTGCTGCTTGTGTCCGGAAGGAATGAATTCCAAAGATTTTCTTGAAAGCTCTGTGAACTTCCCATAAGCTATGGGCAAACTGAGCCATTCCCCATTCCTTTCTAACATCGTCTTCGTGTCACAGCTGAAACTATTCTGGTATCTCCTCCTTTATTGTCAAAATGGATGACACAACAGTCCTCACGGGCAGACATTTGCTACCGCTATCTTTGTTTATGTGGTTGCCAATAGCTGCGCACCACATCAAATTTACGGACTATTGGAAAGCGGTGTCAACCTACAATAGAATGTCGGTCTGGGTTTTATAGACTTTATCATAATCCGTGTCGATAATCCAAAATTAGATTAACATTTTGCAAAAAGAAACTCCAGTTTGTGAAGAAACTGCGCCTGGTGGAAATGGGAACTTTTCATAATCTGAAATGCAACGTAACAAAGTTGTGATTTCATTAGATAAATGCGAGATTTCAGAAGTGCACAATGGAAGTGAACGATATGGTATCACAGCAGATGGCCTATAAAGGCTCCATTAAGCCCTCGGGGGACTTATTTGATTTCAGATACTCTCGAGGGTTTTAGAGAGGGGCTTATTAGTGGGGGGCCTTTAAAAAATCAAATGACAACGATAAATATGATAGCTTTTCAGTCCTTGTACCCCATATTTTGTAGATTAAACATAGCTACATTATTGCAAGTCAAATCACACACACTGTATGACATGCATTATTGGTGAGTTGAATGACAATGGTCCTATCGTGCTTGCTGCATTTTGATTTGGTGTGTGAACTGTGAGGCTTCCTCCTGGGCATGGGTCTTGCATTGCCCTGCAAGGGAAAAAGTCTCCCAGTTCTCAAAATCAGGATGCAGCAAGCACAGTAGGCATATTTCAAGCAAGACAACAAGCAGAAGGCAAGATGAATAAAGGTAAGACCAAGGAATCTTTGAATAACTGCGGCATTTCTTGCAGCGCGTAGTCAAATACATAACTTTGAAAGAGTTTTATCCCAAACAATATCCAAATTCACAAGCCAACTTGTTTAGCTAAATAAAATAGAAAATCTTTGGTAACTTCTGGACTTTGAAGTAATTGGGGGGGGGGCTATTCAAAATTCTGGCTCAAAGAGGAGGGGGTAAATAGAGCTTTTAAGGTGATGTCAACGGTGTCCATAAAGTGTTCAAATATTAAGACTGGATTCTACGCAATTTCTTATAAGAAATCATAGACTCGTGCCACTACTGAGAGTTTCTTAAAATTATAAAATTATGAGAGCTCAAAGTTTCTAGAGACATTTCCTAATGTATTGAACTGCCAGTACTTGTAAATCAATTTGCAATAAAGCCAAGAAAAGTAATATTGTAATTTGTACATCATGCTAAACAGTTTTGATGAATCTGAAGTATATTTTTGCTAATAAAGTATTTCAGTAGCACTTAGTCTTCTTGATGGATTTGCAATTATTGATGAAAAGTATTTTTCCCTGTTTCCAATTTAAGTCTCATTGTAGGCATCTTTCTCGCACAAAATATATCAAATAAGGGCGTTGCCCCTCTTTTCCGAGAGTCTAGAGGGCGTGGACGCAAACCCCCCCCCCCCCCCCACTCAAGGACTGGGTACGCCTCTGTAAACGCTAAACCATAGGCTACGAACATTTTCACTACAGGTGATGTGACTGAGCTGAAGAGTGTAAGGATTGTGATATATGACTGATTTTCTATACAAGGACAAGAACAGGTATAACTTTGGGTCTGATTCACACATTTCATGCAGTTATTGATCATTTTTTTTATATATGAATTCTCCTAAAATTTGCAATCTACTAACAAACATTAATATTACGAGACGATAGCGCAAGGAGCATGAAAATACATTGTTGCTATAAAGTGTATATAGAATCATAGTCACATGATGGATTGTATGAACGGGATATGGACTGCCTGTGCAGCCAAGACCTTTTGTTATATTCTTAATGTTGTTTTGCTATGGTTGTGAAGCGTAAGCGACAAGGTGTGTTTTTATTTAGCTGTTCCTCTCACGTTCTATAATATGAATTAGGGGAATATGACATGGCGACGAGGATAAATACAGCATGGCCTTAAACCTCAAACCGTTACCGGAATTCAACCCTGATGACGAGGTTGGGTCGAGTTTATCAGCACGATGGCGTCTCTGGTTGAGAGACTTCGATACATTTCTCATTGCAAGTGGAATACGCGATGCTACACGGAAGAGGGCATCACTTTTATACCAAGCAGGCTCTCGTGTTCGAGAAATTTTTCACCAACTTGACGATGTTGGAACTGATGCTGAGTACGACACAGCAAGGGACAAACTTACTGCCTTATTTCAAGTCTCAGAAAAATCAACGATAAGAGGTATAAAAATTTAGCCAAATCCGTCAGGAGGAGGGAGAGACACTGGATAAATTTAATACCAGATTACGAAACCTCCCTTCGAATTGTGAATTTACAAATGCTGATTTTGAAATCGAGCAATAGATTCTGACTGGTGGTTTGTCTTCTAAAATACGAAGACGTGCTCTCAGAGATCCAGATTACAAGTTGAAAGACATGTTACTAGATGGTCGTCGAGATGAAATGAGTTCATATCAAGCAAACGGTATAGAATCTAAAGGAAAAACTGTCGCTGAAACAAATAGAATGGAAACCAAGAAAGTTTCCAAATGTTATTCGTGTGGGAGAGCCTACCCTCATAAAGATAGGCACTAAATCCTTACTGGCTGACAAAATTGATACGTGACACGCCCTAAACCAATCAAATGAAACCGACAACCAACCGGGAAATTTGAAATGTCAGATTTTAGGCCACTTTTTTGGATTTTAGGCCGATTTTGGATGATTTTACCACCCTTCACCAAAATATAAATCGACAGAAGGAGCATGAAGATTTTCAAATAATTTCTTCACGGACCTGTTCCCACTACTCTAATACACAGTGAATCATCGTCACTACAAATTATTTCGAAATTTGGAGAAATGCCAAAGTTTTGAATTTGACCTCACTGACCTCACTGTGGCTTGCCATAGTAAAGATCTCAGTAATGGCTGAAACGTATGCACATGGAGAATAAATACTTTGCTTCGAAGGTCTTATTCTGTGTGTTTAAGTATCTCCAAAACTCCTCAAAAGATGAAAAATTTAGAGCAGTATCTGGATCTGTTTTCAGTTTTAAATTAAGACATAGATACATCAAAGATTTAATGCTGAGGGGTAGGATGCACAACAGGAAAAGTGAAATTTACGGGCCTGACAAAACACCGCACCGTCGTTATAAATTAGGGACGAATTTAACAGGTACTTACTTTTCTATCTCGCAAGAAGAGGACCACAAACTGAAAATGTGAACATACAATTCCAATCACATTTGAATCAAAACAAACATAGGACTTTGCCACGCTCAAGAATGGCAAGAGCTGTAACATCCAACGTGGCCTGAACAAACAATTTCGTGATGTCCTCTTCGATAACCAAACCCTTGCTCCCAATATTTTATCCAACTCTGCTCTCATCGTTACGAGATCGCAAGAATATCGTGTGCATTGCTTTTGGTGCAAGAAATGGCTATTGTCTCGTCCTTCAGTGTAGCAGATACATGCAATAGATACGAAATGCTGTTGCTGAGTTCAATGTACGTAAGAATAAAATAACAAAACGGAAGAAATGTACATCTTGTTTTAAATATGAAAAATATATTGGCCACTTCGTCAAAATAACATTTTAAATACTACTTTTAAAGCTCCTTCATATCAATTTCATTTTTGAGCGGATATCAAAAGAAAAATATTCAACTTTCCACTATTTGATTTGATGTCATCCATTAAAAACTCTCCCTTTTACGGCCAAACAACACAGCAGCACTGAGCAAAGCTGGACATTTGTATGGCACTTTGTAGACTCACGAGGACGTAGGAAGCATCTCAAGGGCACTTTTGTCATTAAGCTAAAGGGGCACTTCCTGAAAATAAGAAGGGCACTTCTTTGTTTATTGAAAAATCTTGGGGGGCACATGCTCCCAGTGTTCATACAGTTCAATGTTCAGTGTTCAATGTTCCCAGTGTTCAGTGTTCATACGTCTCTGTAGACTAGTGGAAGCATACACATATTTTCTGTAAGATGGTGAAACTTTGACCCACACCAGCATTCAAGATTTTAATATTTTGTTGATCTGAGAGCCCCTGAGAGCTCAACTTATTGAAACGAGTTTCTTGCCATGCAAAAATCTCCGAATAATTAAAATTAAGAATATTGGAGTATATTTTCTGTTTTTCTCATTTTTCTGTCGGGCTTCTTTTGCTTGGCATGACTTCATAAAATTTGAGATCTCTTGCCGATGAAATGTTGCCTCTAGTAGAAACTCCTATGGAACTTTTTTGCACTCGGTGTGTACTCAGATAATAAGAATATTTAAGAAACTTTCGATAGTGTCTCAAAGTTTTATTAACTTACAAAAAATATGTGTATGCTTCCATAATGGATTACCTCAAATGCAAGTAGTCGAAAGATAGATATTATTATATGGATATCCGCACAAAACGTTAAATCGATAAGAAGGAGCTTTAAAAATAGAATTTCAAATGTTATTTTGCCGAAGTGGCCAATCTATTTTTCATATTGAGAACAAGATGTACATTTCTTCCGTTCGTTATTTTATTCTTACGTGCATTGAATCCAACATTTCAAATCTATTTCATGTACCTGCTACCCTGAGGACGAAACGACAGCCATTTGCTGCACCAAAAGCAAGGCACACAATTGATGATGTATAAGAGGTTTTGCAAGGGTGGGCATGTCACACTGGGAAACATGGTCCTACATTTGTCCGAAAACCGGTAGTTCATGAAAACATTTTGCACCACCTTTGTCCCAAAAACTTTTAGTTTTTTATGGCTAATTTCCACTGTTATTTTCCTTCAATTTGAAGGACAATTTTTAACAATATGTATCACTGACGATGTTTGTCCCCAAAACCGGTAGTTTCGACCTACTATTGTTTTCCAAAGCAAGTAGTAATTATAGATATGAAAATACAAGTGTCCCAAACCCGGTTGCCGGACAATGGTAGGACCGCTTCGGTGAAAAAATTAAAATTCTGGCCTTCTTTTTCGGAAATTTGCCGGACAAAGGTAGAACCGCTTTAGTGAGAAATTGTAATGACTGGTCTTTTTTGCGTAAATTTAGCGGACAAAGGTAAAACCACGTATGTGAAAAATTTGAAATAGCACTAGTCTTTTCTGCCTAAATTTGGCGGAAAAATGGAGAACCAGCTTACAGGTAAACTTTATAATTTTGATTAGATAGGAGGTTGGGAAACTTGATTTTTGTGACAAACTGATGGAATAGGAAGAATGATATTCAAATTTCACCGTTGTCCCGAAAACTGGTTGTTTTTGGGCACGAAAATCGTACTATTTCATAAAAGCACCGGTTATTTTTCCAATTCCTCTGGACAAACATGAGGTCAAATATTTTACAGTACTTGCCCGCCCCTGGTTTTGGCTAATGTAATTGCCGAATCCCATTCTTACGATCTCGCGAAGATGAGATGAGTCGCAGAGTTGGATAAAGTATTGGAAGCATTGGTTTGGTTATCGAAGAGGACATCACGAAATCGTTCGTTCTGGCCGCGTTGGATGTTACAGCTCTTGCCATTCTTGAGCGTGGCAAAGTCATATATTTGTTATTGATTCAAAGTTCATTGGAATTGTAAGTAATTTGACGATGGCTGACATTTAGCTAATCATTGAAGTTGTTGCACTCTTCTTGTTGACAATGTTGTTGCAAGAGGAAAAATTTTGAACGATTTGCTGGTGGTAAAACAGGCAGAAGACTGCGGTAGAAAAGGTGGACTTTTACTATCAAAACCAGTTAAAGTACGATTAGCATTTGTGCTGCTTACATTTTCAGTTTGTGGTCCTCTTCTTGCGAGATAGAAAAGTAAGTACCTGTTAAATTCGTCTCTTATTTATAACGATGGTGCGGTGTTTTGTTAGGCCCGTAAAGTTCACTTTTCCTGTTGTGCATCCTACCCCTCAGCATGATGTATCTATGTCTTAATTCAAAACTGAAAACAGATCCAGATACTGCTCTAAATTTTTCATCTTTTGAGGAGTTTTGCAGATACTTAAACACACAGAATAAGACCTTCGAAGCAAAGTATTTATTCTCCATGTGCATACGTTTCAGCCATTACTGAAATCTTTACTATTGCAAGCCACAGTGAGGTCAGTGAGGTCAAATTCAAAACTTTGGCATTTCTCCAAATTTCGAAATAATTTGTAGTGACGATGATTCACTGTGTATTAGAGTATTGGGAACAGGTCTGTGAAAGAATTTTTTGAAAATCTTCATGCTCCTTCTGTACATTTATATTTCGGTGAAGGGTGGTAAAATCGTCCAAAAGCGGCCTAAAATCCAAAAAAGGGGCCTAAAATCTGACATTTCAAATTTCCCGGTTGGTTTTCGGTTCCATTTGATTGGTTTAGTGCGTGTCACGTGTCAATTTTGTCAGCCAGTAAGGATATAGTGCCTATCTTACCCTCATACCGGTCCATGCCCTGCGCAAGGAAAAGAATGCAACCATTGTTGTGGTAAAAGAATCACTTTTTCCAATGTTTGCAAAGACAAGAAACAGCAGAATCATAAGCCTGAACCAGGCGCGGATCCAGTGGGGGGGCCGGGGGGCCATGGCCCCCCCCCAAACTTTAAAGATTTCTCTTAAAAACCATTGTCTTAGAGAAAAAACGAATGAGTTTCAAACCATTACTTCCTAAAATAACCATGGCACAGCTACACGATAACTCAGCTAACTACAAGCCAGTCAAACAAAACTCACAAACTAAAGTACAATTCATCAAAAAGTATGAAAAGATGCGATTCTGAATAAAAATTTCATTCAGTGGAAATCGAACTTGAAAATCATTTGTTTCATTCACTTTGTCAAATTGTCGCTGCGAGTTAGGATCCTCCAGTGAACTTAGCTGTTGACGTCCAGTCGCTTAGGGTAAAAATCGTGACAGGGTGGAACAAAGCACCAAATTTTCCAAGATGATTCCTAGGGGTATGGAGAACATTTCCAGAAGGGGTGCCGCTTTCTATCGATTCCGGGGGGTAACCTACAGACAAAAGTCTTATGACGTCATAAACAAATTTCCAGAAATCCTTTTTGGGGTACTTTAAGTCTGATTTCACCAGTTGAGAGAGTTTAGATTAATCATTAATCCTTGTAAATGAACTATCTGTGAACCTTTTTTTAGTCCTTAACCAAATACATTCAACATTTCTCAAAACCGGGGGTCAACACATAACTTGAGTCACTAAATTTGAACGTAACCAGCGTAACATAAACCTCGTCTCAGATTTAGAACGTAATAACTCTTCCAAACATTAAAACGTGCTCAAGCTAAGGCATCAAATGAAAATTGTCCGCAGCATAATTTTCTACAGTAAAAAAATAAACCTCGAGTTATGTCGGTATAGTAATATAAACTTTTTTAACATGTTGTATTACATCGGTACAGACCTGCACATGAAAGCCCTGCAAGATGACATTACATCTTTGCAAGCAAATAGGAAGGGGCCCTACAACCACATTTGATCAATTCTTTGCATGCTTTGCTTGCCTCTGGTAGCCCTGATAAAAAACAAAGCCATGTTGTCTCATCTAAATAAAGATAAGATGTATATCATATTAAGAAATTCATGAGAAAACGTGACTGATAGTTTGATGGTGTGGGATGGTGTTCGTCAAGTTCCACAACAGCTTGATGACCAAATTTGTACGGAGTAATCAGAGGATGATGAAACTAAAAAAAAAACTGCTTCATTTCGGAACAACAACGATTGAGAAACGATCATATAGTTGAAACTGTTCTGAAGTAACATATTGCAATTGAGTCTAATTAACTGGATTTATGCTTTTTTCTACAACAAACTTTGCATAAGCTGTATTCATACTAACTTGCTGTATTTACAGGTGATGTGTATCATATTCTATAAAACTGCCTTTTCTCATTCTCAAAAAGGGGCACATCCTGAAATGAAACGGTAATTTTATGTTTAGCATTACATCTTTTGGAACACATACCCAAAGCCCAAAGTAACCAATCCCCCTTACCTCCTGGTTCCTGAGCCTATGACATTCAGTTTGTTCTTTATAGTAGCACATCATGAAAGCCAGATATTTCTTTCATTCCTCTGTGACTATGCATCATTTTCGTTGATCAATGTTAATTGTAAAAGACATCAACCTGAGTTGGTTAAAGACTTTCAAGTGAAGGTACCTTCTATGAAAGCAGATCCTGTTTGAACTCATTCACATTGAGCCACGCAGTTTCGTGTAAGAGCAGATTGCGGGAGAATTTCTCCGGTAACCTGAATGTTTGAGAGTCAGCTTGGATTAAATTAAATGACCAGTTTACCACATGCAAAAAGGCTTGAGTAACGGGGGTGAAAGGCTTCAACGGTTGCCACGCTACCTTCGTATTTTCATTCTAGATCTGTGATTGTGTATCGCATCCTGAAAATGCCAAAGCTTCGCATTTTTTTGGCCTCTCTAGTTTGTGACACAGCTTATTGATGCTGTAAAGCTTGAAGTTCTTTCCCATATCAAGGGCAACGATCAATTCCATATGTGTGTGTTCATCAAGAAGTTTGAAGAATTCACCAATTCAAATCCTAACCAAATCTGCATCCACAATTCGAATGAGGCATTTCTGGCTACCATTTGCCAATGCGTGGTGGAAATTCAGTACCAACACACGTGTCTGCTTCCTTGTGATAACAGTCTGGCATCACTTTACTAAAATTGACTGTTTCAACAAATGATGCTAAAAGAGAGCCAAACAATGTAAGATACCTAAAGTCGTTGAAACAGAATTTTGGTTCAGAACAATATACTTCATCTAAAATTTCCATGAAGAACATCATAAATTATCTTCATTTGCGTCAACTCAAATTTATGTAAAATGATTATTTATATACAATGCATAGAAGATAATATATACAGAGATCGTGTACAATTATGGACACATTCGTTCAGGGATTGATTGGGAGAAAGGAGGCTCCAAATTTCCACAGGTGTTTCTATGCTATCTCCACTATGAAGACAGTTTTAAATAACTGCTTAACTTGAATAATTGAATTCTCTATGAAATAACATTGTATGGAATGTAACTTTGCAACAAGAATATAAAAATAACTTGTATGGATCAGCATGGCTCTCATTGGCATCATTTTTGGTTTGCAAGAGGAGAACGGTCAAGCATTAGGCGTCTCTAAAAAAACGCGAATAGGACGCTCTAGAAACAGCCCATGTCAACGCAGCTCTTGGAAAATTATGGTCAACAAGATACTTAATCAAAGGCTTTCGAACTTTGGATCCTTACCTGATGTGATGACAACTTTTTTCTTGGTGCATATTGCGTTACTGATACATTCGTTGAAAGTATGTTAAAAAGTTCTTCTCCGTTATTCTTTGGCATAGGCGTAGGAGATAGGGGGCAAAGGGGGGCTGCAGCCCCCCCAGCGTCGGAAAATTTTGCAAAAATCAGCCATAATCGGGCAGAAATCCGCCTTAAGTCGGGCAAAATTTTCTTAAACAATGGATTTTTTATCGGGCAGCCCCCCCAAATTTTATTTCCCCCTACGCCGATGTTCTTTGGTGTACGAGAACCTTGAAATTGTTTGGCAATTGTATCTGATTCTTCCTTATCAAGTCTTTCCCATGCTCTTCTCTAATAGATTCTTTGATTTATTCTGATATTTTGATCTAATAGATCTCTGGTTTATAGACATCCCATATTATGTCCATTCTCTGGCAGCTTTGAAGCTGCTTCTTTTGGCAGATGGTATGAAGATCTTCTCTATGTATTCATCACACATGGAAGCATCGTCGATGGGAAGGGAGTGTGCCACCGCTGCACCATCAACAACTTTGACACCACATAAAAAGGTCGCTGTTACGTCTGTTGTCCAAAATACCTGCAGTAAATCTGACTTCTACGCTAGCAGACGGAGCCTTCCTTGCTGAGAAAGAGAGGGCTGCCAAGCGTGATTTCATGTGCAAAGAATTTGTCTGTGTCTCCCTTTTTTAAAGTGGCTGGCGATGTACAGGTGACTGGGTAAATTGTAGTCACTCTTCAAATTAACCACCATTTCTTTAAATTTTGAGATTTTTGTGAGAGCTTGAAAAAAGGAACGGAATTCTTCATTGTGGAAATCTCATCGATACTGACAAGGCGTTCTGTTTCCCCATGGTTTCAACTGATCGAATTGCGAAAACAACACACTGTTTGCTATCTCTATATTGATGTAATGCAAAATTAGTAAAATTTGGATAACTAGACCGACCAGACACTTGGTTTATTTTCTCCTGTAGAAAATTTATGCTGCGAACTATTTTCAATTGATGTCACTTCGACACCTTTGCTTCAGCATATGTTTTATGTTTGGAAAAGTTATTACGCTCTAAATTTGAGACATACCATTAGCGGTGTGTGTTACGCTGGTTACGCTACAAATTTAGCGAGCAATGTGTTGACCAAATCTTTGAAAAGGTCAGTGTAAAATTCTATCACAGTTTGCTTTGAAATGAATGGCTTGAAAGGTACTTAGGGTGTTTTGCTGTCAATCTGCCGTGGAAATTTATTGATATCTTGATTAGTTTCAAAATGGCGGCATTTACTAAATTTGAGGCTGTGACGCCATCAAATTTCTAAATGCAAAACCAGAAAAGCTACAGATTTCTGCTTGCCACCAGATTGTAGACCTTCAATAACTATAGTTTTTTTTAAGGTTATATCAATTTTGCTCTATTGGTTTAGAATTTACGATGATTGACATTTTTTCAAAATTTTCCATCAATCTTTTCAAAAATAATTAAGTTGCTGCCATTTTGAAAAAAATCAAGATATCAAAAAATGTCCACGACAGATTTATAGTAAAGTACCATAAATTCCTTTCAAGCCATTTAATTCAAAGAAACATGTCATAGAATTTTACACCCACCTTTTTAAAGATTTGAAAGATTTGAACCCTATGCTGTGTTGACCCCCTGTTTGGAGAAATTTTAAACGGATTTGGTTAGAAACCTGAAAAAAGGTTCAAAGATGGTTCATTTACAAAGATTCACGCTTAATCCCAATTCTCTCAATTGACGAAATCAGACTTAAAATACCCCTGAAAAGGTTTTCCGGAAATCTTCGTGTGACGTCACAACATTTTTATCTGTAGGTTACCCCCCGGAATCGATAGAAATCGGCACCCCTTCTGGAAATATTCTCCATACCCCTATGTATCACCTTGGAAAGTTTGGTGCTTTGTTCCACTCTGTCACGATCTGACCAAAAATTGGAGTTAAGCGACTGTTCTGTTGTTAGAGTTATAAAGTGTCAATCAAGTCATTTCAATTTTAAGGTACATAGTTTAGTATACAAGTGAAGCTTGTAGAAACTTGTTGAGCTATGAGAATTTTTATAACTTACTAGTGACTACAATTATGGAATTTACAATTGGACATTTCTTTCACCTAACATGGAAATGCCTCTGATTTGTGAATTTGAGATATATCTTGTTTTTATGCCAGTTTTATTTCAATTGAGGTGGAGCATATTTTGGTGATAAGCATTCTGAAACTGGTGCTTATGATCATTGGTCCCTCACTTTCCAAATGATGGCTCGTTAGCTTATGCACAAAAATGCCAGTTTGTATTTGAGGGGAAGCATAATTAACTGATGGGCTAAATGATCTAAGATGAAGCAAAAAGGGCGTTTCCCACGTTTTTCGAGAGACTGAAGGGCGTGGTCACGAAAAATTTTCCTGGGGGCTACGCCCCCAGAACCCGATTTTCCTTCAGATGGCCCTCCCCAAAGTCCAATGCTGGATCCGCCACGAATAAAAGACAGGAAGAAAGCAGTTCACCCTCTCAATACTGAAGAAAGCTCCAATTCATCTTCAGAGGACTACATTTACGCAGTGGACAATAAGAAAAAAAACAGCCAAACAGTAGATCTCACGGTTCACGGTCATGCGTTTAAAATGACTGTAGACACTGGTGCAACGATTAACCTCATAGATCAAAGTACCTATGCAAAGATAAAAGAAGCTGATTTTAAAACAACAAGCATAAAAGTTTTTGCTTACAATAGTCCAAAGCCTGTAATGTTCCTTTGAAAATTCGATGCTGTCGTCGAGACAAAGAAACGTAATGCGCTAGCAACGTTTTATGTACTCAAGGGAACAAACAGTGGGAATCTATTGTCACTGTCAACAGCTCAGGATCTTGGTTTGATTAGCCTGCATTTGCATGAATTGTCGACAAAATAGGAAGTGTGATTGAGGCCAAAAGTAAAATTTGATCATTGTAAAGACAAGTTGATAGTCTAAGATACAAGTTGATCAAGATGACTGTATTTGATATTTGATACTGCATTTGTACAATGCTACCTTGCTGGTCTCACACACAAGCCAGTAAGCTAAACTGACTCCTTTTTGACTCCTTTTGATTCGTGTAATTGGGTCTGTAACATCCCGATTGAAAAATCTCAGCTGATGCATTGGTGCCATAATGCAAACGCTTCTAACAATATAAGCCAACGTGCGTACTAAGCGTAGTTATGTAACGACTGTTTTCATCCAATTCCAGTTGATGATACACTTGCGAGAAATCGAGTTTTGTAAAATATTTTGCACCATTTAACTTGAAACTGACGTCATCAAAGGTCGGTATGGGGTGACGCACACGCTGTATAACCTCGTTCGCAACTCTCATGTCCACGCAAATTCTGACTCCTCCTTTTTTTTAGGAACCACGACGATCGGGGATACCCAAGGTGTTCCTTCATTTTCAGGCACCCTTTCGAGAATATCCTCCTTTTCTAGCTGCGCTAGGGCTTCTTTTACTTTTTGTCGTACGTGGTACGGAACCTTCCGTTGAGGCTGCGCATTGGGCGATTTTGTTTCATCGATACTCAGCGTGACTTTTGATCTTTTCAATTTTCCCATCCCAGTAAATACTGATGCATGTTTGTTTATTATCTTAGATAGACCATTGTCTTTTGTTATGAAGTGTGATTGAGGCCAAATGTACAATTTGATCATTGCAGAGACAAGTTGATAGTTTAAGATACAAGTTGATCAAGATGACTGTATTTGATACTGCATTTGTACAATGCTACCTTGCTGGTCTCACACACAAGCCAGTAAGCTAAACTGTAACTTGACAAGAGTGTTTGCAAGTCGAATCCTGCAAAGGCAAGTTGATTATTGCACATGCAATTCGATAGGCGAAGCGAACGCGAACGCATGCAAGTTGATAAGCAAACATGCCATTTGATAAATGCAATGAAGACCAGGCGGAGAAAGAGGGTATCGTCCCCAAGAGGCGAAATTTATGAGATAGGGTGGACCTGGTCAATTGTTGGGTGATGATTTCGAAAATCGATGTTATACAGGCAAATTCTGGGGCTTTCAGCCTCATTTTGATGTTCAAAGTCTCGTTTTCAAGCCATTGAACAATTTCTTTGTTTAGTTGTCTTAAAACATGGCAATTGCTATTTTCAATGACTAAAAGTGATATAAGATAGAGCCCGTGGGTAGATAGAGTGTTACTGTAACTTTTGTAGCAATATTTGTCTTTTTATAGCCTCGCTTTCCTTTTTAGATTCAACATTTGTAAGATAATCAATCTCCTTTCATATACATAGGGTCATTTACCAATAAAAACCATTCAAATTAGTTCAGAGAAGGATCGAAGTACCGATAGCGATTTTTCAACTTCCTTTTGATTGTTGTGAGTGAAAAAGGACCAGGCCTCGTTTTCATGTGGTAGTATAAGCTGCAAAAGGAATCTGGCAATCACAAATTCTTCTTGTGGTATAGATTTGCAACCTTTTCTTGGGAGTTTTGCAACTTCGTATTGAAATTCTGGAATGGTTCCCAAAATTAATCCTATGTTTTAAATGATATTTCAAGAACACATTCAACTTATAATCACAATAAAATTGATTGCTTAGCAGTATTGCACGTATTGGTGCATACAGTTCAAATAAAGTGTAGCTTTCCAAAGATATCATAACAGGGTGTACTTCCTCATGTCCACCCCATCGATGTAGTCAGGTATTGTACTCCCCAATAATATACAATTCCTCCTAGCCACCGTCGCAGCCGGAGCATCAACCAAAGAACCTGGGATCTGTTTTATTCTAC
Organism: Aurelia coerulea; assembly: GCA_039566865.1. Classification (NCBI taxonomy): domain Eukaryota; kingdom Metazoa; phylum Cnidaria; class Scyphozoa; order Semaeostomeae; family Ulmaridae; genus Aurelia; species Aurelia coerulea. The sequence goes on along the minus strand of CM076943.1, from coordinate 25,458,305 downwards.
ATAATAAATGAATAAATCAAACACTTCTAAAGTCATACATGAGTATCCATGAAGACCAAGCAAAGCATCGCCGTTGTTTTCGTTGAGTGTCGATGATGCTGATGCAGCATGATTGTTCGATGTCAATAAGGACGCGAATTCTATTGAAATCTTCTGGACATATCGGCAATCAGTATCCCACGACAAACGGGGCCTCACCATCACATGGTCAACAGAGAGACATCAGCAGCATGTACATACGAGGGAAAACAATTGGTGTCTGCTCACTCTTCGTCGCGGCCAATATTTCCATACTTTTTCAGGACTATATTTTGAGCCACCTATTAGTTGAGAGAAGAATCGAAGTACCGAAAGCGATGTTTCAACTTCCTTTTGATTGTTGTTTGTGAAAAAGGACCAGGCCTCGTTTTCATGTGGTAGTAAAAGCTGCAAAAGGAATTTGGCAATCACAAATTTTTCCTGTGGTATAGATCTGCAACCTTTTCTTGGGAGTTTTGCAACTTCGTATTGAAATTCTGGAATGGTTTGAAAAATTAATCCGAAGTTTTAAATGATATTTTGATAACACATTCAACTTATAACTTTTTTATAATTGTGTATGTAGGTGTAATTTAGTTTATGTTCTCTATGCAATGACCCTGGGGGTAGTCATATATTCTTGCTTCCCGTTTCATCATCCTTGTTATGCAGTTAGGTAGTTTGTAAGTATAAATGGTGTCCCAAAAAAATGTGCCTCGTTGCCTGAAGATTGAGACAAAACGGCAAAAGATTCTCGCCCAACATTTGCATGATGTTGCTCTTTAGATAACAGAAATTCAATTAAAGATTGCTACCATCCCCATAAAAATCCGTTGAAAATGATGGAACTATAACCTTCAGGAAACCAAATTTGCCCGATGACCGAAACCAGCGGTCGACTATTTTGTTCCACTATTTCTGACCTCACAGAAATCATTCCTTACCTCACGTGAAGCTACTTATCACTGCAAAATAGCAAGACAAAATGGCCGACGGCTGGTTTCAGTCATCAGGCAAATTTGGTCTTCTGAAGGTCATAGCTCCATCATTTTTTAACGGATTTTTACGGGGATGGCAGCAAACTGTACTTGAACATCTGAAAGGCAACATCACATAAAAATTTGGCGTGAATCCTTTGCCCTTCTGCTGCAATCTTTAGGCAAACCGGGTACAATTTCTTGGACACCCAGTAGTCTTAAGTATTTTGTTTTTGTTAAACTCTTATATTGTATATAAAAAATTTATAATCACAATGTAAATCAAATTGATTGCTTAACAGGCAGTATTGCACGTATATGACCATACATTTCAATTGAAGCATAGCTTTCTAAAGATATCACAAAAGGTTGTACATCTTTGTGTCAACAAGGGCAGATTTTGTAACAATAGAACCTTTGGTTTGTTTCCATATAACGCCATCTTGGTTGACTAGCCAATCAGAGAGCTCTATTTCTATGGCGTCATCTGATGATAATGGCGGAAGGAGGGGTTTGCTGTGGAGAAAACCACACCCTCGTTTTTTCCTCGCGACGAAAATATACTTTCGCAAAAACTCAAACTTTTTTGCACACGTATAGAGCGATAAATTGTACATACTTTTTTATTGGCACTAAGCTCTGCGTCTTCTGCTCTTCGCGCGATCGTTCGCTGTTGACACCCCTTTTTGCACGTCTTCCACGCTCCTCCGACGGCTTTGCCCAAACCCAACAAATCACACTTCCCGATCAAAAACAACAGTGTAACTTTAATTTGTCCTGCCATCAGATGAAAGAAAATTTCAGAAAAGGGTTTCAAAATGTTTGAAAATCAATGTTCATTATCAACCTTCCGAACTGGTGGACATTGCAGCCCCCTTTCCCCATCCCCACAACGACTAATTGTTTCAGGGCGAGAGGGCGAGAGGGCGAGACGAGTCGGGGACGAGAGGGTTCATGTTCTGAATACATGTAAATTACAGACCAAAAATCTTTGAAAATGGTAAAATACCAACCTTCCATAAAACGTACGTAATATGCAAAGTATTAATCCTCAAAAAGTAGGTGACTTCCTGCTCCAATCGTCATGTATGGTCATGAATTGTCACGAATCGTCTTGATAAGATAAGTTAGTTGAGCATGGAGGCCTTCTTCTCAGGCTCAATCTCTCTCCTGTTTGACTACTGTTTGACATTATCCAAACATTATCAACTTGATTAACAAATTGTTGCTGTAAATCACACTCAGAAATATACTAATGTAAACTCCATCACTCTATAATCCAGAAATGATTCTCCTTTCCGAAGTTGGAGTCAAAACAAACCTTTAAATGGAAACATTTTGTTCGTGCGGTTTACTAAAAGTGACTGCAATCTGCATGTCAAGTGAAGAGTGGCCGAAGAGTGGCAGAACCCAATGGTTTCAATGTCAAAACTGTTTACACGCATTTTTGATCAAAACTCAAGTCTCAGGTCGCCAAAAAATAAAGAAGCTCCAGTAATGAGAAACTAAAAGTTGAGAAACCATTCATTCTAATAAGTACTGCAGGAAATCTTGATCATAGTTATGCTATTGTTCACTTGTTTCCGGTATCATATTACTCAAAAGTTACTTGAGCAATGTCTAAACATTGGAAAGGCTTCAAAAAGTTTACTTTTGAAATGTTCACGATGGCAAAGTAGTGACCTTTAAGTTTGTAAGAAAACCTTTACAAAGAATTGAGCATACCACTCGTTCGCTGTTTCTTACAGGATTACATTTCTGAACTTCTTCTCTCGACTCCGGCTTGTCCACCGATTCGGAAAATTGATGTTGAAAATTGACTTTATAACATTTTAAAACTCTCTCTTAAAATATTGTTTTCATCTGCTGGCTCCGCGATTGAAATCACTTTGTTGTTTTTGATCGGGAAGTGTGATTTGTTGGGTTTGGGCAAAGTCGTCGGAGGAGCGTGGAAGACGTGCAAAAAGGGGTATCAACAGCGAACGATCGCGTGAAGAGCAGAAGACGCAGAGCTTAGTGCCAATAAAAAAGTTATAAAATTTAACGCTCTATACGTGTGCAAAAAAGTTTGAGTTTTTGCGAAAGTATACTTTCGTCGCGAGGAAAAAACGAGGGTGTGGTTTTCTCCACAGCAAACCCCTCCTTCCGCCATTATCATCAGATGACACCATAGAAATAGAGCTCTCTGATTGGCTAGTCAACTAAGATGGCGTCATATGTAAACAAACCAAAGGTTCTATTGTTACAAAATCTGCCCTTGTTCTTCGTGTCTGTTTCATCGATTTTGTCAGGTTTTGTCATCTCAATGATATCAAATTCTTCCTCACTGCTATTATCTGCTATAATACAAGGCGCTCTAACTCAAGAAGCAAATTGATTATTAATCGAAGCACGTACGCCAGCCATTTATGTTTAAATTGTTTTCATCGATTGAAAATACAAAATACAATAGATTATTTAGATTGCCCCAGTTCCCCAGCTAAGCTATTTATAATGTCGTAGATTTACGTCCAAGCATCACTTGCAGTTACTACAAACTTCTTCCTTCGTGACAGAACCTAGGCTTGTGTGGAATGTTCACTTGGTCTTCTGAAGCAGGAGCATGAGGATTCTTGACTGCCACAGAGCGTCTGTAAACGGTGGACTTCATTTCATGAATATTGTCTTCTGAAGTCATAGCAAACACCAGACAGTACTAGTTCCACAAAGCGTTACGAATTAAACCTTTTTCAACATCACACTTCAATGAAACCAACGTTTTAATATATTCAGAAGCATCATCATCGCAAAATGCTTCTTGATGACAAAGCAAAAGTGAGAAATTGAGAGCGATCCGTAAAAGGGTCAGCCTTGAATCCTCAGGAAAAGCATGAAGGTGGCTCAAAATATAGTCCTGAATTAAAGTATCGAAATATTGGCCGCGACGAAGAGTAAGCAGACACCAATTGTTTTCCCTCGTATGTACATGCTGCTGATGTCTCTCTGTTGACCATGTGATCGTGAGGCCCCGTTTGTCGTGGGACACTGATTGCCGATATGTCCAGAAGATTTCAATAGAATTCGCGTCCTTATTGACATCGAACAATCATGCTGCATCAGCATCATCGACACTCAACGAAAACAACGGCGATGCTTTGCTTGGTCTTCATGGATACTCATGTATGACTTTAGAAGTGTTTGATTTATTCGTATATTATGTAGATTAAAACAGATCCCAGGTTCTTTGGTTGATGCTCCGGCTGCGACGGTGGCTAGAAGGAATTGTATATTATTGGGGAGTACAATACCTGAATACATCGATGGGGTGGACATGAGGAAGTACACCCTGTTATGATATTTGGAAAGCTACACTTTATTTGAACTGTATGCACCAATACGTGCAATACTGCTAAGCAATCAATTTTATTGTGATTATAAGTTGAATGTGTTCTTGAAATATCATTTAAAACTTAGGATTAATTTTGGGAATCATTCCAGAATTTCAATACGAAGTTGCAAAACTCCCAAGAAAAGGTTGCAAATCTATACCACAAGAAGAATTTGTGATTGCCAGATTCCTTTTGCAGCTTTTACTACCACATGAAAACGAGGCCTGGTCCTTTTTCACTCACAACAATCAAAAGGGAGTTGAAACATCGCTATCGGTACTTCGATTCTTCTCTGAACTAATTTGAATGGTTTTTATTGGTAAATGACCCTATGTATATGAAAGGAGATTGATTGTCTTACAAATGTTGAATCTAAAAAGGAAAGCGAGGCTATAAAAAGACAAATATTGCCACAAAAGTTACAGTAACACTCTATCTACCCACGGGCTCTATCTTATATCACTTTTAGTCATTGAAAATAGCAATTTGCCATGTTTTAAGACAACTAAATAAAAGAAATTGTTCAATGGCTTGAAAACGAGACTTTGAACATCAAAATGAGGCTGAAAGCCCCAGAATTTGCCCGTATAACATTGATTTTCGAAATCAGCATCCCAAGATTGACCAAATCCACCCTATCTCATAAATTTCGCCTCTGGGGGACGATACCTCCTTTCTCCGCCTGGTCTTCAAAAGTCGATACTAATTTGCAAACAAAGCGTGCAATAGACCTCTAACCGATGCAAATTAGTGTGTGATGAACCTCTAAGTGATGCTACTTTGGTCAATGGACCTTGGATAGATAGGCCTTGCAATTAAAGATGACAAGCTCTCATACCGTGAGCATACAGATGAATTGCAAGCAAATCGTCACTGCAAAGAAAATTTATTTTAAGGTTACTGTAACTGTTCAGACGAAAAATTCTCGATTTTTCGTTTTTGTCATAATCTGATAGTATAACTATTTGAAGACTGTTTAAACCAACTCACTTCCAGAAATAGTCACAATTACTTAGAAATTTGAGCATTTTAAAAGGAGCAATCCTGTTTCTCAAAAATTGCGAGAACATACATTAGGGGATTAAAGTAAACTCACTTGACCTTGCAGCTATGTTTATGACATCCCGTGCTGCTATGTTATTGACATAATTATTATTATTATTATTATCAATTTATTTAAAGTAGGCCTACATATATATATATATATACATACAAGACATATATACATAAAGATACAATAGCTATAACTAAGAGCTAATTCAAGCCTACTATCTGAAAGTAAAATTTGTAAGAAAAAATAAATAAATAAATAAAATTCCAAATGATTAAATACAGATACATTTTACAGATTTTTACAATGCTTTTAATATTTAAAATGTTTTCATTTTTTTTTCTCGGTAAACACAGAGCTGAAAATTTAATATCAGCTCAAGAACCCAACCTGTGCCACGAAAGGTCTGCATATTCTACAATTACATTCTTCTCCCCTCCAGGCTTTGATTTTCCTTTTAAAACTGGAGAGAGTATCTGACTGTTTTAGGTCATTGGAAGTGTCTGCCATAATCTACACCCAAGAAACGATATTGTCTCTAAGCCATAGCACGTATTAGAAGCCATATTCACAGGGCTTCTATTGATAGCAGCTTACACTTTAGCTGATTGAATTACCCTGTCAAAATAAAGTATTATTATTATTATTATTATGAAAAACAAAACTGTTAAAAGCAATACGTTTCGATTATAAAATCTTCATCAGTTGTTTACAACCAGTTGTTCACAAGTTGTTTTCAGACGAACTTTACGTTTATTAAAGATTTGAAATCGTTTTGGGATGTTGAGTATCATGCTGAAGGCGGAGAACTACATTTGGAACAGGAACAAGGGATAGATTTGGATGAAATTCGAAGGGAGCTTATGCAAAATAACTTTGATAATCAACCGCCAGGAATTGGAGAAAGAGGATCAAGGACGTTTGGAGGAAGTACCAATTAACAGGATGTGTCAGAAAATAATGATGAAATTCAGTACCAAGTTAAAAGAGATGAAAATGGACGTATTGAGGGACAATTTGTTAACAACAAGGTAATAAATTTATCACAGCGTACGCTTAGTCAGCATGAAATTTCAGTTTTGTCAAAGGGACTTAAATTTGTAGCGACTCCAAAAGAGATCGATTATTCACAGGTTAAAATCGATTTAGAAAACTTCGGTAGAAGGTTGCGACTTAAATGGTTTTTTAAAGAGAATGATGATTTTTCAGAAGTGCCAGCATTTAGACCCAAAAGCAAATTTAACCCTAGGAATATGGACTTGGCAATCGAGGTATTTTTATCTAAATTAGAAAACGAGCTTATGAAAGTATCACCAGAAGGTTGTAACTATAGTAATTTGACTAGAGAAGAAAGAGTAGCTTTAAATAATCTTAGATCAGATCGAACAATTACTATTAAGGAAGCGGACAAGGGTTCAGGGGTCGTCGTGTGGGATAGGGAAGACTATATTTTGGAAGCGGAGAACCAGCTTGGGGATCCTGGGGTTTATCAGAAACTCGACAATGACCCTTCAGCTCTGGTACAACGTGTCGTCCAGGACGCAATTAGTAAGATTGAGGGGCGAGGGGACATTGATGAGAAAACTCTGGAATATTTTATGGTCAACAACCCAAAGCTGGGTAGGTTTTATCTTTTACAGAAAATCCACAAAAGACTCAATAGTGTCCCAGGGAGACCTGTTATTTCGAATTCAGGCTGTTTCACCGAAAATATTTCAGCAGTTTTGGACCATCATCTCCAACCTTTAGCAAAAAGAGTCCGGTCATATGTCAAAGATACTAACGATTTTCTGCAAAAGCTAGCCAGCATGGAGGACCTTCCTCGGGATGCTATTCTGTGTACGATTGATGTGGTCGGTCTATATCCTAGTATACCCCATGACGAAGGACTGGAAGCTCTGCGTACTGCTCTTAATTCAAGGGAGAATCAATCGGTTTCTACGGATACCTTAGTGGAACTGGCTAATTTAGTGCTAACAAATAATTTTTTTGAGTTTAATGGTGATTTTTTAAGCAAATTAGGGGGACAGCTATTGGTACCAAATGTGCACCATCATATGCTATTCTATTTTTGGCGGCTTTGGAAGAAAAACTTCTTGAACAATCACAATATAAGCCTTGGTTATGGTGGCGTTATATTGATGATGTATTTTTAGTTTGGACACACGGGGAGGAAAAACTTATAGAATTTGTAGATTTTCTGAATTCCGCTCACCATTCCATAAAGTTCACCGTTGAATATTCCAAGGAAACGGTGAACTTCTTGGATGTTCAGGTTATTAGGCAAGGTAACAAAATAGTCACAGATCTGTATACGAAACCGACTGATACTCATCAGCTTCTTCATCGTTCCTCGTGTCATCCAGGTAATACGAAAAAGGGCATTCCCTATGGGCAGGCCCTTCGAATTCGTCGTATCTGCTCAGAAGACTCATTTTTTGAAAATCGATTGGAAAACTTGGAAAATTTTCTTTTGGATCGGGGGTACAATAGGGGAGAAATAGAGGGACAGTTTAATAGGGTAAGGGGGTTGGATTGGAATACCCTCCTGGATCGGAACCAAAAGCACCGGGATGATACGAGGATACCCCTGGTTTTAACATTCCATCCAGCATTTCATAAAGTTTACGACATTTTGCAAACTTGTTTGAATGCACTCTTTGTTGATAATGAACATCGACATATTTTCAAGGATAAGATTTTTGTTTCGTTCAGAAGGGCTAAAAATTTCAAGGATACTCTGGTTCGGGCCAAAGTTTACCAACAAACGGATGAACAAGCTGAAAAGGGCACTTTCAAATGTTATGGCAGGAGAAGCTGTCAAATTTGTGCACTCATTGTTGAAGGGGAGACATTTCGAAATTTTAATGACTCTCGACGCTTTACGATCTCCTCTGGTGCTTATCATTGCAACTCGGAGAATGTAGTCTACTTGTTGCAATGTGATTGCTGCAATAAAAAATATGTGGGCAGCACAAAAACCAAATTTCGGCAAAGACTTAATGTGTACAAATCATATTTTCGAACATATGCACGTAAATACAATGGCAGTCTTGACAGGGGTAAGGCGGTACCACAGGCGGGTTTCTTTGGGCATTTTTTTAGTGAAGGCCATCAGGGTGCTTTTTCGGTCAGCATAAAAATCATTGATGGGGCTTCAGATGTTTACTCACTTCGTAGAAAAGAATTATTTTGGCAATACAAATTGGGAACCTTTGCACCCAACGGTCTCAATGAAAGAGCGGCTGATGTTGAATTGGATATGTTCGCCTGTGGGGTCGCCTGAATACAGTCATTCCATTTGAATAAGTCTTAGGCTTTATCTTGGGGGCATGCTTCCTTTCGTATTTCGTGTCAGTGTGCACGTGGTGTCAGGGTGGAATTCCCTGTCTTGCCATCTAGGGATTTAGCAATTTAAGCAAATCCCAGGAGGGTCGTTGGGAGGCGTGCTTCTTCGTTTGCTTAAGACTTTATATACGCAGAGCTTCCATTCCGATGTCGAGAACTAAAGGATTAGGGAATTTATCATGAACTTTTATTTGAATTGGAAGTTTTGGCTGGCTAAGAAAACTTAATAGTCTAGGTGTGTTGTTTGGCATTGTTTTTAAGGGGGGCCTCGGGGGGATTTTATCACGATTTTATGTTAATGTTTCCTATAAATACTTGGCTGTCCTGTGGTTGTAAACAACTGATGAAGATTTTATAATCGAAACGTATTGCTTTTAACAGTTTTGTTTTTCATATACTTTTTTCTGTTATTTTTGATGGTGGTTTTGTTTTAATATTATTATTATTATTATTATTATTATTATTATTATTATTATTATTATTATTATTATTATTATTATTATTATTATTATTATTATGTAGTGCGTGCTTGTGGCAAGGATAGGTTATGGCAGCCTCTTAACCCATAAGAAACCTGTTTTTCAACGAAAATGTCCTTCATGAAGCTGGGATTAAGGCTCAATTTTGTCTTAACCCTATCCAGACTAGGGGGGGCACAAAGTGCCCCCCCCCCCTAGTAAACTTTTCCACACAGCTCATCGAGTATCGCTAGAATAGTCTAGCTTTCTTGTGACTTTTAGTTTCTATCTATGAGACATCTTTTCATGTCAATTTCAAAATTTTTAGACCCTGATTCCGGGGGTCAACACATGCTTTTAAATTGAGTGCTCCCCACAATAAATACCTTTTAAGTCATAGCTTTGGAACCACTTGCCCTATGACAATGAAACAAACATTGCTGAACTCGTCTTGAAACAAGCTTTCATTTGATCTATAGTTTATTGATTTTTGATGACGTCATTAACAATTGGTTGTTGCGCATGCGTACTGTAGAAAAACTATGTTATGCTTCATTTTTGCAAAATGAGTGACATTATATGATGCAGCAGGTCTTTTTATGTATATTTAGCATTTTTTGCTATTTTTAAAAGTAATTTATAATCAATTTTAGACAAAAATCGCTCTTTTTTTCGTACAAAAGAAATAAATGCTGACATCAGCAAAAATATTAGTGTTACAAAGCAAAAATTTCAAAATAAGAATTACAAGGATATATTCATTCTATGTTTCAAATATCACATCGATATATTATATCAATTTGGAGATAAAATGCGACAAAGTACATGTGGTTTTACACCCAGATTAGGAGCACGTCAGCTGACGTCAGCACTTAATCACGTGACATAAACAAATACAAATCACATCATCTTGTTTGCCTTATCATGTTTGTTACTTGTGCCAAGTTTCAAGTCTCTAGCACTTATGATTCTGAGAAAAACCAGGGGGGGCACTTTGTGCCCCCCCCCCTAGTCTCCCCAGAGTTTCAAAAAGCCTAGTCTGGATAGGGTTAAAGACTTCAGTCATTAGCAATTGTTTTAGCAATTGTTATAATGCTTTACAAAGACCGCACTTAAGCCTTATTGCTTGACCTTTCATGCATCATCGTATTTCCCGCAATTTTTGCTTCATTTTGATAAAAGCCTGATTTCTCGAAACAGGATTCGGGAGTACTGGTGGGTAATAAAAAATCTTTGTGTACCCAACAGGCCAATCGAATCGCTTGAAACTTGGCACACAGAGTCACAATACATATAACTACGATTTGTGATAGATCCACTGGTCCGATTTTTACAAGGTTCTGAAAGTTAAAAAAGACATTTAAGACATTTACATTTATTTAAAATGATATCATTTCAAGACAATACCTTTTATCAAAAATTCGTGACACAGTTTTGCAGTTCAGGGCCTTAAGTCTTTGATAAAAAGATAGTCGTGGTCCAACGATTATCGTTGGGGTACACAAAGATTTGTTCGCAAGGGTGATCGATTTTGCCTTAAATCTAGAATAAGTCATTCGTGATTTTATTGAATCAACTTAATATATTGTTATGATATTCTACATTTAATTCTGCGTCGAATGATGCATACGTTTGTTTGGTATATTTTGACGAACAGCCGTGGTAAACTGAGTTTCTTAATCGCCGCCTGAATGGTTACAGTAACCTTAAAGAACAAATAAGATGATTCTCAATCAAGTACCAAACCAACCCCTTCTCGAAGCATCGTGCGTCTGTCGTCAGCTGAAATAGGAGGAGGTAATAGGAGGCACTTCCGGCACTTCCCCTCTACCAAATCGGTTAAACTGGTACGCCTGACTGCTGTATGGGGCGAAGGCATTTCGAAATTTGTCTATTTTTCTCCAGGACCTCCGAGCATAAAATGTTGTTTCATCGGCAATGCACAGAAGGGCGTTGCCACAAGAAAAGAAGACATTGACCAAAAAAAATTTGGGACCCCCGAACACTTTACGCCTTCGGCACGAATTCGTGCCCCACCCCCACCCCCCATTTGAAAAACGCTCCTACGGGCCTGTTTTTTAGCTTGCTTTTCTAGCCATTTAGACCAATAACATATCCATATCCCCTTTTTAGGATTTGCCTCCCCACTTAAAATCCCTTAAAAAAGGCTCTGGTTGCAGCAGCAGAAACTAATGTAACTGTTGAGGTAGCAGCAGATGCTGATGTGCTTGTGCTAGACTCGGAGTGGGGTGTACCAAAAAACTGTACTAGATTATATGAGAGGCAAGATGCTTCAGCGAACCGCCTGTCGCGTTGATCCATTCTGAAAAGAATTTTCTCACTGCCTCAAAATGCCTCAATGCCTTTTAAATTGCAATCGTACTTACATGATGAGGGTAAAACATGAGGGAAAATCTGTCGGCGCGTAAGGAAAAGTTGTGTTTTTATTTTGTACCAGAGGTAACGCTATTCAGTTCTAAAGAAAGAAAAACAATAGCAGAGACGATGCATGTGAAATATTTGGATGAGTCAACCCCCTGCATTATACGCATCGTTCCCTTTCACAAGGGTCTATTCAAACAGCATTATCTGTTTGGGAAAGGATTCATTTCCCGCTCCATTGCTGTCGTGATGATTTGCTGGTATGAGAGTTTGTCACCTTTAATCGGAAGGCGATCCATCCACGGTCCATTGACCAAAGTAGCATCACTTAGAGGTTCATCACACACTAATTTGCATCGGTTAGAGGTCTATTGCACGCTTTGCTCGCTAATTAGTATCGACTTTCGAAGCATCACTTAGTTGTTCATTGCATTTATCAAATTGCATGTTTGCTTATCAACTTACATGCGTTCGCGTTCGCTTCGCCTATCGAATTGCATGTGCAATAATCAACTTGCCTTTGCAGGATTCGACTTGCAAACACTCTTGTCAAGTTACAGTTTAGCTTACTGGCTTGTGTGTGAGACCAGCAAGGTAGCATTGTACAAATGCAGTATCAAATACAGTCATCTTGATCAACTTGTATCTTAGACTATCAACTTGTCTCTGCAATGATCAAATTGTACATTTTGCCTCAATCACACTTCATAACAAAAGACAATGGTCTATCTAAGATAATAAACAAGCATGCATCAGTATTTACTGGGATGGGAAAATTAAAAAGATCAAAAGTCACGCTGAGTATCGATGAAACAAAATCGCCCAATGCGCAGCCTCAACGGAAGATTCCGTACCACGTACGACAAAAAGTAAAAGAAGCCCTAGCGCAGCTAGAAAAGGAGGATATTCTCGAAAGGATGCCTGAAAATGAAGGAACACCTTGGGTATCGTCGTGGTTCCTAAAAAAAAAGGAGGAGTCAGAATTTGCGTGGACATGAGAGTTGCGAACGAGGTTATACAGCGTGTGCGTCACCCCATACCGACCGTTGAGGACGTCAGTTTCAAGTTAAATGGTGCAGAATATTTTACAAAACTCGATTTTAGATGAAAACAGTCCTTACATAACTACGCTTAGTACGCACGTTGGCTTATATTGTTAGAAGCGTTTTGCATTATGGCACCAATGCATCAGCTGAGATTTTTCAATCGGGATGTTACAGACCCAATTACACGAATCAAAAGGAGCCAAAAGCATTGCAGATGACATTATTGTGTACGGTGCAACACGCTAGTAGAACGATGAAAATCTCGACAAATGTCTTACTCGTTTAAAGCAAAGAGGCCTTATTCTAAACCAGAGCAAATGCAAGTTTCTTGGGAACATTCTTGAATTCTTTGGACAAATATTTTCTGAAGTTGGCACAAGGGCAGATCCGAAGCGTGTTAACCCTATTACTACCGGGGGGGGGCACAAAGTGCCCGCGGCAAAGTTTATTTGATGTAGTGTCGTCAGTTCAAAAGATAAAGAGCTGAAACTTTGCGACTTTTCCTAAAATATCATGGACTAATTAAAATTTGTAATTTTTTTTCAAAATGGTAGATACTGATCACGTGACCAACCTCTTTTCAACACGTGGTCAGCCACACAATTAAAGAAGCGAGTCCAGTTTTAACACGGATGGTCGTAGAACATCGAAAATACCACCATCCGATAGCTCTCAATGAGAGCTTTCAGATGATGTATAGTTTTCTCCATTTTTGATGACATCAGCAAATTTTACGTTCATGACGTCATCAAAGTTTATGACGTCATATATATAATAACAAATGTATTAGATAACTTTAAATGGTCAAAATTGGTTCTATTGATTGTTATGAACAATTTTAAGGCATTTTAGAGAAATTTCATCAGTAATTAGGGGTTTAAATGAAACAATGACAAACTGATGCAAATAAATGATGAATATATGATATAAATAACAAGCTTAAATTGACATTTCAATGCCAATTTTTATTCAGTGATGCTTTGGGATACATTCTTGTAGTAGTATGAAAGAAATTATCAACTAAGAACTTAATTATTGCCAATATTGTTAATAGTAAGCAAAAAGTGCAATTTTCCTCAATTATGACGTCATTGTGACGTCATGAAATAAATGAAGAATTAAAAAAGTAGCCTATTGTGTAGATTTTGTTCCTATACACCATTGTACTAAGTTTCATCCTCATATCTGCAATAATGGCAAAGTTACGGAGGGGGGGCACTTTGTACCCCCCCCCCGGGACTACGATGGTCGAAAAAGCCCGGTAGTAATAGGGTTAAGGATTTACTAAATGCACGAGTACCTAAAGATGTTTGTGATGTACGCAGTTTGTTAGGAATGGCAAATTACAGCAGCAAGTACATTGAAAACTTTGCAACAATTACTGCACCACTACGCGAGTTAACGAAAAAGAACGCTCGTTTTGAATGGAAATAGATTCATCAAGAAGCATTTAACAAGCTTACTAAAGCCTTATCTACTGCACCATGCATGTCATACTTTGATAAGAACAAGGACACGTATGTTCTAGTCGATGCGAGTCTAGTAGGACTGTGTGCAATTTTGTCACAGAAATCACAGGGATCTGATGATCAGAAAGTTGTAGCGTAAGCGAGCCGAGCTTTAACAGATTAGATGTGGAAAAGCGGTATTCGCAAACTGAAATTGAGGCCTTAGCCATAGTATGATCAGTTGAATATTTCCATTTATATTTGTACGGAAATCAGTTTACGTTAGTCACTGGTCACAAGCCGCTCGAAGTAATATACGGCAATCGGAATTCAAGGTGTTGGAGATCCCTCTCCAGTCTAGCTAGTTCTGAAGGTTATTCATTGAACTATGCTTGCCCATGTGTAGCAATATTCAATACTTGTTATCATTCAATTTTAATGCGTATATGTATTCAATTTAATGTTGATTCATTCAATTTAATGTTGACTCATTCAATTCAATGTTGATTTGTTCAATTTAATCCCACAAAGTTTAATTCCCAGTCCCCGACCACTATCCACGTGATGATGGCACTTAGCGTCGGCCCTTGCTGTCATGGCGGACTCAATCGTTCATGGCTTTGGATTAATTGTTGAAGATTTCCTGAACAGTGTCATTGACAGAAACCAGCTTTTCCTTAACGACGACACTCAGCAAGAGCAAGAATATGAATCCACTGTTGTCACACATTTATGTCTGTTAGAGAAGACAGTGAAGTTAATAGAAACATTAGAAGAAATACAACGTTTGCAAGCGTTGGAACCAAACTATTCTGACCTTGATATGTTACTAGAACTGATTTTTTTTTTTTTGATTTAATCCATATTTAAAGTTGGTATTTACAATAGTAATCATAAAAGTACTAATTCAAACCAACTATTTACAAAGAAATATACATTATACAAAAAACTAGCGGCATATTTTGCAGGTGCATTTATCACCAGCCCAGTCTTTGATCCTCTTTTTGAAAGCCGAAAGTGTTGGCTCATTTTTGACACTAACATCTAGGATATTCCAGAGTAGACTCCCTCTAAATGACAGTGATTCTTGCCCATAGCCCTGCGTCTTTATTTGTGGCAGTTTGCTAAGATTTTGTATCCTTAGATTATAACTTACATGTTTCTTTTCATGAAATTCCCATATAAGCGATGGGTTAAGACGATTCATGGACTTGTAGATTTCTGTCATTAATTTCTGCAAGTTTCTAACATGTATGCAAAAACTGCCACTTCGAGTGAGCAATGTTTCAAAGGGACATTCGTATTCTTTATAGAGGATCCGAAGAGCACGTTTGTGTGTGCGATCAATCTCTTTGTATGCACCTTTGTTGCAGAATAGCCAGATCAAAGGGCAATAATTGAAGTTCGACAAGATAACCGCGTTGCAAATTGTTAATGCCTGTTCTCTAGAAATATACATATTAAGCCTAGAAAAGGCACTGATTTTTTTGTTGACTTTTGAGCATAACGTTTTGACGTGATTGCTAAACTTTAATTTGTTGTCAATTTCAATCCCTAGCAATCTAACATGATCTGTTGCAGATAATTTGTTCTCATTGATGTTAAGTCGTAGTCCTCTCTGCCCTTTCAAGCCAAGGAACATTAGCTGGAATTTTTTTGGGTTTGCAACCATTCCATTGTTTGTAAACCATTCGAGCAATCTGCTGAGATCACTTTCCAAATTGGTAACAATCTCATGTAGGTCTAGCCCACATGAGTATATGGTGTTATCATCTGCAAAATTACAGATCTCAGAGTCTAATCTCATTAGACATAGATCATTGATGAATATGTTAAAGAGCAAAGGACCTAGGACAGAACCCTGTGGTACTCCAATCTTTATTCTTTTTGCGGTACTTCTATGTGAACCAATCTTTACCCTTTGGTGGCGGCCATCCAGATAGCTGTACATAAGGCAAAGGCTATTTAAATCGAATCCATATGCCTCCAGTTTTGCAATAAGGAGGTCATGAGGCAGACAGTCGTAGGCCTTGGATAAATCCATTAGAATTGTTCCTACTATACCTGATGCATCAAGACATTTCCTCCATTTTTCTATCAACCTTATCAAAGCATGTTGCGTACTATACCCCTCTCTGAAACCACACAAAATTTTGGAGAGTTTGTCTTGAAAGTATGGGCATATTTGGTCTTTTAGAATTCTTTCAAATACTTTAGAGGCTACAGGTAAGACACTTATTGGCCTAAAGTTTCCCTTATAATTTGGATCATCATTTTTGAACAGAGGGCTGAGATCAGCTTCCTTTAGTTCGTTTGGAAACTTGCAATCATAGATTGCAGAGTTGATGCAATCTGTTAGGTAGGGGCAAACTATTTCCCTCGTTGCCTTTAACATACCAGTTGGAATATTCCCACTGTTGGATTTATTCTTGTCAAGCAAGTCTATCTGCTTCATGACCTCATTTGGGCTTACATGAGAGAATCTAAAAGTGTTACCGTTTGATGTTACATGCTGATTAATCACCTTTACAGAGGGGTGATCTTTATACTTATTTATCGCTCTCAAAACCATTTGTTCCACAGACATTTGTTCTTGCACCTCCTTAAAAAGGGGGTCAATATCAAGACTATCCGTAATATTACAAAAATACTCATTAAAGCATTTAGCAACTTCCACATCATTTGAGAGGATTCTACCATTCTAACTGAAGCAGATATTCTCACGTCTTCATGAAACATTTGGCAGTGCATTTACAAATGCCACGTATGTGTCTACCCCCATACGTCAATTTTCAGGACCTGGCAGACCCTCATACAACATCCCTGCTGAGCTTCTTGAAGAGTTACGGGGGATGGGACTATCGTGGAAAAAAATTTCGGCCATGTTCGGAGTTTCGCGGTGGACAATAGCCCGCAGAGTACAGGAATTTGGTCTGGAACATTTAGGTCTTTTTAGTGACATGACTGACAACCAGTTAGATAACATCATAAAAGGCTATATTGTACGACACGGCACTAATACTGGCGAGCCATACTTGCGGGGTCAGATACGAGCACTAGGATATCATGTCCAAAGGCACCGCATCAGAGAGAGCATAACGAGAGTTGACCCAAGGAATACTGCCTTGAGATGGGGTGTGCTAGTCTCAAAAAGAACATACTATGTTCCCTGGGTAAACTCACTGTAGCACATCGATGGACACCATTCCCTTATACGCTGGGGCATAGTTGTAATGGTTGTATAGATGGAAAAAGCCGACGTATCATATTCCTGCGTGCGAGTAACAATAATCTTTCAAACACCGTTTTAAAATTGTTTGAAGATGCAATTCAAAGAGATGGGGGCTTGTGGCCTTCTCGCATAAGAGTAGATTTTGGAGTTGAGAATATTGCAATCTGCGATGCAATGGTAGTTCGAAATGGAGAAGGTAGAGGGAGTTTTGTGTGTGGGTCCTCAACAAGAAGCCAAAGAATGGAGAGACTTTGGAGAGACGTGTTTAGATGTGTTTGTCACATTTATTATTATACATTTTATGCGATGGAACAATCTGGCCTGCTAGATGTTGAAAATACTGTGCATCTTTTTGCTCTTCAAAGTGTCTTCACTGCTAGAATTAATTATGCATTGAATGAATGGATGGCTTGTCATAATAACCATCCAATATCCACAGAGCATAGCTGCATGCCAAACGAGATATGGCTGCGTGGAATGGCAAATCCTGAGTGAGTGAGTGAGTGAGTGAGTGAGTGAGTGAGTGAGTGAGTGAGTGAGTGAGTGAGTGAGTGAGTGAGTGAGTGAGTGAGTGAGTGAGTGAGTGAGTGAGTGAGTGAGTGATTGTATTTAACGTGCCTAGCCTGCGAAAGTCTCGAGATGACTTGTTTCCAGCAGGGGACACGGGTTATACATAACCTTTCACTTTTTAGGCACATACACTTGCTATTCTCGCAAGGTATGGGTTTCTGCGCTTGGCGCAGGGGGGGGGGCCATCAGGGCGACCCCGGTCCTTCCTCTCGATGTGACCACACCTCGTGATTCCTTTTGCCTTTGCCTGGAATTACAGAGAGTTAGCAGCTCTCCTCACACTTTCGCAGCAAGTATGACCCTGGTGGGATTCGAACCCACGACCTTGCGGTTGTGAGTCCGGCGCCTTAACCACTAGGCCAACCTCGTTGCAGATGGTCAATTGGATGATGATCCCACTAACCTTGCATATTATGGGGAAGACCCAGGAGGTCCGTCTCCGTTTGCGAAAACAGACAATAACGTCGTCGTAGAGCCTGCTCAGCTAACCATAAATAATGCTGCAGCAGAGTTTGCATATACTATGCAGAATTTTTCAGATACACCAAGAATTTCATCAAATGTTCGCATAGACATATATCTTGAAGCGTTGGAATTCAAAAATCATACACTACAGCAAGAAATTAACCAATGAACAGAAACATTTAACACAACTACCATTTGGCAACAAAACGCATTTATCAAATAAAAACAGCTAGTATTGGCTTTAGCAATATTCCCTCGAAATGATAGCCGGCTTTAGAAAAAAATCGGCGAAAAGCATATCCCAAAACGTAAAGATCGGCAAAAAGCATACCCCTAAACGTAAAAATTCGTCGAAAAACAAAGAAATAACACGTTTGACAACCGGCTTTAGAAAAATTGCCTTCTTTTGATACCCGGCGTTAGAAAAGAGGTGAAAACGATACTCGGAAAGGAGTGCACATGGCGTCAGCAAAATATACTAAGTACCCCCCCCCCCCCCGGGCCTACAGTTTGCATCTTCCAAAATATTGAATTTTATGTGTTGTGCTGATCTGTCATCCATTTCTATTAACAGAGAAAATCAAATTCATTACTTTCCTGTGCAGAGGTCGTTTTATTCTCTGCGCCATTTTCCCATGTTTCTACAAAGAAGTGCCCTTTCATTTTCAGGAAGTGCCCCTTTAGCGTAATGAAAAAAGTGCCCTTGAAGTGTCGTGCCCCTCCAAGTTTGAAATGCTTCCTACGTCCCTGCTGCAGAATTGATATAGTGTTTCACTTTGGCTATGGAGTAGTTGAAGCTTGGTTGATGTCATAAATGACAGTAGACCTGGTATTTTTACTGAAAATATTTTATCATGTACTTGTTATCACTTGCCTTTGGAAAGCAAAAGAAAACACTTGGTCTGTATGTATATTTTAAGAAAAATTTAAGATAAAGGGTATAAGGATCTTAGACCAGAGGCTGGAGGGGGAGCATGGTCACCAAGAGAGGGAAGTTATGGGACATAGTTTTTCTAAATCACTTTTTTGCGTAGATTATGAATCCGGGTGTTGGTCGGGCGGTTGAGGGGGCTTTTCGGAGATACAGGGGGGCAAAGGCCAAAAATAAGCTATATAGATTAACATCAAGAATATGAAAGTCTAAGAGGAGCAGAGTTCACAGAGTAGCCTTTATTAAGTTTTCAATGCATAAAGTAACATTAATACTGGCAGTTAAAATTTACTATAAATAAAGCCTAGCACTTTATTTTGAAATTTTGAGGGACCAGGAGCCACTTTCCTCATAATTTGGAGGGAACCTATACAATATTTTAAAATTTATTAACAAAAGGCATTTGAGTGAACTTAAAGGTTCAGGGATATCCTTGAAGTGCTTTTCAAGAACTGACTTCAATTCAGTCTTTGGAGTTGACATCATAACTTTTTTTAATTTCTTGAACATAATCTGTTAATTAGTAGTTGCAGTAAATTCATAGAAATAGCCTATTGTATTTGATAATTCAACTCCTGGAGAATGAAAGCAAAGCCAAAGAAAACAATAAAATGTTTAGGTTTCCCTTTGTCCTATTTACAGACGGACTCCATATAGCTCAGGTCATTCACTTTAAGCATGTAAACACAATGTTGGGAGTAACTGTATATAGTGGCAGAAAAAGACAATAGACAATTGTACTAAAGATGACGGCGAGGAATTTTTTTAACCAAGATGCATTGCGTTCTAGTTAAGATTCTTTAACAATTCTATAGGAATTCGATCAAAGAACGCAGTGCATCTTGGTAAAAAAATTCATCACCACAATCTTTAGCACAATCGTCTATTTGTGTTTAATTGTTTCATATTTCTTCCTCTTGGCCCACTGCGCCTTATCATCATGCAAAATAAACGAGAACCATCTCTAAGGGTAAAATGGGTGGGCTATGGGTTAAATAGTTAGTTTTGAAGGGTGTATGTTTGCAATATCAACAAGGGCACTTAAATCAGTTGTATCCAGAGAAAAATATGTGACTCAAGATTTATAGTAAATCAATTTTTCCCAAATCCATTTTTTTACCCAAGCTTACTAATTTTACCCCCCCCCCCCCCGTGGACTCTCATAAAACAACGCTGGTTAGATAAAAAAAAACGGTATGCAAATATGTACTCACATTCTCACATCTTACCAAAATAAGTGTTACAGAACGCATAGTCATATACATTGAAAAGTATCTCATCTGGAAGCAGGTCAATATGCAATGTACTCCTTGGTAGGTACAGTGTGTTGCTGCATGTGCTAGACTTTGGGAAAAAATCTGGATTGGGTTGAGATTTTGGCTCTTCTTGACCATCTGATAGTGGCATATGGCTGAATGTTGCCTCTGTGAATACTATGGAAGGTTGGCATCCAAAGCCAAGAATGGGCTCTTCACTGGCACCTGTGACAAATGACAGTATACCATCCATAGTTGTAACACGTCTTCCGGCAGCCACTTCTCTCACATATTTGACAAGTTTGCTATAAACTGCCTTTTCAAAAATAAGGCTATTACTGCCCTCCTCTGCAAAGCTGGGTTTGAGGTGACACAGCAGCATCTTGACTGTTAAGATTTTGGGTGTTGATCTAAATAGATACAGCATCACTGGAATGGAAACTTTCTGGTGAACAATCGTATTCCTAGTGTGTCCAATCCTTGATGCAATTTTTGGATACATTCTGACACAAGGGGACTCTCACTGATAAATATGTCAGTTAAAACATCTTCTTGCAAGTAATTTGGCAGTGGTCCATTCTGTAGCATAGCAATGGCAATTAGCTGACCAACATAAAAGTAGTCAGAAGCCAAATGCTCCTTCATTCCATGCTCAAAGTATTTCGAGTGCAATGCTCTCTGGTACAACTGGAGCCGTTCTTTTCTTGGACCACCACTGTCAACTGCTTGCTCTCCATAAAATTGAACTTGAAAGGTCATGCGAGGATCTGTTACATCCTTCAGCTCTTCAATTGTTGTACTAAGTATGTTTTCTCTGTCAACAGTTATGTAGTTAGTGTCTCCAACCAGCTCTACGGAAGGGTCAATTGCATCCAACTGGCGACCAGTAACAATTTTTGCTTGCATGTATCTTAAGAGTTCAGTGGGCTCTTGCAGATTTAATGGACTTTCATTAAGAACATCAATGAAGGCAGAATTTGTTTCAGCAGAGACTACCGAGTTTTTTCCAAGAAAATTTACTCCTCTGTTGTCTTCTTCAACAATTTCCAACGTTGAAGATCTTGTATCAGGGTTGGAGCTCACTGTGCACTCCCCTGTGTGTGCTTGTGAATTATGGGAGTATCCATCAAAGGCAGGAGTCAACAGAACATCATCATCAATATCTTCCTCATCTATGAGGAACTGATACTCTTCCTTCATCCTTATATATGCTGACCTTGTCCAGCCAGCCTTTTAACTACAGTGTAGTTGTATTCAGTCCCCCTACCCAAGTGAAGGACTGATATTTTCTTTTGGTTGACCTTTATAAACTCAAAGTCATGTTTGCCTATCATAGAGTACTTTGAATCCAATGCAGAAACAAGCTTCCCTCTGATTTTATACTCATTATCTTTCTCATCTAAGGTGACCATACCCCTTTCTAAAATCATGTCTCTTGATAGAGTACTGTTATCATCAGATGAATCCTCACTGGTAACACTGCAAGATATGAGAGCAAACTCAAATGGTCTGCTAACTGAGCACCCCTCCTTACTTCTATCCTTCGCACTCTTTTTCTGTTCGCCAGATTTGGGAGCTGCTCTGAGACGTTCATTTTTATTCAATCGTCTGTACAGCCCTGCAGAAGAGCTGGTTTCCATCACTGACCATCTTGCTACCATCTTTGCTCTCCATGCGTATTACGCACCAAACAAAAGCGAAACAATAGACCGCGCATTCTAGTCCTTTTATTTCTATGGATCCAGCTTATGTCTGGGTCAGCCGGTCAGCCGGTCAGCCGGTCAGCCGGTCAGCCACCGAAACCTCAAAGCCCCCCCCCCCCCCTGTGGCTCCTATTATGCGTTGGATACAATTCAAAATTGCCCGCACACTGAAACATTCCAGTTGAAACCTTCTAAAATCCACGCTCGAAAGCCAAACCTATCAAAGGACCGATGACGTCTGCCCGGGCAGACGTCATCAAAAAGTGCTGCGCATTGGACGAAAAGGCTTCATGACAGTTTGCGGTGATTGCTCTCCCACAAGTATTTAGTATGGCATTGCGAATTGAAACCTTTCTTCGGCGAAGGCGCACTAAGACACAGGAATATAAGGAAGATATATTCAAATAACACTAGGCATTTTGGCCTAAACCGTTCAGTTGCACACGTCAGGTGAAGAGGAAAGAGAGAAGAAAAAAGACAGGAAAACAAGACAAAGATCAAAACAAGGTAAATAAATATGTAATCAAAACATCGGTGTCCTAACACCCTTGATATCTTTAAAGGGTCTGTTTCATCCAGCATGCCTTGCCGTCTGTTGATGTTCGTTTGTTGCCGCCATTTTCATGGCCCATGAAAATGGCGGACAACAAAGGAACATCAACAAACGGCACGTGCAAGGAATGCTGGATGAAACAGACCCTTTAAAAGGAGGCCAGCCTCCAAACCGTTTAAATCCAAGTTTTTCCCTATTTTTTTTCAAATTGATAGACATGCTGAACGGGTGCAAAATCAATTCTAGCTCCAATAACAAACATGAAATGGTGAAAATAATGTTAGGAAAAATTCAGTGGCTCTCACCATGAAATGCGCATCGAAAAATCATAGTAATAGCTACTATGATTTGAAAATCTCCCCTTCTCCCTTCATTATTTTTTCTCCCTTCTCCCCTTCAAAATTTTCTGAATTCTCCCTCCCCTGGTGAAATTTCGGACATTCTCCCTTCTCCCTTCGCAGTACCACCCCCTGTTTTAAGTCGAATTGGGATATTATAAGGACTGCCTCAAAATGGATAGCAACGTATTTGATGAAATGTATATCAACGTATGTAATAGCAACGTATTTGACAGAAATAAGGATCAAAAACCTAGTTCTGTCTCTTCATCCTGTTATATTTGTACAAGCACGAATTTTTACCTTCATTATCACTCCCATCAGATAAACATCCAAGCACTTGTGCGTAAACCACAATTTCAATTTTATGCGATCCCATTTACAATATGGTGAAGCAACTACTACAAATACTACTTTATTTTCAGTTGCTTTTCCTCCACGTAGCTTACTTTCGCATTTTATATCCGACGAGCAATTTTTATTTCCTCCTTGCTCAGTCAAACTTCGACGGCATTTGTTTCGGCTGTCAGAATACTTTTTGTTGAAGGGAGTGTGCAAGATCAAAAGATCTTCAAGTTTTAATTCAAGTTTACCTCATAAAATCCAAGACAAATTGCTATATATATGATATGAATAACATAAAGCGTGATACCTGATGAAATTACATGGAAGTTCGCTTCTCTTCACGACCGCGTATATTTGCACTTCAAGACGACAACAAGTCATGCACTCCTTGCTGTACCTGCCATAACAACATGCCTTCTATTATGTGTCATAAAAGAATTTGGCATTAAAAGAATGTTGATGCGTACGGGCGGTCTTTGAAAATACGCATCGTGGAGTGATTGACGACTTAGCAACGGCATACAGTAAAAACCAGACCCTAGGACCCTAGGACCCTAGGACCATTAAGTACTAATGTATGATAGGACCCTTAACACCGGAGGGTCATCACCCTCAAGAGAGAACAGAATATCAATATTTCCTCATATAATACTACCTTTTTCTGCTGTTTTTATTACATCAGATGACGTCAAGAGTAGGGATTTAAAGATTTTTTCTATGTTGTGTGAATTTATTACAGGGAAAGAAATGCTTCATATTTTACAGTGCTTTTCATCAGTGAAACGTTTCCACCCGTTCTCATTGCTCATCATGGACAAATTTCATATCTCCACAGGGCCTCTTTTAACATACAAACTGGGGGGCAAAAGCCCCCCAGTCCCCATGCTTGCCCCCCCAGTTACATTTTTTCACAATGTTTTGCCCCCCCCCCCCAGAAGATGGTCCCTTTTTTCTTTTTGCCGTTTTTGGCCATTTGAACTTTACACTGTGAAAGCAAACAGTGTAACCCAAAGCAATAAATATGCTAATGTTTCTGATCTACAATCATGGACATAAATTATGAGACAAATTAACTTTTTCTGATATATTGAACTGTTCAGCATCCTCTCCCCCCGTTCCCCCCACAATCAATGTTGAAAAATCCGAGAACCTCCCTCGACACGTCACCAACATTGAATAAGGGGGAGGGGGGATCTTCAATAGTCAGATCTTAAATTTTGAATTTGTCTCAAACTATTTTGTCCATGATTGTCCAAATGAAAAATACAAAATACCCCACCTGAAGAGGAAGCCAAACATTTTCCTGAAGAACTATCGTGGTTTACAAAGTATTTCTAGCTTTCAGAAAATCTTGGACAAAACTACTGAATATTTTTTCAAAACCAGGCTGCCTCAATTAAGAAATTTAGGCCCTTGTTTGTCTCTTTTTCTCACATTTTCTGAAAGTTAAGTTAGCTAAGCTTTAGATGATAGAGAAAGCATGATGTGCACACTCACTGATCAACATTCAGGTCGTGGAACCATGGTGGAACATTTGATAGAACACATTTTGCATTACACACCGTATAGAGTTATGCATTAAGCATATGTTAGCACATGTTACCACATGTTACCACATGTTACCACACATGATACCATTTCAGTTTGTGTAAAAGTACCACAAATAGCTCTTTCCCAACATGTTACCACATGTTACCATCATTTATAAAAATATATATGTCTCTTTTTTACAAATGATGGTAACATGTAGTAACATGTTGATATCACGAATTGAAGCATAGAAAACTGTAGTAACATGTGGGTATCATGTATGGTAACATGTTAGCATGTTACCAAAGGAGTTCTTCATTTAATTTGATGAGCGCAATCTTATATGATGCAAGATAAAGGACTCGTGCTTAATTCTTATCTCATGTTAACAGAGATAATCTACCATGTTATTGTTTTTGTTGTTGTTGTTGTTGTTGTTGTCATCTCGGAAATAAGTACTGAGCATTGCCATTCATATTGATAATATGGTACGAATAAAACCTGCACTGCGAGCAGGGCAAAAATTTTGCTTAAATTCTTTTGACATTTGGGTAAGTATGAACATTTTTCAGACAATCATGGACATAAATTATGAGACAAATTAACTTTTTCTGATATATTGAACTGTTCAGCATCCTCTCCCCCCGTTCCCCCCACAATCAATGTTGAAAAATCCGAGAACCTCCCTCGACACGTCACCAACATTGAATAAGGGGGAGGGGGGATCTTCAATAGTCAGATCTTAAATTTTGAATTTGTCTCAAACTATTTTGTCCATGATTGTCCAAATGAAAAATACAAAATACCCCACCTGAAGAGGAAGCCAAACATTTTCCTGAAGAACTATCGTGGTTTACAAAGTATTTCTAGCTTTCAGAAAATCTTGGACAAAACTACTGAATATTTTTTCAAAACCAGGCTGCCTCAATTAAGAAATTTAGGCCCTTGTTTGTCTCTTTTTCTCACATTTTCTGAAAGTTAAGTTAGCTAAGCTTTAGATGATAGAGAAAGCATGATGTGCACACTCACTGATCAACATTCAGGTCGTGGAACCATGGTGGAACATTTGATAGAACACATTTTGCATTACACACCGTATAGAGTTATGCATTAAGCATATGTTAGCACATGTTACCACATGTTACCACATGTTACCACACATGATACCATTTCAGTTTGTGTAAAAGTACCACAAATAGCTCTTTCCCAACATGTTACCACATGTTACCATCATTTATAAAAATATATATGTCTCTTTTTTACAAATGATGGTAACATGTAGTAACATGTTGATATCACGAATTGAAGCATAGAAAACTGTAGTAACATGTGGGTATCATGTATGGTAACATGTTAGCATGTTACCAAAGGAGTTCTTCATTTAATTTGATGAGCGCAATCTTATATGATGCAAGATAAAGGACTCGTGCTTAATTCTTATCTCATGTTAACAGAGATAATCTACCATGTTATTGTTTTTGTTGTTGTTGTTGTTGTTGTTGTCATCTCGGAAATAAGTACTGAGCATTGCCATTCATATTGATAATATGGTACGAATAAAACCTGCACTGCGAGCAGGGCAAAAATTTTGCTTAAATTCTTTTGACATTTGGGTAAGTATGAACATTTTTCAGACAATCATGGACATAAATTATGAGACAAATTAACTTTTTCTGATATATTGAACTGTTCAGCATCCTCTCCCCCCGTTCCCCCCACAATCAATGTTGAAAAATCCGAGAACCTCCCTCGACACGTCACCAACATTGAATAAGGGGGAGGGGGGATCTTCAATAGTCAGATCTTAAATTTTGAATTTGTCTCAAACTATTTTGTCCATGATTGTCCAAATGAAAAATACAAAATACCCCACCTGAAGAGGAAGCCAAACATTTTCCTGAAGAACTATCGTGGTTTACAAAGTATTTCTAGCTTTCAGAAAATCTTGGACAAAACTACTGAATATTTTTTCAAAACCAGGCTGCCTCAATTAAGAAATTTAGGCCCTTGTTTGTCTCTTTTTCTCACATTTTCTGAAAGTTAAGTTAGCTAAGCTTTAGATGATAGAGAAAGCATGATGTGCACACTCACTGATCAACATTCAGGTCGTGGAACCATGGTGGAACATTTGATAGAACACATTTTGCATTACACACCGTATAGAGTTATGCATTAAGCATATGTTAGCACATGTTACCACATGTTACCACATGTTACCACACATGATACCATTTCAGTTTGTGTAAAAGTACCACAAATAGCTCTTTCCCAACATGTTACCACATGTTACCATCATTTATAAAAATATATATGTCTCTTTTTTACAAATGATGGTAACATGTAGTAACATGTTGATATCACGAATTGAAGCATAGAAAACTGTAGTAACATGTGGGTATCATGTATGGTAACATGTTAGCATGTTACCAAAGGAGTTCTTCATTTAATTTGATGAGCGCAATCTTATATGATGCAAGATAAAGGACTCGTGCTTAATTCTTATCTCATGTTAACAGAGATAATCTACCATGTTATTGTTTTTGTTGTTGTTGTTGTTGTTGTTGTCATCTCGGAAATAAGTACTGAGCATTGCCATTCATATTGATAATATGGTACGAATAAAACCTGCACTGCGAGCAGGGCAAAAATTTTGCTTAAATTCTTTTGACATTTGGGTAAGTATGAACATTTTTCAGACAATCATGGACATAAATTATGAGACAAATTAACTTTTTCTGATATATTGAACTGTTCAGCATCCTCTCCCCCCGTTCCCCCCACAATCAATGTTGAAAAATCCGAGAACCTCCCTCGACACGTCACCAACATTGAATAAGGGGGAGGGGGGATCTTCAATAGTCAGATCTTAAATTTTGAATTTGTCTCAAACTATTTTGTCCATGATTGTCCAAATGAAAAATACAAAATACCCCACCTGAAGAGGAAGCCAAACATTTTCCTGAAGAACTATCGTGGTTTACAAAGTATTTCTAGCTTTCAGAAAATCTTGGACAAAACTACTGAATATTTTTTCAAAACCAGGCTGCCTCAATTAAGAAATTTAGGCCCTTGTTTGTCTCTTTTTCTCACATTTTCTGAAAGTTAAGTTAGCTAAGCTTTAGATGATAGAGAAAGCATGATGTGCACACTCACTGATCAACATTCAGGTCGTGGAACCATGGTGGAACATTTGATAGAACACATTTTGCATTACACACCGTATAGAGTTATGCATTAAGCATATGTTAGCACATGTTACCACATGTTACCACATGTTACCACACATGATACCATTTCAGTTTGTGTAAAAGTACCACAAATAGCTCTTTCCCAACATGTTACCACATGTTACCATCATTTATAAAAATATATATGTCTCTTTTTTACAAATGATGGTAACATGTAGTAACATGTTGATATCACGAATTGAAGCATAGAAAACTGTAGTAACATGTGGGTATCATGTATGGTAACATGTTAGCATGTTACCAAAGGAGTTCTTCATTTAATTAGATGAGCGCAATCTTATATGATGCAAGATAAAGGACTCGTGCTTAATTCTTATCTCATGTTAACAGAGATAATCTACCATGTTATTGTTTTTGTTGTTGTTGTTGTTGTTGTTGTCATCTCGGAAATAAGTACTGAGCATTGCCATTCATATTGATAATATGGTACGAATAAAACCTGCACTGCGAGCAGGGCAAAAATTTTGCTTAAATTCTTTTGACATTTGGGTAAGTATGAACATTTTTCAGACAATCATGGACATAAATTATGAGACAAATTAACTTTTTCTGATATATTGAACTGTTCAGCATCCTCTCCCCCCGTTCCCCCCACAATCAATGTTGAAAAATCCGAGAACCTCCCTCGACACGTCACCAACATTGAATAAGGGGGAGGGGGGATCTTCAATAGTCAGATCTTAAATTTTGAATTTGTCTCAAACTATTTTGTCCATGATTGTCCAAATGAAAAATACAAAATACCCCACCTGAAGAGGAAGCCAAACATTTTCCTGAAGAACTATCGTGGTTTACAAAGTATTTCTAGCTTTCAGAAAATCTTGGACAAAACTACTGAATATTTTTTCAAAACCAGGCTGCCTCAATTAAGAAATTTAGGCCCTTGTTTGTCTCTTTTTCTCACATTTTCTGAAAGTTAAGTTAGCTAAGCTTTAGATGATAGAGAAAGCATGATGTGCACACTCACTGATCAACATTCAGGTCGTGGAACCATGGTGGAACATTTGATAGAACACATTTTGCATTACACACCGTATAGAGTTATGCATTAAGCATATGTTAGCACATGTTACCACATGTTACCACATGTTACCACACATGATACCATTTCAGTTTGTGTAAAAGTACCACAAATAGCTCTTTCCCAACATGTTACCACATGTTACCATCATTTATAAAAATATATATGTCTCTTTTTTACAAATGATGGTAACATGTAGTAACATGTTGATATCACGAATTGAAGCATAGAAAACTGTAGTAACATGTGGGTATCATGTATGGTAACATGTTAGCATGTTACCAAAGGAGTTCTTCATTTAATTTGATGAGCGCAATCTTATATGATGCAAGATAAAGGACTCGTGCTTAATTCTTATCTCATGTTAACAGAGATAATCTACCATGTTATTGTTTTTGTTGTTGTTGTTGTTGTTGTTGTCATCTCGGAAATAAGTACTGAGCATTGCCATTCATATTGATAATATGGTACGAATAAAACCTGCACTGCGAGCAGGGCAAAAATTTTGCTTAAATTCTTTTGACATTTGGGTAAGTATGAACATTTTTCAGACAATCATGGACATAAATTATGAGACAAATTAACTTTTTCTGATATATTGAACTGTTCAGCATCCTCTCCCCCCGTTCCCCCCACAATCAATGTTGAAAAATCCGAGAACCTCCCTCGACACGTCACCAACATTGAATAAGGGGGAGGGGGGATCTTCAATAGTCAGATCTTAAATTTTGAATTTGTCTCAAACTATTTTGTCCATGATTGTCCAAATGAAAAATACAAAATACCCCACCTGAAGAGGAAGCCAAACATTTTCCTGAAGAACTATCGTGGTTTACAAAGTATTTCTAGCTTTCAGAAAATCTTGGACAAAACTACTGAATATTTTTTCAAAACCAGGCTGCCTCAATTAAGAAATTTAGGCCCTTGTTTGTCTCTTTTTCTCACATTTTCTGAAAGTTAAGTTAGCTAAGCTTTAGATGATAGAGAAAGCATGATGTGCACACTCACTGATCAACATTCAGGTCGTGGAACCATGGTGGAACATTTGATAGAACACATTTTGCATTACACACCGTATAGAGTTATGCATTAAGCATATGTTAGCACATGTTACCACATGTTACCACATGTTACCACACATGATACCATTTCAGTTTGTGTAAAAGTACCACAAATAGCTCTTTCCCAACATGTTACCACATGTTACCATCATTTATAAAAATATATATGTCTCTTTTTTACAAATGATGGTAACATGTAGTAACATGTTGATATCACGAATTGAAGCATAGAAAACTGTAGTAACATGTGGGTATCATGTATGGTAACATGTTAGCATGTTACCAAAGGAGTTCTTCATTTAATTTGATGAGCGCAATCTTATATGATGCAAGATAAAGGACTCGTGCTTAATTCTTATCTCATGTTAACAGAGATAATCTACCATGTTATTGTTTTTGTTGTTGTTGTTGTTGTTGTTGTCATCTCGGAAATAAGTACTGAGCATTGCCATTCATATTGATAATATGGTACGAATAAAACCTGCACTGCGAGCAGGGCAAAAATTTTGCTTAAATTCTTTTGACATTTGGGTAAGTATGAACATTTTTCAGACAATCATGGACATAAATTATGAGACAAATTAACTTTTTCTGATATATTGAACTGTTCAGCATCCTCTCCCCCCGTTCCCCCCACAATCAATGTTGAAAAATCCGAGAACCTCCCTCGACACGTCACCAACATTGAATAAGGGGGAGGGGGGATCTTCAATAGTCAGATCTTAAATTTTGAATTTGTCTCAAACTATTTTGTCCATGATTGTCCAAATGAAAAATACAAAATACCCCACCTGAAGAGGAAGCCAAACATTTTCCTGAAGAACTATCGTGGTTTACAAAGTATTTCTAGCTTTCAGAAAATCTTGGACAAAACTACTGAATATTTTTTCAAAACCAGGCTGCCTCAATTAAGAAATTTAGGCCCTTGTTTGTCTCTTTTTCTCACATTTTCTGAAAGTTAAGTTAGCTAAGCTTTAGATGATAGAGAAAGCATGATGTGCACACTCACTGATCAACATTCAGGTCGTGGAACCATGGTGGAACATTTGATAGAACACATTTTGCATTACACACCGTATAGAGTTATGCATTAAGCATATGTTAGCACATGTTACCACATGTTACCACATGTTACCACACATGATACCATTTCAGTTTGTGTAAAAGTACCACAAATAGCTCTTTCCCAACATGTTACCACATGTTACCATCATTTATAAAAATATATATGTCTCTTTTTTACAAATGATGGTAACATGTAGTAACATGTTGATATCACGAATTGAAGCATAGAAAACTGTAGTAACATGTGGGTATCATGTATGGTAACATGTTAGCATGTTACCAAAGGAGTTCTTCATTTAATTTGATGAGCGCAATCTTATATGATGCAAGATAAAGGACTCGTGCTTAATTCTTATCTCATGTTAACAGAGATAATCTACCATGTTATTGTTTTTGTTGTTGTTGTTGTTGTTGTTGTCATCTCGGAAATAAGTACTGAGCATTGCCATTCATATTGATAATATGGTACGAATAAAACCTGCACTGCGAGCAGGGCAAAAATTTTGCTTAAATTCTTTTGACATTTGGGTAAGTATGAACATTTTTCAGACAATCATGGACATAAATTATGAGACAAATTAACTTTTTCTGATATATTGAACTGTTCAGCATCCTCTCCCCCCGTTCCCCCCACAATCAATGTTGAAAAATCCGAGAACCTCCCTCGACACGTCACCAACATTGAATAAGGGGGAGGGGGGATCTTCAATAGTCAGATCTTAAATTTTGAATTTGTCTCAAACTATTTTGTCCATGATTGTAGATCTGTGGTTTTCACCGTTATTTTTGTAAGGATGCCTAATGCTGAAAAGAGGAGGCTTTAAAAAGAGCAGAAAATATAAAATGATGCAGCGAAATGTGGTAACAATAGAGACTTCTTCACCGTAGATAACTCATTACAAGCAGAGCCGAAGAGAGGGATTTAGTGGGATCTAAATCTGGGGCTGGTGGCCATAGGGGCCTATAAATGATAACTCAGTGTTTTAAAAATATGTCTCAAAATTTGGGACTCTACACCAGGGTCAGTGATCAAACAGGGTCCCTCAATAATTTCTCAGTTTGTCATAATATGTTAAAAATCAAAAGGATGGAGAGAATGTGATAGTCCCATACGTTTTCTTATAAGCAGTAACAGTTAATTACGAAATAATGTACCGGGTGAGCTTAGAGCAAATTTCCCGCATTCAAAAATTGATAGCACCTAGATAAGGATTATTCAAATTCTTGTCAGAGCCAGAAGATTATTTTGTAGCTATTTTATTGATTTTTCAAACGTTCTTATGAGCTCTGAAAATATAGATAAATTTGAATTAACTAAATTATCTTTCGTTGCAAAATGCATGAAAAAGAGCCTAAAACATCAGGAATATTCTTGCACGGAACAATGCGCAAGGGCATTTCACCTCTCTTAGGAGATATATATTAATAGATTGTTAAACGAATAATGAAGATTGTCAATCCCATGGCAATAAATGTGCAGATGATATCTCTCACTTGTGAAAGATTGTATTTTCTTTATTGTTCTGTGCGAGAAACAGTGGCGGAATTTATGGGGGGGTTGGGGGGGAAATTTTCTTAAAAGTCGGAAATTTCGTAGGTGGGATTGAAACTGTAGTGAAGAAACGAGTCACCGTCAAGAAGTGGACGAGTTTTTATATAGAAAGAGCAAACGAAATGCACAAGCTCGAAAAGCATATTCTAAAGTTTTTATTCACTTCCATTTATTTCATAAACGAGAGGAAAGTTCTTGGGTATGGGTTAGTTAGAGAGTAACAATATTTCCGCGAGATGTTGAAGCTTTGGGAGAGGCATTCTAAGCCAATGTAAAGGTTGGAGTTCTCCAAAATTTTCCTGGACGCGACATTAACACAAATTATCAGCGAATTTTCAAAGTTTCCATATTGGGGGCGGGGGCAGGCAAAACCTGAATTGCGAGAAGCGTTCTAAGACAAAGGAGAGGTTCTTCACGCAGAACTGTTTTGAGAACTGGTAATTCATATTATCATATATTCTAATTTGGCACTGGCAAACATTGGATACAAGAGCTCTCCTAAGCCCAATTAAACTATCTGATTACCCAAAAAATTTCCTTGGGATGCTACTCTAAAAAAATGTTACAACATTGTAAAAATCCCAATTCAGTACTGGCAAACACAGGGTCATGAAAGGCATTCTAAGCAAAAATAGGGAGTGTCCTCAAAAATTTTCCAGCGTCCTCGTAGCTATTAGGACTACCGACAGTACGTTCATAATACATTCTTGCCTTTTTCTATCAGCCGCTGAATACAAATAGTTTTGAAATCTGATATACAATGACCTTAGCACCCCGGGGGGGGTACTTGACTAGGGAAGTGACGGGGTG
This sequence comes from Aurelia coerulea, assembly GCA_039566865.1. Lineage (NCBI taxonomy): Eukaryota > Metazoa > Cnidaria > Scyphozoa > Semaeostomeae > Ulmaridae > Aurelia > Aurelia coerulea. The sequence goes on along the minus strand of CM076943.1, from coordinate 25,424,529 downwards.
TGCGGAAAACCTCTCCACACCCTGCACCCTGTCGCATAAAAAATAGGCCAAAAGTATACCCTGTCGCATAAAAATTTTGCCTCTCAAATACAGTGTAGAACGCAATTTTTGCTTGTGATACCCTGTCGCATAATTTTTTTACCTATTATAATACCCTGTCGCATAATTTTTGCTAGAAAATGACACCCTGTCGCATAATTTTTACCGCAAAAGGACACCCTGTTGAGCGGCACATCCCGTCAGGTCAAGTGTAGCAGTGCCCCCCCCCCCGGGCTTAGCACATTTAAGGAACTATTTATGTCAGGTCTAAGTCTTCTAGCGAAATGCCTGAGAACAAAAGCATTTCCTCCGACTCGGAAAATTTACGGCTTGCCCCCCCACTCAAAAAGCTGAATTTCCGCCACTGGCGAGAAATTTCTTTATGATTTGATCAAGTGTTTCTGGCCCATTTTCAGGCACTTCGCAACCAAGAAATTTTGCAAAGTAAAATTTACCTATATTTCTGGTGCTCATAAAAGCAGAAGAAAATTACAAAAATGCTTCAATTTCTCGGCTATCAAGTAACATTTGTTCCTTTCCAATCCATCAAGTACTCTTGATGGTGGTGCTATGAATTTTCGAATGTGGGAAATTTTTATGGCTCACCCACCGGTATTCAAGAAATGCCTTTCTGGCCTATATGTAACTATATATTCTTGTGCGTAGTGACTGGCTAGTTTGATGATATAGTAATTGGTTCTAGAGGCGAAAATAGCTACCAGAGCGTTTCTAGCAACCTTGATTTTAAAAATTTTCCCGGGAGAGCATGCCCCCGGAGCCACCTTAATGGGTGCACCTCTGGCGCACTCTAAGGAGTTTAAAAAGAGAAATATTTCTTGCGGCAAAAATGAGGTCCCCTTTTTGAGGGGGGCTTTGGGGTTTCACGGGTTGCGGGTTTGACCAATTTTAGCCCTCGGGTTTCGGGTTTTGCGTCTAAATCGTGCGGGTTTTCGGGTTTTGAGATGCTCCACGGGTTGCGGGTTTGGCCAATTTTGATGCTCGGGTTTCGGGATTTCTTTCAAAAATTCCAATGTTTTCGGGTTTTCGAAGTCATAAATTCCCTTTTAGTTAGCTGAGATCGAAAAACCAGCTTCCGAATGCTTGAAACGATGCACAGAGTGTCAATGAGAACGAAAATGTCGGAAATAGTCGAAGATTATTACCGAAAATTGAAATGTTGCGTTCCGAAGTGCAATTTCGGGTTTGGAATTTTTTGCTTGCGGGTTTTCGGGTTTTTGCTAATTTTGGTCCGGGTTTGCGGGTTCTAGTACCCCCCAAAGCCCCCCTCCTTTTTTAAATTTGCCCCCCTAGTTATGAATCCTTAAAAGAGGCCCTGTATCTCCATGGTGTTCATGCTGAAGAAAACAGTAAGAAAACAAATGATTCTTTACGGTGGAATGATGCCATTATTGCTCTCTGTTCTAAATTTCAATGAAATTCTATTGCCGCTTTGCTTCATTGACGTGGATTCTTCTTTGAAAGGGTGTTGTTTCAACTTCAAAAAGTTCCTTAGAAACCTGATTTGGTTTTCTAGGATTACTTTTATGAAGGAGCCTCAGAAAACAAATAGAGAATTCCAAGGGACCTTTTGAAGTTGAAATATTTCTTTTACTGCTGAAATACAAATACCTGCCAAATCGCAGAAGAGTTCAAATGACTTTCTTTTCGTTGTAAATCCTTTCCAAACTACATAAACAATTCAACTTTTTTGTGGTTTGGATGCAAACCATTCGATTGGTAGCCTGTGTGCAGCCTCAAATGCACGCAGGCTATTCGTTTGGTAACTGGGTGTAGTAGGAGGAGTCGAGGCTGCATGCAGGCTTGGTGTAGTAAAACATCCATGTGGAATCATTATTATTATCATGTAATAAATTCACACATAGCGGTATAGAAAAATTTCTCTAAATGTACCTCTTGACGTCATCTGATGTAATAAAAACAGCGGAAATAGTAGTATCATATGAGGAAAAGGTGATATTCTGTTCTCTCTTGAGGGTGATGACCTTCCGGTGTTAAGGGTCCTATCACACATTGGTACTTAATGGTCCTAGGGTCCTAGGGTCCTAGGGTCCTAGGGTCTGGTTTTTACTGTATGCCCTTAGCAACAGGGGAAACTGTACTAAAAAATTACTGCTCATATTTTAGGAAACTCGCTGACGAGAAACAGTGGTTCCCTCTTCCAGAAAATCAAGAAACTCTGCGAGATGCGATCAAACTCGAAATTAAGGAACTTTTCCGATTTAGCATTGCTTTAGTCACGACTTTCACTTCAGAAGTATATAGTACTAATGGCTTTTGTACCAAGTGAAGCACATCAACACTTGCAGAATGAATTATCCCTTGGGGGTGGGGGTTACCTGACCAGGTTTTGGTCGGGGAGTTGCCATCGAAGCTCAAAAGCATACCCGTTGCTTATACCAATTTTCCGAAAAAGTACACCCGACCTTATACCAATTTTCGGAAAATGTATATGCAATCTTATACTTTAACCAAAATAGTGAAAATCGATACCGTCCCTTATACCAAAATCGCAAAAATCGATACCCTTCCCGATGACACGTCCCCGTACCCAAAAGATGTGAAGTACCCCCCCCCCCCCCCCGGGAATTATCATGACATATTTCATTTTATAAAATAGACAGAATACCCATGACAAGGCAGTCTGTTCTGTAAAATCACTTGCACTGGCCAAGAAATTGCTACTAGATCTGCAACTGTATTTGAACTTCTAATTCATTGCAAGTGATATGTTGGCCAAGCTTTTTGCTGTACCAAAGGAATATACGAGGAGCTGTTAACCTGAAAATATTGTGTGCTATAAAAAAATTGACTTTTTAATGATTTCCATTGTGTGGTTGATATGGGTGTTTTCATTTGTCAGACCTGCATGCAAACGAGAACAAAAGATAAACTATGGTAAATTTGACAATCGTGATTCCACTTACCAGCAGTCCATGGTATGGAGTCAGCAGCCACGAAAGCCAGTGTAGTCCAGTGGTCTAATAGTCCAGTAGTGAAGCATTCCACGATCCGCGTTTTAAAAAGAGCATATTCAGGTAGTCAATCTGGTTCAAACCAAATTAATGCAGATTAAACAGGGCAACATTTCGTTTCAATAGACCGAGAAGTTTGTTTTGATTTGGGGATTGACCAATCAGATCACTCTATTTTCAAAGATGGCGGCCCGCTGTAAACAAGCAAACCTCCGAAAAAGGGCTAAAACCTATCTTTGTTTTTGTTCCACGGATTTGCGGTTTTCGAATATTTTCAAACAATAACAACGAATTTCTTAAATATGAATTCTGATGCACACTTCCAATGTGCATTTTCCCGATATTCGGCCTAACTCAAGAGTAACAGGGTGTTGAAACTAAGTAAAAAATCGCACGGTTTCAGACCACACCCTCGCCATTACTTGTTCAAATAATTTGCAAGAAAATTACTTGGAAATCAAACCAAACCCGAAAAGATTATTTTACAAGTCATACGACCTTGAAATTGACACTTTCAAATTTATTTTTTAATCCCAACTTGTGACGGAGCCCACAAAGGTCAAGTGGCTTTTTAGTGCTTATAGAAACAGTGTATCTCTTGCCTATCTAACATTTTGCAAAACATGTTCTGACGAGGGGACTCGATATTTTTGCTGTAAGAACCAAAGTGCGTTTTTCACTCTTCACATACCCCTTTACTGTTCATCTCAGCTCTCCAAGGGGGCGACATTTTATAGGCATGTTTGGGCGGGAAAGTTTTGGCGGGAAAATCTTAGTTCTTGTGCCAGCCAAATTTTGGCCTAATGTTCTGAAGTATGCCTGTGTTTACGGAAAAAGTTCGCGAGATGCCTGGAAGATTTTCACAGAAATGTGGGAATCCCTTTCCCATACATGAAGTATGAATAAAGAATGATACAGAAACGGAGATTGTTAATATCAAATCTAATGGCCTTCAAAAGCAACTGAACGTGTTCAAAAAATTGGCAAAAGATGGTCAAACTTCAACGAGAGCAATGACCAAGTTGGTTGATCCGGTTTGTAAAATTCCATCGTGATCACCATGATGGCTTTTATGCACACTATGAGTGGTTACGTGGTTACACAAATTTTAGCCAGTTTCTTAAGTTTTAGGCCATTTTACTCAAAAATTTTGTGACTAGTCTCTTTATGTCTTGGGAGTACCTTTTATGATGAAATTCCAAAACAAGTATTAACAGAAATTGCACTGAAAAAATTCAGAAATATTTCAGTACTGCACTTTCAGGTGACCTAGGAAAATTTTAACTTCAAATTAAAAAGGTTCGTAGCTTTTTGAATCCGAGTGTGTAGTTTGGTTTCATAATGTTTGAAAAAACAAACAAAGCCTGCAGTTTCTCACAAGCAGTTTCTTGCATTAAAAAGATACGCGTAAACCTTTTAAATATTCTAGTTGTAAATTTTAATTCAACCTTTTTGTTATACCAATTTCGTTGCGAATGTGGCCCTTGGAATGCAAAATCTCATTTTTTCCCACGATTTCAATTGAGTCAAATTGGTTCAACAACTTTGATTCACCGAAATATAATTCTTACACGTATTTTTTCTTATCAGAAACTGCTTATAAGAAACTCAATTCTCAGATCTCCAAAAAATTAAGAAACTCCAGTACTGGGAAAATATCAGCTAAGAAACTATTTATTTTGATAAAGGAAATCCTCGACATGTTTTTACTTTACTTTTACTTGTTTCATGTATCATATTACTCGTAAGGTACTTGAGTAATGTCTAAACATTGGAAAGGCTTAAAAACCTTGTTTTGAAATGTTCACGAGGGCACAGGTAGTGAACATGAAGATTGTTATGGAACCTCTAAGAAACTCGCAAGAAACTCCGATTACTCAAAATCTGATAATTTTAAGAAACTTCCAGTACTGGCCCGTATGAAAAAAATACGTGTATTGCGCCCTCCACTCTGTTGACTTGGTGTACTTTTAACTGCGATTATAAAATTGTTTACCAAGAATGGGACAGTTTTGCCAACAATAACGAAAAAGTTTCATCACAGTAAATGTAAAACTTACCCGTCCTTGTTTTTGTACATTAGACTGCATGTCTGTTGTAGCTGTATGAGATTATGGGAGTTGTGGATCCAACCCTGCTCTCAAGGCTTTCTGAACTTCAAGAATACTACCTTGCATCTCACAGAAAATATGACAAACCCGGATATTTTGTGATGAGTCCTGCTAGTGAGTCTTTCATGGTTGTGGCCACTCATTTCACACAGATTCAGAATGCATTTTGCCAGCATTCAGCGGCCTTCAGCGAGTGCCCTATTTGTTGCGAATTCTTGAGTGGGAGATGGAAACAATGGCGATGAAGGCAAACTCATCAATTTTTGATGTGTTTTCCAACTCACTGAAGACGATGATATCTTGATAGGACAACAAGATGAAGATAACGATGTAACAGTGCCAGATGAATTCGTTGGGGTGGAGGCAACAGACGATTAAAGGGCGCTGATACTGGAGGACAGAATCTTGAGATGGTGCCAATCTGATATGCCAGAGCAATGGTTGTTAGTTCAGTTAAAGTTTAGCTTCGATAGTTTATTTTTATGTAACGTTGTTTTTGCAAAGCGCTTGCCAATTCAGTTCGTTGCAAATGTCCAACGGATATGGTTCTATGACCCTTAACATAAAATAGCAACACGCCCCCTTCCTGGAAATCTACACTTTTGATAGACGAAGCAGTCAACCCCTTTGACTTTAACTCATTAGGACTAAAGATCTATTTTTATTTGTCAACTTCAAAGTGGAATGACTTGTAAAATAATCTTTTCGGGCATGTTTTAATTTCCAAGTAATTTTCCTGCAAATTATTTGAACAAGTAATGGCGAAGGTATGGTCTGAAACCGTGCGATTTTTTCGTTAGTTTCAACACCCTGTTACTCTTGATCTAGGCCGAATATCGGGAAAATGCACATTGGAAGTGTGCATCAGAATTTATATTTAAGAAATTCGTTGTTATTGCTTGAAAATATTCGAGAACCGCAAATCCGTGGAACAAAAACAAAGATAGGTTTTAGCCCTTTTTCGGAGGTTTGCTTGTTTACAGCGGGCCGCCATCTTTGAAAATAGCGTGATCTGATTGGGTAGTCCCCAAATCAAAACAAACTTCTCGGTCTATTGAAAACGAAATGTTGCCCTGTTATGCAGATTAGAATGAAATTCTAATCGGAGTTAAAGCAACGAACATGCTAGACTTGCTCCAAGTCTATTCAAAATAATATAATTTCTTCTGCGGGGGCGTAAGCTACTAAGGTGATGCTGCGAAGGAGAAGTGAGAACGAAACTGAATTATTCAGTTTCGTTCTCATTTCTCCTTCCCAGCGGCACCTTAGTAGTTTACGCCCCCGCAGTAGAAATTATATTATTTTATTGTTGATTTACTATTGATGGTCCGCTGAATAGACTTGGAGCAAGTCTACGAAGATGCTGTCTATTGTTTATTACGCCTCTGGCGATTTGCAGTACCATAGATTTTAACTCTAGAGATGGCATGTGTTTTATTATCTGCGTGCTCATTGATAGTCGTGCATGTGGCATGGTTTCTTCTTGCAGTAGGGTAGGGTGGTGGGGGTAATGTGGGTCTAAAATGAGCAAAATCTCAAAATGGATAGCTGGTAAAACGACAATAAAATGCAAACAATTTCAAAAGCTTCGTTTAATTGACATTCAATGCTTCTTGTTTCTTGGAAAAAAATTTCAGCTCTGACAAAGGCAGTTAAATATTTTTAAAAAATTTCTCATATGGCAACTAAAATAGGCCCACTTTTTCCGACGACCGGGAAAAGTGGGTCTATTTTCAAAACTTGTACAATATCGGAATACGAAAGGATAAATGATTAAAAAAATTAATGGAATCACCTTTCTCAACTATTCTCTATTCCATAAAATCACAATATTTGCCTTTTATTGCAATCAATGCCATTCCCGCGACGAAACTAAAACTACGGTCATTGTGCTGTGATCCACCACCGTTGCGACTTCCAAGTCAGTGATCGGATTTGATAATAACAGTCAAATAAAAATGTTTGCAGTATGTTTACTCCAATTTATTGGTTACAAGACAGCAACTGCGGTAAGAGGAAACCCATTTTCGCCAGGGGCGTCGTGGGGCCTGTATATTAGGGGGGCCAAGGTCACGAAATTTCCGAAAAATGAATTCTTTAACTTCGCCTTTTTCTCCGTTTGCGAGACGCTTGCAGTTGCTAACGAAAAATTTTTGGGTTTGTTGCTGTTATCAGCGGCGTGGCCAGGGTAAATTAAGTGGGGGGGGAATCTAAATGAAGGGGTCTGGGGGCGATGCCCCCAGGAAAATGTTTTGGCGCCACGCCCTTTACTTTGGCTTAGAATGCATCTCCCAATATCATGCTTGCCATTAGCTACAAGAGAACTTTGATAGTTTCGTGAACAGTTATCCTATGAATCAGAGCACGAGGAAAATTTTTGAAGAAAGATCCTTTACTTTGGCTTAGAATGCATCTCCCAATATCATTATTGCCAGTGCTAAAATGGAAGATTTCACATTTCTCCGAAAATTCTTACCCAACCTATACCCAGCTATTTTCTCCTCGGTTTTAGAGGAATCTCGAGGATCATCTTTCACAAAAGTGGGGGGGGCAATTGCCCCCCATTCCCCCCCCCCCCCGTGGCCACGCCACTGGCTTTTATGTTAGGAATAAATCCATATGAACCGCGACGAAGAGGGCAATCCTACTGGGATGAAACCCAAAGGTTAGGCCCGTCGGAACGAAAGTGATATTCGGGTTTGCTGACTGAACTCAAATGCGAGCGAAGCGAGCAAAAATGGGGTCCAGGGGCTCGCCCCTGGGCAAATTTTTTACGACGACACTGTTTACATCATTAGAAAGTGCCCCTTTTTGCAAAGAAGTCGCCGCTGAAAGGAGCAGCAGAACTTGACTGACGGAAGGCTCCTTGGAAATTTTCAATCTTCCGAAGCGATAGATGAGCTCTTTCTAAAATGTCTTCATACAAAACTTACAAAAAGTCTTGTTTTGAATTTTTAAGGCTCTGCTACCCTATGATAAGTGATACGCATTGTATGTAACTCTGCTTTGCTGAGACCAGAACAGACGAGAACAGATATGTGGAAAATGTCTACCGGAATGCAACGAAAAGAGCACGTGTTGCAGAACCCAAAGTCAGTTGTTTTCCGACGAAAACGTTAAAATTTCCGAAAAATCTAACGATTTGAATTTTAGGGTGGGCCATGGCCCCCCCCCCCCCCCCGTCCTGATTTTCGCATTTTAGACAAAAAACAACGTGGCAAGATGAATTTTAGTGCGAAAATTTAAGCAATTCAAGCATAGCCGTCAAATCTTTTCTTTTGTCAAAAGCTCCCGTGGGGTTGTGACTCACGCTCTGATCAGATCGCATTTTCTCCTATGATTGACCAATCAGATGCCGTCGTTGTGTTTACTTCCGCGTTTCACAGCAAAACTTAGGCCATTTTCAGCCGTTTTGACCACTCTCCGGAAAAAATCATTGCACGATCGGATAAATCGAATTTCGTCAAAATTTCAATTGGAGAAGATTCTCCATGCTTTGGACCATAAGTGTTTTCGGTATGGCTTTGCGATCACTAAAAATAGCAGAATTGTGGCATTTTTAAGCTCACTGCAGTCATTCATCGGTTACAGACTCTATGATTAGCAAAAAGAAGAGTAGAAAAATGAAAACCTGAAGAAGAACTAGTGCATACACATACCTCAGATGGATTTAATAACAAACATCCACTTTTTCTGCCGCGATCTACAGCGAGTTTCACCAGCAAATAACACAGTCAACAAAAATAGGCGCGAGAACTTGAATGATCAGCTACATTCCATCGTCGAGTGAGAACAGAACAGCATCCGATTCCAATGAACAGAAATATGAATAAATCAACGGTGAATAACGAATACATGAACTTGCCATATGCTGAAGATTACGGGAGTAGCTGTACGTGCACTCTGGCCCAGAAAGAACAATTTTGTGATGTCTTTTTCGATAAACCATCTGTGGATAAACCGTGCCACCATTCCTTTATCCAACTGCGGCTATCTGCACGCAGGCTAGATGGAAACCGGCAATAACATTACCAAAACGATGTACGAATTGATCTGTCACTTCCCATCTTTTATTGCAAGAAAAATATCTATCGTCTTATGCATGCCCGTAGGAAGCGGGGGGGTAGGGGGGGCTCAAGCCCCCCCAATAATTTTTTAACACAATTGTGCTACGTCACATGACTTAATTAGATGTATTGTTCTCTATTGTTTTAAGAACAATTGCCCCCCCCAATCCGAAGCTTCTTCCTATGGCCCTGGCTTATGGTCTAGCAGGCTAGCTAGCAGCTTCATGAAACAGAACTGAAATGCTAGGTTTAGTGTTCTTACGAATACGAAGAACAAGAAGAAATGTACATCTTATTTTCATAACGAGTAAAAAAGATCGATCTTTTCGACATTTGAAACACTATTTATAGAAACTCCTCATGTCAATTTCACATTTTGGGCGGACATCATCAAAAATATTTTATCTTTTAGAAGTCCTTCGTTAGAAAATCACCCCTTCACAGTGAAGCAACACAGTAGCATCAAAGCAAAGTTGGGCAGTTTGCAAACTCATTGCCCATTCATGGAAGAAAACCCCTATTTTTGTAAGATTCTACAACTTTCATCCAATAAAGAAAGCTCCTCAAAATTCTCACTTTCTGAGTACAAAATGTTTCGTAAGAGTTTCTTAAAAGTTCTCTCAAATTTCTATCGGTGGTGCAGGATCTCTGGGATCTCCTGTGCCTTAGACAAAAATTGTGCAGCAAATTATGAAATCATGCCACAACAGTGTAGATCACATACGAAATCTCATGTAAGAAGTTACCAAACGAAAAGTGAAATTTATTTGTTTCAGTTTCCAAAATGTTATATTTACTTTAGGCTTGATTCTAATAAAAAAGTTTCTTGTAAGGTTCCCAAATTTTCAAAATTCCAACGGACAGTTTGTCGACGTTCATTCAGAACCACATTTTGAACCAATGAATTGTTAAAAAACGAAATAATAACAAAAATTATTGCATTTTAGTAATAGTTGAGTTGGTATTGCAATTTCTGGTTGAAAAAATTGTTTGCAACTCATAACTAACATTACCAAAACGATGTACGAATTGATCTGTCACTTCCCATCTTTTATTGCAAGAAAAATATCTATCGTCTTATGGTCTAGCAGGCTAGCTAGCAGCTTCATGAAACAGAACTGAAATGCTAGTTTTAGTGTTCTTACGAATACGAATAACAAGAAAAAATGTACATCTTATTTTCATAACGAGTAAAAAAGATCGATCTTTTCGACATTTGAAATACTATTTATAGAAACTCATCATGTCAATTTCACATTTTGGGCGGATATCATCAAAAATATTTTATCTTTTAGAAGTCCTTCGTTAGAAAATCACCCCTTCACAGTGAAGCAACACAGTAGCATCAAAGCAAAGTTGGGCAGTTTGCAAACTCATTGCCCATTCATGGAAGAAAACCCCTATTTTTGTAAGATTCTACAACTTTCATCCAATAAAGAAAGGCTACTCAAAATTCTCATTTTCTGAGTACAAAATATTTCGTAAGAGTTTCTTAATAGTTCCCTCAAATTTCTATCGGTGGTGTAGGATCTCTGGGATCTCCTGTGCCTTAGACAAAAATTGTGCGGCAAATTATGAAATCATGCCACAATAGTGTACACTCATTTTTTTTTTATAAGAAACCCCTTATAAGAAACGGTAGGCTCAATTTTTGGAAAGCTAAGAAACAACCTTAACTGAATTGAAAAAAGCTAAGAAACTTCTGTAATGTTCAGTTTTGATTTTCCTGTCACACTCAAAAATATCTTGACATTGTACAGTTATAGCAACTGTTTGGACATTTTGAGTGCGAATCATGTTATTTACTCGTTTTGAGAGACTTACTAAGTAATTTGGGAACCCTTTAGACAAGACAAAATCAACTCTAAACTTCCGGCAATAAAAATATAAGAAACATGTAAGAAACTTGTGGTAGCAAAATGGCCCAAAAGCTTAAGAAACTGCCTACCAGCCCCGGACCTTAGTTTCTTATAAAAAAAAAATGAGTGTAGATCACATACGAAGTCTCATGTAAGAAATTACTAAATGAAAAGTGAAGTTATTATGTTCCAGTTTCAAAGATTTTATATTCTAGGTGACCCGAGAGTTCAGTTTCTTGACATTTTTCCTATGATAGCGGACCTCTATCAATGCAACAGCATACACTTTTTCTGCAGGAAACTGCTTGAAGGAAACCGTTGCTGCCTCTTCCATAAATTAGGAAAATCTATTAGAAGCGATGAAAGGTCATTTCAAATTTAAGGAACTTTTTCAAAGTAAGTTATGAGTTGCAAACAATTTTTTCAACCAGAAATTGCAATACCAACTCAACTATTACTAAAAAGCAATAATTTTTGTTATTATTTCGTTTTTTAACAATTCATTGGTTCAAAATGTGGTTCTGAATGAACGTCGACAAACTGTCCATTGGAATTTTTCAAAATTTGGGAACCTTACAAGAAACTTTTTTATTAGAATCAAGCCTAAAGTAGATATAACATTTTGGAAACTGAAACAAATAAATTTCACTTTTCGTTTGGTAACTTCTTACATGAGATTTCGTATGTGATCTACACTGTTGTGGCATGATTTCATAATTTGCTGCACAATTTTTGTCTAAGGCACAGGAGATCTCAGAGATCCTGCACCACCGATAGAAATTTGAGAGAACTTTTAAGAAACTCTTACGAAACATTTTGTACTCAGAAAGTGAGAATTTTGAGGAGCTTTCTTTATTGGATGAAAGTTGTAGAATCTTACAAAAATAGGGGTTTTCTTCCATGAATGGGCAATGAGTTTGCAAACTGCCCAACTTTGCTTTGATGCTACTGTGTTGCTTCACTGTGAAGGGGTGATTTTCTAACGAAGGACTTCTAAAAGATAAAATATTTTTGATGATGTCCGCCCAAAATGTGAAATTGACATGAGGAGTTTCTATAAATAGTGTTTCAAATGTCGAAAAGATCGATCTTTTTTACTCGTTATGAAAATAAGATGTACATTTCTTCTTGTTCTTCGTATTCGTAAGAACACTAAACCTAGCATTTCAGTTCTGTTTCATGAAGCTGCTAGCTAGCCTGCTAGACCATAAGACCAGGGCCATAGGAAGAAGCTTCGGATTGGGGGGGGGGGGCAATTGTTCTTAAAACAATAGAGAACAATACATCTAATTAAGTCATGTGACGTAGCACAATTGTGTTAAAAAATTATTGGGGGGGCTTGAGCCCCCCCTACCCCCCCCCCCCGCTTCCTACGGGCATGCATAAGACGATAGATATTTTTCTTGCAATAAAAGATGGGAAGTGACAGATCAATTCGTACATCGTTTTGGTAATGTTATTGCCGGTTTCCATCTAGCCTGCGTGCAGATAGCCGCAGTTGGATAAAGGAATGGTGGCACGGTTTATCCACAGATGGTTTATCGAAAAAGACATCACAAAATTGTTCTTTCTGGGCCAGAGTGCACGTACAGCTACTCCCGTAATCTTCAGCATATGGCAAGTTCATGTATTCGTTATTCACCGTTGATTTATTCATATTTCTGTTCATTGGAATCGGATGCTGTTCTGTTCTCACTCGACGATGGAATGTAGCTGATCATTCAAGTTCTCGCGCCTATTTTTGTTGACTGTGTTATTTGCTGGTGAAACTCGCTGTAGATCGCGGCAGAAAAAGTGGATGTTTGTTATTAAATCCATCTGAGGTATGTGTATGCACTAGTTCTTTTTCAGGTTTTCAATTTTCTACTCTTCTTTTTGCTAATCATAGAGTCTGTAACCGATGAATGACTGCAGTGAGGTTAAAAATGCCACAATTCTGCTATTTTTAGTGATCGCAAAGCCATACCGAAAACACTTATGGTCCAAAGCATGGAGAATCTTCTCCAATTGAAATTTTGTCGGAATTCGATTTATCCGATCGTGCAATGATTTTTTCCGGAGAGTGGTCAAAACGGCTGAAAATGGCCTAAGTTTTGCTGTGAAACGCGGAAGTAAACACAACGACGGCATCTGATTGGTCAATCATAGGAGAAAATGCGATCTGATCAGAGCGTGAGTCACAACCCCACGGGAGCTTTTGACAAAACAAAAGATTTGACGGCTATGCTAGCAATTTAAGGCTTCGTTGAATTTGAATTATGGCTGAATTCTCAGTAGGCCCACATTTCCCCACCTGGTAAAAACATAAATATCAAAAGAACAATCGCGTCAATGACTTTGAAATAAACGTTATTTCATTTGTAAATGACCAAACTCTCACCTCATGGTCATTAGATTGACCAGAAAAGCAAAACAACAGTGGCAGGAGAAAGTTTACCTGGGCTTTGAGATTCTTGCACAATAGGCCGTTCAGTAAAGCTATTTTATAAAACGAGTGGAGATACATCTAAGACGAATGTTTCATGCAAAAAGGCAGTTTATCATGTAAACATTAAATGTTTAAGAAAAATTGCCTACCTTTCTTCCATTTAACGAGAATGGATATTTCTAGCAAAAAGCTCAGTAGACCCACTTTACCCCGTAGACCCAAATTATCCCACCCTACCCTTTAAAACAGAGTTTGATTTGAGAATTTAGTAAATTTTGCACACTCGTGCGGATTGGTTGCAAATTAAGTCTAAAAGTCTCGACAGCAAGTCGAGCAGTGCGTGTTAAAAATGGCCTTCGGGCTTGCTTGAGTGTATATGTGTTATGTGTGTGTGGCCTTCGAGCAATATGTTTTCCTTTTCAGCTAAGTTGTCAGGCCATTTTGCAGGCCAGTTTGTGGCAGTAATTCAATTCTACTTTGGCTTAGCACGAGGCATGGAGCCTCAGATTTTGTAAGAAACTTTGTTTTCATTTAGATGATGTGCTCTTTCGCCTCTGGTAGCATAGGAATCATTCGTCGTACATAGCCGATTGCTCGTGGCCCATGGTCGAAACCGCCAAAGCCTCATTTTCACGGACCAATCAGACGGCTAAAAAGCGAGGGAGACAAAAGAAACCCATGAAGATTTTCCTAAATTTTACCTACCTTCATAAAACGCAACCAGGACAAAAAACTGCTTGAGATTTCTCGAATTTGTTTTAAGCAATCTACTCTCCAGATGTTTGGGAGTAAAAGTTTGGATGCCGGTTAAAATATCTCCAGGATTGGTGGAGTTATGGCCACAAACAAACCAATAAGGCACTGAACCTTGAACAATGGAAATTCTGGCCGGGAGACAATAGTAATAACAATAGTGATTGTTGTAAGAACGACCCGAAAACACCACAATCTGTGTTTTCAATTGTTCTTGCCATTGTCTTTCGCAAAATTTTCTTTTATTTAAGATTCAATGCCCCTACGGTTTCTATGTGAATTGAAAAAGTCTACAAAGGCTTGTTCGCGCATTTCAAGTCATGTGGCAAAACTCTAGGGAAGTTTCTGTATTGTACTACTTTTTACATTCATGGCAAAAGTTTGCTCGTTGCGAAATAACTTATAAAATTCAAAAGAGGTTTTATCAAGAGGCTTTATCACCTGACTTGAAGTAGCGTAAACAGGTTTCGACAAGCCTTCGCCGATTTTGTGTATTGGAGAGGCAATAACTCCGCCAATCCTGGAGATGTCTTAACCGACATCCAAACTTGTACTCCCAAACATCTGGAGAGTAGATTGCTTTAAAAAAATTCAGGAAATCTCTAGCAGTTTTTTGTCCTGGTTGCGTTTTATGAAGGTATGTAAAATTTAGAAAAATCTTCACGGGTTTCTTTTGTCTCCTTCGCTTTTTATCCCTATGATTGGTCCATGAAAATGAGTCTTTTGCGGTTTCGACCATGGGCCACAAGCAATCGGCTATAAACGACGAATGATTCCTATGCTGCCTCTGGTAGGCAAAGCAGGTATTTCAAAGTATCATCCTAGCTATCGCTTACCGGGGTTGCATTTTCTCATCTTAATCACGCTTCGACCCTGTTTCGAATTGCGTTCTTTCTCTCCTCTTGGTATGGGTTGGGGGGAACACTGCGCTTCATTTCACTCATTTCCTCGTTTCGTGTTCTGTGGCGGGAAAAATGCAGGTTTTCCGTCCAACCCTACCTTCGGGAGGGTTATTTGTTTTTCGGGAGATCGGCTAGTTCCCTCTAATATAAGCCCAACTTGCCCTAATGATGAGAAAATGCAACCTTGTGTTTGTCAGATGCTTATGAGGAAATATTCACGATAAGGTTGAAATATATCTGAAGGGCAGCCAAGCCCCAGCAGCGTTGGGCCTATTCATGGGAGTGTAGCTTTAAATGCAGATTAGAATGAAATTCTAATCGGAGTTAAAGCAACGAACATGCTGTTTATTGTTTATTAAGGTAGGCACTAAATCCTTACTGGCTGATAAAATTGACACGTGACACGCCTTAAACCAATCAAATGGAACCGACAACCAACCGGGAAATTTGAAATGTCAGATTTTAGGCCATTTTTTTGGATTTTAGGCCGCTTTTGGACGATTTTACCACCCTTCACCAAAATATAAATCGACAGGAGCATGAAGATTTTCAAAAAATTTCTTCACAGACCAGTTCCCAATACTCTAATACACAGTTAATCATCGTCGCTACAAATTATTTCAAAATTTGGAGAAATACCGAAGTTTTGAATTTGACCTCATTGACCTCACTGTGACTTGCCATAGTAAAGATCTCAGTAATTGTATGGGCCTACCTCAGAATAGTGTTGTCTTGTCATGGGATTCAAACTCCAAGCATCAGAGCTGTGTGTCAACCACTACCACTGTAAATGAAAAAATATCCTGCATGCTTCATTGTAATACCACGAACCGTAGTCTATGTTTTCCAGGACAGGATTTTAGCGTTGATAAGCATCGTACTTCGACTCCACTGCTTCGAGCATTCCATGTTGGCTGGCCGTTTTCGTATCAATGAAATCATTAAAGTCAAATGGAAATACCTACGGGACCCCCAGGATACATTTGTTAAACATTAGGTTCAGGACATTAGACGGTGCATACATGCAGGAAAGACGCTAAGAAGGAGCATTTTTATCCAATGAGAATGCTGGATTCTGTGAGGATTCCGTGGGGATTCCGTAAGGATTGTGTCATGTGATTGATATCTAAGATATGATTCGGTCCGCGGGAAAAGCCGCCTAAATCCTGAAATTAGTCCCTATGTTTGATGCGTTTGGTCATTATTATTATTATTATTATCAATTTATTTAAAGTAGGCCTACATATATATATATACATACAAGACATATATACAAATAGATACAATAGCTATAAATAAGAGCTAATTCAAGCCTACTATCTAAAAAAGTAAAATTTGTAAGAAAAAAGTAAAAAATGAATAAAATTCCGAATGATTAAATACAGATACATTTTACAGATTTTTACAATGCTTTTAATATTTACAATGTTTTCTTACTTTTTTTTCGTAAATACAGCAGAAAATTTAATATCAGCTCAAGAACCCAACCTGTGCCACGAAAGGTCTGCATATTTTACAATTACATTCCTCTCCCCTCCAGGTTTTGATTTTCCTTTTGAAACTGGAGAGAGTATCTGACTGTTTTAGGTCATTGGGAAGTGCCTGCCATAATCTACACCCAAGGAACGATATTGTCTCTAAGCCATAGCACGTAGTGCGTGCTTGTGGCAAGGATAGGTTATGGCAGCCTCTTGACCCATGAGAAACCTGTTTTTCAACGAAAATGTCCTTCATGAAGCTGGGATTAAGGCTCAATGTTTTCTTAAAGACTTCAGTCATTAGCAATTGCAAATTCCTTATGTGGAGTGGGACCGAATTGTCTCTCAGTAACATCGTATCAAAATCTGTTCTCGTATCTTTGTAAGTTATTCGCAATGCCCGTTCGTGAATATGGTAAATTTTATTGTTCAATGTTCTGTCACAGAACATCCATACAAGAGGCTCAGTATGAGCGATACCATCATAATAAAGAGCCTGAATATGAGCCTTATATGAGCGATACCATCCAATCATAAGTCTTAGTATGAGCGATACCATCCAATTCAATATGAGCGATGCTGAGACTTATGTAATGAGTATAGTTTTTGGCTAGAATTCTCTTTCTGAAAGGTTGCTTTCTCTTCCATGATCTTTTTGTTCCATTTCTTGTAAACTTTTTCTTCGTCTTCTTTGGCATATAGACATATAGGTACATAGGAATCAGGAATGTTGTAACAATGGGCATTATTTGTGCACACAGTTGAAACAATCAGCAAAGCATCTGATATATCTATACCTCTTTTTTTTGTAAGAATACTGTTTATAAGAATATTCAGGCTGAGAATCATCCAAATTTTAATAATATTATAAGAATATTGCTCAGCCTCAGCTCGCATATTTGTGTCTCATTTTCCAGCAGTTGCCTGTTTTGCGATGTTCATAACAATCTTATTGTTACAATTGCTTAAATTTTTCTTTTGTTCGACCATTTCTTCATAATGATATGACACTTGTTTGAATTATGTTCCCCTGAAACCATACCAGATTTGAAAAAATAAGAATACTTTAAGAATATGTTAAGGCTCAAAACGAAAAATTACTTAAGAATATTGAGGCTGGAAAAAATTTATACTATTCTTATAAAAATTAAAGGCCCCCATTAGCCATGTTTGAAGAATGAGATCATGCACATAGTTTGCCTCAAAGTAATAGAATATTTATTTGCAATTGCAATGCACGATTTAGTTTATATCGAAATGGCTGTAGCTTAATAACGAGCCCACTTGATGACGCAGACCAAATTTCTTGATATGCATCAGAACTATTACATTAGATAAAGCCAGAGTCGAGAGAGCTCATTACAAGGCAATTTTTCAGAATTTGACCTCTTTGACCTGGCACACTGCCCTTACTGTTTGAAATCTTCGATATGGATAACTGTTAACAAGGGAAGCTATCAACCCATAAATTACTATCAAATCAAGAAACAAGTATGGCACTGTTATAGTGGCAACTCTTGTCAGGATAAAGTAAACAATTTGTCAATATTGTCGGCTATCCTTTAGTTTCACTCAGGGCATTGGGAATCATCTTAAACTTGGAGGGGCATGGCATTTCAATGGCACTTTTTCGTAAAAAGGGCTATTTGATATTATAAAAGAAACTAATGTGAATGCTGATAGATATCTGATTTCCTTCACAATGAAACAAAGTTAGAAGTAAACATAACTAAATCACGAAGTAAATAATAACAAAATTCAACGACTTTCTGTCCGGATCGGTGTTCAAAAAGGGCACATCCTGAGACGCAAAGGGCACATTTTGGTTTGTTGCAAAATCTTTGGGGGGGCACGTTCTCCCACTGCCCCCCGGTTCCTATATCTCTGGTTTCGCTACTTCTAATGTAATAGTTCTGATGCATATCAAGAAATCTGGTCTGCTTCACCAAGTGGGCTTTTTATTGGGCTACTGCTATTTCGATAAAAAACTAAATCGTACATTGAACAGTTCCAAATTCCAATTGCAAATAGGTATTCTATTACTTTGAGGCAAGTTACGTGCATGATCTCATTCTTCAAACATGGCTAATGGGGGCCTTTAATTATGTTTGAAGAATGAAAACATTATGGAGTGGCTTTTGCTCCAAATGGAAGGAATACACCAATATAGACATATAGACATAGATATAGACATATATATAGACATATACCGGGTGTCCCAAAAAAAAGTTCCGGCGTTTGGTTGAACGCAGACGGAAAAGTTCGTTATCTAGTAATTTATTGTCATTCTAGGTACATGCTCGACATTGCAACTTACAGTTTGGCATATCGTAGGAAGAAATCAGTAATCTGAAGATGGAGTTATTAGTTCTAACATCGCACTTTTATGTTGAAGGCAAAGCCAGAGAGATTTGTTCGCCTTCCTGCATCATCATGATGGAGGGGGAATCTCCGGATGAGCAACACAAAAACTAGGTTTACACTTTCTTTCATTGCTTAGACGACACGTGGAAGAGTTCCGCTCATTCAGCATACTGTATTTGAAGTAAGGTCTGCAAATCGAATCTAATAGGTCTCGGGGGAAAATACTAAGTTCATACGTTGCCACTCAATTCGAACTGGACGTACACAGAAAAATGCATTATTGCATAATATGGCAGGTCGAAAAAGCAATTGAAACCATTCTTTAGTTAAGAAAAGACAGTTTATTCTATTCCGTGCCGTGAAACCGTGAAACAGTAAAATTCCCATTTGGAAGTCCCAGTTGGCACAAGACAACAATAACAGCACCAAACAGTTTTCCCGAGATCTATTTGTTTCAATTCTTCACACCTTAGCCTAATTCACACATTCAAAAATGATTTGAATCTAAATTCTATTCAATTACAAAGCAACGTTTTCTCTTGTGAATAAAACGTCTGCCCGCTCGGGACGTCAAGGTAATGAACGAATTTTCAACTCAATTTTTGTGCTGCTCATCGAGGGAGTCCCCACCATCACGAAGCAGGAAGGCGTAATAATCTCTCTGGTTTTGCCTTGAACATGAAAGTGCAATGTTAGAGCTCATAACTCCAATTTCCGATTACTAATTTCTTCCTGCGATATGCCAAACTGTAAGTTGAAATATCTGGCATGCATCTAGAATGAAAAGAAATTGCCAGATAAACAAGATTTTTTTATGTGCTCTGTCAAACGTCGGAACTTTTTTTTGGGACACCCGGTAGACATATAGGTAAATAGGAATCAGGAATGTTGTAACAATGGGCATTATTTGTGCACACAATCGAAACAATCAGCGACGCATCTGAGATATTTATAGGCATTGTTAATGTATACAATCAAAACAATTTTGATATATTTGAGCCAACAATCAATTTTGGCGTTGTTGCCAATTCACATTTCCTCATTAAGGCTAATTACTACTTGCTCCTAACATTAATCCAGTTGCCAACTCATTACAAGGCAATTTTCAGAATTTGACCCCTTTGACCTGGCACACTGCCCTTACTGTTTGAAATCTTCGATATGGATAACTGTTGCCAAGGGAACCAACAAACCCGTATAATAATATCAAGAAACAAGTGTGGCACTGTTATAGTGGCAACTCTTGTCAGGATAGGATAAAAGAATTGTCAATAATGGAGGCCATCTTTTAGTTTCACTCTGGGCTGTAGGAAACAGCTTAAACTTGGAGGGGCACAGCATTTCAATGGCATTTCTTTTCGTAAGAAGGGCACTTTATTATGCATCAGATTTTTCACGGTAAAAATATGGTATATAGAAGTAAATAGTGCGAATGCTGCTAGATATCCGATTTCCTTCACGATGAAACAAAGTGAGAAGTAAACATAACTTGATCACACAGTAAATATAAACAAAGTTAACCCTAATCCTACCGGGCTTTTTTTGATCTAACATAGCCGGGGGGGTGCTTTCCACCCCCCTCTATAAATAGCCGTAGACTAATGGGAAATCATTGAAACTTGGCAAGGGCGTAGTCCTAACTATTCTTAACTGATTGGTAGTTTTGGGCGTGGCTACCTCATTAGGTGACGTCACTATGACGTCATAATGCCGGAAAATGTCAAAATATATGGTTTTCCAGCTTATTCGTTCTAAAAACGGAATAAAGGTAATCTGAATGACTTTTTCCATTCTTATTTGGCGTATTATTCATTTCCCTCTCAAATATGATGCATATAGGTGTTTTTAGACCGTTATATTGGAAGAAAATGACGAAAATTGATGACGTCATAACTAAAAACTGTATTTTTCTGCCAAAAATTGATAATAATTGGTTCGAAATGCTTTTAAAGTATTGCATAACGCAATTCTATACTTTTTAAACAAAATCTGATGGAAAAATCTTCAAAATTTGCCAAAATGACCCAAAATGGTGGCCCGAGTGACGTCATCATTTAAGAATGCTGACGTCAGCAAATTCCATTGTTATTGACAACAATAGAAAGCTAATTGTTTGCTAATTCTTTTAAAGTACAATAGTCAACATTTGGAACTAATTCTGGGAGTAAAAATATCAAAATCATTAATTTTTCTAATACCTTGCTCCAAATATGGTAGTGTCACCTGTCAATTGACACCTATTGTTCAATTTAGTTGTCAAAATGTAGCTAATAGATAATTAGTAATTGTCAGAGAGTTTCAGGGTCATAGCTTTTGTTGTTAAAGAATGCTCTGCAAAAAGCCGACAGGGGGGTGGAAAACACCCCCCCCCGGTAGGATTAGGGTTAAACGACTTTCTGTCCGCATCGGTCTTCAAAAGGGGTCACATCCTGAGACAAAAAGGCACTTTTTGGTTTATTGATAAAACTCGGGGAGGCACGCACCCCTAGTTGCCCCCGGTTCCTACGTCTCTCGACTTCCGCTTTATCTAATGTCGTGCACTAGACCACTACAGTGAAAATTATGAAAACTTATGTTCATAGGAAATTTTAATGACTGAGAATGAGGAGCAATTGAAAAATTTTCTCGACCTGTATAGTCTCAAAAATCTTGTCAAGGAACCAACGTGTTATAAATCACATACACCAAGATGCATCGATCTTGTATTGACAAACCGAAACAGGAGCGCGCAACAAACTACTACAGTTGAAACTGGCTTGTCAGATTTCCATAAAATGGTTGTTACTGTCCTTAAAACCACTTTTCCCAAACAAGGACCAACTGTAATTAATTATAGAAATTACAAAAATTTTAACGAAATTGTTTTTAGGAATGAACTACGAGAGGAATTAGGGAAAATAGGACCATCTGATTTGAATTACAGCTCTTTCGAAACTACTTTTGATAAAGTTCTAGACAAACATGCTCTAATAAAAAAGAAATATGTACGAGCAAATGACAAACCATTTATGACTCGTGCTCTACGTAAAGCAGTCATGTTACGTTCCAGACTGCGTAATAGATATAATAAAGATCAGACTGCTGAGAATTGGACCAAATTTCGCAAACATCGAAATTCCTCCTGTGTTCCCTATCCAGACTAGGCTTTTTGAAACTTTGGGGAGACTAGGGGGGGGGGGGCACAAAGTGCCCCCCCCTGGTTTTTCATAGAATCATAAGTACTAGAGACTTGAAACTTGGCACAAGTAACAAACATGATAAGGCAAACAAGATGATGTGATTTGTTTTTGTTTATGTCACGTGATTAAGTGCTGACGTCAGCAAATGTTGCTAATTTGGGTGTAAAACCACATGTAATTTGTCGCATTGTATCTCCAAATTGATAAAATATATCGATGTGATATTTGAAACATAGAATGAATATATCCTTGTAATTCTTATTTTGAAATTTTTGCTTTGTAACACTAATATTTATGCTGATGTCAGCATTTATTTATTTTATATGAAAAAAAGAGCGATTTTTGTCTAAAATTGATTATAAATTACTTTTAAAAATAGCAAAAAATGCTAAATACACATAAAAATACCTGCTGCATCATATTATGTCACTCATTTTTCTAAAAATGAACTATAACATGGTTTTTCGTCAGTACGCATGCGCAACAACCAATTGTTGATGACGTCATCAAAATCAATAAACTATACATCAAATGAAAGCTTATTTGAAGACGAGCTCAAAAATGTTTGTCTCATTGTCATAGGGCCAGTGGTTCCAAAGCTATGACTTAAACGGTATTTATTTTGCGGAGCACTCAATTTAAAGTCATGTGTTGACCCCCGGAATCAGTGTCAAAATTTTTGAAATAGACAGGAAAAGATGTGTCATAGATAGAAACTAAAAGTCACCAAAAAGGTAGACTATTAAAGAGATACTCGACGAGCTGCGTGAAAAAGTTTACTAGGGGGGCACTTTGTGCCCCCCCCCTAGTCTGGATAGGGTTAAGTTATTTCGAAGGGAAAAAAGAAATTATTACAATAACCTAGACATCTCACTTGTCACTGACAATAAGAAATTCTGGAAAACCGTGAAACCTTTTTTCTCGGACAAATTGCAATCTAAGAATAAAATAGTTTTGATTGAAGATGAAATCATTATTTCCAACGATGTTGAGGTAGCAGAAACTATGAACGAATTTTTTTCGTCACTGTAACGGATTCCCTTGGCATAAATGAAAACTCTAATTACGAAAATGCAACAGAAGGAATCACACATCCTATTGATAATGCCGTACATAAGTTTTCCAATCATCCTAGCATTCTGAAAATTAAAGGTTGCTATCACAATGCTGGTTCCTTTGATTTTCATAAAGTTACCCCTGATACTGTTAACAAAGAGGTTAGGGATCTAAATCCTAAGAAAGCTACAACGCACAAAAATATTCCTCCTAAAATTCTTAAATCCAATTCTGATGTATGTGTAGAACCTTTGACGAAAATATTTAATGATTGCATAGAAAATTCGTCCTTTCCTGATGAACTAAAATGCGCAGATGTCACATCTCTTCCCAAGAATGGACCAACCAACTCTAGGACTAACTTTCGGCCAATCAGCGTTCTGCCTACGATCTCAAAACTGTTTGAAAGAATAATGGACAAACAGATAGTTGCATATATTACACCCTTTTTATCGTCACTTCTCTGTGGTTTTCGAAAAGGTTACAGTGCCCAGCATGCTCTCGTACGGCTCTAAGAAAAATGCAAAATTAGCCTTGATGAAGGTGGCAAGGCAGGGGCTGTATTGATGAACCTGTCCAAGGCATTTGATTGCATCAGACACGATCTTTTGATTGCAAAATTGCATGCCTACGGTTTCTCCCGCGAAGCATTAACACTAATTAATGATTACCTCACAAATAGACAACAAAGAGTAAAAGTAAATGGGTCATTCAGTTCTTGGAAAAGCGTCACACGAGGTGTTCCTCAGGGGTCAGTCTTAGGGCCTCTGTTATTCAACATATACATTAATGATCTTCTACTCTTCATTCAAAACTCGGATATATGTAATTATGCAGATGATACTACAATCTATGCCTGCGATAAGAACCTGGACAATATAACTCATAGGCTTGAAAATGACTGTAGTTTAGCTTTGGAATGGCTTGCCGACAACGTTATGAAATTAAATGCAGATAAATGCCATCTTCTGGTTCTTGGGCAGAGATGTGATGATCCTGTTACTGTTAGGATTGGAAATGCTGATGTTGTAAATACCTCCGAAGAGAAGCTACTCGGAGTTCAAATTGACAGCAAACTTTCCTTCGATAATCATGTATCCAAGTTGTGCCAAAAGGCTAGCAATAAACTTTATGCACTTGCTCGCATATCCCCATACATGGATCAGAGCAAACTAAGAACACTCATGAGGGAATTTATTACCAGTCAGTTTCAATACTGTCCTTTAATCTGGATGTTTCACAGCAGGCAGCTTAACAAAAAAATTAACAAAATACAGGAAAGGGCTTTGAGAATTACTTATAAGGATGCCGAATCTACTTATAGTGAGCTATTAGAGAAGGACTGTGCCGTTACTATTCATACAAAGAACTTGCAGCTACTTATGACTGAAATGTACAAAACTAGAAATGACCTGAACCCTTCATTCATGCACGAACTTTTCTGTGAAAATGAAAGTCATTACAATCTGCGCAACAATGACGAATTCTTTCTACCTTTCAAGGCATAAATAAAGTCTCAAAGAACATTATCATGGCTTTTCACGAAATCTGACGCCTAATGCGTGTCCCAAGAGGCCCCTTTTATTCCCAGTACCCTACTGCTGACCCCTTCCGTTGCATTTCTTGTGGCAGAATTATGACTTGTTGCGGCACACCTTATTTTCACAATGACTATTGAAATTTCAATGAGCAAATGCCTTGTGAATAATTCAAGAAATTAGATTGAGAGAGGCACTTGACTAATTATTGTGCATATGACAGGACGTATACATGCTCTCTTATGAGAATTTACAGTCTGCAGCACAAGAAGCATCAGTTCAATTCTGAAGTTTGGGGGAAACGGACAATAGCAAGGAAAATGAAGATCTCGGCAATTTTCGTTGCAGTAAGACTATCTATATCTTGTTTGAAGCTCTACATGAATTTTGATAAGAAACTAAGAATTTGAGCCAGAACTGAACTGAATGTTTCGTAAAAATTACCAGAATTTGAAATTTCATGAAAAGGAATTTTTGGAAGCTTTTCCAATGGATAGACATTGCTCAAGTACCTTCCCAGTAATATGATACAGAATGGGGTGATCCAATATTCAGATTAGCTGGTATACAGCGCACCATTCCTACATATTTCTCCATTTTATGACAAATCTGACGATGTATAATAAGTACGTGTTATGTTGCGTGAATCACAATCAAAGGAGAAAAAACAGACCGTGGTCACTGAAGCGGTAGGGTAGGGTGTATGGAGTGCCAAATGCAAAAATATTCATAAAGTAGCATGGCTTGTATCTATTCCTATTCCTTGTTATATATTCCTATTACTTCCGATCAATTCTTGTTGCATGATTTTTTTTCATACTCCATACATTAAATTGATGCTTTATAACTCAATTGTCATTGCTTATTTTTCATTTACAATGCTTATTTCGTTCAATTGTCATTGCTTATTTAGATCAAATATTTGTTGCTTGTTGTAATTGTTATTGCTTGTGAGAAGTGCTTCTATTCTTATTCCTTCTCCATGGTAATGCAAACTTGCCATAAATTTATGGTGCTTCTCCATGGCAACGATCTGGCCATGGAAAGGGGAACTCCCACACGCTCCTCTTGCCCTATAACATGGAACATGGAATTTGATGGAACCAGAACAAGGCCTCCCACTTCGTCTGAAAATGTATCTGGCCTAAGAAAACGTGCTCGTCTCGTTACAACCGCTGTTGTAAACAATGGCTTTGCTGCTGATGAAATTCTATTTGTTATTCACATTTTTGCTTGTAAATGCGGCATCTTGTATCCCCGGGGGAGGGGGGTACTCCCATTGTGGCCTGACAGGGGGGTCCAGTCAGGGTTAAAGAGGGCCAAAGCAAAAATTTTGAAAAATACCCTCAAATGGTAGTATCTTTTTACAGAACCCCCCAAATGGTAGTTCGTAGAGCTAAAATTGGGCCATTTGAGAGCATCTGGGAGCAAAAATTTTCTGCAGTTTTTCAAAATTTTGCGATTGTAAAACTGATTGAAAACTTCAGAATTCAATAATAATTATTGCTGTAACGACTATCTTGCCATGCGGAGGAGCTAACTGAGTTGAAATATTGTAACTGACCAGGAATCTTGGAATACCCCCAATTGGTAGTAGGAGTTTGACAAATAGGGGCCATTTGGTAGCCATTTCTTGAGACCCTCAAACGGACTGGACCCCCTGTTAGGCCATAATGGCAGTATCCCCCCGGGCTTGTATCTTAGAATGGCGGGATGATACAGTTGAGGACTTTTTAAGGGAGATACCAGGAGTTATCTCACAATTGGAAACCAACGTTGCTAAAAGGAGGTTTTGACAGAGCCGAATACTTGCATATTGTTCCATGTTTTAGGGCAAGAGAAGCGTGGGGGAGTTCCCCTTTCCATGGCCGGATCGTTGTCATGGAGAAGCACCATAAATTTATGGCAAGTTTGCGTTACCATGGAGAAGGAATAAGAATAGAAGCACTTCTCACAAGCAATAACAATTACAACAAGCAACATATATTTGATCTAAATAAGCAATGACAATTGAACGAAATAAGCATTGTAAATGAAAAATAAGCAATGACAATTAAGTTATAAAGCATCAATTCAATGTATGGAGTATGAAAATAAATCGTGCAACAAGAATTTATCGGAAGTAATAGGAATAGATAACAAGGAATAGGAATAGATACAAACCATGTTACTTTATGAATATTTTTGCATTTGGCACTCCATAAGGGTGGGGTAATGTGGGTCTAAAATGAGCAAAATCTCAAAATGGATAGCTGGTAAAACGACAATAAAATGCAAACAATTTCAAAAGCTTCGTTTAATTGACATTCAGTGCTTCTTGTTTCTTGGGAAAAAATCTCAGCTCTGACAGGTTACAAGACAGCGACTGCGGTAATAGGAAACCCATTTTCGCATTTTAGACAGAAAACAACATGGCAAGATGAATATAAGTGTGAAAATTTAAGCAATTCAAGGCCTCGTTGAATTTGAATTATGGCTGAATTCTCAGTAGGCCCACATTACCCCACCTGGTAAAAAAATAAATATAAAAAGAACAATCGCGTCAATGACTTTGAAATAAACGTTATTTCATTTGTAAATGACCAAACTCCCACCTCGTGGTCATTAGATTGACCAGAAAAGCAAAACCAACAGTGGCAGGAGAAAGTTTTCCTGGGCTTTGAGATTCTTGCACAATAGGCCGTTCAGTAAAGTTATTTTATAAAACGAGTGTGGAGATACATCTAAGACGAATGTTTTATGCAAACAGGCAGTTTAGTATGTAGACATTAAAAGAAAATAGCCAACCTTTCTTCCATTTAACGAGAAAGGATATTTCTAGCAAAAAGCTTAGTGGACCCATTTTACCCCGTAGACCCAAATTACCCCACCCTACCCTAAGGTTAACCTAAGCTTTGCGGATCTTCAATATTGGGGAACCTGCAAGATCTTCAAGAGTTGAGACTTTTGTCTAACCACAAAAGAGAACCTTCTCTCCTGAGCAGCTGAAGGAGACATGAGAGTACGTGTGCGATATCCTTGGTTGGCATGTGTTTTTAAAGATCCTCTGATGTTGCAAT
This sequence comes from Aurelia coerulea, assembly GCA_039566865.1. Lineage (NCBI taxonomy): Eukaryota > Metazoa > Cnidaria > Scyphozoa > Semaeostomeae > Ulmaridae > Aurelia > Aurelia coerulea. Next base: position 25,396,703 of record CM076943.1, on the reverse strand, counting down.
TGATAATATGGGTTTAAAGTGCTGCTTTCCAATCAAACTGTTCTTTTCCATTACAGGTTCTTCTGTCCTTCCTTACGTTAAAGCTCACGTTAGCTGGAGAACCGACCATTCGTAAGTGTGATTAGCATAAAACTGCGCAAATAAATGTATCTAGCTACAAAGTACATTTAAATGATCATGAGCCATTGTGCATGAGGTGGATGGGGAAAGTCGAGGCAAGTAAATCTTAAGCGTTGCAAATGGCAGCCGTTGAACGGTAAACTCATTTTTTGTTGATTGTAAACTCACTTTGCTCTGAACTTTCTGTTACTTAAAGGTTGGGAGGTTTCTTGTGCAGTTTTTAAACTGTCGCATAATTGATCATGGCAATCTATCAAAATTCACTAAGGCCGCTAACATAGCGGGTGTCCCAAAAAAGTACTCCCATTTCAAAATTCACCAAAATTTGATTACATGGCCTATCTTCAATTTTCTTTCCTTGTCAAGTAGAACAAGGACCAATTTTTTTTTCAAGACATAGCTGATCTTGTAATTAGTAACAAAATAGCAAATTTACCTCTTTTTAGGGCTACCTGGTTTTGAATCATACTGCATAAAAGCACTGATGATTGCCAGATCTATTTCTTTGAGGGTATAAAACTTTTAGTTCAGTGATAAATGACAGAAATAAATGCACACTAACATTGGAGACTTCAGTGATGATAAAAAATTTGAAAAATGTGACTCTTAGGCAAGATTGAGTATTTTGTTTAAAGGCTATAGCTCAAAATAAGGTTTTTCAATGTGTAATTTTGTGTCTGCCTTGCTACGCCAAAAGCAGACATTTTACCATCTGTGAATATTTTTGGGTCTTTGACAAAGCAATTCAAAAAGAAATTGCTATGAAAGGTTTGATGATCAAATTTTAGTTGTATGTTAAACAGGAGTACTTTTTTCTGGGACACCCAGTAGGTTTTTGAATCCTGCGAATTGGAAGAAAGAACCAAATCATAAACAAAAATTGTAGATAGTTCCTTGACTTCGAAATAACTCCAGGAGCGTCCTTGCCGGGGGGGGGGGGGGGCAGGAGACCACGTCCCCCTCCTAAAATGCAAATCGTTGGATTTTTTGGAAATTTTAAGATTTCGTCGGAAAACCACTAACTTTGGGTTTGGGCTTGGGCTAATGCTGTTTATTTGATCGGTTCAAATTGTGTGCGATTGCTTTCACATCTTCCTATAACCATAGCTACAACACATCCTCTTTTCGTCCAGGGGGCACTTTACCAGGTTTTGATCGAGGACGTGCAATCGAAGTTTCAAAAACATACAGGTTGCTTATACCAATTTCTCGACAATGTACATCCGAAAATGTACCAATTTTCCGAAAAAGTATACCCGACGTTACACCAACTTTCCAAAAATATACTCTTCGCTTCGGAAGATAAAGTTGATTTAAACAGGTAGGTCTGAAATATACATTTGAAGATGGCACTTAACAGGTCAAGTTGATGAAATACTACTCAAGAGGTTTTTCATGACCGATAGTTATCATTCATTTCCACCAAAAATGAAACCCATGCGGATTTTGTATTTTCACACAGGATATTTCGTTTCAGCCCAAATTTGTTTCCTTTTCTCTGAAAAATGCCCAGAAAAGCAAGTTTATGGAAGAGAAGATTTAAGAAATGAAGATGCCAGGAAGTTATCAGAGTTATGAAGCAATCATGCTTCTACTTCATATACAACTACAGCAAGAACCAGTCTATTTCTAAGTGATTTTTAAGTTCTACTTTAAAGATTTCCCAGGATAGCCTTCCGTCCGTCAAGTTCTGCTGCTCCTTTCAACGGCGACTTCTTTACAAAAAGGGGCACTTTCTAACGATGTAATAGTGTGGTTGCAAAGATTTTTCCCGGGGGTGAGCCCCCGGAGCCTAATCATGCTCCCTTCGCTCGCATTTGATTTCAGAGACCCAAATATGAATTTCGTTCCGACGGGCCTAACCGTTGGGCTTCATTCTCGGAGGATTGGCCTCTTCGTCGCGGTTCACATGGACGTAATCCTAACATAACACCAATAAACTCCAAATTTTTCCGTTAGCCTCTGCGAACGTCTCGCAAACGGAAAAAAGGGCAAAGTTAAGAAACTTTATTTTTCGGAAATTTCAAGGCCTGGGCCTCTCCTAATAGACAAGCCCCACGACAATAGCGTGGTGGCTGGGGGGGGCCGGGTGGCACGTGCCCCCCAGCGGCCTGAGAATGCAGGGGCGCCGAAGGTGCCAAACGTTTGGGGGGCGCCAAATGCATGAAAGCTTGCTCCACACTAAATCGAGTTAGAATGTATAAGATGCGACAGAAAAATGTTAGAGATGTTTTTGCCTCAATTTTTTATTTTATAGGCACCTTTGAAGATGTTTAGATGGAATCAGAAATGTTTTTTTCGATGTGGAATCAATAACTATCTACGCACGCGATCATAAAGTGTCTAGAGATCGTGCTATCCCAATTTCAAGGAGTTTTCACTCGAGTGGGACCAAATCATATCTAGAAAAAGTCAGTGGTATGGCTACGGGAGTATAGGGGGCAATTGCTTCACTTTTGTCGAAAGATGGTCCTCTAGCTGGGTGTAGGTTGGGTAAGGATTTTCTGAGAAATGTCAAATCTTCCATTTTAGCACTGGCAAATATGAAATCAAGAGATGCATTTTAAGCAAAATTAAAGGATGTTTCCTCAAAAAATTTCCTCCTGCAAGGAGCATTTCCCAACGATAAGAAAGGCATGATCTCAAAATTTTTGCTCGCTCCGCTCACACAGAGATTTGCTACTATCATTAAACATTGGTGTACGTTTTTTTCCGAAGTTCCGACAGGAGGGCAGAAGAATCATCATCCTTTATTTTCAAAGCATTTCTAAAGGGAGAACCAGCTATAAAAGCCTTGGCTCGTTGTGTAAGAGACAACAGACAACAGTCACAATTTTCTAGGGGGCGCCAAAACAGGTTGTGCCCTCCAGCCAATTTGGAGCCACCACGCCACTGGGGCCCACGACGCGACGCCCCTGAATAACACCTGACAGCTTCTGGCTTTGTTTCTCAATTTTCTGGAAGAAGCTAATGCAGTTTTGTACGAGCTTATAACAAGTGTAGTGAGCTCCGATATCTGACAGCAACTTCAATACAATTTGCTAACAAATTTATATGGCATAACAACACATTTTTTTTCATCCAAAGTTCGAAATCTGAGATCCAAAAATGCGAGCAAAATACTGCAAAAATACGCTATCTGTATAAAATATTTTCTTAATCCGATGATCCGAAATCTAAATGCCCCCCCCCCCCTTTTTAATGTTGATCAGGACCCTCGCTTTTATTTGCAAGTACAAAAGTAGAGCTGCTTTGCTGAAAATGTCAGTTTTTAGACTATTTCATGAAAATTTTCCGTACAAACGTAGAAGAAATGATGAGTTAAACTGTAGAGAATTGGTCAGGCAGAACAAGCAATATCATGCACTTTGGTAGAGCAGGAATCGTGTTCTTGACTAACTACAGAATCACTGTTTTAACAACAACAACAAACAACACTCTTTTGCACTTTTTTACATATTCTAATTGAGTTGAGATGTTATCCCAAACTGGGACTGATGTCTCGTTCAATTCCCAAACTGGGACTGATGTCTCGTTCAATTCCTACCCTAACAATCCCCCCCCCCCCAGGGACACCCACAAATAGCTGCCAAAAATCATTCAAGGCCTCAGTCTGGTTATCCGCCAAAAAGGATTCCACGTCCCCAGGCTTTTGTACAAGAAATTTTTGTTTACCCCTGAGCCTCCAAAAAGGGCTGTCTGAGTTAGAATTGAACGAGATTTTATGGACTTGGACATAAAAAACTGCGACGGCTGTGCACAAATTTTTCTGTGTGCTCACAATGAAGACTAATTAAGCGTAGTCTTGGCAGTCGCCACTGTTGGAAATTCTCGTTGTTGCTGTAAAAGTCATAGAAGCTAATTGGCCTTCAATAAGAGGAATTCTTTGTTCACGGTAAACTATTTGTTGATTGTTACATTGATAAAACATTCACATGGGTAGGCATGGCTTTTTCATGCCTACTAATGATTTCATTGATTTGATTTTGATTGATTGATTGATTGATTGATTTTATCTTTATTACCCATGGTAGCCCCTCAATAATGATAATTGATTTACAGGCGGCCATGCTAAAAATTTACAAATAACTACTAATTTACAATAAAAACAAAATTAAACCTAAAATAAAACCTAAACCTAAACTAATTAAAATTTGTCATAAATAAACAAAAGAAAACTATCAATGAAAACTGACCGATCTTAGGTGAAAATTTAAGCTGAAATGAAAAGGAATTTGGCAGTGAACCTACATTACAAAAAATAATACCTTAAAGTGGCTGTGCAACGTAAACTTCCAAAAATCCTAAACTTTCTCTCCCTAATGCAGGCAAATAGCAGCAGATAAATTGCAAATGGAGATGTTTTCTACATATTTGAACCCCGTAGAATTCGCCAGTGCTATCAGATCTTTTATGACATCGTTCGTATCATCTATCATTAAAGTACTTTTACACCTTTCACCTTTATGATAGACTTGCCCGAAGTCTATCTCTTCAATCCGTCTTACCGTTCCCTTTTCGGTAGTTCCTGGATCCACCATTCGGCTCGGCATCTCTTCGTGGAATGTTGCAACGGTGGATCCAGGAATTACCGAAAGGGAACGTTAAGAGGGGCTGCAGAGATAGACTTGGGTTCAAGTCTACCTTTGAATGTTCTCTTCACAGGCATCATGATCAAACACGAAGAATATCATGTATCACTTGATAATGGTACCAACAGACTCTATCTGTCGAAACAGGATCCACCTCTCATTTTATATAAGCATTTCGATGGCATGTTAAAGAATGAAAAAGGTGACAAATGTGTAGGAATGGGAGATGAGGACGGTATATATCTGTCAGGTAAGATTTGCAAAACATAACAAACTTAAGAACTTAAGCAATTTGAATGGGAAGGCTACTTTTTTCTGTTTTGTCTACATCATAACTTGCATTTTTTGCAGCAGCATAATATTCTTGTGCAACAGCTTCACGATGGCAACTGTCTGTCTGTCTGTCTGTCTATCTGCCTGTCTGTCTGTCTTTCTATCTGTCTGTCTGTCTGGGGGGGGGGGGGGGGGGTTTCACTAACTTTCAATACTTGCCACTATTTCTTTGCTGAACCCTAAGTAGTAAGCCTAATGTTTTGGGGACCCCAAATATTGAGTCTAATGTTTTGGAGACCCCAAATATTGTTATCTATTTCTGGGGCCCCTAAAATATTTTGAATGATTTCAATTTGTGCTTCTTGATCTTTGTCAACCTTTGAATAATAATCGGATGGGTCACTAATGAATGGCACCAAATTGCAGGATTCTTCCTTTCTTCAGATTTGTGGACCCCAAATATTGAATTTTTGTCCGTGTTGTAATTCATAGACCCCAAATATTGATTTTACTTAAAATTTCGGACCCCAAACATTGGCACAGACCTCCCCCCTCCGTATTGAAAATCAATGAGTAACCCGCCTGGGTAAATCATGATATCATTTCGGTCGCTGCGGCCACCATAGAAATGTTCGCATGCGCATTCTTGAAAGTATGATAATAATATCTTGCATCTAATGTATATCTATACATATCTATCTTATATATGATTTATATCTAATCAAGATGAGGGAATTTTGTATTTGCCATGCGTGAATCAGCACAGGAAGTCAAGGATATAAGAACTATGCACCATCTTAAATTTTTCTTCTGGAATCATCAGTGCATGGAGAGACAATTGGCGCAACCAGAAGTAGTTCAAACGTAGATAAAAGAAATCGTTAGGAAAGTTTGTGACAAGCAATGTTCTTTTATGATAAAAACACAATTCAAACAAGAAGGGGGAAAAAAAAGTCAGTGCACGGGCATTTAAGGAATTGTTATGCCAGGGAACTCTCCTTCAGAGGACAGATTACATTCAGTGTTTACAGATACATTTTCTGTTAAATCTGAAATTATTAGGAACTGACGGATTTTACGGGAAACTAGCTTAGCTACACTTCAGAGTTCCAAAAGGAGTATCAAGACGCATGACATGGGTACTCTGATGTTAGCAGTGACATAAGAGTTTCTAAACTAAAAAATGTTGATAAGAATTCAAAATAGACTAAAAGAAGAATGGAAGCAGCCATCGATTACTTTTTAAAGTTGCATTGTATTCATCTGCTTGTGTGACTTTGTGACTTGTGACTGATGACTTGTGTCTTGTGGTGGGACATTCCATGTCAAGTGGGACCAAAAAAATGCAATTTTGGATTTGAATGTCGTAGATTTCTTTCAAAGTCTGCACATTGCTTCATCTATGAATGCTATTTGTATGAAAAAAAAAAATTTTCAAAAAAGTCTCATGACCTATTAATTACGGCCAATCAAAGTTTTGCCGTTTGCGGCCGCTCCGCTAACCTCTAAATTACCTAACTCTGGTTATACTTGTCCTACCAACATGCAGTTTGTGTCATTTAAAAGCTCTCTGTGCAGAGATGCCATTTTTGCCATCAAAATAGGCCTTGTAATCAAGGTAACATGATAAAATCATATTCCAAGACTTTGACCTTTGACCCTGTCCGTTTGTCAATTGGGAAAACAAAAAAAAATTTTAAAGATGTTAGAACAAGCTGTACTGCATCATTCCTGAAAGTTACGGAATGGGACATCCATGGGATTAGTCACAATCACCAATTATACACACCTAGGTCACTTTCGAAATTTTTTATGATAAGGATTTGTACTGGTGAAATGAACCGTTTTGAGGTTTCTGTGTGCATCTATTTGCATAAAAGCTCAAAGTAATTACACTAAATTAAATAGATCATTTCTAGCTATTAAAAGTATGTACGTTATTCCTCGTTCAGTTATACAGTTTTTTCCAGTCTCTTTTTCAGTGCAGCGATTGCTCTATTTGTGTCATTCCTCTGTAATGTGTATGTTCGCCCGGTAGCTGTTGAAGGGCTTATCGGTATCAACACATCACTGATGTCGACCACAAGAGTGTCTTGGGGCTCTGGAAATAAATATGATGGACTAGGGCCATGTGGATGAAGAAAATTGACCGAAACTTCATGGGTCCCTGGACGTAGCTCATCAACATAGGCAACCCACCATTTTTCATTGTACTCAACAGCAATGTAACCTTGAATTGCCCCAAGTTCCAACTCCTTGATTGAATTCTTTATTACAGAAACAACCGTGCTGGAAGAGCTGTTGCTGTATTCTCTGACTTGCAATTTTGCTTCTGAGACTGGCACAAAGGAATGCAGCCTTTGAGTGCCAGCAACAGTTTTGGCAATAGCAAATCTCTCAGATAGAAACTGTTGTTCTTCTTTCCATTCTGCTACGGTCATAAACTGAGCCTCAATGCCAGGCAAACTACTTTTTACAAAGTTGAATAACTTTAATGGAGTTAAAATCTGATCGTTGAATGGCCTTTGAAGGCTTGCCCTTGTTGCCTCTCTCTTTACCGTTCCTCCTATTCCATCTGATGGTCCTTTGCCATGACTTGTGGCAAAAAAATGCCATTCTGCTGGGATGCCAAAGTCTTTCTCGTGACAGCAGAGATTAAGGAAGTTCTTTAAGTTTTTGTACTGCCCTGCACAGCCATCCGAAAAGTAAACTATGGATTGCAGGACAGGGAAATTTTCTCTCAAGTGATTCACAAGACGCCTTATAAAGTAGTGAACTGCAACAGTATCATGTGTGCCACAATCTGAAATGATGACAAGATTTCCATGGAGAACTTTGTTATCTTGTTTGTAGTAATATACAAATGGATGGAGGGTGGCGCTACTGTTGTTCCAATGGAAGGATTGGGCAGCATCTTGGCAAACGAAAGTAAAGTTCTCCGAAAAGTCTCCAATTACAAGGAATTCTCCCGCCTTTAGATTATCTTTCCTTTCATTCAAATAATTTGCCTGCTGCTTTGCAATAAAGTCGTGTCGCTTGAGGGCATCTAATTTTTCAACGAAGTTATCAAGGAAATCTTCCGTTGTCTGAACCATTGTCTCCATATTTGATCGATCAGTTGTGGTCCACTGCTTAAATTCAATCTCATCGATCCCAGCCTCCTCAAAGGAACGTTCCAGCATTTCACGTAATGGCTCCTTTCCTGGGCAACAAGAGCACGATCCCGAGTGGCATGAAGGAAGTGATGGGTTGCACATCATTTTAGCTAGTGCATGGCTGTAGTGAAGCAACGGAACTTCCTCACTGCTTGTTATCGTGGCCATTCTTGCATTCATCATCATAAGCTTCACGTTATTGTGAATTGTGCAAACACATACTTGATGAGTGCCACTAGCCCCTGCAAGAACACACTCTTTTGGACGCAACATAGCAAATTTAGAAAAGCCTATTTTCTTGTCTGGATACTTTTGCTTAAACTGCGCATAGACTTCCTTAAGGTTAGCAAGAATGAGTCGTTTTTGCAGCTTAACTTTATTTCCCCGAACGTTCACGCTCAAACAGTCTTTCTTTCCTGGCATTATTCTACTGATATCGTCATGGTGATAAAACGCTCTAACTGCCTCCGTTGTATCATCTTCTAAAGCTCTGCCAATTTTTGGATTTGGGGTAGAAAGAATGCCCTTTTCCAAAGCAAGATGCTTTGCTTGTGTTGCCATTCTATTTGAACAGCCAAACTTTGACATCATTTTTCTACGGCTCCATGAAGGTGCAAAAATTGTTAAAATTGATATCTTCTCACTTCTGTTGGCAGTGTGCTCATACTTCTTAACAAGGGACTGGACTATCTCTTCTGCATCTTCCTTTTCTGAAATCTCCCTTGCTTGTGGAGTGCTTGTATGTGGTGCTAATGCTGCATCAATTTTTGATGACATGGCTTCCTGTACCCTCTGTTTCTTACGTGGAACATACGACGTTGTTCTCTTCACGTTTTTCTCTTTGAATGGGCTAACGCCAATGAGCTCAAGCGATCTATTGATTGTTCCCAATTCTGATTCAGGAGATGCAAAGCTATCATCAATATCAATTTCTGATTGGTCCATCATTTCCCCTTGAATTTCTTCTTCATCCTCTGCAGATGAGCCAGAAGATGATGGTTGTGTTTCAACTGGCAATTTGGCTAGCCTCTTTCTACATTTGCTGCAAATCTTTTGTCCCAAAAGAACCCTAGAAGGATGACTTTTAGCTTGGCTTTCCGTTACCCTTCTCAAATCTCCTTTCCATTTGACATTATGATCATCAAAAGGATTGCAGCAATACTTATGTCGATTGTTGATATCAATACCATCTCTATTGGCAGACATTTTGAAGCACAAATAGAACGATTTTCAAGTGAACTTGGACCAACACTGTTCAGAAAAGAACTGATTGAAGAACTAATGCTTGTTCTTTATATAAAGATTTCGTATAATGCGTTGGACATTTAATGATGTGTTTTTCTTGTGTTATATTTCATCATTTCCTGTTTTTAATATTTTTGCAACAAAATATTGTGCTTAGATTACCTGCTAATGGCTAGCATGTGTTCATAAAAAAAGTCATTTCCTGAGATATATAGGAGGGCTGGCCATTTACACCCATGGAAAGATTCTTCACAGATGATTTTGTCATTTCCGTCCAAAGCATATTTAGATTAAAATAGTATGCTTAGAGTGTCTGTGGATGCTTAACATAATTTCATGGATTGATACATTTCCTGTTATAAGAGTTGAGGCTACTCCCATTTAACATCATACCTCAACTGACCTGAGAACAGGATAAATTTTAACTATCTCGGCCTAAGTGACTTGGCGAGGATAGATGAGAAGTCCACATGGTTTCTTTACTAAAATATTTGATGTGGCTAAATTTTTAAGCTGTAGATAGGCATATATATTTTATAGTTTTTTCAGTTTAATACTTGTATTACTGTATGCGTGAAGATGAACACAGAAACATCAAAAACGATCTTTTCACCAGTACAAATCCTCATCATAAAAAATTTCGAAAGTGACTTAGGGGTATATAATTGGTGATTGTGACTAATCCCATGGATGTCCCATTCCGTAACTTTCAGGAATGATGCAGTACAGCTTGTTCTAACATCTTAAAAAAATTTTTTTGTTTTCCCAATTGACAAACGGACAGGGTCAAAGGTCAAAGTCTTGGAATATGATTTTATCATGTTAGCTTGATTACAAGGCCTATTTTGATGGCAAAAATGGCATCTCTGCACAGAGAGCTTTTAAATGACACAAACTGCATGTTGGTAGGTCAAGTATAACCAGAGTTAGGTAATTTAGAGGTTAGCGGAGCGGCCGCAAACGGCAAAAATTTAATTGTCCGTAACTTTGGACCAGGTCAACTTATGAAGCTCAAATTTTCGATGAGCATTTTTCTTATCAAGTTGATGCTGCTAGAAAAGTTTCAAGGAAATCCAGGACAAGTGTGTCCATGACTTGGTCCCACTTGACATGGAATGTCCCCATCTACCCCCTGTAGTCAATTTCATCATTTGATAAATCAATATCTTAAAACGTAACCATATATAATTTCATACTTCTCGCAAACCCCTCCTCCATTTGCTAGATTGTCAAAAATATTTCGGAGACCTCCTCATTCCTCCCCCGGCACTCACACTTTCATAATCCAGCTTAGGTTTGCTGTGACAAGATAAGTTCAACAATGTAACTGCGAAGGCCTCGCTGTGAATTTAGGGTACGTAGCTACGTCCAATTTAGATGCCATGTCAAAGATTAGGCCACCCAGACCGAGTTGCGTTTGAGCTAATAATTTACCAAAACAAAGAAGAAGCTAGTCATTACATGCAAGTTCAGCATTGAAAAAGCGTTAACCCTATCTCACCTGCTGGGGGGATGGATTCCACCATCCCCAACCAAACTTTCATTCGCCAGTGCTAAAATATGCCATTCAGGATGCCAAGACTCCGTTACTTTGATTTTATATCTATACTATATCGAATAATGAATATTTGAAGATGCTAAATATAGCCTCGTAACCATGGCAAGCAATGATTTACTGTGGTAATCATAACTTAAAATCTTCTTACTGTCATAGAAACGAGAACAATAGAGATGATTTGATTATTTGATTTTGATTGTTTACATCAAAGTACATCTACTTACCAAGTGTAAAGATTGTAGCTTACAACAGCGAAGAAAAGGGGGATGTGGAATCCATTCCCCCTCAGGTATTGACCTCTCGACCTAATGAGCATCTTTATCGTGATCAAGCAAGCATTTCCTTATCTTTAAGTCAATTTTGTTTCAATAGCCGACCATTTGGTGCAAAGCCTCTCTAGCTGACCTAGGTTCCTGGGGGGGGGGAGGGTAAGTTCAATAGGATGACGGGGGTTTGCCATTTTGAATTGTAAAATCATACCCTAAAATTTATGCATTTCTCAAAAAGGATACCCCAAAGTTTATGGGCGATGCAAAATAGATACTCTAAAATTGTGACCAATTTTCGAAATTCTAACCAAGTATCTGAAATTAGATCAGATTCAATACTCTAAAGCGTGTTTCTTCCAAAATGAAACCCTAAAAATTTATGTTCATTTGTGATGTTACCAAAAATGACACCCTAAATGTATTTCAGCTTGAAAATAGGTACCCAAAAAATGGCACATCCCGTACTGGTACATATGGTAGTGACCCCTCCCCCCCCCCCCCCGGTTGTAGGTTTTTAAACTGCTTCACTTGCTCAAGGTTGTACCAGCAACGTTAATCTCAATATGACGTGTTTCCTTACTCCTACAAATTACGATAGTTTTTGCCTTTTTTCACATTCATTTTAAGAACTTTCTTTACAATTTCCTTGTTCACTAAATCGACTATTTCTTGTTATGCTTCTTTTGTCCCTGCCAATAACGCTGTGTCGACAGCATAACGTAAATTCGTTAAATCTTTACCGCAAATATCAATATCTGTAAGCTTTTCTGCTTTCCTGAAAATCTCTTCTGTATAAAAGGTAAATAGCTTAGGTGATAAAATGCAGCCTTGTTGAGCGCGACTTTTGATCTGTTCCTTGTTTTATTCGCTCTCTCTTGATTTGATGCCAGCATATTGGTTCATGTATATATTTTCCGTCGATTGCTATTTGTTTGATTGTTTCATTTAGATCTTTCTGGTAGACACAGTCAAAAGGCCTTTTCATAATCAATATAACATACGTACACATTTTTCTTTTTTCCCAGATACTTATTAAATATTTCTCTTTAATTGAATAGGCCCTCTTTCGTTCCAACTGATGCCTAAAATCAAATTGCAGTTCACTGACCTCATTATCTATTTTCTTCTCATTCCTATTCAGTATGATTTTAAGTATAATTATCATCATGTGGCTCATTAAGCTAAATGTGTGATGTTCTGTGCATTCCATGAATTTACGCTTTTTCGCTAGTTTTTCTTTCTATTCCATTAAGAATTTACAAAACATGTTAGGGACTACTCTACCTACAAAATACTTTACAATACGACAAGGACGATACCATGTGGAGCAAAAGACTATGACTACCCCATGGCATTGTTTAATGCGCTAAACCACATAAAATTTTACACAAATGCAACAAACAATTAAAAAAGAAACGACGATTACTATACTATTGCCTGTACTATCATTAGATGTCAGGTTGGGGCTGTAATAACCCAAAAAATGCTCATTTCGATTTATATAGCATATCTGACATCTAATGTGAGACAGAAATTACAAACAAAAGGAAAATCTACTTAAAGGCACTTTGTGGGCACTTGGTGGTTGCATGGCATGTGACTAAAATTTGATATTCGACTGGTCCTGATGAGATCCCAATTCGATTTGTAAAGATGGTAGACGAAATCCTTTGCTCTCCCCTAACGCATATCATTAATGCATTCATAGAAAGCAACACCTTTCCTACACTTTGGAAGGCTGCAAGGATCGTCCCAATTAACAAAGTGGCAACACCAACTGACAAATCTCATTTTCGGCCTATTGCTATTCTACCAGCCCTTTCAAAGATTTTTGAAAGAACCGTTTGCAACCAGCTCCTCGAATTCATAGACAAACGACACTTGTATAAAGATACGGTTACTGGTTTCAGGAAGGGTTTCTCGACTGGTTCGGCCTTGCTAAAGCTGAGAGATGATATCAAGAAAGCAATGGGCGCGAGTGAACTATCGATTATAGTACTAATTGATTTCTCTAAAGCATTTGATACTATTTCACATGACACCCTAATCAAAACTCTGCACAAATACGGCTTTTCGAGAGAATTTCTCCACTGGACGCTAAGCTACCTAGGTGGCCGCAGACAGTACGTGCAACTTGACTCTAAGAAATCCAAATTTATGACAACATATTTTGGTGTTCCACAGGGTTCCATTTTAGGCCCACTCCTATTTAATCTTTATGTGAACGATCTAAAAGAATACCTTCCATCTAAGTCGATTCAATATGCTGATGACACTACGATCTATGAATCATGCAGACCTTCTAACATACAAAGCGCTGTAAGTAAACTGAGTGATACTCTCACAAAGTTAGAAACCTGGTCGAGCGATAACTCACTGGCTATCAACGCTATCAAGTCCAAGTATTTCATCTGTTCGTCCAAAAAACTACATGATCGACATCATCTGTCTAACATACCAGTCTCTTTATCAATGGGTGAAAAGCCCCTTGACCTAGAAAGCAACCCACGTCTACTTGGCATCTACTTAGATAAACACTTAGACTGGTCAAATCACTTGCAAGAAGTCATATCAAGCTGCTACGGAAAACTTGCAGTCTTGAAGAAACTCAAAAACTTCACAACGTTTAAACTAAGAAAGCAACTTGCCGAATGCTTGATATTATCAAAGATTGACTTTAACGATCATGTCTACTCGCCCTTGACAAATGCACAAGTTAACAAACTGCAACGATTACAGAAGGCAGCTGCCAGTTTTGTTTTCGGTAAATATGTCTCCACTAAAGATGTCCTAAAACTGAGATGGCTTCCTGTAGAAGAGAGACGGGAGTTTAATTGCATGAAACTCGCATACAAAGCTATTCATTATGAAAACTGGCCAACAATCAACCAAATAGAAATCAAAACTACGGGTCGCATGCTTCGCAATAGCAATGACCTAAAGCTCATGTCTTCGTTGATAAAAGGAACATTTCAAGATCAAGCCAGCAAACAATTCAACAAACTTCCATCTGCTATTCGACACGAAACAACTCTATACTCTTTCTGTAACAATCTACGGGAACAGCTTTTTATGCGAGCAAATGAACGACTAACTACTTAACTATTTTTTCGAGTTTCTTGATGACAATTCATCTTAACTTTACATTTCTTTCAATTTCAATCACTATTCCTTTAATATTATTGTAAACATAGGGAAAAAAAACTTTTTAGCTAGAGTTGAAGAGCCACACTTTAGTTGTGGATATGCTCTTAAAAACCATGTATGTATGTATGTATGTATGATATGATCTTAGTCAAACTGACCAATATTGTGGATGAATTGAATAGTAAGTTCGAGTATATTTCTATTTAGGTCATTAGACAGGTCTTGGTCACTATATAATAAAAGGTGCATCAGAAAATTGTGTGAAAGACTGGTGATTTCAACAAATGGTCGTAGTATATCCGAAAATCCAGCGAGAAGATCTTGTCGTTGAATGTCAAATAGAGGGCAGAGCAACAAAAAGTGTTCCGTATCCTCAATACTGTCATTTCGCTAGTTTTATGATGAGAGAGTGTCTTAGGTCTTCTGATCCTCTGCCCGCGTCATAGATCAGTTTATATAAATCAAGCTCTACCGGGTGTCCCAAAGAAAACGCAGCAGATTCAAAAAATTCTGACGGAAGTTGCTTCAAATAGATAATCAAACGATTATTTTTATCTAAAGCTGCAATCTATTCTATATTATTACTTAGATTACAAAGTGGACTTTGTAATCAAAAACGTGAAGCGAATTTTGTGTGGCGTAAAACTCGAGCACCGTTGCACTGATCCTCGCGAAACTTTCCAAATATCTTCGTCTTCCCTCTACGGGGTGCAATAGAGATTTTGTTTTCTCAAATTCGCCCCCAAATCAGGGTAAGGGGCGAATTCGGTGACATCAAAGGATTGGCGGAATCCCTTTCAGTTCTCTGTGTACAAGGGAATGATCTTTAGACATATCACAATTGTCGGACCAATGAAAGATTGGAGCCATAGAAATGATTGGAGCTTTATTTTACTCAGACTCTATTTTTGAAAGAAGGAGAGGGCAGAGTTATACAGATCGACTTATTTTTCCAGCCTAAATTTTGTTGGCCCGAGAGGAGAGTAAAGGAGGGGTTTGAATGAGAAAGGGAGACCATTCCTAGCCCAGGGGGGAAACTCTTCATATACGCAGATGGGTCTTCATATACGCCGAGGAATTTTCAGGAAACCCAAAAATTATCAGTTTAGCTTCATTTAGCTTAAAAAAAGCAGCTCATTTTATACCTTGACATCTGTAAACGAGCATAAAAGATCTGGAAACAGTGCAAATTGAGACCAGGATTGTCAAATATTTGATGACCAAAAATATCGAACACATAATTTTAGTTTATTTGGACCCAAGAATATCACTTTCAGCAATATTCTGACCCAAAAATATCGACTGACATCCCCGTATGTGCATGTGCTGAGTGCCCCCCCCCCCTGGATCCTTAGCAGCACGGGACCAGAGATCCAAGGCTCCTATCGTTCCATACTCTGGATCCACTGCTCCGGATTATACACCTACATCGGATGATACAAAGCAGAAAATGCTGTCAACGATTTCCTGTTTGGGTGATTTTGGTGTTGTCAAGGAAAGAAGAATCATGTCATAAATAAGATCATGAGAGTGCATCCATACAAAGGAAGACTTCAGAGAAGTAGGGGGGGGGGGTCGAATGAAAGGGAGATTTATTCTGAGGGGCATAGAGCTAAAAAGAGAGTACGGGATATAAATGGGCAATGAGATGCTAAAAGTAGATGTCTTACTCAGAGTTCCTCTTACTTTCGCACATTCTAGAGGAGAGGATATAAATATGCTCGCTGCAAAGGAGCCCTTCAGGGAAAGCAGAGTTGTCTATTCTAAACAGTTAGTGAATTGAGCGAGGAATTTGCTGAAAGGGTCAAGGTGTGCGATAACGATTGACTGTTTCGTTCGTTCGATAATCAGTCAGAAGCTATTCTTTTCAACGAAGCTTACGTTTTCTCCGGGGGGAGGGGGGGTCTAGCAAAATATCTCTTTTTGGCATGTTGGTGTTTTGACAACCTGCTCTAGAAAAATTGCTTGATCTTGATACCGCTTGATACCCCGTGCTAGAAAAAATTGGTGAAAACGATACCCTGAAAACAAATGTAATAAGTAACCGTCCCCCTGGGGTATTGCTAGCAGTTTCTTATTCAATGTCATATTTGTCGGTAACGACGGAGGCCCAGGCTTATCCAAATCACAGATTATCCAATTATTTCCTCACTTACACGGTTGATATATGTTGTTAATTTGGGTACAACGGAGGAGCATTAGTATGTAAATTTCAGAAGAGCAAAGATTAAAGAAGGTAAACGATGGAAAGTAAAGGAGCGCTTCTTTTAATCCTGGGTACCAGCGCGGAAAATACTTTAACAGAATTAGACAACATTTCAATTTTATACCCCATCTTGAATTTGGAAAAAAGTCTTATACCCCACCACCTTTCAGCGAAATGGTTTTGTTCCCCATCCAGAAGTCTTCGAGGACGTGATTTATAAAATTTATACACATGCATGCCAATTTATTCCAGGCAATTTGCATACAGGTCCAGTGATTCATCATTTCCAGTTGTCTTTCAATTTTACTTTTAAATGTTAACTGATGACTTCACATAAATAGTTTTCAAGCAAAATAGTTTTGTACCTCATAGCAATTTCCCTTGATATTTGGATACCCCCACACAGTAATGGGAAAGATTCTCATACCCCTGTCAAAAATCCTCCGCCTTGGTAACCCAGGATAAAAAATGACTGCTCCCTAACCGAACAAGAGCAATGACTGCAACTGTGGGAAATTTGGGAAATTAGGGAGCGCAACTTAGCAGGATAGATTGAAAAAATCTTGAGGGACTTTAAATTGCATGAACATTTAGCAAAGAAAGGAAGGATACATAAGCAGTCAAAATAGGAAGCCACGGGGGAAGGGGGGTTCTCGGCCAAAGTTTGGGTAGGGGTCTGCCGCCAGCATCTTCAAAAGTGTACCCTTGGCTAGACCAATTTCACCATTGTTTGAACCAATTTTTATGAAAATGGTACCCTTGGCTAGACCAATTTTGACCATTTTCTCGACCAATATTGTCAAATTTGTGCCAAATATGATGTCATGACCGTTCGCTAGACCAATATTGTCAAAAATGATACCCTTGGCTAGACCGTTGCTGGCCAAAATTGCAAAAAAGTATACCCTTGGCTAGACTAGAAGTCCGAAAAAGTATACCCTTGCTCGCTGCACATCCCTAGGTACCTTTACTATGGAAGAACCCCCCCCCCCCCCCCGTGGAGGAAGCAATGGGGAGAAATAGAGGAACAACAACGAACAGGTTCATCTTGCCTCTATCTTTGGAATTATAAAGAACGTTGGCAAGCATCGACGGAAATGAACACCGATTAAACCGCGTGCCTATATGAGATAAGACTTCGTATTTCAAAAAGTGAATAGCTATGCAGAACGAAGGACAACAAAAATAGAGACGGCTGCGAGAAACAATATATCAAATGCAGGTAAATCAACTAACAGTGCAAAAAGGTCTCGGAGTAGACAGGCGAGACGGAGTGGAATTGAATTTGGTGCAAGGCTGGTGCAAAGAGCTGACCAGAGCTGATAAAACAGGATTCTACTGGGTTTTGAAAAGGGAGAAATTACACCAGAGACATATCCGTTTGAACATGAGACATGTAAGAGAGACTGCAATGGATCTCAGCATACGCCACTTAGATGGAAGTGTATTTTCTCTGCTTTGGAATTTCCCCATTTTCAACCATGGGTAGTTAGACACTGCTGGTGTGCTTCTATGAAGGAGCGCTGGATAATATGTATCTGCGGAGGAAGTATTGTTTAGTACTGTGGAGGAGATATCGAAACAACGTCCGCAGTACTAAACAATATTTCCTCCGCAGATACATATTTTCCAGCACTCCTCCATAGAAGCACGCCAGCAGTGTCTAACTACCCATGTTTCAACTATTGATTTGCAAGCAGTTTGAAGCAAATTTTTATTAGAAATTCTAACAAGCTCTTGGAAAGAAAATAATGAACATTATATAATGTCATATGCTACCATTTAGAGAGCTGTAATTTTCTCAAAGAAACTGCCCCGGTATACAGTGCTGAGATATTCCTTCTAGTCAACCAAGGCTTAACAACGTGAAGGTCCAAGTTCAAGTTAGAATTTCCATTCCGCAAAATTAAACTGGAAACAAATGCCTATCTTATCTGGGACCAAAACATAGAATAGTCTTCCATCTGAGTTGAAATCAACAAACAATATCAATGCATTCAAACATAAGACCAAAGAGAACTTTTTCTAAAATATACAGAAAGAGGAAAATGACATTTATGTCTTCTACTAAGGACCATATTGAAAACACACATGCAACTCTGTATTTCCTTTTCTCCTACGTATTTCCGTTATACAGCATCCTCTAAGGGGACAATTATGGAAATAAGGTCAGCTTTGCCTTTTAATGCTATCCTTGCCACTGTAAATAGCAGTGTTTATCTTTACGTTTTGGACATTTAATTTTGCATTGTATTTATTTTTGTTATAAAACATCTAAATATTCATTGTGGCAAATTGATACATAACATACCAAAAAACCATTGTTATGAACTCTTAGCGAAAGGTTGAGTATAGGCCCTGGCATCGGTTGTCTTGAAAAGTCAATATGGGAACAATTCTAAGCGTCAGTGGAAGACTTTCCCGGCAAACTGAAAACAGAGACGTATGAACCGGGGGCACTGGGGGCACATGCCCCCAAGATTTTGCAATAAACAAAAAACGTTCCCTTTTTATTTTTAGGAAGTGCCCATTTAGCTTAATGAAAAATGCCCTTGAAGTGTCGTGCACCCCCCCCCCCAAATTTGAGATGCTTCCTACGTACCTGAATGAAAATAAGATTCGTAGCTGCAACATGCCCCAACTAAACATTAACCATGGCTGAGACGGCAACTATGATAACAATTGAACATTTGATACAAACGTGTCTCCCTATCCCTGGTGAGCAAAGAACAACAAAGCAAAAAATGGGGAACTAAATCAACGAGAGTAGCGAAGGCACGAGAGCGCAATGTGGGCATCTAAATCATTTAGAGTATAGTTAAAACTAAGAGAAAAAGAAAACAAGCAGAGAGCGCACGGAAGGCAGTAAGAGCAAAGCAGGCAAACGAGAGATAGTGAAGGAGTGAGAAAAAATACGACAATGAGAGCAAGGAGAGAAGATGTTGGCCAACGAGTCAACTGGATAGATCGAGGAGCTCTTAAGGGTCTGCAGAATTATTGAAAGTGTTCAGCATGGAGAAGATATAAACAGTTAACAGAGGGATAGAGACTACCAAATAGACCCCATCCTAAGGTATATTCAGGATATTTGTGCTTAGGCTGGGGAACCAAGCATCAACCCAACATGATAATTCCTAGCATGAAAATAGATGCCGAAAAATATTTTCTCTCACCCAACACTGCTAAAATTCATGAAGTCACCATCTTAATTCCATGGAAAAGTGCGCCAACTGATTAGATTGCTCATAATTTATTTGGAAATTTCAATATTTTGATTTTAGTAATGTTACTTGATCTTACTTTGGTTTGTAAAAATATTTTACCCGTTGTTTTGCTGTCTCCCATATTTGAGACCCAAAAAGGTAATCTAGAATTTGAGGAACAGAACAGAACCCCCCCCCCCCCCAACTTGGGAAAATAGATAGAATATATATATATACACATCTCTCCCTTAGTAACTGGCGCACGTAAACTTAACTTTCCATACACTTGAATGCCAATTACGACGGCGGGCCAGCGCGGCGCCGCAGGCGACGCGCGGCAAGCCTAGTGATTAGATTAAATTTTGATATATTTTTTAGAATTTTTGGTGACTTGATTGAGGAGTTAAAAATGAACAAATTTCAAATTTGCTGTCAGGGCAAAACCAGAGCTACCAGTATTAGTGCGAAGTATACTGTAAAGTTAAATAAATGGCAATATCTGAAACTTCACATTATTAAATTAACAAGCACACAACTTCATTAAGAAACTGAGTTACAGATGAGTTATCCATTCTTGAGGGAGCTTTCGGTGTTCATTTATAATTGAAAGTATAAATCTAATAATGGCCTGGTCATTTAGAAAAAGCAAGCAACCATCATGGACACTTAGGAAGCATGGCAGTGTTTGGACAGAAATTTTTATGAAACGGTCTGTTCAATGTACAGCTAAATCGTGTGTTTGGATGTTTGTCAGCAATTGTTTGCAATTTCAGGGATTGTCATGTTTTACAATTTGACAATATGATTCATCATTGTTAATGCCGCAGCTCTGGTTTTGACTTGGGGGTAACTTTGAAGTTTGCGGATTTTTAAATCTACAACCAAGTCACCAAAGATACTGAAAAATATATCAAAATTTAATCTAATTATTGCAGATTTGAAGAAATATGATTCTTGGATAATGAGTATGAAACAGTTTGCAGTAGAATTTTCAAATCTGTAGCGCTTTTTTTTTGGGACACTTTTTGGGCTTCTTCGTCTAACGTTTTAATGTCTATAATAGATTTCATCTGCACCTGGAGCTTTTTCACACTTTATCATCTTTAGTGCATGTCTGACTTCTGTTTTTAGCAGTTCTGGACCATTTTCATTTTCAATTTATATTGAATCATTTTTGTTCAAATCATCAAACGATTCCGTAATGTATTCTTCCCGGGAGGGGGGGAGGGGTAACGTAAGTTTCCATCATACGGGGTTCTGCCATTCAAAGCGTAAAACTACCACCTATAAATCCGGAAAAATTTCTGAAGAGTATACCCATAAATCCGGAAAAGCCAAAAAATTTCACCCATGAATGAAATTTTAGGAAAAATTAATACCCTTAAATATGGAAAATATAACCCCCCCCCCTCTCGGGTATTCTTCCCATCTCTTTGCTACGTGTTCTCTTTCGAACATGATTTTTCCATCCTTATAATTGATGCATTCACTTTCATTCCTATCATTTATCTTCCTGTTTTAAACTTCTTTACACTGTCATGCATTTCGCTCATTTTGTGATTTGCCTCCAGTCATTCAATGTTATTACACATATCGTTGTACCAGACAGATTTCTTTTTCTCTTTTACATAATTGTTCAATCTTCTTGTCCAATTCACAATAATCAGGAGATCCTTTCTTTTGTCTCCTTGCAAACCTAAGGTCTAAGATCTGTTTAGTCATCCATCTCTTATCCTTCTTCTTCTTTTTTCTTGGAAGTCAGAGTGAGTTCTTTTTTGCTTTCAGTATGCTTATTTTGAGACAGTTCTATTCATTTTCTCTTTCTGTTTCATTATTCTCAATGTGAGTTTGAGTTTCATGCAGAATATCGCTGTTTTTTATTTCAATGGGAATTTTTTCTTTGTATTCATCTTTGTGAAAGAGATCTAAATCTAAATCAATCTTGGGTTGACTTTTGCCATTCCCTGCTAGCTTTAGTTTTATCTTCAATTTCTCCATCAGGGAATATGATCTGACATTATATCAGCCCATTGGTAAATGTGAATGTTTTCACGCAATTTTGAAATACGTTATGTATCATCGCATAGTAAATCTGATTTCTGTATCAACACCTGGACTGGCCCATTTATATAATCTTCTTTTGCGATGTTTACCAGATGTATTAATGATAATGAGCTCCTTTTCGTGGCAAAGTTGCACAAGTTTATTTTCACGCTCATTGCTTGTGCCAAGACTGTGACCTCCAGTTATATCATCTAATTTTTCATTTCCCACCATTCCAGTTGCCCATAATTATGACAACATCAGTTGAGCATACATGATTCATTCATTTCCTGATGTTCAATATGGTGCTGTGTCGGTGCATAAACTTGAACTATGACAACGTTGAATGATTGAATGTTGAATGTTCAAGCCAATATTAAGCCAATAATAAATAGCTGTTTCTGAGGGCAATACCCCCGAGCCTGGCAGTACAAAACAAACTTTGTGAGGTTTTGTAGAGAGGCTGAAGGTTGATAGTTGTGGTTTTTCCCGAAGAACTACCCCCCCCCTCCCCTCTTGCTGTGGCTAGTATGCTAGGAACCTGGGGGTACATGAATTGTAGATGGACAGGGTCTGCCACCCGGTATTCAGAAAGCTACCCTCTTCTAGTTACCGAAACTTGCCGTCATATCCACTTTTAGGATAGATTTTGGTGAAAACCTGCCAATTTTCAACTAATTTTAACTATTTTAAGTAAAATTCAATGAAGCCCATCGAGAATCTGCCATAAAGGATTCTTGTTTAGAAAATGTTTGGACCAAAAACCACAAGTATGGGCGGTATATACCCGTTCTCTGAACATATTATGTACCCTCTGCCAAGCATAGGAACGCTCAATAGATTGAAAAGACAGGATTTTTTTCCAGAACAATGATTTAAGAGACGATTTTTTTTGTAGGTTACTGCCTCTATCCTAACAAGTACAGCAAAACTTCTGCCACTTACAAAATGATCTTTATTAGTACCATTCTATGTTGGAAAGGGCATGGAACGGTGATGAAATATACATCATATGAGCCAATATCTTACGGATTTATGGAAGGTAATTCCCATGTGCTGCATGGACTGTACTCAGTGGTTTTATACACGGGGACGTCAATCCGATAAAATCAAAAAACTATAAATGTATCAACCAAATGCTTTCATGATCTAAAAATGTCTTTAAGATTTTTTAATGAATCTAAAGATACCACTATTTATTAAAAGAGAAAATACTCATAAGTTCATAAATGCCTAGCTATGCAGAATACATCTGCAGAATACTTTTATGATACTCTAACCTTTGCTTTTAATAGTTTGCTTCTAATGATATATTTCCTTCTCAACGAACAAATATGATACACTTAATAGTATTAACTAGTCTTCGACAAATTGTGACCCAAAAATATCATATTTTGCAAATTTTTTACCCACAAATTTCAGATGGAATTCACCGTGTATATAACTACTGCGCACGATCCCTGACAGTTCTCTGAACTATTTATGTGCACGATGTTGATAAGTTATTTAAATTGCTTTTGTTGTTTAATCAACCCAGGAAACCTTCTTCAAAGATTAATGAATTATCCTATCTTTTCACAAAACAAAGATGAGCAATGCTGTAATTGATGACATACGTTTTGACAAAAAAAACAGCTTTCTTCTAGTGAAGCCTTACACATAATTCAAACGATGTAGATCACAAATGGCATGCAGCACTCATAGGCATAATGTCCCCAAAATACCTTTGGATATTTTTAAAGTGTCATCTAGCGATGAACTTCGGCTGGTCCGTTACAAGATTAACATGTTCTTGTAAAGATCATTAATCGAATTAAGGTTCAGTGAGTCTGGCACCTAGACACACATGGCACATAGAATGATGATGGAAGTCAAAGTCACAATTTGGATGCAATACTTAAAAGATTGAAAAAATTAGTTCATTTGAGTTTCCTATCTTAAGTAACATTTTACTGAAAGTTTCTTATTTTAGATATGTAAAATATGACGGGGTTAAAGTTGCTGTAAATTGTTTATGATCTATACATTCTCTCATACACACTTTTATAGGGTTTGAATAGTTTTACTTTCTTTTTACGTTTATCATTACACACATTGATAACAGCAGAATCGCTGAAATGTTTAATCCTGTATAAAAATTCGTATTATTATTTTTATTATTATTTATTTTTTATTATTGTTACTATCATCATTATCTGTGTCATCTTGCTGGGACATTTCGGTTTTCTATTTTGCAGTGCTTATCTCAGATGGAACACCAACACCATCACTGCCATCAACACCGGCATCTCCAAAAAAATCCATACCTACCCCAACAACAAATTACAGTGGTAAGATCTGGATTTTTGTTTCTTTAGTCTTGTTCATGTTTCATTACTTTAGTTTTGCTGCTGAAAATTTTAAAACTCAAAGCACTCTCAATCCATGTTTCATGAAACAAATCTTCGTCGAGACCTTACACCCTTCGCAGTGACAAAAATATTTTGGTACGTAAAAATGACGAGGTATGGTATGGAAAATGCACGTTCTCTTTGACCTACGATATGGCATGCAATGCCATATAAGAGTCCCCGATATAGAACAATTTCAAAGGAAAAATTAACAATTAGACTTCACTTATTCTTTACAGTTTGGAGATCTATTGATAGCGTTAAGCTTATTTGGACAGAGTAGAAATTTTGATATTTTCGACCAGGGTCCCTCTTTTTATCCAAAACTACAAAAGATATAATATTGAAACTTACGCGAATTGTTCTTTCGACAATTAGCTTTACATAATCAACAATAGAGCTTAAATTGGTCACTTGGGTCGTTGATATGCAAACAAATTTGAGCTACTGACTTAACAAGCAAAATTTATCCAGATTAACAAGAGATAATAGCCAGAATTGTAACAAGAAAGAACAAGTAAGAGGAAGATCTTTTCAAACAAAAAAATTCAATTTAACTTGCAACTCTTGCTAATTAAGGGCAATTAGCAATTGAATAGAAAAATTGAAATTTCCATTGTTAATTAATTTTCAAGATTGAAAAGGTGTGAAAATGCACTTTACATGAAAAAAATGCAATATGCTGGAAAAATGCATTTGAACATAGCATCCAAACTTCATTTGAGGAGAAGCAATACATATTTCACTCCAATAGTTCAAGGGAATTCGGAATTCACACCAACTACGGAATCCTGCAGAACGAAAAGTTCTGAAATCCAAAAATTTACATTTAGGCCAAAAATGGGGATAGCAGTGATAGAAAAAAA
Organism: Aurelia coerulea; assembly: GCA_039566865.1. Taxonomy (NCBI): domain Eukaryota; kingdom Metazoa; phylum Cnidaria; class Scyphozoa; order Semaeostomeae; family Ulmaridae; genus Aurelia; species Aurelia coerulea. The sequence goes on along the minus strand of CM076943.1, from coordinate 25,371,636 downwards.
GCCACTGGCAAGAACAATAAGAACCAATGTTTAATTTGAAGGTGCTAACAAGACCTACATTCACACAGAAGCTGATGAGCACAGCTTTGATAGAGCAGAGAAGTATCCTCTGTTACAACTTGCCGCTGTTACTTTTAGCCCCAGTCTCCCCTACACAGGCAATGATAAATTACAGGTGCGAATGTTTTCATTTCACGACACTACTTATAAAAAATTCTTGCCAGCAGCAATCTCAGCTTTGTGAGCTCCAAATAATATTGGAGTTTTGGAAAATTTCATCAATAGAAGGAAATTCTTAACGTAAAGGCCACCATTTGAATTGAGAGGCAATGAGCTGAGGAGTTTAAAATGGAAAGATTAGTTGAAATCAAATTATCAAAGCAAGTCATAATTAGGGTGCACTACTTAGAACATGGTTTAATCGCTATTCTTGTCATTGTTGCGTTGCTGAAAGATCTTGGGATTTTCTTTTGCAGCCATGGAACTAAAACCAACCCCTTCGTTTGCTCTATCGTTGCCAGCATCTGTAGCTGACTTCAGTGTCACATATTCAACTACCCCCATATCAACCATCAACGAATCAAGTGTTTTGAGTACTGTAAGGCAATCCTTAACGACAACCGGTAAGATTCATGCTTTTTACCAAAGGGGTGTATCACTCTTCCAAAAAGCGTACTGCGATTTTCTACATCATAGGATTTTCGTGGATTTGCGGAACTTTCTTGAAAAAGGAATTATTTTCGGAGATTTTTAGAGAGTGATACGCACCTCGACTTTACTTGCTTATGTCTTTCAACTTTTTGATTATGCACTAACATTTAGAAAGATATTGCATATTGTAAAAACGAGACCCCTGGACCCTGAGATTCCGAGGACCGTTGCATACTGAAGGTCATCAATGAGTCGAACAAATTACAGAAAATACCTCTGCTTACAATTTTATCCTACTTTAAGGGAATTCTTAACGTAAAGGCCATCATATTAATTGAGATGCAATGAGCTGGGGAGTTTAAAATGGAAAGATTAACTGAAATCAAATTATCAAAACAAGTCATAATTAGGGTGCACTACTTAGAACTTGGTTTAATCACTATTTTTGTCATTGTTGCGTTGCTGAAAGATATTGGGATTTTCTTTTGCAGCCATGGAACAAACACGAACCCCTTCCTCTGCTCTATCGTCACCAGCATCTGTAGCTAACTTCAGTTTCACATATTCAACTACCCCCACATCAACCATCGACGAATCAATGATTTTGAGTACTGTAAGGCAATCATTAACAACAACCGGTAAGATTTATACTTTTTACCAAAGGGGTTTATTACTCTTCCAAAAAGCGTACTGCGATTTTCTACATAATAGGATTTTCGTCGAATTGCGGAACTTTCTTGAAAAAGGAATGATTTCCGCCAAGGTTGTACGAGATTTTTAGAGAGTGATACGCCCCTCGACTTTTACTTTGTTATATCTTTCAATTTCTTGATTATGCTAGCCGGGAATCCCGCTTCACCGGGGAAATGCCGGGGAAACTTTCTCCATATGAACAGACCCTTAGAAAGATCTTGCATATTGTAAAAACAAGACCCCTGGACCCTGAGACTCCCAGGACCTTTGCGTACTGAAGCTCATCAATACGTTAAACAAATTACGGAAAATACGTCTGCCTATTATCTTATTCTGCTGGAACAATACCGTAATATCTAAGAAACACTCTTATTCCATTGAAAACCTCTTTCTTATTTTGAAGCATACACTCTTTTTTATAAGAATACTATAACTTTTGCCAGCTTCGATTCGATATTCTTAAGAAATTTTCATCTTGAGCCTGGCTATATTCTTAAAGTATTTTTATGTTTTTATAAATCTGACATGGTTTCAGGGGAACATAGATGACACAAATTTATTGTCACTACAAGGAAGTTGTGGAACGAAAGATAAATTCAAACAATTATAACAATAAGAATGTTTATGAACATTTGTTATGAACATTGCAAAACAGGCATCTGCTTAAAAATGAGACAAAAATATGCGAGGTGTGGCTGAGCAATATTCTTATAATATTCTTGAAAATTGGATAAGTCCGAATCTGTATATTCTTAAAACATTATTCTTATAAAAAAGGATGTGCTTCTCCTTGGTCGTTTTACTTTGGTATTCGATACTGAGTTTGTGATAGTTCAGTCTATGATAGAAAAACGAAAGCCATGAGAATATCAAACACGAAAAACAAAAAAGATAATACATTAATTGAAGGGACACAAAATAGAGCAAATAAAGGAATGTATGGATTGGTAGTATGATGACAGAAGATTGAGATCGGGAAGAGAATAAAAACAAGGATAGACATGACTAAAGGAAAGTTCTGAGAAAATAGCGTCATACTAGCAAAAGCATAAGGTTTGATGTGAAGAAGAAACTCACCAGGTCTGTGATGTGGGGTGTTGCTTTATTGGCAAATGAGACGTGGACCATAAAGAAAGTTGACATCAAGTTGATACACAGAGCATTAGAAGCTTTGAGATATGGTGTTGGTGAAGAATGCTCGCTATAATATGGACAGATTACAAAAAGGAACAATGATATCTTGAATGAAATTAACAAGGAAAGACAGATATTGACAGGAATAAAGGGACAACAACATCATTCGAGCAGGCACAATCTCAGGTAGAACACACTTTTAAAACAGTACTGGAAGACAAATATCTAGGAAAAAGAGCTAAAGGAAGGAAATGCTTCAGAGAAGCGTGCATGCCTTTGTCCGTTTGCGTGAGGAACTGTGAACATCTTCGATATAAATAAATTTAAAAATTAACTCTGGCGATCTCCACTCTTATATCCGTTTATTCTCTTCAAAGGTTCTTTTCATCTTCAGTACTCAAGTCTGTTAGGGAGCCTTCCTGGGCACCGAAGGGTCTTCTTTTTACAATGTACACAAATACTTAGCAAGTTTGATATCAGGTTCAAGGATATTGGTCCAATCTCGGTTCAGTCGCCTTCATTGCTTCGCAAAGACAAGGGGCTTTAAGCAGCCAGGACAGCAACGCCAGCAAGAAAATTGTTTCATTTGATACAAACTACGGATAGTTTCATGTACATTACCTTCTTATGTTATTGAAAATGTCGAGACAAAACCTCCTTCTTTAGTTAAATACCTTGGATTCTTCCTTGGACATCATTTTTAGACCAAGATAATTTTAGGTTGGAGCCCTAAAGTTGAAGAGCAGCACTCCAGAGATTGGATTCCATGTTTCAAATTAAAAAAGACAACATCGTGGTCTCGCAGGCGAAGCAAATTCGCACGAAAACAAGGAATCTTTTGAAGTCGAAATTCGGAAAAAAATGCAACAAACATTACGATGCAGTGGGTTGCAGTGCCATCCTGGTTGCTGAAAGTCCCCATAAATAAGGGTATGACGACGAGTGGATTTAGGCCATGTGTTACCATAAGGTTTTTGCTGCCGAGCGCGTGCGTAGCTGCTATGTAGAAGCGATTAATTGACAAACGTTGGGGTTGGGTCGTGGTAATCCAAACGAGACAATAAAAATTAGACTCTATTTGTGTTTGGATATAGCAAGAACAAAAAGCGGTACATAGCAGATGTTTTGCCGACCGAGAGTGCGTGCGCTGCGATTTTTGATTTTGGAAAGAGAACTGGCGATCCTTCGTTTTGAGAAGCAGAAATGAATCTTCAAGCAATTTGGTAAGCATTACAACGGCCTTAATTTTTTCATTTTTTAAAAATAAGAGATTCTCTAGTCTTCTCTGTTGTTTTGATTATTTAAGGCTTTACAAGAAGGGCCTATGTCTAGTAGGAGTTGCGCAAGCTGACACTGATAAACAGTTGGCATGCCATCGGCAAGGAAATAGATCAGGAACAATGTTCAAAGTCAAAAATAAGAGTTGAAAGGAATTGTTGGATTAGACCAGATAATACAGCATACATATTGTTTCAAGTTTTTCCTGACTCCTAAAAATGGTTGATTTCAGGCCAACTACGAAATCGTCAGAAATGTGCAATAAACTGTTCTTTCTGAAAGTCGTGACAAGGAGTTTCCATTTCAAAGACTACCAAACAAAAAAATGCATGAGAGATGACAGCAAGGATTTTTACCCATGATATTTTCCATCTGATAGAATTTAGATTTCTTTCAATTATGAATATCTCATCAATGCAAGGAATATGAACAAATACCCATGATGACTGATGAAAGCTCCAACGTATTTATGTTTGACAACAAACCTCTATTGGCATACATAGACCTGAATAGTTAAATCTTGATTAGAATTTTTACACAAAAGCTAATTTCTTTTCATTTTGTTGTAGGAATAAACGACAACTTTGTTAAATTGTGACCTTCCTGTGAAGATGTACCGTACAAAACAGTCGGATCAGTATATATGCATTATCTTGCGACATGGCATTCTTGTGAGAACTTTAATAGCATTGGAGCAATGATTGCTTCTATGACTTGTCACATTCCTGTAAAAACCACGATAGAATTGGGTCAGCATCATTTCGTCGCCATTCTTATATCTCGACTTTGACTTAGATCTCTTACAACTTTGACTTTATGACTTATATAAATTATATCTCAACTTTGACATATACAGTTAAAGTATCAACCTTTGAAGGCTTGTGGTGACCAGATATGAATTAAAGAACGCCGGTCAACCAGCATCCTTTGCGGTCGCGCTTTGCTAAGCACTGCTAAGAACGATGTCATATGAAAATGGCTGCCGCAGTCAAAAGGCAAAATGCGACGCGCGCAAAGGATGCTGGTTGACCGGCGTTCTTTAAGAACTCTCGAGACAGTTTTTCATTCCAGACATACAAAACCAGCAATGTTGCTTGAATTGAATATCGACCACTTTGCTTGTTGCCATAATGAATCAAGTTGTATGCATATCATTGCTGTTGCCGATTAATAGAGATAGAAGCAGATAATGGACAATAAATGTAGGTTTGAATTGAATGTACAGTAGCAAATGAAGTGTGGGATGAATTTGAGTTACAATATCGAAATGGGACGCTTCTGATTTAAACGCAGTCAAAAGAAAATTCTGAAAAATTTCTGACCACGATTTTCATTAACAATAACTTTTTAGCTACGTGTAATCATATTTCACATACATCTTTCAATTTCAACTAATTTTTAAATTTTGAACTGCTAGTAACTTAATTATTTAATTACCGAATAAATTATCTATCTTTTAGATTGTGCCAGCTACCAGTTTGCTAAATGAACATTAATTTTTAATAAATTTGAAGAATGAATGAATTAATTATGTATTTAACTAATCTACGAGAAAACGGCATGATTTTGTGGTAGGACGCTATGTATTTCTATCAAAAATGAATGGTAACAGCGTGGCCTAAATCGCATAGGGATAGAGGGAGGATCCCATTCAATTTCGGATTTGTCCTATTCATCTTCCAACCTCATCCCAAACGTGAGTTCGTTACTCCACCTCAATTCTAGGATACAAGAAGCTATTCTGCAGTTTGATTGGCTATTCGGAAACAACAGCAAATATGAATCATTTGTCGAAAACTGCCTAATTATACGAATAACAACAATATAAACTTGTCACTATGCAACAACTATTACAATTTTGCTTTTTTGCTTGGATTTGATGTAGCATAATGAGCGTTACCTAACCAACCGCTAAATCCATAATGGCTGCTAATCTGTCCATGATTGAACAGATTTGATCGAAATGTACAAGTGCGTTCATTTGGCTTCGCGATCAGCGTATGACGTGAGAACACCCAAGTAACAAAGTTGGTGATGTACGGAAGACATTCGACAAAATACTTGGGACAATGAAATGGGGCATTCCAATGAAAATTCAGAAAACTTTCGGATTAAAAATTCCATGAACAGTTACTGTTTACAGCTAGTCTTATGACCTGGAGCTCCTTGTTTCCCTGTGATCTTTGACTTGATGACGGCGCTTCGGTTAACAGAGACCCTTAATATTACTCTCAACAATATGATCCTATTTAGGCCCAAACCCTTAGCTTCCTAGACTACCAATCAGATTGCGAGATTTGTGAATTACTATTGTGATGGCAACCATGATGCAACTTTCGATTCGATTGAACATCTAAGATCCGATAACATTCGGACGAGATTCGTCATAATTTGATTGATGTATGTATGCTACAGCTCCGGCATTTTTACTATTTCATTATGAGTCTCTATTTGGCAAAGGTTTATTGCAGGGATACAAGGGACTCATCGTCATAAGTCTACTATTTACCTATTTCTAATTATATTTGACATCGATCATTAAATTTGAGCTCACTTTTAAATTTTGAACTGTTGGTAAATAAATTTGATTAATGGATCATGTATCTATCTTTTGGAGTGTCCTCAATTACCAGTTTGCTAAATGAATATTAAAACCTGACTGACTGTGAAGAATGAATATATTAATCAATTATTTAACTAATCACTGTGAAAACAGCACAAAGCTATGGGGGTATGTTATTTCTATCAAAAATTTATGGCAACAGCATGAACTGAACATCACATGAATCCAAAGGGCAGAATAGTCTCATTTTTGGTATTGTTCTATTCATTTACCCTATGTCATTTGAAGTTAACGTTCATTCAAAAATTGCGAATTCTCTGCTCTTCCCTTGTCCACTCGTCGTAATATATGTACTCTTTGACGAACTGAAAAATCGATGACATCATTTAGAAAAAAATCTAAAGAATTTGATTATGTACTGTGCGCGAGCAAGCAAATAGAAGTGTTCACATGATATCAAAATAATATTTAGATTTCTGTTCAACATTTTCATTTCAAATTCATCGGGCGGCTCCAGCGTGCCCGTGACATTATCGCAGTCCGTAAATAGACCTTTGAGCTACTCTAGAAAGAATATGAATTGAAAGGCATTTCTATACATTTTGAAAAATTTCAGAATGTGCACAAAAAGATCTTCCGATCCAGGCAATTTTGTTGAATGGCTAAAAAGTCTATTGTAGTTCATTTGTATGCGGACTATCGATACGATCTCATTGTAAAGGCAAATGGTGAATTAAAGCTCGTTGAACTGATATGTAGAAAACAGTAATTGGTTCGATAGAGCAAGGGTAAATTTCGTGAAACAAATGATACAGTTCTATTTAAGACAAAAAAGCGATTTGATGACTTCAAGAATAGATTTCCCACCTCCCTCGCAGCTGATCATAATGCTTTGCTTTCTCTGTTTATTTTGATTTGATTGAATGCACTCAGAGGTGTGAAATCTATTCTTCAGAAGGACAAAACGCTTTGTTTTTTTGGAGACCTGAATCTTTTGGTTCAGGAAATTTGTCTTTGCAGTTCCACGCAGCATCGATATAGTGAAGGTTCTACAGGGGTAAAATGGATGAACTTGGGGTATAATGGGGTCGGCAGAGAAAGATTAATTTTTAAGGATTTTGATTGACATATTCTCTCTAGCTACAACTGTTTAGACCACCTCCCTTGTAGTTGCCATTGTTAATTTAACACTTCACAATGTAGGCATCTAAGCTTAACAACTTATGCCTCATTAACGAAATTCGTTCGCTAGAAAGCGTCCAAAGTAGAGCCATATAATTAGTGCCATCGCAGAGAGACTTGATTAACCCTATTTCAACGGAGGGGGGGGGGCGTTTGTCGCCCCTTAGATCCAGAACGACTCAAGCTATAATACTAAAAGGTCCTGAATTTTACGGGTTAACAATAAACGTCTCATTATTTCTCTTGATATCCCAACTCTTGCTTATAGAGGAACTAGAGGATACATGATAATGGTTTTTAAAATAATGAAAACTAGCGTCCAGTTGAACTACAAAATTTTTTCTACTCCAATACAATTGCGACAAGTGGAGGCGAGCTCAAGTCGTTTGAGCATAGAAATCGCCTTAACGGAAGACAAAATTTCGTTTGCAAAGAATCGTAGATCATGGAATGAGTTACCAGGAGACATTGTCAACCGTATGAAACATTTGAATTTTGAAGAAAAACTTATGATAGCTTCAATTACGAACGCAAATATGACATCTATGGTTTCCAAGGCTGCAAACTACGCATTCTCTTATTGCATATGATTTATATTATTTCTTGCTACTATCATTAATATCATTATTAATATTATTATTATCATCATTACAGAAAGAACACTTGTAATAGTTTCAATTTTAAAACCTTCCCCAGTATTATCATTATTATCATTAAATTAATATCATCATGATCATTATCGCTACAAATATTTGTATAATAGTTTTCATCTTTATTTTCTAGTGTTTTCCTGCTTTCAAATAGTATTCATTTAACCACTCCTGCCCCCTGCCAATCCATTATACTCCTGTAGACCATATGCCCCCCAACTATTTACCATTCTGGCAAGTTCGCAGCTGATTTTATTGAGGCTTGTTCACAATCTGGCATCGTGTTCCCCTTCCTTCCCTTCCCTTCAGGTAAACCAATGTACGTAGATGAACACCTTGCTTTTAATAAATGTTAGCCCTTGCAATGAATTTATTGTTCTTGTTAAGTAAATTTCTAGTATAGGAAAGATAAAAGTCAGAAGTTTCAGAGGGTAAGTACAGTTGATAAGATTATACAGTAAAATTCCACTCAGGTGCAGGGGGCTTGTTTTAGCCCCCTGTCGTAATAAAACAAGATTGCGTTTCCTATAATTGCTTTATGGCAAAGGTAGTTCTTATCCTTTTTCTGCAGCACAGTTTTCAAGTTGAGGCTACTGCCAACTTTTGTAGCAATAATTTCAGTTTATTCTTTTAGAAGTTGTGATTAGAGGATAGGGAGCCTTTAGATCATTAGACTTGTGTCCTGAATTTACCTTTTTAGAGCAGAGCAAACAGGGAATGAGTTTACTAAATATGGAAATTTTTTGAGTCGGGGGTAGGAGTACCAATGTTTTTGCAATATTTTTTAGATTGGGTCTGGATGTTAAACGTCTATATTCTATAATATTATTCGATACAGAATTGATACTGTTGACGTGTCACTTGATGTCAATAAGCCACCTTCGAAAATCAGGGTAAGGGTGAATGAAACAATCACAAAACAAAATTTTGCATTGGGATTTTGAGACAGTCTCATTTATTCATTGAAAAGCAATCAATTATGAACCTTGGAAGTTTTCTAAATCACTCCTCAACTTTAACAGATAAATAAGCAAATGTGGATTGGAAGGTTGACTTTAAAGAAACATGTGGTGGCGTTGACATACATTTCGTCAAAAAGACAACTTTCTCACAGCTTCCTTGGACTACATTTCTGTTTTGCATTCAAAGAGGGCCTATTCAAGCACATTTTTTAAAATTTACACAGAAACAAGTGGGCGTCGTGCATTCAATGCCTTTGTGACATCATGACCTCTGTATGAATTGATTCTCTTTGCTCAGTTCTACGAACTTTCAGCAAGCATACTATGAGCACTGGAGAATTTCACAAGTATGAGGACACATTATTTTGTTTGGAGTGAAATACATAGAATTGGATTTGATTAGACATTATCAGCTCCTGAATATCAATGGTTAATGTTCAGTTAAAAGTGCAGGAAAAGGTTGAGCTAAAAGTTCAAAGTAAGCAGCAAATGACTGAAGCCAATAGAAATATATTTTGGGAAACTCCTAGCCCTCTCAGCAAAATCGACAAATCAAGAGATTTAGTTTAAGGAAGCGTTAACTTTTCCCTTGAACTCTTTGATGCTATGCCTAACAGATACACAGCAAAGAGCAAATTCATGGACATTGTCCCTTCTTGTTGCAAAGGTTCTACGTACCTCAAAAACTTTGACCTACTTGAACACATGTATGTTAGGCCTGATGACTTTTGTACTGTACGGACAATGCCTAAGCTTTTAGATACATACGACTAGCTGGCAATTGAACTTTTGGACATATTCCCATATTGCTTCAGTTGCATTGATATTGTGGCAGGTACATTCAGAGAAATATCTTCAAAACACCCAGTGCGCGAAAAGTGTGGTATCTTTGATACAGTTAGTGTGAAATCCTTGTGAAATCAACCCAAATCAAAATCTCCATAAAATTGACGCAATAAAAAAATTAGTGAAAATAGGACACGATCGTATGGATGGTTGCTTTCCCTAAAAGAGGTGGAGCAAATATTGGAAAATAAAGATGACAATGAAAGTGAGGATGATGAATTTGATGACAGTGATGAGTAGTTATTGTTAAATCCAGGTGCAATCCCTTTTGTACAGTCATGGACATTTCAGAAGCCATTAACAAAATATTTTCTGGCAAAGTCAAAGAAGACCTCCAAGACACACTGGAAATAGTTAACAAAGAAGGAGAGAACTACGGGATAAAATAGATATAGGAATATGAAATCAATGATTCTCAGTAGTGACACAAAGAATGGACAGATGAGTTTAAAACTAAATGGGGAACCAATAGATCAAGTAAATGGATTTACATACCTATGACAACTCCTTGCGAAAAAAGAAAATCGTATTATGAAATCAAGAGAAGAAGTGAGATAGGACGAGGCACCTTCGTGAATATATCACACATGCCAACCCCAACCAGCCTCGGAAGTTTTGTCAATCAAAATAAGGAAAAGACTAGTTCATCGTTGTAAAATCAACACCATAGATATATACGACCGGAACATGGTCTATATCTAAGTAAGAATATGATGGACTGGATTAGAGCCTTTCGGATGTGGGTTTGACTCAAAATCTAGAGGATTTCATGACAAAGCTACACTAAAATTAAACGGTACTAGAAAGAATAGGAGTGAAAAGAAACCTCGTGGAATTAATCACGTCAAGGAAACCAACTTTCTTCAGTCACATAATAAGGAGGGACTGAGGGGCAAATCACTCAAAAAATTTGCGTACACCTTTGGCAAAAGTCATTTTGTTTTCAAGAAAGATGCATCAACAATTTGTAAAAATTCTTTTGTTCTGAAAAATCTCGTACACTTTTTCATTTAGTGGATGGAATGCGCCTTGGGTGGGAAAATTTATATCATGTCATTCTGGACATACTGGAAGGTAGCATACCATCAAAAAGGCCCAAAGAAGACCAAGAACTATGTGGATGCATATCTTTCTCTGAGACTGGACGGGAAGAATACACTATGGATGGCTTGAGAGAAAATATCGAGGAACATGGTGACAATTAATAGCAGTCTACCTACAACAAGTAAACGGCACATGAGAGCAGGAAAAACTTACTTTAACCCTCATGTTCACACTTGTGAAACTCTCCGATGCTCATAGCTTACTGCAAATTCTTAGGGTAAAGCAAACAAGATCAATTTGGCATAAAAAATAGATTAAAATGGATGTTTAACCGCAGGGAAACCAGGAAATAAGTTTTGCTAAAAATGATAATTGTCTTTCTTTGTCCCCTGTGCATGTTTTGCGTCATTTTTCGTATCTTAGTCCCTTGTGCTCTCCTTTGCTATGCAATTGGAAAACTGGGGATTAAGAAACCAAAACTGAAACAGAGCAAGCACAGGGGACACAGAAAGACGATTTTTCTTTTAAACAACAACTATTCCCTGGTTTTCCTTTGGTTTAATGTCTCCAGGAGTACCCTACCCCCGGTTTGAAAAATGCAAATATTTGGTAAACGAAGTGCATAATTGGTACTGTATGTTTACCGGCAATTTCCTTGGTCAGCACCAAATTGTACACCAGAGTAACAAGACCTGACAAAGTTTGGCTCCGGGTTTTCCTTATCTCATTTTCTGGTCTAGTTCGCTCAAAATGTTAGCCTTGTTCTTCTACGCGACATATTTTAAATGAGAGAGCCAGCTCAATAAATTTGAAGCTATTTAATATGACAAACAACCCATGCATTGTTTTCTCATTCAACCATTGTTAACCGTCATTTTTTCATAAGCATTGTCAATTGTATCGATTATGTTCTAAGAATTTTCCATTATTTTCAAAGCAATTGTCACAAAGCGAAGTGTGCCAACCAATCTATTCTTGGCAAAACATGGCCAACAATGTGAAGCATTTTGCAAGGAAATTGGTAAGTGGATTCCCTTTGCTAGTCGTCACAGCATGCTTTGCGAAGAGTCATCAAATTTAAGTACATGATTAATACTGCATATCAAAATTGTCAGAAGCATATGGCTCAAATCTTTAACCCTATAGTGGTTGGGCTATCTGACACGTCCCATTTTGGTTGGGGGGGGGAGCAAAAAACCCCCCCTACCTAACTCATGACTGGAAATAGATAGAGCAACCAGATTTGGCGTACTAATAGCCCTAAACATGTAGTTTATGAAAATATAAAAATTAACCCAAAATTAGCCGTCATTATTGCTTGCGTCAGCATTTTTCTTTGTGTGGTCAAGAAAAGTGGCAAAATCGGTCAAAATCAGGAAAAATGCGATAAAATTTTTTTTGGAGCACAATTTCCATCCAAACATTAAAATTATGACAGAATACATCAAATAGCACTACCCTGCAAAATATCTTTGCAAAAGTTTGCATTTTTGCTACTTTTTTCGCGAAAATTAATATTTGAGAATTGGCGATTTTGACAGAGTCAGTTCCGGAAAAGTGTCTCCCGCCCCCTCATTTGTCAAAATATTTTTATGAAACTTCTTGAGTCATTGCACAATAAGTATTAGCAAAAAGTCAAAAATTTGCCGGGCCATAATTGCTATCCTGACAGAGTTATAACAAAAAGTCTACTAGGGGGGCAAATTTGCCCCCCCCCCCAACCAAAATAGGGTTAAAATGGTAGTTGTGAAATTCTACTGCACTTTTCTTTGAATTGCTTGACTTCAAATTAACTAAGGGTACCTTTCTATAAATCTCCCGTGGACACATTTTTGATATAGTTCTAAAATGGCAGCACTTATCATATTGCAGGACGTGACGTCGTTAAATTTCTAAATCGGAAACCCGAAGAGCGACAGATTCCTGCTTACTGTCAGATTAAATATGGTTGTCGTGAAGATAGTATCATTTTTCCTTTATTGATTTGGAACGCATGATGATATAAATTGTTTCAAAATTTTCAAAAAATTGTTTCAAAAGTACGCCTTGCAAGCCTTTTGCTCTATCATTTCAATGTGTTCATTAAAAGAGCACTTAGATTTATTTCTAACGCCAAAGTATCGAGCACTTGGTATTGGTAATTAACCACATCATCTGTGGATATGGATGTGGATTCAAAAGAAGGATGGCACATAACCGATGCGCAAAGATTTCCATTGTAATGGACACCTTATAAGAAGAAAGGTGAACTGAAAAAAGCGTATGTTAGAAAAAGTTGGAGGGGGGGAGGGGGGGCATCGCGAATGAGCAGTCTCCAACTTTTCTAAAAATGTCAATTTTGGCCCAATTTCGAACTGATGCATAGTGGGGTAGTATTTCTTTGTACATTTTGCTGCCTAAGCAGTGGCAGCGCCAGTTCTAAAATATTTAAATTAATTTTGAGGGATTTTGACGTTATTGATCAGCCTAACGGTTTACCCAATTAATTTTATGTCAGTTTTCTTTGAAAATGTTGGCTGAATTTTGGAATTTGGGGGGGGGGATTCTGTACCCCTACCGGCAAGAATTAATGACCCTTATCTTTTGCCAAATTGAAAAATTACCAAACAGCTTCCTCAAAATCTATATATCACTGCTTACTTTTACCTACAAAAATAATAGGGTAGAACAATGATTGTCACAATATCCAATATCTCAACTTATTATTCGACAGGTAAATTTTGCTCGGATAAGATCGCAACGGGAAATTCCGACGCTGCATTCGTGGCCAACGGAGTTTTATGCAAAGATCACGAGGAGAAAAAATGGAAAAATGCATACGATCCCGCATTCTATTCGAGAAGCAAAAAATGTGCAGGCTATATAGATGTTAATGTAACGGTGGCCTGTGTTGTTGAAAGTTTCTCAGACACAAATGTGAGGAGATTATGCAGATGCGAAAAATCTGGTGAGTACTAATATCATAGAAATTTTTCTCAAGGCACACACGGATTGTTATGAAGTTCACATGAATTTACATGTTATGTGAAAATTCAAAGCAATAAGGTACAAGAAGCAAAAGCAAAGCAAAGGTAACGGTGATTTGAGATGAAAGTGGAAAGGAGCCAGCAGAGACAAACACGCCCCAGACAAGCCAGTGACGGACATCTCTACAGATTTCTGCACTGCACGCTGTACGTAGCTTTACAAACATGGCTATGCCCGTTACGAACGTCAGCTAAAGAATGGGAAAAATTATTTAAGATCTAATCAGTAGCCTGCGTGCGGATGTCCACTGCGAAGGGGAGCTTCAATCTTATCAATCTTATCAATCTTATCAATTAGTTACTTAATTCATGTAATAGTCTATTGATTGATTGATTGATTGATTGATTGATTTATTGATTGATTTATTGATTGATTGGTTTATTGATTGAATATTTTACTTACTTTGTTGATTCATTTCTCAATTCATTGACTCAAGGTTTGAAAAACAATCTTCTAGAAACAATTTCTGTGTATGTTTGTGTTGTTACTGTGTTCTTTATGTTCTCTTGAAACATGGACAAATTGACGAAAAAGGATTGGGAAGAGTCAGAAATACAGGTAAAAAGCAACCAAAAAGATCTTCAACTTTTCGGTGACAATACCTAATTGTAGGTCATGTGATTTTGCCCCCATGTTGTTAAACTGATTTAAAGAAATTAGGACCGATGCGTGATGCTTGAGCAAATAATGAAGTAAAAAACTGAAAGATTATGCAAGAGAATGAAAAAGAATCAACAAAGAATGAGGTATAAAAATTGTTGACACAGTGAAATGGACAAAGATGCAGAAAAACTCAAACAGGTCTTAAAGGGGTTACAAAGGTATAGAAATCTGAATGGAAGAAATTATGAAGACACAGTAAAGACAAATCTCGGAAATCTGCCAATGGAAAAAGGAGGAAAAGATAGCTGGAGAAAGAATGAAATCGAAAAGAATTGTGGAACAGTGGCAAGATTATGGAGAAGGAAAGGCATTGTATATGAGGCGAAAGAGAATTAACATGTTATCGAATGCAGTAACGGCAAAGGGCTCGTAGGTATAAACACAAATAATCAATGGCTAGAGAGCGACGGAAATGAAGAGCTGGGAAAAGTGACAGATTGCACCAAAACATACACAGAAAATCGTAGAAAACCATAAGTAAGCTTTATACATTGTAGAAAGACGTGCACACATCGGGATAAATGGTAGCGCCTTCCGGTAACAGTAGAGAGGGCGGTGAAAAACATTAAAAACGAAAGAAATGTCAGTTGAAGAGGCAAGAGAAATATGGCATAAGATTTCAAATTTATTCTCAAGTAGCCTACTATAACACTGACATTTAAGCAGGTAGATGAGAGAAACAACTAGAGAACACTGGCAACATTACATTTTATCAATAGTACAATTATTCTCCATCACCTGTGTTTTCAGCGAATGCTCTTTTACAATCACATAAATTAATCAAATTTCTGGCTCTTTCCTTAGCTGACGAAGACAAATATAGCTCGTGGTCGAAATGGTCACAATGCAGTGTATCATGCAATGGTGGAACACGGACAAGAACACGGTTTTGCGATGCAGATTTTTGCCATGGCGAAGCAAAACAAACTTCTCTCTGTAACGACCAACCATGTGCCAGTAAGATTTTGATATTTATAAATCGTGAACTTAGAGTTGCTTTGCATTGTTTTTCTGCCCTATTTCAGCCACATTTTACTGCAAAGATGGAAATATCTTTTGGAAAAGAACCAGTACAAACACTTCGAAACATTTCACTTCAATCTTTTGTGCAATAGAAATTCGACAACGATGAGGGACAAAAGTATTTTTCTGGCCAATTTTTATGACAATCAACAATAATGGTTACAATTATTGGTCATTTCTAATTTTCTAGCCATGTTTATCTTTCATTTTAGTTAATGGTGGTTTCTCGGTGTGGTCCAGCTGGTCCACTTGTACTGCACCATGTGGAGGTGGACAAAGGAACAAAACGAGAAGTTGTGACAATCCAGCTCCAAAGCATGGTGGCTTCGACTGTTTTGGGGACCAAATAAAATGGGATACTTGCAATGTACAACAGTGCACAGGTATATATCTACAGGACAGGTCTTACACACATTTAAGGGATATCTATTTTCATCGGTCCAATGAGATGCATTTTGAAAGGGAGGTTCAATCAGATGGTGTCTGATCTATTCGTTTTTCAATTGCGTGTTGTATCAATGTTGATTTCCTTGAAAACGATAAGATTTCTTCGTATCCTGATACACATGTTTGTGGCATACAAAATACTTGCTCTTTTTAAACAAGCAGTTTTCATAAAACTAGCTAAGAATAATCTTCTGAAGAATTCTTAACAATTCTTGAGAATCCTTAGGCCAGAAAACCATGTTTCATTTTCAATACTTTAAAAAAAAACCTATAAAATTGATTTAAATGTTATGAATATAATATGTTCGATCAAATTTTTTAAATTATTCATCATTTACAATGCGCAATCAAGCCTGTGTGCAGTCTCTCTTTTGTCAATTTAAAGAACTAGAAAGTATAATTGCTGGGCAGCACCAAGAGATCTCTTAACCCTATTTTAAGGGGGGGGGGGCGTTTTTTGCCCCCCCCCCCCTATCGGATCCTTTTTAATAGCTCCAAACGATGTCACCTAGAATACTGAAACTCCTTGACTTTTCCTAAAATTTAGTTGGCAATCAGAAAATAGAAATTTCAATACCTATTGTTTGACCACGTGACCACCACATGCCCATATTTGGAGAGTAGTCACAAAGAAATTCTTTAAAACGGCTCTAATTTCTTTCTTTGTTACTAAATCTCATCAATATATATACCATTCGATTCGTCTCGATGAGTACTTTCATTTGATATATAATTTATTCATATTTGCTGACATCAGCAGTTTATCATTTCTATGACGTCATCAATCTTTATGACGTCATATTCCTAATGAATGAGTAATATGTTATGCACAACTGATGGAATTACCTCAAATATCGATGAAGGTAATTGATTTCACCAATAATATGCGAAATTAATGGTTTTAAATCATAATTATTGAGCTAACAATTTTGCATTGAATCAAATTTTCATTATTTAATTAGTTAATTTGTTAGAAACCACAAATATCCGTATGAAACCATATAAAACTACAAATTAATGATATCAAGCAGGTATTTGGATGGTTTTTTGCCAATTTTATCTAGCTATTTGCTAGTAATGGGCCCTTTTCTGCAAACAGCTTGATTTTCTCAAAATTTGCATTGTTTTTGGTTGCCTAGCAACCAATCACGTGACTATTGCTTGATTGGTGCTATTTTTAGATTCTCCTTTGTTCAATTATGACACAGTCCAAGTTTCATTGTCATAGCTGTTATACTTGCGGAGAAAAACAGGGGGGGGGCGAAAAATGCCCCCCCTGGTAGAAAATCACTTTTTTTTACCCGGTTAAAATAGGGTTAAAGGAATCTAAGCATATATAAGCCCTTGATAAAAATTTAAGCCCTACGCGAAGACAGTAGGCTATCGCACGTGCCGCACCATATTTGGGTAACTGATCTACGTCAACAGGAAATACTGATATCTGATAGGCTAGATTTTGATCGCAAGTGGCTTGAGCCACTTTTATATGCTTACATTCCCTTTAAGCGTTACTGTCATGAAAAATTCAAAAAAGTCAAATAACAAGAACTTTTACAAACGAAATGCATGAAACCTATAGAAACAGTGCCTGTGGGGATCTTCGACAACTCCAACTTTTCGAATATGCATTGTATTGCACAACTATATCAAGAAATATTTAAGATTACAAGAAGTTATTAAATTCAGTTTGCCTAATGTTGACCTTTTCTTCGATAGTTGTTAGGGCTTTTGCCATAATACAATGCTTCATATGTATGTCAATTCTTGGGAAGAAAACAGTATTCCTTGTTTCCAGCTTAACACATGCATGGAAAATAAATTTAATTTAAAACCTTATTCCAAATTTTACTCTTAAAATTTTCTTATAATGAGCAATTCTCTATACAGGGTGTCCCATAAAAATTGTTCGATGTTTGATTAAATATTGAAAAAAAAATTAATGATAGAAAGTATGGCTTTCTGGCTAGACAACCCTGTTGCAACGATTTTAAATTGATTTAGATGCAAGAATCTTGCGAATCCGCTAAGAATTCACAGAGTTACAAGCTATTGCAGTTCAAGTTTGTGCGAAAGCTGAAACCAGACTTCCCTAACTAAACTGTTTTTCAAAAAGACGACCCAAAATCGAGGTAAAAGAAAACTGTCCAATGTTTAAACTCTTGCTGATGTCAGAGCAAACGACTTCAAAAGTAATTTAATTCTTGTAACCATTGCCAAAATGTATTTAAGAATGCAAGGATCCAAAAACATGGAATGAAAACTTAATCGATGAGAGACGGGGCGATTCCAAATTGTGCTCAAAGAGATTTCATTTAAGCAACCATAACTTTGATTAAATGTTCGAGAAAGCCAATTTATCAAAAGTGCTTTTTAAATTCCATTTGATTTGGTTTGAATAAACGAGATGCTACCTTCACAAAATATGCAATTTAGGGGCGTCTGGTTTCAGCTTCGCACAAACTTGAACATGAAAAGTTCGTAACTCCATGAATATCTAGCCATTTTGCTAGCTTCTAGTGACTAAAATTAATTCAAAATCTCAGCAATATGATTATCTTACCATGGAATCTGTTCATTATTTCATTATTTTTCTATATTTAATCAAACTTCGAAATCTTTTTTGGGACACCCTGTACATAAAGATTTTAAAGAAATTAACATGCAAATATTCCTTCAGTGAAGTCTTTGTATTACAAACTTTCAATTGTGTTGTAGTGCATGGTAACTGGACAGAGTGGACAAATTGGTTTGCTTGCGACAAACCATGCAATACTGGAATGTCTCGACGCTGGCGTTTTTGCAAAAATCCAGCTCCCCTGTTTGGTGGAAAAGATTGTGATGGGAATGGAACTGAAACTATTGTGTGCAACACCAGGAAATGCCCAGGTGAGAATTTTAGCTGAAATGTTTTATATTGAAGCCAGAGCCATTTTTGCCCCCCCCCCCCTCCACCCCCGGTCTACTTACCGTGTTGAGTATCTGGAATTCGTCTGCCAATATGGTCCCATTTTCGGCTGAGAATGCCTGGAGAAGATTATACCCGTTGTGTCTGTATCCCGGCACAAGTATGTCTATTTAAAACAACTTTTCCATCCATAAATTTAAAGGCAGAAACACCGCAACACGACAAAAAACAACAGCAAATACGATTAATTTAATTTTTGCCAATATTTCGTCCTGCCATGCAGGAATTCTTCAGGGTTTTCCATCCATGTCATATTCGACGCGAACAAAGTAGAATAACTTACAAAAGAGAATGATATTATCCAGGACAGGTATTATGTTTTCAAACTTTTATTCCAGGAAAGGGTCATAAAGTTTTTTTCTGGCAGGCACTTCCCCGTTGTTTTTCTCAAAGGTAGGCATCCGGGTGTGGTACCCTCGATGATTTTAGAGTCAGCTACAGTGCCACTACAGGCCTTGCGCATATTATGCTTTTCCTACAGAAGAATTCTCAACGATTCTTAAGAATTCTCGAGAATAATTTTGGTTCTTAAGAAGTCTTGTTTGAAAAATTCACATTCTTTCATCGCACTCATGAGTTCTTACGACAATAGAAGAATTCTAGTATATTCGTAAGAACCTTTGAGAATTTTTGTGTTATGTCATCAGTAGCATTGCCACGGGGGGGGGGGGGTATTGGGGGCAATTGCCCCCACCTTTTTTTCAAAAGATGGACCTCGAGATTTCTTTACAACCGAAGAGAAAATAGCTGGGTATAGGTTGGGAAAGAATTTTCAGACAAATGTCAAATCTTCCAATTTAACACTGGCATGTATGATATTGGGAGATGCATTCTAAGCCAAAATAAAGGATCTTTCTTCAAGCATTTACCTCGTGCTATAATTTATAGCATAACGGTCACAAAACGGTGAAGGTTTCCTTGTCACTAAAAGCAAGCATGATATTGGGAAATGCATTCTAAGCCAAAGTAACAGTAAAAGATCTTTCTTCAACAATTGTCCTCGTGCTCTGATTCATAAGGAGAACGGTCACAACACTATCAAAGTTTTCTTGTCACTAATAGCAAGCATGATATTGGGAGATTAATGCCAAGCCAAAGTAAAGGTTGTGGCCCCAAAAATTGATAAAAAGTAAAGGGCATGGAACCAGACCCCTTAATGTCAACTCTCCTGCTTAATTTACCCTGGTAACGCCGTTGCATGCCATGTTAATGACCGAGCTCTATCTATGTCTTCCTAATCTTGCTTTTAAAGTTGTCAAATTGAAAGCATAATACTCATCTTGCAAAGAGTCACGAGCAAAAACGCTGGTTTCAGGGCTGGTTTATTGCATGGACATCATATCTTTTAAAAAATTTCCATAGACTCTAACCTACTCCAAAGTTATGTAATACTTATGTGAAGAGTGATTTAACCCAATGGAGCGTGAACAAGTTATTATTTGCCAGTGATAACAACAACTTGCACTCTCATTCTAGCGGAGAAGATATATGTAGAAAATTTGGAGATTGAGCATGCTTTGAACAGCAGCATAGCTTTTAACAACTCATTCTTTGACAAATTCAGCAATGATCTGGAAATAAATGTAAGTATAAAAAGGCTTAAGGCCATCATCAATTTTCCTTACACTATCGCACGAGTTACCATCTTGAGAAAGCTATTTTAATATCCCTGTGAGTACCACAAATTCATCCAAAACATTTCACAATTCAATTCAACTCAAACAATTGTCATTATTGTTTGTGAGGCAGGAAAACTGACAATGTCTGCACATGGCCAGGAGAAGCATCTTAACCCTATCCACACAGGAGGGCGGTTCATTCAGCCATACTTAATAGAGCACTGCTCCAAATTGGTACATTGCGCCAAGAAATTGTTTTTTTTTTGTTATTTTTAGTTTTTACCAATGTGAAGTATGTTTTTGTGTGAAATATTGAATAAATGGTTAATTGGGGTGGATGCTGGCTGTTCTTTTCACAGTGGTCGGTGCCAATTTTTAGCTAAGCTGCTTATGGATGTTATTCCAGCTCACCTCGTAATCCCTTGATAGTATCCTTGTTACTTTGCGTAATTATATTAAGTAAGTTCTCTTTAATTTTTTATATGAGAAATAGAACAATTATGTGTCACGTGACGTCATCTATGACATCATCTTCAAGACAATGGCCAAAGTTAGTTTATAGCCTCTCTGCAAGAATATTTCGAGCACAAAAGCTTTTCAGGAGCAAAAATAAAAGCTGACCAATAGGGTTTTTTTACTTCATTTGCGTAATCTTGTTAGAATGTGTGCACCATTGGTCCCAAGCAGTATACAATTTCTCAGGTATATCCTTACATAGTGCTAATAGCGATCAGTTTTCATGAATACATTGAGTATTGGTTTTACAGTGACAATTTTATGACTAAATATTTTTGAAAAATTTGTCAATATATTCTCAAAATGCCACGAAAATACTATCCTCAACCCCTTAATTCCCCTTTCTCCTTCCCCCTATTTCCTTCGCTTCCTACTGGGAAACTAATGCTGATGTCAGTATTTTCATCATAAATCACAACCATATTTGCAAAAGGACAAATGAAGTATGCACTCATTTATCATTGAAGCAGTTTTCATGGTAGTATATAGAGAAATTCTCAATTATGGCTTCATGTGTCATTTTTCAGAAAAACAAGACTTTTTTAATCTCTCTGTCCTCCATCTTGGATTTCCTAAAAATAAATGGCACAGTTTACAAGTAGATTTTCACCTTCTAATAATACTTTGATCAACATAATTTGGTTTCATGAACCAATCTTAGGAAATTATCTAGATTTGGAAAAATGATGATTTTTCTCATTTTTTGGTGTAGTCTTGCCCGTTGGTTTTGAGTATCTAAGGCGTCATATATTATTCTAGAATTTTTTTAAAGTAACATGATACATCCTAAGCACTGCTACGTGTGTGGTTATTTTCGTCAACATAAACAACGGAATCACTATTTTAGAGAGGGGCAATATCAGCCTCCCCTTAAGTCTCCTTGTAGCTGAAAAGCCCAGGCTGGATAGGTTTGAACAGTCATTGTTTCACCAAAAGGGCTACTTTCATATGCATCAGGTTTAAATGGTAAGGATGGTAAAAAACATTAATGCAAGTCTCCCCCTAAAGGCATGTAAAATATTTTTGGCACAATGTTTACATGCTTTAAATGATATTTCAATCTAATTCTAGATGCAACGAACTTTCCAGCACAGTCACCTTAACCAGACGTATGTCTTCACAAAACTCGAGAGTATGAAGAGAGAAACACTTCGGTCAGTTTATATTATTTCTAGAGATTTCAAGAAGGATTTGGGCATCACTTTTGGTTTCCCTTTATCCATTTAATTGCATAGAAAAATTTCATGCATGTACAATATTCATTTTCTCTTTTCTTGATTTCTCAGCACTTGAAATTTGCAATTGCTTTGTGACGCGCCCTTGTGTTACTTTCCCGAACGATGGTAGAGGATCTTTTACATCTGATCGACAAACCCTTTATAGAACCCACTAGGGTACTTTATTTTATTTCAATCATTCAACATATCAAAATTGCCGTAGTGTTGCATACCATTTGTCCAATACCTACAGCACCACAATATCTTGGCATCGTGGCGGCTTGAAGATGAAAGGATATACACTATATTCTCTAGACACGGTGCAATAAATCTTACATCTGTGCGTCCGTTTTTTTCCTAGGGAAGACAGCATCATCATTGCGTTCAACATTTTTTTCACCGGCCTCGATTCATTCCAAATTCTCTTCCTGCAAGACTCAATCGAAAAGGATAACTACCTCGGAAAACTTAAAATCATTGGCACAGCAAGTCAATACAAAACATTTCTCGGTAAGTTATCTTCAACAAAGCTTTTTAGACATTTATTTCAAATATCTAATATATCACTGCCAGATCATTGTGCGCATTGACATTAGTGGGTATTGGTTACGAGCATTCCGCAACTAACAACATTATTTATTCTCATTGTGGTGTCTCTCCGTTCGCTGTTCCCCCATTCCCTGATCTAGCTTAGAAGACCTTGCTTTAAATTGCTTATAATTCACTGAAATATAATGTAGCATTCGTTCAAATTATTAGAACTGTGTGCTATCCAATAATCTAAAAATCCAAAAATTGACTGGATAAAGAATTGTATCGTCCTGAAGGGGTACAGTAACCTTAAAATAAAGAAACCACAATCTTCTACACAAAGTTATCTGTTGTGGTTCAAATGTTATTCCTAGCTAGTGACCTATTAAGCAGCTGACGTGCTTAAAAACAAACATGAAATCACACCATGTGTATTAATTCCTTTGATTAAATGGGTAAATTGCTTTCAATCCCTAACTACTTCACCCGCATTATCTTGTGGCTCCTTTGGTTTCGATGTTTGTAAATGAAATGACATGAATAAAAGGTATTTTTCCAAGGACTGAAAAACCTACTAGGTACAAGTACGAAAAGGCTTTTTTATACCCGTTTTATTCATTCGAATGGCTCAAAAATTACCCACGACCAGGACAGACTTAGAGCATGTAAAGTGTTTCAAAATCAATTTATGTCCTTTAGGCAATCTTTTAAGTCAAATACAACTGTGGGAAGGTAAAAGAATTATCAGCCAAGTTTTGATATCGTATAGTTTGAAGGGGAGGAGGAATTTGAAAAATCCCAGACACAATTTGGAGGTTTGGAAGGTTAGGATCTGCACTTCCTGTTGGTATAAGTCAGATTTTATTACCACAAACACAAGCGTACAAAATAGCTTTTGGAGGTGACACATTATTTTAAGCAATGTATTTGTTTGGAGAATATAATTTATAGGATTTGCCAATTATGTTGATATGGCTAGAATCCCCACATTCTCGTGCATAGAATGATGTATAGTGTAACTAGATCCCGTTACTAGATTTGCTTTTAGGGAGAGAAAACCAAATCTCGTGTTACAAAGGTTTACTGTAACCTTGAAAGGAAAAGAGATCTGTGCAAGAGATTGACGACAACACAGACATAGAAATAAAGTTGAAGAACATAGAAATAATTGAACTGGAAACATAAAACATTTTGTAAATTCGTACAAAACTTGCCTCGATTCTGAAATGATTAAATGAAATTATAATCATAATTTAAAGAAAATAAGAACACTGATCTCTTTTTCAGTTCCTTCGGTTGCTCCAACGAACCTGACCTTGACACCACTGACAGCGTCATCAATTAGGGCTCAATGGAATGATGTCAAACAACCAAATATCTCTGGTTACATACTTTTTTATCGTGAGGCGGAACTCAATGGCCTTTATAAAAACATCTCAACACTCAATACAACCGTCACTCTCTTGGGATTAAAATGCCACACTCGATACTCATTTAGAGTCGTTGCATACAATAGCAATGGAAACGGCGTAGCAAGTAAAGTCAATTCAGTATCTACAAAAGAATCAGGTATGTCATAGACTTAGTACAGTGCATGCTATGCACAAACTAACATGGATATCATTGCTCCAATAATTAGAGTTTTCTTGGAATATGGCATAATTGTCATTCAGAGGAGGGCTGTTGCTGCTAGACTTAAGGTTAAGGGTCATAAAGAGCAAAGCTTAATAGGCCCATACTTGATACAGCCTGATTGTGACAACTTGTCTGCATGTCAAACAATGATCTTTTGCAATTCATGTAAATCTAAACAAGGCGCAATAGTAAAATATTCTGCCCCAGGTGGGAAGGGTAGCTTCCATATATACTAGTACGGAATATATGACTTTCTTTGTGGTGTCTTTTTCAGGCAAAACAATGAATTTTAGGGTGTAATTTTTGGTGAAATCACTGATAGACGTAACTTTTGGGTGTCATTTTAGAACAATAACTCGCTAGGGTATTTAGTTTGATCTGATTTCAGATACGATACATGTATTTTTTTTTAGAAAATACTAAATTTGCACCAGTCTTGAAAGCTTCTTAAAATTATGAAATCTTTGCCCCCCTAAAAATATCTAAAGAATATGTTTTGAAGCGTTTTCAATGTTTATTCATGTCTCAAGTACTTCCCGATTAATGTAATACAGGAAAAAAGTGAAAATGAAGAAAAACATGCTGGAGTTTCTTAATTCTTTTGCAATCTGAGAGCCTGAGTTTCTTTCAAGCGGTTTCTTATAAAAAGTACGTGTACGTGGTTAGAATTTTGAATTGTTGTCACAATATTATGGTATATATTTTGATTGGCCCTTAGATTTTTTGAGTACGGCTTTTTTAATTAGGGTGGGATTTTACAAATGAAAATGGCACACTCCCGTCATCTGCCTCTTGATGTAACCCCCCCCCCCCTGGAGAAATCTACAGGATTAGATTTCTACATTTGTACTTGAATCGAAACCATCTTCCGAAACTCTGTTATGAAGCACTTCATTGAAACTTCTGAAACTTCTGAAAACCATATTTTCTTATTTCAGTTCCAAGTCAGCCACCGAGCGAAGTAATGGTCACTGGCACTTCAGACTTGGCCCTAAATGTCGAGTGGCAGCATGTATCCTGGGATAATTGGAATGGGGAGCCTGTTGGCACATTGATAATGTTCAACAGCTCCCAGGGAGACAGTGGAATCTTTACGGTTCCATATCCGGAAACTACGTTGATGATCACTGGATTGCATCCCGTAACTACTTATATAATAACATTATGTGAAGTGACACGGCCTGGAAATGGACCGTGTCAGCAACTCAAGGCAACCACATTGCTCAGCAGTACGTACTGATAATTTCACTATTGAATTTGAATTGAATTTTCAACTCCATAATTTGATTTACTGATGTCATTGCTCTGTGTTCACAAAGCTGCCACTAGTAGCTATGAGATACAAATGCAACTGTAAATAGGGACCTCAATTCTTTCAACTGATGACTTTGCAGCAGGCTGTGCACGCTTCTATCTTATGAGCAATTAAAGTAAGCAGATTTGGTGAGCTTGATAAAAAAAGGTAGCGAATTCTAGGCAAGAAAATAGCTGGGAGAATCCATGTGATTGGTTGATAAAATAGTAGCGACACTAAACAGAAATGAGTTGACAATTTTGCCTTCCTGTGTCCTGCCTGATCTTATCTTTGTCGATATTAGGGAGAAATGGGTTACGCTACAATATCAAGGGTCTCCAAAAACTTTTGCCCCGTTTGTGTTGATGCTGCAGAGGAGCTGCGATTTAAAAAATTTCGTTAGCAATAAAATCTTACAGAAACAGCTTAAACTTAGAGTTTGAAACCTTTTTCGAGTTAATCGGAAATGTATTGTAGCTTTATGAAACAAGAAAATCAAAATTTGAAAACATAAGAAATATACAGGTAGTAAAGAATCTGTTAGTTCAATGTGAATTAATCAATCATATTTCAATCCCCAGCCCCATCAGAAGCACCAGGAATGCTACAGATAAAGAGCCACATTGGTCACAATGCACTTGGTGTGATATGGAAACCGGTTCCACCTCACCACTTGAATGGGGATCTCATTGGCTACAAATTAATGATATCATTAGTAACGATTGGAGGCAGATCGGTATTGACCGGACAAACAAAAGTAAAATTAATTCATCCATCCGTGAACCAAATGACCCTTTCGGCACTGCAACCAAATTCACAATATTCCATTTCTGTGCTGGCCTACAATCAGTTTGGAGATGGTGTTTTATCTTCGCCACGCATTGGAGGTAAGTAGAACTCATGCAACTATCACTATTTTCAACTTTCCCTCACTTCGATCCAACATCCAAACACACTGTATGGGAGACCCGGGCTACAAGCAACAGGAGCAAGTTGCAACAGGAGCTATTTTACAGCTGCATAAAGGGTACTTCACAACTGTTGAGTGAATGAATTACATTCAATTTAGCCAGTTCTTTTTATTACTGCTGCTTGCTACTATTTTGAAGAAGGACAGTCCTTGTATTTAGGCCCAAAAGTAGAATTTCAGATTTCTTAAACACTTGTTTCAAATAGAGATGGGAAGGTACTTTGAGAAATATCCTATTACAAGATATTAGATGCTTTCAAAAAATTATCTAAGATAACATTTCAAGATATTAGTTACAAGAAACTTTGCCAAAGGGTACATGACCAATGCCTCCTGAAATTTTGCTTTATAGGTGGCTCATTTATGAATTCATTTCGCATAAGTACAGCAAAAATGCGTAACAGAATGCATTTGATCAGTCCAACTCTTAACGCATGTCAAAACTTCCCCATGCCTCCTTGCCCCCTTGCCTCTTTATTGTGGAGACATAGCCCTTATGGAGCATATTTTTCATTTTATAAGAAATATTCCACATTAGTTCACTTGCCCCTGAATTCTCTTTTGAGCGAAGAAACGTGAGCCTGTCCACCAAATTTTCTTGTTTTTACAAAGTCATATATGTAAGCTGCGTAGGAGCGCGATGAAGACAAGGATCGTAATTGTAAGAACATGACGTTTTTGTTCAAGAAAGACAAGTCAATAAATGATTGCAGGAGATAGAATGCACTGCTTCCTTCAACAAATGAACCAACTGTGTTTTCAAACTTTGTTAATGAAAGTCATTGTTTGCCTTCAATGTCAGGAGTCTCTCAAAAAGCTTGTGTCTCCTGATGTAGGTACCTATGTTTCAGATTCATGGTTGATTTCATTTCTGTAGTTTGGTAACATTATCGTTTTATTTTATTTTCATACTCCAGCTGCCCTGTCAAAAAAATTGACAGAAGTATCTTGTAACTTTTAAGTCTTTTTAGATAATATCTTATTACAAGATACTATTATTCATCCATTACTATTACAATTATTATTATTATTATTATTATTATTATTATTATTATTATTATTATTATTATTATCATTATTATCATTATTATCATTATTATTAGTATTATTATTATAATTATTATCATTATTATTAGTATTATTATTATAATTATTATCATTATTATTAGTATTATTATTATTATCATTATTATCATTATTATTAGTATTATTATTATCATTATTATCATTATTATCAATTAATCCGTTAATCCGTTACCAGTACAGGCATTTGCAGACGATATTAACACTACCCATCACGACGCCAAGCTTATCCAAAATATGTTCGATGTCAGCGAAGAAGTGAGTATTCAGTCAGGACTCGAAGTTAAACCTGAGAAATGTGCTGTTCTCTACGCACGACGATCTGGTAATAATTGGTACAAAGGAAAAAACGACGTCAGTCCAGTCATTACCGTTCAGGGTAATGTCCTAGAGACGCATGATCGAAACTATTCGTACAAGTATTTGGGAAAATCTCTCTCGTTGTCAGGTGAAGAAAGTGCTCAAGTTGAGGAATTTATTGCAACATATCTCGATTTAGTAAAGGAAATCTCGGATTCCAGTTTACCATTGGCACTTAAAGCAAGCGCACTAAATAACATGGCCCTAGCCAAAGTCCTCCATCATTTTTATAATACGCGATTAACGGAAGAACAACTAGATAATATTGACAGGTCAGTTACTAAGACTGTCAGAGAAATGTATGCATTATACACTACTACAACCAATCTTGTGATTTATTTACCACGGGAGTATGGTGGTATTGGAGTGAAAAGAGTGTATGATGTTTATCGGACTACAAGACTGGCATTTCTAGTCAAGATGCTGAATCATGATGTGCCACAGTTCAGAAATATGGCTCGTGAGTCTTTGAGGTTAGATATGGGCAAAAGGGGAGTATTACTGTCAGAGAGTAGCGATAACTTTCTTGGCTATGACTTGAATTCTAATGGTTTTTTGAATACGAGAACGCGATTCGGGTGCCAGTCAGACTGGCCAGACATGTTACGATATGCTCGTAAGTTGGGCGTTAAAGTGATTTTCAGAAACGGAAAAGCAGAAATAACCTACAACGATTTAACTCTGGACGAAACCCCTAAACTTCAGAATATACTTTTTCGCATTACCATAGATAGAGATCTTCAGAAGGCAAAAGAACTTAGTATCCAAGGTCCTTTTCTTGGACTAAATGACATTCAGGTAAAAGCGTCTCATTCTATCTTTTACAACTGGAAGATAAGCGATGATTTGGTTCGTTTTGCTATCAAAGCGCGTTTAAGTTTACTCCCAACAAATTTCACAACTTATATTTGGAACAGGACAAATGATCCGTGTTGTCCGCTTTGTTTTAGCCACACAGAAAGTATTGCGCATTTGTTTAATGGATGCAAGGAATTTCATAATTTCTACAGTCGCCGGCACGATCGGATTGTTGAAAAACTTTTCGATGAAATAAAGTTGATATTATGTTCGAGCAAGAAAGTGTATACAAACAAGTTACTAGAAACTTTGTTGCCAGAATATCGAGAAGAGCTGACCTTGCTTCAACATCGGAAACCGGACATTGTTATTATTGATAAAACTTCACGAGATATCATCATAGCAGAAGTTACAGTTTGTTTTGATCTCTACTTTGGATTCTCGTTTCCAGCGAAGTGTGATCGCTACCAGGACCTGTGTGACGTTCTTCGTGAAAATGGATGGAACCCTTCTCTTCATGTTCTGTGTTTTGGTGCGCTTGGCTGTATCAAAGAGGACGTTTATGAACGATTGCGGAATATTGGCTTTGGAAAAGGAAAAGTAAAGGAACTGTTAGCTTGGTGCTCGATTTCTAATATTATTGGAGCGAACTATATCTGGAGGCACAGGGTGAAAAAATTGAGTCACTGATTTCTTTCCATTTCACCTTTCGTTTTGGTCTGCTTTTGATAAACCTGGCTTTTAAGCCCAAATCAAGTATCATTCTGTTCATCTTTGATACTCAGTGATAAATTTATTCACCGTTTGTACCATGGCGTTTATTAACGGTAACTGTAAAACCAGCAAACATTCTGTATATATTAACCCTATCCAGACTAGGGGGGGGCACAAAGTGCCCCCCCTAGTAAACTTTTTCACACAGCTCATCGAGTATCTCTTCAATAGTCTAGCTTTTTTGTGACTTTTAGTTTCTATCTATGAGACATCTTTTCATGTCTATTTCAAAAATTTTGACACTGATTCCGGGGGTCAACACATGACTTTAAATTGAGTGCTCCGCAAAAAAATTACCATTTAAGTCATAGCTTTGGGACAACTGGCTCTATGACAATGAGACAAACATTTTTGAGCTCGTCTTGAAATAAGCTTTCATTTGATATATAGTTTATTGATTTTTGATGACGTCATCAACAATTGGTTGTTGCGCATGCGTACTGACGAAAAACCATGTTATGGTTCATTTTTAGAAAAATGAGTGACATAATATGATGCAGCAGGTATTTTTATGTATATTTAGCATTTTTTGCTATTTTTAAAAGTAATTTATAATCAATTTTAGACAAAAATCGCTCTTTTTTTCATATAAAATAAATAAATGCTGACATCAGCAAAAATATTAGCGTTACAAAGCAAAAATTTCAAAATAAGAATTACAAGGATATAATCCCTCTATGTTTCAAGTATCACATCGATATGTTTTATCAATTTGGAGATACAACGTGACAAAGTACATGTGGTTTTACACCCAAATTAGCAACATTTGCTGACGTCAGCACTTAATCACGTGACATAAACAAAAACAAATCACATCATCTTGTTTGCCTTATCATGTTTGTTACTTGTGCCAAGTTTCAAGTCTCTAGCACTTATGATTCTATGAAAAACCAGGGGGGGCACTTTGTGCCCCCCCCCTAGTCTCCCCAAAGTTTCAAAAAGCCTAGTCTGGATAGGGTTAACTAAGCAGTAGGTTTTGCCATTTGCTTGGGTGCAGAATAATTTAGAATCGTATAATTATTATCATTATTATTAGTATTATTATTATTATCATTATTATCATTATTATTAGTATTATTATTATCATTATTATCATTATTATCATTATTATTAGTATTATTATTATCATTATTATCATTATTATCATTATTATTAGTATTATTATTATCATTATTATCGTTATTATCATTATCATTATTATTATTATCTTTATCACCACCATCATCATTCAAACAACGCCCTTGGATATGATATGAATTAACTGATCAACTTTAGGCCAATTAGCGTTCTACCTACGGTCTCAAAGATGTTTGAAAGAATAATGAATAAACAGATAGTTGCTTATATTACACCATTTTTATCATCACTTCTCTGTGGTTTTCGAAAAGGTTACAGTGCCCAGCATGCTCTCGTACGGCTCTTAGAAAAATTCAAAATTAGCCTTGATGAAGGTTGTAAAGCAGGGGCTGTATTGATGGATCTGTCCCAAGACATTTGATTGCATCAGACACGATCTTTTGATTACAAAATTGCACGCCTACGGTTTCTCTCGCGAAGCATCGGCACTAATTAATGATTACCTCACAAATAGACAACAAAGAGTCAAAGTAAATGGGTCATTTAGTTCTTGTAAAAGCGTCACACGAGGTGTTCCTCAGGGGTCAGTCTTACGGCCTCTGTTATTCAACATATACATTAATGATCTTCTACTCTTCATTCAAAACTCGGATATATGTAATTATGCAGATGATACTACAATCTATGCCTGCGATAAGAACCTGGACAATATAGCTCATAGGCTTGAAAATGACTGTAGTATAGCTTTAGAATGGTTTGCCGACAACTTTATGAAATTAAATGCAGATAAATGCCATCTGTTGGTTCTTGGGCAGAGGTGTGATGATCCTGTTACTGTTAGGATTGGAACTGCTTATGTTGTAAATAGCTCAGAAGAGAAGCTACTCGGAGTTCAAATTGATAGCAAACTTTCCTTCGGTAATCATGTTTCCAAATTGTGTCAAAAAGCTAGCAATAAACTTTATGTACTTGCTCGCATATCCCCTTACATGGATCAGAGCAAACTAAGAACACTCATGAGGGCATTTATTACCAGTCAGTTTCAAAACTGTCCTTTAATCTGGATGTTTCACAGCAGGCAGCTCAGCCAAAAAATTAACAAAATACAGGAAAGGGCTCTGAGAATTACTCATAAGGATACCGAATCTACTTATAGTGAGCTATTAGAGAAGGACTGTGCCGTTACGATTCATGCAAAGAACTTGCAGTTACTTATGACTGAGATGTCCAAAACACAAAATAACCTGAGCCCTTCATTCATGCACGAAATTTTCTGCGAAAATGAAAGTCATTACAATTTGCGTAACAATAACGAATTTTTTCAACCTAGGGTGAGATCTGTCAACAACGGGACAGAAAGCATCCGATTTAAAGGGCCACAGCTGTGGCAAACGTTACCACCAACTATACGAAATTCAGAATCTCTTTGTCAGTTTAAAACAAAAATAAAAAATTGGAAGGGAGAAAATTGCCCATGTAAATTATGCTGCGTTTTTATTCCGAACTTGGGCTTTTTATGATGATAATATTTGAATATCTGACTTTATACACTTTTATGCTTTTATACTGTATAATTTTGATGAATTGTAAATATTGTATCCCCTTTTTTCTGATGTAACATTTGTATTTTAAATTTTTAACTAACGTTGGAATTAATTAGCTGATTACTTTTAGCTATATTTGTATGTATCCAACGATAAAGAAATTGATAATAATAATAATAATAATAATAATAATAATAATAATAAGATATGATAATATATGCAAAAAGCTTGAACGTTTAAATTAAGCACGCGATGGCTCTTATTAAAGGAGCATGGTGCGAAAATCAGTGCCAGCATCAAAAGAACCTGCAAGCATCAGCTGTGTGTCGAATGGGATCTCGAGGCTTCTAAGGAATTAACTATGCAAGGATGTAATCTCAGTTTTCAGAAAGTTCATATAAAATCGTCACACTCGATTTATTATAATTGGAAAGTGAGTGATGCATTATAATTATCATTATTTATCATTATCATTGTCATTATCATTGTCATTATCATTATCATTACCATTATCATTGTCATTATCATTATCATTATCATTATCATTATCATTATCATTATCATTATCATTATCATTTATTATCATCATTATCACTATCATTATCATTACCATTATCATTATCATTATCATTATCATTATCATAATCATTGTCATTGTCATTATCATTATCATAATCATTGTAATTGTCATTATCATTATCATTATCATCATCATTATCATTATCATTATCATTATTATTATCATTATCATTAATATTATTATTATCATTATCATTATCATTATTGTCATTATCATTATTATTATCATTATAATATTATTTATTACTATTATTTATTACTATTATTTATTACTATTATCATTCTTATTTTCTACTCACTTCGAAGAAAAGAATCATTCTGGCAATACAAAACTTGGGACGTTCGTACCTGCGAGCCAGCATAGGAATCATTCGTCGTACATAGCCGATTGCTCGTGGCCCAAGGTCGAAACCGCCAAAGCCTCATTTTCACGGACCAACCAGACGGCTAAAAAAGAAAATCTTATCAAAGGTTTGATAAACAATCGTTGGTGATTTTCTTAACAGGAGTACTTTTTTTGGACATCCGATAGCTGTGGTTAAACTGTGGTCAAGATTTTATGCTGTGGGCATAAGTTGTGGTAGCTATGCGTTGCTAGGGGGAATATTCCTATTTTGTATTGCGTGAAATGAGGTCCGCCACCTTTTCCGTAATCGTCTATTCTTAGTGATTTCAGAGAATTCACCGCCCGTTTAGAACACACAGGCAAACAACGATACATTAATGTATTTTTTTCCTTTTTGCAGAAACATGCGCGTATCCTCCCATCATATTCACAAACTACTATTCGAATGCTCCATATGTCTATAAAAATTCGTCTGGGCATGCCAAAGGTATATTCATTGACATTCTTCGCAACCTGATCTCATCACCATACAATAACTGCAACGGGACAAATCAATCAAGCATCAATTTCGAAAGTGATGGAGAAGATAACTGGGCAATGAAAAAATCGCTACACGAGATGCATAAGGATGTTGGGGATGCTGAAGCAAGCTTCCCGATCCTTGGAGCAACATACGGAGCTGCTTACCAAGGTCATGTATTTGTACCCATTGTGTCTCACCCCGGGGTGGTACATTTCGTTATTAAAGAAGCGTGGACGGAGCAAGCTATTGATGTTGCTCTGAAGATACGGGAAGTATGGCCGCTTTTTGTCATCAACATCCTACTGATTATCATTGCAGGATTTTGCATTTGGGCTTTGGTAAGTCATCAAGTATATGTATTTTTCCTTATGTCTTTGACATTGTAGCTCTGACCCTCTTTGGGATTTTTATATTTTACACGAAGTCATAAGCTCATTCTGTTCCAAACCTTTCTGCACAGCAGAAGAGACAGTTACAATCTAATGTAATGTTTGAATGATTTTCAGGATATTTTCTGCAGACACAGTTTGCAAATCTTAGCACAGTCAAGTCCCGCCTGGCCAAAACTGAAAAACAATACATTTGAAAGAGTTCTTGTTATTTCTAAAAATTAGATTATCTGCTTTGAGACACTTACGTAAAAAGTAAGAAAATAGGACCACATGTCCATCGGTCTTGGACCACGCCCCCTTTCTCTCGGGCCATACCCTCTATACACTGTTAACCCTATTACCCTCTTACTTTGTTAACCCTATTACCACCGGGCTTTTTGGACCCTTGTGGTACCAGGAGGAGGCCCCTGCGCAACGTTGTCAATATTGCAGATATGACGGTGAAACTTGGTACGATAGTTTAGAGGAACAAAATCTACAGAATAGGCTACTTTTTCAATTCTTCATTACTTCAATGACGTCACTATGACGTCATAATGGAAGAAAATTGCAGTATTTGCTTACTATTAGCATGATTGGCAATATTTAAGTATTTATAAGATAATTTCTTCTATAATGCAACTAAAATGTATCAAAAAGCATCACTGAGTAAGATTCGGCAATATGATATCCATTTAAGCTCATTATTTTGATCATATATTAATAATTTATTTACAGCAGTTTGTCGTTGTTTCATTTAAACCCCTAATTACCAATGCAAATGCTCTAAGATGCCTTAAAATTATTTATAGCAATTAGAAATCCAAATTTTGGCCATTTAAGGTCATCTAATGCATTTTATTATTCATATGACGTCATAAACTTTGATGACGTCATGAACGTTAAAACTTCTGACGTCATCAAAAATGGATAAAATTATACATCCTCTGAAAGCCCTCATCGAGAGCTATCGAATGGGTGTATTGGCAATGCTTTAGGATTGCCCTGACAAAAATTAGATTCCCTTCTTTAATTTTCAAGCTGACAACACGTTGAAAAAGGGTTGGTCTCATGATCAGTGTCTACGATTATTAAATAAAATTTCAAATTTTGATTAGTCTATCAAATTTTAGGAAAAGTCGCAAAGTTTCAGCTCTTTATCTTTCGAACTAAAGACACTGTCTCAAATAAACTTTGCTCTCCTCCCAGCCCCCCGGTAATAATATGGTTAAAGGGATAATTTTTTGATGGACCTCTTTCTTATCTCGTATGCAAAGCTAAGTTTAGAATGCCAATGGTCCTGCGATCCTCGAAACGTTTCTCAATGCAAACGGTAAACAAAGAAATATATCTACCTTATCTTTTCTGGGCCCCTAATTGGCTCCAGGTCTCTGGTAAGTAACCTGGCTAACTCCCCCTCCCCTTCCTTACAGTCATGTATGACCACTAACCTTCACAGTTTATTTTCATGACATAGTGTGCCAAATTATTTGCAATGAGCAGAATACCGATTGCGAAAGCAAAAACGTAATTATCAACTTTATCTTACTGAAACATGTTGGCAGATAACAAATTGAAATATAAAATCATTTGCAGGACTCCAGAGAAAATCCAGAAGAATTCCGGCCGAGTTTCATCAGAGGCGTCTTAAATGGAATATATTGGGCTTACGTAACTATGACAACCGTTGGGTAAGACATTGTATGGTATTAATTGATTGGTTAATTGATCTGAAACAATCAGTGATTTTGCAGGTTCTTGCGTATGCAATTCATTGCCTTTTTATGATGTCTGTGCAAATTTGTGGTTACTCGTGCCTACTGATAAAATTGATATACTAAGCACCAATTTTAGACAAAAGAGCCGATGAAAAATAACACATGCAACTGATCCTGTATCTGCATTTAGCATTTTCCCCATATTGAAACTTATTTGCAGCTAATTTTGAACAAAAAGGAAAATAGCACCAGGGCGAGCAAGCTCTCTTTCATTGGAGTTATGATGCCCTCCTTTCGTGTAACTTACAATATTTCTTATTTTTGTAGTTATGGAGATCTGACCCCTCGTGCGAAACTTGCGCGTCTTTTTGCAATAATATGGATAATTGTTGGAATAATATCTTCATCCCTTCTCTGTGGCAAATTATCAACTGCGTTGACTGTCACTAAAGTGAAAGACAACACATTATATGGTCAAGAGGTATGTCTATTGAATTAATGTCCTGGATGCATTACATGGCGAATAATCTGTAGTTATGAACTCCATCACATGTTTTAACGCCAATAAAGGCAATGAAGGCAATGGCATTGCAAGCACTATGCAACAATAAAACAGGCATACCTGCAGGCAACAAACATCTTTTCAGAAAACCCGTATTACTCCAGTTCAACGGCAACATCATTTTGCAGGCCAGCAGATCAATTAATCTGCATGTCAAACTCGAGAGCAAACATACGGGTCACCAATAAGGCAACGCCTCCATACAACAATCAACCTGTTCTGTTTGGTACTTAGGCTGCTTATTTGCTTACAATAATCTCAGTATTCTACTTATAGTAAATTTTGAATCATATGAAGTCCCTCCGGTGCAACCCAGCGGTTTATTGAATATTCAGCGAAATATGTTGTCCAGTATATACGGTATGTTCTTTCAACTTATGGACAAATTTAGGAACTTGGAGCACCTTTTTGCAAGCTGAATTATGGTTAATCAGCCTATTTGAGTTCCAGTAGAATTGCAAATCTATGTAATTTGGAGGTGTTTAGGAAATTAGAAGTTAAATAGTAAATAGTAAATAGTAAATAGTAAATAGTAAATAGTAAATAGTAAATAGTAAATAGTAAATAGTAAATAGATGATTGTGCTAAGGATGGCACCATGGACTTTTTCCAACGATCCATCTGGTTCCATGGTAACTTGACAAATCAAATCATTGAATCTTCTTTCAAACGCCAAAGATTGTGGTAATTATTCCCTGACATGTTCAGCGCAATTGTTTATCAAATTGAATCACTACATTTCAGATTGCAGCCATTCACGGCTCAGCTGCCCATACAATCGCAATTCGTCGAAATGCAAAAGTAAATACCAGTAAGTACTTTTCAAATTGTTTACTTAATCAATAACGCACGAGGTGTGATAATATCGTCAATCTTCAAGCTGTTGTATACAGGCATGTCTATCAAGTAATCCTGTTGTCAGAATCAGAAAATGCACGGTTACTCGTAATCCTTGTTTTTTCAAACTTCTTTGTAAATATGATGAAAAAGGAGCCACGAGTTACAGTTGCTGCTCGCTGTATTGTATCAATGTGAACAGGATATGATGCTAACACTCAAGCTCTCATTGAAAGTGGTCTCTAGTATTGTAAGGGGCCTCTGAATGCGAGGCAACATCTGATTTCGACTTCTCTGTGCCACTACTTTTCTGGATTACTCATACAATGCCCCAAACTCTTAGCTGAAAGCTTTGCCATAACTCAGTAGCAGATAGCAAACAGCCAATATCACAGCCTCTACAAGGCAGCGACGCAAAAGTACCACAAGTCTTTGGTACAACTCGCAAACATATTTGGTGGCTGCTTGGAATACAAGAACAAACTTAAAGCGTGAAATATCTATTGGTGTACACTCAGCGGCGTGCATTGTACAACCACTCGGATACATATTCAGAAGACACGCCCGCAGCCTTCCCCATGCTCGCTCTGATCTTATTAACTATAATTTCGTGAGTAACCATCAATATATTTTTAGTGCATTTGTTACCAGTATTAATGCTCAAATTTTTGAACAATCATCCAATAGATAAGCGAGAGATTTGTGCACATCATAACCAGCGGCTAACGTATAATTATGCTCTATACAAGGTGTCCCAAAAATTGTGCCCCGTTTGCCTGAAGATTGCAACAAAACGGCAAAAAGATTCTCGCAAATCTTTTGCATCATGCTGCTCTTCAGATATTGAATTAAAGTTTGCTACCATCCCCATAAAAATCCGTTACAAAATGACGAAGCTATGACCTTCAGGAGACCAAATTTGCCCAATGACTGAAACCAGCGGTCGGCCATTTTGTCTTACTATTTTGCAGTGATATGTAGCTCCATGGATGGAAAATAAAACAGCAGCCTCCAATTTCATAGCTCTCGTGAAATTCCGATAAATCTCAGGAAGTTCGACTATTTCTGACCTCACAGATATTATTTCTTACCTCACGTGAAGCTACTTATCGCCGCAAAATAGTTAGACAAAATGGTCGACCACTGGTTTCAGTCATCAGGCAAATGTAG
The DNA here is from genome assembly GCA_039566865.1 of Aurelia coerulea. Lineage (NCBI taxonomy): Eukaryota > Metazoa > Cnidaria > Scyphozoa > Semaeostomeae > Ulmaridae > Aurelia > Aurelia coerulea. The sequence goes on along the minus strand of CM076943.1, from coordinate 25,332,984 downwards.
TCTTCTGAAGGTCATAGCTCCATCATTGTCATTTGATTCTTACGGGGATGGCAGCAAACTTTTATTGAATATCTGAAAAGCAACACCATGCAATAGTTTTGCGGGAATATTTTGCCGTTTTGTTGCAATCTTCAGGCAAATGAGGCACAATATTTCTGCGACACACTGTATACTATGAAAGTTGCAGTGAGGGCTACCAAGTCTCTATAACTGACAAATGCAGAGAGGGCTACTAGTTACCAGAACTTTCGTTGAAAATTTTGCATAATTTAGCTACTTCTTAGAGGATAATCGTCAATGTATCTTGTTTTCCTCTGAGAGAAAAAGTTTATAGTAGAACATAGATCTTAAATCTTGCTTAAAAAACACAGTGCATCCTAAAAATTGAAAACATTTCGTTGTGCCTAGCGATGAAAATTCACGTTTAATCCTTGGTTAATCATTAACAAGACATTCCTCAATAGATAACTTCAACACAGACACATCATTCGCTGATATGGGCACTTTGAGAGTTGAATGTTAACTTTGAAATACAAATTTTCGTGCACCTCTAAATCAAACCTTTGGCCAATTAGACTGAACAAATTCCAAAATAAAAAGACTTATACGAAAATTAATCAAGGACAAACCCAGTTCGTTATGTATTGAAAACTCTCTTCTCTGGTTATCAGGTTGAGCAATAGTTTGTCTTGTTATTGCAGAGACATTATATCGAACGATCGAAGAAGTTGCCGTCGCTTTAAAAACAAGACAAGTGCGATCAGCATTGGTCGATGTAGCAGCAGCAGCTGCTCGACCGGATCTCTTTGTCCACCCAGAAATACACTCCATTGACATCATAAAACACCCATTTTCGTTTGGCTTCGTCTTATCAAACGAGATGACTAACGCCGCGAGCAATATAAAAGACTACGCACACGTTGAAGAACAACGAATATTGCAGGCCATGACAGTTGTAACTGCTGGTTTCCAGGTAACAGTTAGACATTGTTGCTATTTATATTATCAAAAATCGTATATATACCCGAATTTTATCAATAGCTAAAAGCATACTGCTTACATTTCGTTACAATCAGCATGATTTCTCCAAAAATAGTTTGCTCTACTAATTCCTTTGGTGAAAACTCCATATGATGCATAATGAGCTAACTAGCATTTTACACACACAAATAAAACATTGCTATAAGTTTAATGATGGCTTTTTCCATATAATTGATAATGCCAATTCACATTAGCAACTGTTCGAACATAAAATGGAAAAAAATCCTTGCAGAAATAATTTAGCTTGTTACCAACATGCATTGCAGTCTTTAACCAAATCCCTGTAGACGTGTTTGATATTTGTGATTGCAACGCGATGCACCTTAGCAAAAATTGCCACACCACTTGTCTTCAGCTCATTGTATATCGTATCATACGCTTTGTGTATCTTATCTCACAAAGATCACACATACACCTTATAAAAAATTCTAATTTCACCACGACATTTTATCTAAGATCTGTCATAGTAGCTAACTTTTAGACAACGCCAGCGAAAGGAGAATTCTCGATCTAGCCCTTATAGAAAATTTTACTACAAGTTATGCAACCCCCATTGAGTTTATGCAATATTTTCTGCAACGGGGGATTCATGTTTGGTATACTATTGACAATTGAAACAATCTACTTTGCCTTGCAGATAAAGAAAGAGGCAGACCAATCGCTCACATTGATAAATCCACGATCCCACATCTACGAATTAACCGTTGTAATTGTTCTCGTGCTTATATTAACGGTTGTTCTCTGCTGCCAAAGTAAAAGCAAATACAAAGTATACCATGGTAAGTACTCTTTTTTAACACTCTCAAAATACGGGTCTCTTTGCAGCTTTGTAGAATAGGGTTTAGACCAATTTTTGATGTAGATCCAAAATGTGAATATTTATAGGGTAGGAGATGGAGATGGTGCTTTCCCGAAATTTTCGGGGTTTTCGTCTAAAAACCAGGATTAAGCATCTGAACGTATAATGAATGGCTTTAAACTTTCTTTCATCGGCACTGTCTCTTAGATATTCAACATCCGTATTATCTTTATCATCTGCACTCTCTTGGATATCATCCAATTCAATTAATAGTTCTGCAATGCCTTCCGGGTGTGGCTCGTCTATCCAATCGGAGGCGTTACCAACCGAAATCAATAGATGACTTACTTGACTCCAAAGACTTGCAGCAGATCTGGGGCGCTGCATATGTTTCCTTACACTGGAACCGAAAGGAGGCAACAGAAATACCGGGTGAGTCAAAGAAAGTTTACCAGTTTGGCGGGCTGTGAAATCACAAGTAAATTGCCGTCACCAAGTAAGTAAGTCACCAAGATGGATTATCACGTTTCTGAATTCTTCGGGGCTATTCGATATGACGTGGAACAATTTCTGAGCAGCACCAGCATCAACTGTGATGTGAGTGTATTTCAATTGAGAGACTGAATGATGCAATGAAAAATGAAGTTAAAACCATTTAAAGTACATTCACATGCTTAAGCCTGGTTTTTAGATCCAACCCCCCCCCAAAAATGTCGGAAAAGAATCATCTACCACCAAAAACTGGTCTAGAAAAAGTTCTTATGGCAAAGTCCCCCCCCCCCCCCCCCCCACGGCTGGCCATTCACATCTCGTTTACCACTTTCCCCCGGTTTTTGGAACAAAACCCCGTATATCTTGGAAAAGCGTCCTTTCCCGCCTGAACAACATCCGGATTCGAATTCTAAACCAAAACTGGCACAGAAAAAAGTTGGTCTCGTAAAGTCCCTCCTCGGATGGCAATGCTCGCCCTTGTGCCTCTGGAATAGCAGAGAAAGGGGGGGGGGGCAATTGTAACACTGGCTCTCGCACCTTGCAGAATAATGCAAAAAATTAGATTTTTGCACAGAACATGCTTATTTTTACCCTCTACATAAGATTTGAGATTCACGAATGTCCAGCCGAATTTGCAAAATTTTCGGAGGAAAAACATGTTTTTGAGCACAAAAGTAAGAACGTACTTTCACTGTGAATTGTTTCCGAAAGATTTTACTTTTGAGCAAAAGATTTCATTTTCACATCTCAGACATGATATATATTTAGGATTAAAACTACATTAAAAACGTTTAAGCTCCACAGCTTAACAAGGGGCAGATTTTGTAAGACAATAGCATGAGTTGCTTTTGATTGACACCGCAATTCAAAGCGATTAACGATCGCAGACAAAGGAAATGATCTCGACCAATAATTCAAAACAAACAAGGCCGCAAAAGTTGCCCTGAAAGCCAGGTGGCTTGCTCGCTCGTTGTGCATTCCAGAAATTGTTTTTGAGAGAAAACATGAGCATGGATCGAAAGAAGAAGAATGTATCTACACATCTGCCACGGGCATTTAATCAATTTGGTTCAAAAGCCGATTTGGAGGCGATTCAATTCTCTTATATTTTTGGGTGTAATTGAAACACTTACTGCTCAGCCTCTGAACAAAAGAAATAAATGCCCGTGGTAGATGTGTAGATGTATTCTTCTTATTTCAATATTTGCTTATGTTTGCTCTTAAAAACAATTTCTGGAATGCACAACGAGCGTGCTAGCACCTGTGTTTCAGAGAAACTTTTGCAGCTTTGTTTGTTTTGAACTGGTTGAGAGAATTTCCTTTGTCTGCGATCGCTAATCGCTTTGAATTGCGGTGTCAATCAAAGCCAACTCGTGCTATTGTCTTACCAAATCTGTCCTTGTTCCACAGCTTATGAGATGTGAAAGTAGGAGATATCGATAGCTGACCAGTTCAGGGCAATTTTAACACGCTGTTACGATTGCCCCGTGTAAGCTGGCTGATGGCTTGGTTTTGATACTGTTTCCAATCTGGTAGAACAATGTGCATCCATGCAGAATTAAAAGTTGAAATTTGTGAGGAAAAAACCATTTTTTCTCAATCGATTCAATTTTCCTCAACTGATGCACCCAAATTTACAAAAACTAAACACCACGTCTTATTTTTAATTTGTGATTTTCAAAGCAATGAAAAATCTGCAACCTGGTGTTACATTTTGTGTAAGGAAAACCCAGTGTCGTGCATCAACTACTTGCAATCATTTAAATATATGTAACAATTCCTCCAGCCATGTGTTACAATTGCACCTAAATTACGCTACAAGCTAGAAATTTTTTGTTCTGAAATTGTGACAAGTTGTATTGATTTCTGGTGAGTCTAAGGCAGTTTTCTGAAGGGGGTGGAAAGCACCTCCCCTTTTAAAAATGGTAGGTCGAACAAAGCCCATGTGGATTAGGGATAATCAGGACCATGCCCATGCGTCCTTTATTCTTTCAAAAGCAAACATTTGAAAATGAGGGTTTGCAGGTGCTTTGAAAAATGTCCATTATGCAAATCATGGCTAGCCCTTTTTCAAAACTTCTGGTTTTGGATGAACTGCAAATTTTGACATTGTAAACTTGTATCTCCGGTGTATTATGGTGTGCGATTTTTGAATGCAAGGTATATGCATCTAAGTTTAAGATTGGTAAATTTAGCTGTGAACTCGGAGAGTAATTATATCTGATCGTTGCGTTCGTTTCAATTAAAAGGAGGTACTCTTTCTGAGACAGCCGGAAGATGAAAACATACCTGATGTCCAAAAAAAAAAACACAACGGATTCGATCGGGACTAGCGACAAGAATTTAGGTCCAATCAATCCAAAATAACTTTTGATGTAATCCTTGATAGCTAACTTAAAGATAAATACCTTGTTTGTTGATATTGGCGCATGGAGAGTTGGAATATTAATCTTTAAAGTTGAAGTTTGCCTGAACCTCCAAACCAGAGCTTTTGGGTTTGGCCTAAATTTGAAAAACGCTATTTTGGGGAATCTCCTGAATTACAGTGAGATGAGAGAATAAAGCCTCGTGCTGAGGAAAATATTTGAATAGAAATTTGAAAGCTAAAAATTGACAAACATAACAATGTCGAAGGGAAAATTCACAAAGGAATATATTTCTTCAATCAAAGTGCACCTGCAAAAGAGCCAAACACTAATGAGCAATCTTAAGGATCTTATCCATGGATAATTTTCCCTTGGGTATATTTGATTTCTTGTTTTGTAATAATTCGAAGAAAGATTACACACAATGCATTTCATTAAAATCATGAAGATTGCAAGAACTAATTCATTTTTCACACCCAAGCAAACTGCTTCGTGGATTACTTTCTTTTATGAGACAGATGCAATGCTAACTTTTCGAAACTTTTGAAGCTTAAAAAAAGATGTCTTTTCAGGACAAAATTGATGAACTTGATTGAATTTGTATTCAAATATTTTCCTCAGCATGATGCTTGTTCTCTTATTTCACGGTAATTCAGGAGATAGCGTGTTTGCAGTTTAGGCCAAAACCCAAAAGCTCTGGTTTGGAGGTTCAGGCAAATTTCAAATTTGAAGATTGATATTCCCACTCTCGATGCACCAATATCAACAAACAAGGTATCTATCTTCAAATTAGCTATCAAAGATTATAGAAATAATTATTATGGATTGGCTGGACCTAAATTCTTGTCGCTAGTCCCGATCAAATCTGTTGGGTTTTTTTTTTGGACACCCGGTAGATGAATTCATAATTTAGACTCAATTAGACCAATTAAACATGATTAAGAGAGATGCAAAGTATGTTTATCATGGAACATGGTATGAAATATCGGTAACCATGGAGAAAGTCTAAAAATAGAATGTCCAAATTGTTACAATATTAGTGTTCTATCATACAAAGTTAAACTTACGAAATTATGCTATGCGACAGGGAATCACAAGCAAAAATTGCGTTCTACACTGTATTGGAGAGGCAAAATTTTTATGTGACAGGGAATACTTTTGACCTAATTTTTATGTAACAGGGTGCAGGGTATAGAGAGGCTCTCCACACACCCCAGTCAGTTCCCTAGTCAAGTACCCTCCCCCCCCCTCCCACGAGTGGGGTCTGTTAGAAATTTGGGACATAGATTTGGTTCTCCCCCATTCTACTTACTTCAGTGTACTTTAAATATGATAAACTTGCTGACCCCACAACTTTGAAGAAACTACCAAGAGCCGACAACGCTGGTCATGCATGCATGACGTTGTCACATATCTTATCTTTTTATTAAGACACGTACACCGGTGGAACCATCCAATATCCAATTGATACTGCCAATAGGAACGAACTAATGGAGGAGTTTCAAGCCGATTTGCGTACCATGGAGGGCAAACTGGATGCAATCATTGAGAAATTTAACAAGAAGCACGTAGAAGAAAGATTCAATTTTAAAGAAGATCCGAGAGAAGTGCCTGACCATCATATTAAATGGATCAGGGAAAGAAGGATAAAGCAGGAAGAAATGCGAGAGAGGCGGGAGAGAGAAGCAGTGCCTGAAACGAATGTTGCTGGAAGGAGCGACGAGGGCCTTTCCTACACAATGGAAGGAGACGACAGCGAAATGAACCAGCCACTTCCAGGAATGGTGGGCTTTTGGTCGAGCAACCATCAGAAAGCAATGCAAGACGATCGCAAACTAAAAGAACTGGAAAAAAACAGGGACCCCTTTCCTAAAGCAGTCTCTGGAAAAAGCGACGAGCACGTTGTCTATGTTGACATCACTGGTAGGACACGCGGGGGCAGGAGACCTGGTGATGATAGGGGTCGAGGTGGAGGCATGCCACCTGTGGCATAGATTGAACTTTACTGGCCAGAATAATCTGGGTAGCCTATAAACATGAAAAAGTTTTGCATCATTATCAAATTACACTGTTTTAGCTATTCTGCCATTTCTGTTGCCAGTAGGTCACTGACGTCACTTTGTGTCATGCATATTCTGAATATTGACATTGTTTTGCAATACCACGTACCATTTACTTGTGACGTCAAGGTGACGTTTGCAAACGTTTCCTTCTTCTTTCTTCTTTCGATATGTGCTAATATTTGCTCTTAACAACCATTTCTGGAATGCACAAAAAGCGAGCTAGTGACTCGGGTTTCAGGGCAATTGTTGAGGCTTGCTTTTTTTCATGTCTTGACCAACCGAGCGTAGAATTCCCTTTGTCTGCAATCACAAATTGCTTTGTGTCTAGGTGTATATAAAAAGTAGCAAGTCTATTGTAATATTATCTGTCCTTGTTATTGAGGAGATTCCACAGCACAGCAAGTTAACAGCTTATGTTAACCCAAAGGCTCTGGTTTGGAATTGGACGTAATATTGGACTTTCAAGAGTAATATGCCAACTCTAGATGCACCAATATAGGGTATTAAAGTTAACTATCTAAGAGTAGCTCAAAAGTTATTAGGGATATAATTGACTTAAATTCTTATCGCTAGCCCCAATCAAATATTTTACCTTTATTTTGGGACACCCGGTATATTACAAAGTGACCTACAGCAACAGAGACTGACAAAGTAACCAAATAGGTTGCTCTGAAACTCATTCTTACGGTTTCGGCAGTATGGCTGCATTATTCTGGCCTGTAGTTCACCATATCATAAAGTGTCGTAATGTTTTCAAAAATGTCGTCATTTTCTTAAGAATTCATTGCAATTAGTGAATGGAGCATTTATTCAATGGAAGAGACAAATGTATGTATCAGTCAAGGCTCTATCTTTGGTCTAATTCAAACCATGATCAAATTTGGTCGATGATACGGCTATCTATCTTTGCATAGTCAGGTTCGAAACATTTAGCATTAGTTTGGCAAGGATGCCCTAAACGTTGCAGGTGCTTCCATAAAACACATATAAAGTACACGCTTTTTGTTTCTCCATTGCTACCATGTTTCCGATGCAACCCCCCCCCCCCCTAGCAAGAGCCAGATCTCCTGCCGGATTGTATTATATTGTATTTATTTCGTATTATATCACGATTAGTTTTTGGGTATTGCACTGCAGTCAACTCTCTCTCTACGTGACACTTCTATATCGTGGACAATCTGTTAAGAAAGGAATGATGTTTTCATCCCTATTGATAGATGTGAGCTAAAATTTTCTCTGTAAGGTGTACACCTTGCTAAAGAGAGGACACATTTAAATAGCCTGGCAGATATTCCCTTTGGAGACAGTGGACTGCATTATATGTATTGATAATAACAATTCCTACATAAATTACAGTCAATTATCTCTAAAGAAATTACTACCATTACTCGATTAGGTTTGGGGTACTAAAATGTTGCTGCTGTACTGGATTGATAAATCATAAGCTCCTTTCTAGCTAAACTATATAAATGCTATAGAGAGTTACGAAAATATAGTCAACTTATTTTGCGCTTCGATTTTTGTTAAATAGAAATAAACTTTAAAGTAATTTAGGGCCTTATGTCGGGCTGTACTTGTATGTACAGTATCATGAATGTATATCACCAGTCTGCATCGACAAAGGAAACATGGATACTGGTACTTGGCCCTGAAGATACCTATGTTAGAGAGAGTTGGCTGTATTTCATGTATGATATATTATATTGCGATTAAGTTTTGGAGTACATAAATGATGCCGTTACTGCACTTATCTGCAGTATTTTGAATGCAGCTAGTCTGCTGTTGAACTTTTGCTGCTTCGGTAGCTAGTAGTGGGACAGTCACTGTTATTTCTGTTAGGTAAGAGTTGTTGTGTTACGGTGGAGATCGGACGTGTTTTGTGACTTGCTGCGATTCTTCCTTGATATTTCAAGGGATACTCAGTGACAGCAGCCCATACAGAACAACAATAGTGAAAGCGTGGCTCCACTTCATACGTAGTTTCTTCTCGCCGAAAGGATTTTGCAACACAGTAGTCTTCACAGCTTCCAGGTAATTCGAGAAAAGGCTCAAAATCAATTGGCACTGTTGTAATTTGAACCATTGATGTGTATAATATGATAAAATTTGCACTGCAACTTAGTTTTTGGAACATGATATTTTCGTTGCTCTGCACTGTTGTGTATCATATATATTTAGAACACAGCTAGTCTGTTTTAACTAAAAATTGCCATCGCAAAGGCAGTTTCGTGTAGCTTTTCTTAACTAAATTTCAATTTTGCTTTCAAACACAACATTGCACTTGATTATTCAATTGGATAGTTCTGACTGAGAATTGCTACCCTACCCTTCCCTTCTGACCATCACTATCATCTATTTTACTGGAAGAAACTCCCGCGCATTTCAAAATTTTAGCAGAAATTCGTTAAAGTCCATTTCTGTGAAGTTTTCAAATATGTAGAATAAAATATTCAATTGGTCAAGTATTGATGTTCCTCCTTTCATTGTCTAATATGATCTTGTTTTAACAGAAACTCTTTCGAGCTATGCTACTAACGAGCATAGGTATAGAGGTTTCGGCCGAACCATTGATGAGTCAAAGAACATTTTTGAGACATAATAAAGTTTGATAAGTGACCTAAGTCGCAAAAGTTTATCCCCGCGAAATTTCCCATTTTCACCGATTCGAGAATGTTACGTCTACAATTTTCTCGTTTTTTCAACTGGAGAAAGTTCTTTCCGGCGAAATTTTCTTCCTTAAAGTAGAAAAGTATAAGTTGAATTTATTTCTATAAAGTTTGAAATTGAATGCAAATTTCCTATTGGAACCTATAGAGCTTTATTGCAGATTTACCCCCAAGATAAGATGACATAGTGGTATTTTCAATGTTGCTGATGTCATGCAGTCTTGGGAAATAATATCTTAAAAGGATACCTTGAAGTCTATCAGATAATCATATGCTGTGTAATATTCACAGCAAGTGATACTATCTATCTATATCTATCTATCTTGGACCAGGTCGCAAAATGGCTTGTAAAAACTATAATGTTGATCAACATAAGAAAGAGCAACTTATTTACCTCTATGGTGCCTCAAAAGAATTATCCGTGAATTCAAGGCTGTAATTTGAAGAGGGCGACTAGTGAGGAATTTGCCAATTTGCATCAAAATCGAAACTTGTGTATTCCCGAAAGGGAAGCATTCTTTGCTTGGCTATGCCTTTTAAATTATATTAATGTTCATGTTAGTATAATTAACAAACTAATTAATTAAATGGGTAAGATACTGATCACCCCCCCCATCACTTTATTTAGGGGTGTGAAGTATGCCTAAATTTGAGAAAAAATTCATTTAAAGGACAAGACCGGGGTTGGTATGATTGATGATAAAATACAAGATAATACTGCGATGAATGATGTATGATACTCTTTTCCACTATCTTTCGCCTTCTCCTAGTGAAATTACGTACTAAAATAAGCCATTTGAGCAAAGTGACGTCATATCTCGCAAACGAAAACGAGGCTGTGTGGTTGTTTTCTCGCCTCTTAATCGTGTACTCATGCATTGAGAATGGCACAAGAACATGAGAAAGAGGCTTGCAACGATAAAGATAAAAACAATCACACAGCCTCGTTTTCGTTTGCGCGATATGACGTCACTTTGCTCAAATTGCTTATTTGAATACGTAATTTCACAAGCAGAAGGCAAAAAATAGTAGAAAAAAGTATCATACATCATTCATCGCAGTATTATCTTGCGTATTTTATCATCAATCATACCAGCCCCGGACTTGTCCTTTAACAGATCCAGGGATGTAATGCAGCCAAGGAACCCTGGTCAAGGGGCTTTGGGGGGGGGGTACCTGCATTAATTTGTTTTTAAATGAGCCTACTGTTTCTTACAAGAAGTTGTTTTCCTGGAAGCCACATTCAGAAATTACAGACACTTCCAATCAACAGAAAATTACATTTTCAGCATTGACCAGGGTTCCTTGGCTGCATTACATCCCTGGATCTGTTAAAGGACAAGTCCGGGGCTGGTATGATTGATGATAAAATACACAAGATAATACTGCGATGAATGATGTATGATACTTTTTTATACTATTTTTTGCCTTCTGCTTGTGAAATTACGTATTCAAATAAGCAATTTGAGCAAAGTGACGTCATATCGCACAAACGAAAACGAGGCTGTGTGGTTGTTTTCTCGCCTCTTAATCGCTACTAGCCTCTTTATCGTGTACTCATGCATTGAGAATGGCACAAGAACATGAGAAAGAGGCTTGCAACGATAAAGAGGCGAAAAAACAATCACACAGCCTCGTTTTCGTTTGCGCGATATGACGTCACTTTGCTCAAATTGCTAATTTGAATACGTAATTTCACAAGCAGAAGGCAAAAAATAGTAGAAAAAAGTATCATACATCATTCATCGCAGTATTATCTTGTATTTTATCATCAATCATACCAGCCCTGGACTTGTCCTTTAACAGATCCAGGGATGTAATGCAGCCAAGGAACCCTGGTCAATGCTGAAAATGTAATTTTCCGTTGATTGGAAGTGTCTGTAATTTCTGAATGTGGCTTCCAGGAAAACAACTTCTTGTAAGAAACAGTAGGCTCATTTAAAAACAAATTAATGCAGGTACCCCCCCCCCCAAAGCCCCTTAAAAAGCTGAAGGTAGAGAAATATGATTACCGTCGTTCTATTTACCTATGTAAAGATAGTGTATTCGATTGGCATATAGCCATGCTGGACACTTGAACTTGATTCTATCAGTATTAGTTATATAAAGTATTCTAGACATTACTTTTCATCTCGTAGTTGATTGTAGTTTGTATATATTCACTAACTGATTGGAATGCACTGCACTCACGAAGAATTTTGAACTGGAAACGCCTATTCGCTCAGCGGTGAAGTGCCTGTTCAATAAAAACACTTCAAACACAAACTCAAAATGGTCTAACAGCAAAATAACATCCATGCTTCCTCATGAAAAGCTGGGAACCAAACTCATCCACAGTTGTCATGTGCCCGTATTTCGAGTAGGAGCCAGGAGCCAAAATTCAGTACTTCGAGTCGAAGCCTATCCCCTCCGAACCATATTAAGTGTTTCGAGTCGGAGCCCATCTCTTCCGCATGCACGCAGCAGAAACCACGGGATCCATCTCCTTCATGGGGGACGACCGCGTTTATAGGTAAGAATCAAGCCCCTGGCCTCTAGGTATAGGCCATCCAATTTCCCTCCAGGCTAGGTCGACGCCCAGCTCCTTCCATGGATCACGAAAGGTCTTTGGGATCAGCTACCTGGCACCACACTCGAGGCTAAAATTCCTCGAGTTTCTATTCTCATTAGGTTAATGGCACCTCACCGTCGCAAGGCGTTTCCATTCCCGAAATATTTGAAGATCATGAGATTTATAATGGAAGTAGAACTGATACTTAGAATGTATTAGCTGAAAATATCGTTTGATGATCTGACCGATGGAAAGTACCTGTCTACCTTTGGGCCTGTCTACCTTGTTTGTTCTTAAAGGGGAAGAATTAATTGGAAAAAAGATGCATTTCCTTGCGGAGCTCTGCTAAAGCGCGTCCTTTTGTAGCCTACCAGTAGACCCATTATTCTAAAGAATGAAAGGTCTACGAAATAAAGAGATAAAGCTTGCTACGGCTGCCCAATTAATTATGCTAATCCTCTATTTAAATGATGCGTGAAACGCATCTCAACAAAGGCAGTATAAATTAAGTTCTAGAGCTCTGGAACTGTAGTAGCAAGCTTTTTCTCATTGTTTCGTAGACCCTTTCTACACGTATTGAGCTAGTCCTTTTGCTGCATACAAGCGAGAGCAAGCGCAAATTTCGGGTAACTAAAGACGTTGGATTCCGAGGAGACAATGCGATTTGCCTTTCAGAAGAACAAATTTCCCACCTCTGAACATTTCAACCTACAAAACTATTCTACAGATGATATGTCAATTCTCGGTCTCCTAAATGCATATTTAGAAAGCACGAGAAGGAAAACGTTGGAGAACCCGAGGGGCGTATCAGTCTGTACAAATCTCGTACATCTTTGGCAAGAATCCTTTTGTTTTCAAGAAAAATCTGCAAAAATCCCAAGAAATCCTATTGTTTTAAAAAATCTCATACGGCTTTTTAGAAGAGTGATACACCCTTCGGGAGAACCGGATCATTTCAATATTTTGAAACATTGTATCCTTCAGCACTAAACAGGCAATAGACATTTAAGCAATTCTGAAAAAGAATCCCAATCGAACAATATTTTGCTACATTTGTAGAATTTTTGAATGTGCAAAATAGTGTATGAAGCTAAAGGAGCAGTTATTAAGTATCTGCTATGGGGTGAACGATATTTGGATGGGCCATGAATACTTCTGCCACAACTTTTTTGGCTGTTGAAGATAATCAAAGTTACTTTGTGAGACCCTAAAAATTTCCTGCAAAATTTATTCTCTATTACTTTTTCTCACTTGACATTTGCAATTGCTTTTCTATTCATTCCTTATCATTTCTATTCTAGTGGGATGGCAAACCAGTGCTAAGTTACACCTCTGAATTCACGCTACTGGGCAAAATTATCCCGCCATCCTCATAAACCGTCAATTGCATTTCACGGTTATCCAATGCAACTTACTTTGGTTAGTGTATCATATACATTGCTTTAGAACAATTTTTCATGTAACTTCAAAATGTTGATATCGTTTTGCAAAATTATGTGACTTTCTCGTGACGTCATTGTGTTGTTTATAAAAACCTTAAAATATTAGTCAATGCGCTAAAATGCACTTAATCAAAGCATGAATTGTTTGGAAAACACTCGAATTTCAACACATCATAGCACATCAATAACTTGATCAAATATGATGCTGTTTATAAGAAACCTGGAAATATTAGTTCAATGCGCTAAAATGCACTTAATAGAAGCTTTAATTGTTTGGAAAACACTCGAATTTTAACATATCATAGCACATCAATAACTTTATCAAATATGATGCTGTTTATAACAAACCTGGAAGTATTAGTGAATGCGCTAAAATGCACTTAATCAAAGCTTTAATTGTTTGGTCGAAACGTAATGCTTATTTCAATTCGCATCAAAGTGCTTACATTTGATTTGATTTACTGGCTAAAAACTGGTCTTATTGACAAAAATCCCCTACAAATCTTCATGTCATCTCCTACAGTTGTTCAATTCCCCTATGATTGGTAGCACTGGAACGAAATGAGGGATACATCTGAAAACAAATATCTTCTGCCAAAGTCTCTCTTTCGCTTCGAGGCTCAAAGAACATAGGAGATCCCCTCTCCTTCGGAGGGGGTCGATGGAGGAATGGATTTGGTCTCGACAAGTTTCCAGGAAAAGTACTTATAAATTTAAAGGCAGAAACACAGCAACACGACAAAAAACAACAGCAAATACGATTAATTCAATTTTTGCCAATATTTCGTCCTGCCATGCAGGACTTCTTCAGGGCTGTAATGTGACAGTTATAATAAAAATTTGAATATGTACAGCGATTTGAAAAGGAGAAGTAACACGTGATTGGTTAGATATGATGGCTACGCAGAGGTTATATGGGTTAGGTTTATAACGGCTATGTAATGTATGTAGTAAAATGATGATGATGCTAATCAAAATAATAATGATAATAATAATGCTGATGGTGATAATAATAATAATATGATGATGATAATAATAATAATAATAATAATAATAATAATAATAATAATAATAATAATAATAATAATAATAATAATAATAATGATAATAATAATAATAATAATGATAATGATTATGTAAATGCAATGTTAGAAACTAACTGCGATATAATGATAATAATAATGATGGGGATAGTGAGGAGAATAGGTAAGGTAAGAGAGTGAGTAGATTAGGTTACTTACAACTGTGTTTGTTAGCGGTCTGTGGTTCTGTTCAGTCCGTTGGGTGAGAGAGTGTTCGCTAAGTCAATTAAGTAATTTTCCTTGGCTCGTCTAACACTCTCTCTGGTGTCATGTATCTTAAGTAGCGGTAGTAATTGCAAGTCTTGTACGGAGTGATTGGGTTTACAAAAGTGTTCTGCAACCCCGGATGTGTCGGAACGTTTGTTTATAATGTCTCGTCGGTGTTCGTTGAGTCTGTCTCTTATGCGTCGTCCTGTTTGTCCTATGTATTGGCAGTCAGTCTTTTTGTCGCGTAAGCATCGTTTGCATTGTAGTAAGTATATGACGTTAGTGGAGTTGCAGTCGAGGCTTTGTCTTATGTTGAAGGTTTCGTTGGTGTTTGTGAAAGTAACTGTGTGTGTTCCGTCTTGTATGTGTTGGCATGTGTAGCAGTCGCGTCGTGATGGACATTTAGATATTCCTCTGGGAGTGGTGGTAGCGTCATTTTTCATTTTGGCGCGCACCAGGTATTCCCTGAGGTTTTTTGGTCTGCGGTTACTAAGTATCGGTGGGTCTGGGAAGACTTCCTTACAGTTTGTCGAGTTTTGTAATATGTGGAAGTTGCTGTTAAGTATGGACGTTAATTGTGGTAAACTAGGGTGGTAGGTAACCACAAATGGTGTTCTTTTGTTAGGTTTTTTCTGTTTCGTTTGTAAGCTGGATTGTCGCGTTATTTTGGAAGCCTTCCGTATTTCGTTACGTACGTGTTTGCGTTTGTATCCTCTGTTTGTAAGGTATGTAAGCAGTTGATTTGTGCGTTTCTTAAGAGTGTCATTGTTGGAGCAAATGCGTCGTAATCGTAGTGCAAGGCTGTATGGTATGGACTTTTTCGTATGTTTGGGGTGGGCGGATGTGCTGAGGAGGTATTGGTGTGTGTCTGTGGGTTTGACGTAGAGGTCTGTCGAGATGCTGTTGTCTTCGTTAAGTATTACTGTGACGTCTAGGAAATGTGTGCTGGTGGAAGATATGTCACTGGTAAATTTGATGTTGGGATGGATGTTGTTGAGTGTGCGTATAAATTCTGTGAGTTTTTCCTCTCCGTGAGTCCAAATTAAAAAAATGTCGTCGATGTAACGGTAAAAGTACTTATGCCCTTTCGTATTCTTTTCATCAAAAAGGCAATCGCAACTCTTTTGTGCATGAACAAACTCCATTTATTCATAAACAAAAATCGGAAATTGGCAGATAATCATCATGCAATCTTAAGGACCATCTTTTGCTTTGGCAGAAGATTCCATTTTGGCAGAAAATTCCATTAAATATAAAAACCCTTGAATGAATCATTAACCCTATTTTGGTTGGGGGGGGGGGGCAAATTTGCCCCCCCTAGTAGACTTTTTGTTATAACTCTGTCAGGATACAAATTATGGCCCGGGAACTTTCTGACTTTTTGCTAATACGTATTGTGCAATGACTCAAGAAGTTTCATAAAAATACTTTGACAAATGAGGGGGAGGGAGACAATTTTCCGGAACTGACTCTGTCAAAATCGCCAATACTCAAATATTAATTTTTGCGAAAAAAGTAGCAAAATTGCAATATTTTGCAAAGATATTTTGCAGGGTAGTGCTATCCAATGTATTCTATTATAATTTTCATGTTTGGATGGAAATTGAGTTCCAAATTAAATTTTATCGCATTTTTCCCGATTTTGACCGATTTTGCCACTTTTCTTGACCACACAAAGAAAAATGCTGACGCAAGCAATAATGATGGCTAATTTTAGGTTAATTTTTATAGTTTCATAAAGTACATGCTTAGGGCTATTAGTACACCAAATTTGGTTGCTCTATCTATTTCCAGGCAAAAGTTAGGTAGGGGGGGGCTTTTTTGCCCCCCCCCAACCAAAATAGGACGTGTCAGGTAGCCCAACCACTATAGGGTTAAAGGAAGCAACTTCCCTGATCGCTGGATAATATCTGAAGTTCCCTTGATCCTTTTTAATTTTGGATGTGTTCCCTTGCTTCCTGGATACATTTCACATGTTCCCCTGTTCCCTGGAGCCCCTAAACGGCCCTCTGAACTGATAGATCATACTTCAAACCTCGGAGGATTTTTTTGAGACACCCGGTGCATCTAAACTAGGAAAATACGAATTCAAAACGACACAGTTCTATCAAATATCGTAACTAATAAGGTAACGGTACGTGCATGTGACGTGCTCATTAAGTGCTTATTACTTTATTCTAAGTTAAAATACTTGCTTAAATTGTCTTGCTTCTTTTTAAATCCGTCGGGTTATTTCTTCTTTGTTCTTCTCGTCTTTTTCACAATGGCCTTTGTGACGAATAAGCCTAAAGTTATGGCTAAAGTTGCATTGAGAAGAATCATGCCGTGAGCAAAGGTAAGCGAGCTTTTGACATCCGTCTGCTTGCCAGAATCTAAAATGATTGAATAAATTGTGCTTTAACTTACCAGTTGCATTATTCTACATCACAAATAGTAAGTATACCGTTTTCCGAAGTGGAGGAGGGGGGGGGGGGGGGGGCGTAATTGTCAAGAATAGTAAACATGTTGATGATAGTGATAAAAATCTTTCCTGAAAGTCCCTAATATCTTTTCTATCCGCAGTGTCAAATACCCACCCATTGGTTGTATTTGCTAAGAGTAAACTAAAGAATCTCTAAACAATGGTCTTAAAATATAGCCGTAGCCCAACAGAACTGATGCTACTCCACTGCCCCCCCCCCCCTTACGCAGAATAAGATTTCCTGAAATATCGGCTTATTAGGACACAGCGATTCTATAGCTTGAATACATTCCTTATGTTCATGAAATTAGAGGGATCGACTGGGTTTTTGCTATGAGCATGATCCAAGTTGTTTAGTTACGCTTTTAGAGAATCAAGCTCTTCATCCGAAACTGGATTATGCATAGCAGAGTGATGTTTAAAAGCAAATAAGGTGCTGGAATGGTGATAAATGCAACTGCAGGCTTTGCAAAACATATGTGCAACAGGTTGGTTTCATAACCGGATAGTTATTGAAGTTCCTGTAATTAAAGACAATATAAATTATATATATATATATAGGTCGAAACGAAAAGTGTCCAGGTACCGTAAGATATAGGTCGAAACACAAAATATCAACAAGCCACTTGAGACTCACTAAATATTAATAATTCTATTTATAAATTCTCGCAACTAGTTTCGTCCGTTCAAGCGGACTCTTCAGGCTCTGTAACCTGAAGAGTCCGCTTGAACGGACGAAACTAGTTGCGAGAATTTATAAATAGAATTATTAATATTTAGTGAGTCTCAAGTGGCTTGTTGATATTTTGTGTTTCGACCTATATATATATATATAGATGACCCACTTCTGGAAAACTATCTTTCGCTGCTGGAGAACGAGGTGATGTCTGTCTCGCCGGAGGGTAAGAATTTTAGTAATCTTTCTTCTTCTGAACAACTTTCTTTGAAACATCTTAAATGTGATAGGAACATAGTCATCAAGGAAGCGGACAAGGGTTCAGCAGTTGTAGTTTGGGATAGGGGGGATTACATAAGTGAGGCTAACCGACAACTAGATGATAGGCAGGTTTATGAAGAGATTGAGGTGGACCCCACGGTAGATTTGGGTAAGACCATAAATTCTAGGTTGAAAGAGTTGAGGGAGGAGGACCCGGGATTAGAGGAAGTGACTGATTATTTGCAAGTTAAAGATTCTAAGCTAGGTAGATTTTATTTGTTGCCTAAGATCCACAAGGGACTTAGCAATGTTAAGGGGAGACCAGTCATTTCCAATTGTGGTACAATAACAGAGCATATTTCAGAATATTTAGACCACCACCTTAACCCGTTGGTTAGCCAAAGTAGGTCATATGTTAAGGACACTAACCACTTCTTGTCTAGGCTAAGTAAGTTAGGTAAAATACCAGAGGGGGCTTTGTTGTGTACAGTTGATGTTGTGGGACTCTATCCAAGCATTCCACACGGGGAGGGCTTAGAGGCCATCAGGGAGGCGCTGGATAGAAGGGAAAACCCGGGCGTGGCTACTGATACCCTAGTGGGGTTGGCATCCTTGGTCTTGGAGAATAATTATTTTGAATTTAATGATAGGATTTATAGGCAGAAATTGGGCACGGCTATAGGCACGAAGTTCGCTCCGGCCTATGCCAATCTCTTCATGACCCGGTTGGAGGAGAGGTTGTTGGAGGCTTCGCCGGACAAGCCGCTCGTCTGGATGAGATTCATCGATGATGTTTTCTTTATCTGGATGCACGGGGAGGAAAAGCTGAAGTCTTTCATCAACCATCTCAACAGTAGCCACGAAACCATTAAGTTTACTAGCGAGCAATCACGGGATAGTATTAGTTTTTTAGACGTTCAGGTTAGCGTGGGGGAGGGGGGAGTCCTTTCGACAGACTTGTTTTGCAAGCCAACTGATACACATCAGTACTTGCATAAGAAGTCTTGTCATCCCTGGCACACGAAGAAGGCGATCCCCTATGGTCAGGCTCTTAGGTTTCGTAGGATATGTTCGGAAGATCGCCAATTTCAGGAGAGGGTAGGAGAGTTAGCTGGATGGCTTAAGGACAGGGGCTACGAAGAGTCTTTAGTTAACGAACAAATAGATAGGGTACGTAGGTTGGATAGGACGACTCTTCTAGCAAATGCGGGAAATAGGACCAATAACCAAGGGAGGGGGGAAAGGGTTCCACTTGTTGCCGCATACCATCCAGCACTCAATAGTTTGGGGAAGGTTGCCAGGAGACTTCATTCTATGCTCACAAACTCGGAGGAGCATAGGGCGGTGTTTCCTGAGCCACCTTTAATAGCATTTAGGAGATGTAAGAACCTTAAGGATATACTTGTTAGGGCTAGGCTCAGTGAGGGAAATGGGGGGACTGATAAGAAGGGATGTTCTCGTTGTGGTAAATCTCGTTGTCAAGTGTGTAATGTCATGAGTAATAGTGAACATTTTCATTCAAACATAGATAGCCGGGAATATAGGATTAACTATTCGTTTAATTGTGATTCGTCAAATGTAGTGTATTTGTTGGAATGTACTGTTTGTGGTGTACAATATGTTGGTAGCACCTGCACGCCTTTTAGGCTTAGGTTTAACAATTACAAGGCGTGCAGTCATAAGCTTAATTCGGGGGCCTCAGTACCCCAGGCGGAATTCTTCAGGCATTTTACTGGAGAAGGCCACCACGGGTTTCTGAAGGATATTAGTATAAAGATAATCGATAGGCTAACGGGGGGAAATAGGATGCGGGAAAGCTTCTGGCAGTATCGGCTGGATTGCTTTTCCCCTAAGGGATTAAACACTAGACAGGTTGATACATAGATTTGATTTTGGTTTACATTTTGGTTGTTTTGTTGTTTTAAATTTTGCGCTCAGCTTTTAATTAGGGACACACGCTGTTTTTTTTAGGGATCTCTTTTCTGCCAATTCGCTCTTGGATCTTTCTATTGCTTGTTTTGTTTTTACACACGTTTTTTCAGCTCCCGCGAGACAGACACCGCCGCCGACTTTAGCGGCTCTTTACTCTGAGCTTTCTTTGATCTTCCTCTTCCCACCTCTGGTAACATCCCATATTTAACACCTTTTGTCACTCAGTGTGGTGGGCAGGATCCCACTTAGGCTATTATTGTTGTATTGTTTATGGATTTGAAGGTGTGTATTTAAGCTCTGTCTGATTATTGGTACAGTCATTACTGATGAAGGCTAACGCCGAAACGTTTAAAGAATGTGTTTTTTTCTGAGTTGATATATATATATATATATATATATATTGTTTTGTTGTTTTAAATTTTGCGCTCAGCTTTTAATTAGGGACACACGCTGTTTTTTTTAGGGATCTCTTTTCTGCCAATCCGCTCTTGGATCTTTCTATTGCTTGTTTTGTTTTTACACACGTTTTTTCAGCTCCCGCGAGACAGACACCGCCGCCGACTTTAGCGGCTCTTTACTCTGAGCTTTCTTTGATCTTCCTCTTCCCACCTCTGGTAACATCCCATATTTAACACCTTTTGTCACTCAGTGTGGTGGGCAGGATCCCACTTAGGCTATTATTGTTGTATTGTTTATGGATTTGAAGGTGTGTATTTAAGCTCTGTCTGATTATTGGTACAGTCATTACTGATGAAGGCTAACGCCGAAACGTTTAAAGAATGTGTTTTTTTCTGAGTTGATATATATATATATATATGTACTCAAAAAAACACATTCGTTTAAACGTTTCGGCGCAAGCCTTCATCAGTATGACTTCTCAAATTCAACATCGCATACATATCAATTTCGAAATACAAAACCATTTACGAAAACAATAGCATAAAGGGATCCTACTAAATACAATTGATAATTAAAAGGTGTTAAAGTAACCGGTGTAAACAGAGGCGGCAGTAGGAAGATGAAAGAAAGCGCAGTGTTAAGTACTGCTAGAGTCGGCGGCGGTGTCTGTCTCGCGGAAGCTAAAAAGAAATGTGTGTTAGAACCAAACCAGCAATAGAAAGATCCAAGAGCGGATGGGCAGAAAGAGATCCCTAAAGAATAGCGTGTGTCCCTAAAGAAAAGCTAAGCGCAAACATCAAAACAACAAAACAACCAAAATGTAAGCAAAAATCAAATCTATGTATCAACCTGCCTAGTGTTTAATCCCTTAGGGGCAAAGCAATCCAGCTGATATTGCCAGAAGCTTTCCCGCATCCTATTTCCCCCCGTTAGCCTATCGATTATTTTTATACTAATATCCTTCAGAAACCCGTGGTGGCCTTCTCCAGTAAAATGCCTGAAGAATTCCGCCTGGGGTACTGAGGCCCCCATGTTAAACTTATGACTGCACGCCTTGTAATTGTTAAACCTAAGCCTAAAAGGCGTGCAGGTGCTACCAACATATTGTACACCACAAACAGTACATTCCAACAAATACACAACATTTGACGAGTCACAATTAAACGAATAGTTTATCCTATATTCCCGGCTATCTATGTTTGAATGAAAATGTCCACTATTACTCATGACATTACACACTTGACAACGAGATTTACCACAACGAGAACATCCCTTCTTATCAGTCCCCCCATTTCCCTCACTATTGAGCCTAGCCCTAACAAGTATATCCTTAAGGTTCTTACATCTCCTAAATGCTATTAAAGGTGGCTCAGGAAACACCCCCCTATGCTCCTCAGAGTTTGTGAGCATAGGATGAAGTCTCGCGGCCACCTTTCCCAAACTATTGAGTGCTGGATGGTATGTGGCAACAAGTGGAACCCTTTCCCCCCTCCCTTGGTTATTGGTCCTATTTCCCGCATTTGCTAGAAGAGTAGTCCTATCCAACCTACGTACCCTATCTATTTGCTCATTAACTAAAGACTCTTCGTAGCCCCTGTCCTTAAGCCATCCAGCCAACTCTCCTACCCTCTCCTGAAATTGGCGATCTTCCGAACATATCCTACGAAACCTAAGAGCCTGACCATAGGGGATCGCCTTTTTAGTGTGCCAGGGGTGACAAGACTTCTTATGCAAGTACTGATGTGTATCAGTTGGCTTGCAAAACAAGTCTGTCGAAAGGACTCCCCCCTCCCCCACGCTAACCTGAACATCTAAAAAACTAATACTATCCCGTGATTGCTCGCTAGTAAACTTAATGGTTTCGTGGCTACTGTTGAGATGATTGATGAAAGACTTCAACTTTTCCTCCCCGTGCATCCAGATAAAGAAAACATCATCGATGAATCTCATCCAGATGAGCGGTTTGTCAGGTGAAGCCTCCAACAACCTCTCTTCCAACCGGGTCATAAAGAGATTGGCATAAGCCGGAGCGAACTTCGTGCCTATAGCCGTGCCCAATTTCTGCCTATAAATCCTATCATTAAATTCAAAATAATTGTTCTCCAAGACCAAGGACGCCAACCCCACTAGGGTATCAGTAGCCACGCCCGGGTTTTCCCTTCTATCCAGCGCCTCCCTGACGGCCTCTAAACCCTCCCCGTGTGGAATGCTAGGATAGAGCCCCACAACATCAACCGTACACATCAAAGCCCCCTCTGGTATTCTACCTAACTTACTTAGCCTAGACCAAAAGTGGTTGGTGTCCTTAACATATGACCTACTTTGGCTAACCAATGGATTAAGGTGGTGGTCTAGATACTCTGAAATATGTTCTGTTATAGTTCCACAATTGGAAATGACTGGTCTCCCCTTAACACTACTAAGACCCTTGTGGATCTTAGGCAACAAATAAAACCTACCTAACCTAGAATCCTTAACTTGTAAATAATCAGTCACTTCCTCTAATCCCGGGTCCTCCTCCCTCAGCTCTTTCAACCTAGAATTAATGGTCTTACCCAAATCTACAGTGGGATCCACCTCTATTTCTTCATAAACCTGCCTATCGTCTAATTGTCGGTTAGCCTCACTTATGTAATCCCCCCGATCCATAACTACAACCGCTGATCCCTTGTCCGCTTCCTTGATCACTATGTTCCTATCACATTTAAGCTGTTTCAAAGAAAGTTGTTCAGAAGAGGAAAGATTACTAAAATTCTTACCCTCCGGCGAGACAGACATTACCTCCTTCTCCAACAGCGAAAGGTAGTTTTCGAGAACTGGGTCATCTTTTGGGGGCTGCCACGTGGATTTAGTTTTAAAATTAGTGTTCTTGTCAGGTACAAATTCCTCGTCATTGTTTCTGAAGTGCCATCTCAATCGCATTCTTCGCTTATAGGCTTCAAGATCTTCTTTTAACTTTGCTTTGTCGATGTCAGTGGGAGTGGGTGAGAACTTCAGGCCTTTCGAAAGAAGACTTACGTCTTCCTCCGAAAGTTCCCTCCGTGATAGATTCACTACACTCCCACTGACAAAATATATATATATCGGGTGTCTCAGAAAAAAGTACCCCCTTTTGACTGAAAATAGGAACCAAGTAATAAGATATAATTGCTCCCCATCTTCACAACTAAATTTATCAATGTTCAACTTAGATGCACGTACCTTGAATTTAGAAATCATCCACCAAACACCGGAGATACAGGTTCGCAAATTGAAAATTTAGAGCGCACCCAAAACCAGAGGTTTTGAAAAAGGACCTAGTCATGATTTGTATCGTGGACATTTTCCAAAGTACCTGTAGTCTTTAAGTTTCCGTGTTTTGCTTTTGAAAAGAATGAAAGATGCATAGACATGGCGCTGATTAAACAAATATAGTATAAATGTGGTAAGAGTGATAAAGTCGTGCCACATCTCCAAAATAAGCGTGCATATTCTCCTTTTCCTCCTCTTTAATACAAAACACTTGGGATCGAATGCAATGCAAAGAAAGATTCCTCAAAAGAAAAGACACTTCAAGAACAACTGAAGTAATTCAAGGTACAAATCTTTTCAAAATAAAGAATAAAGGTCAAAGTCGAAAATTCGTTTGCAAAATGCCTGTTTGTTGTCAAATTATGGCTAGGCCATTTCTCAATACCTCTGGATTCAGGTGCACTCCAATTGTTGACCTTGGGAACTCATATCTCCGATGTTTGGTGGTCAATTTCCAAATAAAAGGTATGTACATTTAAGTTGAAGACCAGCAAATGTAGCCATGAATTCAAGAAGTTCCGAAATATTATCGTTTCGTTGCCTTGTTGAGTCAAAAAGGGGTTCTTTTTTGAGACACCCGGTATATATATATATACTATTTTTCGATTAGACTCGTAAATTTTTGTAAATAAGTAGGCCTTGATTAGCTGTAATTTTTGATGATGATGATGATGATGATGATGATGATGATGATGATGATGATGTTGCCCATGATGATGGTGATGTTGCCCATAAATCTTAATCCTAAATCTTTCCTTACCTCTTGTACAAGCAAGGGTGAGATTTTGGCGTACATTTCTATATAATGCTGCGCTTTTGGGGTTGAAATACGGAGTATAGGAGTTATTCGTCGTACATAGCTGATTGCTCGTGGCCTATGATCGAAACCGCAAAGCCTCATTTTCACGGACCAATCAGACTTCTAAAAAGCGACGGAGACAAAAGAAACCTGTGAAGAATTTTCTAAATTTTACCTACCTTCATAAAACGCAACCAAGACAAATAACTACTTGAGATTTTCCGAATTTTTTAAAACCAGTCTACTCTCCAGATTTTTGGGTGTACAAGTTTGGATGCCGGTTAAACTATCTCCAGGATTGGCGGAGTTATGGCCGCATACAACCTGATAAGGTACTGAACTTTGAACAATAGAAATTCTGGCCGGGAGACAATGGTAATAACGATTGTAACTGTTGTAAGAACGAATCGAAAACGCTAAAATCTGCGTTTTCAATTGTTCTTCCTATTTTCTTTTGGTAAATTCTTTTTTTTGAAGATTCAATGCCCCTACAGTTTGTATGTGAATTGAAAAAGTCTACAAAGGCTTGTTCGCGCATTTCAAGTCATGTGGTGATACTCTAGGGAAGTTTCAGTATTGTACTACTTTTGCATTCATGGCACAAGATTGCTCGTTGCGAAATAGCTTATAAAATTCAAAAGAAGTTTTATCAAGAGGCTTTATCACCTAATTTGAAGTGGCATAAACAGGCTTCGACAAGCCTTCGACGATTTTGTCCATTAGAGAGGCAATAACTCAGCCAATCCTGGAGGTATTTTTAACCGGCATCTAAACTTGTTCACTCAAATATGTGGAGAAAAGATTTCTTCAAAAAAATTTGGGAAATTTCGAGCAGTTTTTTTCCTGGTTGCGTTTTATAAAATTTAGAAACATCTTCACGGGTTTCTTTTGTCTCGTTCGATTTTTAGCCGTCGGATTGGTCCGTGAGAATGAGGCTTTGGCGGTTTCAGCCATGGGCAACGAGCATTCAGCTATGTACGACGAATGATTCCTATGCTCCGTGTTTCAACCCAAAAAGTGCAGCATTATATAGAAATGTACGCCGATTAGAGATGCGCACAAAATATCTTGCTGGGTTTCAATGGAAAGCAACTAAAATTGATTTGATTACTAGTCTCTAGTCCCCTGGACTCGCTCCAAGTCTCTCTCACCGAAAAAACAAGGGTAGGAAAAAATAGCAAGAGAGACTTGCTATTTTTTCCTCCCCTGGTTTTTTTTCCACGAAAGAGATTTGTAGCAAGTCCGCTAGTCCCCTATAATTCATTCCCTTGCTCATCGGCCATAATGGGCGACAATACTTTAGGCCTTCTAGACCATGGACAGCGGTGCATCAATTTTCTTGGGAAAGAGAAGACGAGAAAAACGGATTCTTTTATGCATGCCAAGTATCGTAACTGTATCTCTGCTGATCAATTTGATTTTGAGTGAGGAAGATCAATGACGTCTAAATACAAAGTTCTTTTCTTTTGTCATGCTAGTTCTATCTGGTTTCTACCGCATAGGCCACCATGAACTGACTTATGAACTCAAATGATCAACAATGATGCAGATAAGAAAACTGGACATGTAATGGATACGGAAATATTTCATGATTGCCTTCCTTTCCGGTGAAATCGGTGGATCATCGCTAGCGCTTAGACCATTTAGCATAACGAATTTCAGATTAAAGATTTTTGCTGATTTATGCACGACTTACCGGTTGCTTTATCTTTGCTTTCTACAAAGGGTCCAATATTGAGACTGTACGTTGTTGAAGGTGGATAATTCTTATCTTCTTCCTCGCTACCTCTCGTCTTCAGTGACCTCAATCCTATATCCTCTGATTCCAACAATACCGACCTTCGAGCTCGTTTGATGTTGTTTCCTTGACAACCAGATGTGCAGCGAGAGTCAGATGATTGCTTGTGACACATGAAAGTTTGACAATGAAGATAAACGTATGTATACCCGAAGAACTTGAATGACATGAAGCTGAATCTCATCTTGTGTGATGGTGTCGCAGAAATGAATTGAATTGTAGTATCAGAAGCACATCTGCAAAGTTAATAGAAGCAATGGTGATGATTACACGTGGATCTACCTTGTTTGTAACATGTATGCCGGCATTTTTCCCAGCAAAAGGTTTCACCGTGTGCATGCATTTGTATCCTATCTCCAAAAATTTCGACAACGTATATTTATCCAGAGTGGACAAGGATGTTCATTCCTTCAAAGATGATGAACGGAATCTAGTCAATCAATGTCTTTCTAAGGGTCTTGTTTAGTTAAATGATCAATCCTTAGATAAAATGTAACATTTACTGGACATGCGTTTGTGCCATACCCTTCTTTTTAAGAAGGGCAATATGGCACAGAGAACTTTATCATTCCTTCAACGTTGCGTTTTAAGAGAGAACAACTAATGCCCGTAGTGACCCATCTAAAAGCTTCATGTATGTGATTCTGCTAAGATACAGTTGTAAATACTCTCGATCCATGATATATAGTTTGGGTAGGTGTCTGATATGCGTAGAATAGGCAATTTGGAGAGTGCATATCGGGCAAGATTATTCTTTTACTCAGTGAAAAATATTCCAATGCAGTCTCAAAACATCTAATAACAAATGTATTGATCCATCCAACAGTTTACATTGGGTTTCCTTGGTTTGTGTGAAATTAAATCTCCATGCGCCATTGGCCCTTCCAGGAACTTGAGGTATGTGGGGCTAAGTCGTTTTGGCTTTCAGTCCGATAGTAACGGGGTAACAATCAAAGACAGAATCTTTCCTATGCCTTTATGTTTTAGAATCATTGACCCAGGCATACACATGGCAGACATATCAAAATACTCCCATTTTGCTCATTTTGATAGGGAGAAAAATGAAGTTGTTTGCAAACGGTACAAAAAGGGACCTTCCCTGAAAGAAGAAAGAAATCGCTTTAACATTTTCAAAAATAATAAAATATGGTTAATTTGTACTGTCAAAAGACAATTTTTTGAAGGTGTTATTTTTACAATTTCTGCTTGCTGTTTTACCTTGTTCGCTCTTGAAAAGGTGACAATTTTGTCTCAAGGTGTTATTTAAGAACAAGCTCATTGAATTAATCTCGCATCTTGACTTCCCGAAAGCGCTAAATGACCCAGCGAAAAATTTACCCTAGATTTGTCTTGACTTCGAATTTGTTTCAAAAGCCTTCAAGCTACCCCCTAGTGAACTTAACATTTCATGAGTTGAATTGTTAACCGATATCTTGATCATTCGGGCATGAAGAGGTAATGTTCTGAATACAAAAATGAAAAAGAATACCAAAAATTCTTTAGAGTATGGTCACATGAATTGAACTGGCAAAACAAATTTTTATCAATCAACTCTATTTGGCCCGGGTTGAAGTTTCCATAGTTTCGACAGGGGGCGTTTTTTGCAGCCCCCCTCCCTCTTTTTCACAACTACAAAAGATATAACATAAGATATAACAAGATATAACAAGAGATATTCGTTAATGCTGAAGAAAGAGCACACAAGATCTATTAGAGACAACCAGAAGGTGATACTAGGAAGACCACATTCAGAGATTGGAAGGCAGACATTCAAACATCGTGCTGCTATTATCTGGAATGCACTTCCAGATGGGGTAAAATGTTCCCCGAACCACAATTCTTTTAAATTTGCTCTAAAAAAACAAAGTAATCTGGTAGACAACATATCGTTCGGATCATAGTCAGTTGTTACAAAGAAAGACACTTCTAATTACATTTACTTTTAACAATTTCTCGTGTATTTTAGCAATTACTACGTTTTTAAAAACCTTTGTAAAAATCTTTATTTCATTTTAAACTTTAATTTGCAGGTCCACATCAGCTTATTAGCTGAATTTCTGACCTGCATTAACAACTAAATAATGTATGTAAGTATGAATGTATGTATGTATAACAATCAAACTTAAGCCAATTGTGCTTCGGGAAATTAGCTTTAAAAAACAACGATATAGGTCTAATTAGAAACGTTGCTTGTTGCTAGGCAACCAAAAACAATAGTAAAATGGAAAAGTTTGAGCTACTGACTTTAACCCTATCTCACCTTTACTTACCCCCCCCCCCCAACCAAACTTTTATTCGCGAATGCTATAATATGCAAAAATAGGAAGGTTAACAAGATTCCGCTACTTTGACTTTATACCTATACTGTATCGAATGATGAAAAATTCAAGACTCTAGCTATAACACCTTAACCATGGCAACCAATGTTTTACTGTGTAGTCAACAAAATTTGTATAATTTTTTTCTAATTGTTGAAGATATTAATCTAAAATGTATGCCAAATTATGTCTACACATGTATTAGATAATATCCAACTTAATTTAAAACAACAAATTTCAGTTTAATGCCTCATTTCATTGTTTCAATCATGCTGGTAATAATCATGATAATCATAACTTAATATCTTCTTATTGTCATAGCAACAAGAAAAATAGAGATAATTTTATTTAATTACTTGATTTTGATTTTTTGCATCAAATTCCATCAATTTACCAAGTTTAAAGACCATAGCTACTATAACAGCGAAGAAAAACAGGGGGGGGGGGGGGGGGGGGGGGTGGAATCAATCCCCTTAGGCATTGATCGTTTCAATAGTCCCAGGTGAGATACGGTTAAGAGCAAAATTCGTCCAGATTAACATGAAAAAAAAACAGGCAGGATTGTAGTCAGAAGTAGTAAATTAGAATAGAGAAAGATATCTACACATATCAAATCCAATTTGATTTGCAATTCTTGCTAATTAAGAGCAATGAGCAATTGAATAGATTAATTGAGACTTCTAATGTGAATTATTTTCAATTTTTAGACTTCTAATTATTGAAAATAGTTTGTAATAAAAAACCTGACACTATTTTACACACGTTTGGGGCTATATTGTCCTAATTCATTCATTATGTAAAGTCATAAAGATAAATGACGTCATGTATATCAAAAGTTGTTGATGTTAGCTAATATAAACAAACTATATATCAAATGAAATTAATCTTCAAGACCAATTGAATGGTGTATATAACTTTATCATTAGCGCTATTTGCACGAACATAGCGAGGATTTTAAGATTTTCTTTGTGACCAGTCTCCAAATAAAGGCATCAGGAGGTCACGTGGTACAACAATGGAAAATCAATCTTTTAGAATTTGATGGCCAATTAAATTTTAGAAAACACAAGGATTTGCAGCACTATATCTACAACAGCGATGGATGTATTTGAGAAAGTTAAGAAGAAACGTGATGAAAATGTTTAAATGAGCTCGAAGGCTCGTGTATCTTGAGCATGAAAATCAAATGTGGGAGCATTCAAATAAAAATGACGTGAACATTTTTATTGTCTCATCTTATGCAGTTAAAGAGAATCAACGGAGATAAAAGCCCCGCGTGGAAGGAGTCTGGGTATTCTATTATTAGCCTATTTTATTTGATGATTTCGAGACGTTCGTTGATATTGTTTAGCCAGAGGAACAATAACATGCGTAGGAGTTTTCCTTGTCCTATTTATAGATTGCCGCTACTTAGCTCCGTTGATTCACTTTAACGAAAATTTCCTTTTTGAGATTAGACTTTCATTTCTCCAGAAAATGGGTTTGAACTGTCCCAGTTTGTTTCGAAAAGTGGTTACAAGTCTGCGTGGTAAGACCGTACCAGGTCCCTGTGACTTAAAGGCAATACCGGGCAATGTTTTACACATAAAACCACGATGATATCATGATGCAAAAATAACTATCGTCCAATCTCTTTGCTTCTTATTTCTTCTTTTTCACAATAGAAGTCTCAACTTTCAAAATGGCGTTCAATGCAGTCGCACTAAAGTACTTGGCATTTGCAGCTGTTATTTTCATGTTGAAAAGGCCTTCCTTAACCAATTCGTCATCTTTATGTTATTGGCAAACTTCGAAAGAAGCAATAGATGTGAAAGAGACGTATATTTATTCGTTGATCTGGCAACTTCAGGCAGAAAGGAAACTCTTCGTTCGCAAGAAATACCTGCTGCGGATCTTGTTGTTGTTAGCAGGAGACATCGAAATCTGCACAGGCCCTAGAAATCCTATTTGTGCAACATGCTCTTCTCGTATAAAAAAGTCACAAAGTTGTGCAGTATGTTATGGCTGCAAGATGAAATCTCACCTCAAGTGTATGAAAGATCAACTCGGTAAAAATTCCGAAGAACTTTTATTGTCAGACATGCTTTGTTGAACGAGGAGATGACGCAGAAAGCGATGTCGACACTGAATATGCACCCGAAGCAATCAACAGCTTTTGTAAAAAAGGGGTCTCAAGATCTTTCATCAAAATTTAAATGGTTTACTCAATAAAATCGACGAAGTCAGGTTGTTTCTAACCAGTACCCATCGAAATGTTCATGTTTATGGTATTTCCGAAACGCACATGTTATGTTCTGCAAGAGTACTGTAAAGATAGGACACGTCTTCTCGTCCAAGTGAGTATATTCAACGAACCGCTTGAGCTACTACTTCATGTAAGAATACTAAAACTACTGCTTCATGTAAGATAACATAACATGTCCCTTCTTATCATAACAAGAATTTTAATCAAATGTCTTTTGCACAACAAAACAGTGATTAATGTCTGTAAATGTAAAGTAAGTATAATGTCAAAATATAGAGTTGGGATCTGCAAAGTCTTCCAAATGGCGTGGTCTGTGAACAGCACGGCCTCATCTTGTTACTCTTGGGCGTTGCAGATTTAGGTTCTGTTGTTCGGGTTGAACTCCTTGATCTGTTGGAGGTGCTTCTGGTGCCGCTGCCGGTGGCTGCAATTGTTGCGGATCATCTGTTTCTGAGTCTGAAAGTTCGATAATATGCTCTATCGGTTCTAGGCTTTCCTTGGTGTGCAGCAGATGCTTTCTATTCCTGCGAACAGTGGTTCCTTTGTCTGTGGCTACCTTGTATGAGCGAGGTTGCGGGCATTTCTCTACTATGACTCCCTTGCGATCCCAGGCATTTTTACCACGGAAACGAACACAATCTCCTGTCTCTAAGGGTTTTAGGGTGCGATGTTGTGGCTTATTGGTTGCTGCGGTCTCTGTCAATTTTGATGTATTGGTGGCTCCCTTCGGTCTAATCGTATTGTTCATGGCTGGCAGAGTTGTTCGAAGCTGGCGGTTCATCAAGATTGTGGCTGGCGCTGGTTTTCCATCGGGGATTGGAGTGGTGCGGAGTGCAAGAAGTGCTAAGTACGGATCCTCGCCACTGTGGAATGCTTTTTTGAGGGTCTTCTTAACGGTTTGAATAGTTCTTTCAATGAAGCCGTTACTTTGTGGGTATTCTGGGCTGCTACTGTCATGTACAAAATCCCATTCACGTGCAAATTTGCTGTATTCGCGTGAAATGTATTGTGGACCATTGTCGGAGAAAACTTCTTTGGGAATACCAAATTTGGAGAATATACGCTTGGTGTGCATAACAACTGTAGGAGCCTCTGTATCTTCAAGTTGAGAGAGGTCGAAGAATTTGGAAGTGTAGTCAGCCACGATAACATAGTATTTGTTTCTGAGTGAAAACAGATCTGTGGCAACTTTCTGCCACGGTGCGTCTGGAATATCATGAGGAATCGGTGGTTCAGAGGACTGTCTGTTTTGATGCTCTTGGCATGTGCTGCAGCATTTGATCATGTCTTCCAGTTCAACATTGATGTTTGGCCAGAACATGGTTTCTCTAGCCCTGGCCTTGGTCTGTTCAATCCCGATGTGACCAGTATGAAGTGATTTTCTCATTTCGGCCCGCATGCTAGTGGGGATGATGATACGTAAACCATTCAGTAGCAATCCTTCGTGAGTGGTAATCTGATCACGGTGGTTGAAGTAAGGACGAGTTGCTGGCTGGGCATCTTGGCGTGATTCTGGCCATCCATGATTTAAGTAGTGTATCAGTTGTTGCAGTGTGGCATCTTTCAACGTTTCTGCGGCAATTTGGCTGTGTTTAGCAGCACTGATTGGTAAGCTTGACATAACGGAGTGGATGTAGCAGGACAGTTCTGATTCTGGTATTTCTGGAGTTGTGTCACTTAGAGGAGCACGACTAAGTGCATCTGGAATCGTGAGTTGGCTTCCTTTTATGTAATGCATCTCAAAATCATACTGCTGGAGGCGGAGCAGGAATCGCTGAATTCGTGGAGGGCACTTTGTCAAGGCTTTGTTGAAGATTGATTTGAGTGGCTGATGGTCATTATAAATGTCAAATTTTTGGCCATAGACATATTGCCGAAACTTTTCGCATCCAAAGACGATGGCTAAAGTTTCCTTCTCAAGCTGGCAGTAGTTTTTCTCAGATTGTGTGAGGGAGCGACTGGCATATGCAACTGGATACCAGCCTTGGGGATGCTGCTGCTCAATGATTGCACCAAGGCCTTGGCTCGATGCATCTGCTTGTATCCGGATTGGCAGTGTGGGGTCAAAAAACTTCAGTATTTGGTTTGAAGTGATGACTTCTTTGAGCTTGTTGATGGCATCTTTTTGTGGCTTGTCAAAGGAGTAAATGGCATCTTTCTCGAGGAGGCTTCTTAGTGGTGCTGTTAGATCGGAAAGGTTGGGTATGAACTTTCCCAAATATGTTATCATTCCCAAAAAACGTTGAAGCTCCTTTTTTGAGGTGGGCTCTGGCATGCTCAAAATTGCTGTAATCTTTGCAGGGTCTGCTTCAACCCCATGAGCTGATATCTTGTGGCCAAGAAAGGTGGTGGTTTGGGCTTCAAATTTGCACTTCTCTTTGTTGAGTTTCAATCCTGAAGATCTGATAGAGTCCAGAACTTTACTTGTGCGGGCAGCGAGTTCAGCTTTGTCAGAACCCCATATTATGATGTCATCTTGGCTATTGAGAGCGCCTTCAATGCCTTCTAAGATTTCTGCAATTTTTGCTTGGCAAATTTCACTAGCTGAGTGAATGCCAAAGGGAAGCCGCTGGAATGAAAAACGGCCAAATGGAGTGTTGAATGTTAGGAGTCTAGAACTTTCTTCATCCATTTCAATTTGCCAATTTGCATTGGAGGCATCCAGTTTGGTAAAAAAAATTGCATTGCTCATGGAGGCAAGGATTTCCTCTGTCGTTGGAAGGTGAAAGTGGTGGCGTTTTATTGCTTTATTCAGGTCCTTGGGATCCAGGCATATTCGAAGCTTTCCATTGGGTTTTTCTACAACAACTAGACTGTTTACCCAGTCTGTAGGTTCATGAACTGGTTTGATGATGCCCATTTTAACCATTCTTTTGAGCTCCGTGTGTAACTTTTCCTTTAGTGATATTGGCAGCTTGCGAGGTGGATGGACAACAGGGGACACTGTTGGATCTATGGTGATGTGGTGTACACCAGGAAGTTTTCCAATTTCACCAAAGTAATCTGGAAATTGCTGTGTCATGATTTCATGCATATTCTTATCAACATGCATGATACGCTTGATAAGGTTGAGATGAGAGCAAGTGGAAAGGCCTAAAATTGGAGTGGCTTCTATGTCAACAATGATGAAGAGTACTGGATAACATCTTCCTTTGTGATTTAAGGTCAGAACAGATTTGCCAACAACTGGAATGGCTGAGCCATTGTATGCTGATAGTTTGACAGCTGATTTATGGAGCTTGGATTTTTGTTTAACCTGCTGGTAGTCGGCTTTGGAGAGGATATTTACTTGGGCACCGGTATCAATCTTGTACGGGATGATTGATCCGTTTGTTTCAATTGCAATGAGCCACTCATCTTCAGTGAGTGTGTTGACTGAGTTTGTGTCTGGATCCTACGAGGAACTTGAAATTGATGGATATGATCTGGTACGCAAAGATAGAGAAAAGGGGGAGTATGGAGGCGTTTCTTGCTTCATCCGTTCTGATATTAAGTATCGAAGAAGAAGGGACCTTGAGATCGCAGGATTGGAGGCCATATGGATCGAAATTTTTGTCGTAAGATCGAGATCTATCCTCGTGTGTTTTTCTTACAAGCCCCCGGATAGTTCAGATTATATCGACAAAAACTTTACGGCAAAATTTCGAGATATGATCGAAACAGCAACATCTGAAAACAAAGAAACCTTACTAGCTGGAGATCTAAACTGTAACTATCTCGTCCCAAATGACCACAAAGAAATCAAAGACATTATCAGAATCAATGGACTCAAACAAGTAATTGAATTGCCAACAAGAATTACAAAAACAACGAAAACATTAATAGATATTATTGCAACAACTGACAAAAGAAAGATTCTTTCCTCTATTGTGTTCCCGAATTCCTTCAGTGATCACGACTTCACTGGTATTGTCAGGAGAATGCATGTGGAAAAATTGAAACCGAGAAAAATACTCACAAGAGACTACTCAACGTATGACAAGGAGGCTTTCAAAAATGAACTACAAAGTATTGATTGGATGGATGTCTTACTTGAAGTTGAAATAAACAGTTCATGGAATCTTTTCAAAAGAATTGGCGGCGGTAGTCGATCACCATGCCCCTTTTGTTGAAAGGCGGGTACGAGGACGTGACTGCGCATGGCTCACAAAAGAGATTAAAGATAAAATGAATGAACGGGATTATCATCTACGGAAAGCAAGGGAGACTGGTAATGAGCAAGAATGGTCAGCATACAAGAGTCTACGAAATGAGATAACGAATCTAATCCGTCGTAATAAAGCAAATCATTGTCGAAGGATGCTACGTGATAACATCGATAGCCCGAAAGATTTCTGGAAGCAAGTTAAAAGATGCTATCCGACAAAAAGCCAAAGCTCAAAGTCCAATTTCTTTAACATTGGAGGTGAACGTGTATCTGATAAAGCAAAAATCGCAGATAGCTTTTGCTCATTTTTCGCCACAATAGGGTCCTCCCTTCAAGCAAAAACGTCCAACCTGTATGACAAAACATGGAAGTTTTTCAAAAACAGAGAATTTTCATCAAAAGTGAATCCCAAGGCTACTATCTTTAAATTCAAGGACATAGAGTTAAGGGAAGTACTGGCGGTTTTAAAGTCATTGAAAGCATCAAAGTCAGCTGGTCTGGACAACTTGCCCCCAAGGCTAATAAAGGACGGATCAGAACAAATTGCCGCACCCCTTTACTTTCTGGCAAATAAAAGTTTGCTAAGTGGCCTTTTTCCAAATAGTGAAAAATGTGCCAGAGTGACACCTATTTACAAATCTGGAGAAAAATCAAACTTCGACAATTACAGGCCAATCTCTGTACTTAATGCTCTGTCGAAAGTCTTGGAAAAAATTGTACATACACAGCTTTCCGAATACCTCGAAACCAACAAGCTGCTATCTGACGCTCAATATGGGTTTCGAAGAAACAGATCAACGCAACAAGCTGTTACCCTCTTCCTTGATCACATTCGCAGTAACATGGATGCAAGTCGCTGCACAGGAGCATTATATATGGATCTACGCAAAGCCTTTGACACCGTCCACCATGGTAATTTGCTGTCAAAATTCTCTCATTATGGCATTAAGAACTCGGAACTTGCTTGGCTAGAAGATTACCTTTTTAACAGGACTGAGTATGTCTGCTATGATGGTGTAAAGTCACAAACCGAGCACATCACGTATGGAGTCCCCCAGGAATCAATACTTGGCCCACTCATGCTCGTTATCTTGATTAATGATCTGCACCTTGTGATGGAAAAATGCAAAATCCTGATGTACGCTGACGATACGGTATTATTCTATTCGGATAAATCAGCAAAAGCTGTTGAGGATGTCATAAACCATGAAGCAGACCTTGCTGGGAAATGGTTTGCCGACAACAATTTGATAATGAATCTAAAGAAAGGCAAAACTGAATTCGTCATGTATGGAACAAGTCAAAAACTGTCAAGGCAACCATCTTGCCATATTGCAATCGAAGGAACAGACATAAATCAAAGTAATAGTTATGAATATCTTGGTATCACCCTTGACCATCATCTGACACTGCAACAACAAATTGATAAAATCTACAAGAAAGCCTCGAGTCGCTTGAAACTACTGCAGCGAATTCGACCAAATATTAGCCCACACGTAGCAGAGAAGATATACAACGTAATGATAAGGCCAGTCCTTTTATATCGCTATCCAGTGTATATAAACTTGGGTGGTAACGTCAAATCTAAATTGCAATCAATACAAGACATTGGCCCAAAAAATAGTGGCCAATGATAACAGTATGTCCCTGACATGGGACAGCCTCGAGCAAGCCCGAAAGAAGCGAATCTCAATTGATGTGTTAAAGTCAATCAATGGGATTTGCACGGAATCGCTAAAGAACATCTTCACAAAATTTGATCATGGCAAAAATACACGTGGAGATGAATCACTTCTTGTGCTACCAAAGGTGAGAAGCGAGTCAGGAAGACTTTCAAGGAGCGTCAATTTACAACAATCTATCAAGTGACATCAGAGATGAAAAGTACTTTATCAATTTTAAAAGGAAAATAAACACACTTTGTTTTTAAATTCAGAACATGATTGTTATTAACGTTTTTTACAGTTTTTACTCTTGCCTCTTGTAAGTTTTATCCCTTTATTTTACAAACTTTAATTCTAACAGGACCCTTAGTGATAGCAGTAAGACAATTACTGACAAGGCTATCCTGTATACATATGGTATATTATTATTATTATTATTATTATTATATTTTCTGCTTTAAGCACTGGCAGTTCTCATCGCCGAATTTACATCCCAAGGGAGCGGGTCAAAACCCATGACCAAGGGTCCCTTGGGGTCATTCTCTTTTAGTACTCAAGTACTTTTCTCAATATCCTGGCTGTTCCTAATAGCGTCGTCTTCTGTAGGATTGCTGTATTTATTGTGATGTCCAGTTTTTCCAGCCATTCATCCAGTTTCTTGGTTACACTTCCAAGTGCACCGACAATCACAGGTACTACTATCACACTTCTCATGTTCCAAATCCTCTTGATTTCCCTTTTCAAATCTTGATATTTATCCACTTTCTCTTTTTCCTTGTCACTAGCCCTACTATCACCTGGCACAGCAATGTCAATTATAGTGCATTTTCTTTCACCTTTATTCACAACAACTATGTCCGGTCTCCTTGCCTCGATTACATGATCACATTGAATGTTCACATCCCATAGTAGCTTTACCTCGTCAGTTTCAACTACACCGTCAGGGGAATGCTCATACCATTTGTCTGCCCTTTCTAGATCATATTTCTTGCATAAATGCCAATGCACCATTCTCGCAACATTGTCGTGTCTTCGTTTATATTCTTTCTGTGCCAACTTCTTGCACTCACTGACAATGTGATGTACAGTTTCGCCTTTCTCTTCGCACATCCTACAAAGTGGTGACTCTGCTGATTTGTCAATATGGTGTTTAACATAATTTGTTCGGAGGGCCTGTTCTTGTGATAGCAGTAATATTATTATTATTATTATTATTATTATTATTATTATTATTATTATTATTATTATTATTATTATTATTTCAAAATTGTTTGAGGATTCAAAGTTAAATGTTCAAAGTCATATCAGAGCAGCCATCCTAAAGGCTAGAAGAGGTATTGGTCTGATACGATATCTTTGAAAGTATGTCTCCAGGAATGTTCTTAATCTATCTTACAAATTATACGTGAGGCCTCACCTTGACTATGGTGATTTATTGTATCATAGATATGACCAAGAAATGCGGCTAGATTTTACAGAAAAATTGGAACAAACCCAGTATTCTGCAGCCCTGGCTGTCTCTGGTGCGTGGAGAGGTACAAATAGGCAAAGGCTTTACAATGAGTTGGGGTGGGAAACCCTTTATAGTAGAAGATGGTATCGTCGTTTATGTCATTTTTTCAATCTGAAAAGTAAACAGGTCCCAGAATATCTCTTCAATGAAATCCCTTCTGAACGACAAACCAGCTATAATCTTAGAAATCAGAGGATGTATTCTCCCTCCATTGACAAGACTGTGCGTTTTTCAAATACATATTTTAGTA
Organism: Aurelia coerulea; assembly: GCA_039566865.1. Classification (NCBI taxonomy): domain Eukaryota; kingdom Metazoa; phylum Cnidaria; class Scyphozoa; order Semaeostomeae; family Ulmaridae; genus Aurelia; species Aurelia coerulea. The sequence continues at coordinate 25,294,521 of CM076943.1, read as the reverse complement.
ATGCGCCTTTTGAATGGAATTTACTGGATAGCGATACCAGCTGTTCCAAGTCTATTGCCGAATTCAAGCGAAAACTGCTCTCCAAGCTACGTCCAACTGAAAACTGTGTTTACAACATATATGATATTGAGGGTATTAAAATCTTAACAAAACTGCGCTTGCAGTTCAGTGCACTAAATGAGCATAGGTTTAGGCACAGATTTAACGCCGTAGGTCCACTTTGCAATTGCGGTACAGCAAATGAGGATAATAAGCATTTCCTCCTGCACTGCCACTTGTTTAACAACTCTCGTATGAATCTCCATGGCGAACTCTCAGAATTTCTGAACTTAGATATTCCCAACCTTGATGATAATTTCTTTTGTTCACTGCTATTGTATGGAAGTGCTGAATATCCGTATATCATCAACAGAATAATTCTTGAAGCTACAATAAAGTACATTAAATGGTCCAAACGTTTTGATCTGGTTGATTACCAAACTTAGCATCCTCTGGAAACAAAGAATTCGTGCTCGACATGTTAGTGACTGTATCTATGTGTGAATGTATCTGTGTGTATGTTTGTATGTAAGTCCGTATGTGTACGTGTGTACTAGTCAAATTAATTTGATACATTTGAAATTGTAAGTGTCATTCATAGTAGGAACTCGCTGACAATATGTCCTTTCCCACTATGGATGGCACGTAGTTTATGAATCTTGTTATTGGTTACTTTTAATTGTTTTCATTGAATATAAAAAAAAATATCATGATGAAACCACGATGAAACCCTGGATAACGGTCAAGTTTGGCTTCTTTATTCACCGGTTTAATCGAATAAGCCCAAGGAATGTTGCTCCTGGTTTCCTAAATACTTCAAGAACACTAAATTTCAAATATTATTAAATTTTCTTTTCTCTCTTCAATGTGGTAAAAATCAATTTGGAAAGTTGTAACGACGGCACAAAAACAGGTCTCGTAGCAGCCTATTTCTATCCCACACACAGCCAGCCCAATGCTTTGAAACAACAACTAATAGTCTGTGTTCTAAAAATTTCATACAGGGTATCCCAAAAAAGTGTCCGACTTTTAAATTTGAACATGTTCGAGACTATTTAATGCATATGAACCATTTGGGCAATTTTTGAAAGCTGAAACATGTAATGCTCTGTTGACTCTATTGCTGTTTGAATTTGGGAATTTTTAAGAAACCAGGGGGTTACTTACAATTCATGCAAATTTTAAAGTATTTTTAACTCTTTATTCCACTTCTCCAATGTTATTCTAGTTTCTAAAAATAACTTATCTACATAGACCAGAAAGAACAATCTAAATACTTTTAGAAATTTGAGAACGTAATTCATAAAAATTGCAAAAATTCCAAATTTTACATGTTGGAAGGCGGGGGGGGGGCAGGGGCAACCGAAAACTTAGCTATGAAGAAAACAGTTTTTCAAGCCCGTTTCCAGTGAATATATCAACTTTGTCATAGTTTGGTCTGTTATGCAGGTTTTCTGCTTTGAAATTGAATGCATCTCAGAACATTAAGCAGCTTCTTTCACGGCCTTTGCAAAGTTTGCTCAATCATTCATCAGAAACAAGGCAATAACCTTTTCTTCTCCACCTCTGTACATTTCAAGGTCAATTTTGACCTTATGCATTGCTGTGTTATCAGAAGTTAAATACCTCCCTATCAGTGGTAGCAATTAGATTTCTGGTAATTTGAGTAACTCGTGTTCAAAGGAAGAAATTTGAAACCTTCTTTTCCACTATGAAGAGGGCTAGTTTTGCTTTCCAACAGTAAATATCACCGTAAATGCAGACAGCAGTAGAGCAAAGGTGAAGAAACCAGCAACAAATTGGCTATAACTTTGAGAGCCACCCTGGTTTCTTAGTATTTAGTACTGCGATAGACTCAAAAGGAAATTACACGTCTCAGCTCTCAAATAATACCAGAACGGTTCATATGTATCAAATATTTTCAGATTTATTCAAATTTAAAAGTCGAACACTGTTTGGGACACCCTGTATATTTGCTATTTTATAAAGGGATCAATTTTGGAACTTCATGGGACGAAGGCCTTCAGAGGCGAACAAACATTAACCGAGGTTATGAATTCGATGATTTTAGGCGGTTCTCACTTCTACTATATGAGTGATCAGATATCTTAGGTTGATAGCATCAATAACAAGATTAGAATTGACGGGGAATTATTTTGATCGTGAAATAAAATGTGAAAAGCAAACCTTTCATTTATGAGATCGTAGCTTGATGCATGATCTCTATCGGTTGTTGGTGTTGCAGAGCATCTCTCAATTAAAAGAACAAGGTTGGTGTCATTTGTGCCGACCTGCACTTCGAAGTAAAGTCTTTGGTCTAATTTAACAGTAGCGGGGAAAATGCTTTGTAGCGTTGTGAACTTCTTGTCTTTAAACATCGACATTGACACTGTAAATGTTCCAAATCCAACTAGAAAGGAAAATCAATACAACAGTGCTCTTAAATGAAAAAATTCAGTAACATCAATGAATTCAAAAATTCAATTTAATCGTTTAGAGGGTTAAAGATTTCAAACAAAATAAGTTGTTAATTATGTGACATATGGCAACATATATCATTTTTACACCCTACCGGTACAACTTTTCATTTGTAACAGAAGTTTATCGAATCGGCATCCTAATTACAATGTTCTTGCTAATCAATAGCCCTTTGATCATTCTATCCGTAGAATTAATTTGCTCTAAAGCAGTGTAAATGCTTTTGAACTGTAAAGATTTTGCCAAACTTTACTGATACAATTTAACTCTGTAGTGGTTGGGCTATCTGACACGTCCTATTTTGGCATGGGGGCAAAAAGTCCTCTTCCCCCTTACCTAACTCTTTTGACTGGAAATAGATAGAGCAACCAGATGTGGTGTCCCAAGGGCGTATTCTTTTGGGCATCTGAAGTCTGCGAAGTCTTCTGAAAACAGTAAATTTTGCAGAGAAAAATGTCAGTTACCAAAAGAATGCGTATTCTGAAAACGGTAGAGTTGGTAGACTTCGCAGAGAAAAATGCCAAAAGAATACACATTCTGAAAACGGTAGAGTTGGCAGACTTCGCAGACAAAAATCCCAAAAGAATGAGAATTCTAAAAGTTCGAGAGTGCGAATGTTATGTTGTGTTCGGCTGAGCGAATTGAAGCCATTGCAATGCATTATACTTTTGTTTTGAAAATCCCAAGAGAAAAGAATTTATAGAATTTATAAGTATACCAGCTTTTACCAGCTTCAGGAGCAGAAGGTTTCCGAGGCCTCGGAAGTCTACCGTTTTTAGTAGAGCCTAAAAGAATACGTCAAAAATCTCTCGGAAGTCTACCGAAAACAGAATGGCCAAAATAGTGGGCTTTCATAAAAAATGATCTGAAGTCTGCGAAGTCTACCGTTTCGGTAGGATGGCACCAAAATAATGGAATTTTAGCTTCTACCAACTCTACCGTTTTCAGAAGATGCCCAAAAGAATGCGCCCTAAAAGCCCCAGGCATATACTTTATGACAATATAAAAATTAGCCTAAAATTAGCCATCATTAATGCTTGCGTCAGCTTTTTACTTCGTGTGGTCAAGAAAAGCGTAAAAATCGGTCAAAATAAGAAAGAATGCGATAAAATTTAATTTGGAGCACAATTTCCATCCAAATTCGAAAATTATGAGAGATTACAACAAATAGCACTACCCTGCAAAATATCTTTGCAAAATATTGCAATTTTCTACTTTTTTTGTGAAAATTGATATTTGAGAATTGGCGATTTTGACAGATTCAGGTCGGGAAATTGCCCCCCCCCCCCTTTCATTTGTCAAAACAGATTATTAAACTTCTCGAGTTGTTGCGTGAGAAGTAGCAGCAAAAAGTCAGAAATTTTCCGGGTGGCAATAACTGTTCTCCTGGAAGAGTTATAACAAAAGGTCTACTGGAGGGGGGTGGGGGCAGCCGAAATAGGTTTAAACACATTTAAGTATTTAGGATGATTCTGAAGACCTTGATGAATCGAAAATATCCAGCTATCCAATGGGAAATTAATTCAAGTCAAACAAATAGACTTTTCACTCAAGCTTTAAAAAAGAAGTACTGTGAGGCAGCTGGTTGGCTCCTGTAAACAACGGGATCTTATTGTTGAATAAACAATCCTCATTTAGCACAAAAGATAAAAATTGCGACTGATTGTACTCATTAGGGAACTTCATATTTTAGGAAGCCAAGCAGCCGCGTTAGTACTAGAATGGTAAGGTGCTAGAAGAAGCCCTTGTGACACACCCGATGTGATTTCCTGCAAGCTGCCAAACGCACAACCTATTTTCACTCTTCGATTTCTTTTAACGAGGTAGCTGTGCACGAACTTCAGAGTGTCGAAACTGAAGGCCCATCGGAGAAATAAAGAAGTCATTGGGGCACACAGCCATATGTATTCGACAAGTCCATCACAACAGTTTAGTTTATACCGTACTGGTCGATACATCTACGGATTGTCTCGATGACCTGGAAAGAGCATGTTGCGTTTTGTGTCCCTCTCTAAATCAACACAGGAATATTGGAGAATTTTGGTTCCATAAACGAAACCATTGACTTTTTCCATTATTTTTAAAAGGCGAGAAATGGCTGAACTTTGTTACTCGGAACACATTCAACATTATGCTTTAACTTTCATTGCTCATCTGCCGGGTGCGCTAAAATAAACTATGCATATTTGGCAGGCCACAATAAATATTACACTAGACCAATTTTGAAGATGTATGACTTAATCTTTAGCAGAAAGCCTGGATTAGATTCTTGGAATTTTTTGGAAATTTTTTGTTTTTATGTTTTAGAGCTACAAACGAGCCTCTTAACCCTATCCAGACTAGGCTTTTTGAAACTCATGGGAGACTAGGGGCGGCACAAAGTGCCCCCCTCTATTTTCTAAGAACCATAAGTGCTAGAGACTTGAAACTTGGCACAAGTAACAAACGCAATAAGGCGAACAAGATGACGTAATTTGTTTTTGTTAATATCACGTGATTTAGTGCTGACGTCAGCAAATGTTGCTAATTTGGGTGTAAAAGCACATCGACTTCGTCACTTCGTATCTCCAAATTGATAAAACATATCGATGTGAGAGTTTAAAAATAGAAGGATTATATCTTTGTAATTCTTATTTTGAAATTTTTGCTTCGTAAGAATAATATTTTTGCTGATGTCAGCATCCATTTATTTTGAACGCAAAAAAGAGCAATTTTTGTCTAAAATTGATTAAAAGTTACTTTGAAAAATAGAAAAAAATGCTAAATATGCATTAAAAGACCTGCTGCATCATATGATGTTGCTCATTTTTCGCAAAATGAAGCCAAACATGTTTTTTGTCAGTACGCATGCGCAACAATGAATTATTGATGACGTCATCAAAAATCAATGATCTATATATCAAATGAAAGCCCGTTCCAAGACGGGTTCAGCAATGCTTGTTTCATTGTCATAGAGCCAGTGCTTCCAAAGTTACGATTTAAAGTGTATCTATTTTGCGGAGCACTCAATTTAAAATCATGTGTTGACACCTGAATCAATGTCAAAAGTTTTGAAATAGACATCAAAGGATGTCTCCTAGATAGAAACTAAAAGTCACAAAAAATCTACACTATGTTAGTGATACTCAATGAGCTGTGTGGAAAAATGCACTTGGGGGTGCCCCCCTTGTCTGGATAGGGTTAAACATTCTCTCTTTGGAAAACACTGAAAACAATCAGAAAACGTGTTCTAAAGAATCGACATGAATTGACAAAGAGAAAACTTATTTGTAGTGTTCGTTCTTAGAGTATTGATTCATTCTTAGAATTTTAGCAGAACGAAGAACGTGATCCGTACGGTGCACATCTGCCCAAAAGATGAAAATGCATATATTCTTGTGCAAAAGATTTCGCAATAGAAGTATCATACTATATTATTATAATATAGCAAAGACAACCTTTCATTGCAAGCTCTTATTCAACCACCATCTCTTGGTTATCATAATTTTCATGGCTCAAAAATGGCGACAGCAAAGGCCATCAAGAGATGGCAACTGCAAGGTGTGCCAGTTGAACAAGAGCATTTAATCGAAATGAAACATATAGCAACCAAATTTGCACGCAACAGTAACTTTTTGAAGTTGCATGATTTCAGGACTTTAGAGGATTCTCGCAAGAGCCCAAGTTGCTGTTGACCACAATCAAAGACACACTAAGCACAGTATGATCTACGCAGCATACCCTGAATGTGTTATTGCTAGCTAGATTTCTCAATGCGTTCCGTATCGTGACAAGGAACAGCTCCATCCTTAAAAAGGGTAATGTTATCAGTTGAATCTAAACATTTATCATACATTGAAAGCTTGGAAGTAAATAAAAATGCTTTCTCGTTACTTAACCCTATCCAGACTAGGGAGGGGGGGGGGCACAAAGTGCCCCCCTAGTACACTTTTCCAAACAGCTCCTCGAGTACCTCTAGAATAGTCTAGATTTTTTGTGACTTTTAGTTTCTATCTATGAGACATCTTTTCATGTCAATTTCAAAAATTTTAACACTGATTCCGGGGGTCAACACATGACTTTAAATTGAGTGCTCCGCAAAATAAATACCTTTTAAGTTATAGATTTGGAACCACTGGCTCTATGACAATGAGACAAACATTTTTGAACTCGTCTTGAAATAAGCTTTCATTTGATATATAGTTTATTGATTTGTGATGACGTCATCAACAATTGGTTGTTGCGCATGCGTACTGACGAAAAACCATGTTATGCTTCATTTTTGGACAAACGAGTGACATGATATGATGCAGCAGGTCTTTTTATGTATATTTAGCATTTTTTGCTATTTTTGAAAGTAATTTATAATCAATTTTAGACAAAAGTTGCTGTTTTTCTCATACAAAATAAATAAATGCTGACATCAGCAAAAATATTAGACTTACAAAGCCAAAATTTCAAAATAAGAATTACAAGGATATAATCCTTCTATATTTCAAATATCACATCGATATATTTTATCAATTTGGAGATACAACGCGACAAAGTAGATGTGGTTTTACACCCACATTAGCAACATTTCCTGACGTCAGCACTTAATCACGTGACATAAACAAAAACAAATCACACCATCTTGTTTGCCTTATCATGTTTGTTACTTGTGCCAAGTTTCAAGTCTCTAGCACTTATGATTCTGAGAAAAACCGGGGGGGGCACTTTGTGCCCACCCTAGTCTCCCCAAAGTTTCAAAAAGCCTAGTCTGGATAGGGTTAACTCTGTCAGATAAAGGTTCATGAAGATTTTTACATCCTTGCTTAGTTTATATTACCAGATACGTTAATCGGTGTGGGTTGTATAAGCATTTTAGCAACCCCCTTTAGCCTGGTCGTACATTGATGAAACTGAAAATTGAAAGTAAATTGACTCTAACTAAAATTCACAAAAACATTTCAAATTAGCAAAGAATGTTACCTTCTGTGGCAGTGATAAATGTTTTAACTGGCTCTAGACGGATGGTTGATGTATTTTTGGTACGTTCAAGTAAACATCTAAATTTAATTCTTTTGCCAGTCGATCGGACCAATTTTGAAGTAGTATTCCCAAATGTCCACATTACTTCATTTTCATAAACAATATGTGTCGATTTCTCTGTTCTCGTTGTACCACATTTGTCATACGTGGTAGCCAGTCCATACTCGTTATTTGGGAAGTACCGTTTGCCAGTACAATTTGTATCATTCAATGTTATCGATGAGCCATCAAAAAGCTGTGTCCGGTTATCCAAGAATATTGCCATTGAAGTTTCATTGCAAACGACTCTATTTGATCCATCTGTAATGAAAACAGCTGCGATTACTGCAACAAACATGGTTGAAATGACACTAAAGGCAGACGAAAGGACATTGGACGGACCATGGGCCTTTGGTGGACTTTGAGGGTACCTAAAAAACTCTATCTGGCCATCTCTCTATTAAGCTCTCCTCCCTAACAAGCACCCCCTGGCCTTGTAATACGACGCATGAAATAACAAGTATCAAATGAGTATCAAGTAAGCCCAACTCGCAGCTAAGCTCCACCCCAAATTATGTCAAATGCCAGGCGCGGTTAAGCTCCACCCCAAATTATGTCAAATGCTAGAGGTTAACAGATAATCTAAACAAGTTGGCATGTTAATTTTGATTTGGTTTGGGATAAAAGCTGTGTCAAATATGTGAATTGGCCAGGTAACATTTTATGTTGATACTTGGGGGAAAATGGGGTAAAAAACTAAGAGGTATCATCTATATCCTTCTTATTTGATTTTGTGAATCACCCCGCCTCTAAAAATCCTCCCTCTCTCTGTAGCACCCTTCGGATTCTCCAGGAATAAATGAGCCCATCCGGGCATCTATAAAGGGGCTGTTTTATAGAGAAGTATATCACTTCATGAAATATGTTGCCTTCTTGATAATATCATTAAAACAGAGGCTAGGTAGATATATTAGGTGTTATAAAAACCAACAACTAACTGATCACACAAACTGGCTAAAATCTTATGTTGAGCAGCCTCAAAAGCCTTTTTCAACTGCGCAGGGACGGTGGTAATCCAATTCAATAGCCATCTATCTTAGCGAATTTTGCATCTTCAAAGAGCCATTGTCTCCTAGGGGTCCTCTGCAGGCACGTTGCAATCTCAGGTTTTCTGAAAATCAAACTTTGCATGAGCAGAAGTTATACATCACTACTCCTGAAGTTAAAAAGATCAACAATGTTTGAATTTATATGAATTTTCGATAAGTTCTTCTGATTAAGCCAAATTTGATTTCAGATTCAGGTTCGTTAAATGAATCACTCAGCCAATGCACAAGCAGTTTGGGCATGCGACGTGAAAAATTGCAAATCAATATTGTGGCCCCGTTTACACGATGCCGTTTTCATTTCATATTGGATTGGGGCTGGCAATCCGATACGAAAATTGTTCTGTTTACACGATACCGTTTTCATTTCATATCGGATTGGGGTTCTTTTTACACGACACCGTTTTCATTTCATATCGGATTGGGGGTTGTGTTTACACGGAAACGCTTTGTCTTGTGCTGCAAAGGATTTCCTTTGTTTTAACACCCGCTGCGCAGTGCGCCAGATGAATAGGAGGCTCGTAGAATTGATAATAGGTTCCGTTTCGAGTTGATACCGGATGCGACCGTTTACACGATATCAGATTTGTTTCATGCCACTTTCAGAGCGTTTTCATTTGAAAACGCAAAAACGGTATGAAGCATATCGGATTGGTGCGTTCTCGTGTAAACAGGAGCCATTCCGATATGGAGTGAAAACGGTCTCGTCTAAACAGAAGGCCAATCCGATATGAAACCAATCCGATATGAAATGAAAACGGTATCGTGTAAACGGGGCTTGTATCCTATTCGTAAAGGTTGAATAACAATGTCTGAAAGCAAGGATCCTCTGCAGTGACTGCTGTCAACCAAGTACATCCAATCGGCTATATTTGCATAACAGCTTTAGCTTCCTTACCGTCACATGTTGTTCCATTTCCAAAATAGCCAAATTTACATTGACATGTATATGATCCATTTGTATTTGAACAAGCACCATTGATACTACATTGATGTTGTCCAGTCGTACACTCGTTTATGTCAGTGCAAGTAAATCCGTCGCCACTGAATCCACTCTTACATGAGCAATTGTATGAGTCATTGCCTGGATGACAAATAGCATTTGGACTGCATAGTTGTGGTTTACATTCTAGAAGGAAATTGAAGAGAGATCAGTACAAACATTCATATGATGAGGATCGGGAAGACATATCTAAGAAGCATCAACAAGGACAGGTTTGGTAAGAGAATAGCACCAGTTGGTTTTGATTGAAACCGCATTTCAAGGTGATTAGCGATCACAGGCAGATGGAATCTTTCAACCTGTGATTCAAAACAAGCAAAGCCTCAAAAGTTGGCTTGAAACCAAGGTAGCTAGGTCGCTCGTTGTGCGTCCCAGAAATTGCTTTCAAGAAGAAACATGAGCATAGATCGAGACAAGAAGGATATATCTACACATCTGCCACGGACATCGTGTGCTTTTTGGTCCAAAAGCCGATTAGGAGCCAATTCAGCTCTCTTATTTTTTGGTGTAATTAAAACTTCTGAACCAAAGAAATGAAATAGCAGAGGAAGATGTTTCTCTTGGTTCCATAATTATTTTTATTTTTTATATTAATTATAATTATTAAACCGAATGATAGGAACCCCGGACAACAGAACAGGGCTACTGGTTTTCAATGTAATCCTTTAAAATACGCCGATTTTGTGTTGTATTGTAGTATAGTAATTAGGAAGTATAGTAGGTAACATGTAATGTAACATTTCATGAATAGAAAAAAAAAATTAGTTTGATTTCTTCTCCACTTGCCTACAGCATGAACTTCATTGTTTGAGTCAACTTGTCCAGTAATCACTTTTAAAGAGAATCAACGGAGATAAAAGCCCTGCGCAGAAGGAGTCTGGGCATTCTATTATTAGCCTATTGTATTTGATGATTTCGAGCTGTTCGTAGATATTGTTTAGCAAGCAGAACAATAGCGTGCGTAGGAGTTTCCTTTGTCCTATTTATAGATTGCATCTACTAAGCTCCGTTCATTCACTTAAATTGGGCTGTTGTGTTTTCAGCTGACCGAGCAATATCAATACATCTATTCAAAGTAAGTTTAGGTTCTTGCAAGAGCTTTTGTTGCTGCCGAAGGCAGCCTTACTATTCTTCTTCAATCAGCGAGTGAAATCAAGCTGTCTGCCTGCCTGCCTGCCGTCTGTCTGCCTGACGTTTGGCTATGTAGACTGACCAGCTCACGGCTGCGGTTTGCGGGCTCGCGGCTTGTGAGCATTTTTCCAACAAGCAACAAAAAAGTTCTCCAACAAAAGATAATGAGTTCTTCCTACCTACTTAACTACCTAACTACGTCAATGGACGGCAAAAAAGGTTTATTTCTGACAATGCAGAACTCAATATTACGGACCACGGAACCATGGACTACAGAACTACGGAACCAAGAGCTTTGGACTAAGGAACTAGAAACCGGCGGAAGAGAGTAACTGAATTTTCTAAATCATTTACCTTTTGAACCATTACCCAACTGTAAATTCAAACATAATACACGTTTCCTTAGCGATAATTATTCAATTAAATTTCCATAAAATTGACCTCGCTACAGTCGCATTTGGTACAAATACTAATCGGCAGCACTCGCTGACTGTTGTTATATCTAGTTGTACTTTAATTTGAAACTCCACACACAATTCTGTCTCGAATAAGCTCATCTCTCAAATTGCTAAAATTGCATGTGCCAGCCAGGGCAAGAAGTGCAGCAGCTTAAGCATCAATAGATTCATCTGGTGTCTGGCTTCGATGATTGAATTTAAATTTATCTTTATCTTTATTATTTATCTTTACATTTATCTCTCGTAAGCAGTAAGCATGCCATAAATGAGTATTTTGTCAATTTTTTGCTTGTCAACTTCGCCCCCAAAAGCAAGGTCATAGAGTATATCAAGTGCCTCTAGGCCAATACAAGTTATGAAGGCAGCAACTCGAAAGGGGCTTGACTGTGAAGTCAAATTGGTTACAGTTTCGTATGCAGTCCAGACTTGGCGCCATTTTGTCCAGTTTTGTGCAATGTTCTCTTGTAATTCGAGTCTTGGAGGCAATGGAACATTTGAGATGAAAGCTGTTGGCTGTGTTTCAGCAATGTGAGCTGTACTATGGGCTCCTTCAGGTTGAGTCATGGTGAAAATATGATTCACACCACGCCTGATACCATGTAAGATTGTGCAAGATACAAGAAGAGTAACTAATCGCGTGGCCTAGTCCCCCATGAATATTCGAATGAAAAACATAACAACCGCAACAACACATATATACACATAACAGCAGCAACAACATAATATAATAACGTCACAATCATCAGGTTCGAAAATTGTCATCGCTCTTTGACTGGACTCTATTTGTTGTTATTTGTTGTACATATTAAAGTTTGTAGCACTGATGACCATGGTTTCAAAGTTATTCAAAGCTTTTACTTTCATCAACATTCTCAAGATAAAGAAATTGTTTCTACTATTCTAAAAACCTTGGTCAAACATTATTAGATTAATATCTTTAAGTCAGCGAGCTCTCCAGTGTGTGATTCTGAAAATACAACAGCAAAGACAGTCTCGTTTGTTTATTTTTTGGTAAATTCTTTGTATTGTGCAAAGACTTTCACAACTGAAGCTGATCTCTGGTCAGTCTTCATGATCATGATCATGTCCTGAATGGAAAATATAGTTTCTTTTGTGTCTGATGATTTTCAATGAATTTCGAGGGTATTAAGCTTTCAATGCAACACTGAATAGAATGTCAATTTACAATTTTAGGCAGATTTGAGTAAAGACTTAGCTGAAAAAGTCCAAAAATCCATCACCCTTAGATTATCTTCAATGTCAAAACTGATAAAAGCAGGCAATTACCGTTGATTAGAGAAATATGGTTGGCTCAATAAATTCCGAAGCATCAACGCCATAGGACCATAAAGACATAGGGCTCATGGGTGTTACAATTTGTTCAAAATTTTTAATGTTTATTCACCACTTAAGCTGGTATTTTAAGTTTCCCCTTCATCATCAGTATAGAGATCAAGAAAATTTAGAGATCAAGAAAAATAGTTTTCTAACAGCTCTTTAAACCTAACCGAGGATAACGCTCAGTCAAAACTATTCTTGTCTTCAGATCTGCGTTCAGTGATGAAATCATTGTTTTATTTCAAGTTACCGAGGCCAACTCTCTATCTCTCTTCAAAAACATGATAATAAAATAATCTGTGCAAAAATGGTTACCTTGATGGATTGGAGCTCTTCACCAACAAATGCATTTATTGCAGGGAACATCATTGCAACAAGCAGTAGCCTTCATATTGGGATTGTTTTTATTGACTCACACAGTACCGGGTGCGCCAAAATAAACTATGCACTTTTGGCAGGCCACGATAAATCGTACACTGGACCGAATTTGAAGATTTATGACTTAATCTATAGCATAAAGCCTGAATAAGATTCTAAGATTTTTTGCAAATTTTTCTGTTTTCATTTTTTAGAGCTACAAGCGAGCTTCTTACAATTTTCGTTCTCGAAAACACTGAAAACGATCAAAAAATGTCGATCAAATTTTGTAAAGAATCGACATGAATGGACAAAGACAAAACTTTTTCGTGGTGATTTGGGATTTAGAAATCGATTAATTGTAAGCTGCTGTACGAGAGTTCGTACTATCTTGGGAGAAATGTAATTTGATTTTCAAGGATATAAAGAAATGTCTTTTCTTTTGAAATTTCATTGAATTTATGCTTTGGTGCTGGTTGTGTTCCTGTGTCAAGGGGGTCAAAAAGACAAGTGACGAAGCATCCTGAGGCCAGCAAGCATGGAGTCTTGTTGCATTTTGATTTTGTAACGGTTTTTGGGGTGGCACTTTATTGTAACTACTACAGAATTTTGCAACAGGCCAATCGTTGAAATAACGCTCGTGCAGAAGTTTACAATAATCAATTTCAAAATCCCCAAATCACGCTGAAAACGTTTTCTCTTTGTCCATTCATGTTGAGTCAATAGAAAATTTGATCAACGTTTTTTTATCGTTTTCAGTGTTTTCGAAAACGAAAATTTTAAGAAACTCGCTGGTAGCTCTAAAAACCGAGATCGGAAAAATTTGCAAAAAATCTTCGAATCTAATTCAGGCTTTCTGCTAAAGATTAAGTCATAAATCTTCAAAATCGGTCCAGTGTACGATTTATGGTGGCCTGCCAAAAGTGCATAGTTTATTTTGGCGCACCCGGTATAATGACTACTTAGGAAAAAAACTGTACAGTGTAAAACCGTGACTGAAAGAGTTCTCTTTTTTACTTTTTGCTGTAGCTTACACCTTTGTTTTTTATTTTTCTAAGATAACTGGCGTCTGGCGAACCAAAGTCAACCCATAGGAAACAACACACTTCGCATCTGCTTTAGCTCACCATAGCTAAATTTACTGCTCTCTACTGTAAGGGGGGGGGGGGGGGGTTGCAATGTTTCAATTGATCTATAATAACAATGTGCTTTCTCTCTCTAATGTGCTCGTGATATCTGATGCCGTATGCTTTATTCAATGCAGTTTGTTCTTCTTTACTATTAAGTAATATCTTTACACCATATCAATATATGCCATGGCTATACGCTCTTTCTAAGTTGTACCCCCATTTCTTTCATTAGTATTCTTTTTTAACCATGATTGCAGTGTTAATTATATTGGTTTAAAGGCAAAGATAACCGTCAACCCATCAGGCCAAAATTGAAACTGTCCGCTTCTACCCCAGTGGGTACTCCCATTATAGCCAAATAGGGGTCCAGTCAGAGTCGATGAGGGTGAAAGCAAAATTTGGAAAATTACCCGCAAATGATGGTATGATTGTACAAAAACCATCAAATGATAGAAACTAAAAGGCAGCGTCCACTATTTCCTAGAAAGTTGGACAAGGTTCAGATGTAAAAGATCATATAACAAAGCAAGAGAACTTCAAAATTCATTGATGAACATTGCTGCAACTACTGTGTGGATGGATTGATATGTCATTGCTGTATGGATATTCGACAATATTGCTATGTAGAGGAGATTTGGAGTCTTATTATTGGCAAAGAATCTTAGAATACCCCTAATTGGTAGAATTTTTTTTACAAATAAGGCCATTTGGTAGCCATTTGGTACGACCCTTAAATTGACTTGACCACCTGCTAGGCCATATTGCGAGTAACCCTGTGGGGCCTATACCTAATAGTTCTAAAAGCTCTTACGGCGAAAATTCTCCGTAAACTCCGTTATCTGCTTGGCGAGCAAAAAAGAGCACGTGATTTGAAAGGCAACTGCTCCGTAAATAGCAAAGCAATAATGTTTTGCAAAATCTTATTCAATGACCGAAAATATTTTGTAATTTTCAATTGTTTAAGAACTCTTTGTGGCTGAAATCAGTCACTCTACCGGGTGACCCAGAAAAAAGTGACCCAACACAATCTGTTGTAGAAACAAAAGTAAGTGGCCGATTGAAATATTTCAAACATAGTTCTGTCGCTAAAAGATTAGCCTACATTAGGAGTATTTTGTGCAAATTTTTTTAGCACGGTAAAGTTCCCGAATTAAGGATTTTGAGGAAAAGGGCAGGCTTAAAATGATCAAAAAGTTGTCAAAAACAGGGGATTGATTTAAAGCCATTTCAGATCTTCAAAACAACGAGAAACATGCTTCATTTTGCCTGAGAATATCTTTAAGTACTTAGGGACTATAAACTTGCCCTGAAGACTTCCGACAGGGTTGCCTATTCCCAGGTTGAAATGAAACACGCTCCTCGTTGTTTTGAAGATTTGAAATGGCTGTAAATCGATGCCTTGTTTTTGACGACTTTTTGAGCATTTCAGGCATGCCCTTTTCCTCGAAATCCATAATTTTGGAAATCCACCGTGTCGAAAAAAATTGCGAAAAATATTCATAGCATTGGCTAGTCTTTTAGCGACAGAACAACGTCTGAAGCATTTCAATCAGCCACTTACGTAATTTTATGTGACGGATTGCGTTGGGTCACTTTTTTCTGGGTCACCCGGTACTATTCAGAGCCAACAAGGTATTTTCTCGAGAAAGTTTCTTCGAGAAGCCTTACATAATGTGATAAATCAAGAGCAAATTTCTAAATAGTTCTACCTAACAGCAATGAATTGAGCACGCTTTTGCAAGGGCTATCGTCCTGAGAGAATGGTAAAGGTTCCCTTTATAGTATAAAAGCCTATTTTGGGGGGATTGCTCTCTCAAGAGGAAAAATCATATGCTAATGTAAGTGTCATTATTGCTAGGAAAGAAGACGACTTTAAGTTAAATCGTCGTTTTCACTCGTTTCTGCAGGTGTTTGAAAAGATCTTTATGCACTAAATGTTCCATATCCTGAGAATGAATGCCATATTAAAGGCAGGCAACTTGCTGAGTCTAATTGAACATATTAGCAATAAAACGAGAAAGTGTTAATGCCCTGAAGAAGTCCTGCATGCCTATTACAGCACTGAAAGATTACAGCCCTGAAGAAGTCCTGCATGGCAGGACGAAATATTGGCATAAAATCTTTTCAACCATTTGCTGTTGTTTTTTCTTTTTGTATTGCGGTGTTTCTGCCTTTAAACTTAAAAATTTTAAATTTCATTGCTTTGCTAATCAGGGAGCAGTATGTTTTCAAACGCCGTACATTTTTTTCCTCACCCGGTATGACAACACTGTGATCAAACTATGACGTGATAAACAACTCTCAACTCTTTGATACAACTCTCAACTCTCAAGCTTGATCTGCAAGAATCTTTTGAAACCTTATCGTCGACTAAATATCTTTTCAATTGCATCACTGATTTAAAATAATTCTCGAACAAATAAGCACTCACAAATCTTCACATTAATTATGAGAAGGTGAAATACCTAGACAATATTGACACGTTCTGTTGCACACACTTCCCATGATATCTAGCCATAAAACGTTGGTGCAAAAACCCTCTCCAGCTTCAATCTGACATTGAAATAATGGCTGATTATCAAAACATCTCATTGACTCTGTGATAGAAAGAATAAGAACTCAAATAAGTACTTTTAACCCTATAGTCGTCCTATTTTGGTTGGGGGGAGGGGCAAAAAAAAACCACCCCTACTTAACTCTTGACTGGACATGGATAGGGCAACCAGATTTGGGGTACTAAAAGCCCAAGGCATGTACTTTATGACGATATAAAAATTAACCTAAAATTAGCCATTGTTTTTGCTTGCGTCAGCTATTTTCTTTGTGTGGTCAAGAAAAGTGGCAAAATCGGCCAAAATCAGGAAAAATGCGATAATACTTATTTTGAAGCATGATTTCCATCCAAACATGAAAATGATGATGGATTACATCAAACAACACTGACATGCAAACTATCTTTGCAAAATATTATAATTTAGCTACTTTTTTCGCGAAAATTAATATTCGAGAATTGATGATTTTGACAGAGTCAGTTCCGGAAAATTGTCTCCTTCCCTTTCATTTATCAAATATTTTGATAAAACTTCTTGAGTCGTTGCAAAATAAGTAGCAGCAAAACATCAGGAAGTTTCAGGGCCATAATTGTTATCCTGGCAGAGTTATAACAAAAAGTCCAATAGGGCAGGGCGGGGCAAAATTTGCCCCCCAACCAAAATAGGGTTAAAACGAAACACAGAAAGATTGATCAACAAAGAGATTAGAAAACGGCGCGGAAAAATGAAGAGAATGACTGGTAAATGTTTTAACCTGAATTGCTCCTAATTTCAATGTGTCACTAATAACTGATACTGTGTGAGTAAAATATAAACGATCCCCGCTTGAAAGGCGACTAATCCCTGGATACCATGATACTCGGTAAAAATCGGAAATCAAGACGACGAAAATTATGGACAAGTTCAAATCTATTCTAAAATTTATCTGACTGAAATCGGCCACTCCAGTCTGAGATTATGAGGGATTTTCTCAGAAATGCTGCTTCAAGAAAACATCAAAATAGACTTAACATCACGACCAGATGTTCTGCCTTACAGCAATAATTTTACATGCTTTAGCAGGTGTTTTATCATTTTGAAAGGATAAAAGTATTGTTCCTGGAAGCATAGCAAATTCATCCCAGTAGATTTCATCTTGGTGCTGGAACGTATCGATCATCAAAGTAGGGCAGAAATATTGCGAAAATGCTTTTGGGCCACGTTTTGAAGGTTTCTTGAAGGGGTTTTCTCGAAAAACTCACACATAATTTCAGACTAGAGGGCAAAATTCAGCCAGGTAAATTTTGAAATGGATTAGGATATGCAAATCATTAAATAATCTATTTGCCCAAATTTTCGTCTTGGTATCCAGGGAGCAGTGGCCTTTCAAGCGGAATTCTTTTTTTTTTTACTCAAGCGGTACTCGAATAATAATAGGAGATGCCAACAAGGACGAATAATCTTTCAATAGAGCCGAACCGGATGTTTACCTTTTACGTTAGCCAATCAGATGTGACCATGACGTAACATAAGCAAAAGAATCGACGGGAGAAATTACCCCCTACGTTTGGCTCGTCGTGCAAGCGACTATGGCGGCTGGAGTGCACAATGGCGGCTGGAGGTGATGTTTCGAGTGTGATTATGATTATGAAGTGAAAATGCGACCGGAAATTCAACTGAAATGGCTCAAGATGATGCACAAATAATGTTATAAGTACTGGATAAGCTAAGGAAGAGAAAAGCCGGCCAAAATCTGGATCATATTCTCAAATTGAAGAGGCGAAAATCAACAAATTATTGAAGAAATTATCATCGATGGAAAGATCTCTTTTCGTAAATTTGGTCAAGACGTCGTTTTTAGGAGCAAGGCAAAACCTCCAACGAATAAGGCATTGGACAAAAACTTTGTGAGTGATTTCATTGATTTTAAGAAACTCATTTTCAGTGAATTTGCTGTGTTGAAAGCGAAAGTATCACAAGGTCAAGGCCAACCCATTGATAACGAGAGACCATCAGGGAGGAGTGAATTGGTCCAAAACTTGCATGGCAGGATAGCTTCCTTGGAAAAACAGCTCGGGCACCAAAACCAAATAATTTTAAAAACTAGGCTTGCCGCGCGTTGCCTGCCAAGGCATCCTTTAAGGAAATTTGACTAGTGGGCCAAACTAACCACTAGGGCCCATTTCCCGCGGCAAAAAAGATGGTGCAAATATACGAATACAGTATAAAACGTGACCATGTGCTATTCTGGGATCATCGCACGGAAAATTTAGAACTGCCCAATTTCATTTCATTAAAACGAATTCTTCACGAGGATTTCCCCTAACATATTTCATATAAATAATCCAATAAATGTGAAGCTCATTGATGGAAAACGGAAAAACTTTGTCAACACGCGAGCGAAGCGAAAAATTTTGGTTTCTTTTACTTAGATATGCCTAAAATCGGTTACAGAGAAGTTTGCAATTGCTTATTGCACCTGTGCTAGTTTCTCAAAGGATTTTGTAGAATTCAAAGGGTTATCTTTGTGCGACCTGAGAAGAGAGGTCCCGTGCCCACTCTCGAATGGGCTCCGCACTGTGTGAAATACCATTAGCATTGTATTATCGGCATTTAGAGAAAAGATTTGGTTCATGGTGCCAAATTTTTAAAAATAAGTATTGCAGAGAATTTTCGGAAACTTTTTGAGGACAGCAGACTTTCGAGTAAAATATCCCAAAACTGACATTTTAGAATTCCCCATTTCGTTATTTAGAACAGCCCAGAACTGAGTAGTTAGAAGGTGAAGTTACGGTTTTTAGCACCAAGCCAAGCTCTGGGATTGTAGAAACAAAGAAGAACTAATCGAATATGCAAAACCCCTCCTTGTCATGACGTTCAAGTGGTGGGGCCTCACGTGGGATCGAGCCCTGTCCGCCTGAATGCTCTGACTGCACCACTGCGCCACAGCACCTTCTGCCATTGTTGGAAAATGGAAGGCCCAAGGATGACCCCTCTTTAAATTGTACAGCAAGGTCAATCTAATACGTCTAGAATGCTCAAACAGAAAGGTGCATCTAAGGCTGAGTGATTATGTCTCTCAATTGCACTAAAGGGGTAAAACGATAAAATAAGTTGAACGAAAAGGGCCCAAACTAGTGGGCCAAAAACGGGGATCTTTGCTTCACTACTGGGCCAGGAAGAGGGCCTACTGGGCCAATGGCCCACTAGTTACAATGTTAAAAGATGCCCTTTCTAATGCCTGCGGCGCCGCGCTGGCCCGCCGTCGTATTTGTCATTCAGGTGTATGGACAGTTTAATTTAGTGCGCCGGTGACAAAGGGATAAAATATACATATACACCTTTTTTATGTCCATAATACATCGTTCTCAAAAGAACACTGGTGAAGAGGGACATGAGTATAATTTGGGAGCATCTTTGAACACCAAGGCCAAATGTTAATACTTTGTTAAGAGAAGCTATTTAGCGTTACAAATGAATGCAGTCAGTTTGTGGCGTATTCGAATCTCCAATGGGCTCTGTTGTAGTTATTTAAAAATTTAAAGCAAAAGGGAGCCGATGCGAGAACGAACAACAGTTGTTTTGCTTAGAATTATATCCCTAATGTGCTTTCTATTTTGAAAACTTAGTACACACCCTCTACACGGCATCTATTTTCTCCTTTTCTCATTTCATTTTGCATTGCCCTTTCCACTCTTTATAAACTATTACCCTGAAAACTTCACTGTATACTTACTGTAAAGGCCCCATTTAACCCCATTCTCTATTAAGCCTTCCTCTCTAATAAGCTCCTCCCCTCTGAGCCAAAATTTTAAATAAGCCCCTCTGTATTAAGCTACCCTCTTATATCAAATTCTAGTGGCTACCAAAGATTTCCCATTTATTGAGCTAGATAAGCTTGCATGTTAATTCTGATGTGGTTTGAGATAAAACTGTGCCGAACTTATGTATTTGACTCATAAAATTGTGTTGAATCCGCAAATTACGGCGTAAAAGATTTACAAAGATGTCATCGGTATCCCTGTCATTTGATTTTGTGAATAAGGCCCCCTCTATAATAAGTCCCCTCTCTAATATGCCCCCCTCTCTAATATGCCCCCCAGTAAAATAAGTCAGAAGTAAAATAAGCCTCCTGGGGGCTTGAGGTAGCATCCTCCCGGTCATAGAACCACTACGACTATGGGTATATAACCAAGTTGAGATGGTACATAGGCATGAATGCAAGATTTTTGGACTGAAAAAGTCAAAATGGCACCTTTCATGTTGCCATAACAACCAAAAATAGCCGAAATCTTGCAAAAAATGGTACACGCAAAAGTATCTTACATTCTCTACTGGTTAAAGTTATCTCAATGAAATTAGCTGGACTTCATGCAAGTATGTACAATGCCTGCCAAAAGTCATTGGAACACTTGGGCCATTTCTTTTTGACAATCCGCAGTTCTAACCATAGCGATTAGATTTAAACACCCCCGAAACAATATTGATTTGCATGGTTATTGTCCTAGCATTCCATTAGAGTTGCGAATCATCCCGCCATCCCCATTTTATCATCACGGAACAACATTGTTCTGAGGTGGAGAGGGGGAAATCGCAAAAAAGGCAACAATAGCAAAGGTGTTCCAAGACTTTTGGCAGGCATTGCAGGTGGGCAAAATGAACCTACATCTTTACAAGGAGATTGACTGGTTTTTCAGATTTTGTATGATTAAATTTCAATGGAAAAAAATTCAGACATCAGGGTCTTAATCCCCGTGTGCTTAGCCAATTGTAAAAGCAGAGGTTCATTTTGAAGCCCCATCTTCGGTGAACATTTTGACCAAATTTCATATAAATATCTCTTATGGTTTGGAAATTGAAAATATATCCATTACACAGATTTCGCGAAAATCGCGTTTCCAGGAAATTGACTTCAAAGTTCATGATACCGGGTGCGCCAAAATAAACTATGCACGTTTGGCAGGCCACGATAAATCGTAAACAGGACCGAGTTTGAAGATTTGTGACTTAATAGTTAAAAGAAAGCCTGAATTAGATTCTAGGATTTTTTGCAAATTTTTCTGCTTTCTGTTTTTAGAGCTACAAGCGAGTTTCTTGAAATTTTCGCTTTCGAAAACACTGAAAACGATCAAAAAACATCAATCAAGCTTTCTAAAGAATCGATATGAATGGACAAAGAGAAAACTTTTTCGTGGTGATTTGGGATTTAGAAATTGACTAATTGTAAGCTGCTTTATGAGAGTTCGTACTATATTGGGAGAAATGTAATAA
The DNA here is from genome assembly GCA_039566865.1 of Aurelia coerulea. Lineage (NCBI taxonomy): Eukaryota > Metazoa > Cnidaria > Scyphozoa > Semaeostomeae > Ulmaridae > Aurelia > Aurelia coerulea. The sequence continues at coordinate 25,272,690 of CM076943.1, read as the reverse complement.
TATTTTAAGGGTATAAAGGAATGTCTTTTCTTTTGTAGTGTCATTGAATTTATGCTTTGGTGCAGGTTGTGTTCCTGTGTCAAAGGGGTTAAAAAGACAAGCGAGGCCAAGTCATGGGGCCAGCAAGCATGGATTCTTGTTACATTTTTGATTTTGTGACTGCTCTTGGGGCGGTACTTTATTGTAACCACAACAGAATTTCGCAACAGGCCAATCATTGAAATAACGCTCGTGCAGAAGTTTACAATAATTAATTTCCAAATCTCCAAATCACGCTGAAAATGTTTTCCCTTTGTCCATTCATGTTGATTCTTTAGAAAATTTGATCAATGTTTTTTGATGGTTTTCAGTGTTTTCGAAAACGAAAATTTTAAGAAACTCGCTTGTAGCTCTAAAAAGTGAAAACGGAAAAATTTGCAAAAAATTCTAGAATCCAATTCAGGCTTTCTGCTATAGATTAAGTCATAAATCTTCAAAATCGGTCCAGTGTACGATTTATTGTGGTCTGCCAAAAGTGCATAGTTTATTCTGGCGCACCCGGTAGTAATTAAAATAGTTGAAATATGCCAGGTCAAAAAATTTCCGCCTCTAAAATCTTTTTCTTGTCATTGTTGGACTGCTCTTTACTCCTATATTTGTTTCTTGAAACTTTTGAGGCTCATTTCTCGTTATTTTCTGCAACTATATTCTGGTGCTGTCAAAGTAAACCAATGTTTTTATGTGAAATGTTTTTGTGCTACTTCTAAGGGATTTTTTCACTGCGTCAACGCTCATATCAAACTTTGCAATAACATCATAAACAACAACTGAAACATATATTTTCCAGTAAAAGTAGATTTTGAAATCTATCCCAAATTATCCTGCAATTTGATTTTATATCCATTCGCGGAGAACACTTTGTCACTTCCAAAAGACTTTCAATGCTGAGCCTTGAGAAAATTAGCTTAAAAAAAATACTGCAGCTTTGAAGAATTACTCTCTGCTTCAATTAAATTAATTGTTGTTTGTAGAAACGCAGTTTCATAGCTGAACAGACATTCCTTGCCCTTAGAAATCTTCAACCGAATACTGAAACAAACATCAATATGAAACAGTCTTGTTGAATTCAAATTTCCTGTTGATGTTAGTGTTACCACGGCAAAGTCTTTGTGGCATATAACCAGCAACCAGCGAATCCATTGTTCTTCCTTATAACCACACCAAGCAAACAGAGGAGTAATCTTGGTGGGAGAACATGTAGGCAAACTTTTTATATCCATCATTTAACATTTGATTCATTTCTAAGTTTCAAATCTATCTTGATTTCTACCTGAATGGAACCCCTCTCTAGACCCTTGTTTCTGCAATGTTTATGAAGGGAAATGATCTTTCGTGTGTTTATCTGACGGATTTAGGCCTGGGCTATACTCTTGGAAAATGTGAATCCTCTTCTCTTCTGGAGGTATGGGCCGCCTAAGCAGGGCCTACGTCACTTTGATAACTCTTGAGCCGATTCTGAAGCCGTAGAAGAGGTCTTTCTCTCTTCTTTACTGGCACTTTGATTTATCAAACATCACTTCCATCTTTCTTGATGTACTGGTTGCCAGAAAAGTTGCGCTTGAAAGTTCCAAATGTAAAAACAGCATTGCAATCTTGGCTCTTCCATAGCATGTTGCACGGTGATTCCAAGTGTCTCATTGTTGTAATAGTTCCCCTCTTAGGAGGGGTACTTCGGGGGGGGTACCAATACCGCAATACCGCACGAAAAAGACACCAAATACCGCAATACCGCACCCAAAAAAAAACCAAAATACCGCAAACGCTAGAAAACCAAAAAAAATTGCTGTTAACACAGTATACCGGTTTGTAACAGTTTTATTCCGACCAAAATCCACACTCATCCTTCAAAATTTGTATTTGGATCTATTAGATCGTAGTGAGATGTTTTACAGACAAAAGTGTGATTATAGAACGATGGGAAAAGTTTCATTGATGTGGTGTCAGTAAAACTGCATTGACGGCAGAAATTATGAATATATACAGTAGAACAGATCTCGTGTCATTGACGTCCCGTAAAATACTTACAATCTAAAAATTGATTTATCCTGCTTATCTGGGTATTTCTCTGCCATCCTGAATGACTATTATTCCTCTCGTACGTTGATTGAGCAATCAGTTGATCATGATTATTCCTCAAACGTGACAGGAGATCTACAACTTTCGACCCCTTGAACTAACCTGTGGTAAACTGTAGTAAAGTAGTAGTCTAAAAATGCAGACAGGGATGATGAACTTCATACCTTTAGAATAATAACCTGCTGTTGAATCGCACTGCCCTCCCAAATCTCGACCTTGCACCAAGTAAGAAATGTGCTGATGTCCCAACCTCATCCTGCCCAACGCTTTCCTCGCTATTTTCCTCTTCGATTAAACCAATGTTCGTCTCATCTGAATCGAATGTATCTTCTGCTTCATCTTCTGAATCGAATTCAGCTCCTTCTTCTGACGTCATATCATCTTCCTCTACAATTTCCTCCATATTATCACACGTTGCTGCAGCTTGTGGATCATTTGATTGCAGTTTTCTGAGCTGTACTCTTCCTGTCACAGTATTTCTGAATTGATACATGCATTCAGCGAGCGACCCGTGTTTTGCCATCGTTGTCTCTTGGCGTACGGTTCTTTGCCGTACAGCTGAACCAAACGAGGTGGCCCAACCCCTCATAACTTCTATTTCTTTCTTGCTTAAAATAGGTTTGGGAAGCTTTGACATCAATGGTATATCATATAGTGATATTGCCCTATCTGGTTTAGGGTACCAGGATTTACGACTCGTGTGATAATGGGCCCCCCAAATTGTAATTCGCTTCAGTGCTTCTCTCATGGTGGCGCCAAATGATCTAGTATACTCAAGCATAGACATGTTAACCTGCTTTGTGTGAACAGTGGAGTGGAAATTTTCAACATCCAGGGTCATGCAGCTTAACAAGTTACACTTCGTGTATTTCAGCTCGCCTGTAATGCGATTTAGGCGTCTTATTGCCCACTCCATTAACTCCACAGACTTCATCGTTTTCGCAGACACACTTCCTTGTGGGCCATTCAAGGTTACAGTGAAATTCGTTTCAGACCGAATCTTGGTTTCCAATGCATCTAAGGATTTGTAACACTGCTCAACAAGACCAACTGCTTCAGGCAGTGTTTTAATGGTGTAAGATCCTCCTCTCGTATGTACCGAGAAGGCTTCGTAGAGGTAGCCTAGCCGTTTGAGAAAAGATGCACATTCTTGCATCTTAGTGATTATTCTTACCGAGTTAGCTTGGGGGTCACAGACGTAAATAACACTGCCAAATTCAGTGCAAATGCCAACTGGCTGCATAAATCTACAGCTGGATGCTGGACCAGTGATATTTCCTTCCTGACCTTCTTTGCCAGCAAAACGGATAACCTCGGCGGAAGGTTTAATCTCAAAGATTGCAAATTTCTTTTCATTTGTGAAGAGTGCACCAGAAGTGCCGAATGGGGTCAAGATGCAGGGTTCGTTTGCAGCATTTACGACCAAGATGTGTGAATTAGATGTAGTGTCTACCTTTGATATGCCAACATCATGGGAAATGTACAAAAAGCCATCATTGAGACATAAACTATATACATCACCACAAACAGTATGATAGTCAAAAACATCACTGGGCTTAGCGCACTTCAAACCTACTCCATCACTCTTCAAATTTAGAAGTTGAACAGCCTTCATTTCTTTGTTTACTACATAAACCTTGCTGCTATTCTCAACAAATATGCACTGGTAAGTTGGCTGAACCTCACAATTCAACACATTCACCTCATCTACATTTAGATTTCTTTCCTTGTATTGATCCCTTGTGGCTTTAAGCTTTCCTTCAGCTCTGGCGGTTAGCTGTTGCTTGGTTCCAGTGGATTCAATTCTTAATTTTTCGCACAGCTTCTGAAGCTTATCCTTCGTTTTGAAATCACTTATGTTGACTTCTAATGAATTCTTCTCAAACTCGCATACTTTGATGGCGGCATCTTGAGACGATAGGAAGATGATAGCGTCTCTTACTTGAACGTCTGTTGCAGATATTCCTTTTTCAATACTGTCAACTTATCGACAGGGCCATGCAGTCGTGCGTTAACAAGGGAATTCAAACCTGTCTTTGAATCATGTGACAGGAAAACTATCCAACCATATGAAGCCACAGCAACACTTATTGGTGATGGATACGTGCCTACCTTGTTGTCAGGAGTGAATTTGTCTAGCTCTGGGATTATAGTATGGGAAACGTATCCTACCTTTCTGAGCTCTTCATTCAATTTCTTTTCACACAATGTTAAAACAGCAGAAGGGTCCTGCCTGTCTTTATTCTTTACATGATCATTTCTTGGAATCAGTTTCCGCAATTTCTCTTTTGTTTCATCATCAGAACGATTTCTCAGAGTCCGTAGCAATCCAATGTTCATGCGCTCACCATTACCAAAGAGAAACCAATTTGCGAAAGATGCCTTTAAGCTCTTTCCTACATGAGGACAGTCAGGCAGTACAGTTAACAGTGATAGATATGGGTCAATAGATTCCTTTTCTATTCTTTCTCTGATTATGTCAAAAGCTGACTTATTTCCTGATTCACAGTCACCACAGAGAATAAGAACAACTCTCCGAACACATTTCACTTTGTTGTTACTGCAAGATGTACAAAACCTCAGTGAAGGCTCATAATTCAATTGGCCTTCAGAGGCAAAGTAATCACATACTGATTTAGATTTGTAACAAGCTTCACAGTAGCTTTCACATTTAATTTCATCAGCAGTTAGAATATGTCGCTGTGCAGTAGATCTTTCTTGGCATGCTTTGCATTTCTGCAATATCTTCACTTGGCTTTCAAAGTAGTCACACATCGCATTTCCAGACTTTCCTGCCCTTGGAACATAATCAACAGCACATGGAAGACTTGTTGTGTTGTCCAAGGACGTAACTGATGAAACTACTGTCTCTGTAATAATTCCCTTTTTGAGATCTTCTGGGGCCGGAGAGGCGTTTGCATTCACATATTGAATATCTACCTTTCTGTCCAAACCGACGTTTTCATTCAGGCTTGAATCAAATTCTATGGCTGGCTTTAGTGCTGTACCGTCATTCCCGACCGCACATGGGATAACAAGTAGCTTGTCATTGTCAGTTATTGGTGTTGCATCTGATTCCATAAGCTTGATGTTAGCAAGTGAAAGAGATTTGATGACACCAGAATCTGGCGTATGACCTGATTGCAGCTTGGCACGGACTTTATCGGATGGCCCACCAAGATTCAACTTTTTGTCGTTATGATGATGACTGTTTCTTCCTTCCCCTAAATTCATCGGTCCCCGCAAAAAGCATGCAGTTCTGTTTCCCCCAAGATAAGAAATTGTATTGATAAATTCAATGCTTTCCTTGCAATACTGATGTCGGCTGGGGTTATTGAGACTGTCAGCTACATCGTTTATGTACTTGTAGAAGATATGGTGTTTTTCAATCTTCCCTTGGCGAATGAGCTCATTCAACTTAACACAAAGTGGATCTGCCTCCTCAATTCCGAGGTAAACAGTATTTGTGTCATCAGCGTCAATGTCATGATTCACTGAAATGTTCTTTGTTTCGTCTTCATTAATCTTACAACAACACATCTCATTTCTGTCATCTTCATCAATAACACTTTCATCCGTTGATAAACTGCAGCAACCCTCCTCGTGTTCAGAATCGTCATCATAGTCAGTATTTTCCTCGTCATCGCTTTGGCTGAAATTAAGAAACAAATTCCTAGCATATGAAAGGATATTGCAAAACAAAACCCGGTAGCATTACTCCGAAAGAAAAAAGCGACGTGACTTGATGCATTTGATTTGACACTTTGTGACTTCTGATTTCCATGCACATTGCGAAGCAGGAACAAAACTGCCAGATTTCAGCTCTTTTAGTTACTCAAAATGAAATGTTCTCTCGCCTATACAAAGCAGAAGTTTAAACTATTTTTATCGAAAAACGAACATAACTAATAACACTGTACATCTGAACGATTTAGCCAAATAGTCAAACTTTTCGAAAAACCACCATTAGAAAATATTTTGGATCTTGAATACTTCATGTTGTGCATTCATGCCAAATGTTTAAATCAATTGAGATATGTTGCAAAGTTTAGACATAAGTAGAACTTTTGTGCTTTGATGGCTTTTATGCATGCTCCGAGACAACAGGAGGCAATTTCCAAAATCGAGTTTTTTTGTCAAGTTGGTTGCTGAAGCTTTATTACTGAGAGTTTCATTTGACATCGTAAGTCGAAATTTTGTGTGTGCTAAAGTTGGGATGTTTCGTAATAATCGGTAATTTTTCCAAAGTTTTACTTTTTTCCAACCTGAGGCACAAATGTCTCGTATTACCACGAATAGATAATTTGCTAATTCAAATTATTTACTGTTCGCAATCGGACTGGTCCACATCTGAGTTTATCTCTATCTCCGTCACAACTCTTTTATGGCTGAAGGAATGGATCAACAGACCTTCTTGCACATGCCTTTTTCTCTTACTTCCAGCAACGAACGAAGCTTCTATCTTGGATTGGTTATCCTTTTTATGGATTCTCTGGTTGCATTTTGAGTGATGATCTGTGTAATAAAAATGTTTGGTTTAAAAATTTAATCGAAATGAGAAAAGAAATGATGCACAGTGGCCTATCTAATCGTAAGAGATGATGGGAAATGGAAATCATTTGAAATTAGTCAATGAGAGGCTACTGGGTTCAACAGATTAACAAATGTTTAATATCGATTAGTTTATGTATTAGTTGCTGCATTGTTTTGGCTTTGTCAAATACAGCAGTACAACAGCATGTTCAACTGGGACAGGTGACAACTTAAAAACTCATCAGAAACTCGCTAGTAATGCTCGATATTGGTTATCAGACGATTCTCTGTAACAAGTGCAAGAAGAAAGTATCTAGTACGAGGGCTGTATCACTCTTCTGAACCGAAAAGACGTACGATACTTTTTAATCAAAAGGAATTTTAGGGATTTTTCTAGATTCTTATAGAGTGATACGCCCTTCGATTTAGTGAATGCGTCCGTCACTTAACGCAGTTTCAAATGCCACGCTACACAGCGTCCTTCCAATAATGCATTTCAGGACAATTCTGCATCTTTCAATTGTTTGAGAGAGGTAATTTTAAACTACTCACGTCTTTCAAAATAAGCGATTCTTCCCTGCAATCCTGCATCACACCTTAATACAACGTTCTTTTTGCATAACCCACACATGATTTTCCAAGGCCAGTTGATGAATTTTCCACGAACTTTTACTTGCTGGTGATCCTTGCAGTACACAATTTTGCTATCGTTTAATTTTTGGAGTGCTATAAGAGAAATGTTTCACTCTTTTAGAAGTTGAAGATTTCATCCGGTTGCTTTTCATTGGTAATTCTGAACCAGAAACGTTTCACAGTGTTCCGGTACACTGAAAAAAGAATTTCGTAGAGGAATTTAAACTTCTATGACTACCTGTATTTAGCTCTTTCTTCTGATCTTCAGAAAAATCATTGTTTGAATGGGCGTCCAATCGTTCCAATGGTGATGAAGAAATCGTGGAATCATTTGGCGATATAACTATTACAGGACATCCCTTTGAGAATGATGTCTTTATCTGATGAACAATAACTAGAAAAGAACAGCAGGAATGCATAAGAAAAAATTATTTTCGGGAACATATAGTTCTAAGGAATTTTTGCAAGCAATGGTACATGTGATATTTGAAAATTCAAGCCAACCGTTCCCTCATTACTTGAGAAAATTATGAGAACTTTTTCGTTTAGTGCAGAACATTAAAATCGTAACCACTTGCTTAATATTTTTGGTAAGATGCTGGTCACAGTAAATTTTCGGATTACATCTGAAAGGGAAGTAACGAGAATCAAAACTGGCACCAGGTTATAATAGGCAATAAGAGGCTGGGCTGGCCTGTGGTGAATGTATTTTGGAAGTATTTGGAAGCTCGTTTCGCGATTTAACACGAATTATTAGAAGATCTTACTAGGTGCTTTGGAATGCTCTAGAATGCCCTTTAACAAAATAAATTAATAATTCTACATTTAGAGCATAAAGAATTTAAGAAACTTATAAGAGCGCGTTGGAAATGGCAAAGACCCAACATTTCAGAAATTGGCTTTGAACCCCGGACCCAAGTTTCTTATAAAAATCCTATGTGGTGATTTCGGTATCTCTATTCTATTCATAATTATTCGTAATTATACCTTGCAGTTTATCAGGGCTTGCAAAATCACATATCAGTGGCATCTCTAGCTCCAATTGATGGTCCGTTAAGATAGCAATACGTTCCATTTTGCCATTAACTTTGGTCGCCATGAAAACACAGAAAGAAATCATTGAGCAAGTTAAATTCGATAAGTTCATTTGGAAAAGAGATTCAGATTCATCCTTGTGAAAAAATAATGAATAGAAAGCAGACCAATAGAAAAACGAGCGAGAAACGTGAAAAACGAGACACAAGGTTAATTTATCAATAGTTCAACCGTTTAACTGTTTAAATCAAAACCTGACTCTTTATTTGCAATTCTATGTGTTCACCCAGACCCAGGCTTTTTGCTCTTTCTCTTATTCCTGCGCGTTCACTATGAAATAAAAATGATTCAATCTAGAGCTGCAGTTTTCCAAAGTTATATAAACCTGAATCTTCGATCTTCTACGGTGATAGCATAATTTTTACCAAACAAGCAATTCAGACGAGGGTTTCGGTGTGTAAGTCAATAGTCAATCATATCACCGATGCTATATTAACAAGAAGAACACTCAACTGCACTTCAGAATGAAAACAATTTTTGGATGAATTATTGAATGAATTCTATCACAAAGATGTTATCATCTAATCAAAAATATTTTGATATTTTATGGACTTGACATAGACGGCCCCACCAAAGACTGTAGAGCTAGGGAACCATGGGGAGATTTAGCCAAAATATAACCCTATTGCATTTGATCTTCTCAATCGATTGAAATAATGAGAGTTTACCGGTATGAACTAATCTTTTTCATAAACAAAACTAAGGTCCGGGGCTGATAGGTTGTTTCTTAAATTTTAGGACACTTTTGCGGCCAAAACTTTCCAATCCGTTTCTTATAAAGACACATACAACTTTTTGTAATGCGTTTCTTATATCTTTAATTGCGGAGCGTGTAGACTTAAATTCATATTTCTTAGAAGGCCTCCCAGATTACTCAGTAAGATCGCAAAACAAGTAATCTATTGACATATTTCACGCTCAAACAACGTCAAAATAGTTCTATTACTGTACTGTGTCAAAATATCTTTTAGTCCAAATTACAAATGTTTCTTATTAACTCCGTTAAGGATCTGGAAGAGTTTCTTCAGTTTCGAAAAATTGAGCCTCAAAGCCGTTTCTTACAAAAAATGAGCCTAATCTGCAACGGAAAATTTGCCACAACTATACAAAACCCAACTTTCATGAAACCAGCTCAAATCACGTCGAAGAGGAGAACAGAAGCCCTTCAACATTTCACCCCTTCCTAGTTATTTAAAATTTTACAGGAGGCCAAGCAAACTTGGTGATATTTCAACATGCAAGACAGAATAGAAAAAAGATCGGGTATACTTGAAAGTGCTACCATGACAAAAGTCCTTACAACATATGGGCCTAAAAATATGGGCCTAGCTCATGAAGATTGATGAATTGAATGAAAGGTTCAACTTACTTTATAGTCTTTTTCAAACTTGCAAGCTTCTCCTTTGGGTTGATCTTGATGCGAAACTTATCAGTGGCACGAGTGTCGTTGCCTGTTTTCCCCTCTAAATAGTAAAGGGCAATGCATTCGACAATAGTCGTCCTCCATGATGAAATTGCAACATGAACTTGGTTCTCTTGTACTGATGTGATTTTCGAAAATTCCAGAATACTTCATTACTTCCTTTTGTTTTTGTTATAAGAATTACAAGGTCAAACATTTGATCTAAACTGTTTACCCTTTAATGGTACTTTTAATATCCGGCTAAAAGATGAAAATGTATTCGAATGGAGCATGGTTCAAAAGGAAATTTTTCAAAACAAAAAGTAAAAAGTTTTTATTCGTGCAAATATTTTGATTCCATTTCTGCAGATAAAATGTTTTCTTGCTCTCCTCCGCAAGTACTTTTTTTGAAGGTTGAGCAGGTGGAGCAGGCGGAGAGAGAGAGAGAGAGAGAGAGAGAGAGAGAGAGAGAGAGAGAGAGAGAGAGAGGAGAGAGAGAGAGAGAGAGAGAGAGAGAGAGAGAGAGAGAGAGAGAGAGAGAGAGAGAGAGAGAGAGAGAGAGAGAGAGAGAGAGAGGAGAGAGAGAGAGAGAGAGAGAGGAGAGAGAGAGAGAGAGAGAGAGAGGAGAGAGAGAGAGAGATAAGGGACCTCCCTCTCCTTCGTTTTTCTTTCCTCTATCAATTCGTCCTCTAAGATGCTTTATTCTTCAACAGGAAAATGGCATTACATGAAATTTGGATGTTAATTTTTGTACAATACCGCATACCGTCCTGTGAAAGTTCCATACCGCAATACCGCAAATTTTTTCCGCAATTACCGCAATACTGCACAAAATTTACCCCCGATACCGCAATACCGCAAACCCCGAAGTACCCCTCTCTTAGCTATGGTAAAGCTTAATTGGGTTTTGTTGTGCTAAGATTCTCGCTTTCAATTTAACTGGACTTGTTCTTAAAATTGATCCCATACCTACTCTCTTGTCCTTAAATTTACCGTCTCCGACTTTCGAAACGAAGATTTTGAATTATAACAATCACGGAAGTTTCTTATGTACGACTTTTCATTCACTAAACTAAAAAATTTTCAATACCGTATCTCCTGAATTCTTGAAGAAATTGTTCTGCATTAATAAATTTCATAGTGGACATATCCGTTTCCCTCCTCTACGGCCTGTGAAAGAAAAAATGAAACTCAGAGAAGAAATGCAACGGCAACCAGAGCTACCGGGGAGTGCTATTTCTCATGAGTGCTATTTCTCAATCTTTGCCATGGGCGATTCTGACACGGCTAATTGTGTCTCACTGCTATTTCAAATAAAATTGAATGCTTACCTAGACATGGATAATGTATCCAACTTGCTATTTATAAACTTCAGATGAATTTGAATGCTTTCCTTCTTGTCTATTTTGTCTGCTTTTAGTGCTCTAAGTCCAGCTGCACAGCTCGTTGAAATTCGTAATTCGTTAGGCCAAAGCCAAACAAACATGCGCAGAATGTTGTTTAAATTCTTTCCTAATGTCATGGTTCTCAAGCAGGTTTTTTATTAGCAACGCTGGGACCCCTCTAAAAACTTATGGGTACGTAACTAAGATGTAGACTGATGATATGGCCGTAGTTATCGCTATTGAAATACTGCCGGACGCTCCTAACTACGACTCATAATCAAACGCCATTATTTTGAAATGACTATGACTGCCTCGTTTCGATAAGGGCCTAGGCAGGAAAAGCACAAACATTTGTAGTTTTCAAATGAAACACATTGATTTGAAAACTTCACAATAAATCAGTTAATGCTTAGCGAAAGCAGCAAAATAGTACGTACGTATAAAATTTGATATTATCGCCAACTGTTTTCATGGTATTCTTGTTCATAAGACTTTGTTCTGTCCGGCCAAGCTCCTTGAAACTCTGCTTTGAGCTTCGAGTTTCCGTTGGTCAACATCAATCAATCGAATTCAGGGGCGGATCCAGCCTGAAAGTTGACAGTCGCCAGCACGAGCGCGAAGCGCGAGTTGAAAATGGATTGAAGCAGCGAGCGCAAAGCGCGAGGAGTTTGGGGATCCGGGGGCGCAGCCCCCGGAAAAATTTTTGGGGACCACGCCCTTAGGATTGCCGGAAAACGCCCTGTTTGTTACAGAGAGTGGCTCATCTGTGCATTTATTAGAGGCAGAAAGCACCCTTTTGGAATAAAGTATTACTCAAATTAAAAAAAGTTTAGTTCTCATTACCATCGAAACCAACATTCACTCACGATAGAATGGGGAAGTCAATCCAACTACAACTACTGAACAGCATTGAAAACAAAACTGGCTTGTAGTAGTATCAGACAAAATGATCACTGAGCCGTTGCATTTCTTGATGCAGCACTGCATTGCATTCATGTATTGCTCTAATAAACTCTCGGGAGTTAGCCTGTGAACGGCCGAAAAAAATTGAAACCCCCTCAACAAAGCCGTTCAAAGCCGTTCACAGGCTACTCGGGAGTAGGTTTCATAGCAGTGACGCATTTACCCATGGGCCCACTGGGCCCGGGCCCAGGGGCCCCCTAAAATTCTTAAATCTAGGGGGCCCCGAGCAAAATTTGAAAAATCCTATGAAGTGCTGTTGATTTCACTCTTGTGTTTGAATTGGGTGCTAACGTCTTTAGACAACACCATGGTTTCATATATTGACAATACGTAATGTGCGAGCAAAGTAGAAATTCGCCAATAACATGAGTTTGTTAAAAAGACTCTCAAAAAGTTCCTCGATAAAAGGAGCAATCTCGTTGATATCGAAGCCGAAGTCCATAAAAAAAGAAAGAAATTGAAGAGGTGACAACCCCATGGAACACTTTCGGATGATCTATTAGAGCAAATTGTGAAAGGAGATGAAGCTGCAACCTCCCAAAGGCAATAACCGCACTTAGATTGTTGCCCAATGCAATGACCGCACTTTACCATGCAGAGTTTTCTCCAGTGAGAGAAGTTTCTCCATGCTGAAAGGGTCAAGAGTCAACTAAGGTCCACAATGTCACAATAGCGCGTTGTTGCCTTTTGCTTAATGAGTGGCAGCAAATTTTGATGCCTGAGGCAGGGGCGTGGCCACGGGGGTGGGGGGTATGGGGGGCAATTGCCCCCCCCCACTTTTGTCCAAATATGGTCTTTGAGATTCCTTTAAAACCGAAGAGAAACTAACTGGGTATAGGTTGGGAAAGAACTTTCCGAGAAATGTCAAATCTTCCATTTTAGCACTGGCAAATATGAAATATGGAATCAGGGAATGCATTCTAAGCCAAAGTAAAGGATGTTTCTTCAAAACATGTCATCTTGCTCCGAATTGTAGGATAACCGTCACAAAATATCAAAGATTCCTTGTCGCTAATCGCAAGCATGATATTCGGAGATGCATTCTAAGCCAAAGTAAAGGGCGTTTCCTCAAAAATTTTTCGGGGGCTTCGCCCCCAGGCCCCCTTTTGGTTTCCCCCACTTAATTTACCCCGGCCACGTCGCTTTCCTGAGGGTTTTAGACCCCAAGAAAATCATCCGAAATTTTGCAGCAGTGAAGGCAAGACGAAAATCACGAAAAACCATTGGACAGTGGTTTTATTGGAATTGTACTAAAATGTATATATTTGTACAAATTTACTCATTTTTTCGAGTTTTCCCATATCAAACTGTTTAGTTGATATTAACTTCTTTGGCTACGACTGAATCTAGCGGTCTTGTCCATACATGATAACAGGGTACCGAGTTCTAAGGGGCCCCAACCAGTTTTGGGCCCAGGGCCCCAACAGACTTAAATGCGGCCCTGTTTCATAGCTCACTTTTTAATCTTATCTGATGATATGCTGCGACCAGTATCGAAAGAAATATTTCAGAAATGCTTCCATTATTCCATGAAATAATCATCGGCTTGGGTCACGTAATTTTGGATTTTCTTCTTCTGCAGTTACATCGGCTTTTGCATCGAACAAACCGAACTCGCGCCACTCGCGCCGAAATGACGAATGTGGAACGAAAGCTGTTTTTTTGGTTATTCAACGTTGATCTTTATTGTAGCTTTCAGCATATCGTTGTTTCTTTTGCAGGATTCGACATTTTTTTCCCTAGTTTATTTTGCTTGTTATTCTTTTTAAGGAGTTAACACTTTTCTTCCACAGGCTACAGTACCATGTCTAATCTTGCGTTCGGGGCTTCATGAGTTCGTTATTAAAGGCGATTTTTAGATTCTGTTTCTGTATTGCAAATCATTTTTTCAAGAAAGAATACCATGCTAATTATTGATGGATATTAGGAAGAATCCGTACGATGGATGTTAAGTATTTAAAGACCTTCACAAAACAGTAATACTTATAACGAATAGCATATAAGGATAAGGATATTGTCTATTGGATTTCTTTGGAATAGATAAAAATGCAATTTACCCAAAGCTCAACTGATGTGCATAGAATCTAATTTTGTTTGACTTGCAGCATACATGTGTCAAATACACATATTCTTTTATAAGAAACTGCTCATAAGAAAGTCAACTCTCAGATTGCCAAAAAAAGTTAAGAAACTCCAGTACTGGGAAAATATAGCTTGAGGAACTATTTCTTACTGACAAAGAAAATTATTAAAACATATTTTACTTTATTTCCACTTGTTTCCTGTAATATATCACTCGAGAGGTACTTGAGAAATGTCTGAACATTGGAAAGACTTAACAAAACAAAACCTCGTTTTGTAATGACACTGGTAATGAACATGGAGATAGTTATAGAACCTTCAAGAAACTTGTAAGAAACTCTCAGTACTTGAAATCTGATAATTTTGAGAACCTTTCCGTACTGACCAGAATTCTTAACTTCCTATAGAAAATGAATAGGCTTATTTTTCTTAGTCTTGCCATAGTTAAATACCCTGGAATCAAGGTTCCAAAACAGGAGCTTTTAAAGGCAAGTGTCACTAGCAAATATGCCTGTCTATAAATAGAACAAAAAAACAGGAGCACATGCTAATTTAAATGCATTCGTTTTTTAAGAAGCAGCTTATAAGAAACAGCAGGCTTAATTTTTTAAAACTTAATAAACTAACCCTATCTGAATTAGAATAGCCAAGAAACTTCTGTAATTTACCCTCAAAGCTTTTTGCAGTAGTAGCAACCATATTGACATTGTTCTGAGTGTGAATTGTGTTATTACTTCTTTGAAGATGTTGCCAAGTAATTTATGAGCCCTGCTAACAAAAATAAATTAACTCTACATCTACAGCATTAAAGATATAAGCAACTCATTGAAAACTTTTGGCATCAAAAGTCTTTCATCTATTTAAGAAACTACCTACCAGCCCCGGACCTCAGTTTCTTATCAAAAACTGTACGTAATTCTAGTGGACACTCAAAATAGCTTGGGCTAAAGACCAATTTACCCATGTTGACCACTTTAAATACTTTAAATTCTCTGTCTTGTTTTGTCTGATGCTGCATCTAAATGGAAACATAGAGCCTAAATATATGGGGGAGGGGTACTTCATTGTGAAAGTGATTCAACCTGCATCTGGACTTTGAGAAAAGGATCCGTTTGTATGACAGAATATTCAAGAATTCTGAGCCCATTTGTATAAATATCAGGAAATCTCTGACCCATGTGTATATGAATTTGTTGAAAAATATAAAGGATAATTTCGGGTGTTTGGTGGGGATTATCATTATGGGACCCATTTATTACAACATACTCTCAAAAAACTACTACCTAAGTACCTAAGGGAATTTCATATGAAAACATCCACCGATATGAGCAGCACGTCCAGAACAAATCATTTAACAAGGAAGAACTCCCCCTCTGGCTAAACATCTGGACTGAATGTTTTTTATCCTATCTATTAGAAATTTGGAAAAGAATGATTCATAATTTGTTTTTTACTTTCGGGTGCATGAATCTATATAATTGTTACAACTGAACTGCTAGATATGTGTCTCTCGGCATGCATACAGCTCATTGCTTAGCGAAAAGGAGTTGTACAGTATTTCGCTCAAAACATTGTAAATACTATACTACCTAGTGTATATGGTATTCAAGAATAAAGTTCAACAACAATTTTGCTATGATCTTCATTAATTTAGCTCTCAAAAGTTTCTTAGCATTTCTAAAACATAAAGCTCTGAGTTGTAGAAATTTTGGTCATCCTGCCTCTGGTTAGTACTGTATCAGGTTCCTCACAAACAAGCTTCTGCTTGTGAAATGAAAATCTGTGCCCAATTAATAAAGTCAAGAGCCTTTTTGTTTTTGGATGTGTTACTAATAGTTTACTAATTTGTAATTACTAACAAAACAAACAGATTCAAGCAGACTCTGTTAGAAAGAAATTTGCAGCTGACTGTCCATCATGTGTGCGGTAGTTTTGATTTTTCATTTCATAATTTAGTGGCCTAACTTAAATCAGAAAAAAGTCAACAAATAAAGCAATCATTATTACCTCGCCAGCAAAAGAGCAGTTTCATTCCTTCAAGGTGCTTCACGCTGGTGAGGAACAAATGAGACAGGGCAGATTTGGCAGCTTCTTGCAATACCTTCATTAATTGAGGCATCTCTTGCCCCAATCAGATCTTTAACTTTCTCAAGGCTGTCCATGATGCCAATGTTTCCAAATATTTTGGCGCGTACACTTTTCAGTCAGTCAAACCTTGCCAGTGCTTAGGCCAAGGGCCAAAGAGGCCAAAGGCAAATAGTTATCAGAGTGAGGCTGTTTTACCAGCTGGTGATCTGGCGACTGTGGTAGATCACATACATCGCCACGACAGACTCACAATTTTCCCCCTATACATTTTGTATTGGATGCCATTTATCATCCTTCGCCTCTACAGTCGCACAAGAACAATGCTAAAAAAATTGGTCGCAAAAACGATTGTTTTTTTATGAGCGCGCAGCCTCAAAACATGTTTTAAGTTATGCGTACAGTCGCACGCTTGTTCTCTAATGTATGCGTAAAACTTGCGATTGTTTTGTAAAGAAAGGGCTTCCAAATATAGAAAGCATTCAAACCAGAGGAACCAGAACGAGGCAAATGAAAGAGGGACTCTCCAAAGGTGATAGGTGACATGAACAGAGATGAATGGTAGTACTCGCTTCAATCTAAATTATGAAAAGAAATAATGATACGAAAGATCAGTATTTTAGGACTGAACAAAGAAATTCAGTATAAGTTTTTGGATGTTAATGCCTGACTTTTCCTTTGCTGATGACACGTCATAAATTATCAGATATTTAACTGAAAAAGATTGCGCTTTGCAAAGTTGACCGTCGCCCGTGCGACTGTGGCGACTGTCTGGATCCGCCCCTGGTCAAAGGTATATGACCCACTGGGTATGGTGGGCCCAGTTGCAGTTACTGCAAAGCTGATATTCCAAGATATCTGCAAGGAAAACAAGGATTGGGATGAGCCAGTAAGCCCAGAGATTGAAATGAGATGGAAGAAATGGATGCAAGCTGTTTCAAGGTTGACTGACCTCAAGATTCCGCGATGCATTATGCCAGCAAGCAGTGGACCAAGGAAGATTTCACTTCATGTTTTTGGTGATGCAAGCAAGGTTGCATACTGCGCTGCTGCATACCTTGTATGGCACAATGAAAACCAGTCAGGCGCACACCTTGTTACTGCAAAGACAAGGTTACCTCCAATAAGGAAAGAGATGACAATACCCAGATTGGAACTAACAGCAGCAAGGATCGCAGCACGTTTGTTGAAAACAGTCAGGGAAACTCTGAAGAACTGGGAGCCAGAAGAGTTAGTGCTGTGGTCTGACAGCAGCACAGTGCTACATTGGCTAGAGAATCGAGGTCAATACAGACAGTTTGTCCAGCGAAGAGTAGATGAGATACAAGCATTGACAAAGGATGTAAATTTGAAATATGTGCCCACAGCAGAGAATCCTGCAGATTTGGGCACAAGAGGATTGTCTCCCCAGCAATTAGAGCAAAGCAAGCTTTGGTGGAATGGACCAGAGTTCATAGTGGATGGAAAGTATCCCCACCAGCCTCACATGATCGAAACAGTGGAAAGCAAGGCTGAAGAAAGACAGAGTGTACTTCCAATTGCTGACGAAGAGCCAAGTCTGTCAATCAACAATATATTGCCTGCAGAAAACTATGGCTCATATGGCAAACTGTTGAGAGTTACAGCTCTTGTGCTTCGTTTTATTAGATGCCTCACGAAGAAGAAAAAGCCAGATACTCAGCTGTTGCGTGTAGAAGAGATCCAGGAGGCAGAAGAATTGTGGATAAAAGACACACAAATGATGTTGAAAGGAAGAAAAGAGTTACTCACAAATAAAGACACAGCTTGCAGTGATAGATATCAATGGAATCTTACACTGCCAAGGCCGTCTTCAAAACACAGCACTACCAGTTGAAAGCAAGTTTCCAATACTGTTACCCCAGGATAGCAGATTTACAAGTTTGCTGATCACAGAGTGTCACAAGCGTACACGACATGGGGGAGTGAATACAACATTAGCTGAAGTCAGAAGCAAGTTTTGGGTCTTAAAGGGACGCCAGGCCGTAAAGCAACAATTGCGTCAATGTATGATTTGCAGTAAGCGAAATGCAAAGCCATGTGCACCGCCTCAATCAGGTCAGCTACCAGCAGAGAGGGTGGTTCAAGGCAACCCGTTTAGTACAACCGGAGTTGACTTTGCAGGACCGATATATTTAAAGAATGAAGAGAAGGCATATATCGCACTATTCACATGCGGCATAACCCGTGCAGTACACTTAGAGCTCACAGAAGATATGACAGCCTATGAATTTAGAGGAATGTTTCGAAGATTCATCAGCAGACGTGGAGCACCTGCAACAGTAATAAGTGACAATGCAAAGACATTCATTGCCACTGCAAAGCACTTGAAGAAGATATGTGTAGAGCGAGAATTGCAGGATTTTTTGTTGGCCAACCGCATTGATTGGCATTTCAATGTAGCCAAGGCACCGTGGCAAGGCGGCTTCTTTGAAAGATTAGTTGGAATAACCAAGACAGCATTATTCAAGACCATGGGAAAGGCAAAATTAACCTTTAGAGAGCTGGAGAACATGTTGATAGAAGTTGAAGGAATGATAAATAATCGACCACTTACCTATCAAACATCAGATTTAGAGGAAGAGCCCCTCACTCCAAATCATATGATTCATGGTCATCGACTAGCAATGATAGGGGATGTCAAGCATGACAACGATGCAGATTTTGATGACAAGAACGTGAACAAGAGAATGCTGTTCTTGAGAGCTAAACTAGAGCATGTATGGAATAGATGGTCAAAGGAGTATCTTTTAGGTCTTCGCGAATATCATCGCACGACTAAAGGAGGAGAAGCATTACCAGAGCTTGGAACTTTGGTATTGATCATAGACACTACCATTGAACGACGTTTCTGGAAGTTAGCCAAAATCTCCAGTTACATAAAAGGAAGAGATCATGTAGTTCGAGCAGTTAGATTAGATGCGGTGTCTCAAGGGCGGAAGATTGTAATGGAAAGACCACTTCAAGGAATATGCCCCTTAGAGATAAAACTCAGGAAGAGCAAGTTCAAGCAAAAGAAGTCAAGCCAAGAAGAGTAGCAGCTTTTGCAGCTGAAGAGTTATTGAAAGTACAGGCACAGTTATTAAATCAAGAGTAAAGACCCTTGATTTGGGGGAGTGTACTGAATTATCGCTTAGACCCCCTAACTCCATTTTGTTATAGCCTCGTTTTGATTAGAGACCACGTTTTTGTTGTTTTTCGAGTTTTTTATTGATCCAAGATGGCTTGCACTCGCACAAATGTTTTTCTCTATCGTAAAGATATCCTCCGAATGTGTTGATTAGGATATTTTACGACAACATTGGAGAAATTGAATTCTTCTCCAAGACTCCTACTGAAATGAATGCCATTGTTAATCGAACTTGGCACAAGCTTATCGTATCTAAAAATGCTGCAAATTGCAAATTTATCAAAGTATGCTTGGTTATCTTTCAGGGATAATGAATTTATTTATGTTTTTAGTAGATGAGTTGACAAAAATCCATTCTCTGTACGATGTCTAGCTCAATTTCAAAAAGGTCCAAGGGAAGCTCTTCGTAAATCACAATTCTTAGTTTCCATTCGATAGTGAATCGTGTCTTACGGGAGATGCGTTTTCCGACAATAAAGAGCCTGGTGCGAAAAATTTTTATGAGGAGATGCCCTAGACTCCAAGTTTGGCTCCCTTTGGTCGCATTCAGTTTCAGCAACCCTCTCCAATGTGTTTCTATTGCTAACGGGCATACATACAAACATCCAAATTTGCCTTTGCTAGTGATTTTTGTTTTGGAGAATTTGCTGTGGCGCTAGTCTTGCCTTTTAAATTATTGATGTTGCCAATAAAAACACTGCTTAGATTTTCGTAATCTTGCAAACTTTTGTTGATCTATTTGTAGCTCGAGGGGGGCTCTGGATAGCTAAATTACTAAGGGCCACAAGCTGCTCCGTTACGCTACCGAGTCGTAATGTGCTGGTGGTTGCAGTTTCGGCTGTTAATTTGTTAGGGTTTCTTTATAAGGTGGATAGAAAACGAGAAGATCTCATCTATTTTATAAGTTTTTATCATAGCTTCACCTTTCCTAAAGAGCTTAGGAAAAACGTTTTGTTGCAAAAGTGAGCCTCACAAAAGCTGGCGAAATTCGAAGCTGTGTGGTGTCGAAATCTCGAAAGTTTTCTCTTTTTCCCAGCATGCTTTTCTTTCTGTGAAAAGGCCTATTATTAATGAAAATGAAAGGATTGCCTTGAAAGATATAACTTACCTTGTTAATTGTTTGAATATGATGAAATATTGTAGATATCGAAAGTCTGTATGATTGGTATGAATTAATCTAGAAAATGTTATTGCATTCCTTTTCAAGCCGTTTGACCATTCGTTCGAAAACATCCAATTACAGATTGTGCTTGAAACTTCTTGTTTAAAACGATTCTTATCAAAGTAAAACAAATTTTAATAATTTGATTTTTCAACGCTGATGCAATATGCATTTCACTTCGTAGCAATGGCCTCAAAAAACGTCTTACCAGTAAAACAATTGTATAAATTTTTAGTTGGTTAAATAGATTTTGATGGCATTTTAAGCCAATCTAGAGGGCGTGGTCACAAAAATTTTCCCGGGGGAGTACCCCCGGACCCCCTTCATTTTACGGCTCGCTTCGCTCGCCTTCGGTCTCTTCAGTGGTCTGTTGGGAACTCACTCAAAAATCGGGCTGGATCCGCCCCTGATTTGCTGCATCCGACAAGAATTCAACAGTCTTTTCCCAAAGTTCAGCCTGTATATGTACAAATGATGTTTTATACTCCTCATCTAAGGCACGAAGCATGCCAAGTTCAGTACTTGAAATTATATGAGACCACTTTTGTATGAATGCATTCGATGTTGTTCCAGTCTGTGCGGATTTCTTCAGTTTTAGTCCATTCGCAACAACTCCATCACGAGGCAAATATCTAAAAAGACCCAGTGATTGAAATATCTTGTGACTTTGTCAGGGAGGTTGAAAAGGATTCTTCTTGTAACTCGGCTGCCCTCATCCATTAAGCCTTCTCCGTTGGAAAATAAATTGATAACAACTAGACCACCATTAAAAAAAAACAGAACATGAAATAAAAGAAATTAAACTGTATTCGTAAATACGTTTCGATTAAAAAATCTTCATCAGTCTACCACTTTACTGGGCAGCCGAGAATTTATACAAAAGAAGTTTTTTACAAACAAAAATCTACATAAAAATGTTATATTTACAATTAAAACAATAAAATACTATGCCACTCTACATAATCTCTTTGTCCTTTATAAATTCGAGAAGGGATTGGAGGCGTCTTAAAGTTCTACTGATTCCTTTGAGGCTACCTTGGCAACTCTGCAGTCACCCCAAGTGACCCTCCGACAGATTTGCATGCTGCTGAAACTTTTTTTAGCAATTGCTGAATCCCGGATGGCCTGATAGGGAATTCCACCCTACCGCCACTCGCATAAAAGCGCGAAGTAACAAAGGGTAACTACAAAGCGGACGCCAACGCAACCTCTAGGGACTGTCAGATGCAATGGCAGAATCTAAGCCGTTGCCCCGCACGCAAATACGTCTAATTCCACGTTTGCAGCTCTTTCATTAAGACCCTTATGGGAGGAAAAAGTTTGAAGTCGATATTGCCAAAGCAACTCCTTCCTACGAAGTGAAAAAACATCACCCGCCCCATCTATGAATTTAATACCAACCCGAAAGCTCTCATAATAACAATAATAATACACTCTGCTAGACTCCTCCGACAAGAGCCTGAGATTTGAGGAAACTTGTTGTTACCAAAGCTCAAAAACATCAATCCACTGATCAATTTATTTATGTAAAGAACAGTATTCGAAGTCAGTGTGTAACAGAGACAATAATAATAATGATAATAAGGGAAATAGGTGCAACAACAAGAATTGAATTAATCCACAAATCAACACTTCTAGGCACGGCAAGAATCAACAAACAAGGAAACTAATGATATCTAAGGAAACTAGATGTGACCCGATATCTTGCACATTACTCTAATTTTTCATAAAGGTCCGTTGATGGAAGGCAGTTTCTCGCATATTTGCGCCATTTTGCTAGCAAAAGTTTCTCACGTGTTTCTTATATATTTAATCCTGGAAGTGTAGAGTTAATTTTTTTTTGTCTAAAGAGCTCCCAAATTACTTAGTAAGATCTCAAAACAAGTAAAAAACATAATTCACACTCAAAATAATGGCCAAACAGTTGCTATAACTGCACACTGTCAAAAAATTGTTGAGAGTGATAGGAAAATTGAAATTGCAAATTGCAAAAGTTTCTTAGCTTTTTCAATTCCGGCATGGTTGTTTCTTAACGTTCGAAAAATTGAGCCTACCGTTTCTTATAAACAAATATGTGCAATTTAAAATGTTAATTCATCTGTGCTGGGTGTAAAATTCCTCACGATAATAATGATAATAATAACAGTAATACGAATACACTCATTTTTTTATAACAAACTAAGGTCCAGGGCCGGTAGGCATTTTCTTAAATTTTTGGGCCATTTTGCTACCAAAAGTTTCTTACGTAGAGTGGTGTCGCCCATTATGCCCATGTCGTCGCGAAGTTCTGAGTTAGATCCAAAAAGAGCAATTAATGAAAAAACCAAATAGCCAGATTATATCACCAACTAATGGAGAAAAAGATCACAGAGTATTAATTTTTTACGTAAACTCTTTATACTGATTTTAGAAGATTTTAAAGAAGGGGGTAAAAACGTCTTTTTCTTCTAGCGTCGCCCATTATGTCCGCAGGAGAAACAATGAACACTACTCCCCGGTAAAAAGTTTTAATAAGAAAAACAGCCTTTTTTACTGTTCTTTGTTTATCATTTGGTACTTTAAACCCAAATATATCAATCAGAATTAACCTAAACTTCGAGTTTTGGCAATTGAAATACATGCTTGGGGTTGTTCTAAATCCTGACTTATCTCTTTTGCATGGATGGATGAGTTTTGGCATGGTTTCTAAACGGTGTTACTAAACTATGGAATCAGCCAAAACGAGCCAAAATGATCCAAAACGAGACAAAATGATCCAAAACGAACCAAAATGACACAGAACAACCCAAAAACGAGCTAGAATGACCCAGAACGACCCAAACACGAGCTAAAATGATCCAGAACAACCCAAAACACGCTAAAAATGACCCAAACAGAGCCAGAGGGACCGCCCAATGAACCAATAAATCGTGAACAGAGGCCTGAATTGGATTTAATGCAACACTGTTCGTTGGCAGTGTCGTATTGATGCATCAATAACTGTAAAAAGCAAGCTAAATGCCTAATGCCAATTTCAGACCAATTTTTGACATTTTTCTTCTCCAGCATTTGTTTATTCTGAACCTGCCTCTGTCAGATCCACCTGCCTCGAAGAATTAAATGCTGACTGAACAGTTAATGATCTACCATCTTTAGCAATAAAAATGACAAATTTTCACCCCACCTATTGTTCTACTCCTGCAGACTCTAATAGTTTCATAATAATAATTTCATAATTTTAATCATCTGGTAGCATTTTTTTACATGACAATATGCAACTGCTCTGCCAAGTCAAGCTGTTTGCTGCTGCTGAGTCAAGCTGTTTTTCGTGGGATCAGATCTAATGAAGATAATTGGGGTCTTTTTGGGTCATTCTGGGTCGTTCTGGGTTATTTTGGCTCGTTCGTTTGGTTTTCTGGGTCATTTTGGCCCATTTTGGGTCATTTTGGGTCATTTTGGTTCATTTTGGTTCGTTTTGGATCATTTTGGGTGGTTCCATAGTTTAGCAATACCGGGTTTCTAAAATGAAAATAGACTTAATATAATGCTGCGTTTTTTTGGGTTTCAATGATTTTCCAAGTCAGTAAGTAAGATTTTAACCCAAATTGGTATTTTTCTTAATAAATGTTGCATTTTAATATTTTGAAGCGATTGGAAACTTCTCTGGTAAACTGATGGGCATAATGGGCGACGAAAATAGCAATTAGCAGCACTCAGACTTCATAACCTTAAATCTGAATCAGAAGTCACTTTGCTTTGGTTTCATTGTAGATTTCCTCTCAAGAGACAGGACTTCTGAAAAATCAAAGCATATTTGAAAAATTTCAAACCGCAAGGTGCCGAGCGAACGAAAAAGAAGTTAGCAATGTAAATAGAATCATGAAATTTGCAATACTTGAAAGAATCAATTAGAGATAAGCACAAACCATCTCGTCGGGTTTCAATGCAAATGAACTGAAACTTCAGTGAAGGTCAAATCAAGATAGAGCAGATGTCAGCGAAGCTTTTCCGCGCAATTGCAATTTCATTACTAGTCGTCAGTCCCCTGAAATTTAATTTATCTTGCTAGCCGGCCATAATGGGCGACGCTACTCTATTTCTTACATTTTTAATGAAGGAAATGCAGAGTTAATTTCGTTTTTTTCTAAAGGGCTATCAAATTACTTAGTAAGTCTCAAGACAAGTAAATAACATAATTCGCATTCAAAATAATGTTCAAACAGTTGTTATAACTGCACAGTGTTAACCCTATCCAGACTGGGGGGGGGCTCATTCAGCCCCCCACCTACTTAACTGAGCACTGCTCCTAATTGGTTCAACGAACCAGGAAATGGTTTTTTGACTTTTAGTTTCTATCCTTTTGAAGTGTGAATTTGTGTGAAATTTTGAAAAAAAAATTCAGGGGGCCGGGGGGTGGCTGTTTTTTCAGAGTGGTCGGGGCCAACTTTTAGGTAAGCTGCTTATGGATGTAATTCCAGATCACCTCATAATACTTTGATAATATCCTTTTTCAGTTGTGAACTTATAATTTGTAAGGTCTCTTTAATTTTTTCCAGGAACAATAGACAAAATATGTGTCACGTGACCTCATCAATGACGTCATCTTTAAGAAAATGGCAAAAATTAGTTAGCGGTCTTTCTGCAGGGATATTTCGACCCCAAATGTTTTACAGCGGCAATAAATAGACTAAAACTGATCAACAGGGTTGTTTCCACCTAAGCTGTGTAATTTTGTTTGAATTTTGTGCATCATTGGTCTCAAACGGTATAAGATTCCCCGGGGGTATCCTCAGTTAGTACTACTAACGATCAGTTTTCATGCATATCTTGAGAATTTGTTTTACAGTGAGAATTTTTTGACTTGAAAGTGTTTAGTTTGTCAAGATATTATCAAAATTTCACCAAATAACTATCTTCAACCCCTTATTTCTACCTTCCTTCTTCTTTCCATCTCATTTGCTTACTACGGGGAAAAAATGCTGATGTCAGCATTTTTTCAATAATTAAAACAAAAGTTTCAAAAGGAAAAATGAAGTATGCAACGATCACTTATCATCGAAGTAGTTTTCATCGTAATATATGGAGAAATTCTCTTTTATAGCTGTATTTTTCATTTTTCAGAAAAACAAGAATTTTAATCTCTGTGTCCGCCATCTTGGATTTGCGAAAATCAAATTTTTCACTTTATAAGTATATTTTCACCTTCTAACAATGCTTTGATTGGCATAATTTGGTTTCATGAATCAATCTTAGAAAATTATAAAGATTTAAACAAAAGTTGTTTTTTTCATTTTTTTCGTGGACACGTGCCAGTTGGTCTTGAATAATTATGACGTCATATCTATTTTTAGACTTTTTTTTTGTGAGAAATGATAGATCATAAGCACGGCTACCTGCATGGTGAGTTTCGTCTTCGTAAGTGAAGGAATGGCGATTTTAGAGAGGGGGGGCTGAATGAGCCCCCCCCCCCAGTCTTCTAGTTGCTCAAAAAGCCCAGTCTGGATAGGGTTAAAACATTTTTGAGTACGAGAGGAAAATTGAAACTGTAAATTACAAACGTTTCTTAGCTTTTTCAATTCAGCTAGGGTTGTTTCTAAACTTTCGAAAAAATTGAGCCCACCGTTTCTTATAAGCGGTTTCTTATAAAAAAATATGAGTGTATTTCAACAGGATTAACGCTTCAACAAAAATTGGGCTGTTTTCAATGCTTGTCCTGCAAAGCCAGCTGAGACTAAATCTTTCCTTGGAAACAGAGTCTTGTCGACTTTGCCACATGCAATGAAACAAGAAAGCACCATAACCTTACTACACGAGAGTACCCCCGAGGGGCAAGCAATTTCCTTTGAAAGAACAAAATATTCAATGAAATGGCAGCAAATTCGAGGGATACACGTATTTTTATGAGGAATACTCATTATGAAACACAACTCTTAGAGCGCCTTTATTTTCATTTTTTTCCAGTATCATTTTGCTCGGATGGTAAGGTACCTGAGTAATCTCTAAAAAATAAAAGGCTTCACAAATCTTTAGTGAGAAATACATGGAGAAGAAATAAGGCTTACCGTATCCAACAGAAAAATTCACTACATTAAGCATCAAGCAAAGGAAAAGAACTATGAAATTCTTCAAATTTATGAAGCTGCAGCAAGACATGTTTGGGAAGTCTACGGAAGAAAGAAGGGCTGAATTAGTGGATCTGTACAATTACCGTAAAGGATCTACAGTATTAAGTACCAGTAGAATTTATTTAATTTCAGATACTCTAGAAGGGGCCGTTAAAGAGAGGGGAGAATTTGCGGGGGGGGGGCTTTATAAAATCAAATGACAACTATAAATCTGATAGCTTTTCTGTTCTTGTACCGAATATTTTGCGGATTCAACATAGAATATTACGAGTCAAATCATGCGCTGTAGAAAACGCGATTGTTGGTGTGTTAGTTGATAACGGTTCTATCGTACTTGCTGCACAGTGGCGGAAATTCTGCTTTTGAGTGGGGGGGGGGCAAGCTGTAAATTTTCCGAGTCGGAGGAAATGCTTTTGTTCTCAGGCATTTCGCTGGAAGACCTGACATATATAGGGTCCTTAAATATATTATGAATGTAGATAGGCCCAATAGCTACGAGGACCCTGGGGGCGATGCCCCCAGGAAAATTTTTGAGGACACACCCTCTATTTTTGCTTAGAATGCATTTCACGACCCTAACTTTGCCAGTACTGAATTGGGATTTTGACAATATTGTAATATTTTTTTATAGAGTAGCATCCCCAGGAAATTTTTTGAGTAAACATTGTTTACTTTGGCTTAGGAGACCTCTTGGATCCATTGTTTGCCAGTGCCAAATTTGAATATTTGACGATATGAATAGCCAGTTCTGAAAAAGTTTTGCGTGAGAAACCTCTTCTTTCCTTCTTTGTCCCAGAGCGCTTCTCTCAATTCAGATATTGTCTGCCCCTAACACGGAAACTTTGAAATTCGCTGATAGTTTGTGTTAATGTCCCAACCAGGAAATTTTTGAGAACTCCAACCTTTACATTGGCTTAGAATGCCTCTCCTAGTTAAGTTCCAACATCTCGCAGGAATATTGATACTCTCTGACTGACCTATACCCAGCAACTATCTTTTCGTTTTTGAAATAAATGAAAGTGAATACAAACTTTAAAACAAGCTTATTGAGCTTGTGCATTTTGTTTGCTCTTTCCAGATAAAAACTCGACTCCTTCTTGACGGTGATTCGTCTTTTGATTGCAGTTTCGATCCCACCTACGAAATTTCCGACTTTTAAGAAAAATTTCCGAGTCTTATCGAATTGGGGGGGGCAATTGCCCCTCCAACCAGGGGCGGTCTGGCACCATAGTTGTAGGGAGGCTAGCAAACGAAAAGGGCCCGGTTCAGGGTGTGGCAGATAAATTTTTTACCCTATACCCACTAAAGAAATCACCTTAAGCACTTTAAGTCGATACATTGTCGATATTAGTTATTGATTAATATATATGCCATGGATTGATGCTTGCACAAAATGAAACAGCGACTATAATGTACAAGTCAACAAATAGTCTTGTGCCCGAATATCTGTCTGAGTTATTTGTAAAAAATTCAGCTCTCAACACAATGAGACTAAGAAATACCGAAGCTGACTTGCGTGTTCCTTTCTTCAAAACGTCAAATGGGCAGAAGTCCATTTCATTTCGAGGGCCTAAGGTTTGGAACCAATTAAGTTCAGATGTCAAACATGCACCCTCCCTTTCAACTTTCAAAAAGAGGCTAAAAAAGAAATTGTAGAGGGTTTTTGGTTTTTCTTTTTACTTTTCTTTTGATAAATCTAGGAACATTTCTATTTGTCTTTATTATTTATTTATATTATATTAATTGTAAATAAGGCTTAACTGTAAATAAGATTTTTAATTTGTTTTAATAGTATTTTGCACGGCCCCCTGTAAAGCAGTCTCTGCAGACTGACGGGGCTACCGTGGTTAAAAAAGTTAAAATGAAATGAAATGAAATGAAAATGAAGAGCACGAAGAGCAACTTTTATTTGAGAAAAACCTTCTGCACGTTTCGTACTTTATCTCAATCAAACGTTGTTTACATACAGTTAACTTAGATCCAAATATACCATCATGGTTCTTCATGGTTCTGCATGGCTCCAAAATACAATTTCTTTGGAAACGTCAATAAAAGCCAGAGTGGCAAATAAGAGTAATGAAACTAGTCGCTCTCAGCGCTCTTCATTGCACATTTCTTATTGTAGCATCTGCAATCTCTAAATTGAATTGGCCAGGCCCGTCGGAACGAAATTCGCATTGGGGGTTGCTGAAACAAGAAACTGGATGCTAGCGCAGCTATGACAAATCTCTTTTCGCAGCGGCATGGCAGAATGGGAGGGCACTGAAATGAGGCGGCTGCTGGGGGCGAAGCCCCCAGAAAAAATTTTGGGGCCACGCCCTTTACTTTGGCTTAGAATGCATCACTCAATATCATGCTTGCCATTAGCGACAAGAAAACTTTGATAGTTTTATGACAGTTATCCAATGAATCAGAGCACGAGGAAAATTTATGAAGAAAGATTCTTTACTTTGGCTTAGAATGCATCTCCCGATATCATGCTTGCTATTAGCTCATTAGCGACAAGGAAAACCTTGATAGTTTTGTGATTGACTGAGAACATGCTACTTTAGTCTATTTTGACGTTTTGGGTCTAATCATGTAACATGTCGGATCTATCACAAAAACTGTTTTCAACATTCTGGGACTGCGTCAAGCCTAAGAGTTTTGGTCTGGGTCTACACAAACTTCTTTTGGTCTACGAGTTTTGGGTCTGGCTTGGGACACCCCGCATCTCTTTTTGCCCCGGGAATTGGGCCCTCGTGGTTAGTCTGGCCCACTAGTCAAATTTCCCTAAAAGATGCCTTGCTGATGGTGCAATGGGGGTTCCATATAAAACCTATACGGAGGTCATGGGAATCATGGGATGGGGGAGCAGGAGGAATCACTATATATTTAAGCTCTTATGGTCGCAGGTCCTCACAGGTTCATGGGACAGAGAGAGGGCAGGGGGACTCCATGCAATGAAGTCCCTGAAAATGTTTGTTATTAATTGAATGAGACTGACGTAACCCGCAGGTATTACAGTCATATTCGGAGTCCTACAATGACTGACATCTGCTAATTAGATAACACTTTTGAATTTTCTTATTTCATAGGCCAATTCAAATTTAGCAGAAAGACAAGTTTCAGAGAAATAGTACTCTGAAACTGTCTACAGAGATTAAGAACTTATCTGTAGTCACCATTGTTTTATTTCTACGTGATAATGAACTTCCACATTAATTCAAATTATATAAATTTTCTCTTCCAACTTTTGCGAAAAGGGCCCGTAATTTTTTTCTAATTTTACATGTCAGAGGGCCCGGGGGGCAATCGCCTCTTTGCCCCCCGGGCCAGACCGCGCCTGCCTCCAACCCCCCCCCCATAATTTCCGCCACTGTTGCTGCATCCTCCATTTGATTTTGTGAGCTGTGAGGCTTCCTCCCGGGCAGGGTAATGCGAGGCCAATTGCGACGTTACATTGATTTTGGCTGCACAATAGGCCTCGCATTGCCCTGCGAGGGAGAAAGCCTCCCAGTTCACAAAGTCAGGATGCAGCAAGCACGAAAGGATTATTTCAAGCATAAGACTACAAGCAGTCGGCAGGATGAATGAAGACCACGGAATCTTTGAATAACTTAACCCTATAGTGGTTGGGCTATCTGATACGTCCTATTCTGGTTGGGAGGGGGGGCAAAAAAGCCCCCCTACCTAACTCTCGACTGGAAATAAATAGAGCAACCAAATTTGGTGTACTAATAACCCCATGTATGTACTTTATGTAATATGAAACCATCCTTTCCATGTAATAAATTCACACATAGCACTCGCCATAGAAAAAATTCCCTAAATCTACTGAGTTCATCCAATGTTTACAGGTTTGTTGTAGCAGGTTGCTGTTACAACAAAAACAGCAGAAATGGTAGTATCATATGAGGAAATATTGATCTTCTGTTCTCTCTTGAGGGTGATGACCCCGGTGTTAAGGATCCTATCATACAATGGTACTTAATGGTCCTAGGGTCCTAGGGTCCTAGGGTCTGGTTTTTACTGTCTGCCCCTGGTAATGGCAGTGGGAATACATCCGTCTTTTGTTTTGTGGAATACGTAGTTGTCTTGTTTCAAAAGGGTCACCAAAGCAATTTCTATGCTTGACTGAAAAGAAATGCATATGGCAAGAAACAACTGCAGCATGGGATGATGATGAGATAAAAAGGGCATCGCTTGTTGACTATCCCATGAACTCCCTATATCTTTTTTCGATGTGCATATTCAAATACTTACTAACAATCGCTGTTACTGACAAATCTTGACTTTAGCATTGGGACCTCCGAACTAACTAAATTCTAATTCGAAAGGGGATATTATAATAACAGCCTCAAATGCAAAATGGATGGCAACGTCTTTGATGACAGGTTTCTAACAGAAATAAGAATCAAAAATCTGGCTTCTGTCTGTCTGTCTGTATGTCTGTCTGTTCTGTCTTGCAATATTCGCATTAGAATAAATGTTTACCTTTGTTTGCAATTAATATCACTCCATCAGATAAACATCCCACGACTCCAGTCTGCAGAGTAGGGTAGGGTGGGGTAATGTGGGTCTAAAATGAGCAAAATTTTAAAATGGATAGCTGGTAAAACGAGACTAAAATGCAAAACATTTCAAAAGTTTCGTTTAATTGACATTAAGTGCTTCTTCTTTCTTGGGAAAAAATCTCAGCTCTGACAAAGGCAGTTAAATATTTTTAAAAAATGTTCTCTTTTGGCAACTAAAATAGGCCCACTTTTTCCGACAAGCGGGAAAAGAGGGTCTATTGTCAAAACTTGTACAAAATCGGAATATGTAAGACTAAATGATTAAAAAAATTAATGGACTTACATTTCCCAACTAGAGTACCGTCGCCCTGGTCTGTCCACTAATGGATTCCGGGTTGTGCGACCGCCTTGCATAAAACTTTGAAATCAAAGGGAGCTTGAGCCTAGCTTTTCCAAAAGGCGCGCGAAAGTTGCTTGCTGATGTCATCTCTTTGACATTTCTTCGATTTCGCTGCTTTGTGTTGCTCAGAAGAGCTACAATAAAGTTTTGAAGTTGACCTACCAGCAGCGAAGGTGTAAGTACAATTCAATTTCCCTTGACGTTTCCACATACCATGTCTATTTTGTGTCACTTCTCGATATATCTTACAGTTAAAACAAAATTGGCTTCAGGACAGTTTCCTCCAACTCTTCTGGTTTCATATTCAAGGAAATCTCAAGAATCGCACACAAATTGTCAGACCTACGGCTCATTTTGGAAGAGCACTGTAACTGACATAATGGCGCCCAGGTGTGTCCACACCGTTCAACCCTTTAGTTCTGTAGGCTGTTGATGCATAATATGCTTTGGAGGTAACTGAGGTCAAGGATAAGAGAAATGAAAGCGGGATTGAAATCAACAATATTATGAAATCATTTTCACTAAAATTAGAATTTGTTTTGTAACTTTCCGGTCTTCTGGGAAATGAAATGATACTGTGGTAAACTGGTGAACGGCTTGAAAAGTTTTTGATGTACTAAAACAATCAATTCTGCGCGGTCTGACCAGGGCGCTACGGCCTAATTTAGGCGTTCAAGACAAGTCCGTATTTGTGTGGTTCCAGGATGACAAAAAGGAAACGGATGATACAGATCTCACTGTGAGGTTTGTAGCATGAGTTGAGAAGCCTATTCAAGGTGAGTTCCTCTCCAAAACTTCTTTGAACTCGCGGAAAATCTTCGTTTTCTGAAGAGTGGACGGACCAGGGCGACACCGCTCTATTCTCTATTCAATAAAATCACAGTCTTTGCCTTTTATCGCAAGCAATCCCGTTCCCGCGACGAAAATAAAACTACAGTCATTATGCTGTGATCCAACATCGTTGCGACTTGCAAGTCAGTGATCGAATTTGATAATAACAGTCAAATAAAGATGTTTGCAGCATGTTTACTCCAATTTACTGGCTACAAGACAGCAACTGCGGTAATAGGAAACCCGTTTTCGCATTTTAGACAGAAAACAACGTGGCAAGATGAATATAAGTGCGAAAATTTTAGGCAATTCAAGGCTTCGTTGAATTTGAATTATGGCTGAATTCTCAGTAGGCCCACATTACCCCACCTGGTAGAAAAATAAAAATAAAAAGAACGATCGCGTCAATGACTTCGAAATAAACGTTATTTCATTTGTAAAAGACCAAACTCTTACCTCATGGTCATTAAAGGCACACTGTCCCCTCGATAATTTGCTTTATCCAAAGAAAGCAAAGTCATTCATGCATAATTTTCATGGCCATGAAAATTACGCATGAATGATCCTGCCTTAGTTGAATAAAGGAAATTAGCGTAAATTTGTGGAATATTCAATAGAGATCTTTATCGATTTCTTTCATTCATCAAGGGGACAGTGTGCCTTTAAATTGACTAGAAAAGCAAAACAACAGTGGCAGGAGAAAGTTTTCCCGGGCTTACGGGCTTTGAAATTCTTGTACAGTAGGCCGTTCAGTTATTTTATAAAGCGAGTGGAGATACATCTAGACGAATGTTTTATGTAAAAAGGTAGTTTATTATGCAGACATTAAAAGAAAAATAGCCAGCCTTTCTTCCATTTAACGAGGAAGGATATTTCTAGCGAAAAGCTCAGTAGACCCACTTCACCCCGTAGACCCACATTACCCCACCCTACCCTTTGGCAGTTCTCAACGAGATCTCGCGCGTGCAGACACGGGAAGCAGTAGCATGCTCGTGTGCAAGGTCTTTCATTCCTGTGTTTTCAAAGTAGTAAACAAAAGATCTCGTTCAAAATCAGAGTGCACACAAAATTTTTGAAAAAAATCTCGTGCATGCAGCTGCCACACTCTGCAGACTGGCCACGACTTGTGTGTGCTTCAAACCACAATTTCAATTTCATGTGATCCAATTTACAATATGGTGAACAACTACCAAAACTATTATCTTATTTTAGGTTGCTTTTCCTCCTCGGGCTAACTTTTGCATTTTATATCTGACGAACATTTTTCATTTCCTCCTTTCTCAGTAGAGCTTCGACGCCATTTTGTTTCGGCTGTCAGAATACTCTTTGTTCAAGAAGGGTGGGTGCAAAAACAAAAGACGTTCGAAGTTTGATTGCAGCTTACCTCATAAAATCTATCACATCGCAGAAGGAAAGCAAGACAAATTGCTATATGAGATATGAATAATATTAAGCATGATACCTGCTGCAATTAAACGGAAGTTCGCTTCTCTTCAACACGTCTATATTTGCACTCCAAGACGACAGTAAGTCATGCTCTCCTTGCTGTACCCATCATAACAAAATACCTTCTAATACGTCAGAAAAGAATTTGGCATCAAATCAAAGGAATGTTGATACGGGCGGGCGGTCTGTAAAAACACGCATCGTGGACTGGTGGACGACTTAGGAATAGGGAAAACTGGACTAAAGAAGTACCGCTTATCTTTCAGAAAAATCTGCTTAGGAGAAACCGAGGGGCAAATCATTCCTGAAAATGATGTACGAGATTAATAGTCAATAGTGATTATTTTGTGAATGATTTGATTTCATGTGATAAATCTGATTTTTTTAAAGATTAATTTGTGATCATTCTAAAATAAATCGTATATTCCAAAATGTTCTCAAATAAGTTCCAATACTATAGAAATAAGTATGATAAAAAATAAAAATGATAGAACATGACGGTAAGCTATTTCATAAATCAAATTATCACCCTGGGGAATGTCTTCGCAGTACGGTGGAGGGTATGCGGAGTACGGTGGAGGGTGCGGAGTACGGTGGAGGGCTATCTTGGAGTACGGCGGGGGGCTATCGTGAAGTACGGTGGAGGGTGCGGAGTACGGTGGAGGGCTATCATGAGTACGGTGGAGGGCTATCTTGGAGTACGGCGGGGGGCTATCATGAGTACGGTGGAGGATGCGGAGTACGGTGGAGGGCTATCATGAGTACGGTGGAGGGCTACCTGAAGTACGGCGGGGGGCTATCATGGAGTATGGTGGAGGGCTATCATGAGTACGGTGGAGGATGCGGAGTAAGGTGGAGGGCTATCATGAGTACGGTGGAGGGCTACCTGAAGTACGGCGGGGGGCTATCATGGAGTATGGTGGAGGGTGCAAGTACGGTGGAGGGCTATCATGCAGTACGGTGGAGGGCTATCTGAAGTACGGCGGGGGGGGCTATCATGGAGTACGGTGGAGGGTGCGGAGTACGGTGGAAGGCTATCATCAGTACGGTGGAGGGTGCAAGTACGGTGGAGGGCTATCATGAGTACGGTAGAGGGCTATCATTTTTCGTGTGGGGGGCTATCATGGAGTACGGTGGAGGGTGCAAGTACGGTGGAGGGCTATCATGCAGTACGTGGAGGGCTATCGTGCAGTTACTAACAGAGCTGAAAAACGGCAAAGCCAGTGGGCCAGATAGAATTCCTGTCGGACTAGTCAAAGATGCATCCGAATTCATCGCTCTCCCTCTTACTCTAATCTATAACTCATCGCTGGTCGCGGGAGTTTTTCCAGATATCTGGAAGGTTGCAAGGGTTACCCCAATTTTTAAGTCAGGTGCAAGGGATGACATGAATAATTACAGGCCTATATCCATTCTATCCATATTTGCAAGGATTCTGGAAAAAATTGCTCATGATCAGCTGATCGACTATTTCAAAGAGAAACAGTTGCTAAAAAAGAATCAGCATGCGTTTCGTAAGCTACACTCAACAATCACATCTCTAGTAAAGAGTACTGATGAATGGCAACACAGTGACATTTCGTTTCACAAACCGCTGACCACTCAAAATCACCAGTCTCGCAGCTAGATTTCAAAACGAGCGAGACAACTGGCCTAGATAGGTCGTGCATCGGCTTCTGCATTCTAGCGTGAGCTCATCCGTTCGCAGTTAAATCCACTATTTGATTTTGATGGAAGAAAGGTTGGCGAACATCGGGAGACATCAATCGACGAAATTTCGGATTAAAAAGCACTGTTCGAAGACTTCTTATGGCTATGAAAAAATGGCCTAATTCGTACGCAGATTCCTGTTGATGAAAGAGGATATTTCTCCAAAACTACACCGTGCCACATCAAGAACTTTACAGGAGTCCTTGCCAAGGATGTCAGGAACATGACCTATCAGGTGGGTTATTCACTGTTTTTTTTCGTTGCGACGTTATTCTAGGTTTTTTGGACACTACTCTAGAACCATGTCAGGTAAGTAGCAGAAGGAACCATTTCTTCCATATTTTGTTTGTATTGAAATACTCAAGCTGGAAGTCTGGCATTTGTTTATGTTGATAAAACTACCTATGGACAATTGATATCCAGAAGCTCACATTCGTGAGTGGTCGGAAAGGCAGGTAAAATGTTATTTATCAAACTGCAGTCTAAAATGGTTCTACGGTCGTCATCTGAAATTGCCAATTTTGAGGCATTTATTTCTCCAAATCGGCACCGTGCCACATCACCAAACTTTGCCAGTGCACTTGCAATGTCTTCAGTGACAGTATGCCAGTGTCGGTATATGCACTGTTTTTTGCGTTAAACGTCAATATTCATCTTTTTAGGGGAAGGTTTTGTTTACATCGTCAACGATTTGGGCAAGGAAAAGCTTTGTCCTTTAACAATCACATACGGGGCAAGTGCTGCATGTCATGTGTTATGAGAAGCAGCTACTTCAGTACCCGATACATCGTGTACAAGGGGATTTTTGTACTTAATGTCATAAGATTTACAATACAATCCAACTATTTACGTCTTTTTAGACAAAATGCAAGAAGTAACGAATCCTCAAATTAACAGTCAGAAATTTACCCACATTCCTATTTGATGCAAAAACATGTGCAAATTGCTTGATGCATTGCTGAGGGCAATGTGTCATTGTAGTTTTAATTCCACTTTATATGAAGGGGGTCAGGAATGCTGGAAAGGGGGCATAGGGGTGACTGCCCTTGCTGCCATCTGAGAAATGACCTGACTATGTTATTTTCTATTGTTTTGCCTTGTCCAACTAACTTTTGGCATCCCTGAATAGGTATTAATGTGAAAAGGGTGACAATTGTTTCCAAAATGGCTTATTCTTTTGTCTTGCAGATTCATGCACCTTCAATGCACAGAACATATGAAGTGATATTTTGCTTGCATATCCTTGACCCATCCAACTTGGCTAGCTTTTATACATAGATGGCATTGAGATGTAAAAACAGCACTGGACTATACAGCAGATGTTAACAGTTGCAGTTAAGATATTTCAGGGCTGTAGGATGCATCTTGAACTTGGGGGGCACAGCACATCAAGGGAGTTTTTCATCAAGCTAAAGAGACACTTCCTAAAGTGAAAAGGCACTCTTTTGTTTATTGCATAATCTCAGGAAAGGGTGGCATGTGCCCCCAGTGCCTCCTGGTTCCTACATCACTGAGAGGTTTAAAAGAAAGAACATTTCATGAACATTTTTAGCATCATTTGCAGAAGTACACAGTATTATTGCAGGATATCTTTAGTAAGATAACTGTATTTTAATTCTGAGAGGTGTTTTCAAGTTGCTTTCACTGAATTTTTCTGTTTTTATTTGTGTGTGTATCTGTGCAGAATGATGGTTTTATTTTCAATAAAATTCTATTGGTAGAAAAAGATGTTTTGGAGTAGGTCAAGGGTCACCAGAAAAAATTTTGACCAACATGAGCAAATTTGACATATTTCATGATTTTTTGGACAGTAATTCTAGTATCCTCAAGAATGTACACCTAAAATTTCAGGGGCAATCAAAATCTGTTGAAAAATCAGTTCAAATTATTTCAAAACCAGTTTGTGAAGAGTGCATTCTTATTCTCATAAGAAACAAAGGCCCTTCCAAGAAGTTAACCCTAATCCTACCGGGGGGGGGGTGTTTTCCACCCCCCCTGTCGGTTTTTTGCAGAGCATTCTTTAACGACAAAAGCTATGACCCTCAAACTCTCTGACAATTACTAATTATCTATTAGCTACATTTTGACAATTAAATTTTCGAACAATAGGTGTCACGTGACAGGTGACACTACCATATTTGGAGCAAGGTATTAAAAAAATTAATGATTTTGATATTTTTACTCCCAGAATTAGTTCCAAACGTTGACTATTGTATCTTAAAAGAATCAGCAAACAATTAGCTTTCTATTGTTGTCAATAACAATGGATTTTGCTGACGTCAGCATTCTTAAATGATGACGTCACTCTGGCCGCCATTTTGGGTCATTTTGTCAAATTTTGAAGTTTTTTCCGATAGATTTTGTTAAAAATGCATAGAATTGCGTTATGCAATACTTTAAAAGCATTTTGAGCTAATTATTATCAATTTTTGGCAGAAAAACACAGTTTTTAGTTATGACGTCATCAATTTTTGTCATTTTCTTCCAAAATAACAGTCTTAAAACACTCATATGCATCATATTTGAATTGGAAATGAATAATACGCCAAATAAGAATGGAAAAAGTCATTCAGATTACCTTTATTCCGTTTTTAGAACAAATAAGCCGGAAAACCATATATTTTGATATTTTCCGGCATTATGACGTCATAGTGACGTCACCTAATGAGGTGGCCACGCCCAAAACTACCAATCGGCTAAGAATAGCTAGGACTACGCCCTTGCCAAGTTTCAATGATTTCCCATTAGTCTACGGCAATTTATAGAGGGGGGGTGGAAAGCACCCCCCCCCCCCGGCTATGTTAGATCAAAAAAAGCCCGGTAGGATTAGGGTTGAAACTCTACTAGTAGCAGTTATCAGAGGAAATGTTGGAAGTTGAGGTACCTTTCAAGTTTTGTTATTCCTGGAAAATCATTCTAACAAAAAGTGTTAGATCGAATTGGATTAATTGACAGATTTCTGATTGCAAAACTAATCAACGAATTTCACTATTTTTCTAGAAAAGCATTGAAGGACTTGTGTAGTGAGTCTAGTACTGCCCTTACAAGTATGACAATTTGCCTTTGCCTTGCCTCGATGTATCAGGCTCGCAAAAGATAAGATGTCTCTGCTTCAAACCGAGTGTGCGTGCGCATAAAAAACGAAAAAACCCCATGTTATGAATGGCATAATAACATTGATTCTCAAAAGGTCAATATGATGATGCTTTTGGATTTAAAAAAGGCCTTCGATACGGTGGATCACAAAATACTGCTCGAAAAACTTTCTAGGTATGGCGTGCAGGGTAAGGTGATTAGCTGGTTTCGATCCTACCTCACTGAACGAAAACAGTTTTGCAAAATCAATGGTAAATGTTCTATGTCTTTGGGGGTAACCTGTGGCATTCCCCAGGGTTCCTGCCTAGGCCCCCTTCTCTTCATCATATACCTTAACGACTTTGAAGAATGTTTACAGTTTTCTTCGGCGAGCATGTATGCTAATGATACGCACACAACGATAGCCTCTGAAGATATTAACGAACTTGCCGAGATGATGCAGGAGGAGCTACAGAACATTTCTGAGTGGATGAGGGTCAATAAATTAAGTGCCAATCCTAAAAAGACTGAGTTTATGCTTATCGGTCATCCACGTAGAATTAACAAAATTGAACCTCTGGCTCCATTGAAACTTAATGGCACAGAAATAAAACGACTGACAAAAACTAAATCACTAGGGGTTATTGTCGACGAGAATCTAAGTTGGAAGGAACACTTCAAATCCTTGAAAGGTAAAGTAGCAAGTGGTTTGTCTGCACTGAAAAAACTTAAAAACATTCTTCCGCAATCTAAGCTATGTGAGGTTTACCATGCGCTGGTTGAAAGCCCAGGGGGGGTACTCTCTAACTTTCAATACGGGGGGGTCCATGCCACTATTTCCTTGCTGACCCCTAAATATTAAGCCTGATGTTTTGGGGACCCCAAATATCGAGTCTAACGTTTTGGAGACCCCAAATATTGTTATCTATTTCTGGGATCCTTGAAATGTTTTTGAATGATTTCAATTTGAGCTTCTTGATCTTTCTCAGATTTTGAATAATACCTAAACATTTATTTCATGATTCGCAACTTCAGGGCCAAATTGCACGATTCTTCCTTTCTTCAAATTTGTGGACCCCAAATATTGAATTTTTGTCCATGTTGTAATTCACAGACCCCAAATATTGATTGAACATAAAATTTCGGACCCCAAATATTGGCATGGACCCCCCCGTATTGAAAGTCAATGAGTACCCTCCCCCCCTGGGGTTGAAAGTCACCTCCGATATGGGAATGTTATCTGGGGTAGCCTGCCCAACGCGAAGCTGCAAACGCTTCAGCGTCTACAGAACAGGACCTTCTCAATTATTCAAAATGCTAGAATAAAGGACCCCTGGATCAATAATGGGCTGAACGTTGATCAAATCATCTATTTTGACAGATCTATCATGACACACAAAATAGTCAACAAGCAGTGCCCTGAGAGCCTCTAGAACAAGTATAGTCAGAGGAATGAAATTTCTAGGTATAACACAAGAAACAATAGAAATCTCGACATCCCAAAGTTTAAACTTGAGTGTACAAAAAAAAGTTTCCACCTTTCCGGGCTTAAAGCTTGGAATGAAATACCAATCGAAATAAGGGAGATCCCCTCGCTCTATCAGTTTAAAAGAAAATTAAAAACGCATTTAAAGAGCTCAGTAAACCCTAACTAAAACACGACTTCCAGGAAGATCAGATCTCAGCCTGGATCCAATCCTAGCTAATACCAAATTTTAAATTTTGTTTTTCATTAAAAATTAATAACAAACTTGTAACTTTTGTAGATTAATTTTGTACTGATGGGATATCGTGTAAAAATATGAATTAAAAAAAAAACGGCGGGGGCTATCATGGAGTACGGTGGAGGGTGCGGAGTACGGCGGAGGGCTATCATGAGTACGGTGAAGGGTGCAAGTACGGTGGAGGGCTATCTTGCAGTACAGTGGAGGGCTATCATTTTTCGTGTGGGGGCTATCATGGAGTACGGTGGAGGGTGCGGAGTACAGTGGAGGGCTATCCCGGAGTACAGCGGAGGGTGCATAGTATTGCCAATTGTCTCGTTATCTCGTCAACGAAAATCTGTTGTTTTCCTGCGAATACCAAATGCTATAACATATAAATTTTGTGTGGAAAACGTCATTCATTTTCTATCGAATTCATTTGAAGCCTATGTTTCACACTACATGTACCTATGTTTATGAGAAACTAAGCTGAATGTTTATCAAAATTGTAAGATTTTGACTGCTCCTGAAATACTCAAAACGGACGATTTACAAGCTTTTCAGATGTTTAGACATCTCGGAAAATGTACATGAGTCTGTTATGCGCGGTTTCGTATAAAAACACGTTATGATTCTTTTCTTGGCACGAAAGGTTAATAAACTTATAAATAATCTCACATGTGTTCACGGGGGGGGGGGGGGGGGTTCTTCCATAGTAAAGGTACCTGGGGATGTGCCGCGAGCAAGGGTATACTTTCTTTTTTTGACTTCTAGTCTAGCCAAGGGTATACTTTTTTGCAATTTTGGCCAGTAACTGTCTAGCCAAGGGTATCATTTTTGACAATATTGGTCTAGGGAACGGTCATGATATAATATTTGGCGACAATGGTCAAATTGGTCTAGCCAAGGGTACCATTTTCGTAAAAATTAGTCTAGCCAACGGTACCCTTTTGAAGATGCTCGCGGCAGACCCCTACCCAAAATTTGGCCAAGAATTTGCCCCCCCCCCCCCCCCGTGCATGTGTTACAGAACTGCAAAAACTAGATGGACAAGCAAAGTAGCTTGATTTCTGATTTCTGCACACATCATTACCGCTAGAATT
Organism: Aurelia coerulea; assembly: GCA_039566865.1. Classification (NCBI taxonomy): domain Eukaryota; kingdom Metazoa; phylum Cnidaria; class Scyphozoa; order Semaeostomeae; family Ulmaridae; genus Aurelia; species Aurelia coerulea. Next base: position 25,231,219 of record CM076943.1, on the reverse strand, counting down.
AATCAAACCAAACTGGAATTATGAATGATCATATAAACAACCCGGGGGGGGTACTTCACATATTTTGGGTACGGGGACGTGCCATCGGGAAGGGTATCGATTTTCACGATTTTGGTATAAGGAACGGTATCGATTTTCACGATTTTGGTATAAGGAACGGTATCGATTTTCGCAATTTTGGTTTAAAGAACGATTTTGGTTTACTTTTTCGGAAAATTGGTATAAGGTCGGGTATACTTTTTCGCAAAATTGGTATAAAGTCGGGTATACTTTTTCGCAAAATTGGTATAAGGAACGGGTATGTTTTTGAAGCTTCGATGGCACGTCCCCGACCAAAACCTGGTCAAGTACCCCCCCCGGGATAAACAAGAACAAAGTTCGACCAGAAGCGAATTGATTTGACAGTTTCACAGTTTCGTTTCACCTTCCTCACTACTACTTGCTGCTGCAGACAATGATGTATCCAGATCATCAACAACCGCTTCCAGACCAGCAGACCCATCCACGGCAAGAAATGATCACGTTTCGACATAGTGTTTTGTAGGTAAATTGTTGGGAAATTTCGCATTTCCAATGATTTCCCCAGTTGGAAATGTGGTAGAAATGTAAGATTTCCAAACCCGGAAACTAGTGGGAAAAGGGAGTTTACTTTTCCCTATGTTTTCCAAACATGAAACGCGCAATTTCCAACGACGGTAAACGTCGAGTGTTATCTGTAAATTGAGAGGAAAAGCGCAGTGTGCAAGAGGAAATTATGGTGAAATTCGAAGTGCAGATCGGCGATCGCGCTACACTTCGCGTGTTTCAACTGGAAATTTTGGTGAAACTGAGAAACGCACGATTTCCAACGACGGTAAACGTCGAGTGTTATCTGTAAATTGAGAGGAAACTCGCAGTGTGCAAGAGGAAATTGTGGTGAAATTCGAAGTGCAGGTCGGCGATCGCACTACACTTCGCGTCTTTCAACTTGAAATGTTGGTGAAACTTCTGCCCAACAGCTAGGATGTTGACGTCCATGGCATTATACCAGAGATAAATTGAGAAAGAGAGGAACATGTTTTTAAAGAAATCATTGCATAATTTTCGACATCTATAGGATTTCAGACTAAATCGCAGCATCTAAAAGACCCCTAAAGAGGCAGTCACTCACATAGATACGGTATATTCATACAATGCTAAAGAATCTAAAAACGTTGTCGATATACAATACAAAGTTCATAACCCCTAAGTTACACTTTTGTGATCTACAATGTATGCTATCATTCCTTTCCTTGGATCGAATGTTTGCGACTACACGTATATTTTTTAAATAAGAAACTGCTCATAAGAAACTCAGCTCTCAGATCGCTAAAAAATTAAGAAACTCCATTACACGTAGTTTTTTCATAAGAAACTACCCATAAGGAACTCAACTCTCAGATCGCCAACAAATTAAGAAACTCCAGTCATCGGCGTAGGAGGAGATAAAATTTGGGTGGGCTGCCCGATAAAAAGTCCATTGTTTGAGAAAATTTTGCCCGACTTGAGGCGGATTTCTGCCCAATTATGGCTGATTTTTGCAAATTTTTCTGACGTTGAGGGGGGGGGCTGCAGCCCCCCCTGTCCCCCTGTCTCCTACGCCTATGACTCCAGTACTGGGAAAATATAAGTTAAGAAACTTTCTATTTTGATAAAGGAAATCCTTGACATATCTTTACGGTACTTTCACTTATTTCCTGTATCACATTACTCGTAAGGCCTTTGCGTAATGTCTAAATATTGGAAAGGCTTAAAAAACCTTGTTTTGAAATGTTCATTAGAGGGCACAGGTAGTAGTGAACCTGACGATTGTATGGAACCTCTAAGAAACTAGTAAGAAACTCCGAGTACTGAAAATCTGATAACTTTAAGAAAATTTCAGTACCGGCCAAAGTTCTTAGTTTCTTCTAAAAAATACGTGAAATATGACGATGACCAATTTCTAGGACTCGGTAACGCTTCATTAACATGCAAACTTGTTAGCTAATAAATAGAAAATCGTCTGTAACAGTTGGCATTTGATAATTTCTTTTGATGGGTGAATAATTTCCTAGTTGTTCTTGTTGGGACTTGCAGTTTGCAGCATCCATGCCATTTGAAATACGACATTTCGATGGTTGGCTCTATATTGACAAATAAGCTTGCTATTATTAACTTCTCGTATTTGTCAAGATATCATCAGAGTTTTTGTGTTGTTGCTGTTATTATTTTCAAAATCTTTAATATGTAGCCAGATATGTAGCTGAGAGCAATACATTTTTACACGGAAATACTTGTCATAAGACAACGGTAGCAACTAATTACCGAACGTAGATATGAAAACCATGAAATGAAAAGTCAGCAAACAACAACAAGGACAAATCTTTAATTTTGACGAGGCTTCGGATAAAACTGTGTGAAACTTTTGAAATTGAATCGCAAAATTGTATGTTGAATCCACAAAATATGGGATAAAATAATAAAAGCTGTCACATATATCCTTGTCGTTTGATTTTGCGAATAACTCCCCTCTCTAATAAGGCCCTCTTTGAAGCCCCCTTCTAAAGTATTCGAAATCAAATAAGCCCCCAGGGGGTTAACAGAGCTTTTACGGCAAGTATACATAATTTTCACACTTCAGACAACTATAGCCACAAAGTAAACCCAATCTGTCCCATAAATGACGGTGTTCAGAAATTAGTGCAAGGTTACCCTTAAATCAAATGAAAAAAAAATCGCGGAGCACCCCTAAATATCATTGAATCATCGAAGAGATTTTTGACGATTTCTGTGAAATTTCCTCCCTTTCTTCCAACTCTGCATAATTTTCTCTTTTCTTAAATTGTACTTTTTGCTTTAATCTGTTGGTTGATTAGTTCCATGCAAATGTTTCATGTTTAGCTCCAGGGATTGCAATGTATTCTGATGCTCCCTGTGGCATCGTGTTATATACCGGGTGTCCCAAAAAATGTATAGGGATTGGGTTAACTCCAGCGATGTGAATTTAGCTTCAATCAATGTCGAATCACTCTCAAAATGTTTCTCGATAGTTAACTTGAAGATAGATACCTCGTTTGTTGGTATTGGTATTTTGAGAGCAGGCATGTTAATCTTGAAAGCTCAAATTTGTCTCTTCCTGCAAACCAGAGCTTTAGCCTTTAGCCAGCAAATTCTTAAGGCAAAGCAGAATACCAACAAACGAGGTATCTATGTTCCAGTTAACTATCGAGGAAAATTTTGAGAGTGATGAGCCATTGATTAAAGCTAAATTCACATCGCTGGTGGCAACTAAATTTATCTACTTTTTTACTTTTATGTTCAGTTGTTGTAAAACTTTAGATTGATGTAAACAGATATGTTTATGGGGTGATACACATCAAAAGCACCAGTAGCAAATACCGTAAAGCTATATTTAGTCCTCTGGGTTTGCTTATTCAATCTCAGAGACTGCACTCCAGATGGGGGCTTAAAGGAGAGGGGGCTTACCAGAGAAGGGGGCTCATTTTACAAACTCAAATTACGAGGATATAAATGATAGCTTTCTAAATCTTTCACTCCATTTATTACGAAATAAAACAGACCATTTTACGAGTCAAATACACAAATTCGAAATCACTTTGATCCGGAATCATATAAGAATTTACATGCTATTTTGTTAAGCTAAATTGGTGGACAGTCTTTTGTAACAACTGACATTTGAAATAATTGAAGGAAGGGCTTATCAGAGGGGAAGCTAAATAGGGCTTTTAGTTGTTTCCTTCAAATCTCAAAATGGTCACTTAAATGAAAGGGCAAGAACTATTTCAAAAAATTCCATATTAGAAAATGTGCAAGGACCTGGGTCACGTAACTGTAAACAATCCTCTCTTGAAACGATGATTTTGCAGTGTTTTGGTAAGTCATATCGAACAGATTTTTCACTACTTTTCCAATTTTGAAGATGGATTCTTGAATGTCACAGAGCGAAAAGAAACATTAAGATGTAGAGAGATATCAATGGATTGTGGATTCATCCCATCCGCAGACATTTGTGTGGAACACAATGGACACATGCCTGAAACAATATAGATTATTGAGATTGCAGGTTTGCTGACAGTTACGTGACCAAGCCCTTAATTTTTAGGTCTAAATAGTTTTGTCTGATACATTTCTATTCAATTTTTTTAGACGGCTTCCTTTTCATTGGTGATTGGGGGGATATTCTTTGTTTCCTCACAACATGTTGGTTGTCCAAGAAATTGTGTCTTGTCTGTCATTGCCAAATCAGCTTATTGAGTACCTGAGACCGTTAAAGTGAACTTTTGACTTTCAGCAAGTCCCCAAAATCTTCTTTGTTTGACATTCACTCCTGGGCTCCTGTGCCCATAATGCAACCTCATCTTCTCCGATATCTGCTCATCGTTTCGAACCACTAAACAAAAAAGAGACAGAGTGTCATTTACTTTATAAGATCAGCACTCATTGATGTTTGAATACCTTGTTGTAGGGCATTGTTTACTCTATTTTAACACAACTCTTGTGCAAATTGGACTTTCAGCTGAAAAAAGTTTACAAACATTTCACAATATGCGAATGCAGTTTTTCGTTAATGTAAACTCCAAGTTGGGGTCCCAATGCCAGATGTTGGTAGGCACCATGAATCTACAGTAATTGCAATGAGAAAGCACTTTTGATATCTGAAAAGATATATAGATGAATTCATTGCAGTCTATTGCTGGTAAAAGAAACAATTTCAGTTGAGATAGAAAGACCAAAAACAATTGCGTTGGAGCAACATACCGGGTGTATAAAAAAGTACCCACTTCTGACTAAAAAAGGAACAAAGCAAACAAGTATCGGAAATTTCCGAGTACATTGCCCAGGCTGCAGAGTGTGGCAGCTGCACGCACGAGATCTTTTTCAAAAATTTTGTGAGCACGCAAATTTTGAACAAGATCTTTTGTTCACTACTTCTTTGCAAACAACGGAATTAAAGACCTTGCACGCGAGAACACCACTGTTTCCTTGGTCTGCATTCGCGAGATCTCGTCGAGAACTGCCATACTCTGCAAACTGGTACATGGCTACATTTTTTCGTTAACTTTCAACTTAAATTCAAGGTTCTGAAATTGGCTGATGAAGACCAAGATCATATGTTACTGGCTCAAATAGTTATTCCTATATCATTTTCAGCATCATTTTCCCGCCAGTGAGCCGAGCGGTAGTTGAAATCACTGGTGACTTGATAGATATATTGCTGGTTATAAACAACTGCCAATATGATTAAGGCTAATTAGTATATCTTCAGAAGATTTCATGCAAACTATTGTATCTGCAAATACACATAATTTTTCAAAAGAAACTAAGAATTTTGGCCAGTACTGGAAGTTTTTTAAAATTATCAGATTTTCAGTACTCAAGAGTTTCTGACGAGCTTCTTAAAAGTTCCATAACAACCTCCATGTTCACCACCTGTGCCCCCTGAACAGAGTCTGTCAAGCCTTTCCAATGTTTAGACTTTACTCATTCAAAGTAATATGAAACAGGAAACAAGTGGAATTAGAGTAAAAGATGTCAAAGATTCCCTTTGTTAAAGTAAATAGTTTCTTCATTTATGTTTTCCAGTATTGGTGTTTCTTAATTTTTGGCGATCTGAGCGTTGACTTTCTTATGGGCAGTTTTTTATAAGAAACTTGGATCAGCATTTATGGCTAAAAGTTTCTTAATTTTGCATGAAAATGTTGGTTTTTTGGTAGTAAAAGTTTCTTGATTAATTTCTCATTTATTGGGGCCTAAAACTGCTTTATGGTTTGAAGTTTAGCCTTATTTTTGACAAATAGCTTGCATTTTGAATTAATTTTGTTTTTTAATGAATAGGACCGTTCTAAACAGACACTCTATAATGCGACCGCTGGGTGTCACCAACAAAGATTTTTATTCTCACTTGATGTTTACAAACGCAATGCCTGCCATGTTAACCTTTTAATCTACCGACTCTTATTCTAAAAATAAAATTTTAGAGTTTCTTAATTATAGTTCTTGAACATAGTACCAGAGAGTTTCTCAAATTGTTGGTCATCATTACTAGTTTCTTATAAACCAGTTTCTTATAAAAATGTGTACGCTTTTATCAATGGACCATGGCTGAGGCTATTTACTATGTCTAAGACCGAACAGTTTGTTAAATATCAGTGAGTACCCCCCAAGGATCTTTTGATTGCATTATCCGTTTTCTCATATTTTTATAAGAAAGTAAGGTCCGGGGCTGCTAGAGGATGGTGACAGGGGGCATTGATGGTAATGATACTGGCCCCCGGGGCACCTGGCCCTTATACCTTTGGTACTGGGTACTGGTAAGAATTACTGTGGTGCCTAGGACATATTTTGAGGATTGGAACACGGAAAATATCACATCTATTCACTACAACTTTTCCCCAGTATTTTACCGTAATTTTCAATCTAAAATGGTACTGTTTTCCTGCTCTGATGTCCCCTCGTACTGACCTTAATGGTAACGGGTACCGGGCATGTTGGTACTTGGTACTGCCCCTGTGGTACTGTGGTACTATTTACCTGTTACCATCCTCCTGCTAGGCAGTTTCTTAAATTCCTAGGCCATTTTTCTACCGAAAATTCTTACATGTTTCTTATATTGTTAATTCCAGAAGTGTAGAGTTAATTTTTGTTTTGTCAAGAGGGCTCCCAAATCATTAGTAAGGTCTCAAAACAAGTTGATAACATAATTCGCACTCAAAATAATTTCTAAAAAGTTTCCAAATTCAATTTCCAAACTGTACAGTGTCAAAACATTTTTGAGTGTGTTTTGAAAATGAAACTGGAAATTACTAAAGCTTTTTAGCTTTTTAAATTCAGGTGTAGGGTTATTGCTTAACTTTGAGAAAATTGAGCGTACTGTTTCTAATAAACAGTTGCTTATAAAGAATATGTGTATGTGCAGTGCAGAGCGGAGGAGGATCTGGTTGAAACTGTTCCTCCGCAGAAGCACAGTTGCAACCAGGGCCTTACTGCATACCAAAAAGATGGCAGGGGGGCATTATTAGCTTCCCCAGTGATGTATTTATGGAAACTTTGAGAAACACAGTATGACATGTATGTTCTCTGTTGTCAAGGATTGTTGCAAATTGTTTTTGTTAATTCTTTTCAGTGATTCTTTCCCAAGAGAGAAAAATGTTGCTTCACAAAGCATAATAGATAGAGGCCAAAGCCAACCAAAGCAAAGGCACCTACATTTGTAAAATTTGTAAATTCTAAAATGGGGGGAAGGATAGCAGAGAACACTGCAAAAGCATGACTATTTGAATATCATGGAATGATGGAACATACCTTAATTGTAATTTTCTTCCAAATTGTAAGTTTCTTCCGCTCGGAGGGAGTGTCGGCCTGGCCTTGCTGTTGCATTTGGCGGGGTTTCACTGACATGAATTAAAACTTTCGAAGTAATATGCTACAAACGATCACAACAAAGTACCGGGTGAGTCAGAAAAAACGTGGGGTGTTTGGCGGACTGTGGCGTTGCGTTTAGCCAACCGACCGTTGTGAACTAAATCATTCCGTGCAGCCATAAATCTGACTTAGATCATAAACTTTTCCCCATCGAAATCGGTCATGTGATTCGTTATTTAAAAAAGATTTTTCATCCTAATACTTGTATGGGAGTCTTGCAAACTGAGGAAACCTTTAACCAAGCCCCTTCAGCATTTTAGCCTTGCCAAAGCTGCAGGTACACGTGGTATTATCAAGGGAGAATGAAACAGTTCGGAAATAGTGTTTTCTCCCCTGGGATGCCTTGTCACGTTATAACTTGTCCTGCCAAGCATGCGAAGAGAATGTGTTTGAGAGACAGCAAAAACCCATGCTTCTTTGTGTTGTAAAGAGATTTATTTCAACAAGATCAACGCGATGTTTCATGACAAAACTATTTCATTCTCCCCTGATAATACCACGTGTACCTGCAACTTTGGCAAGGGTAAAATGCTGAAGGGGCTCTATCAAAGATTTCATAAGTTTGCAAAACTCCCATACAACGTCTTACGAAGAAAATATTTTCTGACTAATACATCAAGTGACCGATTTCGATGGGGAAAGGCTTATGATCTAAGTTAAACCTCTGGCTGCAAGAAAAAAATTCGTTCGCTACGATCGGGTGGCTGAACGCGACGTCACAATCCGCCAAACACCCCACGTTTTTTCTGACTCACCCGGTATATGACTTCAAGGTGAAATCTGTGTTCTTCAGGGTTCTTCTTGCTGATGGCAATTGGTTCATTAGTAGAATGGCACGTTTAAATTGAGTTTCCCTGTCTTGCAAATGAAAATGAGAAAGTATCGGGCCTAAACAGAAAACTTGGTGTAAAAAAATGAAAATGCGAAGATTTACCTGATATCTTTCCTTGTTTGAGCAACTTGCAGTTTCATGTGAGCTTAAACGAAGATAATAATTCATGGTTAATTTGGTTTAATGTATTAGATTTGAGGCAATATGTTTGTATTGATCCCGAATTTGCTAAACAGACAGGCTTGAAAGTCTCCGTCCTCTTGCACGGATCGTGCATTCGACACGCAGATCCACAACACATACAGACTTCCATATGCAGGACTGGAGCATCAAGTCAGTTGATTAGGAAATTGGTGCAATAATAAAAAGAAATAAGAAATACGAAGCAAACCAAAGCTAACCTGTCGGTTGATTTCCAATTGAAACTTCACCAGTAATTTGCAACCATTGTCGTCTCCTGTCAACTCAAGCATTTTATGGCGCTCTTTTTCGTAAGACAAAATTAAACGGTTGTGCAGTTGCTGTTGTTGCTGTTATTTATTATCCAGGGAAAACTTTACACCAGAGATATAATAAGCCGCTAAAAGCCGCTACGATACAAAAGTCGCGCTTTTCAGGGGAGAATACGTAAAGAAAGAGCTATTTGTTGTAACACAATGCGAACACAGAATTGCGACTACAAAGACTAGTAATAGTAAATACCAGTGAGAAATAGTTATAAAAAGCGTGTTTTTTCCTGACAATGGCCATGCATTGCAAATGATCAATGTTCTTTCGACACAGAAAAAACAGGTTAATTCTTGGGATCAGAGGATAATAGGCCCCTCAGAGCTTCTAAGCACACTTTCAAACATAAAGTGATTTGCTTTTTCCCAACGATAACCAACAGTGGTGTTCTCTCATTCTCTCATCATCGGGGCCTAAGTTTGGGCTGTTAGTGCATTGGCCAAATTTGCACTCAGCTCAACCCCCTAAATTTTGCCAGTTGGGGGTTACAAGAAATAAGCCATATTTTTTTCCACAAACCAATGCACTAAATGTCCATGCCAATGATCCGTGCCTCCGAAAGAGACAACGGAACATCAGCATGAAAAGATTAAACAGAAATAGAGGAGGGTGGGTGGGAAAGCGAAAATCAGCCACCAGCCTATCGATGATAACCAGAGATGTTTGCATTCTCAATGTTGAAATCAAAGTGTGAGAACAATGCTAATTTGCAAATGCCTTTATATAAGTTTAAGACGCATGTTAAGACGCACGTACGCATCCAGGGAACAATCGGAAATTCCCTGAACAATATTGAACCTCGTTTTGCAAGGCCACAGGGGCTTTGATCACTCAGTATTTTCCAAATAACATTCTAAGGCACCAAGCACGGCAGGGGTGTTTTCATGCAGGTACACAGGGGTACAATAACCGATACCCTTCCTTTTAGAGACGCCATGACACACGACCTCTTTGCCCGAATTAACTGTGATGTAAAATTGCATTTTAATCCCTATTTAATTCTTGGGATCAGAGGATAATAGGCCCCTCAGAGCTTCTAAGCACACTTTCAAACATAAAGTGATTTGCTTTTTCCCAACGATAACCAACAGTGGTGTTCTCTCATTCTCTCATCATCGGGGCCTAAGTTTGGGCTGTTAGTGCATTGGCCAAATTTGCACTCAGCTCAACCCCCTAAATTTTGCCAGTTGGGGGTTACAAGAAATAAGCCATATTTTTTTCCACCACAGAACACAACGTGTTCCCCCAACCCCCAACAACAACAATGCCAAGAAACCGATGAAGAATGAGAGAAACACCACTACCTGGAAACGCTATGGGTCCCGCCTTGTTTACGATTTGCCATGATAAAACAGACATATATTGACAAAGCCGAAAGATTTTTGCATATCTCAAGCATTTCACAGGGCATTATGGACAATGGCACCGACACTGCCATTGTTGAATTCGAATTTACAAACCAATTTTCTGATGCTGACAACAAACGGACAACAAACAGACAACAACAACAACAATTAACGACAATATATTGGCACTTCACAATACACAATCGACTGACATGAATTGGGTCCGACAGGTGATCCATACCTTCTTACCGGGTCCGACAGGTGACCCATACCTTCTTACCGGGTCCGACAGGCGACCCATACATTCTTCAGGTCCGACAGGCGACCCAACCTTCTTCCGGATCCGACAGGCGACCCATACCTTCTTCCGGGTCCGACAGATGACCCATGCCATGCCTTCTTACAGGGTCTGACAGGTGACCCCTACCTTTTTTCCGGGTCCAACAGGCGTCCCATACCTTCTTTCCGGGTCTGACAGGTGACCCATACCTTTTTTCCGGGTCCGACAGGTGACCCATACCTTCTATCCGGGTCCGACAGGTGACCCATACCTTCTTACAGGGTCCGACAGGTGACCCATACCTTCTTCCGGGTCCGACAGGCGACCCATACCTTCTTCCGGATCCGACAGGTGACCCATACCTTCTATCCGGGTCCGAAAGGTGACCCATACCTTCTTACAGGGTCAGACAGGTGACCCGTGACCCCGGACCTGACAGCTGACCCTTCACACAAGGGCCCAACAGTTGACCCCTTATCTGACATGAGGTTCCTACAGTTAACTTATAGTTAATTAATGTCCGTCGAAATTAATTTTTAACAAATTGATTGTGAAACCGACAATTGATCCTTCAACAGACGTACAGGGCTCGACAGTTGACCCTGCATGCGACCAATGGGGTTCACCAGTTGACTCTGCACCCGCAGTAAATTAGTACTAATTCCTTGAATCGTTACAGGAGATACTGTGCACCAGACCTTCATTCATGTGTATTTCATGTGTTACCCTTATTGCGCATCTGTATAGTCCATGACTACAGTACTCACATGAGTGCGATACTTGTATTCCGTTTTCTCCATTTATATAAATAAGACCCAATCCAGGTCTTGATGTCATCGATCCAGTGACGCTCCGGTGTTCCTCTCGATTCCTTGCACCATTGGCGGAGCATTTTAAGAGCGATCTAGGTTGTCCCATTGATGACCCTTCCAACAGACGTATAGGGCTCGACAGTTGACCCTGCATGAGACTAATGGGGTTCACCAGTTGACTCTGCACCCGCAGTAAATTAGTACTAATTCCTTGAATCGTTACAGGAGATACTGTGCACCAGACCTTCATTCATGTGTATTTCACGTGCTACCCTCATTGCGCATCTGTATAGTCCATGACTACAGTACTCACATGAGTGCGATACATGTATTCCGTTTTTTCCGTTTTAAACAAATACGACCCAATCCAGGTCTTGATGTCGTCGATCCAGCGACGTTCGGTGTTCCTCCCGGTTCCTTGAACCATTGGCGGAGCCTCCTAAGACCGATCTAGGTAGTCCCATTGATGACCGTTTTATAAGGCCAAAAACATTTTAACTTTTATAACAGCTGATACAGGTTTTAGTTCTGTTTGGGATCGTAGACTTTCTCTCGTGACATGATCTTGCAGCTTGCGGCCAATCATAAATCTGATGATGTGATTTTGAAAAATTTTTAAATTTAGTAGTTGATGCTCCTGACCAAATTGCTCATTCTGCCTGTATAAGATGACTGGTAGCGTGTTGTAGATTTTGGTTGTTCCTTTCTCAGCCAGTAGGGCAGCTTAGCCTTTTAAAACAGATTTCTCATAAGATCTCGAATCCCTGGATATCTCATAACACAACTTTGCAGGCCTAAAAAATCCACGAATAATTTTTCCAAAAAACACTACAGTGTTGTTAAGATTGTGATATTTCTTTTTCTTTTGTCTCTGTTATTATACTTATTTCACCCCGTTTTTTCTATAGCCCAGTTTTCTTGCCGAAATATCATTACAAAAGCTATTCCTCGCCATTTGCCAGTTACGAAAATAAAACCTATCCACTTGCACAAAATGACCCTCAACCAATACCGACTCTGTCACCGTCATTATACTAGCTAATACCCGGAATCTTTGTTATTGTTTTCATTTTTGATGCACCTCTAAAGAGTTCACCACGCCCGACCATGTTTGTTTCTCTAAAAGAGGAACTGCTAAGACATTCTCTGACCATTTCAATTACTTTTGATAGTATTCCACAGCCTCCAAACTTCCTTTTCCTAGTACTTGAAATAAAAAACAAGTACAAATACTGTTTCCACACTGCTCAACAACTTGAAAACAGTGTTGCAAATTATAAGAATAAAGACAGCAGTTATCCCCCTCTGCATTTGCCCAAAGAACAAAACAGAAAAAGCAAGTTCCCTTCAAACTGAAACCCGCTCTGACTTTTGGTTGTATTTTTTGTATGATTTCGACAAATTACACCAGCACGAAGGATTCGGACTGAAGCTAGTTCACCTGAAAGGGAAAGGCAATCATCAAAATAACGTCGAAAAACCAACACCAGAGATATTTGTCTTTCATATTCATGGCATGTTGCCAAACTGCTTAAATTCTGGCTAAGAAAAGCTTCTGTCACACTAAGCTTCCTTTTTAAAACAGAAAAAATTCGATGTTGAGACGAACATAAGAAAAAAAACAACGATCAATTTGCAAAAACAAAGGGGCAACCGAAATCATAGTTGGGGCTAGCTATATTCAAAATGGTCCACCATCCCAATTTGAATGAACAAACTAAGACTGGGAACTAGATTCTCTGATACAAGAGAACCCTTTTCATCTCTCAAGCCATACCCCCTGCAAATAAACCCCTGAGGGGCACACAGCACACACACATACGAGGGGAGGGGTGAGTCCAAGGAGTTTTCAAGCATACAACCCAAAAATAACCAAAACTAGTTGTAAATATCCAATAATCCGAGTAATATATCCGTAAACTGTATGTCAAGTTGCTAAGACGAAAAAACAAAAACAAAACAAAACAAAACAAATGTATGACCAGAGAAAAGAAAGAAACCTTGAAGATGGCACCATATGAATTAAATTTCCGAATAATATAAACGTGCTTGAGCAGCCACTTACTTGCATGCCGATATGAAGAAATGATGAAAAGATTCTGATTTACAACTCAAATAACAGAGATCCGGATACAAAGACAAATTCGATTCTAGCAATAGGCACTTGGCCAACAGCACAAGGAGATGCTCAAAGTCCAAATACTTTCTGAATGAATTCTAGCCCTTCATTCCTCTCCTCGTGCAAAAAATAAAGCTTAGGCCTTGCTGGCCTAAGGTGGCCTTGCCAAAGGAACAAATTAAAGTTTTATATCATATTCACCCGTGCCCGCTAAACATCCTATTCTGCCGTTGCCGCTCTCACTGTTCTCAACTAAGAAAGAATTAATTGTAAATAAATGATGAATCGAAGTAGATCTCACCCCGCTTGTCAGAAGACAAGCGAAAATCAGCCACCAGCCTATCGATGATAACCAGAGATGTTTGCATTCTCAATGTTGAAATCAAAGTGTGAGAACAATGCTAATTTGCAAATGCCTTTATATAAGTTTAAGACGCATGTTAAGACGCACGTACGCATCCAGGGAACAATCGGAAATTCCCTGAACAATATTGAACCTCGTTTTGCAAGGCCACAGGGGCTTTGATCACTCAGTATTTTCCAAATAACATTCTAAGGCACCAAGCACGGCAGGGGTGTTTTCATGCAGGTACACAGGGGTACAATAACCGATACCCTTCCTTTTAGAGACGCCATGACACACGACCTCTTTGCCCGAATTAACTGTGATGTAAAATTGCATTTTAATCCCTATAAAAAACTGGCAACTGCATCTTAAAAAACACTAAACTTCGTGCAATCATTTCAGAGCTTCTTGATTGATCAGACAATCTATGATCAATGTCATAAACAAAAACTATGATTTTGTAATATTAAATTCTATAAGAAACTCGCTTGGCTCAGCTTGCAGTGCTAAAAGGTATGAATTATGATTTAGTTCCTCATACTGCTACATACTACCGACGATAGACGATTACGGAAAAGATGGCGGACCTCATTTCACGCAATGCATGAAGGGAATATGCCCCCTAGCAACGCATAGCTACCAACATTTATGACTGCAGCATAAAATCTTGACCGTAGCTGCGATAGATTTAGGCCAAGGCCGTGGCAACTTTGTCGTGAGATCTACGCTCTTCCAAAGGCATCTTCTTTTGGGCATCTGAAGGGCCCTGTAGTCTGCAAAGTCTTCTGAAAATGGCACTGTACGCTTCACAGAGAAAAACCTAAGTTGCCAAAAGAATGCACATTCAGAAAACGGTAGAGCTGGCAGACTTGGCAGAGAAAAATCCCGAAAGAATGCACATTTTGACTTCTGAAAGTAAGAGAGTTCGAATGTTGTGTTCGGCCGAGCGAATCGAAGCCATTGCAATACATTATACTTTTGTTATGCAAATTCCAAAAGAGAAAAGAATTTACAATATTTCATTCTATTTTCGAATGTCAGGGTCTGTTCAACGCCTCGACCCTTACAGTAAAGGTAAACAAAGTCAAAAATCTTGTTGAAAATCTTGACGAAACGACCAAAACAGCTGGCCACTTCATCTTGATATTGTAGGAAAACTAAACTGAAACTGTACTGTAACTTATTTATGAAAAAAGACTATATAAAGACGACTTTTCCTTAAAACTGTGAGTGAGGATTGAAAAGAGCGTAGATCTCACGATAAAGTTGCGACGGCCTAAATTTTTGGTAGCTATGCGTTGCTAGGGGGCATATTCCCTTCGTGCATTGCGTGAAATGAGGTCCGCCATCTTTTCCGTAATCGTCTATTTTCTTCTTGACACACAAAACCCGAAAAATTTATCGTTTTGCAGCTCGAAGATCAGTGACAGAAACTTCACATTTCCAACTGGGGAAATTTCTAGTGTAGAGCAAAGAAATGTGAAGTGTAAATTTCCCGTCTGGAAATTGAGTAGAAATTACAACGCATTGTTCTCAACTGGGGAAATTAAAGGGAAATCAGAAAACGTGGAATTTCCCTCATGGAAACTACTTGGAAATGCCAGCGTTTCCCTTGCTAGAAATTAGGGGAAACTTACTCATTTCTTGCCGTGATCATGTTTAAAAGCAGCTTCGAATTCGTCTAACCCTGAAATGTCGAAAGAAGACAAGCTACGTCGACATCCTGCAGTATTTGCCCCGTCACAATCATTCTTGCTATCTGAACAATACTCAGCAAATTTATCTTGACGTACACTTTCAGGGTCGCTACATTCGTCTATGAACCTTTGATACGGGCTGGCTGGACTCCTTTTCGATGGTTTTTCCAGCAGATGTGATTTAAATTTGACGTCCATATCTACTGAAAAAACAGAACATTCTCCCTCGGATAAAACTACAAATCTTCATTAAAATTGTACTGTCAAAAATTGTAAATGAAGACGTTCATCAACAGCGAAAAATTAACTGAAAGTTTGCTGCAACGAATTTATGCCCGCAAAATATGTGAACACTACAATGCAAAGCAATACTGCTTTGTGAATCAAATATTAATGTCTTTTCTTCCCACAATGGAAGCAACGCTACGGTGGCCCATACGTGCCATCTGGTTTATAGTTTTGCGACTGGTTTATAGTTTTGTGACGACTTTTCTGACGACTTTTGTGACGAGTTTTGTGACGAGTTTTCTCCAGGGGGCAAACTGTTTACTACATTCTCGAAGGAACAATAGAGACTCAATAGGATCCATTGTATTCTATTATCAATTTTACCCCTTGAAATCACAGCATTTCCTCTCTGGTTTATAGTTTTGCGACTGGTTTATAGTTTTGCGACTGGTTTATAGTTTTGCGACTGGTTTATAGTTTTGTGACTGGTTTATAGTTTTGTGACGACTTTTGTGACGACTTTTGTGACGAGTTTCTTCCAGGGTGCAAGCTGCTTATTATATTCTCCAAGGAACAATAGAGACTCTATAGGATCCATTGTGTTCTACTATAAATTTCACCCCCTGAAATCACAACATTTCCTCTCTGGTTTATAGTTTTGCGACTGGTTTATAGTTTTGCGACTGGTTTATAGTTTTGTGACGACTTTTGTGACGACTTTTGTGACGAGTTTCTTCCAGGGGGCACTGTCGAAGCCACATGTTTTATTATTCAAAATGGCGGAGCATTACCGTAAAAGCTCTATCAAGCTCGAGGGGGGGGGGGGGGGGTATTTAATTTCGGACATTGTAGAGGGGGATTAGAAGAGAGGGGGCTTTATTCACAATCAAATGACAATGATATACCGTATAAGATAGCTTTTTAAGAGTGGGGCTTAATAGGGAGGGGGATTATTTAATATTTTGGCTAAGAGAGGGGTTTGATAGAGAGGGGGGGTAAATAGAGCTTTTACGGTACTTGCCGCTGGACCAAGGTTGGTTGTCTAAAGAACTTTCTCACTTGAAAAAATGTACTTAGATTTTTTAAGAACAAAAATATTTTTACAGTTTCTGATGGATTTTTCTTGGAAGCAAAGGATTTTTGCAAAAGCTTTGTTTAGAGTGAAGTACCCCTCGGAAAGAAATGAAAATAAAATACAAACATGTTGAGGATGTTGAGAAGTTTCTTCAGTTACTTTTTCCTAGTACAGGAGCTTCATCATGCCTAGTTGTGTTAGGGTATCCGCGCACCCATGTAGCTTATCTGTTCTGTATCTGTCGTTAGATCAACACTTAGTAAAGATGCAGCAAGAACACAACAGGACTAATTGATTTGCGCTGCGCAGCAGCAGCAAATCTTTAAAATAGGCTCGTAGGCTCGATGAACGAACGTTGACATGGCGCGCATAACTAAACATACAGTGAACATTTCATGGTTTCAGCCAATGACATTCCTAGAAAACAGACGCATGTTTACTGCGTTCAGGATTGACGTCATCGGAAGCTGTCATCCATTGTTGTCCACATACGTCACAAAATTTTAAGTGCGCGCAGGAGGAAGTGATCAGGAAGTGACGGTCCATTCATTGGATGTTTTTGATTGATTAAAATTGGCATGTCTGCAGAGGTTTTTTGGCGTCAAATTTGGAGATCAGAGAAAGATCAGGGCAGTTGGGTTGTGTTGTGAGACGCGTAGGTTGTGGAAGTTTCCAGTGGCGTCGTGGCCGGGGGGGGGCCATGGCCCTGGCCCCCCCTGTGAAAATGTTGTCGGAAAATTCGTCAGTTTTTCATCCTTGTCGGAAAAATCGAAAAAAATCGAATTAATCCATTTTCCTCACATAGCTACTTTATGGCAATCCAAATGTGTACATGAAATATCACTTTTTCGATCGCAAAACGTAGTTTTTGATGAAAAAGTAGGTTTTTCGGCAAAAAATTAGGTCCCTCGTTCGTTTTTCTGCAAAACATTCCTTTTTCAATCGAAAGAAGTGTGTTTTCTGTTGGAAAAATAGACACATAGGCGCAAAAAGTTTCGGACGAATAAATTTCAGAAAATGCTTTCGGTCAAAACATTCTTGGACTTTTCCCCCGAAAATTTGGTCGTTTTACCAACATTTTAGTGACTAAAAACGACAAATTTACAATTTATTTTGCACGTTTCATACTTAAAAAATGTCATGCATTTATGGTGTGTGCACTAAGCTTTCAATGAGTTGCTCGTCAGAATTTGCACAAGTGAATATTGTTGAGGAAGGTGGAAATGATTACTAAGATGGGATTACTTTTAGTTTCTGTGATTGGATGCTTATAGAAATGAAGATTAATATCAAGCTATCACGTTGCTATCTAAAATTTGAAAACGATCTATTTTTCAGTGCTTTTGAGGTCCTTTTTTTCGAAATTTCCCATCAAAAACAAATAGTAGATTCTTCAAAATAGGGGCGTTTGCAACGATCTAAAGGGCGTGGTCACAGAAAATATTCCCGGGGGCAAGCCCCCAGACCCCCAGTTTTCCTCCCTCCTTGCGCATCTAGCTTCAGCCTCACCTCCAACACCAATCAAGTCTCGACAACAGCCTCACCTCCAACAAGAATCGCCTCTTAACAGGACTGCTGCGTCCCTTTGAAAAATTCTTCGCTATTGTGGAACTTTTATGTGACAAAATTTCTGAGACATTTTGCCACTTTTTATACGTTATATTCCTGCTTAATTTTTGTCGGAAAAATGTCCCTTTGTCGGAAAATTCTGACCCTTGGCCCCCCCTAAAATCATGCTCCCACGACGCCACTGGAAGTTTCCCAGTCAATGAGCAACGAGAGAGCAAGTGTCCGAAGTAAGTCCCGTTTTGGCGCTAATGCAGTTTCGAACACTGTTGCTATACTGAGCCTAACTAAACCCTACCAAAATCCTATAGTGTGCGATACTGCAACTGCAATAGCCCCGTTTTAAGTTACTTAGCTCCTGTTTGGTGATAAAATTCCTTAGTATGTCGTCATAAGCTATATCAACGATTATTTTCAAGACTCATTGAATAAGATGTTATTTGCTTCTCAACTGCGTAATCATTTTGACAATTTTCAGTACTCGAATATTGACAAAATTTGACTTATTTCAAATTAATCTAATACCATACACAAAAGAGAACAACAAAGAACTGTAAAGATTATTCGCCAGTGTCTTGTGGTAATTGCGTGTGTATAATAATCAAAATGCGATCCATGGCATTGTAAAGAACAGAAGAGAGTTGAATAGGGGTTGAATTTTTCGCGATATTCTCCAAAATCTTTTGTGAAAATCCCGTGAAATACACAGCAACCATTTGTACAGAAAAATGCTCTCCACTTTCTTCATGTTCACCTACCTGCCTTGCCTCGCATGTTTCAGTGCATTGTGACATTTATTAATATATTGCATTATAAATAAAGAATAAAACTTTATATCAAATTTATCGATATCATGTTCAGTTGAGTAAATAAATGCTTTCCTGCTACACGTTTCTGTATTTCTGTCATTTTTGTCTCCCTGCTCTCCGTAATAAATTTCATATTGCAGCATACGAATAGCGTATCATTTTCGAAAGAAATCTCGTACATCTTTGGAAAAATCTGCAAAAAAAAACCCTGAAAATCCTAGTGTTTAAAAAATCTCTTACGCTTTTCTGGAAGAATGATACTCCCATCGCTTTGCTTTCCTCAAATTTTAGACCCAAAACAGGAACCTGACCACCCCTATCCTAGATATACCACAGTACCCTGGACAGGTAAAAAACTTTCAGACGTGCAAGCAAGCATTCTTCGAGGTAATCTGTGTGCTCTACACAAATCATGCACATTCATTATCATTCTTGCACAGTTTGCAACAAAACTTCATTTGTAACAATACATATGACATAATCTTCACCCTTGCGTCTATCCTCAAAATACTGTCGCAGTTCACAGCGCAAATCTTCAGATAGCAATATCTCTTGTTATGGTATTTACTTTGCAAGCTACAAAATATGTTTTGACGTCATGAAACTTCATGCTGATGAACTGTCCCCTATTGTTCTGACCTTAGTTACTGTTTAGTTACTTAGTTACTGGAAATTCATGCATCGGTGGGTCTCTATGACCCTGATTTCTCAGGATATAGTGAATTAGCGCAACACGAAGCTGCAGTACTAGGAAAAAATAACTGAAGAAACTGTTTATTTTTGACAAAGGAAATTCTCAACATATTTATATTTATTTTAATTTCTTTCTGAGGAGCAGTTCACTATCAAAAAAGCTTTGGCTCCTTTAGTTTTCAATAAAAATCCATCGAAAACTGTAAAAATATTTTTGTTTTGAAAAAATCTAGTTCGCTTTTTTGAGTGAGAACGTTCTTTAAACAACCAACCTTGGTCCCCCGGCAAGTACCGTAAAAGCTCTATTCAGCCCCCCTTTCGATCAAACCCCTCTCTAATAAGCCCCATCCCTCTTAGCCAAAATCTTAAATAATCCCCCCTCTCTATTAAGCCCCACTCTTAAAAAGTTATCATATACGGTATATCATTGTCATTTGATTTTGTTAATAAAGCCCCCTCTCTTCTACACGTTTTTTTATAAGAAACTTGGATCAGCACTTAATACTAAAAGTTTCTTAATTTCACATGAAAATTTCGGTGTTTTAGAAATAAATGTTTCTTAATTAGTTTCTTATTTTTTGGGCCTAAAATTGCGGTATTGTTCGAAGTTGAGCCTTCTTCTCGAGAAAGGGCTTCCATTTTGCATTGACATTGTCAGCAAGAAGAAGCCATGCACATCAAGGCAAAAATTTACCAATTTTGCAGTTAAAAGTCATACAGAAATAAAGTTTTAGAGTTTCTTAACTTTTCTTGAGCGTAGTACTAGAGTTTCTTAAATTTTTGGTCATCGTAGTACTAGTTTCTTATAAACCAGTTTCTTATAAAAAACGTGTAATCCTCCCTCTGGAATGTCCAAAATTAAATAAGCTCCCCCCCCCCCCCGGAGCTGGATAGAGCTTTTACGGTAATGCTCCGCCATTTTGAATAGTAAAACATGTGGCTTCGACAGTGCCCCCTGGAAGGAACTCGTCACAAAAGTCGTCACAAAAGTCGTCACAAAACTATAAACCAGTCGCAAAACTATAAACCAGTCGCAAAACTATAAACCAGAGAGGAAATGTTGTGATTTCAGGGGGTGAAATTAATAATAGATTACAATGAATGCTATTGAGACTTGATTGTTCCCTGGAGAATGTAATGAGCGACAGTGCCCCCTGGAAGAAACTCGTCTGCAAAGTCGTCAGAAAAGTCGTCAGAAAACTATAAACCAGTCGCAAAACTATAAACCAGAGAGGAAATGTTGTGATTTCAGGGGGTAAAATTTATATTAGAATACAATGGATGCTATTGAGTCTCTATTGTTCCTTGGAGAATGTAATGAGCAGCTTGCCCCCTGGAAGAAAGTCGTCAGAAAAGTCGTCAGAAAAGTCGTCACAAAACTATAAACCAGTCGCAAAACTATAAACCAGAGAGGAAATGTTGTGATTTCAGGGGGTAAAATTTATATTAGAATACAATGGATGCTATTGAGTCTCTATTGTTCCTTGGAGAATGTAATGAGCAACAATGCCCCCTGGAATAAACTCGTCAGAAAAGTCATCAGAAAAGTCGTCAGAAAAGTCGTCAGAAAAGTCGTCACAAAACTATAAACCAGTCGCAAAACTATAAACCAGAGAGGAAATGTTGTGATTTCAGGGGGTAAAATTTATAATAGAATACAATGGATGCTATTGAGTCTCTATTGTTCCTTGGAGAATGCAATGAGCAGCTTGCCCCCTGGAAGAAACTCGTCACAAAAGTCGTCACAAAAGTCGTCACAAAAGTCGTCGCAAAACTATAAACCAGTCGCAAAACTATAAACCAGAGAGGAAATGTTGTGATTTCAGGGGGTAAAATTTATAGTAGAATACAATGGATCCTATTGAGTCTCTATTGTTCCTTGGAGAATGTAATAAGCAAGTTGTCTCCTGGAAGAAACTCGTCACAAAAGTCGTCACAAAACTATAAACCAGTCGCAAAACTATAAACCAGTCGCAATGTCGCAAAACTATAAACCAGAGAGGAAATGTTGTGATTCCAGGGGGTAAAATTTATATTAGAATACAATGGATCCTATTGAGTCTCTATTGTTCCTTGGAGAATGTAATAAGCAGCTTGCCCCCCCTGGAAGAAACTCGTCAGAAAAGTCGTCAGAAAAGTCGTCACAAAACTATAAACCAGTCGCAAAACTATAAACCAGATGGCACGTATGGGCCACCGTACAACGCAGTGTCAGAAGCAGAAAAGAACATATTCGCTTTTCGCTGATGAGGAAAATGCTAGTCACGTCACGATAGATTTTCCAAGGTTATATTTTTGTTTGATATATCGAGTGTTCAGAAACTCCACTGTACTCCGCACCCTTCACCGTACTGCATGATAACCCTCCACCGTACTCCATTATAGCCCTCCACCGTACTTGCACCCTCCACCGTACTCCATGATAGCCCCCCACACGAAGAATGATAGCTCTCCACCGTGCTGCAAGATAGCCCTTCACCGTACGGACGCCGGACGGGGCATATTTTTAGGGGGGCAAAACTGAAAATCTCAGGGCAAAACAATAGGAAAATAACATATTTAGACCATTTTCGAGAGGGCACGAGAGGCGGTTGCCCCCCCCCCCCCGCGCCCCCCTTTCCGGCGTTCCCGACCGTACTTGCACCCTCCACCGTACTCATGATAGCCCTCCACCGTACTCTGCATCCTCCACCGTACTCCATGATAGCCCTCCACCGTACTCCGCACCCTCCATCGTACTCCATGATAGCCCCCCCCCCCCGCCGTACTGCACGATAGCCCTCCACCGTACTGCATGATAGCCCTCCACCGTACTTGCACCCTCCACTGTACTCCATGACAGCCCCCCACACGAAAAATGATAGCCCTCCACCGTACTCATGATAACCCTCCACCGTACTCCGCACCCTCCACCGTACTCATGATAGCCCTCCACCGTATTCCGCACCCTCCACCGTACTTCATGATAGCCCCCCACCGTACTCCAAGATAGCCCTCCACCGTACCCTGCACCCTCCACCGTACTCGGCACCCTCAACCGTACTCGGCACCCTCAACCGTACTGCGAAGACATTCCCCAGGGTGATCATAGGCTACCATGGCAATTTAGGAGAGTTTTTTTTTGTAATACGTTGCATACGGAAAACGCAAAATTTGGACTTTCCTTTTAACAAGTGTTTCGTCAGTGGTGGTGTAGCCGTAGTCGAGACTCGAGAGAGAATACTTCTTGTGGCCTACTCAGAGAGAAGATCTATTACAGAATAACGAAACATACAGCACAGCGGAATATAAGTAAACATAATCTAATCTACAACTGTCCAGTCACGGGGGTGTATCCCTACATTTCCCCCCTCCTATATATGAATCGCAGACCACGGAATGTTATTTGGAATTTGGCGTGCTCTCCTGTTTCTCAAGGGATATTGTCTATGCTGGACTTCGTGTTCTCTGTTTTGGTTATCGTCGTCCGTATCAGGGCTATAGTCATCGCTATCGTCACTATCGCTACTTTCGCTGTCTGTTGACTCGGGTGCATAGGAGTTATCGGGCGTGCGTTCTTTAACGATCGTCTTTCGCATAATTGTGATATCTCGGGCTTCAACGTCCTCTACTGCTCCTTCCTTTACAGGTGACAACCGATCGTGGTGGACTATTTTCGTTTCCTTTGTTTGGTCATTCACAATTTCGAAGTTAACGCCATTCGGCAATTTCTTGATGACTGTCCATGGTCCCCGACGACGAGGTGCGAGTTTTCAATTCTCGCCAGTTTTATAATACTTTACTTTCAGCCATACCTTATCTCCGGTTTTGTGGTCGATGAAACGGATGTTTTTGTTGTAATGGGCTTGCATCTTTTCTTTGCTGAGTTGCAAGTTAGTGATAACCGTATCGTACACATCCTTTAAAGCAAAATTACGATCGTCGGCATATTCTGCAGCGGTGTTTGTGTCTTTGGGGCAATCGAGTCGATCATGATCAAACAAGACATCAATTGGTAAACGAGCGTCTCTGCCAAAAACAACCTTAAACGGGATGCATTTGGTTGCTTTACTCTCACTCGTGTTCAATGCGAACACCAACTCTGGTAGCAATGAGGCCCATTTTGACTGATTCAATTTCCTTTGTAATAGTACTGTTCGTAACATATCCTTGACATTGCGAATATTGCGCTCTGCGAATCCATTGCCTTGAGAATGGTAAGCGGACGACCGTCGCTTTTCGATACCCAGCGTATTACAGATTTCTTTGACTGTATCTCCATCGACATTTGAGCCTTGATCGCTAAGAATAAAGTGTGGGGTGCCATGGATGTAGATCCAATGGTTCATCAAAGCATTTACTATTGTTGGTGCGGTCTGGTCCTTCATCGGCACTGCTTCAATGTATTTGGAGAATAGATCGCCGATAATCAGAAAGTACTCGAATCCTTTCATTTCATTTCATTTCATTTTGATTTATTTTAACAGGGTTAAATACATTCAGTAAATATAAATTAACTGATTTACAATGTGCCCTGCTTAAAAACATAACTAACCTAAATACATGATATTACAAATAAACTTGAATATCCTACATAAAAGAAAGAAATATATGTAAAAATAAAGGGACTCGGAAGTCAAGCGTATGTGCTGAATGTTGAATTAGATTATCAGCCTCTTTGATCTTTCAAAAATGCTTTTAGCCTCGTTTTGAAAGTGGCTAGCGAAGGAGCAGTTTTTATTTCATTGCTCAGCTGGTTCCAAACAGTAACTCCTCGATACGAAAAGCTCCGCTGCCCATTTGAGGTCTTACAGAGTGGAATCCTGAGGTCAGTACTGGTATTACGTAAGGTCCGATTGGAAGAATCGGACAATTTGTGAAACATTGACTGCATGTAAGGGGGTGCAAGCCCATTCAAGGCTTTATATACTATACAAGCTGTCTCGAAGTCGATCATTTCTTTGACTGTTAACCACCCTAGTTATGATATTAATGGCAGCGATGATTGATCGAAGGGACTGTTTGTAACGACACGCGCTGCTCGATTTTGCAGCATTTGCAATTTTCTTAGTGTGGTATCACCTGCACATCCCCAAACAGAGCAACAATATCTAAAATGCGAGTCTACTATGCTAAAATACATCCTTTGGATGGTTTCCAACGAGAGATATTTCTTGGAATACTTCAGCATTCCTATTCCTCGTGAAATCTTACCGATAGCAACGTTGATTTGCTCTTTCCAATTTAGTAATGGATCAATTTGTACCCCAAGATTGTCATATACGATACGTCAAGTGCAATGAACTGCATCGGAGCATCTGGGATCACCATCGGAAGTAAGGGCGCCTTTGGTGGTGACGTGTCGCATTTTGTCTGTTGGCAGTGAATGCAAGAGGTAACAAAACGCTTGACGTGTCCATACATGTTCGGCCAAAAGAAACGCTCTTTCAGGAGGGAATACGTTTTGTCTGTCCCAAAATGTGCTACGTTATGTATTTCAGTCAATACAAACTTTCGTAATGATGCGGGGACGATTGGTCGACCAGACTTGGTTAAGATGTCATCTTCCACTCGGAGCTGGTTTTGAACTCGTTTAAATCGACCTTGTAAAATTACTTCTCCCGCTGCTATAAGTCGTTTTGCTCTGCTGATCACGGGGTCTGTACCTTGCTCTTGCTTTAATTGATCCAAAAACGTAGCGTTCTCTACAACCGTAGCATAAACTTTGTCCTCAAATGATGAAATCGGTTGATCAGGATTTGCGCATCGATCTCGAGAGAGGAAATCGGCTTTGACATTGTCCTTTCCACGGATATATCTGACCGTATAGTCATACTCTTCAAGTTCGGAGATCCACCTCCCGAATTTTCCTCTTGGGTCTTTTTGTTTACGAAGATGTACGAGTGGATTATAGTCCGTGTTCAGGATAAATTCGGTACCCGCTAAATATACATGCCAGTGTCTCACAGCTAAGACGAGAGCAAATGCTTCTTTTGTTATTGGTGCCCATTGACGTTGAGAACCTTTAAAAGCTGTCGAGAAATAAGCAACAGGGTGCAAAAGGCCATCGTCTCCGCTTTGTGATAACACACCACCTGCAGCGTAATCACTTGCATCAACTTCGACTGTAAATGGTTTATTGAGCTTTGGAAATGCCAGAACTGGTTGTGATGTTAATCGTTGTTTCAGCTCCTTGAAAGCAGATTCACATTGACTGGTCCACAAGAATTGCACATTGTCACAGGTAAGTTTGTTAAGGGGCTCACTGATCACTGCGTAGTCCTGAATAAAGCTCCGATAAAAGCCTGACAACCCTAAAAAACGCTTTAATTCTTTTCTTGATGCCGGTGGAGGAAATTGATCAATAGCGGTGATCAAACGTTGCTGTGGCTTAATACCTTGACATGAAAGCTCATATCCCAAAAAATCGACTGATTCCGATGCAAATACGCACTTTGAGGCTTTGAGAGTCACATTTGCAAGTCGCAATCGCTCAAAGACTGCCGTAAGATCTTGAATATGTTCCTGGAATGTTGAGTTAAAAATTACAATGTCATCCATGTACGCTAAAACTCTTTCAGTTGAGAGACCAGATAAACACATGTCTATCATCCTTTGGTAGGAAGAACCAGCGTTTGATAGGCCATATGGCGTAACGTTAAATTCGTATTTGCCGTGGGGCACAGAAAATGCTGTCTTTTCCTTGTCAGTCTCTGCGAGAGGGATGGACCAGTATGCTGAGGCAGCATCTAACGTCGTCCAATATTTTGCTCCGGCCATCTTGTCAATTACGTCTTTAATATGGGGCAAGGGATACGTGTCTCTTTTTGTTACATCATTAACTCCTCGGAAATCGCAAACGAAACGCGTACTGTTGTCCTTCTTCTTTACCAGTATCACTGGGGCATTCCAAGGGGATGATGAAGGGCGAATAATGTCATTTGATACCGGGTGCGCCAAAATAAACTATGCACGTTTGGCAGGCCACGATAAATCGTACACAAGACCGATTTTGAAGATTTATGACTTGATCTTTAGCAGAAAGCCTGAATTAGATTCCAGGATTTTTTGCAAATCTTTCTGTTTCCAGTTTTTGAGCTACAAGCGAGTTTCTTAAAATTTTCGTTTTCGAAAACACTGAAAACGATCAAAAAACGTCGATCAAGCTTTCTAAAGAATCGAAATGAATGGACAAAGAGAAAACTTGTTCGTGGTGATGTGGGATTTAGAAATCGACTAATTGTAAGCTGCTGTACGAGAGTTCGTACTGTCTTGGGAGAAATGTAATGATATTTTCAAGAATATAAAGAATTGTCTTTTCTTTTGTAATTTCATTGAATTTATGCTTTACTGCAGGCTGTGTTCCTGTATCAAGGGGGTTAAAAGACAAGCGAGGAAGCGTCATGGGGCCAGCAAGCATGGAGTCTTGTTGAATTTTTGATTTTGTGACGGCTTTTGGGGCGGCATTTCATTGCAACTACTACAGAATTTCGCAACAGGCCAATCTTTGAAAGAACACTCGTGCAGAAGTTTACAATGATCAATTTCCAAATCCCCAAATCACGCTGAAAACGCTTTCTCTTTGTCCATTCATGATGAGTCTTTAGAAAATTTGATCAACGTTTTTTGATCGTTTTCAGTGTTTTCGAAAACGAAAATTTTAAGAAACTCGCCTGTAGCTCTAAAAATTGAAAATGGAAAAATTTGCAAAAAATTTTAGAATCTAATTCAGGCTTTCAGCTAAAGATCAAGTCATATATCTTCAAAATCGGTCCAGTGTACGATTTATCGTGGCCTGCCAAAAGTGCATAGTTTATTTTGGCGCACCCGGTAGCATTTCAGCGACCTGTTTATCCATATCCTTCTCCCATGCAACGGGTATCCTACGGGGTTTATGACCCACAGGGAGGGCGTCGTCGGTGATTATTCGATGTTCTAGCAGCATTGTTTGCTTGGGCTTTTTAGGATTGGCAGCGAAAACATCCTTATATTGTTCGATCAATCTGGTAACTTCTAACTTTTCGTCACATGATAGTCTGTCACTGATTGTGATGTCCGCAAGGGTTGAATTGAGGCTTTCATCAGGTGCAACGCTCATAACTATTTCATCGGCTGGTTGGATAAAACCCATCGAGGTTCGCGATTTCAATGAAATGTCTGATGAAGTAACATTGAGGACTGTTATTTGAAATATTCCATCCATGTTCGGTATAACGCGGGATCTTGTAGCGTACAGGCCCCGTATCTTTGGTCCAATTTTGGGTTCAAAATCACCTGGTAACAGAGAATTTTTCGTGGAGGATTTTACTAAAACAACCGATTCTGAGCGGGGAGGAATGGTAACACTTTCGCTTAATCGCACTCTTGCTGTGTTCGATGATAGTCCGGACACTGAGAGTTTTCCTAACTGGATTCTGTTTCTGGCAAAATCAAACTGGACAGAACCAAAGAGGCGCATAAAATCTCTGCCAAGTAATACGTTTGAATACGTCAATGAATCCAGTACTTGGAAAACATGATTACGAGGCTGGCTTCCAGCAATCGTTACATCAATCTTGACAGACCCCAATATGTTCATGGTGTCCCCGGAAGCGTTTATCAATGATTTTGGGGAGCGTTTATCCATACAATTATCGAGGCCTATTCTTTGTAATGTTCCTAAATCAATTATTGAGCATCCCGAACCAGTGTCCATTATTACGTGAGTATCCAGCTTTTGGAGTTTTGCAGCAACAACAACGGTACAGGGATCCTCGGAGGGGCTTGCTCCTGTGGAGGCGGTTAGTCATTGGTATTTTGGACACAAATCATTCCAGCTGTCATGACCTCGTTGGCCACATGCTTGGCAAAATCTTGTTGGACAACTTGCAACTAAGTGGTCGGTGCTTTGGCATGATCTGCATTTCAGCTGGTTGGTAGGGGCTCTGTAGCCGCCGCGAAAATTTCCTCTTCTTCGAGGCTGGTGACCTTGACCACGACCTCTGAAATTTCTGCCGGCAAATGTTCTTTGGCCAACAAAGGATGGCTTTGTTGTGAAACTTACATCATTTTCAAGATTCTCGTGACCCCCGGAACCAACGTTGATAGAATTTATTTTGACAAGGACTTTATCAGCAATTGCGTCAACAATGTTGGCTGGAATTTCTTTTGAACTGTTGTTCGCGTTGTCACTAATCTCATTAACTAAAGTACGAATTTCGATATTGGACTTAACTCCCGCCAATTGAAGTCGTGTTGTTTCAGAAGCCAGGGCTTTGATGTCACTTGTTGAAAACTTCTCCATAGATTTGAGGGCTGTTTGCATTTGTGGATGCAAACCACGGACGAAATAATCTTTTGCTAACGTCGCACGAGTTTCGTCGTTGAAGGTTGGGTATGCTAGCTTCACCAATTCGAGCAACTTGTATGCGTAGGTATGCGCAGATTCGCCATGTTTTCTAGAGCGGTTTGAAAGTTCAAACATTGCTTCCTCTCGATTCAACTGGCCTTTTTCAAATTCTTTCAGGAGCTCTTCTTTTATTTTGTCCACTTTTTTCTTATCCTCTGTAGACATTCTCATATAGACATCGAAAGCAGGCCCATCTAATCTGCTTGCCAAATCCTGTGCACATTTCTCTTCGGTATACCCTTTTAGAGATGAGTGTAGCTCGACCTTAACGATAAATTCTTTCACATTTCCTTCTCCGTTAAACACTTTAATTTTGCTTTCCATTTTGATTCTGTAATAGAAATGTAGCCGTAGTCGAGACTCGAGAGAGAATACTTCTTGTGGCCTACTCAGAGAGAAGATCTATTACAGAATAACGAAACATACAGCACAGCGGAATATAAGTAAACATAATCTAATCTACAACTGTCCAGTCACGGGGGTGTATCCCTACAGTGGCAACATACGAGTCAAATCTTTCAATAGGGCACAGGGAAACCCGCAAATCTTCCAATTTCACACTTATTAGCCAATGATGTAGTCGTATTCCGATCACATGACTGAAAATAAAACTTTCGAGATAACTTTTCGAGTACCTTCACGAAAATAAACATAAGATCCTTTTGGATGATTACAAAGTCTGTCCTGAGCTAAACAAGCATAATAATATCTGAATATTGATTTCTTCATAACCCCAAATGATCGTAGATGCTGTTTTTAGCTACAGTCAGAGAAATGAGTGTTGCTGCTAAAGTCGCCTTCAATGGAAAATCAAGCGCCTTGTATAAGGACAAGAATCGCCTAAAAGGCAATATTTCGGTCTTTATGTCAAACGAGAATGATACGCAAAAATCAAAAGTCATTACCCCTAGTTTGCTTAGTTCGTGCACAAATATATTGGTGCATCTGTGTCAAATGAGATGTCATGTGAGATTAACGATAACGCAAAATTACTCATGCAGAACCCTACAGAACGTTTCAATTGTTGTTATATTCGCGGGCATCTAATTTGAGACAAGCAGTCACGAAGATAACCTCTGTGCAGAATGATATGCATGAAGATGTTTTGGTTCAGTGTGATCTCGTGTCTTCCCCCAGTCAATGGCGCCATAGACCTTTTAGCTATTCAGGAAAGAATCAGAATCGAACAAACTTTTGCTACACTTTGTAGAATTTTCGAATGTGCACAATAGTGATAGAAGCTCTAACGCCACTCGATCGAACGTAACGTATAAAAATGTATAAAAATAACGTTCGATCCAGGCTCCTTTTAGAATAGCTAAAAGGTCTATTGTTTGCTGGGATTCTGCACCTTTCTGTAGCTGTGTAGGAGGGGGATCCTTCTACCTTCGGTGATGCTGCGAATGCTAGCCTCTGTGCAGGCCACCAGTTACATCATCCTCTAAAGTTGACTTATTTGCATAATGAGTACTATCAATAAGTGGCTAATGATTCGTTCGTTCTAGAAAACGATTGTTTTGACATAATTAAGCTGCTAATGAAGTCAAGAACGTGCCAATTCTGGGTAAATTTGTTGTTGTGCCAGGGTAAACATCATGGTAATTTATCCATCTTATGGTGTCAAATCTGTCTAACATGAAATAAGCCGACGTCAAATGTTGCTATAGGATCGCGGGAAACTTCTGTCTTGTATGCGCTTTCTGTGCGCTTTCTTTATTTCAGTGCCAATTAGCAGAGCTAAAACATTAATCAATCGCTTTAACGAGCGTGACGGAAGTGGGTTACTTACTTTCTTTCTTTCTTTCTTTCTTTCTTTCTGACTGACTGACTGACTGACTGACATCGAAGCCCCTTCTTAGATTACAAAGTGGACTTTGTAATCAAAAATGGATATTCATTTTTTTTTTTTTCATTTTAAAATTATTTATGCACGGTAGCCCCGTCAGTCAAATGACTGATTTTCAGGGGGTCGTGCCAAAAACTTTACAAATTAAAAAATCTACTAAAATTAATAATGGGAAAAGGAAACTAATTACAATCATAAATAATTTATCTACAACTATTTACAATAAATTTACAACCGACCCTTTATCTTGTTCTTAAAAGAAGATAAAGAGGGAGCTTGCTTGGCCTCGCGGCTGAGATCATTCCAGATTTTTGCTCCACGAAATGCGAACGCTTTCTGTCCATTACTAGTTTTCATGAATGGCACTAGCAAGTCAGTTTCGGCATTTCTAAGGTTGATAATATTGCGATCAGAATTTCTAACAAATAAATGCGAGAGATAATCAGGCGCGAGACTATTAACAGATTTATATACAGTTGTTGCAGTCTCACTTCTGATCATATCCCTCACAGTTGGCCATTTTAACTCTGTAATCAAAGCTTCGGCAGGAGCATCGTAGCTGCTATTTGTAATAATTCTAGCGGCACGATTCTGCAATTTCTGAAGCTTAACCAGTCGGAACTCAGCACAGTTCCCCCACACAGAACAGCAGTACCGAAAATGTGGCTCTACAATACCTCTATATAATTTGCAAAGTACAGTTTTTGGCAAAAATTTCTTTGCATATTTTAAAAAACCTAAAGAGCGGGAGACTTTGGCTTGAACAGATTTAATTTGCTCGTCCCACACGAGGTACTGGTCAACTTGGACACCAAGATACTTAATACTGTCGACGAGTTCTACAGGGGAATCATCGATAACAAATGCAGGAGAATCCACAGTGTTT
Source organism: Aurelia coerulea (assembly GCA_039566865.1). Taxonomy (NCBI): domain Eukaryota; kingdom Metazoa; phylum Cnidaria; class Scyphozoa; order Semaeostomeae; family Ulmaridae; genus Aurelia; species Aurelia coerulea. The sequence goes on along the minus strand of CM076943.1, from coordinate 25,199,370 downwards.
TCACCAATCTTTTTAAGATTTGGTCTAGATCCGATTACCATTGCCTGAGTCTTGATTACATTCAAAGACAATTTATTGCCCTGAAGCCATTCTTTCAAACATTTCAATTCGTTGTTGAGCGTTTCAGTTAGATCCTCAATGCTCTTAGAGGAATAGGATATGCTAGTATCGTCGGCGTACATCGTAACTTTGCAGTTTTTCAAGGCGAATGGCAAATCATTTATATAGATTAGGAAGAGTAGCGGACCTAAACAAGAGCCTTGTGGAACACCACAGCTGATGCTTCCGATGTCAGATTCCACTCCATTAACCTTAGTGAATTGCTGCCTACTGCTGAGATATGATTTGAACCATTGAAGCTCAAGTCCCTGAATTCCGTACTTAGATAGTTTTTGAATAAGTATGGCATGATCAACAGTATCAAAAGCCTTTTTCAAATCAATGAAAATATTTCCTGTAAATTTTCCACGCTCAATATTAATGTGCCAGTCATTAGTGCCAGAAAGCAAGCAAGTTACAGTGGAATGCAGAGCTCTAAAACCTGATTGGCCAGAATACAGAAGTTTATTCGAGTAATAAAGGTACTGTTGTAAAGATTACGTAATTTAGTTTCCAGATTCTTTATCGAATGGTCACGTGCTGGTCACGCCCACTCTTTATATCCGTTAGACATTCTTCCACGACACGATTAACCAAATGAGGAGTTCGAGTAAAGTAGTGATTGCAGATCGTCGCAGTATGGTCACGTAAAATTATCATTGTATTATAGTTATTCATTTATTCATATTGTTCTGTATATATTTCAAAGGAAACCCTGTCTCGTTTTTATGCTCGAACCTTTCGACACAACATAATGGCGCCCAACGTGGGGCAGGGAGCACACGAAGAGCAAGTTGAATGTATGAATTACTTATGATTTACACGAGGACATAAAATGTCAAATCCGCCGTCACCGCCACCGACTACAGAAAGGAGGACGAGGACTGGCGCAGCTGCAGGAGCAGCAGAAGATGAAAATCCAGCAGATATGGCTGAGGAGATTTTCAAGAGATTAAGAATTACGCGAGGTGGAAATCGCGCGACTGTAACGAAGTTAGAGAGGCAAGCTTTGGGCCTTATGAGAGATCAAGGAGCACAGACGTCTTCAGAAGAAACGGAAGAAATTGTCACGAAACTGTCGGCGATATTAAAGATTTTGAAAGGCAAACGGGAAGATTTAGTGAAATTAGACGAAGAGATTTTACAACGATGCAACGTTGACCATATTGAAAGGGAAGTGGACGAATCAAACGATGTGTCATCGAGAATAATCGAGGTTAGCGAAAGAATCGAAGGATTTTGCAGGAGGTTTAGTGCACCAGACGCAGTGGGAAGAGTTTCCACAAGCACACCTCAACGAAGTATGTTTCCAATGGGATTGAATCAAAGTGGAAGTTCGAGCAGTAATAACCAAGGAGTGAGATTGCCGAAGATCAATTTGCCAAGATTTCGTGACAAGGTTACCAAATTCCAATCGTTCTGGCAGAGCTTTAAATGTTCTGTCGATGAAAATGACAGTTTGTCACCCGTTCTTAAAATGAATTACCTAGTAAACTCGCTGGAAGGACCTGCCTATAAGGCCATCGAGGGACTTGCAATTACGGATGAAAATTATGTAAAGATATTGAAGACGAGATTTGGGAGATCACAAGAAGTAATATACACGCATATGCAAGAACTGTTGAAATTACAATCGCATCCAAACGACAACATTGCGCAAATTCGATCAATGTACGACAATATCGTGGTACAAGTACGAGGATTAGACAGTTTGGGAATAACTTCCGAAAATTATGGCCCATTATTGATAGCGGTTATCATGACAAGACTACCAGAAGACATTCAGTTACAAGTTTCACGAGTATCGTCAATGGGTATCTGGAAAATTAACGAAGTCATGGATATTATCGAGAAAGAAATCGAAGCACGAGAAGTGGTTGAGAAATTCGGTGTTGCTGAGAGCAAAAGGAATGAAAGAGCAAGAAAACCGCGATCCAGTTCGCCCGTTGGAACAACGAAATCCTTCGTAGCGAAAGAAGAAAAATCGAGAAAGGTTCAGTGTTATTTCTGCAAGAAAGAGCATTTTGCTGAAAGTTGTAGAGCAGTGACAGACGCAAAGAAACGTATCGAAATACTGAACAAAGCCAAGCGATGCTTGAATTGTTTCAAATTTGGACATCAAGCGAAAACATGTTACAGTGAGAAAAGATGTCAGAACTGTAATGGAAAGCATAACACTGCAGTTTGTTTGAAAACAGAGGGATCAATGAGCCAAGACACTGCTACGACAACGGATAGTTCTATCACAACTTCAGCTGTGAAAGGAAGGCAGAATGTATTGCTTCAAACGGCGAAGACGTTTGCATATGGCGAAGATAGCAGTCGGAAGGTTCCAGTGAGCATTTTGTTCGATTGTGGAAGCCAGAAAAGCTACATCGCAGAGGGACTGAAGAGGAACCTTTCACTGAAATCTGAGAAAACAGAGACATTGAATTTGAACACTTTCGGAACAGAAAGTTATGTTAAGAAGAGCTGCGAATGCGTAGTTGTTAATTTAGAAGTACAAGACGAAATAGTCCCCGTCACTGCGTTAAGCTTCCCCGCCATTTGCTCCCCAGTTTCTTCACGCGTAGAAGTAGGTAATTATCCGCATCTGACAGGCCTTGAGTTAGCGAATAGTGTAGAGCATGGCGATCAGGAAATAGGAATTCTCATTGGCGCAGATCATTATCATGATATAGTTTTAGGCGAAGTAATCAAGGGAAGTTCAGGGCCTGTCGCTATTCGTAGCAAATTGGGGTGGTTGCTTTCGGGGCCTACTGTTTCTCATAACGAGAAAAACATTGCCTGCTCTAATATCATTTCAACTCCTGTTTTAGATATCGTGCCTTCCAAGGAAGAAGTGACAAACGAGAATCAAGAAATCACAGAGTCATTGAAATCATTCTGGCAACATGAATCGATGGGCCTAATCGAAACTGAGAAGGAATCGAATGACAAACAATGCAAGAGCAAAACAAACATCGAATTCAAAGACAAAGACAAAAGATATGAGGTAAGCCTTCCTTGGAAGGATGAATCTTTTGATCCTCTCCCTTCAAATTTTGACATGTGTAAAATGCGATTAATGTCTTTGCATCGCAAATTGAAGGGAGATGCGAATCTTTTGGAGCAGTATGATGCAATATTCAAGGAGCAATGAGCCTCAGGTATTATTGAAAGAGTGCCACAAGAGAACGAGAATGATAGCGACGCCCATTTTCTTTGTCACTTTGGTGTTGTTAGAAGTGACCGACAAACAACTAAACTACGTGTTGTTTTTGATGGCTCCGCAAAGTCCGGGCAAACAAATCTTTCGCTTAATGACAGGCTAGAAATAGGAGATAATTACATGCCTTTGTTGTTCGATACATTAGTACGTTTCCGCACACACAAAGTAGCATTGACAGCGGATATTGAGAAGGCATTTCTTCAAATTGGGATTTCTGAAGATGATAGAGATGTATTACGATTTCTTTGGTCCGATGACGCAGGTAAGGATAAACCTACTATTGTTCAATTCCGCTATTGTTCTTTAGTTTTTGGTCTCCGTTGTAGTCCGGCAATCTTAGGGGAAACAATACGACATCATGTTTCTCAATTTGAATCAGATAGCCCAGAAGTCGTCAAGGTTTTGAAAAGATTATACGCAGACGACTTATCTTGCGGAACAGAAAATGTGGAGGAGGCCTTGGAAATTTACGAGAAAGCTAAGGAAATCATGTTGAAAGGCGGTTTCAATCTTCGTAAATGGAACTCGAACAATAAGGCCCTCCTCCATAAAATCGCATCAATGGAGAATACGGTCCATCCACAGGGAAACGAGGAAGGTAAGATAGTCGAAGATGACCAGTCATATTCTCAGTTCGCGGTAGGTACCCCTTCGCATGGGGAGAGTACAAAGGTACTCGGGGTAAACTGGGACAGTGATACAGATATATTTTACCTTGATCTAGCACATGTAGTCGAATTTGCCAAGTCTTTGCCTCCAACAAAGCGATCTGTGTTGAGGATTACAGCTAAAGTATTTGATCCTCTTGGATGTTTATGTGTGTTTACCATAAATTTAAAAGCGTTTTTCCAACAACTGTGTATCAACAAAATCAGTTGGGACGAAGAATTACAAGGTACTGACAGAAAAACGTACGATTCACTTGTTTCAGAGTTAGAGAAATTCAATCGATTAACAATTTCTAGGTGTCTTTTTTCACAGAACAAACAGGTAAAGAAAGTAGAAATACACGGTTTTTCTGATGCAAGTGAGAAGGCCTATGCCACAGTAGTGTATCTTCGTATTGAGTATGTAACTGGGGAAATAGAAGTAAAATTTGTGGCTTCAAAATCGAAGGTTGCTCCCATTAAGCAACAAAGTATACCCAGGTTAGAATTGTTAGGGGCATGTTTGATGGCAAAATTGGTAAGTAACATTCGAGAAACGTTACAAGATGAGCTGCCAGGTAAGATTGTACAAACATTTTATTGGGTTGATTCCATGTCAGCTCTATGTTGGATCAAAAATGTCAGACCATGGGCACAATACATTCGTCACAGAGTTTCAGAGATCTTGAAAGTATCTCATCGAGATCAGTGGTTTTACTGCCCAGGACCACAAAACCCTGCAGATCTACCCTCGAGAGGTAAGTGTTTTAACCTCGCTGCCAATCGCCTTTGGTGGGAGGGTCCTGAATTCTTGACAGGTAAGCCAGAAAATTGGCCTAAATCCCCATCTGGCAGCGAGTTAGAATCGGAGAGTGCAATGAAAGAGAAATTGAAAAACGATCCGAAAATAACGTATGCAATGTTGATTTCTGACACTGGTTCACAGCCTCAAATTGACAAAATACTAGACTTAGCAAGGTTTAGCAGTAAGGGTAAGTTGCTACGTAGCATTGCATGGGTGCTAAGGTTTGTATCAAATCTGAAATGTAAAGTAAGCAACAAAGATACAAACACAGGAAATCAGGTGAGTACAGATGAAATAGCAAGAGCGGAGAACATTTTGATAAGATCCATACAACACGAAGCATTTAGCAAAGAAATTCTGTACTTACAAGCAAATTCAACAGGTAAGAACACAGCGAAACCACCAATTTATGTGAATCAATTTAATTTGTTCATTGACGAAGAAAATGTTCTCAGATGCAGAACAAGGATAAAAAATGCACAGGTAAGAGATTCGACAAAGAAGCCAGTCTTATTACCCGCTAGGAGTCTTTATTCGGAACTTCTGATCAAAGATAGCCACGAGAAGGTATTCCATAATGGAGTAAGAGAAACATTAAATATGTTGAGGCAAACGTACTGGGTACTTCGGGGGAGGGAAAGTGTTAGGCGCATCACCAAGAGATGTATTTTGTGTAAGAAACTCGAAGGATTACCCTTTAATTCTGTGTTCAGCAAAGACCTCCCTAGCTTCAGAGTTGACGACAGCCCGCCATTTTTCCATGTAGGTATCGACTTTGCTGGACCATTGTTAGTTTCTGGTCAAACAGGTAATATGAAATGTTACATTTGTCTTTTCACGTGCACTTCAACCAGAGCAGTGCATCTTGAGTTGGTTGAATCACTTGAAGTTGAAACGTTCATTCGTTGTTTCCGTCGTTTTAGCGCACGTAGAGGGCTTCCCGCAACTGTTTTATCAGACAATGCCAAAACCTTTAAGGCAGCAGCAAAGGAGGTAAGAAGGCTGTTACGTTCCCCAAGGTTAACAGAACATTTTTTATCACAGGGTGTCAAGTGGAAAACAATCATAGAGCTTTCACCCTGGAAAGGAGGAATATGGCAACGTTTGATCCGTAGTACAAAGCGTTGTTTGGTAAAAACAGTTGGTCGGTCGTTTCTCAGCTATTCCGAACTAGGTACAATCCTAGTAGAAATTGAAGCAGTTATCAATTCACGCCCTCTTACATATGTTTTTGATGACAAGGATGGTATTTCTTACCCTCTTACTCCTTCACAGCTTATCAACGGCAGAAATTTAGAAATGTTACCGAATCAGCGACATCACGAGATTGTGAGCACATATGAGAGCTTATCTAGAAGAGGACGTTTCCATCGTAGACTTTTAACCTAGTTTTCTTCTAGGTGGAAAAATGAATATCTTTTGAGTCTTTTAGAAGCATACAAGCCAAGAGATGGGAGTAAAGAGCCAATCGTCGAAGTTGGTGACATTGTGGTTATGCGAAATGAACATGAAAAACGAAGTTTTTGGAAGCTGGCGGAAATAATAGAGTTGTACAAAGGAGAAGATCAGTCGATACGTGCAGCGAAAATTCAGGTAGCAGGAGATGGTAAAAGGGTTTTAAATCGATCTTTAAAGCATTTAATTCCTCTTGAAATTCGCAGCCAGCGCGTGAAATTGAGCGCAAATTCCGCACCAACGCTTAAGGAAGCAGCGTCGCAGCAACCGCGCAATGAGCCGCCTAAAGACACGCAGGAAACGCAGCATATTGCTAATAGGCCTCGGCGCAATGCAGCTCTAATCGGAGAACTTGCGAGACGCGATAATTTGAAGTAGAAAGTACATTAGATACAAAGACATTTGAACAATTTCAGACTTAGTATTTAGATTTTAGACGTATATTATGCTTTATTGTAGTTGTTTTACTGTTTGGTCACTGAAGTGACCAGGGGAGTGTATTGTAAAGATTACGTAATTTAGTTTCCAGACTTTTTATCGAATGGTCACGTGCTGGTCACGCCCACTCTTTATATCCGTTAGACATTCTTCCACGACACGATTAACCAAATGAGGAGTTCGAGTAAAGTAGTGATTGCAGATCGTCGCAGTATGGTCACGTAAAATTATCATTGTATTATAGTTTTCATTTATTCATATTGTTCTGTATATATTTCAAAGGAAACCCTGTCTCGTTTTTATGCTCGAACCTTTCGACACAACAGGTACAGAGCAGGTTTTACCACGAATCGATTCGAATTCGAGAGGCCCCACTCCACATTTGTTTTTCTGCATTTGGTTAAAATCTCATTGGGGATTGGCGTTACATCGAACTTCATTCCTTCGAAAATTGGCCTATGTTCAGGAATTCTTCAGGAACGCTACAAATAAGATATAGCTTTCAAAATTTCACATGTTACGTGAATTATGTCCAGGAACCTGAAAATATTTGTTTGTGTGATTTTCGAAAATCCTAGACGAATCTACTATAACTAAGCGTTGAGACGGTGACATCAAAGGATCCATACGCGTTTTGTACGTCACTGAGATCTCACCCTTCCCGTCCCACTGGCCCTAGCATTTAGGTGACAAAACTAGCTGTTAACGCAGTTAAGTAAGTGCTGCTCATAGCCATAGGCGTATGTGACAGGGGGGCTGGGGGGCTGTAGCCCCCCAACGTCGGAAGATTTTGCAAAAATCAGCCATAATCGGGCAGAAATGCGCCTTAAGTTGGGCAAAATTTCCTGAAACAATTGATATTTTATCGGGCAGCCCCCCAAATTTTATCTCTCCCTACGCCGATGCTAATAGCGCTAGTCATAATAACAGTCCGCAGATTGTTAAAAGAATAAATGTCGGAGTGGATGTTTTGGGGCATCTTTTTGAAACCAAGGTAAATTGCAGCTTTTTGAGCTAAAACAATTAAAAAAACTATGAGAGAACTGTTTGTAAATTTCAAGACTGCATTACACGACTATAATACTAGTTAAAACGTCATGTGATATTAATCTCAATTCAAGTCTTCAATTGTAATTTTAAGACTTGGTTAATCAATGTCAGTTCATTTTGTACTTCCTTGGACTGCAAGGCTATCTTTTCCCCAGGTGGTACCTCAAATAGTTCAATACTGTAGTTCATAGATCAACACTGGCATTTTGAAGTAAAAATAGTTTTGATGCTTTAGAAGTAATACCAGTAGCTTTTATGATCATTCCTTTGTAATTAGCTCAAACTGTCAATTATCTGCTTCCATCTGCATTAATCAGCCTCTTCAATAATATTCAAACAACTTGATACATGATGGCAATACATAAAGTGTTCCCTTTTCAATTCTGTGTCAAATAACAGGTTTGTATTATGCCTCAAATGAAAACAAGTCTTGAGGGTATATGATGCACAACAGTTGGCCATAATATTCTTCAAAAGTACATCTGGGAACAGTTTGTATCAAAGTTAAAAGGTCACAAGGTGTGAAGAATGATCACAGAAGCAATGCTGATCCAATGCTTTTTGGTCTTTGTAAGAATGTGCATCCAGCAATTTATGCTGTGTTGGTCTTTGGATGTCAATGGTTAAAGAAGCAAATACTGATCCAATGCTCTGCAAACAGCTACCGGAATGTGAATTGTTAATACGTAGTTAATCCAATGCTGTGTTAATCTTAACATGAGCTGTCACAAATTAATAAGTTACCTTTCATTTCTGCAACAAAATGTACATGAGATATTAAGCTTTTGTGTATGAGATATATATGTGCATGGTCATATGGCAACATTAAAGGGGCCTTTGCAACGAGCATGGTTTGTGAATACACCATTTGTGGTCTTTTCGTTGTTGCCATTTTTACAGTCCATAAAAATGACCACCAATAAGAAGATGGCACATGCAAGGTATGCTGGTTGAAAAGGCCGATTTAGGTACCTAATTAGATAACAAAAATGTACTGACAAAAAAATTTGAGCCAAAGGAGGGGGAAAATTAATCAAGAAGCCAATCAAAACTCTTTCAGGGGCAAAGAATCATGGTTGAAAGATCCTTTCAATTATCTTGTTTGCAATCCTCTCTTATGATTTTCTATGCAATGGGAAATTATCTCTTTTGTTCTGAAACAATTCATGGCACATTTATGCGCCAGATGTTTGCAGTTTTCAAAGCAAAAAGAAAATTACTATTCTAAAGTGCAACAATATCTCTACTAAAAGATGAATTCTTACCTATTCTAATCAAATACATAAAACCCTGCTTTAGGATTGTGAATAATAGATACCATGTACCCATCTAATATGAAAATTGCATGGTTGTTACCTGTGAAACATTTTCAGGTGCTGTATGCAAAGGAATGAATGGTGAATCATTATCATCTTGTGTATTACTAAAGTAAAGAAAGAGCTTTGACAAATATTTCTAAAAGTAATTGAGCATCCTGAATGATCAGATTTGTTTAATTTGCTGTTTGTTTCAGTTGGTTTTGCATGGTTTTGAAGTAGTAGCTTTTGTTGCTACAATATAGGCAATTCACTGTTTATCACCACAACTTCACCACATGGGTGATTCACTTCTTCTTTCCACAATGGGAAAGTCACTATTGTTGGGTGCCTCGGTGGGCATTTTCTGATATATTTACTTTTGTTGCTACAAGTGGCAATACCACAATGGGTTTATACGTTTCATTCGTTGCCACAAAGGGCAGGTCATTGCTCTTTATTTGTGAAAGTGTAAACAAGGACAGATTTCGTTTTGAACCAATTAGCGTGTTTGTTTACATCGGTGAGATTAACCAATCACACTACGTAATCCAACATCACGTGACGTACTGCGATTTTGCAGAAATTCAGAAGCTGTGGGGACGAATACAGAAATACTTTCCCGAAAAACTGGCGCTGTGCAAATGGATTTTTAACAAATCAGGAATGTTTTTACATTTTCTGTTAGACTATAAGCTTACCGAAAATTCTATCGTCTCGGATTTTGATATTCAACTCAGATCGAGAGAAATCTATGTTTGAATAACGCCCTAAAATCAAGGCAACCACTAATGTTTTAGGTTTAGCAGAAAGATATTCCTTGAAGGACTACGTCAGTCTGTTGCACAAAGGCAACAAATATTGATTCGTAGACCACATTAAACCTGTCTCCATTAAATTTTCGGTGCTGCATGACATTCAAAAGGGCCAGTATCTTCCATGATACTGAGCACTGTACCATCTTCTGAAGCACTACAATCACATTCTAAAGGGCCAAAACTCGACAAGGAGCCCCTACCAATAATGCCACAAATAAAATGTAAATCACAATATACTCACCAATTCTTGATTTGCTATGATGAACCAAAACTGGATAAGTCCAAAAGTCCATAGGTTGTATGCGACACAAACGAATTTAACAAGAATAAACCCAATCGATTATTTCCCGAAGTTTGAGCAGCACTGTCTTCACTGCGCTACAGTATTGATGAAATCTACGACATTCAAATTCTGAGCTGAAATAATGGCGCAAAATTGATAATGTCTGTTAAAATAGCATTTGTTTGCACAAACAAGTCGATTTCTTATCCTTAGATAATTCTTTTTCAGTTTATCGAGAGAAAAGTTGGGAAATTGACAACAGTCTAGATTTTGATGAAGGGGTCAGGTCAAATGAAATGTGCAACTCATTTGTTCTCTTGCAGTTTCAGACATTGTATGATGGAGAGGTGAACATTGGAGGAAATAGGAGGCTCTCATACTCTCATAGGGGATCCCTACTCCCCATCTCTTAATTGATGTTGCCCAGATATTCTGTCTTCCTTGCTGTCAGGATCACAGATCTTTCAAGGTCGTGTGACCCCTCGCTCATAATCCTTGTTAGCACTGGCTGAAATTCACGTTTCTAGTAACGGAGAAGGGGGGGGGGGGCATCGTAAAAATCACCAACATTTCGAACTCAAGCCTAGGACATCTTTCGAATCGATCTTGTTTGCAAATTTTTCCAATTGCTGTACAGAATTGGAGAATATGGGCGGGGGGGGGGGGCACGTATTTTTCTTTTCGAGAAACTAAGGTTTTGGGCCATTTTGCCACCAAAAGTTTCTTAAGCGTTTCTTATAGTTGTAATGCAGGAAGTGTATAGTTGATTTAGATTTGTCAAGAGTGCTCCCAAATTACTTAGTAAGATTGGAAAAAAACAAGTAAGTAACATAATTCGCACTCAAAATGATGTCCAAACAGTTGCTATAACTGTACACTGTCAAAAAAGTTTTGAGTGCGATGGGAAAATTAAAACTGCAAATTACAAAAGTTTCTTAGCATTTTAAATTCAGGTAGGGTTGTTTCTTAACTTTCGAACAATTGAGCCTACCGTTTCTTATAAGCGGTTTCTTATAAAAGAAATACGTGTTATTGCCTCCAAACCATAGATTTCTTTGCTTGCATGAAAAAAGAATGGCAATCGAGAATCGAGACTGTTCTGAAAATTGACCAAATGTAGACAAAAAGCGACGAATGGATCTCTCCCCTCCCTGAGACAGTGGTTAAGTGGTTGCTTGTTTCCATCTTTTAAACGCTTTTGAGGCCTTTTGTTGAAGGCATGGAACATGTTGCCCCATTTCTTAGAACTGCTAAAATGTCTGCGAAACCTACTTTTTGGGTTGGGAACTACTTTCAAAAGAAAGTAACAACCAACAGTTTTTGGATGTGGAAAAGGCAAGAGCGTATAAAGCTATGAATCGTACGATATCCTAAAAGTGCAGGGGAATAAATTGGTTTCACATTTCATTTGACCTGACCCCTTCATCAAAATCTAGACTGTTGTCAATTTCCCAACTTTTCTCTCGATAAACTGAAAAAGAATTATCTAAGGATAAGAAATCGACTTGTTTGTGCAAACAAATGCTATTTTAACAGACATTATCAATTTTGCGCCATTATTTCAGCTCAGAATTTGAATGTCGTAGATTTCATCAATACTGTAGCGCAGTGAAGACAGTGCTGCTCAAACTTCGGGAAATAATCGATTGGGTTTATTCTTGTTAAATTCGTTTGTGTCGCATACAACCTATGGACTTTTGGACTTATCCAGTTTTGGTTCATCATAGCAAATCAAGAATTGGTGAGTATATTGTGATTTACATTTTATTTGTGGCATTATTGGTAAGGGCTCCTTGTCGAGTTTTGGCCCTTTAGAATGTGATTGTAGTGCTTCAGGAGATGGTACCGTGTTCGATATCATAGAAGATACTGCCCCTTTTGAATGTCATGCAGCACCGAAAATTTAATGGAGACAGGTTTAATGTGGTCTACGAATCAATATTTGTTGCCTTTGTGCAACAGACTGAAGTAGTCCTTCAAGGAATATCTTTCTGCTAAACCTAAAACATCAGCAGTTCCCTTAATTTTAGGGCGTTATTCAAACATAGATTTCTCTCGATCTGAGTTGAATATCAAAATCCGAGACGATAGAATTTTCGGTAAGCTTGCAGTCTAACAGAAAATGTGAAAACATTCCTGATTTGTTAAAAATCCATTTGCACATCGCCAGTTTTTGGGAGAAGCTATTTTTGTATTCATCCCCACAGCTTCTGAAGTTCTGCAAAATCACAGTACGTCACGTGATGTTAGATTTACGTAGTGTGATTGGTTAATCTCACCGATGTAAACAAACACACTGATTGGTTCAAAACGAAATCTGTCCTTGTTGAAAGTGTAAGAAACGCTTAGGCCTTCGTTGACGAAATCTTTCTCCCACTTCTGGAACCTATCCGCTGCAGAACAATAAATTGTCAACACAGCAGAGAGGATAAAAAGAAATCCTCTCATATTTACTATGAAATGAGATTTTTTAAAAATGATTTGATACGTACCAGAGTCAGTGAAAATCCCCTTCTTCTCGCAATGAACGTAAGCCAAGCCAACTCCTTGCATCCTTGGCGGCATTTCTATTTTGTTGGAGAGAAGAACTGCAAAACCTTTTGTTTCAAAACAATAACGGCTAACCTAGCCTCACTACATAAGGACCCTCAACTTACGCTCATCTAATTGAAGTGAATTAATGTTGTTGTTGTCGCTCCAGTCGAGGGCCTTATGGACTAACTCTTCTCAAAACGGCAAAAAAATTCTCGCCAGGAACAAATTTGTTCCTGGACCAATCAGGATGCAAGACTTGAAATAACTTGATGGGATTGGCTGATTCTTCTTCAATTTAAACTTCCCGCCAAAGGCAAACAAACGAATTCGAACAACGCGTTCGACTGAACTGCTCCAACGATCAAAATCTCAAAGTAGCGAACGAATTTACGAGATCTTTTGCGTCCCCAAACAACGAAAATAGCACTTATAGGTAAGAGTTTTTTGCTTTAATAGCTTGAAGAAACATTCATCTAAGTACTGATAGCTTGTTTTGCAGTGCAGCACTTCAGGAAAACCACTTTTTGCGGCGATTTAGGGTCGGTGGTTTTAAGAAAAAATAGCAGGTGATTTAGGCCATGTTCGTTTCTGGAAGCGTAAGTCCATGAGTCGTAGTTATAGCGTCCATCAGCCTATCAATAGCGATAATCTACGAACATATAATCAGTCTACGGCTAACCAATAATCTGCGATACCTTGGGGGCGCATGCGAACTAACCTGTTATTTTAACCAATCAGAATGGATCTTTCTATGCTCCCTCGCAGCTACGAGCAGCAGCAACAACAATAACACAGATTTCCCGCTAAAAATGCCATTTCGTTTGGAGGAAAGATGAGCGGTTGGAAGGCCAGCCAGGCAGGGAGACGTTCGTAGAGCCTTAGTATCTGAAGAGTACTTGTTTCTAGGCTTCAGTTGTTTTCGTTTTTGTGGTTAGAAGGCCGTGGCCAAGTTGTTCGATCGTTATATTCTTGCTCTTGCATTAACTTTTATGACACAGTTGAATAGAACCACAGGCAAAGATGAGCACAAGGAGGGGTACACTCATTTTTTGTAAGAAACTGAGGTGAGGTCCGGGGGTATGAAGTTTCGTACATTATAGGACTCATGCAGCCAAAAGTTTCTAACGAGTTTCTTACATATTTTGAAACCGGTAGTGTAGAGTTAATCTGTTTATGTCAGTAGGGCGAGTGTAGGGCGTCAAATTACTTGCTAACACCCAAAACCAGTAATCACATAATTGACACTCGAACAATGTCAAAACATTTGTTATTAGTATCGAAACAATCCTTAGGCCGCCACTTCCTTGTTGGTTTTCAAAGAAATTTGCGCCGATGTGAAAATATGAGCAACACCAACAACTATTTTAGCCTAAGCCTACTACGCTTGCGCAGACAAGGTACGGTACCAGACCTCATTAGCCCGGCCGAAGTTGGCACTCAACTCATCTCTCCAACAATATTTCTATACATACATACATAGCGATCGACACAGGAATTTCAATCAACCCGTCTAAATGTCTGCTACGCGCATGCGCTAAGCAGCAAAAATCCGCAAAAATATGTAACTTCCACGAATCGCCTTCTTTTCGCCAAAAAACGCCAGGCTGGGCCGCCAGGAACGGAATAAGTCTGATTTGGGGATTTTCAGACAAAACCCTGTGGACAGAATCTATAAGATCTCTCACCCTATGGAGACCCCATCGTCCGCAAACGGCTTTTACCAGTGATACTTCTGCTGAGAACTCGGTTTTTTTTTCAGTTCATGAACATTTATTGTTTTAGATAAGAGAACCTTATTCTAGATAGATGATTAACCTACAGGCATGTGAAAACAGAATTCATTTTCGCGAATTTGTCGAGAAACTAGACGAAATCGTGCACGCTGGCCAAGTTCTTCAACGAATGAAACAGTGCTCATAACTGTTTACATTCTGCGTTTTTAACCGTTTAAATTTGCTTAAAATCTGTAGATAAAAACAAAATCTTTAGCTGTATCATTCCTCTACAAGCTTCTGAAATTTCAGTTCGAAAACATTAGCCAAACCGCTTCTATTGGGCATTTACATGTTATAATAATAATAATAATAATAATAATAATAATAATAATAATAATAATAATAATAATAATAATAATAATAATAATAATAATAATAATAATACAACTGTTTAAATAAAAACGTTTCGATTATAAAATCTTCGTCAGTTACTAAAACTGGGACAGCCGAGCAAGTATAAATACATAAATATTTAATTTGCATTACAATACGGTTTACAAAAACTTGTTTTACTTTAAATAACAATGGAGACAACAAAGTGAAATATAAAGGCAACAACATCATACAATACGACTAAGATATCAACTATAAAAAACCCCGTCTCTAAAGTGGATCTCCATTCAATTTTCAATTCCTCCTTCCCTCCTTTTCCGTCTCCAATCAAAACCCAAATTATTGTATGATGTTGTTGCCTTTATATTTCACTTTGTTGTCTCCATTGTTATTTAAAGTAAAACAAGTTTTTGTAAACCGTATTGTAATGCAAATTAAATATTTATGTATTTATACTTGCTCGGCTGTCCCAGTTTTAGTAACTGACGAAGATTTTATAATCGAAACGTTTTTATTTAAACAGTTGTGTTTCTACATTTTATTTTCTGTTTATTCTGGATGTGGTTTTAGTTTATATAATTTATTTTCCAACGGAGAGGGTTCAAAGATGGTTGAGGACAGCCGAGCAGCAAGAAAAAGAGAAATTTTCAACCTGGCTGACAAAGTCACGCGATATTTTAATAATGGATTATTCCTTACTATCTGCCTTGCTTATAATGTTACTCCAAAAGGACTCAAGCTCAAAAAGACGCCACAGATTGGTAAAAAGTCACAAAATTTCCAGAGGCAATGGGACAACATCATGTTTAATGCAGAGAAAGATCTTGTAAAAACACTTGTCGAAGAATACAATGAAACAGGAATAGAACTTCGGGTTGCATTTTGGAATAAAATTGCTGACTTTATGACAGAAGTATGTGACATAACAGAAGTGAAACGTGTACTGCAGCGTCTTTGGGAGCAAGTCGAAAAAATACATAAAGCTTTAAAGGCTCGACGACGAAAGAAATTGAAATCATTACTTAAGGAGAACGATCTTTCGAATTTTGCAGATAACAATTTTGGTGTATTTAATTTTTGGAACAATTTGACAAATTTTCGAGACTCATTAGTAGCACCCCCGCATGTAGATTTTCAAGAAATACAGAGGGACCTGTTTGCCGATGATTTCGTTAACCAGCCACCGGATTTGGAGAGCAGAGCAAGAACAAGAGGAGAGAGTAGCAATGAAGTAGTACAAGAATTGAACGAGAATAACAATACAAGGGAGCAGCAGGAAGAATTTGAAGTGAAAATTGACTCAAACGGACGAATTGAAGGTCGTTTTGCAAATGATAAGGTAATCAATCTCTCTAAGAGGGCGTTGTCCCAATCAGAAATATCTGTATTATCTAAAGGTTTGAAATTTGTAGCAACACCAAAAGAAATAGATTTTTCTCAAATTAAGATTGATTTAGAAAACTTTGGTAGGCGGCTCCGACTTAAATGGCATTTTAGAGAATCGGAAAGCTTTTCGGAATTTCCAGCCTTCAAACCTCGTAGTAAATTTAACCCTAGAAACAAAGATGTGGCAATTGAAATGTATTTATCTAAGTTAGAAGATGAAATCATGAAAATATCAGTAGAAGGTAACAATTTTAGCAATATTAGTAGAGAGGAAAAAGTAGCTTTAAATAACCTGAAATCTGACCGAACGATTGTTATCAAGGAAGCTGACAAAGGATCGGGGGTGGTGGTCTGGGATCGAGAAGATTACATCAAAGAAGCAGAAAGTCAGCTTGGGGATACTGCAGTGTATGCAGAACTTGAAAACGATCCTTCGGAGGATTTGCAGCGAGTCATTGACAATGCTATCAATATTATCAGGGAACGAGGGGATATTGACGATAAGACGTTGGATTATCTTTTGGTCAATAACCCCAAACTAGCAAAGACCAGAAATGTTTCTTATGCGCGCGCAGAATCGCCATGCATGGCTCCTGAATACGAGGCGAACTGATCACGTGATAATCACAACGATGGAAAGAAGAAATTAAATCAGCTGATGCCAAAGCCAGCAGTGGACGATCGAAATGAAGAGCTTACTGAAGTTACTATTTGTAGCTTATTTCACAATTTCCAGCAAAAGATTGATATCAATCAGTTTTAGTTTCAATCCTAGGCCCCTTTCAAACTCGACCAGAAACATCTAGGCCAGTGTGATGGATGATACAGACCAAACTCGAAGAGCCACAACACTGAATGACAGCGTTGCAATCCAGCAGGAAAATTTTTACTCGATTTGACAAAAATAATTAGGTTTTTTTTCTAAATGATCAATGTATTGCATTTTCTTTCATTTTGTCTGAAGCAGATTAAAAGAGGTTACTATCACAGTTCTAAGTGTATTTCTTGCCAAAATTTGAGCACCAAGCAGAATTCTCATCTTGAAGGGGAGGGGGGAGGAGGGAGGACAATCCCACCCCTAAAATCCCAGCAAATGATTTAGACTTAAAATGTTACAATTGGTTGGTATTAAAAGTATGTCACCCAGCTGAATGGCTCCTAAAAGCAATGACACCCTTTGTTGTAGAAGTCACAATTTTCTTGTGAGGCACAACATTGTGCCTGTTTGTACAACAATAGGATACCATTGTTTTTAGGAGCCAATACGCTGCAATACAGTACTCCTTCAAACCAGAGACGTAAGAAGCAGTTAGGGAGCAGGGGGGGGGGGGGGTTTGACACTTAAAGGACAAACACCTCCAGAAACAACACTTTGCTATCATAATTGAAAAATGTTGGGGGCATGTACTCCCAGTGCCCCTATGGCTCCTACGCCTCTGCTTTAAACTCATCTGGCTTTTTCATGAAGCACATAAATTTGACGAGCATAATTTACAATAAATGCATCTTGGTAAAAAGTTCCTCCCCTCCTCCCCTCCATCTTGAGCATAATTGTCTCTTCTGGACCTTTGCATCTAATGGTAAAATGCAGTTTCGACAAAATTTTGAATTTTAAAGATCCCAGTACGTATTTCATGGTCAGTTGAGGAATTCAAACAAGAAGACACAACAACTATCAGTGTAGTCACAGAAAAATGCCTAAAGACTTTACAGACTTCACATCACTGACTTATTCAGAATCATTCAAACATTAGGAACAGGAGAGAATCAATCTGAAATTCCTTAGGTTTTCTTTACATACTTGGCAATATTCAAGCAAGCCTAAATGGAGATATGGCAATGCCTCAGGATTTGGTAGAATCCACCCTATTCAAACAGTGTCATATCTTCTGTGGGAATGTGTTGAAAACCTTGCAAGGTCCAGCCAAAATTTGCATCTTGCAGGAGCTGTATCCAGACCAAACACATTTGAAGGAATATGTGATTTGATGTAAAGGGTGTAAAGTATCTGAAAAAAACAAGGGAGAAATTAGAGATTTTTTGTCAAACTGTTCTTTCCACCAAGTACCAAATTGCAAAATCAGAGAATGAGAATAGGGCGATGGACGTACAGATATAACTGAAACATCATCGTGGAATTATTGCAAAAACTTTGTAAAACAACTGAATATGCTTTCTTGCTCAGCAGCAACCAAACTTGCCATTCGTAGGTCAATCAATCACAAACAAATTCTGGTATTTTGATATCAAAATATGCACTTAAAGCGCTTAACAAGTAAGTCATAAAATGACAACCAAAATTATATTGTTATTATGCATTGAAGAGGCAAATAGTTCTTGTAAAAACATGATGAAACAAGATAATAGAGCATCAGAGCACGAGGAGACTCTGAATACAAAAAGGCAGGACTGACAAACAAAAGGCCATCCACTGACAACAACAGCAAGAATGCTAAGACAATAGAATGGCCTAGGCATGGATGCCGTGGTTGTTCAAATGCTGTTTACAAACTAAAACACGAAAATTAACAATGTTAGCCAATTTTTCGACAAGATCGGGTTTGAGAAACTTGAAGCTGAACATCTCGCCAACACAGTGATGATAGTCTCGTTTTGCGGCAGGGACTAGATTTTGCGCAAATTTCTGTTTTCTGGGGCTACTAAAATGTCCTTCGCTCCCGTCAGAAAATGACCTGCTGCAAGAAATAAAATATTTTTGTGGACAAGAATGACAGAATGGGTGATCGGAATACGATTCATGAAATTATACATCCTAACGAAGCTGGGATAAAAATTTCCATGGCATATTCATTGTTTAGACCTTCCTACAAGCTGCCTGTTTACATGTAAACAAACAAGAGATATTTTTTGTCATCGAAAGCAGCCCTAACTTTATGGCAAAAAATGAAACACTTAGCCAATTTTGCAAGAATACTGACCTGTCTCAAAATGATGCTCACATCCTGCAGATAATGTCCACAAACGTTCATCTTGCGGCAGGGA
Organism: Aurelia coerulea; assembly: GCA_039566865.1. Taxonomy (NCBI): domain Eukaryota; kingdom Metazoa; phylum Cnidaria; class Scyphozoa; order Semaeostomeae; family Ulmaridae; genus Aurelia; species Aurelia coerulea. Next base: position 25,180,237 of record CM076943.1, on the reverse strand, counting down.
CCAGTTTTTCCACAAAATCCTTTTCTCTTTTTTGATTTTTTCTTGCTAAATATCGCCTTCAGCCCCAGAAAAGTAAAGCCAAATAATCCATTTTTATTGAAGCTTTCCAGGGTCGATGATTTTTTCAGCCATATTTGATCCCCTTCTCGACACATTCGGCGTGTTCTCAAACTCAAGCCGCGTCTCAAGAGGCCTGGATCACAATAGATTCCTTCGCAACTGCGTGCAGTCCCCAGAAATTCACCCCTCTCCCACCTTTCTGTTTTTGGCGGCTTGTGCAGACGCAAAAGCACTTTGCACAGCGGTCGAAACATTTCTGGTCTTTGCTCCCCAAACTAGGAAGGTTTTACTTGTTACCTAAAATACATAAACGGCTTAATAGCGTCCCTGGTAGGCCTGTAATTTCAAACTGTGATTTTTATACTGAGAATATGTCACAGTTTGTGGACCATCATTTACAGCCATTAGCTAAGAGCGTCAGGTCATACATAAAAGATACAAATAATTTTTTGCAAAAGATTGGCGATCTTGGGGAGCTTCCTGAGAACGCTATTCTTTGCACTATTGACGTGGTTGGTCTCTACCCGAGCATACCACATGATGAGGGACTGGAGGCTCTACGGTTTGCTCTTGACGGTCGAGAAGATCAGTCGGTTTCAACAAACTCTCTCGTAGAACTAGCAGAGGTAGTGCTTAAGAACAACTTTTTCGAGTTTAGTGGCTCGTATTTTCAACAACTTAGGGGAACGGCAATAGGGACTAAATGTGCGCCATCATATGCCATATTGTTTTTGGCAGCATTAGAAGAGAAGCTACTTGAAGGATCACAACACAAACCATGGCTATGGTGGCGTTACATAGATGACGTATTTTTGGTTTGGTTACATGGCGAAGAAAAACTTTTGGAATTCATCAACTACCTGAACGGGGCACATCATTCGATAAAATTCACTGCAGATTGGTCCCATGATAGGATTAACTTTCTAGATGTACAGGTCATTAGAGAGGGCAAAGGGCTCGTTACGGATTTATATTCGAAACCGACTGACACACACCAACTCCTCCACCGCACTTCCTGCCATCCAAACCATACAAAAAAGGGTATACCGTATAGTCAAGCCCTTAGAATGCGTCGTATTTGTTCAGAAGATAGGTTTTTCGAAAGCAGGGTTGCAGATCTTAAAACGTGGCTCTTAAATAGGGGTTATACAGAGGGGGACATAGATGGGCAGGTTGACAGGGTTAAAGGTCTGGATCGTACTTCCTTACTTTCTCGGCAACAACAACCAAAGGACGAAACACGGATGCCATTGGTGTTGACGTACCATCCAGCTTTGCATAAGGTCTACGAAATTCTGCGCAAATCTGAGAATATTCTTTGCGTAGATGAGGGGCACAAAAATGTTTTTAGGGACAAAATCTTTGTATCTTTTAGGAAGGCAAAAAGTCTTAAGGATAATCTGGTACGGGCGAAGCTTCAGCCATTGGAGGAGGAGGAGTTGGTGGAAAAGGGGACATTTAAGTGCAATGGCAGAAGGAGTTGTCAAATCTGTCCTCTAATACAAGAAGGGGATACCTTTAAAAATGCAGATGATTCTAGGACATTTAAAATATTTTCAGGGGCCTTTCATTGCAACACAGAAAGTGTGGTTTATATGTTGCAGTGTAACTGTTGCAATAAAAAGTACATAGGCAGCACAAAAAACAAGTTTAGGCAAAGGTTTAATGTTTATAAATCGTATTTCAGGACATACGCACGCAAACATACCGAGGGCACTCTTGGGACAGGGAAACCTGTCCCACAAGCTGGCTTTTTTAGCCATTTTTTCGATGAACAACACGGGGGAAACTTTTCTGTTACCATCAAAATTATTGACACAGCAGAGGATGTCTACTCACTTCGAAGAAAAGAGTTATTTTGGCAATACAAACTTGGAACATTCGTACCCGCGGGCCTAAACGAGAGGGCAGCAGATATTGAGCTCGATATGTTTGCGTGTGGGTCGGCATGAATTCTGCCATTACACTTAACTTAGGAGTCTGGGTCTACTTGGGCGGGGCACTCTAGACTTTGGCTTTGTGTTGTTTACACATGGTGGTAGGGTGGAATTCCCTATCATGCCATCCGGGATTTAGCAGAGGCAAAAATAGTTTTTAGCCGTTTTGCAAATCCTTGGAGGGTCATTGGATGGATGTTTTTCTCAGTAGTTCTTGGCTCCAACAACATGAGAGTAGGGGTGCCAGTCCCAGGGGTTTTGATTGGAGACGGAAAAGGAGGGAAGGAGGAATTGAAAATTGAATGGAGATCCACTTTAGAGACGGGGTTTTTTATAGTTGATATCTTAGTCGTATTGTATGATGTTGTTGCCTTTATATTTCACTTTGTTGTCTCCATTGTTATTTAAAGTAAAACAAGTTTTTGTAAACCGTATTGTAATGCAAATTAAATATTTATGTATTTATACTTGCTCGGCTGTCCCAGTTTTAGTAACTGACGAAGATTTTATAATCGAAACGTTTTTATTTAAACAGTTGTGTTTCTACATTTTATTTTCTGTTTATTCTGGATGTGGTTTTAGTTTATATAATAATAATAATAATAATAATAATAATAATAATAATAATAATAATAATAATAATAATAATAATAATAATAATAATAATAATAATAATAATAATAATATAGCGTCAAGTAAGATTGAGTATTCTTGTTTCAGGTCGATAATACGCAGAGAAAACAAGACTAGTTTGTTTGAAAATTTTCGATCTATCGTAGACCTTCATCAGTCAATTAATGTTCGATCCAGCACCTACGATTCACATTCATCACACTGGAAAAAACCATTTTGTTACATCAACTTCAATAGGAGGCCCAGTGCGAATATTTGATAGTCTCAATCTAAAACCAACAGATGAACTGACTCGTCAAATCACAGCAATTTACTCACCGGACAAACAAATAGTACCAACAATGATTCAAACACATATATCATCAACGCAGCAAGGTCCTTATGACTGTGGTCTCTTTGCAATAGCTTACGCAGTTGAACTAGCTTCAAACAAAGACCCTTCTACAGTAACGTTTGATCAAACAAAGTTGCGAGATCACTATCGTTCATGCTTAGAGTCAGGACATATATCACCGTTTCCCAAACTAAGAATCAACTTTCTCAAGCGGCAAGAAAGTGAAATTACGAGATCAACAAGCAAACTTAGCAAATGGACATTTCCAAAAAAAATTTGCAAGTTGCCCACAAGCAAACTGAACAGTAACAGCATGAAACTAAGTAATCGTTTTTCTGCTTTGGAAGCAACTAATGCGAAACAAACATTTCCTGCCAAAAGATCGAGACATGATAAGCTCCACACCACTGAATATTACACTAAAGGACCAAACAATCCGTTCAAAAAAAATAACCAAAAATCTAATGTGTACAACCTTTCACAGCACAAATTAACAGAAGATGAAAAGTTAATTTTAGAACTTGGCCTCTCTTTTTGCCCTAGCCAAAAGAATTTTAACAGAGAGAAATTCGCCAATGATACGCATGCATTTATACGACGCCTTAAACTAAAAGAATACTTCTATGAAAGATCACAAACTGATGACAAATTCGATAATGAAAAGAAAAATCAATCAATCACTAGCAAAGATCGTTGTGCTCTTAATTGGAACATTAAGAATCCTCATTGGTATCCAGAAGCAGTACGAGAAGGACGTTCAGAAGGATTGGTTGACTTCATCAACAGTTGTACTAAAGACTTCAGTGAACATATCCATTCAAATAGGAACAAACACTGGAATAACCTAAAAGATAGCCAAAGACAAGCCATAAAATCATTGTCATCTGACGAATCGATTATAATCAAACCTGCAGATAAAGGGAGTGGGATTGTGATTATGAACACAAAAGACTATAATGAAGCATGTTTGAACACACTACAAGATAAAGAGTTCTATGAGACAGTCCATGATGATCCAAACCCAACGTATCGTAAATCCCTTGATAAAATTATCGATGAACTTAAAGTTAAGGGCTACATCAGCGAAACAGAAGAAATTAGACTTAAAGAAGGAAACAGGACACCTTGTTTCTATGGTCTTCCCAAAATCCATAAGGCCTTCGAAAAGTTCCCTCCTCTTCGCCCGATTTGCAGTGGGTATAACTCATGCTCCACAAGATTATCAGAATGGGTAGATAGTTTTCTGAAACCAGCAGCAATGCAGACAAGCTCATATGTCCGAGATACGACTGACTTCGTCAACAAAATAGAGCAATTCAAAATCGACAGTACTAAAAGCAAAGATCCCTACATCGTAACAATGGATGTATCCTCGTTGTATCCAAACATCGACCATGGAGAAGGTGTAGCTGCATGCGTAGAAGCACTTGAAAGACGCACAAATAAGTCTGTTCCTAGCGATGTTATAGCCGACCTCCTAATCTTCATCCTAAAAAGCAACACACTATCATTCGACGGCAAATTTTACCATCAAATCAAAGGGACTGCAATGGGTACACCCATGGCTGTTAGCTTTGCAAACTTATTTATGTCAAAATTTGAGACTGATTTGCTACACGAGTATGAAAGAGAATATCATAAAGGTCCTGCTGTGTGGATACGATACATAGACGATGTATTTTTTGTATGGGATCATAATCAAGAAGAGCTTAAACATTTCCTGTCTTATTGCAACTCATTCGCTGCAAAGAATTCTTACAGATCTACTATTAAATTTACAATGGAATATTCCAAATCTGATGTTGTTTTTCTAGACACAAAAGTAAAGAAGCATGATGGAACATTGATAACAGAATTACATTGCAAACCAACAGCTACGCACACTTACCTCCACAAACTATCAGACCATCCAACGCATACACTTCGCTCAAATCCGTTGTCTCAGTTTATAAGAATAAGACGGATCTGTCACCTTTTGACTGACTATCGAAAACATGCAACGCAATTCATAAACTTTTATGCAAACCGAGGATATTCCGTGAAAACACTAACAAAAGTTGCAACCGAAGTAGAAGCACGAGATCGCAACTGTCTATTAAAACAGAAAGTTACTGAAAAGAATAAAGAAAACAGAGTTCCTCTAGTAATTGATTGGCACCAGAAGTTTAAGGGACTCTCCCAAATACTACAAAGACACTACCATTTCATGATAATTGAACATCCAGATCTCAAACAAGTATTCCCAGAACCACCAATAATTTCCTACCGAAAAAATCCAAACTTGCACAATCATCTGGTTCAAACAAAGCGACAAAAGAGCAAAAAGGCCGGCTATTCTGTGCGCTGTACTTTAGAAAAATCAAAGAAAAGAGGACGTCCATGCAAATTGTGCTGCCACATGGGACAAACAAATGACATAACAAATACAAAGACTGGCAAAACATGTCGTATTGACGGTGGTTCCTGCAACAGCAAAAATGTGATTTATGCCGCTGAATGTATGAAGCATCAGCTAGTATACATCGGATATACATCCACAGCTTTAAGCCAAAGGTTTAATAAGCACCGGAGTGATGCAAAGCATGATCCGGATGCAACGGAACTGGGCAAACATTTTCACGAGAGTGAATCATGCAATTTCGATAGGGATTTAAAGGTACATATCCTGCAGAGATTAGAGGGAGATCGTGATAAATTAGAACATTATGAAAACTTATGGATATCACGATTAGACTCCAGAGAACCAAACGGACTAAATTCTAGCCTTAATGAGCTCGGAAAGACATATTATAAACTATACAAGCATATGTAGCAGTTTAATAAAATTTCGTCACATCAATCGTTCTCCGTTCTCTATTTCATTGTTAGAATTTTAGACTCCTTTAATTTATGGAACACAACATTCGCATTTGATAACGTTAGATTGTAAAACATTTATTCGAACATTAATTGACTGATGAAGGTCTACGATAGATCGAAAATTTTCAAACAAACTAGTCTTGTTTTCTCTGCGTAATAATAATAATAATAATAATAATAATAATAATAATAATAATAATAATAATAATAATAATAATAATAATAATAATAATAATAATACAATTTATTTACAGTTGGCTAGAGAGATAGCTGATGCTAATAAAGGCCAACTCTATCCTATTTACAATGTCTGAAATTAAGCTATATTACACAAATGCGGCAGTTACATCCAGATCCCTTCCAACTTCTGATTTTAATTTTGAATTCATCATCGCTTTTCGCAGCTTTATATTGGTCTGGAAGCCGATTCCAAACCATGCTACCCCTATACGAAAGAGACTCGTTTCCATATTTATTGGTCCTGGTTTTAGGAAGTTGGAGGAGATCGTTTATTCTTAAGTTATATGGAAGCTTTTTTCGATTGAAGAACTCCCACAGAAAGGAGGGGTTTCCAGAAGTAATACATTTGTATACCTCTAGCATAAGTTTTTGCAAATTTTTTACATGTATTGTGATTTCCCTGTTCTTGTGTAAGAGTTCTTCAAAACTGGAGTCAAAATCATTTAGCAGCACTCTCAGGGCACGCTTATGAACCCGATTGACTTCATCGTTGGCTGTTTTTTCACAGAACATCCAGATGAGTGGGCAATAGTTAAAATTTGTTTGTATAAATGAGTTATATAGCAGGCTAGCTTTTTGAGAGTCAAGGTTTCTTGCAACCCTTGAAAAAGCTTTTACCTTATTTTTGGTCTTTTGGCAGATAGTTTTGATGTGTCCATTAAAGTTTAGTTTTGAGTCAATGGTGACACCTAAGAGTTTTACTGTCTCGGACATCTTTATGATATCGCCATGAATATCAATGCATAACTCGTGGTCTTCTTTAAGCCCAAAGACAATTAACTGAAATTTGTCCGGATTTGCAACCATTTCGTTGAGTTTATACCAGTTCATTGCTTCTCTCATATCATTTTCAATGCATGTGGCTACTTCGTCTAAGGTTTCACCACATGCAAAGATCGTGTTATCGTCAGCAAAGTTGCAAACCTGAGAGTGCTCTATAGCATAAAAGAAGTCATTTATAAATATGTTAAATAAGAGGGGGCCAAGTACGGACCGCTGTGGAACTCCTTTTGATAATGTTTTCCAGCAACTAAAGCTACTGCCTATTTTGACCCTCTGCTTTCTCTCAATGAGGTAACTGTGTATGAGTTTCAGACTGTCCATGTCGAAGCCGTAAGCCTCAAGTTTAGCGATGAGCAGATCATGAGGCAGACAGTCGTATGCCTTTGAGAGGTCCATAAGTACCATGGCAGTGACACCCCCTTTATCGACACAGCGACGAACCATTTCAACAACCCGAAATAGAGCATGCTGAGTACTATGTCCTTTTTTAAAAGCACAAAGGATTGACGAGAGTCTCTTTTCAATAAAAGGTAGAATTTGCTTTAATAGTAGGCGCTCGAAAACCTTTGATAGTGACGAAAGGACATTAATTGGACGAAAATTCTTTTTCACTGTGGTATCACCATTTTTAAACACTGGTGAAACATCTGCGAATTTGAGTTTTTCAGGTCATATACACTGTTGCACGATTTCATTAGCAAGTTTTGTTACCTCACTGAAAGAAAGATCAGAGGTCAATTTAAGAATATGTCCAGGCAATTCCCCACTTGTCTTTTTTGTTGTGTCCAAGCGATTTAATTCATCCCAGACCTCTGCAGGCTCGAAAAGGCGAAACTGAAAGACAACGTTCTCCCCAGCTATTTGTCTGATTTTGTTCACACTTGGGTGCGATCTAAATTTCTGTATGGCCTCAAAGACTGGATGGGGGGATGGCTCAATGATATCACTTGTGGGAGCTTGCTCAATGTTTAGTGTTTCTGTTATAGTCGCAAATAGGAATTGAAACATTCAGCTATTTCGCCACTTTTTGAGATTGTGCGTCCATTTTCAACAAGTGTTATGTTGGTATTTGTGTTTGTTACCTTATCAGACAAAAGGGGTTTGAACGTCTTCCAGAAAGCCCGCTCGTTTCCCACTTTCGTTGGGTCAAGATTCTTGTAGAAGTCTCTTTTCGCTTCCCTATTCATGCTGACAACTAGATTTCTCTGAATCTTGTACTTCCGTACGTCTTCATCATTCCGAGAAACATTTGCTCTGTTTTTCAATCGAGTGCGTTTCATCATAGCATTGCGTAGCTTTTTAGACATATGAGGCTTATTATTGCCTCGTATAGAAACAGATTTCTTGGGAGCGAGGCTGTTTAAGGTGGTAACATACAAATTTTCGAATTCTGCGTAATTATCTGGTGGATTTTCATTCACTTTACGTGCTAGTTCTTCTCGGAAGCAAGTTTCAGAGAAATTTCGATAACAACGAAAGCTAACAACTTTTGGTGGTAATCTATCATAAGTAGTTTTGAGGATGGTATACACCATATGATGGAAGTCACTGAAACAAGCCTCGATCGTGTTGCTGCAGAAGCAAATATTCTTGCTATTTGTCATTATTAAATCAATGCATCTGCCATTTGCAGATTTAAAGCAAGTTGGACTGTGGATAAGGTTAACCATCCCATTATCTTCCATGATAGAGCGTATATCAGCCTCGTTTGGATCCATGTTAAAATCACCAAGCGTTAACCGAGTGATTGCTTGGGAAAGAATTTGTTGCTTCTTGACGTTGTTTTCTGTTATCACTTTATGTGACCAAAGTTTCGTCATAGGTTCATTCTACATTCTACAAAGCTGCTGTTCATAGTTGCGCAAGGGAGCATTTAACAACATAAGTGTTTACCCCCAGGGCAGTCGAGAGAGAGGCCGGGCACCACGCCCTTTTATCTTTGGGCCACGCCCCCCTATGCACTGATAAGACACTGCTTTTAAAATTTTGTTAGAATCTCAGTCGGCCCGCAGGCCGGAAAATGTTCCTGAAAGAAAACTACAACAAAGAAAAAGAGATACCTTATTTCTTGCTGGCTCACAGAGGCCCCCGGCCCCCTGGTAACTACCCTGGCTACCCCCTCTCTGTTCTGAACATCCCCCTACTATACTGATGATGCCTCACCACACACATCATGGTATCCCCCCACTGTACTCCAGAGCCTCCCCACTGTACTGAACACCCCGTCCCCCACTGCACTCAAGGTATCCCCCACTGAACTCCGGATGCCTCCCCACTATACTGAATTGCCTCCACTGTACTCCAACATACCTCCCCACTGTACTGTACATTCCCAACTGTACTGCACACTCCCAGTTGGTGCAATTCAACAGTAAAAGGTACATCACGCTGGTCCATACCATTCCATAGGATACCCTTTTCTCTGACTTCTAGTTTATGAAGAAACCCCTTATCCCCCGGGGGGGGTACTTAGTATATATTGCTGACGCCGCCATGAGCACTCCTTTCCGGGTATCGTTTTCGCCTCTTTTTTCTAACGCCGGGTATCAAAAGAAGACAATTTTTCTAAAGCCGGTTGTCAAACGTGTTATTTCATTGTTTTTCGACGAGGTTTTACGTTTAGGGGTATGCTTTTTGCCGATTTCTGCGTTTTGGGATATGCTTTTCGCCGACTTTTTCTAAGCCGGCTATTATTTCGAGGGAAAATTTCTAAAGCCGGTTTAGAATTTTTTTTCTTGGAGTGCACCCCCCCCCCGTACAATTGAAAGTCAAGTAACCTCCCTCCGGGCCCTTATCATGGAAAATGTTGAAGGTAACCCCCCTTTAAAGGATTATCACTGAGCCCTAAAGAAATCTGTACAGTACAAACACTGTTTCTAAGAGAAAGTTTTGGGATTTTGGCACTTTATTACGATTCACTTATACTGATATCTCTTCTCTTTGTTGGAAAACAGTAGAATTCCATAAAACTTGGGGTATGAAACTTGGGCCAGATGAATTTTGACTTTTATTTTAGGGCCCCAAGTCCATCAGCCAGCATTTCACTGTTTTTAGGTTGGAATATTTTCTGAAGAAAAATACCCCGTTTTTCCTAAGATTCTACAAAAAACTTCCATAAAAAGGAATATAGCTCTATAAATTCTCAATAGACCTTTTAGCTATTCTAAAAAAGAGCCTGGATCGAACGTTATTTTTATACATTTTTTATACGTGACGTTCGATCGAGTGGCGTTAGAGCTTCTATCACTATTGTGCACATTCGAAAATTCTACAAAGTGTAGCAAAAGTTTGTTCGATTCTGATTCTTTTCTGAATAGCTAAAAGGTCTATTGACTCTGTATGTTACGATTATTGTGGTAGATTTTTCCCGGATTATGGGGTCATATTTTAAAATTTTGCCTTGGTTACGGGTCCTAACTCTGAATTCTCAAAGACACATATATACCAGACCCCCTACAGGAGTTACCCCCATCGCCCCCTGCTTTCTAGCCCTCTCATCCCAAACAGAGGCTCTGAAATCACTTTCTTATTGTTCTTTCCAGCCATTGTTCTGGTTTGAAAAGTATTGACGTCAGATATGTGTCTTGAAGGGAAGGGCAATTAGCGGTGTTGCCTTGACAACGAAGAAAGTGCAAATGATGTACTGTTGTTCAATTTCAATGACCTCTGAAAACAGAATAGCTTGTAAACATTAGGCCTCTCAATTCAGATCACTCTCATGTTCAGCCGAGGATAGATCGGAAGAGTGATAACACCCCTCATAGTCCAGAGGGTGAAGGGGGAGTATTACCACCCGAGCGGGGACTTTACGGGACAACGTTTTTCTAGATCACTTTTTTGCGTAGATTACGAATCTGGGTGTTGATCGACGGTTTTGGGGGGCTTTTTCCGAGATATAAGGGGGTTTAGGCTAAAAATTCTGGGATTTTTGCGAAATGGATACATGCATAGGAATTGGTGATTCTGTTGCATGTTTTGAATGTAGAGGCTATAGTATGATACCAAATATACATATATTCTAGCCAAAGGGGCTCATTAGGGGGGTCAAGGGATTTATTGGGGGGTTGTGTCGAAAATGTCAAAGATAGATCTTATTATTGATGAAAGCAACAGACTTGATAAAACCTCTCAAAACAGCAACAGACGGTGCAAGTATTAGTATAAACTGGAGTTAGATTATTAATGATCTTGTAGAACAAAGTAAGGCGTCTTCTCCATTTTTGGCACTTTAGTGATTCCCAGCCAAGTTCTGTGTACAGCCTTTCTCGAGGTGTTCCTCTCCATGTTCCCGTAATTACTCGCGCAGCAGAATACTGGACGGACTCTAATTTTTCCATTAAGCTCGGCAAAATGATGCTGTCACTGAACTCACATACTTTCGCCGGAATATGGTAAGTAATATCCCCGTAGTCAAGATGAGGTCACACATAGAGCTTATATAACTCGTTCAGGGTATGCCTGGGCAGATATTTTGAGAGATGTATTAGCAAGCCAGTACCCTTTCTTGATTTGGAGACCCGGCGCCTGCACTTCAGTTATTTTTGTGACCTCATGCTTGTCCGCTATTTCTCTGAGAAAGGGGTAGAATCAAAATCCTGTCTAGGACATAGAATTCAAAAATAGGGGTCATATTTTGGAAAATATAATTAGAGATTTCCAGGAATAGGGTACCAAATTTAGTTTGTGAGATATAACTAACAAGGTAAATTTCAAGGATAATTGCATTGGTGCACTAGAATAATTTCAGCATGTTAGATATGCATATCAAATTTAGATTACTCATTATCACAATATCAGGTCACTACATACTTCAATATCTGGTGGCGAGACAGTGTCTGCAGGGGTACAATAGTTAAGCTTGTTTCATTCCAGGTGGTGAAGTATCAGGCAGCGTTTTTTTTTTGCAAAAATGTTAAGTTTTGAGTTGTTTTTGAGCTAGATACACACAACACAACACAACAGATTGATCTTGAACCTAAGTAAGTGAAGTAGTAGTGATGAAGTTGGAGTTTTGAGTGTTGTTGATCGAAAATGATTTATCCACAAGGCTGAGATAAATGGCAAGTCCACATCATTCCACCCCACCCACCCAGCAGAGACACCATTTGTAATGTTTTTAGGGTCTTTCTAAGAAGAAATCGTGACACTGGCACCCGGGGGGGGGGGTACTCCCATTATGGCCTAACAGGGGGGTCCAGTCGGTTTGAGGGTCTTATGACATGGCTACCAAATGGCCCTATTTGTCAAACTCCTACTACCAATTGGGGGTATTCCAAGATTCCTGGCCAGTCATTAGATTTCAACTCAGTATGCTCCTCCGCATGGCAATATGGTCGTTGCAGCAATAATTATCAATGAATTTTGAAGTTTTCTTGCTTTGTTCAATCAGTTTTTACAATAGAAAATTTTGAAAAACTGCAGAAAATTTTCACTACTAGATGCTACCAAATGACCCAATTTTAGGTCCACGAACTACCATTTGGGGGTTTCCGTAAAAAGATACTACCATTTGAGGGTATTTTTCAAAATTTTTGCGTTGGCCCTCTCTAACCCTGACTGGACCCCCCTGTCAGGCCACAAATGGAGTACCCCCCCCCCCCCCGGGCACTGGCACTGCTCAGTCAGTCAGCGCTTGTGCTAGTTGCCCAGGCCGAGATAAATGGGGATAGCTTGCTTGTGATGTAAAAAGTATATTTCGGTGGATGTGGATATAGGATACTTTCTTACCTGCCAGTTAATAGTTTCACATTGCTTGACCCTTCTCCCAGCTCAACTTTCATTCTTTGTATTTGTTGATTTGTTTAGGCCATCATGTTGCTGTGTTGTTGCTGTTGTTGCTTCATCATACAACAGCAACAACACAGTGCCATGATGATGGCCAAAAATAAATACACATGACAGTTGAGCTGATGTGATGTTGAGAACAGAGGAGAGCAATTTGACACAATTAACCAACAGGTAAGGTAGAAATTTATCTAATTTATAGAACTTAATGAGTTGTTCTCCGCCACCTGACAAATAGATTGATGTATCAAGTGTTTCTGTTAACTAGTAGTAGTGCCGCCGCCAGGAGGCTAGTGTAGTAGGCCTAGCCTACCATTTGGTTGGTAGATAGTCCTGTATTATGCATGAGTCCAAAAATGGGCAAAAATAGCTTCAGTACCTGGCATATGTAGGGTCCACACAGTGTAGCACACAATATGGGTAAATAATTTTGAAAACACAAGGCAAGGGGTGTGCTAATGTCATAAGCATATGAAACCCTTGATATCAACAGCAATAAGTCAGTGGCTCTGTCTTGTGGTATGAAAATTTAATACTAATAATGATAAGTAGAAGTTCATCTTTTCAAGTTGTTAGTTTATAATAAATTATTTTTGGCTTTTATTATTGTTTATTTATGTGCAATAACATTGCCAGATCTATATTGTATGTAATGTATTGCATTTTGAAACTATAATGATATCCAATTCACATTCATTTATTTGTATTCCGTCATCTTATCTACTGATTAATGTCAGGGTACTCAGCATCAGTGTTAAATTTAGAGTACATTACTTCAAGGATGTCAGTGAATGAATGGAAAAGGGGCTGATATTTTCTCAGAGAGTCAGAGAAAGGGGGGTAATTTGGACAGTTCTGTCAGAGATAGGGGGTATAAATTGAATTCTATGGACAAGCATGAGGTACACCAGGTATGTCGGGAAAATCCCTATGTGCGCTCATTGTGATAGATTAATGAATCAGAGTATAATGGGAAACAAGGCATTTGTGGATTAAGAATGTAATGACGCATGTTTCTTTCAGGTGTTATAATTTGAATATTGTCAGACTACAAAGATTGATATTGTAGGCGCCTTTTAGGAAGATTGCATGCATTGAAGTAAGCCGCATTTGCGTAATAGTCTCATTTGCATATTAGGAACACAGAGAGCTATAGAACCTGACTAATTAGAGAACGTCATTTTACCTTAGATTTGAGTGATTTACTACAGATTTGGGATATATTTAGGATAGGATGAATGGAACGTCACAGTGGGAAAAAGCTGTTGCATAGGTAACAAAACACACCCTTTCCGGAGCAAAATCTTATTGGTTAGATAGAACAATAGGCCATGTAGAGTATAAAACCTATGACAAGAAGTGTAAGGGTAGGATAGTTGGATAGTTGAATTGCAAGATAAGATAGTCGGATAGTTGTATCGTAGGATTGTAAGATTGGAGTCGAAGCAGGATCGTACAGAACGGATATAAAGATAGTCGAATACAGATTGTTACAGGGTTATTGTGTTTGAAGAACAGAAGATTGTTAGGTTATCGAGAACGTATATGGAAGCAGATTGAGTATTAGTCGAAGTTTGGGTTTTTATGAAGATAATAGTGTAAAACGTCAAACGGTGTGATTTTCTTGAGTTCTCTACAGTAAAGACATCTGGTTGAATTAGCGATTGGCAGAGCCCGAGCAAGTTCTGCAACACATGGTCCACCGAGCGAGCCGGATTATTTATTTGTGGAGAAATGGAAGAAATTTTGAAAAAGAAGAAACTCCGTACTGTACATCGAGAATATGTTACGAAACTGATCACCAGAGTCGAAGATGCAGCCAAAGATAAACATGTCGAGGTTAGAAAAATGAAACAATTCGGAATGCAGTTAAACGCACGAATGGAAACTGTGAATAAAATGGACGATGACATTTTGGTTTTGTTGAATGATGAAGACGCGAATGCATGTGAGAAGGAAACAGAAGAAGTCGGCATATTTCAGGAGCGAGTAAATATAGCGTTGCTTTTGATCGAAGAATGTACAAATGTCGAGCAAGAAAACGTTCATCAACATGCAGAGATACCAGCCAGTAAAAAAGCCAGAGCGAAACTTCCGAAACTCGAATTGAAAAAGTTTACTGGAAAGCCACAAGATTGGCAAGAATTCTGGGACAGTTTTCGTAGTGCTATCGAAGAGAATGAGGAGCTGTCTGTGATCGATAAGTTTTCATATTTACGATATTATTTGGAAGAGCCTGCACAGAAAGTGATAGCAGGATTCGAGTTGAGCGAAAGAAATTACCATCATGCTAAAGAGCTGTTAGTCAAGAGATTTGCAAGGCCAGAAATAATAAGGAGATCGCATATAAATAAAATAGCCAACGCCCCACCAGTGTACAGCGAAGATGATGTAGGAAGATTGCGCGAACTTCACGATTTGGTTGAGACACACTACCGAGGATTACAAGCACTTGGAGTAAATGAGAGAGAATATTCTAGCATCATTGTTCCAGTAGTTTTAGAGAAGATTCCAAACAAATTTCGATTGCATATGATTAGAGGAGTAGAGAATCATGAGAACTGGTCGATGGAAGAAATGCTATTTGCCTTCACGAGAGAATTGGAGATTCGAGAGCAGTACATGCCACTATTTGCAGCAGACGATTCGAAAACGAGGGCATATGAAAGAAAATTGCACCAAAACGAGACAGGAATGGGCCTAGCCACAACATTGCTTGCAAGGAACACCAACAAGAAACACAGATGTGCATATTGCCTGAAGGAGCACGATGAAATTGATTGCCAAGAAGTAACTGACATTAAAGCAAGGAAGAATCTGATCATGAAGTATGGACGTTGCTTTATTTGTTTGAAGAAAGGACACCGTTCCTTCGAGTGTAGAAGTAATGTATCATTATTGTGTTGTAATTGTGGAGGTAAGCATCACGCTTCAATTTGCGATAGAGAAAGGCTTGGTCAGCCCAAGGAAACGTCAGCAGAGGTCTCAGTAGGACAGCGTAGTATTCTTAGGCCAACTGCACCCTCTTTTAGTAGTGTTAATGCAAGTTCTTGCGTAGAGAATGTTGGAAACGGGGGGAGGGTTGCCCTGCAGACCGCACAAGCGTTAGTAAATGGGAAAGTGAATGCCAGGGTTAGAGTGCTCTTCGATTCAGGAAGTCATAGGTCGTTTGTGACATCCAGGGTCGCAAGAGAAATAGGTTTAAACCCCATTAGGAAAGAAAGATTTGGGATTATGACATTTGGAGCGAATGAAGCCAATGTGGAAGAAAGAGATATTGTTGAATTTAGTTTAACACCTACTTCTAATGGAGAGAAGACAGTGAGAATAGAAGCATATGTAGTAGACCATATTTCTGATATTGCTAATGTTCATGTAGAGAGAGTTAAGTATGATCATGCTCATCTTAAGGATTTATACTTTTCAGATGTTGACAAATATAAGGAAACTTTGGGGATTGATATTCTTTTGGGGGCAGATGTTCTTTTTAGATTTCAGGAAGGTGAAATAAGAAGAGGAGGAATTGATGAACCAGTTGCTGTCAAGACATTATTTGGATGGGTTATTTCAGGCCCAATAAAGAGGACACAGCTGGATTCATTTTATCAAGTGCATTTAATGACAATGAAGCAAGATTTATCAACAGCAAAGATTAAACCAAAGAGACAGAATTCCAAGAGACAAACCACACAAACAAGAGGATCTGGTGAGAGCAAATTTGCAAACACTTTTCATTTTGAGGTATTTAAGACAAAAAAGAGGGAAATGAGAAAGGAGAGATCTGAGTGGATACCTGAGGAAAGTTGGAAGTCTCTTGTAGTGAGAAATGACAGAAAGGTTATTGCGGACCCAGACCAGCGCACCCAGTTAGGTTTGACTCAGGCATGAGTCAAAGGGGGGAGAATGTCGGGAAAATCCCTATGTGCGCTCATTGTGATAGATTAATGAATCAGAGTATAATGGGAAACAAGGCATTTGTGGATTAAGAATGTAATGACGCATGTTTCTTTCAGGTGTTATAATTTGAATATTGTCAGACTACAAAGATTGATATTGTAGGCGCCTTTTAGGAAGATTGCATGCATTGAAGTAAGCCGCATTTGCGTAATAGTCTCATTTGCATATTAGGAACACAGAGAGCTATAGAACCTGACTAATTAGAGAACGTCATTTTACCTTAGATTTGAGTGATTTACTACAGATTTGGGATATATTTAGGATAGGATGAATGGAACGTCACAGTGGGAAAAAGCTGTTGCATAGGTAACAAAACACACCCTTTCCGGAGCAAAATCTTATTGGTTAGATAGAACAATAGGCCATGTAGAGTATAAAACCTATGACAAGAAGTGTAAGGGTAGGATAGTTGGATAGTTGAATTGCAAGATAAGATAGTCGGATAGTTGTATCGTAGGATTATTGTAAGATTGGAGTCGAAGCAGGATCGTACAGAACGGATATAAAGATAGTCGAATACAGATTGTTACAGGGTTATTGTGTTTGAAGAACAGAAGATTGTTAGGTTATCGAGAACGTATATGGAAGCAGATTGAGTATTAGTCGAAGTTTGGGTTTTTATGAAGATAATAGTGTAAAACGTCAAACGGTGTGATTTTCTTGAGTTCTCTACAGTAAAGACATCTGGTTGAATTAGCGATTGGCAGAGCCCGAGCAAGTTCTGCAACACTGATTGATTCGGGTTAGTAATTCAGATGACACAAGATGTGAATATAGAGAATCGTAAATGAGTCTTTCAAGTATTTTCCAAAGATTGGAAGAAGTGAAATAGAACTCAATTTCCAGAGGCTCAATTTCCTCTCCACAGAGAAACCTTTCGATTTTTACTTTCCCCTTCCTTTCACAAGATAGGGCTCTAACATGATACACAAGAAGCCAACTTGTTTCGCTAATTAAAACTTCTCGTCAGCTTTGGCAATATCTAACCTTGAATTGAGTTCTTTTTCTAGTAAGAGGGTACACAATAGGCCCCATCATTCCCGAATACCCGATACGTTTTCAGCCAAATTCCTGATTCCTATCATGATTTTTTACGGAATTCCCGCTGTCCTTCCTAAAGTACATCAAAACGTAGATTCATCATTTTCACGACGTTTGATGGTGCCCAGAGGCATGCATTCTTCTTTTCACTAGAATTATCATCCAGTTTAACCAAACATATCATAAAGAGCTGTGTAATATCTTGCTTTTACTTTTAAGTAGGTATTTTTATCATTCTTTACAATTATTTCCAAAGTTCCTTGCATCCTCTTCTACAGCAGTTCATGACGCATGATGAGGGACTTTATGTGTGATCAAATGCAATGAGCAGCGTCGTGGCCAGGGAAAATTATGTGGGAGGGTATTAAAATGCAGGGGTCTAGGGGCGAAGCTCCCAGCTAAATTTTGACGAAACGCCCTCTACTTTTGCTTAGGACACTTCTAGCGATCCAATGTCAGTGGTACTAAAATTGAAATTGATCATTTTGTAACAGATGTTCTTACAAATTATAGCTTCCCCAGGAAACTGTTTGAGTAAACGCAGTTTTCTTTGGTTTGGAATACCAATTTGTAACAATTTTCCACAAATCACAGCATTCAGGAAGATCTTTGTGCAAACGCATTTTACTTTGTCTTAGAACGATTCTCACAATCTATTTGCCTGCGCCCATGATGATGGAAGCCTTGACAATTACATGATAGTTTGTCTGTGAAAATTTTTGAAACACCAACCTTTACTTTGGCTTAAAATGACTCTCCCAGTCAACATCCAGCATTTACCAGAAAGATTCTTACCCTTCCCTACCTATACCCAACTACTTTCTCTTCATTTTGAAAGATCCTTGAGGACCATCTTTTGACAACCCTATCTGTGACCACGCAACTGCTGAAATGAGGCACATTAAACAAGGCTGAAGCTGAATATAGCATCAGTTTTTCAAGCTGGGTCAATCCTGCTTCCCGAAAGCTGTCGCCAAACTTCCAAATCCCGCTTGAAAAATTTGACGATTCCCGGTTCACGCTTCCAAAAAAGTGGTCATTCCCGATCCCCGGAATCATATAGGGTACCCTGTGGTAAGGGAATGTCTGTTCCTTGGTGCCTGGACAGTTATAAAACATGTGATAACGACAGAGCTTCACAAATTTTAAATAAAAAATAATGAAGCTAAATAAATGTTCGTTCTCGTAATCTAACCAATGAGCAGAATTTCTGCTAAGCAACATTAACGTTAACAAACTTTGTATAGTGACGTAGCTTGGCAAAACTGAACTGCTCTTGTTCCGATCACCGGAATTTCCTCAATTTGCTGACTGAGTGTTACGTTCCCTTGATTTGCCGACTGAGATTTGGCCAGGAGGGGTACCCGACCCCTGGCACCCCGATGTAGTTACGGCTCTGATAGAAGTTACGTGAATGCGTTGAAAAACTTCAATTCTTCACGCACAATTTTCGACACAACCCCCCAATAAATCCCTTGACCCCCCTAATGAACCCCTTTGGTTAGAATATATGTATATTTGGTATTATACTATAGCCTCCACATTTAAAACATGCAAGAGCATCACCCTTTCCTATGCATGTATCCATTTCGTAAAAATCCCAGAATTTTTAGCCTAAACCCCCTTATATCTCGAAAAAGCCCCCCAAAACCGTCGATCAACACCCAGATTCGTAATCTACGCAAAAAAGTGATCTAGAAAAACGTTGTCCCGTAAAGTCCCCGCTCGGGTGGTAATACTCCCCCTTTATGGAAACTCTATCCACCTGCCCAAAGCCTGAACACAAAAAAGGAGCCAAGAAACCGTAGAAGAGGACTGTATCTTTCTGGATTTCCACTGGCGTAGTACTACGCCCTACTTTCACTCGCTGTGGAACAATACTCATTAAATATTACTACGAGCCCAAACTTATGATTCGTGATGACGATGCAATGACCTCATGCTCATCAAGTCACACGACTTCTAGGTTCTGGTAAACAAGCCCAAATTTGGTTAATTACTTATTTTAAATTAGCTTCTTTTTACGCAATGTTTTCCCCAAAATATTACTACTAATGCGCTCCTCCACACCCTTCACCCTCTGGACTATCAACTCGTTTCACGTTTTTAATCAGGCAAAGGGCGACGTACCCTGGGTACCAGACATAGAGGCACCAGAGCCTCAAAATTAGAATGAAATTAATAAGGGCGATGTGCAAATCGCTGGTTTCTTTTCTTGTTGTTCAATTTCAATGACCTCTGAAAACAGAAAAGCCTGTAAACATTAGGCCTCTCAATTCAGATCACTCATCATGTCCAGCCGAGGATAGTTTGGAAGAGTGATAACACCCCTCAACTCGCTTCACGTTTTAATCGGGCAAAGGGCGACGTGCAAATCGCTGGTTTCTTTGTAAAACTGCCTTGTAAAATAGCAGAAAAGTCCCAGTCATTGCTCATAAAAGCATAAAAAGACGGCAGGTAAAAATAAAACTTACGGAGACTCATAAAATAAGACTGCAGGAAATAACAAGAGTCGACAGGAGTCTGAAAACCTCCCATAGCTAAACTTTATTTCGATTTGGCCCCAGACTTGGCCCCTGTCTTCTTTGAAGGATTTTGTTGAGCTTCAATTTCTGCACATGTGGTTTCTGTCAAAAACAGAATGCACGCATTCGTTGCCGATCCCTTACTTCCAGTTATCGTCCAATATTTCACACCATTTTACTCTTCCTTCCCTCTTCTCATTTCATGAAGGCCTATTCTTTAATAAGAGACTTAATAGCCAATCTAGGTTTAGTGGCCATTTGCTGCCAAAAGCTGGTCGAGAGTATCGTAAATGTTAATCCTCTCAAGGAACAATTCAAGTACTATTTTAATCTAAAAACTATCAACAGTTTGAAAGCAATTTTCCATGCTGCACAACAATGTCAAAACCTTTTTGCGCGACATCTCAGATGGTAGTTGAAAACATAAAAGGGGATGTTTCTCTTGAGAGAAGGGGGAATCCCCAAGAAAGGGCTAAAAAGGCATCTAAAGATTAAACATAAGATCCTTTTGGATGATTACAAAGTCCGTCCTGAGCTAAACAAGCATAAGAATATCTGATTATTGATTTCTTCATAACCCCAAATGATCGTTGATTCTGTTTTTTGCTACAGTCAGAGAGATGAGTGTTGCTGCTAAAGTCGCCTTCAATGGAAAATCGAGCGCCTTGTATAAGGACAAGAATCGCCTCAAAGTCAAAGGCAATATTTTGGTCTTTATGTCAAACGAGAATGATACGCAAAAATCAAAAGTCATTACCCCTAGTTTGCTTATAGTTCGTGCACGAAACTATTGGTGCATCTGTGTCAAATGAGATGTCATGTGAGATTTACGATAACGCAAAATTACTTATGCAGAACCCTACAGAACGTTTCAATTGTTGCTATTCGTGGGCATCTAATTTGAGACAAGCAGTCACGAAGATAACCTCTGTGCAGAATGATATGCATGAAGATGTTTTGGTTCAGTGTGATCTCGTGTCTTCCCCAGTCAATGGCGCCATAGACCTTTTAGCTATTCAGGAAAGAATCAGAATCGAACAAACTTTTGCTACACTTTGTAGAATTTTCGAATGTGCACAATAGTGATAGAAGCTCTAACGCCACTCGATCGAACGTAACGTATAAAAATGTATAAAAATAACGTTCGATCCAGGCTCCTTTTAGAATAGCTAAAAGGTCTATTGTTTGCTGGGATTCTGCACCTTTCTGTAGCTGTGTAGGAAGGGGATCCTTCTATCTTCGGTGATGCTGCGAGTGCTAGCCTCTGTGCAGGCCACCAGTTACATCATCCTCTAAAGTTGACTTATTTGCATAATGATTACTATCAATAAGTGGCTAATGATTCGTTCGTTCTAGAAAACGATTGTTTTGACATAATTAAGCTGCTAATGAAGTCAAGAACGTGCCAATTCTGGGTAAATTTGTTGTTGTGCCAGGGTAAACATCATGGTAATTTATCCATCTTATGGTGTCAAATCTGTCTAACATGAAATAAGCCGACGTCAAATGTTGCTATAGGATCGCGGGAAACTTCTGTCTTGTATGCGCTTTATGTGCGCTTTCTTTATTTCAGTGCCAATTAGCAGAGACAAAACGTTAATCAATCGCTTTAACGAGCGTGACGGAAGTGGGTTACTTACTTTCTTTCTTTCTTTCTGACAGCCTGACATCGAAGCCCCTTCTTAGATTACAAAGTTGGACTTTGTAATCAAAAAATGTTGCAATTGTGGCACCCTGGAGGGCCAACCCCTCTCCTAATAACTCATATTTTGAGGTAGAAACCCCTTAAACATAGCAAGGATGTCAAAAGACAACATTTAGCAAATAAACTGGGGGAAATGACCTTTGAAGGGTGGGAAATGCGCAATTTCCACTCGACCCCCCTCCAGCACCTAGAAAATCCGCGGACCTGAATCCCTCTCCAAATGGGTCCCAATGCATATCGAGCGAATAGAGATCCCACTGGGATTTTTAAAAAATCAGAAAATCCCTCAATGGGGTTTTTGAAGACACCCATTTTTTGACGACATGAGCAGCGCGAGAACAGTCGAATGACAAAGGACTTCGAGCTCAACACAAAGGGAAACAAAGGGCTTGGCAAGCCGAAAGTGGGGTGAGGAAATTGGCGAATAACCCTTCGACCAGAGCCTTGACTGGAAAAGGAAGACGTTTTGAGGAGGAACGGAATTTTGGGCGACGTTTTCACCTGCGGTTTGACTTCGCCCATGTTGCGGTTCTGCCAATCGAACTGTCTAGACAATGAGAACGTTCGCGAGAGGGACAAAGGGAATGACGCCACATCCGACTGCAACGAATATGTATATAGACTAGGCTTGCCACTCGTCGCCTGCGGCGCCGAGCTGGCCCGCCGTCGTACTGAGTGATTGCTTGGAAAGAATGTGTTGCCTATTGGCGTTGTTTTCTCTTTATCACTTTCAGTGACCAAAGTATTGATGTTACTTGACTTAAAGTGAATCAACGGAGCTAAGTAGAGGCAATCTATAAATAGGACAAAGAAAACTCCTACGCACGTCATTGTTCTTCTGGCTAAACAATATCCGCGAACGTCTCGAAATCATCAAATACAATCGGCTAATAATAGGATACCCAGACTCCTTCCGCGCGGGGCTTTTATCTCCGTTGATTCTCTTTAATTTAGTTTGTAAATTATATTTTCCTCAATGTTTCAACTTTCCGCATATTGGAATCCCAAAAGAGTAAGCCAGCGTTTTCAGGAACCCAAAAAAACTAACATTACAAATCATAGAACCAAATAATAAATATTGCCCAAATTTTAGACCCAAAAAAATAACTTGAGAATCCCTATCCTAAATAAACCAGAGTAACCCCCCCCCCCTCCTGCCCGGACATTGGAGCCATACGAAACAAAAGAAAGGCAAAAGCTGGAGTTATTACATGAGTCCTTGTAGGTCCTTGTCTTCTCTCAATTCCCCAACGATACCCCCCCCGCAATACCCATTCAGGAATGGCTACAACCTTAAATAAGAACTTAATTCAAAGGAGTAAAATTTAGACGAATGTAATCAGTCTAGGCAAATGTAGCCCTCATAATAGAATGACGTTATTGCTGCTTAGCGCATGCGCGTAGCAGACATTTAGACGGGTGATTGAAATTCCTGTGTGGATGAGTGTGTTGTATGTTTGTATGGATGCAAAAACCAAACAAGCATCGTGCTCGCCGACTGAAATGCTGCCCACGCAAACAAACAAGCATCGTGCTCGCCGACTGAAATGCTTCCCCACCCACCGCTTTGATTTTGGATGCAAGGAGTTGGCTCACGTTCATTGCGAGAAGAAGAAGGGAATTTTCACGGACTCTAGTACGTATCAAATCATTTTTCACATCTCATTTGATAGTAAATAAGAGAGGGTTTCTCTTTATGCTCTCTGTTGTGTTGAAAATGTGTTCTTCTGCAGCGGACAGTTCCAGGAAGATGTCATCAACGAAGGCCTAGACTAGGCCTACCTAAGCATTTCTTACACTTTCACAAATAAACAGCAATGACCTGCCCTTTGTGGCAACAAATTAAACGTATAAACCCATTGCGGTATTGCCACTTGTAGCAACAAAAGCCAATATATCAGAAATTCCCACTGAGGCACCTGACAACAGTGACTTTCCCATTGTGGAAAGAAAAAGTGAATCACCCATTTGTGCTATAAACAGTGAATTGCCCATTATTGTGGCAACAAAAGTTACTACTTCAAAACCAACTGAAACAAACAGCAAATTAAAGGCACACTGTCCCCTCGATAATTTGTTTCATCCAAAGAAAGCAAAGTCATTCATACATAATTTTCATGGCCATGAAAATTACGCATGGATGATCTTACCTTCGTTGAATAAAAGAAATTAGCGTAAATTTGTGGAGTATTCAATAGAGATCTTTATCGATTTCTTTCATTCATCAAGGGGATAGTTTGCCTTTAAATGAATCTGATCATTCAGGATGCTCAATTTTGGAAATATTTGTCAAGGATCTTTCTTTAGTAATACACAAGATCATAATGTAATGATTCACCATTCATTCCCTTGCATACAGCACTTAAAGATTTTCACAGATGAGGATTGCAAAAGAAAGATAATTGAAAGGATCTTTCAAGCATGATTCTTTGCACCTGAAAGAATTTTGATTCGCTTCTTGATTAATTTTTCCCCTCCTTTAGCACAGATTTTTCTTGTCAGTATATTTCTGTTATCTACTTTGTTGCAATATATGTACTTAAATCGGCCTTTCCAACCAACATACCTTGCATGTGCCATCTTTTTATTGGTGGTCATTTTTGTGGACTGTAAAAATGGCAACAACGAAAAGATCACACAATGGTGTGTTCACAAACCATGCTCCTTGCAAAGGCCCCTTTAATGTTGCCATATGACCATGCGCATATACATCTCATAAACAAAAGCTTAATAGCTCATGTATTTTGTTGCAGAAGTGAAAGGCAACGTTATTACTTTGTGACAGCCCATGTAAAGATTAATGTTAACAGCATTGGATCACATTCTGCATATCAGCTGTTCATATTCCTGTAACAGTTTGCACAGCATTGGATCAGTATTTGCTTCTTTAACCATTGACATTCAAAGACCAACGCAGCATAAGAAAGTTATCTTACAAATTAGTTATCTGGATGCAAATTCTTACAAAAACCAAAAAGCATTGGATCAGCATTGCTTCTGTGACCATTCTTCACACACCTTGCAACCTTTTAACTTTGATACAAACTGTCACCAGATGAACTTTTGAAGAATTGTTGTGCTCAACTGCTGTGCATCATATACCCTCAAGACTTGTTTTCATTTGAGGCAAAGTACAAAGCCTGTTATTTGACACAGAATTGAAAAGGGAAACACTTTGTGTGTTGCCATCATGTATCAAGTTGTTTGAATATTATCGAAGAGGCTGATTTATGCAGATGGAAGCAGATAATTGACATTCTGAGCTAATTACAAAGAAATGATCAAAGCTCTGTATTACTAAAACATCAAAACTATATTTACTTCAAAATAGCAGTGTTGATCTATGGCCAAATGAGAAAGAAAACCATGCACTATTTGAGGTACCACCTAGGAGAAAGAAAGCCTTGCAGTCCAAGAAAGTACAAAATGAACTGACATTGATTAACTGAGTCTTGAAATTGCAATTGAAGACTTGAAGTGAGATTAATATCGCATTGAGTTTTAATGATTATTATAGTCGTTTGATGCAGTCTTGACATTTACAAACAGTTCTCATAGTTTTTTTTAATTGTTTTACCTTAAAAAGCTGCAATTTAATTGGGTTTCAACCACATGCTCCAAAATATCCACTCTGACATTTATTCTTTTCACAACCTGCGGAAGGTTATTATCAATAATGCTATGAGCAGCACTTACTTAACTGCGTTAACAGCTAGTTACTTTAGTGTTATAATTACCAAGATAATAGCCGATAGAAATGTAATAGCCGGTGTCAGTAAAGGCAGTTTGAACTGGCATACTGGAAAAACCGGACCCTATGATCCGGGGACTCCTATGACTCCAAGGACATTCAAATACTGAATTTGAAAGGACCCTGGACATAGAAGGGTTATCCCCTCTGCATAAAGGCTATATGCTAATCAGGATGCTGTATGCTAATCAGGCTACTTCTGCTATAATTGTTCAAATTGGCGCAAATACCATTGATTGCAGCCTGGGGGTGAATACCGTTCAAGCAGGGGCGGATCTAGACACTGGCATTGTTCTTCTGTAAGCATGTCAACTTGCCGCAGATTGTGTAGCCTGTGTTCCAGACCACTTGGGAAGGATACCTTTCCTTTCCAAGTGGTCTGGAACACAGGCTACTGATTGTGTAACTCTCACCTTAACCATAGTGACTATGCCTTCACTTAGCTGAATGAAAGAATCCGCTAAATCATTAACATCTTTATCCATCGTAACATTCAGAGAAAGTCCCTGCCCTACCCTTGTTTGTTTCATTAGTGCATACTGCATCCTCCATACAAATTTAAACTGGGGTGGAACTCAAAAATGCTCAAAAGTTGAAAAACACACAATATAATTTCATGGAAATTTAAAACAAAGAGCAATAATGTTAATGCACCGTAAATAATATTTGTATTCTTCAGTATGAGCACTGATAAAGGGTGGAAATGCTTCCATTTCTGGGGTATCAAACACCCCTTGTCGACTATTTAAAGAATGACTTGCATTTGTTATTTGTACTGATGCTATGTCTGTTCAATGGTGTTCACCACCCCCCCCCCCCCCTAGGCTGCAATCAACGGTATTGGCACTAAATTTGAAAAATTATAGTAGAAGTAACCTGATTAGCATTTTGCATCCTCATTATCAGATAGCCTTTATGCAGAGGGGATGACCCCTCTATGTTAAGGGTCCTTTCAAAACTAAGTACTTCCTAGGGTCATAGGGGTCTCAAGGTGATACGGTCTGGTTTTTCCAGTATGCTGTCCGAGAAAACCGTAACGGTGGAAGTATCAAATTATTGTGTACGAGTGTATGAGTATTTTGTTATCATATGAATTGTTATGATTTCGAAGGGAATTCCAACGATACCAACATGTAAATGCCCAGTTGAAGCGGTTTGGCTAATGTTTTCTAACTGAAATTTCAGAAGCTTGTAGAGGAATGATACAGCTAAAGATTTTGTTTTTATCTACAGATTTTAAGCAAATTTAAACGGTTAAAAACGCAGAACGTAAACAATTATGAGCACAGTTTCATTCGTTGAAGAACTTGACCAGCGTGCACGAATTCGTCTATTTGTCGACAAATTCGCGAAAATGAATTCTGTTTTCACATGTCTGTAGGTTAATCATCTATCCAGAATAAGGTTCTCTTATCTAAAACGATAAATGTTCATGAACTCAAAAAAACCGAGTTCTCAGTAGGAGTTTCACTGGTGGTAAAAGCCGTTTGCAGAGGGTGGTAAAGGGGGGGTCAGGATCACGAATCACGGAAATAAAATGTTCAATTTCACGTTTCACGTTTAAAACTATAGCATTTTCACGTTTCACGGAAAAATGTATTTTTACTAGGCTATTGGAGAATGAAGATGCACCGACCCCACTAAAGATGTCTCGAACCAGTTAAAAACAACGGAAAACTCTTTAAAACAACAATAGAGGCAGATGAGCATCTACAATGACCTACAAAATTGTTGAGCCACCTTGAAAAATTACAATATTGCCACCCCCTTCCCCAATGTCAATGAGCTGACACGAGCGATTCGGCAACCTTTGTCTGGTATTGCAACATACTGCTTTGGGGGAAGGGGAGAGCAGAGGCAAAAACCGACAGGGTCCCTAAACAATTGTTTGGTGATTTTAGGCAATTTTTAAGGGCTATGGTTGCAAGGCAGACATTTGGCATGCAGATAATGCATTCTGATTTAGATAGAATTTAGATAGGAGAATACAAATTTTTTCAAAGTTCTGCTTTCAAAAATCCCATAAAAATGCCTCCAGATGCACAAGGCACTTCTTTATTTTAGCTAAATTCTGCCCAGAAAGTTGCGACATTGGAAAATGCCAAAATTCTCAGTCTCTGTTTTTGATTACAAAGTCCTTTGTAATCTAAGAAGGGGCTCCGATGTCAGTCAGAAAGTCAGAAAGTCAGAAAGAAAGAAAGAAAGAAAGAAAGAAAGTCCGTCACGCTCGTTAAAACAATTAATTAACGTTTTATCTCTGCTAATTGGCACTGAAGTAAAGAAAGCGCACAGAAAGCGCATGCAAGACAGAAGTTTCCCGCGATCCTTTAGCAACATTTGACGTCGGCTTATTTCATGTTAGACAGATTTGACACCGTAAGATGGATAAATCACCATGATGTTTACCCTGGCACAACAACAAATTTACTCAGAATTGGCACGTTCTTGACTTCATTAGCAGCTTAATGATGTTAAAACAATCGTTTTCTAGAACGAACGCATCATTAGCCACTTATTGATAGTATTCATTATGCAAATACGTCAACCTTGGGGGATGATGTAACCGGCGGCCTGCACAGAGGCTAGCATTCGCAGCATCACCGAAGGTAGAAGGACCGTCCTCCTACACAGCTACGGATGCAAACGTCGCAGGTGAAGTTGAGGGAAAGGCCCAAAGGTCCAGAATTCCAGCAAACAATGGCCCCATTGACTGGGGGAAGGCACATGATCACACTGAACTAAAACATCTTCATGCGTATGATTCTGCACGGAGGTTATTTTCGTGACTGCTTGTCTCAAACTAGATGCCCGCGAATAGAAACATTCTGCAGGGTTCTGCATAAACATAAGTAATTTTGCATTATCGGAGATCTCACATGACATCTAATTTGAGACACAAGGCGCTTGATTTTCTATTGAAGGCGACTTTAGCAGCAACACTCATACTCATCTCTCTGACTGTAGCTAAAAACAGCATCAACGATCATTTGGGGTTGTGAAGAAATCAATTTTCAGATTTTCTTATGCTTGCTTAGCTCAGGACGGACTTTGTAATCATCCAAAAGGATCTTATGTTCATATTGTACATCATAAGTATGCTGTGCGAGCGCAGCGAGCAGAAAATTTTTAGCACAGAAGAGAAGGAAATGCCGGCTCCTCAGTAGTGAAATCGATCTATTTGACTGATTTGAGAAAAATTTGATTAAATTTAGGGCACAAATGCTGTTTTTATGGAAAATGGCAGGGCTCTGGAATGGAACGCATAGCAACCCCCTAAGGAACGCCCCTAAGGCACATTCCTTTCTTTCATAGCAAACTATTTTCAAGCCAGTAGGGATTATTTTCATATTGGGGGGTTGTACGTGGAGGAAGCAAATTTGGGGGTCTGGGGCTTGTCCTGGGAGAATTTTAAGACAATTCCTATTACAGTAGATTGCGAGGAAAATGACCCTAGTGCCCTCATGTAAAACTTCTGCACTATTTGATTGATGAACATCCTCACTAACGAAAGTCTTTTTTTAGGGGAAGTTTAAAACTAGAACTTAAATATCGGCCAAAAATCAATGCACTATTTAAGTTGCTTTCACGTCTCGCAGCATTTCAAGAAACAAACATTTGAAAGTTATTAAGTGGTTAAAA
Organism: Aurelia coerulea; assembly: GCA_039566865.1. NCBI lineage: Eukaryota > Metazoa > Cnidaria > Scyphozoa > Semaeostomeae > Ulmaridae > Aurelia > Aurelia coerulea. Next base: position 25,150,989 of record CM076943.1, on the reverse strand, counting down.
GACCCCACCAAGCCCTCTGCACTGTGATCTATTAGGCCCTTTTTATCTAATATTGCCAAAAAATAAGTTCCGAATCCCAGCTAGATTTTGGGCTGTCGTCATGGAGCATAACCTAGAGGTTAATGTAAACATTTATTGCAAGCATTTTCAAAATCAGTCAACAGAAGGCAGAGATATTGATTTTAAAGTTGGGCCTAAATCAGACCGTTGTTTACATGACCTGTACAGGCATGGCACTGTTTTGATCGCAGTTTTGATTACAATTCCTTGTCTCTAGGCTCGTACTTCACCGATCCTTTTCAGTCTAGTCTTATTCTGATTCTCTAAATGAGTGCTTCAAGGCAATGTTTGAATATTTTGTCTTTTTTTGTGACCGTTTTGCATAATTGAGTAAAAGTGCTTTTCTGAAAATGTTTGTCCTCAAAAATCAATTGTAAAATAATTGTTTCGCAATGCTCTTCGAAACAATTATAAAAATTAGAAGCAGCTTTGTTGCAAGTTTCTACCAAAGGGCTCGTGCCGATTCGTGGCAATGAAAATTTCAGGGCAATTTTCATTTCACAAGTTCTGCACATGATTTTTACATTGTTGCAAATTTTTTTATGAAAAATTAGATAAAGTAAGACGGAAAGCTTCCCCTTTGTTGAAAAACGATGCAAGGTCGATGGTTGGCCATTTCTTTCGCAATTAAGCCTGCTCAGCAAGTGAAAACTTTTTAGGGCGAAAATCGTGTTTTTGTTGCAATTTTGTCCCTTTTAAAGAATTCATGTAATTTGTAAATTTCACTAGAATTTTAACAAATAATGCCTTGCAAAATGTCTCAAATGTTCATTGTTGCATTGTTTAAGCATGTAAGTGAGGTCCAGTCACCTTAAGTCCTTTCATTGGAGGTCTGTTAAAAGTTAGTTGCTAAAGCATCTAAAATCTTAGAAATCAAAATCGAAACTTTTGAAATAAGATTAGTCATACAAACATTTGGGTACAAATTGGCACGATCCCTTTGGTATAAACTTGCTACAAAGGTGTTTCTAAATTTTGAAATTGTTTTGAAGAACGCAGCGAAACATATACTTTTGTCTTAACTTTGAATATTACAATTGATTTTTGGAGGCAAACATTTTTCAGAAAAGTACCATTGTTCAATTTTCGAAAAACGGTCACAAAAAGGCAAACTATTCAAACTTGCTTGACATTGTCTTAAAGCACACATTTAGGGGACTAGAAAAAGACTAAAATGAAAAAGATCGGTGAAGTTTGAGCCTAGAAAAACAACGAATTGTAGGCCGCCATCAAAACAGTACCTTGCCTCTACAGGTTATGTAAACAGGTTATGTTCTGATTTAGGCCCAACTTTAAAAATCAATATCTCTGCTTTCTGTGGCCTAATCTTGAAACTGTTTGCAGCAAATTAACCCCTAGGTTATCGTTTATGTCTCAAGCCCAAAATCAATTAGGAGTCTAAAACTTCAAATTTTGGTATAAATTCGATGCCCTGGATCACAGTGCTTTGGCTCTGACGGGCCTGCATTGAGCACCTAAAAAATGAATAGGGCCTGAAGCAAAGTAGCACCTATATGTCTATAGCATTTCCTGGGGTTCCAGAGCCCATACCCAAATGATAATAGAGATAATTGCAGAAATCGTATAAGCCGCGTGGAACCATGAACATTATGTTTTGCACAAAACTGCAATTTTTTGTTAAAAACAAGAAAAACAGCAGCAACAACAACAACGCAAAAACTGATCGAATTTTCATGCAAAACTTTTTAGTTTCTCGAAGCATCTGAAACCCATAAGATTAGGCTAATCCATTTATCGAAATTATTGCGAATCACGTTCCACGTAAATGGATATAGGCTTCACGTTTCACGTACAACGTTTGCACTCTCACGTTTCACGTCAATAAATAATGGCTTTTCACGTTTCACGCGAGAAAAATATGGCTGATCACGTTTCACGAAATACCCTTTACCACCCTCTTTGCAGACGATGGGGTTTCCATAGGGTGAGATCTTATAGATTCTGTCCACAGGGTTTTGTCTGAAAATCCCCAAATCAGACTTATTCCGTTCCTGGTGGCCCAGCCTGGCGTTTTCTGGCGAAAAGAAGGCGATTCGTGGAAGTTACATATTTTTGCGGATTTTTTGGCACCTAAATGCAAGGGCCAGTGGGACGGGAAGGGGGAGATCTCAGTGACGTACAAAACGCGTATGGATCCTTTGATGTCACCGTCTCAACGCTTAGTTATAGTAGATAGGTCGACGAGAATGTTGTTGGTATCGTTGGAATTCCCTTCGAAATCATAAAAATTCATATGATAACAAAATGCTCATACACAAAGATAATTTGATACTTCCGCCTTACTAACACCTGCTATTACATTTCTATGGGCTATTACCTTGGTAATTATAACATTAAAGTAATAATGTCATTCTATTATGAGGGCTACATTTGCCTAGATTGATTAAATTCGTCTAAATTTTACTCTTTTGAATTGAATTGTTATTGCGCGCGACGAAGGAGCAAGCATAATATTCTGTGCTGCAACTTTTTTTAGGCTAGCCACTCGCGCATGCGCGTCAAGCAAGAGGGACTCGTGTAATGAGTCCATGATCAAATTACGAAACATGCAGATATCGTATGATGGCGAACGGCCTAAGGTCGAGTAGTGGCAGTCAATCGACCCGTCTCCATGCGATTCATGACAAACAAGCAGTAGAAGTAGTAGTTTGTGCAGCTCCATACTTGTTTTAGTTCTTTCCATCGATGAGACTAAATATCGCGATAATAACTGCGAGATCGAGTGGCTGAATTCCATGTAAGACGTAGCCAAAGCGGAACCAACGAAGCCTTCAAAAGTCAACATTATGAATGGTTATTTCTTTCAACTGCACAATACTGCAATTTACGTCATTCAATGCTTGCATACAATCACATTTTCAATTGGCATTGACTTGACACAATAAACTGTTGACACTGCCTTTAGAGCCTCGCAATTAGCACGCACAATTGGGGTTCACAAGGAAGTAGGATTTGGAATTGAATTATTTTGACTTTCTCAAGAATTCCTACAAAGACAGAAAGGGCTCACACTTGAACTCTGCATATTTGGCAAGGAGAGAAAGACAAGCCACGACTCGGCCGTATTTTCTTTCATATTTGAAAGACTCATAAAATCCATGTTTGTTACTTTAAAGAGTGCCTAAACCGCCTATATAATCAAAATACAGTTGAGAAATTACAATGACCAGATTTTGAGAGTCACACAAAGTTCGAGGGGCGTATATCACTCTGTAAATATCTCGTACACCTTTTTCAAGAAAAATCTGTAAAAATGCCTTAAAATCCTATTCTTCTGAAAGATTTCGTGCACTTTTTTGGAAGAGTGATACACCCCTCACCAAAGTTTTTCAACTTCACCTGATTTTCAGCTCAAAGGGAGCATTTTAGAGATCCCTAATGTGACTGTTTATTGCATAATATATCAACATAATAACATGTTGGTTTTTCTCTTAGTCCAGAATCCATTCAGCTTGCAGGAAATTTGGCAAAAATTATAATTCTGTAAGAATTCGATTTCCCCTTGATTTCCCGACCTGTGCCCGTTTCCTCTTCTGCAAGGTCAAAACATGGAATACGGAATAAAGGAACAATCAAGATCCAGCCCCCATCGAAATCTCTTCCAAGCATGTATTCTAAGGCCAGTCTCAGCAATTACTTTATTTAACCCTAATCCTACCGGGGGGGTGGGTGTTTTCCACCCCCCTGTCGGTTTTTGCAGAGCATTCTTTAACGACAAAAGCTATGACCCTCAAACTCTCTGACAATTACTAATTATCTATTAGCTACATTTTGACAATTAGATTTGTGAACAATAGGTGTCACGTGACACGTGACACGTGACACTACCATATTTGGAGCAAGGTATTGGAAAAATTAATTATTTTGATATTTTTACTCCCAGAATTAGTTCCAAATGTTGACTATTGTACTTTAAAAGAATCAGCAAGCAATTAGCTTTCTATTGTTGTCAATAACAATGGAAATCGCTGATGTCAGCATTCTTAAATGATGACGTCACTCGGGCCGCCATTTTGGGTCATTTTGCCAAATTTTGAAGTTTTTTCCAACAGATTTTGTTAAAAATGCATAGAATTGCGTTATGCAATACTTTAAAATCATTTTGAGCCAATTATTATCAATTTTTGGCAGAAAAACACAGTTTTTTAGTTATGACGTCATCAATTTTTGTCATTTTCTTCCAAAATAACAGTCTAAAAACACCTCTATGCATCATATTTGAATTGGAAATGAATAATACGCCAAATAAGAATGGAAAAAGTCATTCACATTACCTTTATTACGTTTATAGAACAAATAAGCCGGAAAACCATATATTTTGACATTTTCTGGCATTATGACGTCATAGTGACGTCACCTAATGAGGTGGCCTCACCCAAAACTACCAATCGGCTAAGAATAGTTAGGACTACGCCCTTGCCAAGTTTCAATGATTTCCCACTAGTCTACGGCTATTTATAGAGGGGGGTTGAAAGTACCCCCCCCCCGGCTATGTTAGATCTAAAAAAGCCCGGTAGGATTAGGGTTAAGATGGGTAGATGGGTACAAATAGCAATGATCAATTTAACTGTTACATGCATAAGAGAGTAGCAAAACTTCATCTACCAATTCTTTTCGCCGGCTTTACCAGGGATAACAAATGTCATCTGAGAAGTGTAATTCTCTTTATTATAGTATTCTTTCCCCATTTAATGCGCGCAGTTGATAACTTATAGTTATTTCTAGTTTAAGGTTATAGCCATTCCTGAATGGGTATTGCGGGGGGTATCGTTGGGGGAATTGAAAGAAGACAACGGACTCATGTAATAACTCCAGCTTTTGCATTTCTCTTGTTTCGTATGGCTCCAATGTCCGGGCGGGGAGGGGGGTACTCTGGTATATTTAGGATAGGGATTCTCAAGTTATTTTTTTTTTAATTTGAAAAAGTAAAGGCCACGATACCAACGTCGATTGCCGGATCCGAAGATGCTTGCGATGACGAAAAAATGAATAAATTTAAACGCAGAAACACCGCAACACGACAAAAAACAACAGCAAATACGATTAATTTAATTTTTTGCCAATATTTCGTCCTGCCATGCAGGACTTCTTCAGGGCTGTAATGTGAAGAAGTCACATTACAGCCCTGAAGAAGTCCTGCATGGCAGGACGAAATATTGGCAAAAAATTAAATTAATCGTATTTGCTGTTGTTTTTTGTCGTGTTGCGGTGTTTCTGCCTTTAAATTTATTTTTTTTTTGTTTCAAAAATTTGGGCAATATTTAGTTTTTGGTTCTATGATTTGTTCAGTTAGTTTTTTGGGTTCCTGAAATTCTGGCTTACTCTTTTGGGTCTCCAATATGCGGAATATTAAAACATTAAGGAAAATATAATTTACACACTAAATTAAGTCAAGTAACATCAATACTTTGGTCACAGAAAGTGATAAAGGGAAAATAACGCCAATAGGCAACACATTCTTTCCCAAGAAATCACTCGGTACTTGTTGGGGAGATCTGTCGACCAGAATCTTGACCGTGTTTAGCAAGTGTCATGGTTCGGTAAAAGTTGTCGATACTGGGCGGCCGCAGTAGGAATTTAGTTAGCGGCCATGTTTTTGTTGTTGTCGGTTGCAGCGAGTGGCCGATGAAAGTTTACACAATTTTACTGTAAAGTTTTACAAAATCTTTGTAAGCAGAGCCGAAGAAGAGCCCCAAGGAAAGAAAAGATATCCTTCAAAGGCAGCTGTAAGGAATCATCATCTTATATGGACGCAAACAAGTGTTGAATGTACTTTTTATGTACGATCCTGGCTGCTGTAAAGATCGCCTTGCCCGCTTCAAATTCAGGTTCATGTTTCAGATTCCATATGGCCAAAATTCATCCAACAAGAGATTTCTTGCTGCCACTTTTACGCCATGAATTGGTTAATGTTGAGAGCATGTGGAGCACTGCTTTACTGCTCGAAAATTGTGAAACTGGAGCTCACTTATTTGTTTCTTTACTGACTCCTATCCCGTTGACTTGCATGCGCCTCCGTAAAGCAAATTTAAAACGTGGCTGTGTGTGGAGAGAAGGAATATACCAAGAAGGTAAAGAAGGAGGTATTGCAGGGGGATTGCAATTTCCTATAAAAGCTAAATAGCAACAATTGAACTTCACGGCAAGAAATGAGTAAGTTTCCCCTAATTTCTAGCAAGGGAAACGCTGGCATTTCCAAGTAGTTTCCATGAGGGAAATTCCACGTTTTCTGATTTCCCTTTAATTTCCCCAGTTGAGAACAATGCGTTGTAATTTCTACTCAATTTCCAGACGGGAAATTTACACTTCACATTTCTTTGCTCTACACTAGAAATTTCCCCAGTTGGAAATGTGAAGTTTCTGTCACTGATCTTCGAGCTGCAAAACGATAAATTTTTCGGGTTTTGTGTGTCAAGAAGAAAATAGACGATTACGGAAAAGATGGCGGACCTCATTTCACGCAATGCACGAAGGGAATATGCCCCCTAGCAACGCATAGCTACCAAAAATTTAGGCCGTCGCAACTTTATCGTGAGATCTACGCTCTTTTCAATCCTCACTCACAGTTTTAAGGAAAAGTCGTCTTTATATAGTCTTTTTTCATAAATAAGTTACAGTACAGTTTCAGTTTAGTTTTCCTACAATATCAAGATGAAGTGGCCAGCTGTTTTGGTCGTTTCGTCAAGATTTTCAACAAGATTTTTGACTTTGTTTACCTTTACTGTAAGGGTCGAGGCGTTGAACAGACCCTGACATTCGAAAATAGAATGAAATATTGTAAATTCTTTTCTCTTTTGGAATTTGCATAACAAAAGTATAATGTATTGCAATGGCTTCGATTCGCTCGGCCGAACACAACATTCGAACTCTCTTACTTTCAGAAGTCAAAATGTGCATTCTTTCGGGATTTTTCTCTGCCAAGTCTGCCAGCTCTACCGTTTTCTGAATGTGCATTCTTTTGGCAACTTAGGTTTTTCTCTGTGAAGCGTACAGTGCCATTTTCAGAAGACTTTGCAGACTACAGGGCCCTTCAGATGCCCAAAAGAAGATGCCTTTGGAAGAGCGTAGATCTCACGACAAAGTTGCCACGGCCTTGGCCTAAATCTATCGCAGCTACGGTCAAGATTTTATGCTGCAGTCATAAATGTTGGTAGCTATGCGTTGCTAGGGGGCATATTCCCTTCATGCATTGCGTGAAATGAGGTCCGCCATCTTTTCCGTAATCGTCTATCGTCGGTAGTATGTAGCAGTATGAGGAACTAAATCATAATTCATACCTTTTAGCACTGCAAGCTGAGCCAAGCGAGTTTCTTATAGAATTTAATATTACAAAATCATAGTTTTTGTTTATGACATTGATCATAGATTGTCTGATCAATCAAGAAGCTCTGAAATGATTGCACGAAGTTTAGTGTTTTTTAAGATGCAGTTGCCAGTTTTTTCCTGTTTTTTCTGTGTCGAAAGAACATTGATCATTTGCAATGCATGGCCATTGTCAGGAAAAAACACGCTTTTTATAACTATTTCTCACTGGTATTTACTATTACTAGTCTTTGTAGTCGCAATTCTGTGTTCGCATTGTGTTACAACAAATAGCTCTTTCTTTACGTATTCTCCCCTGAAAAGCGCGACTTTTGTATCGTAGCGGCTTTTAGCGGCTTATTATATCTCTGGTGTAAAGTTTTCCCTGGATAATAAATAACAGCAACAACAGCAACTGCACAACCGTTTAATTTTGTCTTACGAAAAAGAGCGCCATAAAATGCTTGAGTTGACAGGAGACGACAATGGTTGCAAATTACTGGTGAAGTTTCAATTGGAAATCAACCGACAGGTTAGCTTTGGTTTGCTTCGTATTTCTTATTTCTTTTTATTATTGCACCAATTTCCTAATCAACTGACTTGATGCTCCAGTCCTGCATATGGAAGTCTGTATGTGTTGTGGATCTGCGTGTCGAATGCACGATCCGTGCAAGAGGACGGAGACTTTCAAGCCTGTCTGTTTAGCAAATTCGGGATCAATACAAACATATTGCCTCAAATCTAATACATTAAACCAAATTAACCATGAATTATTATCTTCGTTTAAGCTCACATGAAACTGCAAGTTGCTCAAACAAGGAAAGATATCAGGTAAATCTTCGCATTTTCATTTTTTTACACCAAGTTTTCTGTTTAGGCCCGATACTTTCTCATTTTCATTTGCAAGACAGGGAAACTCAATTTAAACGTGCCATTCTACTAATGAACCAATTGCCATCAGCAAGAAGAACCCTGAAGAACACAGATTTCACCTTGAAGTCATATACCGGGTGAGTCAGAAAAAACGTGGGGTGTTTGGCGGATTGTGACGTCGCGTTCAGCCACCCGATCGTAGCGAACGAAATTTTTTCTTGCAGCCAGAGGTTTAACTTAGATCATAAGCCTTTCCCCATCGAAATCGGTCACTTGATGTATTAGTCAGAAAATATTTTCTTCGTAAGACGTTGTATGGGAGTTTTGCAAACTTATGAAATCTTTGATAGAGCCCCTTCAGCATTTTACCCTTGCCAAAGTTGCAGGTACACGTGGTATTATCAGGGGAGAATGAAATAGTTTTGTCATGAAACATCGCGTTGATCTTGTTGAAATAAATCTCTTTACAACACAAAGAAGCATGGGTTTTTGCTGTCTCTCAAACACATTCTCTTCGCATGCTTGGCAGGACAAGTTATAACGTGACAAGGCATCCCAGGGGAGAAAACACTATTTCCGAACTGTTTCATTCTCCCTTGATAATACCACGTGTACCTGCAGCTTTGGCAAGGCTAAAATGCTGAAGGGGCTTGGTTAAAGGTTTCCTCAGTTTGCAAGACTCCCATACAAGTATTAGGATGAAAAATCTTTTTTAAATAACGAATCACATGACCGATTTCGATGGGGAAAAGTTTATGATCTAAGTCAGATTTATGGCTGCACGGAATGATTTAGTTCACAACGGTCGGTTGGCTAAACGCAACGCCACAGTCCGCCAAACACCCCACGTTTTTTCTGACTCACCCGGTACTTTGTTGTGATCGTTTGTAGCATATTACTTCGAAAGTTTTAATTCATGTCAGTGAAACCCCGCCAAATGCAACAGCAAGGCCAGGCCGACACTCCCTCCGAGCGGAAGAAACTTACAATTTGGAAGAAAATTACAATTAAGGTATGTTCCATCATTCCATGATATTCAAATAGTCATGCTTTTGCAGTGTTCTCTGCTATCCTTCCCCCCATTTTAGAATTTACAAATTTTACAAATGTAGGTGCCTTTGCTTTGGTTGGCTTTGGCCTCTATCTATTATGCTTTGTGAAGCAACATTTTTCTCTCTTGGGAAAGAATCACTGAAAAGAATTAACAAAAACAATTTGCAACAATCCTTGACAACAGAGAACATACATGTCATACTGTGTTTCTCAAAGTTTCCATAAATACATCACTGGGGAAGCTAATAATGCCCCCCTGCCATCTTTTTGGTATGCAGTAAGGCCCTGGTTGCAACTGTGCTTCTGCGGAGGAACAGTTTCAACCAGATCCTCCTCCGCTCTGCACTGCACATACACATATTCTTTATAAGCAACTGTTTATTAGAAACAGTACGCTCAATTTTCTCAAAGTTAAGCAATAACCCTACACCTGAATTTAAAAAGCTAAAAAGCTTTAGTAATTTCCAGTTTCATTTTCAAAACACACTCAAAAATGTTTTGACACTGTACAGTTTGGAAATTGAATTTGGAAACTTTTTAGAAATTATTTTGAGTGCGAATTATGTTATCAACTTGTTTTGAGACCTTACTAATGATTTGGGAGCCCTCTTGACAAAACAAAAATTAACTCTACACTTCTGGAATTAACAATATAAGAAACATGTAAGAATTTTCGGTAGAAAAATGGCCTAGGAATTTAAGAAACTGCCTAGCAGGAGGATGGTAACAGGTAAATAGTACCACAGTACCACAGGGGCAGTACCAAGTACCAACATGCCCGGTACCCGTTACCATTAAGGTCAGTACGAGGGGACATCAGAGCAGGAAAACAGTACCATTTTAGATTGAAAATTACGGTAAAATACTGGGGAAAAGTTGTAGTGAATAGATGTGATATTTTCCGTGTTCCAATCCTCAAAATATGTCCTAGGCACCACAGTAATTCTTACCAGTACCCAGTACCAAAGGTATAAGGGCCAGGTGCCCCGGGGGCCAGTATCATTACCATCAATGCCCCCTGTCACCATCCTCTAGCAGCCCCGGACCTTACTTTCTTATAAAAATATGAGAAAACGGATAATGCAATCAAAAGATCCTTGGGGGGTACTCACTGATATTTAACAAACTGTTCGGTCTTAGACATAGTAAATAGCCTCAGCCATGGTCCATTGATAAAAGCGTACACATTTTTATAAGAAACTGGTTTATAAGAAACTAGTAATGATGACCAACAATTTGAGAAACTCTCTGGTACTATGTTCAAGAACTATAATTAAGAAACTCTAAAATTTTATTTTTAGAATAAGAGTCGGTAGATTAAAAGGTTAACATGGCAGGCATTGCGTTTGTAAACATCAAGTGAGAATAAAAATCTTTGTTGGTGACACCCAGCGGTCGCATTATAGAGTGTCTGTTTAGAACGGTCCTATTCATTAAAAAACAAAATTAATTCAAAATGCAAGCTATTTGTCAAAAATAAGGCTAAACTTCAAACCATAAAGCAGTTTTAGGCCCCAATAAATGAGAAATTAATCAAGAAACTTTTACTACCAAAAAACCAACATTTTCATGCAAAATTAAGAAACTTTTAGCCATAAATGCTGATCCAAGTTTCTTATAAAAAACTGCCCATAAGAAAGTCAACGCTCAGATCGCCAAAAATTAAGAAACACCAATACTGGAAAACATAAATGAAGAAACTATTTACTTTAACAAAGGGAATCTTTGACATCTTTTACTCTAATTCCACTTGTTTCCTGTTTCATATTACTTTGAATGAGTAAAGTCTAAACATTGGAAAGGCTTGACAGACTCTGTTCAGGGGGCACAGGTGGTGAACATGGAGGTTGTTATGGAACTTTTAAGAAGCTCGTCAGAAACTCTTGAGTACTGAAAATCTGATAATTTTAAAAAACTTCCAGTACTGGCCAAAATTCTTAGTTTCTTTTGAAAAATTATGTGTATTTGCAGATACAATAGTTTGCATGAAATCTTCTGAAGATATACTAATTAGCCTTAATCATATTGGCAGTTGTTTATAACCAGCAATATATCTATCAAGTCACCAGTGATTTCAACTACCGCTCGGCTCACTGGCGGGAAAATGATGCTGAAAATGATATAGGAATAACTATTTGAGCCAGTAACATATGATCTTGGTCTTCATCAGCCAATTTCAGAACCTTGAATTTAAGTTGAAAGTTAACGAAAAAATGTAGCCATGTACCAGTTTGCAGAGTATGGCAGTTCTCGACGAGATCTCGCGAATGCAGACCAAGGAAACAGTGGTGTTCTCGCGTGCAAGGTCTTTAATTCCGTTGTTTGCAAAGAAGTAGTGAACAAAAGATCTTGTTCAAAATTTGCGTGCTCACAAAATTTTTGAAAAAGATCTCGTGCGTGCAGCTGCCACACCCTGCAGACTGGGCAATGTACTCGGAAATTTCCGATACTTGTTTGCTTTGTTCCTTTTTTAGTCAGAAGTGGGTACTTTTTTATACACCCGGTATGTTGCTCCAACGCAATTGTTTTTGGTCTTTCTATCTCAACTGAAATTGTTTCTTTTACCAGCAATAGACTGCAATGAATTCATCTATATATCTTTTCAGATATCAAAAGTGCTTTCTCATTGCAATTACTGTAGATTCATGGTGCCTACCAACATCTGGCATTGGGACCCCAACTTGGAGTTTACATTAACGAAAAACTGCATTCGCATATTGTGAAATGTTTGTAAACTTTTTTCAGCTGAAAGTCCAATTTGCACAAGAGTTGTGTTAAAATAGAGTAAACAATGCCCTACAACAAGGTATTCAAACATCAATGAGTGCTGATCTTATAAAGTAAATGACACTCTGTCTCTTTTTTGTTTAGTGGTTCGAAACGATGAGCAGATATCGGAGAAGATGAGGTTGCATTATGGGCACAGGAGCCCAGGAGTGAATGTCAAACAAAGAAGATTTTGGGGACTTGCTGAAAGTCAAAAGTTCACTTTAACGGTCTCAGGTACTCAATAAGCTGATTTGGCAATGACAGACAAGACACAATTTCTTGGACAACCAACATGTTGTGAGGAAACAAAGAATATCCCCCCAATCACCAATGAAAAGGAAGCCGTCTAAAAAAATTGAATAGAAATGTATCAGACAAAACTATTTAGACCTAAAAATTAAGGGCTTGGTCACGTAACTGTCAGCAAACCTGCAATCTCAATAATCTATATTGTTTCAGGCATGTGTCCATTGTGTTCCACACAAATGTCTGCGGATGGGATGAATCCACAATCCATTGATATCTCTCTACATCTTAATGTTTCTTTTCGCTCTGTGACATTCAAGAATCCATCTTCAAAATTGGAAAAAGTAGTGAAAAATCTGTTCGATATGACTTACCAAAACACTGCAAAATCATCGTTTCAAGAGAGGATTGTTTACAGTTACGTGACCCAGGTCCTTGCACATTTTCTAATATGGAATTTTTTGAAATAGTTCTTGCCCTTTCATTTAAGTGACCATTTTGAGATTTGAAGGAAACAACTAAAAGCCCTATTTAGCTTCCCCTCTGATAAGCCCTTCCTTCAATTATTTCAAATGTCAGTTGTTACAAAAGACTGTCCACCAATTTAGCTTAACAAAATAGCATGTAAATTCTTATATGATTCCGGATCAAAGTGATTTCGAATTTGTGTATTTGACTCGTAAAATGGTCTGTTTTATTTCGTAATAAATGGAGTGAAAGATTTAGAAAGCTATCATTTATATCCTCGTAATTTGAGTTTGTAAAATGAGCCCCCTTCTCTGGTAAGCCCCCTCTCCTTTAAGCCCCCATCTGGAGTGCAGTCTCTGAGATTGAATAAGCAAACCCAGAGGACTAAATATAGCTTTACGGTATTTGCTACTGGTGCTTTTGATGTGTATCACCCCATAAACATATCTGTTTACATCAATCTAAAGTTTTACAACAACTGAACATAAAAGTAAAAAAGTAGATAAATTTAGTTGCCACCAGCGATGTGAATTTAGCTTTAATCAATGGCTCATCACTCTCAAAATTTTCCTCGATAGTTAACTGGAACATAGATACCTCGTTTGTTGGTATTCTGCTTTGCCTTAAGAATTTGCTGGCTAAAGGCTAAAGCTCTGGTTTGCAGGAAGAGACAAATTTGAGCTTTCAAGATTAACATGCCTGCTCTCAAAATACCAATACCAACAAACGAGGTATCTATCTTCAAGTTAACTATCGAGAAACATTTTGAGAGTGATTCGACATTGATTGAAGCTAAATTCACATCGCTGGAGTTAACCCAATCCCTATACATTTTTTGGGACACCCGGTATATAACACGATGCCACAGGGAGCATCAGAATACATTGCAATCCCTGGAGCTAAACATGAAACATTTGCATGGAACTAATCAACCAACAGATTAAAGCAAAAAGTACAATTTAAGAAAAGAGAAAATTATGCAGAGTTGGAAGAAAGGGAGGAAATTTCACAGAAATCGTCAAAAATCTCTTCGATGATTCAATGATATTTAGGGGTGCTCCGCGATTTTTTTTCATTTGATTTAAGGGTAACCTTGCACTAATTTCTGAACACCGTCATTTATGGGACAGATTGGGTTTACTTTGTGGCTATAGTTGTCTGAAGTGTGAAAATTATGTATACTTGCCGTAAAAGCTCTGTTAACCCCCTGGGGGCTTATTTGATTTCGAATACTTTAGAAGGGGGCTTCAAAGAGGGCCTTATTAGAGAGGGGAGTTATTCGCAAAATCAAACGACAAGGATATATGTGACAGCTTTTATTATTTTATCCCATATTTTGTGGATTCAACATACAATTTTGCGATTCAATTTCAAAAGTTTCACACAGTTTTATCCGAAGCCTCGTCAAAATTAAAGATTTGTCCTTGTTGTTGTTTGCTGACTTTTCATTTCATGGTTTTCATATCTACGTTCGGTAATTAGTTGCTACCGTTGTCTTATGACAAGTATTTCCGTGTAAAAATGTATTGCTCTCAGCTACATATCTGGCTACATATTAAAGATTTTGAAAATAATAACAGCAACAACACAAAAACTCTGATGATATCTTGACAAATACGAGAAGTTAATAATAGCAAGCTTATTTGTCAATATAGAGCCAACCATCGAAATGTCGTATTTCAAATGGCATGGATGCTGCAAACTGCAAGTCCCAACAAGAACAACTAGGAAATTATTCACCCATCAAAAGAAATTATCAAATGCCAACTGTTACAGACGATTTTCTATTTATTAGCTAACAAGTTTGCATGTTAATGAAGCGTTACCGAGTCCTAGAAATTGGTCATCGTCATATTTCACGTATTTTTTAGAAGAAACTAAGAACTTTGGCCGGTACTGAAATTTTCTTAAAGTTATCAGATTTTCAGTACTCGGAGTTTCTTACTAGTTTCTTAGAGGTTCCATACAATCGTCAGGTTCACTACTACCTGTGCCCTCTAATGAACATTTCAAAACAAGGTTTTTTAAGCCTTTCCAATATTTAGACATTACGCAAAGGCCTTACGAGTAATGTGATACAGGAAATAAGTGAAAGTACCGTAAAGATATGTCAAGGATTTCCTTTATCAAAATAGAAAGTTTCTTAACTTATATTTTCCCAGTACTGGAGTCATAGGCGTAGGAGACAGGGGGACAGGGGGGGCTGCAGCCCCCCCCCCCTCAACGTCAGAAAAATTTGCAAAAATCAGCCATAATTGGGCAGAAATCCGCCTCAAGTCGGGCAAAATTTTCTCAAACAATGGACTTTTTATCGGGCAGCCCACCCAAATTTTATCTCCTCCTACGCCGATGACTGGAGTTTCTTAATTTGTTGGCGATCTGAGAGTTGAGTTCCTTATGGGTAGTTTCTTATGAAAAAACTACGTGTAATGGAGTTTCTTAATTTTTTAGCGATCTGAGAGCTGAGTTTCTTATGAGCAGTTTCTTATTTAAAAAATATACGTGTAGTCGCAAACATTCGATCCAAGGAAAGGAATGATAGCATACATTGTAGATCACAAAAGTGTAACTTAGGGGTTATGAACTTTGTATTGTATATCGACAACATTTTTAGATTCTTTAGCATTGTATGAATATACCGTATCTATGTGAGTGACTGCCTCTTTAGGGGTCTTTTAGATGCTGCGATTTAGTCTGAAATCCTATAGATGTCGAAAATTATGCAATGATTTCTTTAAAAACATGTTCCTCTCTTTCTCAATTTATCTCTGGTATAATGCCATGGACGTCAACATCCTAGCTGTTGGGCAGAAGTTTCACCAACATTTCAAGTTGAAAGACGCGAAGTGTAGTGCGATCGCCGACCTGCACTTCGAATTTCACCACAATTTCCTCTTGCACACTGCGAGTTTCCTCTCAATTTACAGATAACACTCGACGTTTACCGTCGTTGGAAATCGTGCGTTTCTCAGTTTCACCAAAATTTCCAGTTGAAACACGCGAAGTGTAGCGCGATCGCCGATCTGCACTTCGAATTTCACCATAATTTCCTCTTGCACACTGCGCTTTTCCTCTCAATTTACAGATAACACTCGACGTTTACCGTCGTTGGAAATTGCGCGTTTCATGTTTGGAAAACATAGGGAAAAGTAAACTCCCTTTTCCCACTAGTTTCCGGGTTTGGAAATCTTACATTTCTACCACATTTCCAACTGGGGAAATCATTGGAAATGCGAAATTTCCCAACAATTTACCTACAAAACACTATGTCGAAACGTGATCATTTCTTGCCGTGCTTTCTAATATTACCACTGCAATCTTACGAGATATTGCCAAAGATGGATACTAAAGATGATGTATGATGCTGTATGTGTCAAAGGAACTGCAGTAAACGTCTGCCAGATTGCTGAATTCTGAATAAAATAGTAGAAGTTGTTGATAAAGTAAAAGTAGTGTTTCATGAAATACCAAGGGTGGGCATGTACTGTCATTTTTATGGTCCTATGTATGTCCACGAGAAAAAATTGATCTACCCATTTTCTGGAGAATTATTGTGATCTACTGTCCACCAAAGACTGGTTTTGGGGACAGACATTTGCAATGGAAACTTTTGCTAAATCTACATGTGTTCAGCTCTTTTTAAGTCTAAGTTTGTATCAAACATCCATTTCTCCCACCATCTTGGTTCCACCTTTGTCTCTCCAGACACCTTTAATCTACCCAGTCTTAGCAAAACTGTTTCCGCCTGTGTCCAAACTCTTCTAAAAATAAACCAGTTTTTTAACTATCTGCCTCAAATTGTCCTCAAGATACAAAATATAATCTTGACAAACCGCATAAGTGGTTCCACCTCTGTCGTCTTTCAGACATAAAAAACCGTATATCCACACTATTTCAAAATGTGACGTCTTTTTGTTTGGAAGTTGTCCAGAATTACTTGAGAAATAAACCGTTATTTTCAATGAAATGGCAGAGGATTGTCAGACAAGCTTTGTCTACCAAATTCACGAAAAAATCCGGATTCTGCGGACATAGCAATTCTGATGACAGCATTGTCTAGGTTCAGGCATTGAAATAGACCCACTTTTGGAGACATAGATCGCAAAATATAGATATTCCATACTTGCAGAGTAAAATGAACTACTTTTAAAGACCTATAAGAAACCTGGTTTTGAGGACAAACATTGTCAAATTAAGAACAAAATAAACCGATTTTTGGGACACCAGTATTCGCATGTTGGCCATTTAAATGGATTTATATTGATACCTAAATTGGACAAATTGCTAGGTGAAAGGTCAAACATTGCCGAACTTCATGCCTTGGTTCATGTGTGACATGAGGCTTCAAAAGTAGGAAGTGCACATGAACTGCACCATACTTTCCAGAATAGCAACTCCCATGTTGTTGTGTATTGAACTGAATTGTTTGTTGAATTGAATATAATCAAAACGAAATTGTTGTTGTAGTTGCTAGAGTGAAGAACGCGTGAGAATCGTTTTAAAGATGGCCTAAGTTTCTCGATTTAATTCTTTGGTTTGATCCGACAATCCGATAGTAATCCGATAATAAGAAAGGCCGGACCTAACAAATTGGCGACGAGGAATCATGGCAACACCTGTTAATACAGATTTGGGTGGAATTCCGCAATTTGACTGCCATGGAGACCCCACAACTGTTGGTGCAAGATGGAAGAAATGGAAACGTGCTTTTAACTTTTTCGTCGTTGGAAACGGAATAACTAATGTAGCCCAAAAGAAAGCACTATTACTTCATTGTGGAGGAATGGGTATGCAAGATATATATTATACCTTTCCAGAAACTGAGGCGGAAGAAGGAGAAGATGCATTCACAGTAGCTGTTAGGCTCTTAGATCAGTATTTTTCACCTCAAATAAACGTGCCTTATGAGAGACATCTGTTTCGTAATACAAACCAGATGCCTTCAGAGACTATTGATCAATATGTTACAAGACTTAGGCAAAAAAGGGCAGAATATTGTGAATTTGGAACAAGCATGGGTGAGCAAATAAGGGATCAGGTGATAGAAAAATGTTTATCCCATGCGTTTAGGAGAAAGCTGTTGGAAAAAGGAAGAACATTGACTCTTGAGCAGTTACAAAATATTGCAAGGGCATTGGAAGCAAGTGAAAAACAAGCTGGTAAGATTGAAGGAATCCAGAGAGAAGAGATGAACCAAGTAAGGTTTAGGCCACAAAATACCAGAGATCAAAGGAAAACTGGAAAAGATGGTATGAAATGTTTTAGATGTGATCAAACAGGACATCATCAAAAGGATCCCAACTGTCCAGCAAGAAATAAAGAATGTTTTAAGTGTAACAAGAAAGGGCATTTTTCAAAATGTTGTAAAACAAAGAATTTTCAAGCAACAGCAAGGTCTTCTAAGACATACCAAGGAAAAAGGCCAAATATTCATTTAGTAGATGCAAATGATAGCACAGATGATGAATATGCTTTTACAGTATCAAATGGGAAGCTGCCAAAGATCTGCTTAGAAATTGGAGGAGTGCCCAATGTGGAAATGATTGTTGATTCAGGAGCATGTTGCAATGTAATAGACAGGAAATTATGGGAGAAGCTCAAGGAGGAGAAGATTAGCTGTGTATCAACAAAATGTGCAAAACAGTTATATCCATATGGAAGTAGTCAACCTCTAAAAGTTGCAGGATGTTTTGTTGCAAAAGTATCTTTCAAAGATGCCTCATTGGATGCAGAATTCACAGTGATAGAGGAGAAGGGCCAAGCTTTATTAGGAAGAGATACTGCAGTAAAATTAAGTGTGCTGATTCAGTAGCCAAAGGGGGGGGGGGGTGCGGGAGGGTGCCGCACCCCCCAACATTCAGTTTGTCGGCAAATTGATAATATCTGTCGGCAAATCAAAAACGTTTCCTTGGTACTGGTATTACTGAGTGTCTGTCGGCGAATACAGTTTCCAAATCTTTCAAAAGGCTGGTGTGAAACTCAGTGACCGATTTCTTTGAACTGAATGACTGAACGATCTTGGGTCTTGGGAGAGGCATTCTAAGCCAAAGTAGAATGCATATTCTCAAAATTTTCCTGGTGGCTTTGCCCACAGACCTACTTATTTTAAGATCTCATTTGTCTTAACCTGTGCGTGGCATTGGTTATAGGGTTCTCTATTTGCTACTGCTCCTTCAAGCAATTTCATCAAAATAATTTGAAGAGCTAGCTGTACTCTGACATGTTCGTTTACTTTCCTAGATTAACTTGCTAAGATGGGTATAAATTCTCAATGCAAATTCAATAAAACATCCTGCCTATTTTGTGTTCATTGCAGCCATTTTTACGATGCAAAAAAAAACTAAATGGGCGTTTCCCTCATTTTCCGAGCGTTTGAAGGGCGTGGTCACAAAAAATTTTCTAGCCCACGCCCCATAACCCCCCCCCCCCCCACTCATCAAGTGCTGCGTATGCCCCTGAAATACTATGCCAAGTGTCTACATTTTGAATTTAATCATCCATTGCTTATACGTTTCAAACTTTGATGATATATAATGGTATTTTCGTTTTTTGTCGGCAAATTGGGGTGTCTGCACCCCCCCCCCAACAATTTTCTTTAGCTTCGCCCCTGGTGCTGAAAATAAATGATGGTGTGGAAATTAATTCTGTAGAAAGCAGTGCAATGAATGGACAGAATACCATTTCTGAATACAAAGACTGTTTTGAGGGTCTAGGAAAATTGAAAGATTTCCAACTAGATATTCCAATAGACAAGACAGTCAAACCAGTAGCACAACAAGTACGCAGAGTGCCATTCAGTTTGAGGAGTCAAATTGAGAAGAAATTAGATGAGCTTGAGAAGTTTGATGTTATAGAGAAAGCTCAAGGTCCAACCCCATGGATTTCACCAGTTGTTGTCATTCCAAAATCAAATGATGAGATCAGGTTATGTGTTGATATGAGGCAAGCAAACAGTGCAATCGTGAGGGAAAGACATCCTATACCCACAGCAGAAGAAGTTCTTCATGAGTTCAATGGAAGTTCAGTTTTCAGTAAGCTGGATATAAAATGGGCATTTCACCAAGTAGAATTGAGTGAAGAATCAAGGCCTATCACAACATTCGTGACTCACAAAGGTCTTTATTGTTATAAGCATTTGATGTTTGGAATTTTTTCTGTGCGCCTGAAATGTATCAGAGGATTATTCAACACGTTTTGCAAGGATGTGAAGGAGCAATCAATATTTTTGATGATATTATAGTCCATGGAGCAACAGCAAATGAGCACAACCAGAGATTACCTCAATTACTTCAGAGAATCAGAGAAAGAGGGCTTACGTTAAACAAGGATAAGTGTAAGTTCAATATGTCACAAGTAGAGTTTATGGGACATTTATTATCTGGAAGAGGAATCGGCCCATCAGAGGTGAAGGTTCAAGCAGTTCAACAAGCAAGGCAACCAGAGTCTGCGTCAGAAGTGAGAAGTTTTCTGGGACTCGTGACATTCAGTGCACGATTTATTCCCAGAACTGTCAACAATTTCAGAGCCTTTAAGAAAGTTTACCAAGCAGGGAGAGAAGTTTAACTGGGGGCCAGAGCAAGAAAGTTCATTCAAAGAATTAAAGCGTAGGCTAGCCAAAGCTGAGACTTTAGGTTATTTTGATATAAATGCCAAGACAAAGCTAGTCACAGATGCAAGTCCAGTAGGGTTAGGTGCAGTTTTAACCCAAGAGCAAAATGGAGAAGATAGAGTTATTTGTTATGCAAGTAGGAGTTTATCTGAAGTGGAGAAGAGATATTGTCAAACAGAGAAAGAGGCCTTAGGCATAGTATGGGCATGTGAAAGATTCCACATGTATCTGTATGGAATAGACTTTGAACTTCATACAGATCACAAGCCATTGGTGTTTATTTATTCAAAGAAATCAAAGCCAAGTGCCAGAATTAGTAAATGGGTTTTAAGATTACAACCCGACAGGTATACTGTCAAACACATACCTGGAAAGTCAAATATTGCAGATTCATTGTCACGTCTGCAGTCTTTTCGAGAGAGCAATCCAAGATCATTCACAGATACAGAGAAATATGTAAGATTTGTTGCTGTAAATGCTACCCCAATAGCTTTGACAACAAAAGAAATAGAGCAAGCTTCAGCCACAGATGAAGAGTTATCAAATCTGAGGAAGAGTATTAGGCTAAATAGATGGCATGAGCTCAAAAATAAACAGTTTCTGTTAGTTAACCCTATCTCACCTGGGCGTTTTGAAGCGGTCAATACCTGAGGGGGGGGGAATCCACCCTCTTTTTCTTCGCTGTTGTAGTAGCTACAATCTTTAGAATAGGTAAATATATATACTTTGATACAAACAATCAAAATCATATGATTAAATCAAATTATCTCTATTGTTCTCGTTGCTATGACAATAAGAAGATTTTAAGTTATGATTATCATGATTGTTACCAACATGATTGAAACAATGAAATGAGGCACTAAATTGAAATCTTTTGTTTCAAATTGAGTTGGATATCATCAAATACATGTGTAAGTATAATTTTGCATATATTTGAGATTAAAATTTGCAACAATTAAAAAAAAATTATACAAATTTTGTTGCCTACACAGTAAAACATTGGTTGCCATGGTTACGAGGCTATATTTAGCATCTTGAAATTTTCATCATTCGATACAGTATAGATATAAAGTCAAAGTAGCGGAGTTTTGGCATCCTGCATTGCATATTCTAGCATAGGCGAATAAAAATTTGGTTGGGGGGTGGAATCCACCCCCCCCCCCAGGTGAGATGGGGTTAAAGAAGAGCTGTGTCTGATAGGCAAATTAGTTCTAAGGGGAACAAGAATAATAGTGCCACAAGAGTTAAGAGATAGGGTTCTGCAAATTTCACATGAAGGTCATCCTGGCATAGTTAGCATGAAGAGAAGGTTACGCTCAAAAGTTTGGTGGCCAGGTCTTGATAAGGAAGTTGAAAGGTACTGTCAAACATGTCATTCATGTCAATTAGTTGGAAGGCCACAACCACCAGAGCCTATGAAGAGTACAGAGTTACCACAAGGACCTTGGCAACATATCTCAGCTGATTTGATGACACCAAGTTTACCATCAGGACATACTTTACTTGTTGTTGTTGACTATTACAGCAGATATTTTGAAGTTGAATTTCTAAAATCAACAACCACAGATAAGGTTATTGCAAGTGTAAAGAAAATTATCTAGAAAATTATCTAGAAATGCAGGGAATAAAGCATAGAAAAGTTACACCACTATGGCCGCAAGCCAACGGGGAAGTGGAAAGACAAAATGGATCATTACTAAAGAGATTAAAGATTTCCCAAATAGAGAAACGAGATTAGAAGGATGAACTGTCCGCATATCTTACAACGTACCGGACAACACCCCACAGTACTACAGGAGTCAGCCCAGCAGAACTGTTGTTCAAAAGAAAGATTCGCACAAGATTGCCAGAGATTGATTATTATGATTATGATGATTTAGAGATGCGCGATAGAGATAAAGAGAGTAAACAAAGGAGCAAGATTTATACAGATGAGAAACGTAGAGCTCAAGAAACTGTAAAAGAGGGAGATAAGGTATTGTTGAGGCGGGAAAGAGAGAATAAACTTACGCCTACATTTCAGAGTCAACCATATGAAGTTAAATCCAAAGTTGGGAACAGTGTTTTAGTTCAGTCACCAGAAGGGGTACAATATCAACGAAATGTTACCCATGTAAAGAAATATCAAGAAAGAGAACAATCAGTCATAGACCAGCGAGAACCAATCGTAATAGATCCAGAGAAACAGACTGTTTATTTACCCTGTGAAAGTTCAGATGAAAAAGATGATGAAAAAGGAAACAATGAAAAAGAACAATCAGAAACTATAGAGATACCCAGAGAGCGACCAGTCAGGACAAGAAGAGCACCTGCAAGATTCAAGCACTTTGACGTCACTTGGAAGTAACTTTTATAAGGAATGACTTATGTTTATATTATATGTTTTGATCCAAAAGAAAAGGAGGGATGTTGTGTATTGAACTGAATTGTTTGTTGAATTGAATATAATCAAAACGAGATTGTTGTTGTAGTTGCTAGAGTGAAGAACGCGTGAGAATCGTTTTAAAGATGGCCTAAGTTTCTCGATTTAATTATTTGGTTTGATCCGACAATCCTATAGTAATCCGATAATAAGAAAGGCCGGATCTAACACATGGCAACTTGCAAAAATTTTAAACACAAGAGCTTTGCGCATAAACACTTCTTGACCCCCTTCCCTCAGCAAATTCAAATTCCACAACTCAGTCAGCCCTGGACTAATTTACAGTACCTGAACAAACATAAACATACAATGATTTTATAAGAAACTGCTATGAGAAACTTTAGGCTCAATTTCCAAAATTAAGAAACCCTGTGGCATGGATTAAAAAATATGGAAACCTCATGAGAACTTTTGATAGTGGAACTTTCCTTACCTTTGAAATACTACCTACCAGCCCTGGACCTAAGTTTCTTACAAAAACATGAATGTACATGAATTTGAAGGGAGTCTTCATCCCACTCAGTTCTTACATCCAGGACCGCCGAGAGGGGGGGGGGTAGCCGGGGCAACTGCCCCGGGGCCCGGGCCCCGCCAGGGGCCCGTCAAAATGAAGCTTTATTTTTCCATTGTATGTTATAATGATATCACCCAGCTGGGCCCCGCAAGGGGCCCCAGCAAAATCAAGTTTTCTTCCTGTCCATTGCACTTTGAAATGATATCACGGGCCTGGGTTAATTTCATTTGCAACAAACTTTGCATTGTGTTGTAAGTTTCTGGCTGAATGTAAAAAAAAATGCACAGGAGTCGGACGGGAGTTTAACTAAAATCTCCTCGCTGCTATGCTGCTATCTTGAATGCAGTTGTCTCCTATATTTGGAAATAATGCGTTATTTCATTCCGAAGTTGTTTCGTTAAATCGTATTGAGGATAAGCGACAAGAACTATTGCTCATGCAATCACTGATGTTTTTGAATAAATAAACTCTGTCAGAAAGTTACTACTTTTCTGTTCACGTTCTTCAGGACCCTTTGGAAGGGCGATCAGTTCTGATATTATGCAATTCAAAAATAATCTATATCCTCGTGAAATTGAGTTAATTGACGATGACGTCCTATTTTCAAAATTTCCGGGAAAGACCGCCATCAGCCGCGATCCTTTGCTTCTTTAAATGGCAGATTCTCCAAAAATGGTGCATTTTCCAGCAATCTAAGGGTGTGGTTATAAAAAATTTTCCCGGGGGCAAGCCCCCGGACCCCATTTTTGCTAGCTACGCTCGCATCGAGTTCTAGCACCCATATGAATTTCGTTCCACAACAGGCCTGGTTCTGACCGTGCATTATTTTTAGCTAGAAATCAATCAGGATTAGACATTGCGCCGTCTCAAAATCCGGTAAAAAGATTCATGATTTTCACGTTCTGGACATTCACGAAATTTTCCCAATTGTATGCTCTTAGTAGACTCATTTCAAAAGTCTCTTGTTTCGCTCCCCCTGCTGAAGTGCCACTATAACTGGAGCGATAACGACAACAACAACAAAGGAAAGGTAGAGGGACTTATGTAATGAGTCTACGCTGTTGGCGCCAGTGTCAAGCAAGGGGCCCGCATCCACTAGTTGCCCCGGGGCCCGCCCTCGCTCTCGGCGGCCCTGCTTACATCAGCCTAATCTGCTGCAAATAGTCAAATAGGCCTAACTGAAAACCTCAGATATCTGAGATATCTCAAGGAAAAATCTGTTTAGCCCATCGTAACTATTTCATGGCCAGTACTACAGAGAACTGCTGTCAAATGCCAAACTACAGTCGGATCGGAACAGGAAACATCTTCCATAGAAGTAAGTTGTGGAAGGGTTTTCATGGAATTGGTGTTGTCGCTGCACAGAACCTTGCACAGGAGCACCGATATCAATCGCTGATTGGCTAATGATTTTGCCTACTTGCCATGCCCAGTATCGACAACTTTTTTTGTCGTTGGTGATAGGCCCAGATTCTTTTGTTTTCAGACAATCGTTTTTCGAGTTCGTCTACCCAACAAGTACAAAGCCTAGTCTATATACATATTTGTTGCAGTCGGATGTGGCGTCATTCCCTTTGTCTCTCTCGCGAACGTTCTCATTGTCTAGACAGTTCGATTGGCAGAACCACAACATGGGCGAAGTTAAACCGCAGGTGAAAACGTCGCCCAACATTCCGTTCCTCCTCAAAACGTCCTCTTTTTCTAGTCAACATTCTGGTCGAGGAGTTATTCGCCAATTTCCTCACCCCACTTTGGGCTTGCCAAGCCCTTTGTTTCCCTTTGTGTTGAGCTCGAAATCGTTTGTCATTCCATTGTTCTCGCTCTGCTCATGACATCAAAAAATGGGTGCCCTTCAACACCCCATTGAGGGATTTTCTGATTTTTTGAAAATCCCAGTGGGATCTCTTTTTGCTTGATATGCATTGGGACCCATTTGGAGAGGGATTCAGGTCCGGGGATTTTCTAAATGCTGGAGGGGGGTCGAGTGGAAATTGCACATTTCCTACCCTTCAAAGGCCACTTTCCCCAGTTTAATTGCTAAATGTTGTCTTTTGACAGCCTTGCTATATTTAAGGAGTTTCTACCTCAAAATATGAGTTATTGGGAGAGGGATTGGAGCTCCAGAGTGCCACAATTGCAACATTTTCTAATTTTTACATGCCTTTTTAGCCCTTTCTCGGGGACTCCCCCTTCTCTCAAGAGAAACATCCCCTTTTATGTTTTCAACTACCATCTCAGTTGTCACGCAAAAAGGTTTTGACATTTGTGTGCAGCATGGAAAATTGCTTTGAAACTGTTGATAGTTTTTAGATTGAAATAGTACTCTAAATAGTACTAAGTCTCTTATTAAAGAACAGGCCTTCATGAAATGGGAAGAGGAAAGGAAGAGTAAAATGGTGTGAAATATTGGACGATAACTGGAAGTAAGGGATCGGAAACGAATGCATGCATTCTGTTTTTGACAGAAAAGAAACCTTATATGCAGAAATTGAAGCTCAACAAAATCCTTCAAAGAAGACAGGGGCCAAGTCTGGGGCCAAATCGAAATAAAGTTTAGCTATGGGAGGTTTTCAGACTCCTGTCGACTCTTGTTATTTCCTGCAGTCTTATTTTATGAGTCTCCGTAAGTTTTATTTTTACCTGCCGTCTTTTTATGCTTTTATGAGCAACGACTGGGACTTATCATCTGCTATTTTACAATGCAGTTTTACAAAGAAACCAGCGATTTGCACGTCGCCCTTTGCCTGATTAAAAACGTGAAACGAGTTGAGGGGTGTTATCACTCTTCCCAACTATTCTCGGCTGAACATGAGTGTTCTGAATTGAGAGAGGCCTAATGTTTACAAGCTATACATTATTTATTAGCTTGTAAATAAATACAAGCTTTATAATTATATTAAGCTTTCATACATACATTAAACATTACACTAGCTGTTAACGCAGTTAAGTAAGTGCTGCTCATAGCATTATTGATAATAACATTCCGCAGATTGTCAAAAGAATCAATGTCAGAGTGGATATTTTGGAGCATATGGTTGAAACCAAGTTAAATTTAAGCTTTTTAAGGTAAAACAATTAAAAAAACCATGAGAACTGTTTGTAACTGTCAAGACTGCATCAAACGACTATAATAATCATTCAAACTCAATGCGATATTAATCTCACTTCAAGTCTTCAATTGCGATTTCAAGACTCAGTTAATCAATGTCAGTTCATTTTGTGCTTTCTTGGACTGCAAGGCTTTCCTTCTCCTAGGTGGTACCTCAAATAGTGTATGGTTTTCTTTCTCATTTGGCCATAGATCAACACTGCTATTTCAACACACAAAGTGTTCCCCTTTTCAATTCTGTGTCAAGTAACAGGCTTTGTACTTTGCCTCAAATGAAAGCAAGTCTTGAGGGTAT
Source organism: Aurelia coerulea (assembly GCA_039566865.1). Lineage (NCBI taxonomy): Eukaryota > Metazoa > Cnidaria > Scyphozoa > Semaeostomeae > Ulmaridae > Aurelia > Aurelia coerulea. The sequence continues at coordinate 25,124,248 of CM076943.1, read as the reverse complement.
ATAATGCACAACAGTTGACCACAACAATTCTTCAAAAGTTCATCTGGTGACAGTTTGTATCAAAGTTAAAAGGTCGCAAGGTGTGAAGAATGGTCACAGAAGCAATGCTGATCCAATGCTTTTTGGTTTTTGTAAGGATGTGCATCCAGAAACTAATTTGTAAGATAACTTTCTTATGCTGCGTTGGTCTTTGAATGTCAATGGTTAAAGAAGCAAATACTGATCCAATGCTGTGCAAACTGTTACAGGAATAGGAACAGCTGATATGCAGAATGTGATCCAATGCTGTTAACATTAATCTTTATATGGGCTGTCACTAATTAATAACGTTACCTTTCACTTCTGCAACAAAATACATGAGATATTAAGCTTTTGTTTATGAGATGTATATGTGCATGGTCATATGGCAACATTAAGGGGCCTTTGCAAGGAGCATGGTTTGTGAACACACCATTGTGTGGTCTTTTCGTTCTTGCCATTTTTACAGTCCACAAAAATGACCACCAATAAAAAGATGGCACATGACAGGTATGGTGGCTGGAAAGGCCGATTTAAGTACATATATTCCAACTGAGTAGATAACAGAAATATACTGACAAGAAAAATCTGTGCTAAAGGAGGGGAAAAATTAATCAAGAAGCCAATCAAAATTCTTTCAGGTGCAAAGAATCATGGTTGAAAGATCCTTTCAATTATCTTTCTTTTGCAATCCTCTCTTGTGATTTTCTATGCAATGGGAAATTATCTCTTCTGTTCTAAAAAAATTCATGGAACATTTATGCACTAGATGTTTGCAGTTTTAAGCAAAAAGAAAACTACTGTTCTAAAGTGCAACAATACTCTACTAAAAGATTACATAAACCCTGACTTTGTATTGTGAATAATAGATACCATGTACCCATCTAATATGAAAATTGCATTGTTGTTATCTGTGAAAATCTTTTAGTGCTGTATGCAAGGGAATGAATGGTGAATCATTACATTATCATCTTGTGTATTACTAAAGAAAGAGCCTTGACAAATGTTTCCAAAATTGAGCATCCTGAATGATCAGATTCATTTAATTTGCTGTTTGTTTCAGTTATTTGAAGTAGTAGCTTTTGTTGCCACAATAATGGGCAATTCACTGTTTATAACCACAAATGGGTGATTCACTTTTTCTTTCCACAATGGTAAAGTCACTGTTGTCAGGTGCCTCAGTGGGAATTTTTGATATATTTGCTTTTGTTGCTACAAGTGGCAATACCACAATGGGTTCATACGTTTAATTTGTTGCCACAAAGGCCAGGTCATTGCTGTTTATTTGTGAACGTGTAAGAAATGCTTAGGTAGGCCTAGTCTAGGCCTTCGTTGATGACATCTTCCTGGAACCTGTCCGCTGCAGAAGAACAAATTTTCAACACAACAGAGAGCATAAAGAGAAATCCTCTCTTATTTACTATGAAATGAGATGTAAAAAATGATTTGATACGTACTAGAGTCCGTGAAAATTCCCTTCTTCTTCTCGCAATGAACGTGAGTCAACTCCTTGCATCCAAAATCAAAGCGGTGGGTGGGAAGCATTTCAGTCGGCGAGCACGATGCTTGTTTGGTTGCGTGGGCAGCATTTCAGTCGGTGAGCACGATGCTTGTTTGGTTTTTGCATCCATACAAACATACAAACAACACACTCATCGACACAGGAATTCCAATCAACCCGTCTAAATGTCTGCTACGCGCATGCGCTAAGCAGCAATTACAATTCTATTTGCACTTTCTTCATCGTCAAGGCAACACCGCTAATTGCCCTTCCATTCAAGACACATATCTGACGTCAATACTTTTCAAACCAGTGGCTGGAAAGAACAATCAGAAAGTGATTTCAGAGCCTCTGTTTGGGATGAGAGGGCTAGAAAGCAGGGGACGAGGGGTAACTCCTATAGGGGGTCTGGTATATATATGCGTCTTTGAGAATTCAGAGTTAGGACCCGTAACCAGGGCAAAATATTAAAATATGACCCCATAAACCGGGAAAAATCTACCACAATAATCGTAACATACAGAGTAAATTGATAATTCATAGAGCTATATTCCTTTTCATGAAATTCTTTTGTAGAATCTTAGAAAAAACGGGGTATTTTTCTTCAGAAAATATTCCAACCCAAAAACAGTGAAATGCTAGCTGGTGGACTCGGGGCCGTATATAAGTCAAAATTCACCTGGCCCAAGTTTCATGCCCCAAGTTTTATGGAATTTTACTGTTTTCCAACAAAGAGAAGAGATATCAGTATAAGTGAATCGTAATAAAGTGCCAAAATCCCAAACCTTTCTCTTAGAAACAGTGTTTGTACTGTACAGAGTTCTTTAGGGCTCAGTGATGCTCCTTTAAAGGGGGGTTACCTTCAAAATTTCCCATGATAAGGGGTTTTTTCATCAACAGGAATGTCAGAGAAAAGGGTATCCTATGCAGGGCCTCTGACGACGGAGGGGCCGGGGGGCCATGGCCCCCCCAACCTTTTCACAAATCATGCCGTTCTCAAAGGCAGCTCATCATGTTATGTTATGGTAATTTGTTTGTATCAAGTTTGCCCCCCCCCCCACTTTTCTGCTATCGTCGGGGGCCTTGCTATGGAATGGTGTGGATGAGCGTGATGTACCTTTTACTGTTGAATTGCACCCACCGGGAGTGTGCAGTACAGTTGGGGATGTTCAGTACAGTGGGGAGGTATGTTTGAGTACAGTGGGGCAATTCAGTATAGTTGGGAGGCTCCGGAGTTCAGTGGGGGTGTGAAACTACTGACGTGCTTCACAAGTGCGTGAGTGGTTGCAGAAACACAGAATGAAAGATACACAACTAAACTTACGACCTTGACAGTGACGGCTTGGTACGGCAGGTAAACTGGCAGCAGGATAACGATCTTTGGCAATATTCTTTATAGTAACACAACAAAACGATTTCCAGCAGCGAATAATAACAAGCTTATAATATCCTGCCTAACTTAAAACTATAGATAAATGAAATGAAAACCTAGATAGTTCGTCTTGACTTCGTCTTGATTCGGCTTCGGCTAGTTCGTCTTAGTGCGCGGCATCAACAGATCGGCTTCAACTTAGTGTTCGTCTCGACTGACTAAAAATACTAAAAACCTAACCTAAAATGCAGGACCATGAAACAATAAGGCACACCTAATTTACCTTATAAAGAAAAATACAATTAAGTAAAAATAGCAATAAACAATAAAATGTCATTCGCATGATACAGAGTCAACCAGGGAGAGAGTCTACTCTCGTCCAAATAAGGCACGTTTTGGCATCGTTTCAAACAGTACTTTTCTGTGCATGCCAACAACACGCAAACAACTGCAAGTTATCTATTTATTAATCAATCAATCAGCAAGGGGGTGCGTCCATATCGCAACATTACCCTCTCCTTTTAAAACAAGCCTCCTGGCTTGCCCCACATAAGAGATGTGCCATCATGTTGCAATAGTTCTTTCTGGACTCTTTTTTTTGTCTTTATCGAAAACAACTCCTGTGTCTACAACTTCAATTTCTTTTGAATGTTCATCCTCTGATCTATACTTCTCATTGCTGTCTCCAATTTCCACAATGGTTGTTACAACTTCTGAAACAATAACCTGTTCGTCAACAGGGTGTAAAGGTCTGACGCTGCTTTCATGGAGGCACTGGGGCATTGATGTCCTTCTTGGATTATCGAGCTCCTCCTTTATTTCTCTTAAATTTTGCGTGTCTTTGTCAATTCTTTCAATCTCGTAGTTGTCGTTAAAAGAAACATTCTTATGTACAGCTTCAACTGAAGTGATATAGAAATCTACTTTCTGCTTTGGTGGTTTTAGGTTGAGAGCATGCGGAACGGAATAAAGCCGGTGTCTGCAGTACTTAGCGACATGCCCTACTGTAAGACAACAGTAGCAAATAGGCTTTCCATCATCTGTTCGATAAACATTAGTCCTGTTGCTAAATTGGTTGTTCTTGTTCTCACTCTGAATTTGACTCAGATGACGGGAAAATTCTTTCACGATACTTAAGATAATTTCAAGCATTCCTCCTCTGAAGTTTTCAAATTTCCCGGGCTCTTCATTCAATGGCAACGACATGGTTAATGATTACAGTCACAGTCAAACAAGATCTGTACACACAGCATAAAGCAAACAATCCAATATCCGAGTCAAAAGTTCCGCGAACAATCAGTTCCAAACGAGAGTGACGCAGTTTGGCAACCAGTGAATGAGCAGTAAAACGAAGTTAACATTCGAAAAGCAATTTGTGCTGCACGCAACCAGGCAAAATGCCAAATTCATAAAATATCACGAATTGAAATTCAACAGACAGAAAATATAATCACTGCAAAACAGTTTTTGATGCGTGAATAGATAAAAAGATTCCGAAAAATGTGATTGACTTCGATATCGGACACCAAGAGTTCAATACAGTTACTACCACATATCATTTGTCTCACGCTGCTTGTAAATCTTTTCAAATCCAATATTTCAACGGTTTTTCGTGAATCTTCAAAACTAAAGTACTCGAATGAACAAAATATAGAAAATTCAGCAAATAATTCTCTTCGTATTCTTCTTGTTCCTCACACAGGGCACCAATGTGAAACTACTGACGTGCTTCACAAGTGCGTGAGTGGTTGCAGAAACACAGAATGAAAGATACAAAACTAAACTTACGACCTTGAAAGTGACGGCTTGGTACGGCAGGTAAACTGGCAGCAGGATAACGATCTTTGGCAATATTCTTTATAGTAACACCACAAAACGATTTCCAGCAGCGAATAATAACAAGCTTATAATATCCTGCCTAACTTAAAACTATAGATAAATGAAATGAAAACCTAGATAGTTCGTCTTAACTTCGTCTTGATTCGGCTTCGGCTAGTTCGTCTTGATGCGCGGCATCAACAGATCGGCTTCAACTTAGTGTTCGTCTCGACTGACTAAAAATACTAAAAACCTAACCTAAAATGCAGGACCATGAAACAATAAGGCACACCTAATTTACCTTATAAAGAAAAATACAATTAAGTAGAAATAGCAATAAACAATAAAATGTCATTCGCATGATACAGAGTCAACCAGGGAGAGAGTCTACTCTCGTCCAAATAAGGCACGTTTTGGCATCGTTTCAAACAGTACTTTTCTGTGCATGCCAACAACACGCAAACAACTGCAAGTTATCTATTTATTAATCAATCAATCAGCAAGGGGGTGCGTCCATATCGCAACAGAGTACAGTGGGGGGGGGGGGGGGGATACCATGATGTGTGTGGTGAGGCGTCATCAGTATAGTTGGGGGATATCGAGAAAAGAGAGGGGGATAGCCAGGGTAGTTACCAGGGGGCCCGGGGCCTCTGTGGGCAAGCAAGAAATAAGGTATGTATTTTTATATGTTGTAGTTTTCTTTCAGGAACGTTTTCAGGCCTACAGGCCCACTGAGATTCTAAAAAAAATCTAAAAGCCGTGCCTTACCAGTGCATAGGGGGGCGTGGCCCAAGGATAAAAGGGCGTGGTGCCCGGCCTCTCTCTCGACGGCCCTGGGGGTAAACACTTATGTTGTTAAATGCTCCCTTGCGCAACTATGAATAGCAGCTTTGTAGAATGTAGAATGAAACTATGACGAAACTTTGGTCACATAAAGTGATAATAGAAAACAACGCCAAGAAGCAACAAATTCTTTCCCAAGCAATTGTAATACAGCTAAAATTTCGATCTTGTTGTCCCCAAAGTTATTCATGATCCGCAGAAGATATTTCCTTAATTAGTGACCGGATAAGTAAGGCAAAGTAAGGTCGGGCGATTAGTTTTCCTTGGAGCAAGTAGCTTGTGAAAATACTTGTGTCCATGTTGTGTTTACTTGTATTTGAAGCTGCTTGAAGCCCTAGCTAGGCAGTAGGCAGTAGTTAAATACATTTTGGAGTTAGATTATTCAAAGACTGTCAGTGCTTGTGAGAGACTGAGTAGTTTCTTTTTGTTGTATTGTATTTATGATGCTCTGAAAGATGAGCCAACAGAAAACATCACATAGAATGCAAGAGTAGAGGTAATTGTTCTAGGGAATAGGAATGAAGATAATAATCACAATCAAGCAGTTACATATAATTAGTTTCTGTTGCCTTAGGTGTTTATTGACATGTTTTTGAAGACAATATCATAAGAATAAACTTCCTTAAACAACCTTTCTCACTGGAAAAAATTATGTGATTCAACTGTTCAAAACAAGAAACTAAAGGTGATAATAGTCTGCTTTATTACATTTTGAACAAGGAAACATTCCCTGAAGAATTGAAATCTTTCAGCGTTGAGCCTAGGGCGTTTACAAATGAACTGCTGTCACAAATAACTTTGTTAGGCCCATCGCGCGTTGATAGAAAATATTACATCCCCTAACTTGCATAACGCAAATAAAAATTATTAGGCAATTCTACATAAGTTGGATAACAATCGTATTCGCTATTCTACGTTTTAGTTATTAAACTATGCACTTACCATTTGCTGATAAGCTGTAAGTAAGACCAAGCAAGTCGCTTCGACATAGCAATCATATTGATCCCTGTGTGTGTCGTCATGGCCAGCCAATTCAATCGATCCATCGATCAATCTTCAGTTAATGAAGCCAACAGCTCATGGTAAAAGAATCAAAAACCAATCATCAAGAGTCGAAGGTTGTTCTTCCATAAAGTACTGTTGTATTGATGCTTTGGGTGTCAAAAAGTTGCCTCTGAAAACATCAGCAAACTCTTCTAGAACGTCGAAGTCCCGGGTGGTCTACCTTGGAAAAAAAACAACGGGGATGTGCCTGCCAAAAGAAAATTTTATGACCCTGTCCTGGAATAAATGTTTGAAAATATAGAACCTGTCCTGGATAATATAAGTGTCTTTTGTGAGTTACCTTAATTTTGCATGTCAAATCTGACCTGTCCTGGGAAAAAATCTTTAATGAACATACCTGTGCCGGAATAAGAACACAAAAGGTATAACCCTGTCCTGGAATTTTCTTCCGAAAATGGGGCCCTATTGGCAGGCACATCCCCGGGTGCTCAATGTATTGAGTAGACCTCCCGGGGTCGAAGTGCAACAGGCCACTGACCGGCACCATTATGGAAAGCCTTTGTTCTCGTGATGTTTTTTGTGAACTGACAGACCTATTACGTCAAAACACAACACCCGGCCCAGACCCCCGAAGCACCAGAATTGGATTTTCGAAAGCTTATTACGTAGCTCACAGCAATTTCTCGAGGATTTTATTGTTAAAGTAGTGATCAGCGACCTCAAATTTACTAAACTAGAGAATAAAAAATTTCGCTTCATATGCACTTTAAGCCAGAGCAATTAGATTTTAGGAAGTCGCATTCTCATTGGCTGTTTGGACGGATCGGTTGTTGGCCCCCATTTGGAACAGAGTTAAAAATATCGCCAGTTATTCATTCCTAAACAGAAAGACATTGACATCGATTAAGCTTTTCTCATGTTCCAAGAACGAAAACATTAATGTATTTTGTTAATTTCACCAGAAACGCACCTGCTGATTTAGCATCCAAATTCCACACCACATATGAGGCCCCCCCCAGAGGTTATGGGGAACAAAGGGGGGAACTTGACGTTTTTATTCATTGGAACCAGTGGCGGAGCCACGGGATGGTATGGGGGGGGGGGTAAATACCCCCCACTTTTTTGAAAATGTGGTAATTTAGATTCGTCCAAAAATGTCATAAAAATCTTAAGGTAGGGGTAGGTTTGTGTTCAGTCTTTAATCTCGCTTTCTTGGTCATCTAATGCTAAATACGATCTCATCATTCTGACATCTCTTTGTGTCGTTTGTGATCACATAGCAAAGTGAAGTTGATCAGCACACATACTTGCGCGGAAAAATGGGAGAAGAACGACTTGAGCAGTTGGTGGTGGGTGCTCATTAATAGTGAGCGGGATATCTCCAGTTCAATAGAGCATCAAGCCAAGAAAAGTTCCCCTTTGAGCATTATCAACTTTGCAGGCTGACCTAACTTCCATAGACTACATACTCTGGCATTTGTGTTCAAGATCAAATGTACATTTCAAATACATTCTCATATAACTCATTTTAAGTTTTACTATTTGTAATAATAGTTGTAATACAATAAAAAGCCTCACATTAAAGTTTCTCACATGCATATCAATGATTTCATCCGTCGTTTTCTATCTGGAAAGGGCGTATCTATATTCAAAAAAGGGCGTTTCCCTATGATCTAAAGGGCGTGGTCCCAAAAAATTTTTCGCCCCCACGCCTAGATAGCTGGCACCGCCGCTGATTTGGAACATGGGAGCATCTCGTATTTTTAACGGGGATCAAGGGAACATAAGAAATTGTATTGGGGAGCAGGGAACATTTTAGAACTTCCAGTGAAAAATCTTTCTTTACTTAAAAATGCAGAGCCCCATCATAACCATCATTTCAGTTCCTCTAAGCCAAAGTAAAGGATCTTTCTTCAAAAATTTTCCTCGTGCTCTGATTCATAGGATAACTGTCGAAAAACGATCAAGGTTTTCTTGTCGCGGAAGGTAAGCATGATATTGGGAGATGCATTCTAAGCCAAAGTAAAGGATCTTTCTTCAAACATTTTCCTCGTGCTCTGATTCATAGGATAACTGTCGCAAAACGATCAAGGTTTTCTTCTCGCGAAAGGTAAGCATGATATTGGGAGATGCATTCTAAGCCAAAGTAAAGATCTTTCTTCTAAAATTTTCCTCGTATTCATAGGATAACTGTCACAAAACGAGCAAGGTTTTCTTGTCGCGAAAAGTAAGCATGATATTGGGAGATGCATTCTAAGCCAAAGTAAAGGATCTTTTTTCTTCCTCGTGCTCTGATTCATAGGATAATTGTCACAAAACGATCAAGGTTTTCTTGTCACGAAAAGTAAACATGATATTGGGAGATGTATTCTAGGCCAAAGTAAAGAATCTTTCTTCTAAAATTTTTTCCGTGCTCTGATTCATAGGATAATTGTCACAAACCGATCAAGGTTTTCTTGTCGTGAAAGGTAAGCATGATATTGGGAGATGCATTCTAAACCAAAGTAAAGGATCTTTCTTCTAAGATTTTCCTCGTGCTCTGATCCAAAGGAGAACTGTCACAAAACCATCAAGGTTTTTTTTTGTTTTTATATATATATATATATATATATATTCCAATGAATAGTTACAATATATTTTACGATCTATACTACACTACTTACAGAACTAACCTACAATATGAGCTATCCTACACTACTTACATAATTACCCTACAACACTACGACAATGATACCCCAAGGAGCAAAAAAGCAATGTCTACCCTGAGGCCATTAACATATAGATATATAATATAAGAAAAAGAAGAAACTAGTCAAAATATAAGACAAGAAAAATAAATGACATGAACAAAAGGAACAACTACATAAAATCCACTCGTAAATTACTACTAAACGGGAAAAGGTGGTGGCATGTAATGAAGTTTGGAATTATCTTAATCAAATCGACCAGTTTTATGGATATACTGCAAAGTTAATTGTAATATATTTCTATTAACATCATTGGAAAGTTCTTTATCACCATACAATAAAAGCTCCGTAAGGACCTTATTTGAAGGATTAATATACCCAAATGGTCTCAGTAGCGAAAGGACTCCAGCGAGAAGATCACGTCGTTCCTCATCAAAAGAAGGGCAATGCAACAAAAAGTGTTCAGTATCCTCAACACCGTCATTTGTGGGGCACATTGGATTTATTGTATCCTTAAAATTGTGCTTGAATTTGTGATAGTTCAGTGTGCTTAGGCCAACCCTTAGTTGAGTAATATAGGATAATCCTTTAGGGTCATGAATACCGAAAACGGATATTGCAGGCGGGCGTATTATGGATAGCAGCTTTGACTTAAAAACAGCAACAGTTGGTGCAGTTCTAATTTCTGGATCAAGTTTGTTCCATTCAGATAAGCAGTGAGGATAGAAGGCAGACTGAAATTTGTCTGTCCTTGCCCCTATTCGCCCAACGACATCCTGATTGCGAAGAGAGTATTGGGACTGTTGAAACGGTGGAATTGGATTCATGGTATATGCAGGTGTTAAATCATTCATAAACTTGTAAAACAAGCTGAGGCGTCTACTCCACCTTCGAAGATCTAGTGATTCACAGCCCTATTCCGTGTATAGCTTCTCTCGTGATGTCCCTCTCCATGTTCTTGTCACAGCTAGTGCAGCAGAGTACTGAACAGATTCTAATTTTGCCATCATATTTGACAAGATGATATTCTGACTGAATGCACATATTTTTGCAGTAATGTGGTAAATCACATCCCCATAGTCTAGATGGGGTCGCACATAGAGTTTGTATAGTTAATTTAAGGTATGCCTGGGCAGATAACTGGAGAGATATTTCAACATACCTATACCCTTTTTTGTTTTAGAGATAGCTTCTTTAATATGAGCAGAAAAAGACAATTTTGCATAAAGGACAATTCCTAAATGTTTATGTTCATCTACTTTCTTCACCGGTGTGTTATTAAAAAAAAGGTCTGGATGATCAATTTCGATTTTTTCCTTGAAAATGTCAAATTCAACAGCTTGCTTTTGAGGATCAGGATTAAATAACATGAAAGGTTTTCTTGTCGCTAAAGGCAAGCATAATATTGGGAGGTGCATTCTAAGCCAAAGTAAAGGGCATGGCAACAAACATTTTCCTGGGGGCTTCACCCCCAGACCCCTCATTCTAATGCAATTCTAATGCACCCCACTAAATTTACCCTGGCCACGCCGCTGCTGTTTATTGGAGTTTATTGCTACTTAAACTGGAACTTTTTTTCTTTTCTGAAGACAAGGCTAACAGTTTCTTGTAAGTAGATCCTTGAAGAGGAAATGCTTCCAGCTCTTCAATTTGACCTTCATACCTTCATAAGGACCCATACCTAACTGCCTAACTTTTTTACACCTTTTTGGTTAAGTATGAATGTCGACCTGAGATGAGATAAAAACATGTCCATCGAAATCTACCCTCTAACTCTGCCCCTGAAAGTGACAGTGAAAACACAGCTTAGTTAATCAAGTTTTCTTTTAACTACAGTTAGTGAACTTGCTACAAGTCTCAAATTTCATTTCAAACAACGCTGGTGAAACTAACGAGAACAAGGCTGACTTCAATCAGGGAACATGAGGAAATTTTTTTAGGGAACAAGGGATCAAATGACTGCTTTTGAGGAACTCGGAAACAGTTTAACCCTAATCCTACCGGGCTTTTTTTGATCTAACATAGCCGGGGGGGGTGCTTTCCACCCCCCTCTATAAATAGCCGTAGACTAGTGGGGAATCATTGAAACTTGGCAAGGGCGTAGTACTAACTATTCTTAGCCGATTGGTAGTTTTGGGCGTGGCCACCTCATTAGGTGACGTCACTATGACGTCATAATGCCGGAAAATGTCAAAATATATGGTTTTCCGGCTTATTTGTTCTATAAACGGAATAAAGGTAATGTGAATGACTTTCTCCATTCTTATTTGGCGTATTATTCATTTCCAATTCAAATATGATGCATAGAGGTGTTTTTAGACTGTTATTTTGGAAGAAAATGAAAAAAATTGATGACGTCATAACTAAAAACTGTGTTTTTCTGCCAAAACTTGATAATAATTGGCTCAAAATGCTTTTAAAGTATTGCATAACGCAATTCTATGCATTCTATGCCTGGGGGGCCTCACATGTGTTCAGATACCTCACATATGATGAAACATATGTGCTGAACGCCACAAAGCAACTGAAAAATGGCAAAGCACCAGGCCCAGACAAGATCTCCACTATGCTAATTAAAGATGCAGCAGACTTCATTTGGAAGCCACTAACCATGGTTTTCAACTCGTCATTGAAGTATGGTGTCTTCCCAGATATCTGGAAATTAGCAAGAGTCACACCAAATTTTAACCCTATCTGACCTGGGCTATCCCTCGATGTATCAGAGAATGAATTTCATCCAAGAACAGACTTTTATCAAAGAATGAATTTTATCTAAAGATGAATTTTATTGACTCAATTTAATTTTATATTCTAGTAAATTTGTCGACTGGCTGCAGAAAGTGGGTGATCTGGGTGATTCGGGTGAACCAGGTATTTTAGTACTGAAGACACACAGAGAGAGTCACTGAGAAAAAATAAATTTATCGACTGGCTGGAGAAAGTGGGTGATCTGGGTGATTCGGGTGAACCAGGGATTTTAGTACTGTTCGGGTGAACCAGGGATTTTAGTACTGAAGAGACACAGAGAGAGTCACTGAGAAAAAATAAATTTGTCGACTGGCTGGAGAAAGTGGGTGATCTGGGTGATTCGGGTGAACCAGGTATTTTAGTACTGAAGAGACAGAAAGAGAGTCACTGAGAAAAAATAAATTTATCGACTGGCTGGAGAAAGTGGGTGATCTGGGTGATTCGGGTGAACCAGGGATTTTAGTACTGAAGAGACACAGAGAGAGTCACTGAGGAAAAATAAATTTGTCGACTGGCTGGAGAAAGTGGGTGATCTGGGTGATTCGGGTGAACCAGGGATTTTAGTACTGAAGAGACACACAGAGAGTCACTGAGAAAAAATAAATTTGTCAACTGGCTGGAGAAAGTGGGTGATCTGGGTGATTCGGGTGAACCAGGTATTTTAGTACTGAAGAGACAGAAAGAGAGTCACTGAGAAAAAATAAATTTATCGACTGGCTGGAGAAAGTGGGTGATCTGGGTGATTCGGGTGGACCAGGGATTTTAGTACTGAAGAGACACAGAGAGAGTCACTGAGGAAAAATAAATTTGTCGACTGGCTGGAGAAAGTGGGTGATCTGGGTGATTCGGGTGAATCAGGTATTTTAGTACTGAAGACACAGAGAGAGAGTCACTGAGAAAAAATAAATTTGTCGATTGGCTGGAGAAAGTGGGTGATCTGGGTGATTCGGGTGAACCAGGGATTTTAGTACTGAAGAGACACAGAGAGAGTCACTGAGAAAAAATAAATTTGTCGACTGGCTGGAGAAAGTGGGTGATCTGGGTGATTCGGGTGAACCAGGTATTTTAGTACTGAAGAGACACAGAGAGAGTCACTGAGAAAAAATAGATTTGTCGACTGGCTGAAGAAAGTGGGTGATCTGGGTGATTCGGGTGAACCAGGTATTTTAGTACTGAAGAGGCAGAGAGAGAGTCATTGAGAAAAAATAACTTTGTCGACTGGCTGGAGAAAGTGGGTGATCTGGGTGATTCGGGTGAACCAGGTATTTTAGTACTGAAGACACAGGAAGAGAGTCACTGGGAAAAAATAAATTCATCGACTGGCTGGAGAAAGTGGGTGATCTGGGTGATTCGGGTGAACCAGGGATTTTAGTACTGAAGAGACACAGAGAGAGTCACTGAGAAAAAATAAATTTGTCGACTGGCTGGAGAAAGTGGGTGATCTGGGTGATTCGGGTGAACCAGGTATTTTAGTACTGACGAGACATAAAGAGAGTCACTGGGAAAAATAAATTTTCTTTTGTTGGGTGAACTTTTCTCAAAGTTCAGATTCAGGTCGAATCATGTTGACCAACCCCCCCCCCCCCCGTCCTTCGTCTTACCCTATGTGGTAAAGTTAGAACTTTCGAATCTCGTTCTGAAAAATTTATGACATTGAAACACAGTCTCTCTACTTGCAGACCCAAACACTGTTTCAATCTTTAATCCACTAGCTTCTTATCAGAGGGTTTTCACAATGTACTCATATTATTGGAAAATTGTGTCTTTTGGTCTAATAGTTGGAAATTCTTAGCTAATAGTAGACCAGCTTATGAATTATCAAACGCTGGGCATATTGTGAAAAGTGGAATTCGCACAATAGTTTTGCTTATTCGTAAGTTAGGTCTTCAGTTAGAAAGATTTCCCAGTTAAAGTTATATTTAAATGTGCTATAAGTTCGCAGTTTACCATTACGATTAGATTTTAGACAGGCAAGGGATACTTCAGAATTCCAAAATTTCTTTAAAAGTTCTGCAGTAACTTTTTACAGACTTCCTTTTCAGAGATATTGTGTAATATGTAAGTGTAATTTATTTTGCACTGTATATATTGCCTTCATTAATGTTTCGGTGGAATCATGGTTTTCATAAATTTGACAGTGGTTTCATAAATTCATTCATTCATCCCAGTTGTCTTTTCGTCGTGTTTTCCTTTTTACGTGTTCTAGGTTGTAGCATATTGCAACGTCGGTACCTTTTCTAGATTCCCACCATCCCGGATTTGCTAGCACCATATCGCAGGTGCAAGGAGTTATATGTAATGAATAGCATTAAACCTTTCGTACAGCATCATGTACGGTAGCACGTAAGGACAATACTGCTTTCCAATTTCAACTACAAGACGTACCTCCTAATTTCATTGCCGCAATGCGCCAGATATTCGCTACCGACGGGATAATCATCCTATCATCATTTTGTTTGGGGGTATGTCGAATGACAATCTGCTGAACATTTGAGAGGTCATAAATAGGGACTGTAGAGCTGGATAGCTTAGGGAAGCTTTAGCCCCCTCCCCCAAGTCCTGTAACAAGATAGTTGTTTAGCTTTTTGACGATGATGTTTATATGATCAAATACGGCCATTCATTTTTATCACTAAATATGAGATAAGAAACTGTCCATAAGATACTCAACTCTCAGATGGTAAAAAAATAAGAAACCCCAGCACTGGGAAAATATAACTTCAGAAGCTATTTATTTTGAAAAAGGGGGTCCTTAACATGTTAACATCTTTTACCTTATTTCACTCGTTTCCTATTTCATGCGACTGGAAAGTTAGACTCTTTTATGTAAGAATATTGTTTATAAGAATACTCAGGCTCAGAACCATCCAATATTTTTAAAGAATATCATCAGAATATTGTTTAGGCTCAGCTCACCATGTTCGTGTCTTTTATTTTTCAGCAGCTGCCTGTTTTGCCATGTTCAAAACAGAGAATCTCATGACTGATGTATATCATTTGTTCGAAAAGCATGTTTACAACTTTATGATTGTCAAGAACATTCGTATTGCTATATTCTTTCGTTCGTCCATTTTCTCGTAATGACACAGACATTTCTTTCAGTGGCGGGGTGGCTATGGTTTTATTGGGGTGGCAAGATCAATTTTGGCGCCCCTCCTATGTAACATGTTTCCATATATACACGCGTTTCTACATAAGCGTACGGGAAGAAAAAATCTAGGGGGGCTGCCCAACACAAAGTCCATTGTTTAGCATAATTTTTGCCTGACTGAGGGCATTTTTTTGCCCGATTGGGACTCATTTTCGATAACTTTTCTAAAGTTGGGGAGCCCCCGCCCCCCCCCCCCCCCGCCTCGTACGCTTATGCGTTTCTATAACTGTTGCAAAGGCCAATGAAAAGAAGTTTTTGCAACATAAGTTTAAAATTTAATGATTATGTTTTGACTGAAAATGGGAGCAATTAATGGTAAAAATTCTTCCCACTTCTTTTTTTCCCTGTAAAGTAAAGTCTCAAAGAAACCTAATTGAAATCAGCGGCGTGGCCAGGTCGAGTCAAGCAGGAGGGTAGGAAAAGGAGAAACCAGGAAAATTTTTGAGGACACGCCCTCCACTTTGGCTTAGAACGCTTCTAGCAATCCAATGTTAGCGGTCCTACAATAGAATTTAAGCATTTTTTGTAACAGTTGAACAGTTGTTTATACACATGAGCATATCTAGAAAATTTTAGAGCAAACACAAGTTTCTTAGGCTTAGAATGCTTTTCTACCTTTGTGCGAACACATTTTATCTGGTCTTAGGGCGATTCTCGCAATTCTGAATGATTCTCACAGAACAACTCTGTGGTGGCTGGTCTGGGAAAATTGTTTGAAAAGTCAATCTTTGCTTTGGCTTAGAACGACTCTCCCAGTCACTATCCACTATTTCTCCGAAAGATTCTTCTACCCTTCCCAATTACTTTCTCTTTTGTTTTTTGAAGAATCTCAAAACCATGTTTTGATATAAGTTGAGGCAAATTCCCCCCATCCCCACGTGTGGCCACACCACTGACTGAAATCATAATGAAGCCTTTCTTCATTCAGATGATCTTGCAAAGACGTCAAAACTTCTTTTTCACATTCAGTAACAGTTCTGTCTTAAGTGTCACGTAAGATCAGTTTTGATGTTCCCAGCCAAATAATACAAACAGGCAACATTGGCGCCCCCTGATCTCTATTGGCGCTCCCATTCAGGGGGGCCATGGCCCCCCCTGCCACCCCGCCACTGATTTCTTTATGTTTCCCTGAAACCATATCAGAACTGGAAAAATTGGAATACTTTAAGAATGTTTCAATGCTCAAAACAAAATTTCTTAAGAATGTTGAGGCTGGACAAACTTTATGGTACATTGGAAAGGCTTCAACGGCTCTGTTTTGAAACGTTCAGGGAGTGGGGGGGGGGGGTGGATTGGTAAAGTGTTGCTATTTCCAGAGTTGCGAGTTACGAGTTGCGAGTTGCGAGTTGGTGCTTTCTGCGACTTGCGAGTTGCAACATAGGGATCAAATCTTTAAAAAGGTCGGTGTAAAATTCTATTACAGTTTTCTTTGAAATAAATGGCTTGGAAGGAACTTAGGGCTTTTTGCTGTAAATCTGCCGTGGCGATTTATTGATATCTTGATTAGTTTCAATATGGCGGCATTTATTAAATTTGAAGCTACGACGTCATCAAATTCCTAAATCCTAAACTAGAAGAGCTACAGATTTCTGCTTGCCACCATATTGTAGACCTTCATAAACTATGGTTTCTTTGGAGGTTATATAATGTTTCATCTATTAGTTTAGGATTTACGAGTGTTTAAATTTTTTTCAAAATTTTCCATGATTTTTTTCAAAAATAGTAAAATTGCCGCCATTTTGAAAAAGATCAAGATATCAAAAAATTTCCACGGCAGATTTACAGCAAAGTGCCATAAGTTTCTTTCAAGCAATCCAATTCAAAGAAAACTGCAAAAGCATTTTACACCGAGCTTTTTAAAGAATTGAAAGATTTGAGCCCTATGCTGCGAGTTGCGAGTTAATAGTGAAAAGTGCGAGTTGGTACATTTAAAATGCGAGTTGCGAGTTCGGTAAAAAAAAAACCTCAGATTTTCCGAATTTTTCCAACTTTTGCAGCTAAAACATTGTGATTTTTTGGAGAGCCTTTGTCAAGATTAGGGGAGTATAAAGAACTGTTTTTTTAATTCACAGAGAGCCGCTAATAAAGGATTTGCTTTGAGCTCGGTTAATTAGTCGAAAGGGAAGAAATATTATTCTCTTTGGTATTTCTTGAGTTGGTAATAGGCTGTATTGATCGAAAAGTTTCTTAAAGATTGAAAAGTTTCTTAACTTCCAATTGACCTCCCATCGCTTCTATAGCCTACGCGTAAACCCATTATTTCAAAAGAAGAAAAAGTTTACGAAACAATAATGAGCAAAAGCTTGCTACTACAGTTCCAGAGTTCTGGAACTTAATTTATGCAGCCTTTGTTGAGACGCGTTTCAGACATTTTTTGAACAGATTTTTTAACATTATTTGAACAGAGAATAATTAATTGGGCAGCCATAGCAAGCTTTATCTCTTTATTTCACGTGAAGTTAAGAAACTTTTAGTACTGTGGGCTTACCCAAGTTTCTTATAAAAGAAAAAAGTCAGATCGTGATTCTTTTAAGACAACTAAGGCAAGTCCCCAATTTACTGCATTACAGTAACATTCGTGAACAACTTGGGGAGAATGAAAGCTGCAAATTGTAATAGGCCCCCGTAGCTTCTTATAAAGAAAATTACAACGGCCTGAAAACGCTTGGATAAAGGGAAATCCATAAAACAGTTCCAAATTCAATTGCAACTTCAAAAAACCGCTTTATTTGGCGAAAAATGCATTCATTCAAAAGAAAACAGGCAACTCGTAATTTTAGTTTCAACTCGCACTTTTGAGATTCCAACTCGCACTTTTGAGTTTCCAACTCGCACTTTTGAGTTTGCAACTCACAACTTAAGTGCAACTCGCAACTCGTAACTCGCATAATAAATGCAACTCGCAACTCGCAACTCGCAAAATAAGTGTAACTCGAAACTCGCAACAGCAACTCGCAACTCGCACTTTACCATATCACGGGGGGGGGGGGGCAGGTGTTGAACATGAAGATTGTTATGGATCTTCTAAGAAACTCGTAAGAAACTCCGAGTACACGTATTTTCTTTATAAGAAACTCAACTCTCAGATTGCCAAAAAATTAAGAAACTCCAGTACTGGGAAAATATCAACTAAGAAACTATTCATTTTGATAAAGGAAATCTTCGACATATTTTTACTTTACTTTCATTTTTTTCCTGTATCATTCTACTCATAAGGTACTTGAGTAATGTTTAAACATTGGAAAAGCTTATAAAAACCTTGTTTTGAAATGTTCACGAGGGCACAGGTAGTGAACATGAAGATTGTTATGGAACCTCTAAGAAACTCGTAAGAAACTCTGAGTACTCAAAATCTGATAATTTTAAGAGACCCCCAGTACTGGCCCAAATTCTTAATTTCTTATAAAAAAATACGTGTACTAAAAGGAAAAGTCTGATAATTTTAAGAGACCTCCAGTACTGGCCCAAATTCTTAGTTTCTTATAAAAAATACGTGTACTAAACGGAAAAGTGTGATAATTTTAAGAAACTTCAAGTACTGGCTGAAATTATTAGTTTCTTATAAAGGAAATACGTCCATGCGAAATTTCAGGAAATTTGACAAAAATTAGATCGATCAGGACTGCAAACTTCAGTTCTTATTTGTAGAGATCATGGGGTCTTCATCAACAGAGGTTTATGGAAGAATCAGGAATTTTTATATTATCCGATGAGGGCCTGTTGAAAGCTTTTCTTTGGGTTTTATAGAAATTTAAGCGTAAATCATAAATTTAAGAATAAATTGTTCTCATTGCATGAAAAAAGTTTTAAAATGCCTGGTTCACCCGAATCACCTGGATCACCCACTGTCTGCAGCCGTCGATAAATTTATTTTTTCTCAGTGACTCTCTCTCTGTCACTTCAGTACTAAAATGCCTGGTTCACCTGAATCACCCAGATCACCCACTTTCTCCAGCCAGTCGACAAATTTATTTTTCTCAGTGACTCTCTCTGTGTCTCTTCAGTACTAAAATCCCTGGTTCACCCGAATCACCCAGATCACCCACTTTCTCCTGCCAGTCGATAAATTTATTTTTTCTCAGTGACTCTCTCTGTGTCTCTTCAGTACTAAAATCCCTGGTTCACCCGAATCACCCAGATCACCCACTTTCTCCAGCCAGTCGACAAATTTATTTTTTCTCAGTGACTCTCTCTGTGTGTCTTCAGTACTAAAATGCCTGGTTCACCCGAATCACCCAGATCACCCACTTTCTCCAGCCAGTCGATAAATTTATTTTTTCTCAGTGACTCTCTCTGTGTGTCTTCAGTACTAAGATACCTGGTTCACCCGAATCACCCAGATCACCCACTTTCTCCAGCCAGTCGATAAATTTATTTTTCTCAGTGACTCTCTTTCTGTCTCTTCAGTACTAAAATACCTGGTTCACCCGAATCACCCTACCCACTTTCTCCAGCCAGTCGACAAATTTATTTTTTCTCAGTGACTCTCTCTGTGTCTCTTCAGTACTAAAATCCCTGGTTCACCCGAATCACCCAGATCACCCACTTTCTCCAGCCAGTCGATAAATTTATTTTTTCTCAGTGACTCTCTTTCTGTCTCTTCAGTACTAAAATACCTGGTTCACCCGAATCACCCAGATCACCCACTTTCTCCAGCCAGTCCATAAATTTATTTTTTCTCAGTGACTCTCTTTCTGTCTCTTCAGTACTAAAATGCCTGGTTCACCCGAATCACCCAGATCACCCACTTTCTCCAGCCAGTCGATAAATTTATTTTTTCTCAGTGACTCTCTCTGTGTGTCTTCAGTACTAAAATGCCTGGTTCACCCGAATCACCCAGATCAGCCACTTTCTCCAGCCAGTCGATAAGTTTATTTTTTCTCAGTGACTCTTTCTATGTCTCTTCAGTACTAAAATGCCTTGTTCACCCGAATCACCCGGATCACCCACTTTCTGCAGCCAGTCGACAAATTTATTTTTTCTCAGTGACTCTTTCTATGTCTCTTCAGTACTAAAATACCTGGTTCACCCGAATCACCCAGATCACCCACTTTCTGCAGCCAGTCGACAAATTTATTTTTTCTCAGTGACTCTTTCCATGTTTCTTCAGTACTAAAATGCCTGGTTCACCCGAATCACCCGGATCACCCACTTTCTGCAGCCAGTCGACAAATTTATTTTTTCTCAGTGACTCTTTCCATCTCTCTTCAGTACTAAAAAATCTGGTTCACCCGAATCACCCGGATCACCCACATTCTGCAGCCAATTGATAAATTGATTTAAATTTAAAATTAAATTGAGTCAATTAGAATAAATTCATCCTTAGATAAAATTCATTCTCTGATAAAAGTCTATCCCTGGATGAAATTCATTCTCTGATACATCGAGGGTCTGCCCTGACCTGGGTGTTTTGAAACACTCAATGCCTGGGGGGGCGGTCGGCCCCCCCTGTTTATCTCTGTTTTCATAAGAGATATGGCAGCCAAACTTGGCACAAAGGTAGTTCATTATGTAAACAATGAAAAGTTGAAATCATAATCCAATTAGCGATGTTGTTGTTGTTGCTAGAGCATGATGATCATTATGATGTCATATGACGTCATATAAATGAAAGTTTGCTAAAAGGTCATGAAACTTTATTTTTCATAAAGAAATGACAGATATAGATCAAAATATATATAAATTCTTAATTTAGACTAAATTGGACCAATTAAACATGATTAACCCTAATCCTACCGTGGGGGGGGGGGGGGTGTTTTCCACCCCCCCTGTCGGTTTTTTGCAGAGCATTCTTTAACGACAAAAGCTATGACCCTCAAACTCTCTGACAATTACTAATTATCTATTAGCTACATTTTGACAATTAAATTTTTGAACAATAGGTGTCACGTGACAGATGACACTACCATATTTGGAGCAAGGTATTAGAGAAATTAATGATTTTGATATTTTTACTCCCAGAATTAGTTCCAAACGTTGACTATTGTACTTTAAAAGAATCAGCAAACAATTAGCTTTCTATTGTTGTCAATAACAATGGATTTTGCTGACGTCAGCATTCTTAAATGATGACGTCACTCTGGCTGCCATTTTGGGTCATTTTGGCAAATTTTGAAGTTTTTTCCGATAGATTTTGTTAAAAATGCATAGAATTTCGTTATGCAATACTTTAAAAGCATTTTGAGCTAATTATTATCAATTTTTGGCAGAAAAACACAGTTTTTAGTTATGACGTCATCAATTTTTGTCATTTTCTTCCAAAATAACAGTCTAAAAACACTCATATGCATCATATTTGAATTGGAAATGAATAATACGCCAAATAAGAATGGAAAAAGTCATTCAGATTACCTTTATTCCGTTTTTAGAACAAATAAGCCGGAAAGCCATATATTTTGACATTTTCCGGCATTATGACGTCATAGTGACGTCACCTAATGAGGTGGCCACGCCCAAAACTACCAATCGGCTAAGAATAGCTAGGACTACGCCCTTGCCAAGTTTCAATGATTTCCCATTAGTCTACGGCTATTTATAGAGGGGGGGTGGAAAGCACCCCCCCCCCGGCTATGTTAGATCAAAAAAAGCCCGGTAGGATTAGGGTTAAAGAAATACAAAGTATGTTTTTCACAGAGCGCAGTATGAAAAATTGGCAACCATGGAGACAAGGCTAAAAATACAGTAGAATGCCCAAATTGTTGCAATTTTATTGCTCTATGATACAAAGTTAAACTTACGAAGTATCAGAGGCCTGCTGCATGTGTGGAAAACGGTGTAAACAAAAATGTACTAGGGGGGCGGAATCCGCCCCCAGGTCAGATAGGGTTAAAGCAGGTTCAAAAAGGGATGGAAACAATTATAGGCCGATCTCGGTCATCTCAGTTTTTTCTAGGATGTTGGAAAAAATAGTTCACGATCAGCTAATTGATTATCTCATAACTAACAAAGTATTGACACCAAATCAATCTGCTTTTCGAAAACTGTATTCCACTGTAACATCCCTGATAAACGGTACTGATTGCTGGTATGACAATATGGCTAAAAAACAGCTCAATTTGGCCATATTTCTTGATTTAAAAAAGGCGTTTGATACCGTAGATTATACATTACTGATAAAAAAGTTAGGTGCACTCGGTATCAAGGCAAGTTCAGGAGAATGGTTCACGTCCTTCTTAAGTGGTAGAAAACAATTCTGCTCAGTTAATGGACAACAGTCGGGGGCTAGATTGGTAACATGTGGTGTACCTCAAGGATCCTGCTTGGGACCACTCCTATTTATAATCTACCTAAATGACTTTGAAAAATGCTTAGAATTCTCTAGGGCTAGTATGTATGCAGATGACACACATGTTACATTAACATCTAGTAACGTCGATAATCTAATTACAAATGCCCACAAAGAATTAAGAAACATCTAGGAATGGATGCGGATAAACAAGTTAAGTGCCAACCCGAAAAAACTGAATACATGATCATTGGCCATCCACGGAGGACAAATAAGGTTGAAATCTCAGAAACACTGAATCTTAACAATTCAGAAATTAAGCGTGTGGTGAAGACCAAATCATTGGGAGTTATTGTGGATGAAGGGCTAAACGGGGATGAACAATTCAACAAAGTGAAAGGGAAGATTAGTGGCGGTCTTAAGTCACTAAAAAAATTGAAAAATCTCATTTCCCAATCCCAGCTGGACCATGTGTACCGTGCACTTGTAGAAAGCCATCTACGATACACCAATGTTATTTGGGGGAGTCTTCCTAAATCAAAATTGAATACCCTCCAACGTCTGCAGGACAGAGCCCGTTCGATTATTGATAAGCCCAGACTAAAAGACAATTGGTCTCATAATTGGTTGACCGTTGAACAACTAATAAACTTTGATCGATCAGTTATGACATACAAAATAATCAACAGGCAATGTCCCGAAAGCCTTTGGGGTAAATACCATCATAGGACCCAGCATTCCAACTACAGATCAAGGAATTGCAGGGACCTACAAACCCCAAGAAATAATCTTGAATATGTCAAGAAAGGCTTTCACTATTCGGCTCTGAAAGCTTGGAACAATATACCCATCAATATCAGAGAGCTCCCTACACTTAGTAGATTCAAAAAACAATTGAAAAGTTATTATATGAGCTGAACACAAACTAAAACACGACTCCCTGGAAGAGCAGCTGCTACTAGATAGGTTACTGTACATAATTTTGCTTTAACTGTATATAGATTATATTAATGTAATTAGGATAATTATTTTCTTATTTAAGTATTGCGTTTGTAAGCTGAAGGGTTTTTGTGTATAAATAATTTAAAATAGAAATAGAAATAAAATAGAAAACATCCCCCTATTAAAATACAGGAAATACATCTCCTGTGGCATTATTTTCGATGTACCTCTCCATACCTTCATGAATACTAGTGGCAGAATAATGGATCGTAGCAGGGCACATGGTATAATTCATTAGTTCCTAGTCATGTTACGAATAACAGAACATGCACCTTTTTTCACTAGACGCAATCAGCAGATCGAAGGGGATACACCGGGTCACAAAAACTCCTTAATTGAACAAAAAACTACTTCATGTAACAGTACATTTTTTCAGAATGAATTAATCCTATTTGGACCGGGGAGCGTTTTTCGCCCCGCCCCCTTACCAAACTTTCTCAAATATCTTCACAGCTGTTGTAGATATGGTGCTGCAGCAAACGAGTCAAATCTTTCAAAAGGGCACGGGGAAGCCCGCAAATCTTCCAATTTCACGCATATAAGCCAATGATATCAACGTATTCCGATCACATGCATGACTGAAAATAAGGCTTTCGAGATAACTTTTTGAGTACCTTCACGAAAATAATAATGGATATTCGACTAATAAAGATACAGAGCTGGTTTTACTACGAATTGATTCGAGAGGCCCCACTCCACATTCGTTTTTCTGCATTTGGTTAAAATCTCCATCAGGGATCGGCGTTACATCGAATTTCATTCCTTCGAAAATTGGCCTATGTTCAAGAATTCTCGAGGAAGGCTACAAATAAGATATAGCGTTTAACAAAATTGCACATGTTACGTGAATTATGTCCAGGAATAACATGAAAATATTTGTTTGTGTGATTTTGAAAATCCTTGAAGGATTAAAGCTATTTGCTGCCAAGAAACTAATGGGCCTACCTTCACCCGCAGCAGAATCCCAGTAATCGGCATTTAATCACTCCTTTTCGCAACAATCCCACAGTGGCACTTCAGTGTTATCTGCAATGCGTTAAAAACGACCCTGTACGAAGTGTTTCTAAACTTCGAGCCTTCGAGCCTTCGAGCAGGGCCGTCGAGAGCCAGCTCGGGCACTGGACCGATTCCTAGGATCGGGCCTCAAGGGTATGTGGGGGCCAAGCGCCCAAGAAAATTTGTTGGGACCACGCCCTTCAGACTCTTGGAGAATGAGGCAAACGCCCTTTTTAAGAAAGCTAGTTGAGAAAAAATTGTTTCGATATTCCATGAAAATGTTATAGGAAGTGGTATTTACGGTAAACAATGAAGACATTCGCTCTTACGAGGTGACTTTGAAAGCACGGACACAAAAACTTCTAAACATAGCCACATAAGAAAACTATTTTCTTATGCCTATATTTTAAAGCAGGAAGATGGCCATAAAAGTTGCTGTAAAGAGATTTTACAGCAATAACTAATTTTTGTCGAGCGATATTTGTACGGGCCCCTTCGAGGCCTGGGCCCCGGATATTTTACCCCCTCCAACCCCCCCCCCCCCCCCCTCTCTCGACGGTCCTGCCTTCGAGCCTTGTGTTGTGTTTCTTGTGTTTCGAGCCTTGACCCTTCGAGCCTTATTTTTATGGAATATTTTAGCAGTATTTTCTGTGAGAAACTTAGGCCCGGGGTTGGCAGCCAGTTTCTTGAATTTTAGGTCATTTTTAATACCAGCTGTCTCTTTCTTAAACTGTTAATGCTCTAATTTTTGGCAAAGTTAATCTATTTTTGTTGAATGGACTTCAAAAGTACCCATTAAAGTCCTCTGGCAAATTTTAACAGAAATCCCACTCTAAAAATTGCTAGCATTTAAATCACGGCAACAGCAAGAATCGCTGCAACATTTAAATTCTTATGCCGTTGCTTTCAATCTCATTTTCAAAATATAATTTTCTGGGGTATTGTTAGATTTCTGTGTTCTTAGTTGATATATACCTTCATGAAAACATGTCGCCTCATTTGTTATTATGTTTGATTTGATTCAGTCTGGCAATATGAGGCTTGATGCTCAGCTTGGGACTCTAATACAAGGCTCAAAGGCTCGAAACACAAGGCTCGAAGGCTTGAGGCTCGAGGGCTCGAAGGCTCGACACATAGAATTCCCTGCACGTGCGAATTCTGCTCAAGAAGCGATAGAATGGATTTTCAATTTTTGCTCATGTTCAGGCACTGAATAGAACAAAGTTTAAATATTGCGTTCAAATATGTGCATCATTTTAGCTAGAAACTAAGTTCCTGTTCTTTTCAATTATCTTTTTGCAGTTTCTAAGGCTTAAATAAAATCTCATAGAACATTCTTGTGGCTTTTCAAGTCTGCTCAGCTGACGCCTCGTGCGTCACCCAAGAGGCCCCCTTTTCCCAGAACCCTACTGTTGACCCCGTCCATTGCATTTCTAGTGGTAGAATTATGACTTGTTGCGGCACGCCTTAATTTTACAATGACTATTGAAAGTTCTATGAGCAAATGCCTTGTGAATAATTCAAGCAATTAGATCGAGAGAGGCACTCGACAAATTATTTTGCATAGGACAGGACGTATGCATGCTCTTTTATGAAAATTTACAATCTGCAGCAGAAGAAGCATCAGTTCAATTCTGAAGTTTGGGGGAAACAATAAATAGCAAGGAATATGAAGATCTCGGCAATTTTCGTTGCAGTAAGACAATCTACACGTATTTTCTTTTTTTATAAGAAACTGCCCATAAGAAACTCAACTCTCAGATCGCCTAAAAATTAAGAAACTCCAGTAATGGGAAAATGTAAGTTAAGAAACTATTTATGTTGATAAAGGAAATTTTTGACATATTTTTAATTTGTTTTCACTTGTTTCCTGTAAAATATTACTCGTAACGTACTTGAGTAATGTCTAAACATTGGAAAGACTTAAAAAAATCTTGTTTTGAAATGTTCACTAGGGCAAAGGTAGTGAACATGAAGATTGCTATGGAACCTCTAAGAAACTCGGAAGAAAATCCGAGTACTCAAAATCTGATAATTTTAAGAAACTTTCAGTACAGGTCAAAATTCTTAGTTTCTTATAAAAAAAATACGTATAATTTTGGTTGAAGCTCTAAATTTGTTTGATAAGAAACTATGAATTTGAGCCAGTAGCCTACTGAACTGAAAAATTCTCAGAAATTACCAGAATTATAAATTTCTTGAAAACGAATTTTTTTAAGTCTCTCCAATGGTTAGTAATTGCTCAAGTACCTTCCCAGTAATATGATACAGAAGGGGGAGATCCAATTTTCACATTAGCTGGTATATAGTGCACCATTCCTACATATTTCTCCATTTGATGGCCATTCGAACGACATATAATGAATATGCGTTATATTGTGTGCATCACAAAAGGAGAAAAGACCGACCGTGATCTTTAAAGCGATACGGCACGGTAACTTAAGCTACACAGATCTTCAATATTTGAGAGCCTTAAAGACTTTCAAGAGTTAAGAATTCTGCCTACCCATATAGAAAACCTTCACTGCCGAGCAGCTGAAAGAGACAAGAGAGTACATGTGCGATATCCTTGACATATGCTTTTAAAGATCATCTAATGCTGCTATTGATGATGTGGGTTTAATGTGTTGCTTTCCAATCAAACTGTTCTCTTCCATTACAGGTGCTTCTGCCCCTTCTTAAGTTAAAGCTCACGTTAGCTGGAGAACCCATCATTCGTAAGTGTGATTAGCATAAAACTGCACAAGTAAATATCTCTAGCTACAAGGTACATTTAAATGACCATGAGCCACTGTGAATGAGGTGCATGTGGAAAGTCGAACCAAGTAATTTTTTATGCTTTGAAAAGGGGAGCAGTTTAACGGTAAACTCATTGTTTGTTAATAAGAAACTTTGCTCTGAACTTTCTGTTACTTAACGCTGGGAGGTTTCTTGTGCAGTTTTTAAATTTTCGTATAATTGATCATCGTAATTTATCAAAATTCACTAACATAGCCTTTTGAATCCAGTGAATTGGAAGAAAGAACCAAATCATAGATTAAAATGATGGAAAATTCCTTGACTTCGAACTTATTATGAACTTATAACAAGTGTAATGAAATCCGATTTCCGACAGCAATTTCAATGCAATTTTCTAACTAATTTCAATGGCGCGACACAGTTCTTATTTCTGTTCATCCAAAGTTCGCAATCTGATGCAATAACAAGATCCGAAAAAATGCTAGCAAAATACTGTAAAAATGCACTATCGGTAGCAAAAAATTTTCTTAAATCTGATGATTCGAAAATCTAAATGCCACCCCCTCCCCCTTTTTAATGTTAATCAGGACCCTCATTTTTATTTGCAAATGCAAAGGTAGAGTTGCTTTGCTAAAAATTTGAGTTTTAGACTATTTCACAAAAATGTTCTGTACAAATGTAGGGGAAATGACGAGTTAAACTGTAGAAATTTGGCTTTGTAGAACAGATATATATATATTGCACCTTGGTAGAACAAAAATCTCGTTCTATACTCATTACATAATCACAGTTTTCACAACAACAAAAACAACATTCTTTTCACCTTTTTACATATTTTAAGTAAGTTGAGAGGTTATCCCAAACTCGGACTGACGTCTCGTTCAATTCCTACCCTAACCATCCCCCAACACCTAGATAAACATCATGAAGACACTGAAATTTGATTATGTCCCAGCTTCTTTTGGCCAGGATTGTTGCTCAGCTCGCTGTTTTTTATAGCTGAGGAGAGAAATCTACTGTTCGCATCATCTATCAAATGAATTAGTTTAAAACTTTCACCATTACATTAGACTTGCGCCAAGTCTATCTTCTCAGTCCGTCTTACCGTTCAACTTCGGTAGTTCCTGGATCCGCTATCCGTCACGGCATCTCTTGACGGAATGTTGGAACGGTGGATCCAGAAATTAGCCAAAGGGAACGGTAAGACGGGCTGAAAAGATAGATTTGGATTACATACATCCAATTTTTACTTGCAAAATGTCATGCGATTCATCTCAACGAGCTCTATAAGATAGCGCTAATTGTATCTGTGTATACTGTTCTGATTTTGTTTCACAGATGGAACAAATTTCCTTAGTGAATATGAACATACATGGAACAAAGGAAATTTGTTCCATCTGTGAAACAAAATCAGAACAGTATACACAGATACAATTAGCGCTATCTTATAGAGCTCGTTGAGATGAATCGCATGACATTTTGCAAGTAAAAATTGGATGTATGTAACCGAAAATAAAAATTACGAAAAAAAGCTGAGTCAGCAATTTTTGAAAACTTTAAGGGCTCGTAGATCAGAAATTATAAGAGCTGGAACATATGTTTCTAATACAAAATATTTCATCAGATTGATCTCTTTGGGGCTAAACAATTCAAATTCAATTATCACAAATTTTTCGCAAAAGACTATTGTGACGTCATCAAAACTAGGCCCCCGGTTTTTGAAAAAACTGCGCCCTCTAGAAGTGTGAACTTTTTATATTCGTGTTCAGCACCTCGAAATGCATCAGAATCAACCGTTTTATTTTAGATTAGAGATGTGTATTACAGAACTCCGTTTTTAAGAGCCTTTTGATGCTATAGATTAAGGCCTATTGAGTTCAAGTCTACCTTAACATATTCTCTTCGCAGGTATCATGATCAAACACGAAGAATATCATGTATCACTTGATAACAGTACCAACAGACTCTATCTGTCCAAACAGGATCCACCTCTCATTTTATATAAGCATTCCGATGGAATGTTAAAGAATGAAAAAGGTGACAAATGTGTAGCAGTGGGAAGGAGTTTCGATATCTATATGTCAGGTAAGATTTGCAAAACATATTAAACTTAAGAACCTGAGACATTTTAATGAGATGGCTACTTTTTATATTCTCTAAATTATAACCTGCCTGTTTTTTTATTGCGAAGCAGCAAGGACATTCTTGTGCAACAACTTCGCAATGGCCACTGCCTGTCAGCTATTATGTTTGTTTTCAACAATTTGGGAGACCTAATGGTGGATCATGATAAATTATGATATAATTGTAAATCATGATATGATTTATCATTACTCACCTTATTATTGGATACTAGGCTTGATTGGCGTGGCTATCGCCGTGCCTCCGCATTCCGTTTGACAAACCTATGTTCGTCACATGCTGGTTGACCCAGTTTTAGGCAAGTGGCATATCATTAAAGACAAATGACGGACATATAGCGCCTCGTCTAAAAATAGAACAAAAGATGGCTTAGTGCTTTCATTTGTCTAATTGATTTTGCTAATCTCTCGATATCATCAAATACAATGGAATTCAATAGGTTATATTTAGATTGCCAAGGCCCCTGATTTAAGTCACCTTATATCTCCGTCATTTATCTTTAATTCCAAAAAAGGCACCGGGTCTTTATTCAGAGCACAAGGATTTTTAAGTATTTTATTGAACAAATGGATATTTGCTAAAGGTGGTGAGTGCAGAATTTCAGGGGTGGGCAAGTACTGTAAAATATGTCCTCCCATGTTTGTCTAAGGGAATTTGAAATAAAACCGGTTCCCTTATCACGCAGTCGCAACGACTTTCCTGCGGAAAACAAACAGTTTTTGGGGCAAGGGTGAAATTTTAAAATCAATCTTCCTTGCCATCAATTTGCCACAAAAATCAAGTTTTCTTACCTACCTCTTAAATATCAATGTAGCCATTTTCAGCTTCGACTGCAAAGTCTTAACAAATCATATTATCATGAAACTTCAACAAATAACTCAGCAGAAATCCAATTGATGCTATTTTTTCAAAATCTCCCAGGAAAGCCTCTCGTTAATCCCGATATTTAAGCCCCCTTGCGACCACTTCTCCGGCGTTCCTGACACCATTTGGGCGTTGTCTAGCCGTGTCAAGATCCGTTTTGTGTATCAGAATACATTCCAGGGAGGAAAAAAGGAGAGAAGAGACTTCTCCTTGGTATTCACAATGAATGGCAGCATTCAGCAGCACAGCATTCGGCAGCACGTAATGGCGATTACGGATATTGTACCATTTTCTTCATGGCCCGGGGGTAAGTTAAGCTCTCCATCTTACGGGGTTGTGTCATTTTTAGGGTACCTTTTAATGATAAAGGCACGACCCCGTAAATACATGTAAAGAACCTACGGAAAGTGCTCTTAGAAGTTTACAAAAAGATCCACCACTTAAGTTACCCCCCTCCCCAACAGGCTTTGTGGTGAGGGCAAAAAGCTTTAATTCTTTCTTATGAAAAGCAAAGATTAAAACTGAATAATTATCAAGAAGGTTAATGTCAATGATTTGCATATTTACAACAACAAAAAACAGGCAAAATGCTTTGAATTTCAGACATCAAAACAAAAGATTTGTACGTATACAGATAAAAGCGCTTTGAATCTCAGATATCCAAACAAAAGATGGACATACACAGGAATGTGCTTCATGGCTTATACATATAGGCTAGGAAGTTGAGCGCTCGCTTCGCTCGCGCTTCAACATTCTTAGCTCCTGCGGAGAGCTTCATTACAATATCTCATAACTCACCTTAATGTACAGTATCAGGCTATATAGGAGAAGGACACTTCATAATTACTGAGTGTAGTTGTGGATAGAATGCCAAAACTTCTTTCAAGCATCCATAAAAATGCTACGGCACAAAGCTTTGTGTAGTCACTTATTAATAAATGTATTAAGATATCCACTTTCAAAAGATGGTAACCAATTTGGTAAAAGTAAATCTACACTTGAAATGTACCCAGGACAATTTCAGTTTTTTGGTGCCGATTATCATTATCGGACCCATTGATAAGAAAATTCTCAAAAAACTGCCCATCTTCCAGAATTACAGTTAAAACAGAACCCAAGTAGGGAACAGGATGAACAAACTCACCCATATGAGCGGCACGTCCAGTATAACTTAACAATGAAGTACCCCCAGGATGGTAAGTGAAAGGACCCTTAGCAGCATGATTATAATATCCTTCTGTTTGTAAAATCAATTTTATGCTGATAAGTTGATTCACAAAAGCAGCAATATTTTCTTGCTACATTGCACGTCCGAATTGGTTGTCATTTTCCTTCAACTGCATCAGCATATGAACATCAAAAATACCAGCCCTATGAACAGTATCATCATACTTATTCTGTCTTGATGGAATTCTTATGAATATTTCTAATTTCTTGTGAATTTTTGTTAAAGAACTTCAAAGCTCCTTCGGTGCTCCCTGGGTAGGGGGGCCATAGTCCCCCCCAGCGGACTTTTTAAGGAGGCGTCCAATTTTACGAAGGGCACCAACAACTTCATGATTTTCAATCGCGTTGTACCATCATCCAGTACCACGTGGCAGGTCACAGTTGCGAATCCAGAGAGATGCAGCTGATACAAATGCATCAGTCGTTCTCACAGATAATCAAATCATTGGATTTCAGGTCTATGCTAACTTTCGCATTAGCGTGGCCACAGGAGGTATGGGGGCTATCATCCCCCACTTTTGTCGAAAGTTGGTCCTCGAGATTCCTTCAAAGGCAAAGAGAAAAGAGCTGAGTATAGGTTGGGTAAGAATTTTTCCGAAAAAAGGAAAATGCTAGAAGGAGATTACGGAATTGAATTGTGTTGTCAAAGCAAGGGTGCCTACATTGTACAGTACCCGTGATCTAGTCCACAGAGTAACTGGTGTCCTGTGACCCAGTCCTGTTAATCTGCGAATATCATAAGAACCAAGGGGTATGCAACTTCTACAGATAAACCAATCAGTGAGCAGGATCTCAAGAGAAGATTATCACAAGCGAGTTCTATCGGTTGTGATTTCGGTCAAGCAAAATTGTTTACATAAGCCTTTGTTCAACCAGATTATTGGAGGACGAGAGAAATACCTGAGAATAACAGTCAATACATGTTTTTATAAGCAACGGCTTTCAAGAAATTTTACCTGCACCTCCAGAAAATTAAGAAACCATGATAAAAAGAAGAGGTTAAGTTCCAAGATAATAAATATTTTTCAAATGCACTCTTCATTCCAATTCTACAGTTTCCTTTCATGCACAAGGCAAATCCTTAGCCTAATTGAGAATTTAAACTTATTAAACGCTTACATGCTATTAAACCAATTCTTCCTTTATGTTATGATACTTTGAATGAAGAAAAGTACTTGCAAATCAATATTCCAACAAACAAAACGGTTAATTTAAACAACTTTGCATACCTCAGTTCAAATCAACACAACAAGTCAGACGACCACAGACACTACGTGATAATAAGCGAACAACAAGCTGAAAAAGTTCTTAGCAGTGCCAACCCCCAGCTCAATTTACCGCAAGTTCTGTTTACTGGCCATAGCAACGGGCTCTTACCACAGCAACGTGTAAGGCGCTTGCGAGAAAAGTGAACAATGGAGTTGGAAAAACTTTCTTACCCCTTAACTTTTTAAAGTTACAGGGATTTTCAAATTCTAACGTTTGTCAGTGTTGACCAATCAAATATCACACTGTCTGATTCCCTGTGGCCAACTTGTATAACAGCTGATCTCGAATTACATCAACAGCGGAATTTGAAACCACAAAGTTATTCATACATCATATCGAGCTCGAGAGGACTGACTCTGTGTGCTGTTGGGTCACGGTACGGTTCTGGGATACTCTCTGTACCGGGTCACAGGACACCAATTGCTCTACAGTACTGGGAATAAACACAATTCCTACAAGGTCAAAGCTTCCATTTTAACACTGGTAAGTATTGAAGAAGGGGGTGTCTTCTGAGACAAAATAAAGCATGTTTCTTCAACAAGTTTCTTCATGCTCCAATCTACAGGATAATCGTCACAAAACTATCAAAGTTTCATTGTCATTAACGGCAATCATTACATTTGGAGATCAATCCTAAGCCGAAGTTAAGGATGTTTCTTCAAACACTTTCTTCGTGGTCTGATTTATAGGATAACTGTCACAGAACTATCAAGGTTTGCTTGTCGCTAATGGCAAACATATGATATTGGGAAATGCATTCTACGCCAAAGTAAAGGAAGTGGCCCCAAACATTTTGCAGCGAGCTTCGGATATGGGGGGCAATTGTTCTCAAAACAATAGAGAACAATACATCTAGTTAATTCGTGTGACGTAGCACCATTGTTTTAAGAAATTATTGGGGAGGCTTGATCCCCCCTGCCCCCTCCCCCCACTTCCTACGGGCCTGGCTTCGCTCCCAGACCCCCTCATTTCCACGCCCACACTAATTTAAACTGGCCACGCCACTGAACCTTTCGTACACCAAACATAAACTGTCATTCAGGCAGTTTTCATAATATGGTAAGAGATATCTACTATCACAGCCTGGTTATTCCTAATCTTGCCAAACATATGTGATGATGCCTTTCTCACTGCTAACAATGCTCCTACGTAGCAACCTCGTGAACTTGAACTCAGATAGGAGCTACAATGCCTGCCAAAAGTCTTGGAACACCTTAGCTACCGTATTTTTGCATTTTTTTGCGATTTCCCCCTCTCCCCCTCAGAACAATGTTGTTTGGTGATAATAGTGGGGATGGAAGGACGATTCACGATTCTGATGGAATGCTAGGACAATAACCTTGTAAATCAACATTGTTTCGGGGGTGAGGGGGTGTTTAAACCTAATCGCTATGGTTAGAACTGCGGATTGTCAAGAAATGGCCTAAGTGATTCAAGGACTTTTTGGCAGGCATTGTATAGAAGCGATAACCGACAATTAAAACCATTATCCAAAAAAATAAAGTGTTCATGAAACAGCTGCAATTACAGTCAATCTTTGCTAAATTAAATATCAATATCCTGGTACATAAAACATACAACATTCAATAGAAGATCTTCTTGCCTCAGAGAATGGTTAAAAGGGCGTTGCCCATGTTTTCCGAGAGTTTGATGGGCGTGGTAGGGAAAAGTTTCTTTTAGGCCTCGCTCCCAGACCGTCAAATTTACATTAGTCACTCAGTTGTCTAAATCTGTCCTTGGGGCAGGTCAAGGTGTCATAAAGTAAGCGTAAGAAAGTTGCAAGGCTGCCAATCACGTTAGAAACTCGACAGCTATGTTTGATATGAGGGGGCGCTATTTCGCTGCCAGCCCCCCCCCCCCCAGACGAAAGATGCTAGGCCACTTCTATCACAAATTTCATCTGCATCTAGGAGCTTTTTCGCACTTTATCATCTTTATTGCATGTCTGACTTCTGTTTTTAGCAGTTCTGGGCGATAATAATTTTCAATTTCTATTGGAGCATTTCTGTTCACATCCTTATACACTCCCTTATGGATTCTTCCCATTTATTTGCTACATTTTCTCTTTCTGGCAGGATATGTAAGCTTTTTCACACTTTCGTTTCTCTTATGTTATGATTTGGCTCGAGTTTTTCAATGCTATTGCACGTATTGTTGGACCAGATTTCTTTTTCTTATTTACATAATTTTCTAATTTTCTCGTCTAATTCACAATAATCGAGAGATCCTTTCATAAGGATAATGTCTCTTTGGTCATCCAGCTCTTGTCCCTCTCCTGTTTCTTTTTTTCTTGGAAATGAGTTCTTTTCTGCTTCCAGTATGCTTGTTTTGACGCATTTCCATTCCTGTTCTATTTCTATTTCATTATTCTCAATTTGAGTTTGAGTTTCATTGATCAATGCAGAATATCGAAGATCTAAATCAATCTTGGGTTGACTTTTGCATTTCCTTGGTAGCTTTAGTTTTATCTTCAATGTTGCTATCAGGAGAATATGAACTGACATTATATCAGCCCATGGGTAAGTGTGAATGTTTTCACACAAATTCTAAATCTCATATTTATCGTCACATAGTCAATCTGGTTTCTATATCATCACCTGGACTTGCCCATGTATATAGTCCTCTCTTGTGATGTTTACAAAATATATCAGTGATAACAAGCTCCTTTTCTTAACAAAGTTGCACTGGTCTATTTTCACGTTCATTGTTTGTGCCAGGACTGTGACCTACACCTACATCGTCTAATTTTTCATTTACCACTATTGCATTCCAGTCGCCCATGATTATGAAAAATTCAGTTGCGCAAGCATGTCTCATACATTTCTTGATGTTCACTATGGTGCTGTGTCGGTGCATAAACTTGAACAATAACAACGTTGAATTGGTTTATAATTAAGCCTGTAATAAATAATTGTTTCTGAGGGCAATACTCCGAAGCCGGCAGTACCAAAATGAGCTTTGTGAGGTTTTGTACAGAGAAAGCTACCCTCTTCTAATTACCGAAACTTGCCTTCATACCCATTTTTGGATGAATTTTGGTAATGAAACCCACCTATGTTTATGGAAAATCTATCAAAATGATTCTTGTTAGAGAATTTTTGGCCCACGGTACATACCCGAACTCTGGACATGTTATGCATCCATCAAGGCCTAGGAACATTGGATTTTGCTACAGGGTATCCCAAAAATATTGTGCCCCGTTTGCCTGAAGACTGCGACCAAATGACAAACGATTCTCACCAAACTTTTACATGATGTTGCTCTTCAGATATGCAATTAAAGTTTGCTACCATCTCCATCAAAATCTGTTGAAAAATGATGGAGCTATGACCTCCAGGAGACCAAATCTGCCCGATGACTGAAACCAGCGGTCGGCCATTTTGTCATACAATTTAATAGTGATACGTAGCTTCATGGATGAAATGAAACAGCAGCCTCCAATGTATCATACCTCTCGTGAAAATTCCGATTATCCTCAAAGAGTTCCACTATTTCTGAACTCACAGAAAATATTTCTTACCTCACGTGAAGCTATGTATCACTGTAAAAAAGTAAGACGAAATGGCCAACCGCTGGTTTCAGTCATCAGGCAAATTTGGTCTGCTTAATGTCATAGCTCCATCACTTTTCAACAGATTTTTACAAGGATGGCAGTAAACTTTGTTTGAACATTCGAAGAGCAACATCATATGAAATTTTGGTGAGAATATTTTGCCGTTTTGTCGCCATCTTTAGGCAAATGGTGCACACATTTTTTGGGACAACCTGTAGAACAATGATTTAAGAGACGATTTTTTGTAGATTACTGCTTCCGTCCAAACAAGTACAGCAAGACTTTTGCCACTTACATAATGACCAGGCGTGCCTCTCTATGTTGGAAAAGACATGGAACTGAGATGATGTATGCATTATGTGGCCCAATACATTACGGTTTCATAGAAGGTAATTTCCATGGGCTGCACTCAGTGGTTTTATACACGGGGACATCTATCCGATAAAATAGAAAAACTCTGAATGTATTAATCATATGCCTTCATGACCTACAAATTTCTGGAACATGTTTTATTGAACCTAAAAACACCTCTATTTATTGGAAGAGAAAATACTCATAAATTCATAAATGCTTTGTTATGCAAAATACATGTGCAGAATACTTTTATGATACTCTAATATTTGCTTTTAAGTTTTGCTCTTAATAATCTATTATTTACATTCTAGTATTGATAATAAGAGGAAATTCACTGGACACCAGTATTAATATAAACTATACATCATTCGATTCGTCATTAAATTGGGAGTATTTGTAAGCAAAAAAGAATATAAATATCCAAAAATTGGGCGTTATACATCTGAAAACGTGAAAATCGGACCTTCCCCCCTTCTAGAACCTCCCTGTCCCCCCAAACATGCTTCATTTAAATCTCAATGGGATTTTTGCGTTCTCAACACATTGATCTAGCAAATTGTGTCTCAAATTTCTTTTGCATGCCTTAGCTTCAGAATAATTAATAAAACAATTTTGCCCCTCGCTCCCTGGCCTCGTTTTGAGATTCATTTAAATGTTAAATTTGGACCATGCAATTTTTCTCAAAAGTGAGACATACTTTGGTTCCCCTATGCCTTTTCTCTCTGTCTGCCAAATTTCAGCCAATTATATCAAGCCGTTGGGTACAGGGAGCTGTATGAATACCCATTGGTTGCTGAAAAATTGATTTTGAGAAAAGCGCTGAAACAGTTTCTTAGCGTACAGTTCCACTGTTGAAAATGATTAACTTCAATCTGGCCACAAGAGTGAACAGAGTAATCCTGTATGTATTTAGTGCAGAGTATACAATGACATAATTGGTATTATAACCGCAAAATCCATTCAACAGGAAATCAAAGGCACTTGAAACCTTTAACTTTTAGTTCTCAAATAATCCTTGTCATGTAAACAGCATTTTCCTAGCAGAAAATACCTTGCCTTAAATTGCTTATAATTCGCTGAAAAATAAAGTAAAATTCCTTGAAAATATTAGAAATTGTAGGTAAATGTGTGTGCTATCCAATGATCTAAAAATCCAAAAATTGATCGGAAAAAACTTTTTATCGTCCTGAAGGGATACAGTAACCTTAAAACTAGTCTTTGCCAATTTGTCACCCAAATATGTCATATTTTACAAATTTTGTATCAACAAATATCAGATGGAAGTCCCCGTATATATACCTACTGCGTACAATCCCTGGAAGATCCCTGAATCATTCATGTGCACGATGTTGATAAGTTATTCAAATTGTTTTGGTTCCTTAATCAACACAAGAAACCTTCTTTAAAGAGTAATGAATTCTCGTATTTTCCACAAAACAATGATGAGCAATGCTGTTATTGACGATATAAGTTTTGACAAAAAAACAGGTTTCTTCTAGCGAACACATAATTCAAACGATGTATATCACAAATGGCATGCAGACCTGCAGCTCTCTAGGCATAACTGTCCCCAATATGCCTTTGGGTATTTGTAAAGTGTCATCTAGCGAAGAACTTCGGCTGGACCGTTACAAAATTAACTTTGTTGTTGTAAAGATCATTAATCGAATTAAGTGTCAGTGAGTCTGTCACCTAGACACACCTGGCACATAGAATGATGAGTGGAAGTCAAAGTCGAAATTTGGATGCAATACTTAAAAGATTGAAAAAATTAGTTCATTTGAGTTTCCTTTCTTAAGTAACATTTTACTAAAAGTTTCTTATTTTAGATATGCAATAAATAACGTTAATAAAGCTGCCGTAAATTTTCTATGATCTATACATTCTTTTGTACATACTTTTATAGGGTGTTTAAAAGTTTAATCAGCACACACATTGATGACATCAGAAACGTTGAAGTGTTTAATCCTGCATACAAATTCAAATTCGTATTATTATTTTCATTATTATCATATGTTTATTATTTTCATTATCGGTGTCGTCTTGCTGACACATATCGGTTTTCTTCTTTGCAGTGCTGATCTCAGATGGAACACCAACACCATCACTGCCATCAACACCGGCATCTCCAAAAAAAACCAGACCTACCCCAACAACAAATCACAGTGGTAAGATCTGGACTTTTGTTTCTTTAGTCTTGTTCATGTTTCATTACTTTAGTTTTGCTGCTGAAAATTGTAAAGCTCAAAGCATTCTCAATCCAAGTTTCATGAAACAAATCTTCGTCGAAAACGATGTACCTTACACCCTTCGCAGTGACAAAAATATTTTGGTAGGTAAAAACGACAGGGTATGGTATTGAAAATGCACGTTCTCTTTGATCTGCGATATGGCATGCAATGCCATCTTCCATATAAGAGTCCCTGATATTGAATAATTTCAAAGGAAAAATTAACAATTAGACGTCACTTATTCTTTACAGTTTGGAGATCTATTGATAGCATTAAGCTTATTTGGATCGGTTAGAAATTTTGATATTTTCGACCAGGGTCCCTCTTTTTATCCAAAACTGCAAAAGATATAATAATGAAACTTACGCAAATTGTTCTTTCGACAATTAGCTTTACATAATCAACAATAAAGGTTAAATTGGTCACTTGGGTCGTTGCTATGCAAACGAAATTGAGCTACTGACTTAGAAAGCAATATTTGTCCAGATTAACATGAGATAACAGCTAGAATTGTAACAAGAAAAAACAAGTAAGGGGAAGATCTTTACACACAAAAAAATTTCACTTTAACTTGCAACTCTTGCTAATTAAGGGCATTTAGCAGTTAGATAGAATAATTGAAAATTTCCATTGTTAATTAATTTTCAAGATTGAAAAGGTGTGAAAATGCACTTTACATGAAAAAAATGCAATATTCTGGAAAAATGCATTTGAACATAGCATCCAAGCTTCATTTGAGGAGAAGCAATACATATTGTACTCCAATAGTTCGAGGGAATTCGGAATTCACACCAACTACGGAATCCTGCAGAACGAAAAGTTCTGAAATCCAAAAATGTAAATTTAGGCCAAAAAATGGGGATAGCAGTAATAGAAAAATAGCCACTGGCAAGAACAATAAGAACCACTGTTTAAATTGAAGGTACTAACAAAACATTCATTCACACAAAAGCTGATGAGCACAGCTTTAATAGCGGCAGAGAAGTATCCTCTGTTAAAACTTGCCGCTGTTAGTTTTAGCCCCGGTCTCCCCTACACAGGCAATGAAAATTACAGGTACTAATGTTTTCATTTCACGACACTACTTGCAAAAACTTCTGGCCAGCAGCTATCCCAGCTTTGTACGTACTCAAAATTATATGGAAGTTTTGGAAAGTTTCATCAATAGAAGGAAATTCTTAACGTAAAGGCCACCATTTTAATTGAGATGCAATGAGCTGGGGAGTTTAAAATGGAAAGATTAGTTGAAATCAAATTATCAAAGCAAGTCATAATTAGGATGCACCACTTAGAACATGGTTTAATTGCTATTCTTGGCAGTGTTGCGTTGCTGAAAGATCTTGGGATTTTC
The DNA here is from genome assembly GCA_039566865.1 of Aurelia coerulea. Taxonomy (NCBI): domain Eukaryota; kingdom Metazoa; phylum Cnidaria; class Scyphozoa; order Semaeostomeae; family Ulmaridae; genus Aurelia; species Aurelia coerulea. The sequence goes on along the minus strand of CM076943.1, from coordinate 25,084,152 downwards.
TTTTGCAGCCACGGAACTAAAACCAACCCCTTCCTCTGCTATATCGTTGCCAGCATCTGTAGCTGACTTCAGTATCACATATTCAACTACCCCAATATCAACCATCGACGAATCAAGTGTTTTGAGTACCGTAAGGCAATCATTAACGACAGCCGGTAATATCTTGCGTATTGTAAAAACAAGACCCCTGGACCCTGAGATTCCCAGGTCCTTTGCCTACTGAAGGTCATCAATGCGTCAAACAAATTACAGAAAATACCTCTGCCTACTATTTTATCCTACTATTTAATGAAATTCTTAACGCAAAGGCCGTCATTTTAATTGAAATGGAAAGATTATAGTTGAAATCAAATTATCAAAGCAAGTCATTAATTAGGATGCACTACTTAGAACATGGTTTAATCACTATTCTTGTCAGTGTTGCGTTGCTGAAAGATCTTGGGATTTTCTTTTGCAGCCATGGAACAAACACCAACCCTTTCCTCTGCTCTATCATCGTCAGCATCTGTAGCTAACTTCAGTATCCCATATTCAGCTACCTCCATATCAACCATCAACGAATCAAGTATTTTGAGTACCGTAAGGCAATCATTAACAACAACCGGTAAGATTTATACCTTTTACCAAAGGGGTGTACAACTCTTCCAAAAAGCATACGGCAATTTTCTAAACAATTGGATTCTCGGAGATTTGGGGAATTTTGTTGAAAATAGAATTATTTCCGCCAAGGTAGTACGAGATTTTTAGAGAGTTATACGCCCCTCGACTTTTACTTTGTTATATCTTTCAATTTCTTGATTATGCACTAACATTTAGAAAGATCTTGCATATTGTAAAAACAAGACCCCTGGACCCTGAGACTCCCAGGACCTTTGCGTACTGAAACTCATCATTGCGTTAAACAAATTACGAAAAATACGTCTGCCTATTATCTTATTCTGCAGGACCAATACCGTAATATTTAAGATACACTCTTATTCCATTAAAAACCTCTTTCTTATTTTGAAGCATACACTCTTTTTTATAAGAATACTATAAATTTTGCCAGCTTCGATTCGATATTCTTAAGAAATTTTCATCTTGAGCCTGGATATAGTCTTAAAGTATTTTTATGTTTTTATAAATCTGACATGGTTTCAGGGGAACATAGTTGACACAAATTTATTGTCATTACAAGGAAATTGTGGAACGAAAGATAAATTCAAACAATTATAACAATAAGAATGTTTATGAACATTTGTTATGAACATTGCAAAACAGGCATCTGCTTAAAAATGAGACAAAAATATGCGAGGTGTGGCTGAGCAATATTCTTATAATATTCTTGAAAATTGGATGAGGCTGAACCTGTACATTCTTATAAACATTATTCTTATAAAAAAAGGATGTGCTTCTCCTTGGTTGTTGTGCTTTGGTATTCGATATTGAGTTTATGATAGTTCAGTCTATGATAGAAATACGAAAGCCATGAGAATATCAAACACAACAAACAAAAAATATAATATAACAATTGAAGGGACACAGATAGAGCAAATAAAGGAATGTATGGATTGGTAGTATGATGACAGAAGATTGAGATCGGGAAGAGAATAAGAACAAGGATAGACATGACTAAAGGAAAGTTCTGAAAAAATAGCGTCATACTAGCAAAAGCATAAGCTTTGATGTGAAGAAGAAACTCATCAGGTCTGTGATGTGGAGTGTTGCTTTATTTGCAAATGAGACGTGCACCATAAAGAAAGTTGACATCAAGTTGACACACAGAGCATTAAAAGCTTTGAGATGTGGTGTTGGTGAAGAATGCTCGCTATAAGATGGACAGATTACAAAAAGGAACAATGATATCTTGAATGAAATTAACAAGGAAAGACAGATATTGACAGGAATAAAGGGACAACAACATCATTCAAGCAGGCACAATCTCAGGTAGAACACACTTTTAAAAACAGTACTGGAAGACAAATATCTAGGAAAAAGAGCTAAAGGAAGGAAATGCTTCAGAGAAGCGTGCATGCCTTTGTCCGTTTGCGTGAGGACCTGTGAACATCTTCGATATAAATAAATTTAAAAATTAACTCTGGCGATCTCCACTCTTATATCCGTTTATTCCCTTCAAAGGTTCTTTTCATCTTCAGTACTCAAGTCTGTTAGGGAGCCTTCCTGGTCACCTAAGGGTCTTCTTTTTACAATGTACACAAATACTTAGCAAGTTTGATATCAGGTTCAAGGATATTGGTCCAATCTTGGTTCAGTCGCCTTCATTGCTTCGCAAAGACAAGGGGCTTTAAGCAGCCAGGACAGCAACGCCAGCAAGAGAATTGCTTCGTTTGATACAAACTACGGATAGTTTCATGTACATTACCTTCTTATGTTTTTGAAAATATCGAGACAAAACCTCCTTCTTCAGTTAAATACCTTGGATTCTTCCTTGGACATTATTTTTAGACCAAGATAATTTTACGTTGGAGACCTAAAGTTGAAGAGCAGCACGCCAGAGATTGGTTTCCATGTTTCAAATTAAAAAAGACAACATCGTGGTCTCGCAGGTGAAGCAAATTCACACGAAAACAAGGAATCTTTTGAAGTCGAAATTCGGAAAAAAATGCAACAAACATTACGATGCAGTGGGTTGCAGTGCCATCCTGGTTGCTTAAAGTCCCCATAAATAAGGGTATGACGACGAGTGGATTTAGGCCATGTGTTACCATAAGGTTTTTGCTGCCGAGCGCGTGCGTAGCTGCTATGTAGAAGCGATTAATTGACAAACGTTGGGGTTGGGTCGTGGTAATCCAAACGAGACAATAAAAATTAGACTCTATTTGTGTTTGGATATAGCAACAACAAAAAGCGGTACATAGCAGATGTTTTGCCGACCGAGAGTGCGTGCGCTGCGATTTTTGATTTTGGAAAGAGAACTGGCGATCCTTCGTTTTGAGAAGCAGAAATGAATCTTCAAGCAATTTGGTAAGCATTACAACGGCCTTAATTTTTTCATTTTTTAAAAATAAGAGATTCTCTAGTCTTCTCTGTTGTTTTGATTATTTAAGGCTTTACAAGAAGGGCCTATGTCTAGTAGGAGTTGCGCAAGCTGACACTGATAAACAGTTGGCATGCCATCGGCAGGGAAATAGATCAGGAACAATGTTCAAAGTCAAAAATAAGAGTTGAAAGGAATTGTTGGATTAGACCAGATAATACAGCATACATATTGTTTCAAGTTTTTCCTGACTCCTAAAAATGGTTGATTTAGGTTTCAGGCCAACTACGAAATCGTCAGAAATGTGCAATAAACTGTTCTTTCTGAAAGTCGTGACAAGGAGTTTCCATTTCAAAGACTACCAAACAAAAAAATGCATGAGAGATGACAGCAAGGATTTTTACCCATGATATTTTCCATCTGATAGAATTTAGATTTCTCTCAATTACGAATATCTCATCAATGCAAGGGATATGAACAAATACCCATGATGACTGATGAAAGCTTCAACGTATTTATTTTTTGACAACAAACCTCTATTGGTATACATAGACCTGAATAGTTAAATCTTGATTAGAATTTTTACACAAAAGGTACTTTCTTTTCATTTTGTTGTAGGAATAAACGACAACTTGTTAAATTGTGACCTTCCTGTGAAGATGTACCGTACAAAACAGTCGGATCATTATATATGCATTATCTTGTGACATGGCATTCTTGTGAGAACTTTAATAGCATTGGAGCAATGATTGCTTCTATGACTTGTCACATTCCTGTAAAGACCACCATAGAACTGGGTCAGCATCATTTCGTCGCCATTCTAATATCTCGACTTTGACTTAGATCTCTTACAACTTTGACTTTATGACTTATATAAATTATATCTCAACTTTGACATATACAGTTAAAGTATCAACCTTTGAAGGCTTGTGGTGACCAGATATGAATTAAAGAACGCCGGTCAACCAGCATCCTTTGCGGTCGCGCTTTGCTAAGCACTGCTAAGAACGATGTCATATGAAAATGGCTGCCGCAGTCAAAAGGCAAAATGCGACGCGCGCAAAGGATGCTGGTTGACCGGCGTTTTTCACTCCAGACATACAAAACCAGCAATGTTGCTAGAATTGAATATCGACCACTTTGCTTGTTGCCATAATGAATCAAGTTGTATGCATATCATTGCTGTTGCCGATTAATAGAGATAGAAGCAGATAATGGACAATAAATGTAGGTTTGAATTGAACGTACAGTAGCAAATGAAGTGTGGGATGAATTTGAGTCACAATATCGAAATGGGACGCTTCTGATTTAAACGCAGTCAAAAGAAATTCTGAAAAATTTCTGACCACGATTTTCATTAACAATAACTTTTTAGCTACGTGTAATCATATTTCACATACATCTTTCAATTTTAACTAATTTTTAAATTTTGAACTGCTAGTAACTTAATTATTTAATTACCGAATAATTTATCTATCTTTTAGATTGTGCCAGCTACCAGTTTGCTAAATGAACATTAATTTTTAATAAATTTGAAGAATGAATGAATTAATCATGTATTTAACTAATCTACGAGAAAACGGCATGGTTTTGTGGTAGGACGCTATGTATTTCTATCAAAAATGAATGGTAACAGCGTGGCCTAAATCGCATAGGGATAGAGGGAGGATCCCATTCAATTTCGGATTTGTCCTATTCATCTTCTAACCTCATCCCAAACGTGAGTTCGTTACTCCACCTCAATTCTAGGATACAAGAAGCTATTCTGCAGTTTGATTGGCTATTCGGAAACAACAGCAAATATGAATCATTTGTCGAAAACTGCCTAATTATACGAATAACAACAATATAAACTTGTCACTATGCAACAACTATTACAATTTTGCTTTTTTGCTTGGATTTGAGGTAGCATAATGAGCGTTACCTAACCAACCGCTAAATCTATAATGGCTGCTAATCTGTCCATGATTGAACAGATTTGATCGAAATGTACAAGTGCGTTCATTTGGTTTCGCGATCAGCGTATGACGTGAGAACACCAAAGCAACAAAGTTGGTGATATACGGAAGACATTCGAAAAAATACTTGGGACAATGAAATGGGGCATTCCAATGAAAATTCAGAAAACTTTCGGATTAAAAATTCCATGAACAGTTACTGTTTACAGCTAGTCTTATGACATGGAGCTCCTTGTTTCCCTGTGATCTTTGACTTGATGACGGCGCTTCGGTTAACAGAGACCCTTAATATTACTCTCAACAATATGATCCTATTTAGGCCCAAACCCTTAGCTTCCTAGACTACCAATCAGATTGCGAGATTTGTGAATTACTATTGTGATGGCAACCATGATGCAACTTTCGATTCGATTGAACATCTAAGATCCGATAACATTCGGACGAGATTCGTCATAATTTGATTGATGTATGTATGCTACAGCTCCGGCATTTTTACTATTTCATCATGAGTCTCTATTTGGCAAAGGTTTATTGCAGGGATACAAGGGACTCGTCGTCATAAGTCTACTGTTTACCTATTTCTAATTATATTTGACATCGATCATTAAATTTGAGCTCACTTTTAAATTTTGAACTGTTGGTAAATAAATTTGATTATTGGATCATGTATCTATCTTTTGGAGTGTCCTCAATTACCAGTTTGCTAAATGAATAGTAAAACCTGACTGACTGTGAAGAATGAATATATTAATCAATTATTTAACTAATCACTGTGAAAACAGCACAAAACTATGGGGGTATGTTATTTCTATCAAAAATTTATGGCAACAGCATGAACTGAACTGAACATGAATCCAAAGGGCAGAATAGTCTCATTTTTGGTATTGTTCTATTCATTTACCCTATGTCATTTGAAGTTAACGTTCATTCAAAAATTGCGAATTCTCTGCTCTTCCCTTGTCCACTCGTCGTAATATATGTACTCTTTGACGAACTGAAAAATCGATGACATCATTTAGAAAAAAATCTAAAGAATTTGAGTATGTACTGTGCGCGAGCAAGCAAATAGAAGTGTTCACATGATATCAAAATAATATTTAGATTTCTGTTCAACATTTTCATTTCAAATTCATCGGGCGGCTCCAGCGTGCCCGTGACATTATCGCAGTCCGTAAATAGACCTTTGAGCTACTCTAGAAAGAATATGAATTGAAAGGCATTTCTATACATTTTGAAAAATTTCAGAATGTGCACAAAAAGATCTTCCGATCCAGGCAATTTTGTTGAATGGCTAAAAAGTCTATTGTAGTTCATTTGTATGCGGACTATCGATACGATCTCATTGTAAAGGCAAATGGTGAATTAAAGCTCGTTGAACTGATATGTAGAAAACAGTAATTGGTTCGATAGAGCAAGGGTAAATTTCGTGAAACAAATGATACAGTTCTATTTTAAGACAAAAAGCGATTTGATGACTTGAAGAATAGATTTCCCACCTCCATCGCAGCTGATCATAATGCTTTGCTTTCTCTGTTTATTTTGATTTGATTGAATGCACTCAGAGGTGTGAAATCTATTCTTCAGAAGGACAAATCGCTTTGTCTTTTTGGAGACCTGAATCTTTTGGTTCAGGAAATTTGTTTTTGCAGTTCCACGCAGCATCGATATAGTGAAGGTTCTACAGGGGTAAAATGGATGAACTTGGGGTATAATGGGGTCGGCAGAGAAAGATTAATTTTTAAGGATTTTGATTGACATATTCTCTCTAGCTACAACTGTTTAGACCACCTCCCTTGTAGTTGCCATTGTTAATTTAACACTTCACAATGTAGGCATCTAAGCTTAACAACTTATGCCTCATTAACGAAATTCGTTCGCTAGAAAGCGTCCAAAGTAGAGCCATATAATTAGTGCCATCGCAGAGAGACTTGATTAACCCTATTTCAACGGAGGGGGGGGGGGCGTTTGTCGCCCCTTAGATCCAGAACGACTCAAGCTATAATGCTAAAAGGTCCTGAATTTTACGGGTTAACAATAAACGTCTCATTATTTCTCTTGATATCCCAACTCTTGCTTATAGAGGAACTAGAGGATACATGATAATGGTTTTTAAAATAATGAAAACTAGCGTCCAGTTGAACTATAAAATTTTTTCTACTCCAATACAATTGCGACAAGTGGAGGCGAGCTCAAGTCGTTTGAGCATAGAAATCGCCTTAACGGAAGACAAAATTTCGTTTGCAAAGAATCGTAGATCATGGAATGAGTTACCAGGAGACATTGTCAACCGTATGAAACATTTGAATTTTGAAGAAAAACTTATGATAGCTTCAATTACGAACGCAAATATGACATCTATGGTTTCCAAGGCTGCAAACTACGCATTCTCTTATTGCATATGATTTCTATTATTTCTTGCTACTATCATTAATATCATTATTAATATTATTATTATCATCATTACAGAAAGAACACTTGTAATAGTTTCAATTTTAAAACCTTCCCCAGTATTATCATTATTATCATTAAATTAGTATCATCATGATCATTATCGCTACAAATATTTGTATAATAGTTTTCATCTTTATATTCTAGTGTTTTCCTGCTTTCAAATAGTATTCATTTAACCACTCCTACCCCCTGCCAATCCATTATACTCCTGTAGACCATATGCCCCCCAACTATTTACCATTCTGGCAAGTTCGCAGCTGATTTTATTGAGGCTTGTTCACAATCTGGCATCGTGTTCCCCTTCCTTCCCTTCCCTTCAGGTAAACCAATGTACGTAGATGAACACCTTGCTTTTAATAAATGTTAGCCCTTGCAATGAATTTATTGTTCTTGTTAAGTAAATTTCTAGTATAGGAAAGATAAAAGTCAGAAGTTTCAGAGGGTAAGTACAGTTGATAAGATTATACAGTAAAATTCCATTCAGGCGCTGGGGGCTTGTTTTAGCCCCCTGTCGTAATAAAACAAGATTGCGTTTCCTATAATTGCTTTATGGCAAAGGTAGTTCTTATCCTTTTTCTGCAGCACAGTTTTCAAGTTGAGGCTACTGCCAACTTTTGTAGCAATAATTTCAGTTTATTCTTTTAGAAGTTGTGATTAGAGGAAAGGGAGCCTGTACATCATTAGACTTGTGTCCCGAATTTACCTTTTTAGAGCAGAGCAGACAGGGAATGAGTTTACTAAATATGGAAATTTTTGAGTCGGGGGTAGGAGTACCAATGTTTTGCAATATTTTTTAGATTGGGTCTGGATGTTAAACGTCTATATTCTATAATATTATTCGATACGGAATTGATACTGTTGACGTGTCACTTGATGTCAATAAGCCACCTTCGAAAATCAGGGTAAGGGTGAATGAAACAATCACAAAACAAAATTTTGCATTGGGATTTTGAGACAGTCTCATTTATTCATTGAAAAGCAATCAATTATGAACCTTGGAAGTTTTCTAAATCACTCCTCAACTTTAACAGATAAATAAGCAAATGTGGATTGGAAGGTTGACTTTAAAGAAACATGTGGTGGCGTTGACATACATTTCGTCAAAAAGACAACTTTCTCACAGCTTCCTTGGACTACATTTCTGTTTTGCATTCAAGGAGGGCATATTCAAGCACATTTTTTAAAATTTACACAGAAACAAGTGGGCGTCGTGCATTCAATGCCTTTGTGACATCATGACCTCTGTATGAATTGATTCTCTTTGCTCAGTTCTACGAACTTTCAGCAAGCTTACTATGAGCACTGGAGAATTTCACAAGTATGAGGACACATTATTTTGTTTGGAGTGAAATACATAGAATTGGATTTGATTAGACATTATCAGCTCCTGAATATCAATGGCTAATGTTCAGTTAAAAGTGCAGGAAAAGGTTGAGCTAAAAGTTCAAAGTAAGCAGCAAATGACTGAAGCCAATAGAAATATATTTTGGGAAACTCCTAGCCCTCTCAGCAAAATCGACAAATCAAGAGATTTAGTTTAAGGAAGCGTTAACTTTTCCCTTGAACTCTTTGATGCTATGCCTAACAGATACACAGCAAAGAGCAAATTCATGGACATTGTCCCTTCTTGTTGCAAAGGTTCTACGTACCTCAAAAACTTTGACCTACTTGAACACATGTATGTTAGGCCTGATGACTTTTGTACTGTACGGACAATGCCTAGGCTTTTAGATACATACCACTAGCTGGCAATTGAACTTTTGGACATACTCCCAGATTGCTTCAGTTGCATTGATATTGTGGCAGGTACATTCAGAGAAATATCTTCAAAACACCCAATGCGTGAAAAGTGTGGTATCTTTGATACAGTTAGTGTGAAATCGTTGTGAAATCAACCCAAATCAAAATCTCCATAAAATTGACGCAATAAAAAAATTAGTGAAAATAGGACACGATCGTATGGATGGTTGCTTTCCCTAAAAGAGGTGGAGCAAATATTGGAAAATAAAGATGACAATGAAAGTGAGGATGATGAATTTGATGACAGTGATGAGTAGTTATTGTTAAATCCAGGTGCAATCCCTTTTGTACAGTCATGGACATTTCAGAAGCCATTAACACAATATTTTCTGGCAAAGTCAAAGAAGACCTCCAAGACACACTGGAAATAGTTAACAAAGAAGGAGAGAACTACGGGATAAAATAGATATAGGAATATGAAATCAATGATTCTCAGTAGTGACACAAAGAATGGACAGATGAGTTTAAAACTAAATGGGGAACCAATAGATCAAGTAAATGGATTTACATACCTATGACAACTCCTTGCGAAAAAAGAAAATCGTATTATAAAATCAAGAGAAGAAGTGAGATAGGACGAGGCACCTTCGTGAATATATCACACATGCCAACCCCAACCAGCCTCGGAAGTTTTGTCAATCAAAATAAGGAAAAGACTAGTTCATCATTGTAAAATCAACACCATAGATATATACGACCGGAACATGGTCTATATCTAAGTAAGAATATGATGGACTGGATTAGAGCCTTTCGGATGTGGGTTTGACTCAAAATCTAGAGGATTTCATGACAAAGCTACACTAAAATTAAACGGTACTAGAAAGAATAGGAGTGAAAAGAAACCTCGTGGAATTAATCACGTCAAGGAAACCAACTTTCTTCAGTCACATAATAAGAAGGGACTGAGGGGCAAATCACTCAAAAAATTCGCGTACACCTTTGGCAAAAGTCATTTTGTTTTCAAGAAAGGTGCATCAACAATCTGTAAAAATCCTTTTGTTCTGAAAAATCTCGTACACTTTTTCATTTAGTGGATGGAATGCGCCTTGGGTGGGAAAATTTATATCATGTCATTCTGGACATACTGGAAGGTAGCATACCATCAAAAAGGCCCAAAGAAGACCAAGAACTATGTGGATGCATATCTTTCTCTGAGACTGGACGGGAAGAATACACTATGGATGTCTTGAGAGAAAATATCGAGGAACATGGTGACAATTAATAGCAGTCTACCTACAACAAGTAAACGGCACATGAGAGCAGGAAAAACTTACTTTAACCCTCATGTTCACACTTGTGAAACTCTCCAATGCTCATAGCTTACTGCAAATTCTTAGGGTAAAGCAAACAAGATCAACTTGGCATAAAAAATAGATTAAAATGGATGTTTAACTGCAGCGAAACCAGGAAATGATTGTTGCTAAAAATGATAATCATTTTTCTTTGTCCCCTGTGCATGTTTTGCGTCATTTTTCGTATCTTAGTCCCCTGTGCTCTCCTTTGCTATGCAACTGGAACACAGGGGATTAAGAAACCAAAAATGAAACAGAGCAAGCACAGGGGACATAGAAAGACGATTTTTCTTTCAAACAATAACTATTCCCTTGTTTCCCTGTGGTTTAATGTCTCCAGGATTACCCTACCCCCGGTTTCAAAAATGCAAATATTTAGTAAACGAAGTGCATAATTGGTACTGTATGTTTACCGGCAATTTCCTTGGTCAGCATCAAATTGTACACCAGAGTAACAAGACCTGACAAAGTTTGGCTCCGGGTTTTGCTTATCTCATTTTCTGGTTTAGTTCGCTCAAAATGTTAGCCTTGTTCTTCTACGCGACATACTTTGAATGAGAGAACCAGCTCAATAAATTCAAAGCTATTTGATATGACAAACAACCCATGCATTATTTTCTCATTCAACCATTATTAACCATCAATTTTTCATAAGCATTGTCAATTGTATTCATTATGTTCTAAGCAATCTCCATTATTTTCAAAGCAACTGTCACAAACCGAAGTGTGCCAACCAATCTATTCTTGGCAAAACATGGCCAACAATGCGAAGCATTTTGCAAGGAAATTGGTAAGTGGATTCCTTTTGCTAGTCGTCACCTATGTCGCCACAGCATGCTTTGCAAAGAGTCATCAAATTTGAGTACATGATTAATACTGCACATCAAAATTGTCAGAAGCATATGGCTCAAATATCTAAAATGGTAGAGTAGCGTCACCCATTATGGCCGGTCGCCCATTATGGCCGGCTAGCAAGAGAAATTAAATTTCAGGGGACTGACGACTAGTAATAAAATTGCAATTGCGCGGAAAATCTTCGCTGACATCTGTTTTATCATGATTTGACCTTCACTGAAGTTTCAGTTCATTTGCATTGAAACCCGACGAGATGGTTTGTGCATATCTCTAATTGATTGTTTCAAGTATTGCAAATTTCATGATTCTATTTACATTCCTTCCTTCTTTTTCGTTCGCTCGGCACCTTGCGGTTAGAAATTTTTAAAATGTGCTTTGATTTTTCAGAAGTCCTGTCTCTTGAGAGGAAATCTATAATGAAACCAAAGCAAAGTGACTTCTGATTCAGATTTAAGATTATGAAGTCTCAGTGCTGCAAATTGCTATTTCCGTCGCCCATTATGCCCATCTGTTTACCAGAGAAGTTTCCAATCGCTTCACAATATCAAAATGCAAAATTTATTTAAAAAAACACCAATTTGGGTTAAAATCTTACTTACTGACTTGGAAAATCATCGAAACCCAAAAAACGCAGCATCATATTAAGTCTATTTTCATTTTAGAAGCTATGCCAAAACTCATCCATCCAATCACAAGAGATAAGGCAGGATTTAGAACAACTCGAAGCATGTATTTCAATTGCCAAAAATCGAAGTTTAAGTTAATTCTTATTGATATTTTTGTGTTTAAAGTACCAAATAATAGACAAAGTACAATAATTAAAACTGTTTTCTTCTTAAGACTTTTTACTGGAGAGTAGTGTTCATTGTTTCTCCTGCGGCCATAATGGGCGACGCTGGAAGAAAACGACGTTTTTACTCCCTCCTTTAAAATCTTCTAAAATCAGTATAAAGAGTTTACGTAAAAAGTCAATACTTCGTGATCTTTTTCTCCATTAGTTGATGATATAATCTGGCTATTTGGTTTTTTCATTAATTGCTCTCTTTCGATCTAACTCAGAACTTCGCGACGACATGGGCATAATGGGCGACACCACTCTAGTTGTGAAATTCTACTGCACTTTTCTTTGAATTGCATGACTTCAAATTAACTTAGGGTACTTTTCTATAAATCTCCCGTGGACACGTTTTGATATAGTTCTAAAGTGGCAGCACTTATCATATTGCAGGACGTGAAGTCATTAAATTTCTAAATCCGAAACCAGAAGAGCAACAGATTTCTGCTTACTGCCAGATTAAATATGATTTTCGTGAAGATAGTATCATTTTTCCTTTATTGATTTGAAATGCATGATGATATAAATTGTTTCAAAATGTTCAATAAATTTTTTCAAAAGTACGCCTTGCAAGCCTTTTGCTCAATCATTTCAATGTGTTCATTAAAAGAGCACTTAGATTTATTTCTAACACCAAGGTATCGAGCACTTGGTATTGGTAATTAAACACATCTTCTTTAGATATGGATGTAGATTCAAAAAAAGGATGGCACATAACCGATGCGCAAAGATTTCCATTTTAATGGACACCTTAGAAAAATAAAGGTGAACTGAAAAAAGCGTATTTTAGAAAAAGGCGGAGGGGGGGGGGGGCATCGCAAATAGGCTGTCTCCAACTTTTCTAGAAATGTCAATTTTGGGTCCAAAATTGTTTGCGTTCAATGTATGTACAAACAAATACATTACACACTATGGTTAGGGTTACAAACATGGTAATAAGTCTGATTTGTCGCGAGTGTTCGAACCGATGCTTAGTTTGCTGCCTAAGCAGTGGCAGCACCAGCTCTAAAATATTTAAATTATTTTTGGAGGGATTTTGACGTTATTGGTCAGCCTAAAGGTTTACCCAATTAATTTTATGTCAGTTTTCTTTAACAATTTTGGCTGAGTTTTTAATTTAGGAAGGGGGGGAATTCTGCACCCCTACCGGCAAGAATGAATAGCCCTTGCATTTTGCCAAATTGAAAAATTACCAAATAGCTTCCTAAAGATCTATATATCACTGCTTACTTTTACCTACAAACATATAGGGGTAGAACAATAATTGTCACAATATCCAATATCTGAACTTTATTCGACAGGTAAATTTTGCTCGGATAAGATCGCAACGGGAAATTCCGACGCTGCATTCGTGGCCAACGGAGTTTTATGCAAAGATCACGTGGAGAAAAAATGGAAAAATGCATACGATCCCGCATTCTATTCGAGAAGCAAAAAATGTGCAGGCTATATAGATGTTAATGCAACGGTGGCCTGTGTTGTTGAAGGTTTCTCCGACACAAATGTGAGGAGATTATGCAGATGCGAAAAATCTGGTGAGTACTAATATCATAGAAATTTTTCTCAAGACACACAGGCATTGTTATGAAGTTCACATGAATTTACATGTTATGTGAAAATTCAAAGCAATAAGGTACAAGAAGCAAAAGCAAAGCAAAGGTAACGGTGATTTGAGATGAATGTGGAAAGGAGCCAGCAGAGACAAACACGCCCCAGACAAGCCAGTGACGGACATCTCTACAGATTTCTGCACTGCACGCTGTACGTAGCTTTACAAACATGGCTATGCCCGTTACGAACGTCAGCTAAAGAATGGGAAAAATTATTTAAGATCTAATCAGTAGCCTGCGTGCGGATGTCCACTGCGAAGGGGAGCTTCAATCTTATCAATCTTATCAATCTTATCAATTAGTTACTTAATTCATGTAATAGTCTATTGATTGATTGATTGATTGATTGATTGACTGATTGACTTATTGATTGATTGATTGATTGATTGATTTATTGATGGATTGAATATTTTACTTACTTTGTTGATTCATTTCTCAATTCATTTGACTCAAGGTTTGAAAAACAATCTTCTTGAAACAATTTCTGTGTATGTTTGTGTTGGTACTGTGCTCTTTATGTTCCCTTGAAACATGGACAAATTGACGAAAAAGGATTGGGAAGAGTCAGAAATACAGATAAAAAGCAACCAAAAAGATCTTCAACCTTTCGGTGACAATACCTAATTTTAAGTCATTTGATTTTGCCCCCATGTTGTTAAACTGATTTAAAGAATTAGGACCGATGCGTGATGCTTCAGCAAATAATGAAGTAAAAAACTGAAAGATTATGCAAGAGAATGAAAAAGAATCAACAAAGAATGAGGTATAAAAATTGTTGACACAGTGAAATGGACAAAGATGCAGAAAAACTCAAACAGGTCTTAAAGGGGTTACAAAGGTATAGAAATCTGAATGGAAGAAATTATGAAGACACAGTAAAGACAAATCTCGGAAATCTGCCAATGGAAAAAGGAGGAAAAGATGGCTGGAGAAAGAATGAAATCGAAAAGAATTGTGGAACAGTGGCAAGATTATGGAGAAGGAAAGGCATTGTATATGAGGCGAAAGAGAATTAACATGTTATCGAATGCAGTAACGGCAAAGGGCTCGTAGGTATAAACACAAATAATCAATGGCTAGAGAGCGACGGAAATGAAGAGCTGGGAAAAGTGACAGATTGCACCAAAACATACACAGAAAATCGTAGAAAACCATAAGTAAGCTTTATACATTGTAGAAAGACGTACACACATCGGGATAAATGGTAGCGCCTTCCGGTAACAGTAGAGAGGGCGGTGAAAAACATTAAAAACGAAAGAAATGTCAGTTGAAGAGGCAAGAGAAATATGGCATAAGATTTCAAATTTATTCTCAAGTAGCCTACTATAACACTGACATTTAAGCAGGTAGATGAGAGAAACATCTAGAGAACACTGGCTACATTACATTTTATCAATAGTACAATTATTCTCCATCACCTGTGTTTTCAGCGAATGCTCTTTTACAATCACATAAATTAATCAAATTTCTGGCTCTTTCCTTAGCTGACGAAGACAAATATAGCTCGTGGTCGAAATGGTCACAATGCAGTGTATCATGCAATGGTGGAACACGGACAAGAACACGGTTTTGCGATGCAGATTTTTGCCATGGCGAAGCAAAACAAACTTCTCTCTGTAACGACCAACCATGTGCCAGTAAGATTTTGATATTTATAAATCGTGAACTTAGAGTTGCTTTGCATTGTTTTTCTGCCCTATTTCAGCCACATTTTACTGCAAAGATGGAAATATCTTTTGGAAAAGAACCAGTACAAACACTTCGAAACATTTCACTTCAATCTTTTGTGCAATAGAAATTCGACAACGATGAGGGACAAAAGTATTTTTCTGGCCAATTTTTATGACAATCAACAATAATGGTTGCAATTATTGGTCATTTCTAATTTTCTAGCCATGTTTATCTTTCATTTTAGTTAATGGTGGTTTCTCGGTGTGGTCCAGCTGGTCCACTTGTACTGCACCATGTGGAGGTGGACAAAGGAACAAAACGAGAAGTTGTGACAATCCAGCTCCAAAGCATGGTGGCTTCGACTGTTTTGGGGACCAAATAAAATGGGATACTTGCAATGTACAACAGTGCACAGGTATATATCTACAGGACAGGTCTTACACACATTTAAGGGATATCTATTTTCATCGGTCCAATGAGATGCATTTTGAAAGGGAGGTTCAATCAGATGGTGTCTGATCTATTCGTTTTTCAATTGCGTGTTGTATCAATGTTGATTTCCTTGAAAACGATAAGATTTCTTCGTATCCTGATACACATGTTTGTGGCATACAAAATACTTGCTCTTTTTAAACAAGCAGTTTTCATAAAACTAGCTAAGAATAATCTTCTGAAGAATTCTTAACAATTCTTGAGAATCCTTAGGCCAGAAAACCATGTTTCATTTTCAATACTTTAAAAAAAAACCTATAAAATTGATTTAAATGTTATGAATATAATATGTTCGATCAAATTTTTTAAATTATTCATCATTTACAATGCGCAATCAAGCCTGTGTGCAGTCTCTCTTTTGTCAATTTAAAGAACTAGAAAGTATAATTGCTGGGCAGCACCAAGAGATCTCTTAACCCTATTTTAAGGGGGGGGGCGTTTTTTGCCCCCCCCCTATCGGATCCTTTTTAATAGCTCCAAACGATGTCACCTAGAATACTGAAACTCCTTGACTTTTCCTAAAATTTAGTTGGCAATCAGAAAATAGAAATTTCAATACCTATTGTTTGACCACGTGACCACCACATGCCCATATTTGGAGAGTAGTCACAAAGAAATTCTTTAAAACGGCTCTAATTTCTTTCTTTGTTACTAAATCTCATCAATATATATACCATTCGATTCGTCTCGATGAGTACTTTCATTTGATATATAATTTATTCATATTTGCTGACATCAGCAGTTTATCATTTCTATGACGTCATCAATCTTTATGACGTCATATTCCTAATGAATGAGTAATATGTTATGCACAACTGATGGAATTACCTCAAATATCGATGAAGGTAATTGATTTCACCAATAATATGCGAAATTAATGGTTTTAAATCATAATTATTGAGCTAACAATTTTGCATTGAATCAAATTTTCATTATTTAATTAGTTAATTTGTTAGAAACCACAAATATCCGTATGAAACCATATAAAACTACAAATTAATGATATCAAGCAGGTATTTGGATGGTTTTTTGCCAATTTTATCTAGCTATTTGCTAGTAATGGGCCCTTTTCTGCAAACAGCTTGATTTTCTCAAAATTTGCATTGTTTTTGGTTGCCTAGCAACCAATCACGTGACTATTGCTTGATTGGTGCTATTTTTAGATTCTCCTTTGTTCAATTATGACACAGTCCAAGTTTCATTGTCATAGCTGTTATACTTGCGGAGAAAAACAGGGGGGGGGGCGAAAAATGCCCCCCCCTGGTAGAAAATCACTTTTTTTTACCCGGTTAAAATAGGGTTAAAGGAATCTAAGCATATATAAGCCCTTGATAAAAATTTAAGCCCTACGCGAAGACAGTAGGCTATCGCACGTGCCGCACCATATTTGGGTAACTGATCTACGTCAACAGGAAATACTGATATCTGATAGGCTAGATTTTGATCGCAAGTGGCTTGAGCCACTTTTATATGCTTACATTCCCTTTAAGCGTTACTGTCATGAAAAATTCAAAAAAGTCAAATAACAAGAACTTTTACAAACGAAATGCATGAAACCTATAGAAACAGTGCCTGTGGGGATCTTCGACAACTCCAACTTTTCGAATATGCATTGTATTGCACAACTATATCAAGAAATATTTAAGATTACAAGAAGTTATTAAATTCAGTTTGCCTAATGTTGACCTTTTCTTCGATAGTTGTTAGGGCTTTTGCCATAATACAATGCTTCATATGTATGTCAATTCTTGGGAAGAAAACAGTATTCCTTGTTTCCAGCTTAACACATGCATGGAAAATAAATTTAATTTAAAACCTTATTCCAAATTTGACTCTTAAAATTTTCTTATAATGAGCAATTCTCTATACAGGGTGTCCCATAAAAATTGTTCGATGTTTGATTAAATATTGAAAAAAAAATTAATGATAGAAAGTATGGCTTTCTGGCTAGACAACCCTGTTGCAACGATTTTAAATTGATTTAGATGCAAGAATCTTGCGAATCCGCTAAGAATTCACAGAGTTACAAGCTATTGCAGTTCAAGTTTGTGCGAAAGCTGAAACCAGACTTCCCTAACTAAACTGTTTTTCAAAAAGACGACCCAAAATCGAGGTAAAAAAAAACTGTCCAATGTTTAAACTCTTGCTGATGTCAGAGCAAACGACTTCAAAAGTAATTTAATTCTTGTAACCATTGCCAAAATGTATTTAAGAATGCAAGGATCCAAAAACATGGAATGAAAACTTAATCGATGAGAGACGGGGCGATTCCAAATTGTGCTCAAAGAGATTTCATTTAAGCAACCATAACTTTGATTAAATGTTCGAGAAAGCCAATTTATCAAAAGTGCTTTTTAAATTCCATTTGATTTGGTTTGAATAAACGAGATGCTACCTTCACAAAATATGCAATTTAGGGGCGTCTGGTTTCAGCTTCGCACAAACTTGAACATGAAAAGTTCGTAACTCCATGAATATCTAGCCATTTTGCTAGCTTCTAGTGACTAAAATTAATTCAAAATCTCAGCAATATGATTATCTTACCATGGAATCTGTTCATTATTTCATTATTTTTCTATATTTAATCAAACTTCGAAATCTTTTTTGGGACACCCTGTACATAAAGATTTTAAAGAAATTAACATGCAAATATTCCTTCAGTGAAGTCTTTGTATTACAAACTTTCAATTGTGTTGTAGTGCATGGTAACTGGACAGAGTGGACAAATTGGTTTGCTTGCGACAAACCATGCAATACTGGAATGTCTCGACGCTGGCGTTTTTGCAAAAATCCAGCTCCCCTGTTTGGTGGAAAAGATTGTGATGGGAATGGAACTGAAACTATTGTGTGCAACACCAGGAAATGCCCAGGTGAGAATTTTAGCTGAAATGTTTTATATTGAAGCCAGAGCCATTTTTGCCCCCCCCCCTCCACCCCCGGTCTACTTACCGTGTTGAGTATCTGGAATTCGTCTGCCAATATGGTCCCATTTTCGGCTGAGAATGCCTGGAGAAGATTATACCCGTTGTGTCTGTATCCCGGCACAAGTATGTCTATTTAAAACAACTTTTCCATCCATAAATTTAAAGGCAGAAACACCGCAACACGACAAAAAACAACAGCAAATACGATTAATTTAATTTTTGCCAATATTTCGTCCTGCCATGCAGGAATTCTTCAGGGTTTTCCATCCATGTCATATTCGACGCGAACAAAGTAGAATAACTTACAAAAGAGAATGATATTATCCAGGACAGGTATTATGTTTTCAAACTTTTATTCCAGGAAAGGGTCATAAAGTTTTTTTCTGGCAGGCACTTCCCCGTTGTTTTTCTCAAAGGTAGGCATCCGGGTGTGGTACCCTCGATGATTTTAGAGTCAGCTACAGTGCCACTACAGGCCTTGCGCATATTATGCTTTTCCTACAGAAGAATTCTCAACGATTCTTAAGAATTCTCGAGAATAATTTTGGTTCTTAAGAAGTCTTGTTTGAAAAATTCACATTCTTTCATCGCACTCATGAGTTCTTACGACAATAGAAGAATTCTAGTATATTCGTAAGAACCTTTGAGAATTTTTGTGTTATGTCATCAGTAGCATTGCCACGAGGGGGGGGGGTATTGGGGGCAATTGCCCCCACCTTTTTTTCAAAAGATGGACCTCGAGATTTCTTTACAACCGAAGAGAAAATAGCTGGGTATAGGTTGGGAAAGAATTTTCAGACAAATGTCAAATCTTCCAATTTAACACTGGCATGTATGATATTGGGAGATGCATTCTAAGCCAAAATAAAGGATCTTTCTTCAAGCATTTACCTCGTGCTATAATTTATAGCATAACGGTCACAAAACGGTGAAGGTTTCCTTGTCACTAAAAGCAAGCATGATATTGGGAAATGCATTCTAAGCCAAAGTAACAGTAAAAGATCTTTCTTCAACAATTGTCCTCGTGCTCTGATTCATAAGGAGAACGGTCACAACACTATCAAAGTTTTCTTGTCACTAATAGCAAGCATGATATTGGGAGATTAATGCCAAGCCAAAGTAAAGGTTGTGGCCCCAAAAATTGATAAAAAGTAAAGGGCATGGAACCAGACCCCTTAATGTCAACTCTCCTGCTTAATTTACCCTGGTAACGCCGTTGCATGCCATGTTAATGACCGAGCTCTATCTATGTCTTCCTAATCTTGCTTTTAAAGTTGTCAAATTGAAAGCATAATACTCATCTTGCAAAGAGTCACGAGCAAAAACGCTGGTTTCAGGGCTGGTTTATTGCATGGACATCATATCTTTTAAAAAATTTCCATAGACTCTAACCTACTCCAAAGTTATGTAATACTTATGTGAAGAGTGATTTAACCCAATGGAGCGTGAACAAGTTATTATTTGCCAGTGATAACAACAACTTGCACTCTCATTCTAGCGGAGAAGATATATGTAGAAAATTTGGAGATTGAGCATGCTTTGAACAGCAGCATAGCTTTTAACAACTCATTCTTTGACAAATTCAGCAATGATCTGGAAATAAATGTAAGTATAAAAAGGCTTAAGGCCATCATCAATTTTCCTTACACTATCGCACGAGTTACCATCTTGAGAAAGCTATTTTAATATCCCTGTGAGTACCACAAATTCATCCAAAACATTTCACAATTCAATTCAACTCAAACAATTGTCATTATTGTTTGTGAGGCAGGAAAACTGACAATGTCTGCACATGGCCAGGAGAAGCATCTTAACCCTATCCACACAGGAGGGCGGTTCATTCAGCCATACTTAATAGAGCACTGCTCCAAATTGGTACATTGCGCCAAGAAATTGTTTTTTTTTTTGTTATTTTTAGTTTTTACCAATGTGAAGTATGTTTTTGTGTGAAATATTGAATAAATGGTTAATTGGGGTGGATGCTGGCTGTTCTTTTCACAGTGGTCGGTGCCAATTTTTAGCTAAGCTGCTTATGGATGTTATTCCAGCTCACCTCGTAATCCCTTGATAGTATCCTTGTTACTTTGCGTAATTATATTAAGTAAGTTCTCTTTAATTTTTTATATGAGAAATAGAACAATTATGTGTCACGTGACGTCATCTATGACATCATCTTCAAGACAATGGCCAAAGTTAGTTTATAGCCTCTCTGCAAGAATATTTCGAGCACAAAAGCTTTTCAGGAGCAAAAATAAAAGCTGACCAATAGGGTTTTTTTACTTCATTTGCGTAATCTTGTTAGAATGTGTGCACCATTGGTCCCAAGCAGTATACAATTTCTCAGGTATATCCTTACATAGTGCTAATAGCGATCAGTTTTCATGAATACATTGAGTATTGGTTTTACAGTGACAATTTTATGACTAAATATTTTTGAAAAATTTGTCAATATATTCTCAAAATGCCACGAAAATACTATCCTCAACCCCTTAATTCCCCTTTCTCCTTCCCCCTATTTCCTTCGCTTCCTACTGGGAAACTAATGCTGATGTCAGTATTTTCATCATAAATCACAACCATATTTGCAAAAGGACAAATGAAGTATGCACTCATTTATCATTGAAGCAGTTTTCATGGTAGTATATAGAGAAATTCTCAATTATGGCTTCATGTGTCATTTTTCAGAAAAACAAGACTTTTTTAATCTCTCTGTCCTCCATCTTGGATTTCCTAAAAATAAATGGCACAGTTTACAAGTAGATTTTCACCTTCTAATAATACTTTGATCAACATAATTTGGTTTCATGAACCAATCTTAGGAAATTATCTAGATTTGGAAAAATGATGATTTTTCTCATTTTTTGGTGTAGTCTTGCCAGTTGGTTATGAGTATCTATGGCGTCATATATTTTTCTAGAATTTGTTTAAAGTAACATGATACATCCTAAGCACTGCTACGTGTGTGGTTATTTTCGTCAACATAAACAACGGAATCACTATTTTAGAGAGGGGCAATATCAGCCTCCCCTTAAGTCTCCTTGTAGCTGAAAAGCCCAGGCTGGATAGGTTTGAACAGTCATTGTTTCACCAAAAGGGCTACTTTCATATGCATCAGGTTTAAATGGTAAGGATGGTAAAAAACATTAATGCAAGTCTCCCCCTAAAGGCATGTAAAATATTTTTGGCACAATGTTTACATGCTTTAAATGATATTTCAATCTAATTCTAGATGCAACGAACTTTCCAGCACAGTCACCTTAACCAGACGTATGTCTTCACAAAACTCGAGAGTATGAAGAGAGAAACACTTCGGTCAGTTTATATTATTTCTAGAGATTTCAAGAAGGATTTGGGCATCACTTTTGGTTTCCCTTTATCCATTTAATTGCATAGAAAAATTTCATGCATGTACAATATTCATTTTCTCTTTTCTTGATTTCTCAGCACTTGAAATTTGCAATTGCTTTGTGACGCGCCCTTGTGTTACTTTCCCGAACGATGGTAGAGGATCTTTTACATCTGATCGACAAACCCTTTATAGAACCCACTAGGGTACTTTATTTTATTTCAATCATTCAACATATCAAAATTGCCGTAGTGTTGCATACCATTTGTCCAATACCTACAGCACCACAATATCTTGGCATCGTGGCGGCTTGAAGATGAAAGGATATACACTATATTCTCTAGACACGGTGCAATAAATCTTACATCTGTGCGTCCGTTTTTTTCCTAGGGAAGACAGCATCATCATTGCGTTCAACATTTTTTTCACCGGCCTCGATTCATTCCAAATTCTCTTCCTGCAAGACTCAATCGAAAAGGATAACTACCTCGGAAAACTTAAAATCATTGGCACAGCAAGTCAATACAAAACATTTCTCGGTAAGTTATCTTCAACAAAGCTTTTTAGACATTTATTTCAAATATCTAATATATCACTGCCAGATCATTGTGCGCATTGACATTAGTGGGTATTGGTTACGAGCATTCCGCAACTAACAACATTATTTATTCTCATTGTGGTGTCTCTCCGTTCGCTGTTCCCCCATTCCCTGATCTAGCTTAGAAGACCTTGCTTTAAATTGCTTATAATTCACTGAAATATAATGTAGCATTCGTTCAAATTATTAGAACTGTGTGCTATCCAATAATCTAAAAATCCAAAAATTGACTGGATAAAGAATTGTATCGTCCTGAAGGGGTACAGTAACCTTAAAATAAAGAAACCACAATCTTCTACACAAAGTTATCTGTTGTGGTTCAAATGTTATTCCTAGCTAGTGACCTATTAAGCAGCTGACGTGCTTAAAAACAAACATGAAATCACACCATGTGTATTAATTCCTTTGATTAAATGGGTAAATTGCTTTCAATCCCTAACTACTTCACCCGCATTATCTTGTGGCTCCTTTGGTTTCGATGTTTGTAAATGAAATGACATGAATAAAAGGTATTTTTCCAAGGACTGAAAAACCTACTAGGTACAAGTACGAAAAGGCTTTTTTATACCCGTTTTATTCATTCGAATGGCTCAAAAATTACCCACGACCAGGACAGACTTAGAGCATGTAAAGTGTTTCAAAATCAATTTATGTCCTTTAGGCAATCTTTTAAGTCAAATACAACTGTGGGAAGGTAAAAGAATTATCAGCCAAGTTTTGATATCGTATAGTTTGAAGGGGAGGAGGAATTTGAAAAATCCCAGACACAATTTGGAGGTTTGGAAGGTTAGGATCTGCACTTCCTGTTGGTATAAGTCAGATTTTATTACCACAAACACAAGCGTACAAAATAGCTTTTGGAGGTGACACATTATTTTAAGCAATGTATTTGTTTGGAGAATATAATTTATAGGATTTGCCAATTATGTTGATATGGCTAGAATCCCCACATTCTCGTGCATAGAATGATGTATAGTGTAACTAGATCCCGTTACTAGATTTGCTTTTAGGGAGAGAAAACCAAATCTCGTGTTACAAAGGTTTACTGTAACCTTGAAAGGAAAAGAGATCTGTGCAAGAGATTGACGACAACACAGACATAGAAATAAAGTTGAAGAACATAGAAATAATTGAACTGGAAACATAAAACATTTTGTAAATTCGTACAAAACTTGCCTCGATTCTGAAATGATTAAATGAAATTATAATCATAATTTAAAGAAAATAAGAACACTGATCTCTTTTTCAGTTCCTTCGGTTGCTCCAACGAACCTGACCTTGACACCACTGACAGCGTCATCAATTAGGGCTCAATGGAATGATGTCAAACAACCAAATATCTCTGGTTACATACTTTTTTATCGTGAGGCGGAACTCAATGGCCTTTATAAAAACATCTCAACACTCAATACAACCGTCACTCTCTTGGGATTAAAATGCCACACTCGATACTCATTTAGAGTCGTTGCATACAATAGCAATGGAAACGGCGTAGCAAGTAAAGTCAATTCAGTATCTACAAAAGAATCAGGTATGTCATAGACTTAGTACAGTGCATGCTATGCACAAACTAACATGGATATCATTGCTCCAATAATTAGAGTTTTCTTGGAATATGGCATAATTGTCATTCAGAGGAGGGCTGTTGCTGCTAGACTTAAGGTTAAGGGTCATAAAGAGCAAAGCTTAATAGGCCCATACTTGATACAGCCTGATTGTGACAACTTGTCTGCATGTCAAACAATGATCTTTTGCAATTCATGTAAATCTAAACAAGGCGCAATAGTAAAATATTCTGCCCCAGGTGGGAAGGGTAGCTTCCATATATACTAGTACGGAATATATGACTTTCTTTGTGGTGTCTTTTTCAGGCAAAACAATGAATTTTAGGGTGTAATTTTTGGTGAAATCACTGATAGACGTAACTTTTGGGTGTCATTTTAGAACAATAACTCGCTAGGGTATTTAGTTTGATCTGATTTCAGATACGATACATGTATTTTTTTTTAGAAAATACTAAATTTGCACCAGTCTTGAAAGCTTCTTAAAATTATGAAATCTTTGCCCCCCCTAAAAATATCTAAAGAATATGTTTTGAAGCGTTTTCAATGTTTATTCATGTCTCAAGTACTTCCCGATTAATGTAATACAGGAAAAAAGTGAAAATGAAGAAAAACATGCTGGAGTTTCTTAATTCTTTTGCAATCTGAGAGCCTGAGTTTCTTTCAAGCGGTTTCTTATAAAAAGTACGTGTACGTGGTTAGAATTTTGAATTGTTGTCACAATATTATGGTATATATTTTGATTGGCCCTTAGATTTTTTGAGTACGGCTTTTTTAATTAGGGTGGGATTTTACAAATGAAAATGGCACACTCCCGTCATCTGCCTCTTGATGTAACCCCCCCCCCCCTGGAGAAATCTACAGGATTAGATTTCTACATTTGTACTTGAATCGAAACCATCTTCCGAAACGCTGTTATGAAGCACTTCATTGAAACTTCTGAAACTTCTGAAAACCATATTTTCTTATTTCAGTTCCAAGTCAGCCACCGAGCGAAGTAATGGTCACTGGCACTTCAGACTTGGCCCTAAATGTCGAGTGGCAGCATGTATCCTGGGATAATTGGAATGGGGAGCCTGTTGGCACATTGATAATGTTCAACAGCTCCCAGGGAGACAGTGGAATCTTTACGGTTCCATATCCGGAAACTACGTTGATGATCACTGGATTGCATCCCGTAACTACTTATATAATAACATTATGTGAAGTGACACGGCCTGGAAATGGACCGTGTCAGCAACTCAAGGCAACCACATTGCTCAGCAGTACGTACTGATAATTTCACTATTGAATTTGAATTGAATTTTCAACTCCATAATTTGATTTACTGATGTCATTGCTCTGTGTTCACAAAGCTGCCACTAGTAGCTATGAGATACAAATGCAACTGTAAATAGGGACCTCAATTCTTTCAACTGATGACTTTGCAGCAGGCTGTGCACGCTTCTATCTTATGAGCAATTAAAGTAAGCAGATTTGGTGAGCTTGATAAAAAAAGGTAGCGAATTCTAGGCAAGAAAATAGCTGGGAGAATCCATGTGATTGGTTGATAAAATAGTAGCGACACTAAACAGAAATGAGTTGACAATTTTGCCTTCCTGTGTCCTGCCTGATCTTATCTTTGTCGATATTAGGGAGAAATGGGTTACGCTACAATATCAAGGGTCTCCAAAAACTTTTGCCCCGTTTGTGTTGATGCTGCAGAGGAGCTGCGATTTAAAAAATTTCGTTAGCAATAAAATCTTACAGAAACAGCTTAAACTTAGAGTTTGAAACCTTTTTCGAGTTAATCGGAAATGTATTGTAGCTTTATGAAACAAGAAAATCAAAATTTGAAAACATAAGAAATATACAGGTAGTAAAGAATCTGTTAGTTCAATGTGAATTAATCAATCATATTTCAATCCCCAGCCCCATCAGAAGCACCAGGAATGCTACAGATAAAGAGCCACATTGGTCACAATGCACTTGGTGTGATATGGAAACCGGTTCCACCTCACCACTTGAATGGGGATCTCATTGGCTACAAATTAATGATATCATTAGTAACGATTGGAGGCAGATCGGTATTGACCGGACAAACAAAAGTAAAATTAATTCATCCATCCGTGAACCAAATGACCCTTTCGGCACTGCAACCAAATTCACAATATTCCATTTCTGTGCTGGCCTACAATCAGTTTGGAGATGGTGTTTTATCTTCGCCACGCATTGGAGGTAAGTAGAACTCATGCAACTATCACTATTTTCAACTTTCCCTCACTTCGATCCAACATCCAAACACACTGTATGGGAGACCCGGGCTACAAGCAACAGGAGCAAGTTGCAACAGGAGCTATTTTACAGCTGCATAAAGGGTACTTCACAACTGTTGAGTGAGTGAATTACATTCAATTTAGCCAGTTCTTTTTATTACTGCTGCTTGCTACTATTTTGAAGAAGGACAGTCCTTGTATTTAGGCCCAAAAGTAGAATTTCAGATTTCTTAAACACTTGTTTCAAATAGAGATGGGAAGGTACTTTGAGAAATATCCTATTACAAGATATTAGATGCTTTCAAAAAATTATCTAAGATAACATTTCAAGATATTAGTTACAAGAAACTTTGCCAAAGGGTACATGACCAATGCCTCCTGAAATTTTGCTTTATAGGTGGCTCATTTATGAATTCATTTCGCATAAGTACAGCAAAAATGCGTAACAGAATGCATTTGATCAGTCCAACTCTTAACGCATGTCAAAACTTCCTCATGCCTCCTTGCCCCCTTGCCTCTTTATTGTGGAGACATAGCCCTTATGGAGCATATTTTTCATTTTATAAGAAATATTCCACATTAGTTCACTTGCCCCTGAATTCTCTTTTGAGCGAAGAAACGTGAGCCTGTCCACCAAATTTTCTTGTTTTTACAAAGTCATATATGTAAGCTGCGTAGGAGCGCGATGAAGACAAGGATCGTAATTGTAAGAACATGACGTTTTTGTTCAAGAAAGACAAGTCAATAAATGATTGCAGGAGATAGAATGCACTGCTTCCTTCAACAAATGAACCAACTGTGTTTTCAAACTTTGTTAATGAAAGTCATTGTTTGCCTTCAATGTCAGGAGTCTCTCAAAAAGCTTGTGTCTCCTGATGTAGGTACCTATGTTTCAGATTCATGGTTGATTTCATTTCTGTAGTTTGGTAACATTATCGTTTTATTTTATTTTCATACTCCAGCTGCCCTGTCAAAAAAATTGACAGCAGTATCTTGTAACTTTTAAGTCTTTTTAGATAATATCTTATTACAAGATACTATTATTCATCCATTACTATTACAATTATTATTATTATTATTATTATTATTATTATTATTATTATCATTATTATCATTATTATCATTATTATTAGTATTATTATTATAATTATTATCATTATTATTAGTATTATTATTATAATTATTATCATTATTATTAGTATTATTATTATTATCATTATTATCATTATTATTAGTATTATTATTATCATTATTATCATTATCATTATCATTATTATCATTATTATTAGTATTATTATTATCATTATTATCATTATTATCATTATTATTAGTATTATTATTATCATTATTATCGTTATTATCATTATCATTATTATTATTATCTTTATCACCACCATCATCATTCAAACAACGCCCTTGGATATGATATGAATTAACTGATCAACTTTAGGCCAATTAGCGTTCTACCTACGGTCTCAAAGATGTTTGAAAGAATAATGGATAAACAGATAGTTGCTTATATTACACCATTTTTATCATCACTTCTCTGTGGTTTTCGAAAAGGTTACAGTGCCCAGCATGCTCTCGTACGGCTCTTAGAAAAATTCAAAATTAGCCTTGATGAAGGTTGTAAAGCAGGGGCTGTATTGATGGATCTGTCCCAAGACATTTGATTGCATCAGACACGATCTTTTGATTACAAAATTGCACGCCTACGGTTTCTCTCGCGAAGCATCGGCACTAATTAATGATTACCTCACAAATAGACAACAAAGAGTCAAAGTAAATGGGTCATTTAGTTCTTGTAAAAGCGTCACACGAGGTGTTCCTCAGGGGTCAGTCTTACGGCCTCTGTTATTCAACATATACATTAATGATCTTCTACTCTTCATTCAAAACTCGGATATATGTAATTATGCAGATGATACTACAATCTATGCCTGCGATAAGAACCTGGACAATATAGCTCATAGGCTTGAAAATGACTGTAGTATAGCTTTAGAATGGTTTGCCGACAACTTTATGAAATTAAATGCAGATAAATGCCATCTGTTGGTTCTTGGGCAGAGGTGTGATGATCCTGTTACTGTTAGGATTGGAACTGCTTATGTTGTAAATAGCTCAGAAGAGAAGCTACTCGGAGTTCAAATTGATAGCAAACTTTCCTTCGGTAATCATGTTTCCAAATTGTGTCAAAAAGCTAGCAATAAACTTTATGCACTTGCTCGCATATCCCCTTACATGGATCAGAGCAAACTAAGAACACTCATGAGGGCATTTATTACCAGTCAGTTTCAAAACTGTCCTTTAATCTGGATGTTTCACAGCAGGCAGCTCAGCCAAAAAATTAACAAAATACAGGAAAGGGCTCTGAGAATTACTCATAAGGATACCGAATCTACTTATAGTGAGCTATTAGAGAAGGACTGTGCCGTTACGATTCATGCAAAGAACTTGCAGTTACTTATGACTGAGATGTCCAAAACACAAAATAACCTGAGCCCTTCATTCATGCACGAAATTTTCTGCGAAAATGAAAGTCATTACAATTTGCGTAACAATAACGAATTCTTTCAACCTAGGGTGAGATCTGTCAACAACGGGACAGAAAGCATCCGATTTAAAGGGCCACAGCTGTGGCAAACGTTACCACCAACTATACGAAATTCAGAATCTCTTTGTCAGTTTAAAACAAAAATAAAAAATTGGAAGGGAGAAAATTGCCCATGTAAATTATGCTGCGTTTTTATTCCGAACTTGGGCTTTTTATGATGATAATATTTGAATATCTGACTTTATACACTTTTATGCTTTTATACTGTATAATTTTGATGAATTGTAAATATTGTATCCCCTTTTTTCTGATGTAACATTTGTATTTTAAATTTTTAACTAACGTTGGAATTAATTAGCTGATTACTTTTAGCTATATTTGTATGTATCCAACGATAAAGAAATTGATAATAATAATAATAATAATAATAAGATATGATAATATATGCAAAAAGCTTGAACGTTTAAATTAAGCACGCGATGGCTCTTATTAAAGGAGCATGGTGCGAAAATCAGTGCCAGCTTCAAAAGAACCTGCAAGCATCAGCTGTGTGTCGAATGGGATCTCGAGGCTTCTAAGGAATTAACTATGCAAGGATGTAATCTCAGTTTTCAGAAAGTTCATATAAAATCGTCACACTCGATTTATTATAATTGGAAAGTGAGTGATGCATTATAATTATCATTATTTATCATTATCATTGTCATTATCATTGTCATTATCATTATCATTACCATTATCATTGTCATTATCATTATCATTATCATTATCATTATCATTATCATTATCATTATCATTTATTATCATCATTATCACTATCATTATCATTACCATTATCATTATCATTATCATTATCATTATCATAATCATTGTCATTGTCATTATCATTATCATAATCATTGTAATTGTCATTATCATTATCATTATCATCATCATTATCATTATCATTATCATTATCATTATCATTATCATTAATATTATTATTATCATTATCATTATCATTATTGTCATTATCATTATTATTATCATTATAATATTATTTATTACTATTATTTATTACTATTATTTATTACTATTATCATTCTTATTTTCTACTCACTTCGAAGAAAAGAATCATTCTGGCAATACAAAACTTGGGACGTTCGTACCTGCGAGCCAGCATAGGAATCATTCGTCGTACATAGCCGATTGCTCGTGGCCCAAGGTCGAAACCGCCAAAGCCTCATTTTCACGGACCAACCAGACGGCTAAAAAAGAAAATCTTATCAAAGGTTTGATAAACAATCGTTGGTGATTTTCTTAACAGGAGTACTTTTTTTGGACATCCGATAGCTGTGGTTAAACTGTGGTCAAGATTTTATGCTGTGGGCATAAGTTGTGGTAGCTATGCGTTGCTAGGGGGAATATTCCTATTTTGTATTGCGTGAAATGAGGTCCGCCACCTTTTCCGTAATCGTCTATTCTTATTGATTTCAGAGAATTCACCGCCCGTTTAGAACACACAGGCAAACAACGATACATTAATGTATTTTTTTCCTTTTTGCAGAAACATGCGCGTATCCTCCCATCATATTCACAAACTACTATTCGAATGCTCCATATGTCTATAAAAATTCGTCTGGGCATGCCAAAGGTATATTCATTGACATTCTTCGCAACCTGATCTCATCACAATACAATAACTGCAACGGGACAAATCAATCAAGCATCAATTTCGAAAGTGATGGAGAAGATAACTGGGCAATGAAAAAATCGCTACACGAGATGCATAAGGATGTTGGGGATGCTGAAGCAAGCTTCCCGATCCTTGGAGCAACATACGGAGCTGCTTACCAAGGTCATGTATTTGTACCCATTGTGTCTCACCCCGGGGTGGTACATTTCGTTATTAAAGAAGCGTGGACGGAGCAAGCTATTGATGTTGCTCTGAAGATACGGGAAGTATGGCCGCTTTTTGTCATCAACATCCTACTGATTATCATTGCAGGATTTTGCATTTGGGCTTTGGTAAGTCATCAAGTATATGTATTTTTCCTTATGTCTCTGACATTGTAGCTCTGACCCTCTTTGGGATTTTTATATTTTACACGAAGTCATAAGCTCATTCTGTTCCAAACCTTTCTGCACAGCAGAAGAGACAGTTACAATCTAATGTAATGTTTGAATGATTTTCAGGATATTTTCTGCAGACACAGTTTGCAAATCTTAGCACAGTCAAGTCCCGCCTGGCCAAAACTGAAAAACAATAGTTTTGAAAGAGTTCTTGTTATTTCTAAAAATTAGATTATCTGCTTTGAGACACTTACGTAAAAAGTAAGAAAATAGGACCACATGTCCATCGGTCTTGGACCACGCCCCCTTTCTCTCGGGCCATACCCTCTATACACTGTTAACCCTATTACCCTCTTACTTTGTTAACCCTATTACCACCGGGCTTTTTGGACCCTTGTGGTACCAGGAGGAGGCCCCTGCGCAACGTTGTCAATATTGCAGATATGACGGTGAAACTTGGTACGATAGTTTAGAGGAACAAAATCTACAGAATAGGCTACTTTTTCAATTCTTCATTACTTCAATGACGTCACTATGACGTCATAATGGAAGAAAATTGCAGTATTTGCTTACTATTAGCATGATTGGCAATATTTAAGTATTTATAAGATAATTTCTTCTATAATGCAACTAAAATGTATCAAAAAGCATCACTGAGTAAGATTCGGCAATATGATATCCATTTAAGCTCATTATTTTGATCATATATTAATAATTTATTTACAGCAGTTTGTCGTTGTTTCATTTAAACCCCTAATTACCAATGCAAATGCTCTAAGATGCCTTAAAATTATTTATAGCAATTAGAAATCCAAATTTTGGCCATTTAAGGTCATCTAATGCATTTTATTATTCATATGACGTCATAAACTTTGATGACGTCATGAACGTTAAAACTTCTGACGTCATCAAAAATGGATAAAATTATACATCCTCTGAAAGCCCTCATCGAGAGCTATCGAATGGGTGTATTGGCAATGCTTTAGGATTGCCCTGACAAAAATTAGATTCCCTTCTTTAATTTTCAAGCTGACAACACGTTGAAAAAGGGTTGGTCTCATGATCAGTGTCTACGATTATTAAATTTTGATTAGTCTATCAAATTTTAGGAAAAGTCGCAAAGTTTCAGCTCTTTATCTTTCGAACTAAAGACACTGTCTCAAATAAACTTTGCTCTCCTCCCAGCCCCCCGGTAATAATATGGTTAAAGGGATAATTTTTTGATGGACCTCTTTCTTATCTCGTATGCAAAGCTAAGTTTAGAATGCCAATGGTCCTGCGATCCTCGAAACGTTTCTCAATGCAAACGGTAAACAAAGAAATATATCTACCTTATCTTTTATGGGCCCCTAATTTGGCTCCAGGTCTCTGGTAAGTAACCTGGCTAACTCCCCCTCCCCTTCTCTACAGTCATGTATGACCACTAACCTTCACAGTTTATTTTCATGACATAGTGTGCCAAATTATTTGCAATGAGCAGAATACCGATTGCGAAAGCAAAAACGTAATTATCAACTTTATCTTACTGAAACATGTTGGCAGATAACAAATTGAAATATAAAATCATTTGCAGGACTCCAGAGAAAATCCAGAAGAATTCCGGCCGAGTTTCATCAGAGGCGTCTTAAAGGGAATATATTGGGCTTACGTAACTATGACAACCGTTGGGTAAGACATTGTATGGTATTAATTGATTGGTTAATTGATCTGAAACAATCAGTGATTTTGCAGGTTCTTGCGTATGCAATTCATTGCCTTTTTATGATGTCTGTGCAAATTTGTGGTTACTCGTGCCTACTGATAAAATTGATATACTAAGCACCAATTTTAGACAAAAGAGCCGATGAAAAATAACACATCCAACTGATCCTGTATCTGCATTTAGCATTTTCCCCATATTGAAACTTATTTGCAGCTAATTTTGAACAAAAAGGAAAATAGCACCAGGGCGAGCAAGCTCTCTTTCATTGGAGTTATGATGCCCTCCTTTCGTGTAACTTACAATATTTCTTATTTTTGTAGTTATGGAGATCTGACCCCTCGTGCGAAACTTGCGCGTCTGTTTGCAATAATATGGATAATTGTTGGAATAATATCTTCATCCCTTCTCTGTGGCAAATTATCAACTGCGTTGACTGTCACTAAAGTGAAAGACAACACATTATATGGTCAAGAGGTATGTCTATTGAATTAATGTCCTGGATGCATTACATGGCGAATAATCTGTAGTTATGAACTCCATCACATGTTTTAACGCCAATAAAGGCAATGAAGGCAATGGCATTGCAAGCACTATGCAACAATAAAACAGGCATACCTGCAGGCAACAAACATCTTTTCAGAAAACCCGTATTACTCCAGTTCAACGGCAACATCATTTTGCAGGCCAGCAGATCAATTAATCTGCATGTCAAACTCGAGAGCAAACATACGGGTCACCAATAAGGCAACGCCTCCATACAACAATCAACCTGTTCTGTTTGGTACTTAGGCTGCTTATTTGCTTACAATAATATCAGTATTCTACTTATAGTAAATTTTGAATCATATGAAGTCCCTCCGGTGCAACCCAGCGGTTTATTGAATATTCAGCGAAATATGTTGTCCAGTATATACGGTATGTTCTTTCAACTTATGGACAAATTTAGGAACTTGGAGCACCTTTTTGCAAGCTGAATTAATCAGCCTATTTGAGTTCCAGTAGAATTGCAAATCTATGTAATTTGGAGGTGTTTAGGAAATTAGAAGTTAAATAGTAAATAGTAAATAGTAAATAGTAAATAGTAAATAATAAATAGTAAATAGTAAATAGTAAATAGATGATTGTGCTAAGGATGGCACCATGGACTTTTTCCAACGATCCATCTGGTTCCATGGTAACTTGACAAATCAAATCATTGAATCTTCTTTCAAACGCCAAAGATTGTGGTAATTATTCCCTGACATGTTCAGCGCAATTGTTTATCAAATTGAATCACTACATTTCAGATTGCAGCCATTCACGGCTCAGCTGCCCATACAATCGCAATTCGTCGAAATGCAAAAGTAAATACCAGTAAGTACTTTTCAAATTGTTTACTTAATCAATAACGCACGAGGTGTGATAATATCGTCAATCTTCAAGCTGTTGTATACAGGCATGTCTATCAAGTAATCCTGTTGTCAGAATCAGAAAATGCACGGTTACTCGTAATCCTTGTTTTTTCAAACTTCTTTGTAAATATGATGAAAAAGGAGCCACGAGTTACAGTTGCTGCTCGCTGTATTGTATCAATGTGAACAGGATATGATGCTAACACTCAAGCTCTCATTGAAAGTGGTCTCTAGTATTGTAAGGGGCCTCTGAATGCGAGGCAACATCTGATTTCGACTTCTCTGTGCCACTACTTTTCTGGATTACTCATACAATGCCCCAAACTCTTAGCTGAAAGCTTTGCCATAACTCAGTAGCAGATAGCAAACAGCCAATATCACAGCCTCTACAAGGCAGCGACGCAAAAGTACCACAAGTCTTTGGTACAACTCGCAAACATATTTGGTGGCTGCTTGGAATACAAGAACAAACTTAAAGCGTGAAATATCTATTGGTGTACACTCAGCGGCGTGCATTGTACAACCACTCGGATACATATTCAGAAGACACGCCCGCAGCCTTCCCCATGCTCGCTCTGATCTTATTAACTATAATTTCGTGAGTAACCATCAATATATTTTTAGTGCATTTGTTACCAGTATTAATGCTCAAATTTTTGAACAATCATCCAATAGATAAGCGAGAGATTTGTGCACATCATAACCAGCGGCTAACGTATAATTATGCTCTATACAAGGTGTCCCAAAAATTGTGCCCCGTTTGCCTGAAGATTGCAACAAAACGGCAAAAAGATTCTCGCAAATCTTTTGCATCATGCTGCTCTTCAGATATTGAATTAAAGTTTGCTACCATCCCCATAAAAATCCGTTACAAAATGACGAAGCTATGACCTTCAGGAGACCAAATTTGCCCAATGACTGAAACCAGCGGTCGGCCATTTTGTCTTACTATTTTGCAGTGATATGTAGCTCCATGGATGGAAAATAAAACAGCAGCCTCCAATTTCATAGCTCTCGTGAAATTCCGATAAATCTCAGGAAGTTCGACTATTTCTGACCTCACAGATATTATTTCTTACCTCACGTGAAGCTACTTATCGCCGCAAAATAGTTAGACAAAATGGTCGACCACTGGTTTCAGTCATCAGGCAAATGTAGTCTTCTGAAGGTCATAGCTCCATCATTGTCATTTGATTCTTACGGGGATGGCAGCAAACTTTTATTGAATATCTGAAAAGCAACACCATGCAATAGTTTTGCGGGAATATTTTGCCGTTTTGTTGCAATCTTCAGGCAAATGAGGCACAATATTTCTGCGACACACTGTATACTATGAAAGTTGCAGTGAGGGCTACCAAGTCTCTATAACTGACAAATGCAGAGAGGGCTACTAGTTACCAGAACTTTCGTTGAAAATTTTGCATAATTTAGCTACTTCTTAGAGGATAATCGTCAATGTATCTTGTTTTCCTCTGAGAGAAAAAGTTTATAGTAGAACATAGATCTTAAATCTTGCTTAAAAACACAGTGCATCCTAAAAATTGAAAACATTTCGTTGTGCCTAGCGATGAAAATTCACGTTTAATCCTTGGTTAATCATTAACAAGACATTCCTCAATAGATAACTTCAACACAGACACATCATTCGCTGATATGGGCACTTTGAGAGTTGAATGTTAACTTTGAAATACAAATTTTCGTGCACCTCTAAATCAAACCTTTGGCCAATTAGACTGAACAAATTCCAAAATAAAAAGACTTATACGAAAATTAATCAAGGACAAACCCAGTTCGTTATGTATTGAAAACTCTCTTCTCTGGTTATCAGGTTGAGCAATAGTTTGTCTTGTTATTGCAGAGACATTATATCGAACGATCGAAGAAGTTGCCGTCGCTTTAAAAACAAGACAAGTGCGATCAGCATTGGTCGATGTAGCAGCAGCAGCTGCTCGACCGGATCTCTTTGTCCACCCAGAAATACACTCCATTGACATCATAAAACACCCATTTTCGTTTGGCTTCGTCTTATCAAACGAGATGACTAACGCCGCGAGCAATATAAAAGACTACGCACACGTTGAAGAACAACGAATATTGCAGGCCATGACAGTTGTAACTGCTGGTTTCCAGGTAACAGTTAGACATTGTTGCTATTTATATTATCAAAAATCGTATATATACCCGAATTTTATCAATAGCTAAAAGCATACTGCTTACATTTCGTTACAATCAGCATGATTTCTCCAAAAATAGTTTGCTCTACTAATTCCTTTGGTGAAAACTCCATATGATGCATAATGAGCTAACTAGCATTTTACACACACAAATAAAACATTGCTATAAGTTTAATGATGGCTTTTTCCATATAATTGATAATGCCAATTCACATTAGCAACTGTTCGAACATAAAATGGAAAAAAATCCTTGCAGAAATAATTTAGCTTGTTACCAACATGCATTGCAGTCTTTAACCAAATCCCTGTAGACGTGTTTGATATTTGTGATTGCAACGCGATGCACCTTAGCAAAAATTGCCACACCACTTGTCTTCAGCTCATTGTATATCGTATCATACGCTTTGTGTATCTTATCTCGCAAAGATCACACATACACCTTATAAAAAATTCTAATTTCACCACGACATTTTATCTAAGATCTGTCATAGTAGCTAACTTTTAGACAACGCCAGCGAAAGGAGAATTCTCGATCTAGCCCTTATAGAAAATTTTACTACAAGTTATGCAACCCCCATTGAGTTTATGCAATATTTTCTGCAACGGGGGATTCATGTTTGGTATACTATTGACAATTGAAACAATCTACTTTGCCTTGCAGATAAAGAAAGAGGCAGACCAATCGCTCACATTGATAAATCCACGATCCCACATCTACGAATTAACCGTTGTAATTGTTCTCGTGCTTATATTAACGGTTGTTCTCTGCTGCCAAAGTAAAAGCAAATACAAAGTATACCATGGTAAGTACTCTTTTTTAACACTCTCAAAATACGGGTCTCTTTGCAGCTTTGTAGAATAGGGTTTAGACCAATTTTTGATGTAGATCCAAAATGTGAATATTTATAGGGTAGGAGATGGAGATGGTGCTTTCCCGAAATTTTCGGGGTTTTCGTCTAAAAACCAGGATTAAGCATCTGAACGCATAATGAATGGCTTTAAACTTTCTTTCATCGGCACTGTCTCTTAGATATTCAACATCAGTATTATCTTTATCATCTGCACTATCTTGGATATCATCCAATTCAATTAATAGTTCTGCAATGCCTTCCGGGTGTGGCTCGTCTATCCAATCGGAGGCGTTACCAACGGAAATCAATGGATGACTTGCTTGACTCCAAAGACTTGCAGCTGATCTGGGGCGCTGCATATGTTTCCTTACACTGGAACCGCAAGGAGGCAACAGAAATACCGGGTGAGTCAAAGAAAGTTTACCAGTTTGGCGGGCTGTGAAATCACAAGTAAATTGCCGTCACCAAGTAAGTAAGTCACCAAGATGGATTATCACGTTTCTGAATTCTTCGGGGCTATTCGATATGACGTGGAACAATTTCTGAGCAAAACCAGCATCAACTGTGATGTGAGTGTATTTCAATTGAGAGACTGAATGATGCAATGAAAAATGAAGTTAAAACCATTTAAAGTACATTTACATGCTTAAGCCTGGTTTTTAGATCCAACCCCCCCCAAAAATGTCGGAAAAGAATCATCTACCACCAAAAACTGGTCTAGAAAAAGTTCTTATGGCAAAGTCCCCCCCCCCCTCCCCCCCACGGCTGGCCATTCACATCTCGTTTACCACTTTCCCCCAGTTTTTGGAACAAAACCCCGTATATCTTGGAAAAGCGTCCTTTCCCGCCTGAACAACATCCGGATTCGAATTCTAAACCAAAACTGGCACAGAAAAAAGTTGGTCTCGTAAAGTCCCTCCTCGGATGGCAATGCTCGCCCTTGTGCCTCTGGAATAGCAGAGAAAGGGGGGGGGGGGGGCAATTGTAACACTGGCTCTCGCACCTTGCAGAATAATGCAAAAAATTAGATTTTTGCACAGAACATGCTTATTTTTACCCTCTACATAAGATTTGAGATTCACGAATGTCCAGCCGAATTTGCAAAATTTTCGGAGGAAAAACATGTTTTTGAGCACAAAAGTAAGAACGTACTTTCACTGTGAATTGTTTCCGAAAGATTTTACTTTTGAGCAAAAGATTTCATTTTCACATCTCAGACATGATATATATTTAGGATTAAAACTACATTAAATCGTTTAAGCTCCACAGCTTAACAAGGGGCAGATTTTGTAAGACAATAGCATGAGTTGCTTTTGATTGACACCGCAATTCAAAGCGATTAACGATCGCAGACAAAGGAAATGATCTCGACCAATAAATCAAAACAAACAAGGCCGCAAAAGTTGCCCTGAAAGCCAGGTGGCTTGCTCGCTCGTTGTGCATTCCAGAAATTGTTTTTGAGAGAAAACATGAGCATGGATCGAAAGAAGAAGAATGTATCTACACATCTGCCACGGGCATTTAATCAATTTGGTTCAAAAGCCGATTTGGAGGCGATTCAATTCTCTTATATTTTTGGGTGTAATTGAAACACTTACTGCTCAGCCTCTGAACAAAAGAAATAAATGCCCGTGGTAGATGTGTAGATGTATTCTTCTTATTTCAATATTTGCTTATGTTTGCTCTTAAAAACAATTTCTGGAATGCACAACG
This sequence comes from Aurelia coerulea, assembly GCA_039566865.1. NCBI lineage: Eukaryota > Metazoa > Cnidaria > Scyphozoa > Semaeostomeae > Ulmaridae > Aurelia > Aurelia coerulea. Next base: position 25,045,089 of record CM076943.1, on the reverse strand, counting down.
AGCGTGCTAGCACCTGTGTTTCAGAGAAACTTTTGCAGCTTTGTTTGTTTTGAACTGGTTGAGAGAATTTCCTTTGTCTGCGATCGCTAATCGCTTTGAATTGCGGTGTCAATCAAAGCCAACTCGTGCTATTGTCTTACCAAATCTGTCCTTGTTCCACAGCTTATGAGATGTGAAAGTAGGAGATATCGATAGCTGACCAGTTCAGGGCAATTTTAACACGCTGTTACGATTGCCCCGTGTAAGCTGGCTGATGGCTTGGTTTTGATACTGTTTCCAATCTGGTAGAACAATGTGCATCCATGCAGAATTAAAAGTTGAAATTTGTGAGGAAAAAACCATTTTTTCTCAATCGATTCAATTTTCCTCAACTGATGCACCCACATTTACAAAAAATAAACACCACGTCTTATTTTTAATTTGTGATTTTCAAAGCAATGAAAAATCTGCAACCTGGTGTTACATTTTGTGTAAGGAAAACCCAGTGTCGTGCATCAACTACTTGCAATCATTTAAATATATGTAACAATTCCTCCAGCCATGTGTTACAATTGCACCTAAATTACGCTACAAGCTAGAAATTTTTTGTTCTGAAATTGTGACAAGTTGTATTGATTTCTGGTGAGTCTAAGGCAGTTTTCTGAAGGGGGTGGAAAGCACCTCCCCTTTTAAAAATGGTAGGTCGAACAAAGCCCATGTGGATTAGGGATAATCAGGACCATGCCCATGCGTCCTTTATTCTTTCAAAAGCAAACATTTGAAAATGAGGGTTTGCAGGTGCTTTGAAAAATGTCCATTATGCAAATCATGGCTAGCCCTTTTTCAAAACTTCTGGTTTTGGATGAACTGCAAATTTTGACATTGTAAACTTGTATCTCCGGTGTATTATGGTGTGCGATTTTTGAATGCAAGGTATATGCATCTAAGTTTAAGATTGGTAAATTTAGCTGTGAACTCGGAGAGTAATTATATCTGATCGTTGCGTTCGTTTCAATTAAAAGGAGGTACTCTTTCTGAGACAGCCGGAAGATGAAAACATACCTGATGTCCAAAAAAAAAAACACAACGGATTCGATCGGGACTAGCGACAAGAATTTAGGTCCAATCAATCCAAAATAACTTTTGATGTAATCCTTGATAGCTAACTTGAAGATAAATACCTTGTTTGTTGATATTAGCGCATGGAGAGTTGGAATATTAATCTTTAAAGTTGAAGTTTGCCTGAACCTCCAAACCAGAGCTTTTGGGTTTGGCCTAAATTTGAAAAACGCTATTTTGGGGAATCTCCTGAATTACAGTGAGATGAGAGAATAAAGCCTCGTGCTGAGGAAAATATTTGAATATAAATTTGAAAGCTAAAAATTGACAAACATAACAATGTCGAAGGGAAAATTCACAAAGGAATATATTTCTTCAATCAAAGTGCACCTGCAAAAGAGCCAAACACTAATGAGCAATCTTAAGGATCTTATCCATGGATAATTTTCCCTTGGGTATATTTGATTTCTTGTTTTGTAATAATTCGAAGAAAGATTACACACAATGCATTTCATTAAAATCATGAAGATTGCAAGAACTAATTCATTTTTCACACCCAAGCAAACTGCTTCGTGGATTACTTTCTTTTATGAGACAGATGCAATGCTAACTTTTCGAAACTTTTGAAGCTTAAAAAAAGATGTCTTTTCAGGACAAAATTGATGAACTTGATTGAATTTGTATTCAAATATTTTCCTCAGCATGATGCTTGTTCTCTTATTTCACGGTAATTCAGGAGATAGCGTGTTTGCAGTTTAGGCCAAAACCCAAAAGCTCTGGTTTGGAGGTTCAGGCAAATTTCAAATTTGAAGATTGATATTCCCACTCTCGATGCACCAATATCAACAAACAAGGTATCTATCTTCAAATTAGCTATCAAAGATTATAGAAATAATTATTATGGATTGGCTGGACCTAAATTCTTGTCGCTAGTCCCGATCAAATCTGTTGGGTTTTTTTTTGGACACCCGGTAGATGAATTCATAATTTAGACTCAATTAGACCAATTAAACATGATTAAGAGAGATGCAAAGTATGTTTATCATGGAACATGGTATGAAATATCGGTAACCATGGAGAAAGTCTAAACATAGAATGTCCAAATTGTTACAATATTAGTGTTCTATCATACAAAGTTAAACTTACGAAATTATGCGATGCGACAGGGAATCACAAGCAAAAATTGCGTTCTACACTGTATTGGAGAGGCAAAATTTTTATGTGACAGGGAATACTTTTGACCTAATTTTTATGTAACAGGGTGCAGGGTATAGAGAGGCTCTCCACACACCCCAGTCAGTTCCCTAGTCAAGTACCCCCCCCTCCCACGAGTGGGGTCTGCTAGAAATTTGGGACATAGATTTGGTTCTCCCCCATTCTACTTACTTCAGTGTACTTTAAATATGATAAACTTGCTGACCCCACAACTTTGAAGAAACTACCAAGAGCCGACAACGCTGGTCATGCATGCATGACGTTGTCACATATCTTATCTTTTTATTAAGACACGTACACCGGTGGAACCATCCAATATCCAATTGATACTGCCAATAGGAACGAACTAATGGAGGAGTTTCAAGCCGATTTGCGTACCATGGAGGGCAAACTGGATGCAATCATTGAGAAATTTAACAAGAAGCACGTAGAAGAAAGATTCAATTTTAAAGAAGATCCGAGAGAAGTGCCTGACCATCATATTAAATGGATCAGGGAAAGAAGGATAAAGCAGGAAGAAATGCGAGAGAGGCGGGAGAGAGAAGCAGTGCCTGAAACGAATGTTGCTGGAAGGAGCGACGAGGGCCTTTCCTACACAATGGAAGGAGACGACAGCGAAATGAACCAGCCACTTCCAGGAATGGTGGGCTTTTGGTCGAGCAACCATCAGAAAGCAATGCAAGACGATCGCAAACTAAAAGAACTGGAAAAAAACAGGGACCCCTTTCCTAAAGCAGTCTCTGGAAAAAGCGACGAACACGTTGTCTATGTTGACATCACTGGTAGGACACGCGGGGGCAGGAGACCTGGTGATGATAGGGGTCGAGGTGGAGGCATGCCACCTGTGGCATAGATTGAACTTTACTGGCCAGAATAATCTGGGTAGCCTATAAACATGAAAAAGTTTTGCATCATTATCAAATTACACTGTTTTAGCTATTCTGCCATTTCTGTTGCCAGTAGGTCACTGACGTCACTTTGTGTCATGCATATTCTGAATATTGACATTGTTTTGCAATACCACGTACCATTTACTTGTGACGTCAAGGTGACGTTTGCAAACGTTTCCTTCTTCTTTCTTCTTTCGATATGTGCTAATATTTGCTCTTAACAACCATTTCTGGAATGCACAAAAAGCGAGCTAGTGACTCGGGTTTCAGGGCAATTGTTGAGGCTTGCTTTTTTTCATGTCTTGACCAACCGAGCGTAGAATTCCCTTTGTCTGGAATGACAAATTGCTTTGTATCTAGGTGTATATAAAAAGTAGCAAGTCTATTGTAATATTATCTGTCCTTATTATTGAGGAGATTCCGCAGCTTATGTTAACCCAAAGGCTCTGGTTTGGAATTGGACGCAACATTGGACTTTCAAGAGTAATATGCCAACTCTAGATGCACCAATATAGGGTATTAAAGTTAACTATCTAAGAGTAGTTCAACAGTTATTAGGGATATACTCGACTTAAATTCTTATCGCTAGCCCCAACAAAATATTTTACCTTTATTTTGGGACACCCAGTATATTACAAAGTGACCTACAGCAACAGAGACCGACAAAGTAACCAAATAGGTTGCTCTGAAACTCATTCTTACGGTTTCGGCAGTATGGCTGCATTATTCTGGCCTGTAGTTCACCATATCATAAAGTGTCGTAACTTTTTCAAAAATGTCGTCATTTTCATAAGAATTCATTGCAATTAGTGAATGGAGCATTTATTCAATGGAAGAGACAAATGTATGTATCAGTCAAGGCTCTATCTTTGGTCTAATTCAAACCATGATCAAATTTGGTCGATGATACGGCTATCTATCTTTGCATAGTCAGGTTCGAAACATTTAGCATTAGTTTGGCAAGGATGCCCTAAACGTTGCAGGTGCTTCCATAAAACACATATAAAGTACACGCTTTTTGTTTCTCCATTGCTACCATGTTTCCGATGCAACCCCCCCCCCCCCCTAGCAAGAGCCAGATCTCCTGCCGGATTGTATTATATTGTATTTATTTCGTATTATATCACGATTAGTTTTTGGGTATTGCACTGCAGTCAACTCTCTCTCTACGTGACACTTCTATATCGTGGACAATCTGTTAAGAAAGGAATGATGTTTTCATCCCTATTGATAGATGTGAGCTAAAATTTTCTCTGTAAGGTGTACACCTTGCTAAAGAGAGGACACATTTAAATAGCCTGGCAGATATTCCCTTTGGAGACAGTTGACTGCATTATATGTATTGATAATAACAATTCCTACTTAAATTACAGTCAATTATCTCTAAAGAAATTACTACCATTACTCGATTAGGTTTGGGGTACTAAAATGTTGCTGCTGTACTGGATTGATAAATCATAAGCTCCTTTCTAGCTAAACTATATAAATGCTATAGAGAGTTACGAAAATATAGTCAACTTATTTTGCGCTTCGATTTTTGTTAAATAGAAATAAACTTTAACGTAATTTAGGGCCTTATGTCGGGCTGTACTTGTATGTACAGTATCATGAATGTATATCACCAGTCTGCATCGACAAAGGAAACATGGATACTGGTACTTGGCCCTGAAGATACCTATGTTAGAGAGAGTTGGCTGTATTTCATGTATGATATATTATATTGCGATTAAGTTTTGGAGTACATAAATGATGCCGTTACTGCACTTATCTGCAGTATTTTGAATGCAGCTAGTCTGCTGTTGAACTTTTGCTGCTTCGGTAGCTAGTAGTGGGACAGTCACTGTTATTTCTGTTAGGTAAGAGTTGTTGTGTTACGGTGGAGATCGGACGTGTTTTGTGACTTGCTGCGATTCTTCCTTGATATTTCAAGGGATACTCAATGACAGCAGCCCATACAGAACAACAATAGTGAAAGCGTGGCTCCACTTCATACGTAGTTTCTTCTCGCCGAAAGGATTTTGCAACACAGTAGTCTTCACAGCTTCCAGGTAATTCGAGAAAAGGCTCAAAATCAATTGGCACTGTTGTAATTTGAACCATTGATGTGTATAATATGATAAAATTTGCACTGCAACTTAGTTTTTGGAACATGATATTTTCGTTGCTCTGCACTGTTGTGTATCATATATATTTAGAACACAGCTAGTCTGTTTTAACTAAAAATTGCCATCGCAAAGGCAGTTTCGTGTAGCTTTTCTTAACTAAATTTCAATTTTGCTTTCAAACACAACATTGCACTTGATTATTCAATTGGATAGTTCTGACTGAGAATTGCTACCCTACCCTTCCCTTCTGACCATCACTATCATCTATTTTACTGGAAGAAACTCCCGCGCATTTCAAAATTTTAGCAGAAATTCGTTAAAGTCCATTTCTGTGAAGTTTTCAAATATGTAGAATAAAATATTCAATTGGTCAAGTATTGATGTTCCTCCTTTCATTGTCTAATATGATCTTGTTTTAACAGAAACTCTTTCGAGCTATGCTACTAACGAGCATAGGTATAGAGGTTTCGGCCGAACCATTGATGAGTCAAAGAACATTTTTGAGACATAATAAAGTTTGATAAGTGACCTAAGTCGCAAAAGTTTATCCCCGCGAAATTTCCCATTTTCACCGATTCGAGAATGTTACGTCTACAATTTTCTCGTTTTTTCAACTGGAGAAAGTTCTTTCCGGCGAAATTTTCTTCCCTAAAGTAGAAAAGTATAAGTTGAATTTATTTCTATAAAGTTTGAAATTGAATGCAAATTTCCTATTGGAACCTATAGAGCTTTATTGCAGATTTACCCCCAAGATGAGATGACATAGTGGTATTTTCAATGTTGCTGATGTCATGCAGTCTTGGGAAATAATATCTTAAAAGGATACCTTCAAGTCTATCAGATAATCATATGCTGTGTAATATTCACAGCAAGTGATACTATCTATCTATATCTATCTATCTTGGACCAGGTCGCAAAATGGCTTGTAAAAACTATAATGTTGATCAACATAAGAAAGAGCAACTTATTTACCTCTATGGTGCCTCAAAAGAATTATCCGTGAATTCAAGGCTGTAATTTGAAGAGGGCGACTAGTGAGGAATTTGCCAATTTGCATCAAAATCGAAACTTGTGTATTCCCGAAAGGGAAGCATTCTTTGCTTGGCTATGCCTTTTAAATTATATTAATGTTCATGTTAGTATAATTAACAAACTAATTAATTAAATGGGTAAGATACTGATCACCCCCCCCCCCATCACTTTATTTAGGGGTGTGAAGTATGCCTAAATTTGAGAAAAAATTCATTTAAAGGACAAGACCGGGGTTGGTATGATTGATGATAAAATACAAGATAATACTGCGATGAATGATGTATGATACTCTTTTCCACCATTTGAGCAAAGTGACGTCATATCTCGCAAACGAAAACGAGGCTGTGTGGTTGTTTTCTCGCCTCTTAATCGTGTACTCATGCATTGAGAATGGCACAAGAACATGAGAAAGAGGCTTGCAACGATAAAGATAAAAACAATCACACAGCCTCGTTTTCGTTTGCGCGATATGACGTCACTTTGCTCAAATTGCTTATTTGAATACGTAATTTCACAAGCAGAAGGCAAAAAATAGTAGAAAAAAGTATCATACATCATTCATCGCAGTATTATCTTGTGTATTTTATCATCAATCATACCAGCCCCGGACTTGTCCTTTAACAGATCCAGGGATGTAATGCAGCCAAGGAACCCTGGTCAAGGGGCTTTGGGGGGGGGGGGTACCTGCATTAATTTGTTTTTAAATGAGCCTACTGTTTCTTACAAGAAGTTGTTTCCTGGAAGCCACATTCAGAAATTACAGACACTTCCAATCAACAGAAAATTACATTTTCAGCATTGACCAGGGTTCCTTGGCTGCATTACATCCCTGGATCTGTTAAAGGACAAGTCCGGGGCTGGTATGATTGATGATAAAATACACAAGATAATACTGCGATGAATGATGTATGATACTTTTTTCTACTATTTTTTGCCTTCTGCTTGTGAAATTACGTATTCAAATAAGCAATTTGAGCAAAGTGACGTCATATCGCACAAACGAAAACGAGGCTGTGTGGTTGTTTTCTCGCCTCTTAATCGCTACTAGCCTCTTTATCGTGTACTCATGCATTGAGAATGGCACAAGAACATGAGAAAGAGGCTTGCAACGATAAAGAGGCGAAAAAACAATCACACAGCCTCGTTTTCGTTTGCGCGATATGACGTCACTTTGCTCAAATTGCTTATTTGAATACGTAATTTCACAAGCAGAAGGCAAAAAATAGTAGAAAAAAGTATCATACATCATTCATCGCAGTATTATCTTGTATTTTATCATCAATCATACCAGCCCTGGACTTGTCCTTTAACAGATCCAGGGATGTAATGCAGCCAAGGAACCCTGGTCAATGCTGAAAATGTAATTTTCCGTTGATTGGAAGTGTCTGTAATTTCTGAATGTGGCTTCCAGGAAAACAACTTCTTGTAAGAAACAGTAGGCTCATTTAAAAACAAATTAATGCAGGTACCCCCCCCCAAAAGCCCCTTAAAAAGCTGAAGGTAGAGAAATATGATTACCGTCGTTCTATTTACCTATGTAAAGATAGTGTATTCGATTGGCATATAGCCATGCTGGACACTTGAACTTGATTCTATCAGTATTAGTTATATAAAGTATTCTAGACATTACATTTCATCTCGTAGTTGATTGTAGTTTGTATATATTCACTAACTGATTGGAATGCACTGCACTCACGAAGAATTTTGAACTGGAAACGTCTATTCGCTCAGCGGTGAAGTGCCTGTTCAATAAAAACACTTCAAACACAAACTCAAAATGGTCTAACAGCAAAATAACATCCATGCTTCCTCATGAAAAGCTGGGAACCAAACTCATCCACAGTTGTCATGTGCCCGTATTTCGAGTAGGAGCCAGGAGCCAAAATTCAGTACTTCGAGTCGAAGCCTATCCCCTCCGAACCATATTAAGTGTTTCGAGTCGGAGCCCATCTCTTCCGCATGCCCGCAGCAGAAACCACGGGATCCATCTCCTTCATGGGGGACGACCGCGTTTATAGGTAAGAATCAAGCCCCTGGCCTCTAGGTATAGGCCATCCAATTTCCCTCCAGGCTAGGTCGACGCCCAGCTCCTTCCATGGATCACGAAAGGTCTTTGGGATCAGCTACCTGGCACCACACTCGAGGCTAAAATTCCTCGAGTTTCTATTCTCATTAGGTTAATGGCACCTCACCGTCGCAAGGCGTTTCCATTCCCGAAATATTTGAAGATCATGAGATTTATAATGGAAGTAGAACTGATACTTAGAATGTATTAGCTGAAAATATCGTTTGATGATCTGACCGATGGAAAGTACCTGTCTACCTTTGGGCCTGTCTACCTTGTTTGTTCTTAAAGGGGAAGAATTAATTGGAAAAAAGATGCATTTCCTTGCGGAGCTCTGCTAAAGCGCGTCCTTTTGTAGCCTACCAGTAGACCCATTATTCTAAAGAATGAAAGGTCTACGAAATAAAGAGATAAAGCTTGCTACGGCTGCCCAATTAATTATGCTAATCCTCTATTTAAATGATGCGTGAAACGCATCTCAACAAAGGCAGTATAAATTAAGTTCTAGAGCTCTGGAACTGTAGTAGCAAGCTTTTTCTCATTGTTTCGTAGACCCTTTCTTCTTTTGGACCCTTTCTTCTTTTGGTCTACGAAATAAAGAGATAAAGCTTGCTACGGCTGCCCAATTAATTATGCTAATCCTCTATTTAAATGATGCGTGAAACGCATCTCAACAAAGGCAGCATAAATTAAGTTCTAGAGCTCTGGAACTGTAGTAGCAAGCTTTTTCTCATTGTTTCGCAGACCCTTTCTACACGTATTGAGCTAGTCCTTTTGCTGCATACAAGCGAGAGCAAGCGCAAATTTCGGGTAACTAAAGACGTTGGATTCCGAGGAGACAATGCGATTTGCCTTTCAGAAGAACAAATTTCCCACCTCTGAACATTTCAACCTACAAAACTATTCTACAGATGATATGTCAATTCTCGGTCTCCTAAATGCATATTTAGAAAGCACGAGAAGGAAAACGTTGGAGAACCCGAGGGGCGTATCAGTCTGTACAAATCTCGTACATCTTTGGCAAGAATCCTTTTGTTTTCAAGAAAAATCTGCAAAAATCCCAAGAAATCCTATTGTTTTAAAAAATCTCATACGGCTTTTTAGAAGAGTGATACACCCTTCGGGAGAACCGGATCATTTCAATATTTTGAAACATTGTATCCTTCAGCACTAAACAGGCAATAGACATTTAAGCAATTCTGAAAAAGAATCCCAATCGAACAATATTTTGCTACATTTGTAGAATTTTTGAATGTGCAAAATAGTGTATGAAGCTAAAGGAGCAGTTATTAAGTATCTGCTATGGGGTGAACGATATTTGGATGGGCCATGAATACTTCTGCCACAACTTTTTTGGCTGTTGAAGATAATCAAAGTTACTTTGTGAGACCCTAAAAATTTCCTGCAAAATTTATTCTCTATTACTTTTTCTCACTTGACATTTGCAATTGCTTTTCTATTCATTCTTTATCATTTCTATTCTAGTGGGATGGCAAACCAGTGCTAAGTTACACTTCTGAATTCACGCTACTGGGCAAAATTATCCCGCCATCCTCATAAACCGTCAATTGCATTTAACGGTTATCCAATGCAACTTACTTTGGTTAGTGTATCATATACATTGCTTTAGAACAATTTTTCATGTAACTACAAAATGTTGATATCGTTTTGCAAAATTATGTGACTTTCTCGTGACGTCATTGTGTTGTTTATAAAAACCTTAAAATATTAGTCAATGCGCTAAAATGCACTTAATCAAAGCATTAATTGTTTGGAAAACACTCGAATTTCAACACATCATAGCACATCAATAACTTGATCAAATATGATGCTGTTTATAAGAAACCTGGAAGTATTAGTGAATGCGCTAAAATGCACTTAATCAAAGCTTTAATTGTTTGGAAAACACTCGATCTTTAACATATCATAGCACATCATTAACTTGATCAAATATGATGCTGTTTATAAAAAACCTGGAAATATTAGTCAATGCGCTAAAATGCACTTAATCGAAGCTTTAATTGTTTGGAAAACATTAGAACTTTAACATATCATAGCACATCATTAACTTGATCAAATATGATGCTGTTTATAAAAAACCTGGAAGTATTAGTGAATGCGCTAAAATGCACTTAATCGATGCCTTAATTGTTTGGAAAACATTCGAACTTTACCATATCATAGCACATCATTAACTTGATCAAATATGATGTTGTTTATAAAAAACCTGGAAGTATTAGTGAATGCGCTAAAATGCACTTAATCGAAGCTTTAATTGTTTGGAAAACATTCGAACTTTAACATATCATAGCACATCATTAACTTGATCAAATATGATGCTGTTTATAAAAAACCTGGAAGTATTAGTGAATGCGCTAAAATGCACTTAATCAAAGCATTAATTGTTTGGAAAACACTCGAACTTTAACATATCATAGCACATCAATAACTTGATCAAATATGATGCTGTTTATAAAAAACCTGGAAGTATTAGTGAATGCGCTAAAATGCACTTAATCGAAGCTTTAATTGTTTGGAAAACATTCGAACTTTAACATATCATAGCACATCATTAACTTGATCAAATATGATGCTGTTTATAAAAAAACCTGGAAATATTAGTCAATGCGCTAAAATGCACTTAATCAAAGCATTAATTGTTTGGAAAACACTTGAACTTTAACATATCATAGCACATCAATAACTTGATCAAATATGATGCTATTTATAACAAAAAACCGGGAAATATTAGTCAATGCGCTAAAATGCACTTAATCAAAGCTTGAATTTTTTGGAAAACACTCGCACTTTAACATATCATAGCACATCAATAACTTGATCAAATATTATGCTGTTTATAACAAACCTGGAAGTATTAATGAATGCGCTAAAATGCACTTAATCGAAGCTTTAATTGTTTGGAAAACACTCGAACTTTAACATATCATAGCACATCATTAACTTGATCAAATATGATGCTGTTTATAAAAAACCTGGAAATATTGGTGAATGAGCTAAAATGTACTTAATCAAAGCTTTAATTGTTTGGAAAACATTCGAACTTTACCATATCATAGCACATCAATAACTTGATCAAATATGATGCTGTTTATAACAAACCTGGAAGTATTAATGAATGCGCTGAAATGCACTTAATCAAAGCTTCCATTGTTTGGAAAACACTCAAAATTTAACATATAATATTACATCAATAACATGACCAAATATGGGAAATAAGTAAATTTTCGGAAACTACTCATCAATATATTCTTACAGTTACTCTGATTTTGTGTAAAAATCATTTGAATCTTGGCACATCTCACCGTTCAAACACAAAGCTACCAGTGCAATTAATAAGATCTCATCTACAACGTGTTATGCTTTTTAAAGCATTTTGGAACTATTGCAGAGAAAAATTCTGGATTGAATGTTGCAAATAGGAGCTTGATACCATTTCTGTACAGGTAGACACAGCTAGCTGCTCACTTGACTGATAACGTTTCCAAATTTCCTATTAACATCATCGTAACGTCACCACAAGTAAATGGCACATAATTTTCCAAATTAACGGGAGAGAAAAAAACATGCGTGAGCAGTTGCACTGGATTACAGTAAGCTGCATTTAGAAGGTTTAGTCAGTTTGGCCGGTAATTTTCACAAAGTGTATGTTACAAGCAGTTACAATGGATTATGGACCAAATGTGTTTTACCCTCTTGATTTGCATACAGAGCAAAATCAGTTTGTGGTGCTGACTCGTTATTTGTTCTCAAAACTAATTAATGTTATAGGGTGCTGAAAAATATCCTGGTCATTGCAATTGGGCAATAAAGAATTCAATAGGAATCTTGGATGGGCCTTTAGTGTTTTTGCTAGACTTTTGAAAAATCATTCACCCTCATATACGGTAGAAAATACTTTATGACTGCTTCCTAACACCACTCGATCGAATATAAAATAGAAAAATGCATAAGAATAACGCTTGATCCAGGGTCTTTTGCAGAACAACTAAAAGGTCTATTTACGTATCTTCAATAACATTCTGTCAATCACAATTTTACTTCTACATCTATTTCCTATTCTCAGTCGTCTTCACGTGACATCGATTCTCTTGATTACGATCCCAATCTTTCGAATCTGCTGTTTTTTTCACTTTTTTACTTGCTAAGGTCGAAACGTAATGCTTATTTCAATTCGCATCAAAGTGCTTACATTTGATTTGATTTACTGGCTAAAAACTGGTCTTATTGACAAAAATCCCCTACAAATCTTCATGTCATCTCCTACAGTTGTTCAATTCCCCTATGATTGGTAGCACTGGAACGAAATGAGGGATACATCTGAAAACAAATATCTTCTGCCAAAGTCTCTCTTTCGCTTCGAGGCTCAAAGAACATAGGAGATCCCCTCTCCTTCGGAGGGGGTCGATGGAGGAATGGATTTGGTCTCGACAAGTTTCCAGGAAAAGTACTTATAAATTTAAAGGCAGAAACACAGCAACACGACAAAAAACAACAGCAAATACGATTAATTCAATTTTTGCCAATATTTCGTCCTGCCATGCAGGACTTCTTCAGGGCTGTAATGTGACAGTTATAATAAAAATTTGAATATGTACAGCGATTTGAAAAGGAGAAGTAACACGTGATTGGTTAGATATGATGGCTACGCAGAGGTTATATGGGTTAGGTTTATAACGGCTATGTAATGTATGTAGTAAAATGATGATGATGCTAATCAAAATAATAATGATAATAATAATGCTGATGGTGATAATAATAATAATATGATGATGATAATAATAATAATAATAATAATAATAATAATAATAATAATAATAATAATAATAATAATAATAATAATAATAATAATAATGATAATAATAATAATAATAATGATAATGATTATGTAAATGCAATGTTAGAAACTAACTGCGATATAATGATAATAATAATGATGGGGATAGTGAGGAGAATAGGTAAGGTAAGAGAGTGAGTAGATTAGGTTACTTACAACTGTGTTTGTTAGCGGTCTGTGGTTCTGTTCAGTCCGTTGGGTGAGAGAGTGTTCGCTAAGTCAATTAAGTAATTTTCCTTGGCTCGTCTAACACTCTCTCTGGTGTCATGTATCTTAAGTAGCGGTAGTAATTGCAAGTCTTGTACGGAGTGATTGGGTTTACAAAAGTGTTCTGCAACCCCGGATGTGTCGGAACGTTTGTTTATAATGTCTCGTCGGTGTTCGTTGAGTCTGTCTCTTATGCGTCGTCCTGTTTGTCCTATGTATTGGCAGTCAGTCTTTTTGTCGCGTAAGCATCGTTTGCATTGTAGTAAGTATATGACGTTAGTGGAGTTGCAGTCGAGGCTTTGTCTTATGTTGAAGGTTTCGTTGGTGTTTGTGAAAGTAACTGTGTGTGTTCCGTCTTGTATGTGTTGGCATGTGTAGCAGTCGCGTCGTGATGGACATTTAGATATTCCTCTGGGAGTGGTGGTAGCGTCATTTTTCATTTTGGCGCGCACCAGGTATTCCCTGAGGTTTTTTGGTCTGCGGTTACTAAGTATCGGTGGGTCTGGGAAGACTTCCTTACAGTTTGTCGAGTTTTGTAATATGTGGAAGTTGCTGTTAAGTATGGACGTTAATTGTGGTAAACTAGGGTGGTAGGTAACCACAAATGGTGTTCTTTTGTTAGGTTTTTTCTGTTTCGTTTGTAAGCTGGATTGTCGCGTTATTTTGGAAGCCTTCCGTATTTCGTTACGTACGTGTTTGCGTTTGTATCCTCTGTTTGTAAGGTATGTAAGCAGTTGATTTGTGCGTTTCTTAAGAGTGTCATTGTTGGAGCAAATGCGTCGTAATCGTAGTGCAAGGCTGTATGGTATGGACTTTTTCGTATGTTTGGGGTGGGCGGATGTGCTGAGGAGGTATTGGTGTGTGTCTGTGGGTTTGACGTAGAGGTCTGTCGAGATGCTGTTGTCTTCGTTAAGTATTACTGTGACGTCTAGGAAATGTGTGCTGGTGGAAGATATGTCACTGGTAAATTTGATGTTGGGATGGATGTTGTTGAGTGTGCGTATAAATTCTGTGAGTTTTTCCTCTCCGTGAGTCCAAATTAAAAAAATGTCGTCGATGTAACGGTAAAAGTACTTATGCCCTTTCGTATTCTTTTCATCAAAAAGGCAATCGCAACTCTTTTGTGCATGAACAAACTCCATTTATTCATAAACAAAAATCGGAAATTGGCAGATAATCATCATGCAATCTTAAGGACCATCTTTTGCTTTGGCAGAAGATTCCATTTTGGCAGAAAATTCCATTAAATATAAAAACCCTTGAATGAATCATTAACCCTATTTTGGTTGGGGGGGGGGCAAATTTGCCCCCCCTAGTAGACTTTTTGTTATAACTCTGTCAGGATACAAATTATGGCCCGGGAACTTTCTGACTTTTTGCTAATACGTATTGTGCAATGACTCAAGAAGTTTCATAAAAATACTTTGACAAATGAGGGGGAGGGAGACAATTTTCCGGAACTGACTCTGTCAAAATCGCCAATACTCAAATATTAATTTTTGCGAAAAAAGTAGCAAAATTGCAATATTTTGCAAAGATATTTTGCAGGGTAGTGCTATCCAATGTATTCTATTATAATTTTCATGTTTGGATGGAAATTGAGTTCCAAATTAAATTTTATCGCATTTTTCCCGATTTTGACCGATTTTGCCACTTTTCTTGACCACACAAAGAAAAATGCTGACGCAAGCAATAATGATGGCTAATTTTAGGTTAATTTTTATAGTTTCATAAAGTACATGCTTAGGGCTATTAGTACACCAAATTTGGTTGCTCTATCTATTTCCAGGCAAAAGTTAGGTAGGGGGGGGGCTTTTTTGCCCCCCCCCAACCAAAATAGGACGTGTCAGGTAGCCCAACCACTATAGGGTTAAAGGAAGCAACTTCCCTGATCGCTGGATAATATCTGAAGTTCCCTTGATCCTTTTTAATTTTGGATGTGTTCCCTTGCTTCCTGGATACATTTCACATGTTCCCCTGTTCCCTGGAGCCCCTAAACGGCCCTCTGAACTGATAGATCATACTTCAAACCTCGGAGGATTTTTTTGAGACACCCGGTGCATCTAAACTAGGAAAATACGAATTCAAAACGACACAGTTCTATCAAATATCGTAACTAATAAGGTAACGGTACGTGCATGTGACGTGCTCATTAAGTGCTTATTACTTTATTCTAAGTTAAAATACTTGCTTAAATTGTCTTGCTTCTTTTTAAATCCGTCGGGTTATTTCTTCTTTGTTCTTCTCGTCTTTTTCACAATGGCCTTTGTGACGAATAAGCCTAAAGTTATGGCTAAAGTTGCATTGAGAAGAATCATGCCGTGAGCAAAGGTAAGCGAGCTTTTGACATCCGTCTGCTTGCCAGAATCTAAAATGATTGAATAAATTGTGCTTTAACTTACCAGTTGCATTATTCTACATCACAAATAGTAAGTATACCGTTTTCCGAAGTGGAGGAGGGGGGGGGGGGGGGGCGTAATTGTCAAGAATAGTAAACATGTTGATGATAGTGATAAAAATCTTTCCTGAAAGTCCCTAATATCTTTTCTATCCGCAGTGTCAAATACCCACCCATTGGTTGTATTTGCTAAGAGTAAACTAAAGAATCTCTAAACAATGGTCTTAAAATATAGCCGTAGCCCAACAGAACTGATGCTACTCCACTGCCCCCCCCCCCCCCCCTTACGCAGAATAAGATTTCCTGAAATATCGGCTTATTAGGACACAGCGATTCTATAGCTTGAATACATTCCTTATGTTCATGAAATTAGAGGGATCGACTGGGTTTTTGCTATGAGCATGATCCAAGTTGTTTAGTTACGCTTTTAGAGAATCAAGCTCTTCATCCGAAACTGGATTATGCATAGCAGAGTGATGTTTAAAAGCAAATAAGGTGCTGGAATGGTGATAAATGCAACTGCAGGCTTTGCAAAACATATGTGCAACAGGTTGGTTTCATAACCGGATAGTTATTGAAGTTCCTGTAATTAAAGACAATATAAATTATATATATATATATATAGGTCGAAACGAAAAGTGTCCAGGTACCGTAAGATATAGGTCGAAACACAAAATATCAACAAGCCACTTGAGACTCACTAAATATTAATAATTCTATTTATAAATTCTCGCAACTAGTTTCGTCCGTTCAAGCGGACTCTTCAGGCTCTGTAACCTGAAGAGTCCGCTTGAACGGACGAAACTAGTTGCGAGAATTTATAAATAGAATTATTAATATTTAGTGAGTCTCAAGTGGCTTGTTGATATTTTGTGTTTCGACCTATATATATATATATAGATGACCCACTTCTGGAAAACTATCTTTCGCTGCTGGAGAACGAGGTGATGTCTGTCTCGCCGGAGGGTAAGAATTTTAGTAATCTTTCTTCTTCTGAACAACTTTCTTTGAAACATCTTAAATGTGATAGGAACATAGTCATCAAGGAAGCGGACAAGGGTTCAGCAGTTGTAGTTTGGGATAGGGGGGATTACATAAGTGAGGCTAACCGACAACTAGATGATAGGCAGGTTTATGAAGAGATTGAGGTGGACCCCACGGTAGATTTGGGTAAGACCATAAATTCTAGGTTGAAAGAGTTGAGGGAGGAGGACCCGGGATTAGAGGAAGTGACTGATTATTTGCAAGTTAAAGATTCTAAGCTAGGTAGATTTTATTTGTTGCCTAAGATCCACAAGGGACTTAGCAATGTTAAGGGGAGACCAGTCATTTCCAATTGTGGTACAATAACAGAGCATATTTCAGAATATTTAGACCACCACCTTAACCCGTTGGTTAGCCAAAGTAGGTCATATGTTAAGGACACTAACCACTTCTTGTCTAGGCTAAGTAAGTTAGGTAAAATACCAGAGGGGGCTTTGTTGTGTACAGTTGATGTTGTGGGACTCTATCCAAGCATTCCACACGGGGAGGGCTTAGAGGCCATCAGGGAGGCGCTGGATAGAAGGGAAAACCCGGGCGTGGCTACTGATACCCTAGTGGGGTTGGCATCCTTGGTCTTGGAGAATAATTATTTTGAATTTAATGATAGGATTTATAGGCAGAAATTGGGCACGGCTATAGGCACGAAGTTCGCTCCGGCCTATGCCAATCTCTTCATGACCCGGTTGGAGGAGAGGTTGTTGGAGGCTTCGCCGGACAAGCCGCTCGTCTGGATGAGATTCATCGATGATGTTTTCTTTATCTGGATGCACGGGGAGGAAAAGCTGAAGTCTTTCATCAACCATCTCAACAGTAGCCACGAAACCATTAAGTTTACTAGCGAGCAATCACGGGATAGTATTAGTTTTTTAGACGTTCAGGTTAGCGTGGGGGAGGGGGGAGTCCTTTCGACAGACTTGTTTTGCAAGCCAACTGATACACATCAGTACTTGCATAAGAAGTCTTGTCATCCCTGGCACACGAAGAAGGCGATCCCCTATGGTCAGGCTCTTAGGTTTCGTAGGATATGTTCGGAAGATCGCCAATTTCAGGAGAGGGTAGGAGAGTTAGCTGGATGGCTTAAGGACAGGGGCTACGAAGAGTCTTTAGTTAACGAACAAATAGATAGGGTACGTAGGTTGGATAGGACGACTCTTCTAGCAAATGCGGGAAATAGGACCAATAACCAAGGGAGGGGGGAAAGGGTTCCACTTGTTGCCGCATACCATCCAGCACTCAATAGTTTGGGGAAGGTTGCCAGGAGACTTCATTCTATGCTCACAAACTCGGAGGAGCATAGGGCGGTGTTTCCTGAGCCACCTTTAATAGCATTTAGGAGATGTAAGAACCTTAAGGATATACTTGTTAGGGCTAGGCTCAGTGAGGGAAATGGGGGGACTGATAAGAAGGGATGTTCTCGTTGTGGTAAATCTCGTTGTCAAGTGTGTAATGTCATGAGTAATAGTGAACATTTTCATTCAAACATAGATAGCCGGGAATATAGGATTAACTATTCGTTTAATTGTGATTCGTCAAATGTAGTGTATTTGTTGGAATGTACTGTTTGTGGTGTACAATATGTTGGTAGCACCTGCACGCCTTTTAGGCTTAGGTTTAACAATTACAAGGCGTGCAGTCATAAGCTTAATTCGGGGGCCTCAGTACCCCAGGCGGAATTCTTCAGGCATTTTACTGGAGAAGGCCACCACGGGTTTCTGAAGGATATTAGTATAAAGATAATCGATAGGCTAACGGGGGGAAATAGGATGCGGGAAAGCTTCTGGCAGTATCGGCTGGATTGCTTTTCCCCTAAGGGATTAAACACTAGACAGGTTGATACATAGATTTGATTTTGGTTTACATTTTGGTTGTTTTGTTGTTTTAAATTTTGCGCTCAGCTTTTAATTAGGGACACACGCTGTTTTTTTTAGGGATCTCTTTTCTGCCAATTCGCTCTTGGATCTTTCTATTGCTTGTTTTGTTTTTACACACGTTTTTTCAGCTCCCGCGAGACAGACACCGCCGCCGACTTTAGCGGCTCTTTACTCTGAGCTTTCTTTGATCTTCCTCTTCCCACCTCTGGTAACATCCCATATTTAACACCTTTTGTCACTCAGTGTGGTGGGCAGGATCCCACTTAGGCTATTATTGTTGTATTGTTTATGGATTTGAAGGTGTGTATTTAAGCTCTGTCTGATTATTGGTACAGTCATTACTGATGAAGGCTAACGCCGAAACGTTTAAAGAATGTGTTTTTTTCTGAGTTGATATATATATATATATATATATATATTGTTTTGTTGTTTTAAATTTTGCGCTCAGCTTTTAATTAGGGACACACGCTGTTTTTTTAGGGATCTCTTTTCTGCCAATCCGCTCTTGGATCTTTCTATTGCTTGTTTTGTTTTTACACACGTTTTTTCAGCTCCCGCGAGACAGACACCGCCGCCGACTTTAGCGGCTCTTTACTCTGAGCTTTCTTTGATCTTCCTCTTCCCACCTCTGGTAACATCCCATATTTAACACCTTTTGTCACTCAGTGTGGTGGGCAGGATCCCACTTAGGCTATTATTGTTGTATTGTTTATGGATTTGAAGGTGTGTATTTAAGCTCTGTCTGATTATTGGTACAGTCATTACTGATGAAGGCTAACGCCGAAACGTTTAAAGAATGTGTTTTTTTCTGAGTTGATATATATATATATATATGTACTCAAAAAAACACATTCGTTTAAACGTTTCGGCGCAAGCCTTCATCAGTATGACTTCTCAAATTCAACATCGCATACATATCAATTTCGAAATACAAAACCATTTACGAAAACAATAGCATAAAGGGATCCTACTAAATACAATTGATAATTAAAAGGTGTTAAAGTAACCGGTGTAAACAGAGGCGGCAGTAGGAAGATGAAAGAAAGCGCAGTGTTAAGTACTGCTAGAGTCGGCGGCGGTGTCTGTCTCGCGGAAGCTAAAAAGAAATGTGTGTTAGAACCAAACCAGCAATAGAAAGATCCAAGAGCGGATGGGCAGAAAGAGATCCCTAAAGAATAGCGTGTGTCCCTAAAGAAAAGCTAAGCGCAAACATCAAAACAACAAAACAACCAAAATGTAAGCAAAAATCAAATCTATGTATCAACCTGCCTAGTGTTTAATCCCTTAGGGGCAAAGCAATCCAGCTGATATTGCCAGAAGCTTTCCCGCATCCTATTTCCCCCCGTTAGCCTATCGATTATTTTTATACTAATATCCTTCAGAAACCCGTGGTGGCCTTCTCCAGTAAAATGCCTGAAGAATTCCGCCTGGGGTACTGAGGCCCCCATGTTAAACTTATGACTGCACGCCTTGTAATTGTTAAACCTAAGCCTAAAAGGCGTGCAGGTGCTACCAACATATTGTACACCACAAACAGTACATTCCAACAAATACACAACATTTGACGAGTCACAATTAAACGAATAGTTTATCCTATATTCCCGGCTATCTATGTTTGAATGAAAATGTCCACTATTACTCATGACATTACACACTTGACAACGAGATTTACCACAACGAGAACATCCCTTCTTATCAGTCCCCCCATTTCCCTCACTATTGAGCCTAGCCCTAACAAGTATATCCTTAAGGTTCTTACATCTCCTAAATGCTATTAAAGGTGGCTCAGGAAACACCCCCCTATGCTCCTCAGAGTTTGTGAGCATAGGATGAAGTCTCGCGGCCACCTTTCCCAAACTATTGAGTGCTGGATGGTATGTGGCAACAAGTGGAACCCTTTCCCCCCTCCCTTGGTTATTGGTCCTATTTCCCGCATTTGCTAGAAGAGTAGTCCTATCCAACCTACGTACCCTATCTATTTGCTCATTAACTAAAGACTCTTCGTAGCCCCTGTCCTTAAGCCATCCAGCCAACTCTCCTACCCTCTCCTGAAATTGGCGATCTTCCGAACATATCCTACGAAACCTAAGAGCCTGACCATAGGGGATCGCCTTTTTAGTGTGCCAGGGGTGACAAGACTTCTTATGCAAGTACTGATGTGTATCAGTTGGCTTGCAAAACAAGTCTGTCGAAAGGACTCCCCCCTCCCCCACGCTAACCTGAACATCTAAAAAACTAATACTATCCCGTGATTGCTCGCTAGTAAACTTAATGGTTTCGTGGCTACTGTTGAGATGATTGATGAAAGACTTCAACTTTTCCTCCCCGTGCATCCAGATAAAGAAAACATCATCGATGAATCTCATCCAGATGAGCGGTTTGTCAGGTGAAGCCTCCAACAACCTCTCTTCCAACCGGGTCATAAAGAGATTGGCATAAGCCGGAGCGAACTTCGTGCCTATAGCCGTGCCCAATTTCTGCCTATAAATCCTATCATTAAATTCAAAATAATTGTTCTCCAAGACCAAGGACGCCAACCCCACTAGGGTATCAGTAGCCACGCCCGGGTTTTCCCTTCTATCCAGCGCCTCCCTGACGGCCTCTAAACCCTCCCCGTGTGGAATGCTAGGATAGAGCCCCACAACATCAACCGTACACATCAAAGCCCCCTCTGGTATTCTACCTAACTTACTTAGCCTAGACCAAAAGTGGTTGGTGTCCTTAACATATGACCTACTTTGGCTAACCAATGGATTAAGGTGGTGGTCTAGATACTCTGAAATATGTTCTGTTATAGTTCCACAATTGGAAATGACTGGTCTCCCCTTAACACTACTAAGACCCTTGTGGATCTTAGGCAACAAATAAAACCTACCTAACCTAGAATCCTTAACTTGTAAATAATCAGTCACTTCCTCTAATCCCGGGTCCTCCTCCCTCAGCTCTTTCAACCTAGAATTAATGGTCTTACCCAAATCTACAGTGGGATCCACCTCTATTTCTTCATAAACCTGCCTATCGTCTAATTGTCGGTTAGCCTCACTTATGTAATCCCCCCGATCCATAACTACAACCGCTGATCCCTTGTCCGCTTCCTTGATCACTATGTTCCTATCACATTTAAGCTGTTTCAAAGAAAGTTGTTCAGAAGAGGAAAGATTACTAAAATTCTTACCCTCCGGCGAGACAGACATTACCTCCTTCTCCAACAGCGAAAGGTAGTTTTCGAGAACTGGGTCATCTTTTGGGGGCTGCCACGTGGATTTAGTTTTAAAATTAGTGTTCTTGTCAGGTACATATTCCTCGTCATTGTTTCTGAAGTGCCATCTCAATCGCATTCTTCGCTTATAGGCTTCAAGATCTTCTTTTAACTTTGCTTTGTCGATGTCAGTGGGAGTGGGTGAGAACTTCAGGCCTTTCGAAAGAAGACTTACGTCTTCCTCCGAAAGTTCCCTCCGTGATAGATTCACTACACTCCCACTGACAAAATATATATATATCGGGTGTCTCAGAAAAAAGTACCCCCTTTTGACTGAAAATAGGAACCAAGTAATAAGATATAATTGCTCCCCATCTTCACAACTAAATTTATCAATGTTCAACTTAGATGCACGTACCTTGAATTTAGAAATCATCCACCAAACACCGGAGATACAGGTTCGCAAATTGAAAATTTAGAGCGCACCCAAAACCAGAGGTTTTGAAAAAGGACCTAGTCATGATTTGTATCGTGGACATTTTCCAAAGTACCTGTAGTCTTTAAGTTTCCGTGTTTTGCTTTTGAAAAGAATGAAAGATGCATAGACATGGCGCTGATTAAACAAATATAGTATAAATGTGGTAAGAGTGATAAAGTCGTGCCACATCTCCAAAATAAGCGTGCATATTCTCCTTTTCCTCCTCTTTAATACAAAACACTTGGGATCGAATGCAATGCAAAGAAAGATTCCTCAAAAGAAAAGACACTTCAAGAACAACTGAAGTAATTCAAGGTACAAATCTTTTCAAAATAAAGAATAAAGGTCAAAGTCGAAAATTCGTTTGCAAAATGCCTGTTTGTTGTCAAATTATGGCTAGGCCATTTCTCAATACCTCTGGATTCAGGTGCACTCCAATTGTTGACCTTGGGAACTCATATCTCCGGTGTTTGGTGGTCAATTTCCAAATAAAAGGTATGTACATTTAAGTTGAAGACCAGCAAATGTAGCCATGAATTCAAGAAGTTCCGAAATATTATCGTTTCGTTGCCTTGTTGAGTCAAAAAGGGGTTCTTTTTTGAGACACCCGGTATATATATATATACTATTTTTCGATTAGACTCGTAAATTTTTGTAAATAAGTAGGCCTTGATTAGCTGTAATTTTTGATGATGATGATGATGATGATGATGATGATGATGATGATGATGATGATGTTGCCCATGATGATGGTGATGTTGCCCATAAATCTTAATCCTAAATCTTTCCTTACCTCTTGTACAAGCAAGGGTGAGATTTTGGCGTACATTTCTATATAATGCTGCGCTTTTGGGGTTGAAATACGGAGTATAGGAGTTATTCGTCGTACATAGCTGATTGCTCGTGGCCTATGATCGAAACCGCAAAGCCTCATTTTCACGGACCAATCAGACTTCTAAAAAGCGACGGAGACAAAAGAAACCTGTGAAGAATTTTCTAAATTTTACCTACCTTCATAAAACGCAACCAAGACAAATAACTACTTGAGATTTTCCGAATTTTTTAAAACCAGTCTACTCTCCAGATTTTTGGGTGTACAAGTTTGGATGCCGGTTAAACTATCTCCAGGATTGGCGGAGTTATGGCCGCATACAACCTGATAAGGTACTGAACTTTGAACAATAGAAATTCTGGCCGGGAGACAATGGTAATAACGATTGTAACTGTTGTAAGAACGAATCGAAAACGCTAAAATCTGCGTTTTCAATTGTTCTTCCTATTTTCTTTTGGTAAATTCTTTTTTTTGAAGATTCAATGCCCCTACAGTTTGTATGTGAATTGAAAAAGTCTACAAAGGCTTGTTCGCGCATTTCAAGTCATGTGGTGATACTCTAGGGAAGTTTCAGTATTGTACTACTTTTGCATTCATGGCACAAGATTGCTCGTTGCGAAATAGCTTATAAAATTCAAAAGAAGTTTTATCAAGAGGCTTTATCACCTAATTTGAAGTGGCATAAACAGGCTTCGACAAGCCTTCGACGATTTTGTCCATTAGAGAGGCAATAACTCAGCCAATCCTGGAGGTATTTTTAACCGGCATCTAAACTTGTTCACTCAAATATGTGGAGAAAAGATTTCTTCAAAAAAATTTGGGAAATTTCGAGCAGTTTTTTTCCTGGTTGCGTTTTATAAAATTTAGAAACATCTTCACGGGTTTCTTTTGTCTCGTTCGATTTTTAGCCGTCGGATTGGTCCGTGAGAATGAGGCTTTGGCGGTTTCAGCCATGGGCAACGAGCATTCAGCTATGTACGACGAATGATTCCTATGCTCCGTGTTTCAACCCAAAAAGTGCAGCATTATATAGAAATGTACGCCGATTAGAGATGCGCACAAAATATCTTGCTGGGTTTCAATGGAAAGCAACTAAAATTGATTTGATTACTAGTCTCTAGTCCCCTGGACTCGCTCCAAGTCTCTCTCACCGAAAAAACAAGGGTAGGAAAAAATAGCAAGAGAGACTTGCTATTTTTTCCTCCCCTGGTTTTTTTTCCACGAAAGAGATTTGTAGCAAGTCCGCTAGTCCCCTATAATTCATTCCCTTGCTCATCGGCCATAATGGGCGACAATACTTTAGGCCTTCTAGACCATGGACAGCGGTGCATCAATTTTCTTGGGAAAGAGAAGACGAGAAAAACGGATTCTTTTATGCATGCCAAGTATCGTAACTGTATCTCTGCTGATCAATTTGATTTTGAGTGAGGAAGATCAATGACGTCTAAATACAAAGTTCTTTTCTTTTGTCATGCTAGTTCTATCTGGTTTCTACCGCATAGGCCACCATGAACTGACTTATGAACTCAAATGATCAACAATGATGCAGATAAGAAAACTGGACATGTAATGGATACGGAAATATTTCATGATTGCCTTCCTTTCCGGTGAAATCGGTGGATCATCGCTAGCGCTTAGACCATTTAGCATAACGAATTTCAGATTAAAGATTTTTGCTGATTTATGCACGACTTACCGGTTGCTTTATCTTTGCTTTCTACAAAGGGTCCAATATTGAGACTGTACGTTGTTGAAGGTGGATAATTCTTATCTTCTTCCTCGCTACCTCTCGTCTTCAGTGACCTCAATCCTATATCCTCTGATTCCAACAATACCGACCTTCGAGCTCGTTTGATGTTGTTTCCTTGACAACCAGATGTGCAGCGAGAGTCAGATGATTGCTTGTGACACATGAAAGTTTGACAATGAAGATAAACGTATGTATACCCGAAGAACTTGAATGACATGAAGCTGAATCTCATCTTGTGTGATGGTGTCGCAGAAATGAATTGAATTGTAGTATCAGAAGCACATCTGCAAAGTTAATAGAAGCAATGGTGATGATTACACGTGGATCTACCTTGTTTGTAACATGTATGCCGGCATTTTTCCCAGCAAAAGGTTTCACCGTGTGCATGCATTTGTATCCTATCTCCAAAAATTTCGACAACGTATATTTATCCAGAGTGGACAAGGATGTTCATTCCTTCAAAGATGATGAACGGAATCTAGTCAATCAATGTCTTTCTAAGGGTCTTGTTTAGTTAAATGATCAATCCTTAGATAAAATGTAACATTTACTGGACATGCGTTTGTGCCATACCCTTCTTTTTAAGAAGGGCAATATGGCACAGAGAACTTTATCATTCCTTCAACGTTGCGTTTTAAGAGAGAACAACTAATGCCCGTAGTGACCCATCTAAAAGCTTCATGTATGTGATTCTGCTAAGATACAGTTGTAAATACTCTCGATCCATGATATATAGTTTGGGTAGGTGTCTGATATGCGTAGAATAGGCAATTTGGAGAGTGCATATCGGGCAAGATTATTCTTTTACTCAGTGAAAAATATTCCAATGCAGTCTCAAAACATCTAATAACAAATGTATTGATCCATCCAACAGTTTACATTGGGTTTCCTTGGTTTGTGTGAAATTAAATCTCCATGCGCCATTGGCCCTTCCAGGAACTTGAGGTATGTGGGGCTAAGTCGTTTTGGCTTTCAGTCCGATAGTAACGGGGTAACAATCAAAGACAGAATCTTTCCTATGCCTTTATGTTTTAGAATCATTGACCCAGGCATACACATGGCAGACATATCAAAATACTCCCATTTTGCTCATTTTGATAGGGAGAAAAATGAAGTTGTTTGCAAACGGTACAAAAAGGGACCTTCCCTGAAAGAAGAAAGAAATCGCTTTAACATTTTCAAAAATAATAAAATATGGTTAATTTGTACTGTCAAAAGACAATTTTTTGAAGGTGTTATTTTTACAATTTCTGCTTGCTGTTTTACCTTGTTCGCTCTTGAAAAGGTGACAATTTTGTCTCAAGGTGTTATTTAAGAACAAGCTCATTGAATTAATCTCGCATCTTGACTTCCCGAAAGCGCTAAATGACCCAGCGAAAAATTTACCCTAGATTTGTCTTGACTTCGAATTTGTTTCAAAAGCCTTCAAGCTACCCCCTAGTGAACTTAACATTTCATGAGTTGAATTGTTAACCGATATCTTGATCATTCGGGCATGAAGAGGTAATGTTCTGAATACAAAAATGAAAAAGAATACCAAAAATTCTTTAGAGTATGGTCACATGAATTGAACTGGCAAAACAAATTTTTATCAATCAACTCTATTTGGCCCGGGTTGAAGTTTCCATAGTTTCGACAGGGGGCGTTTTTTGCAGCCCCCCTCCCTCTTTTTCACAACTACAAAAGATATAACATAAGATATAACAAGATATAACAAGAGATATTCGTTAATGCTGAAGAAAGAGCACACAAGATCTATTAGAGACAACCAGAAGGTGATACTAGGAAGACCACATTCAGAGATTGGAAGGCAGACATTCAAACATCGTGCTGCTATTATCTGGAATGCACTTCCAGATGGGGTAAAATGTTCCCCGAACCACAATTCTTTTAAATTTGCTCTAAAAAAACAAAGTAATCTGGTAGACAACATATCGTTCGGATCATAGTCAGTTGTTACAAAGAAAGACACTTCTAATTACATTTACTTTTAACAATTTCTCGTGTATTTTAGCAATTACTACGTTTTTAAAAACCTTTGTAAAAATCTTTATTTCATTTTAAACTTTAATTTGCAGGTCCACATCAGCTTATTAGCTGAATTTCTGACCTGCATTAACAACTAAATAATGTATGTAAGTATGAATGTATGTATGTATAACAATCAAACTTAAGCCAATTGTGCTTCGGGAAATTAGCTTTAAAAAACAACGATATAGGTCTAATTAGAAACGTTGCTTGTTGCTAGGCAACCAAAAACAATAGTAAAATGGAAAAGTTTGAGCTACTGACTTTAACCCTATCTCACCTTTACTTACCCCCCCCCCCCCCCAACCAAACTTTTATTCGCGAATGCTATAATATGCAAAAATAGGAAGGTTAACAAGATTCCGCTACTTTGACTTTATACCTATACTGTATCGAATGATGAAAAATTCAAGACTCTAGCTATAACACCTTAACCATGGCAACCAATGTTTTACTGTGTAGTCAACAAAATTTGTATAATTTTTTTCTAATTGTTGAAGATATTAATCTAAAATGTATGCCAAATTATGTCTACACATGTATTAGATAATATCCAACTTAATTTAAAACAACAAATTTCAGTTTAATGCCTCATTTCATTGTTTCAATCATGCTGGTAATAATCATGATAATCATAACTTAATATCTTCTTATTGTCATAGCAACAAGAAAAATAGAGATAATTTTATTTAATTACTTGATTTTGATTTTTTGCATCAAATTCCATCAATTTACCAAGTTTAAAGACCATAGCTACTATAACAGCGAAGAAAAACAGGGGGGGGGGGTGGAATCAATCCCCTTAGGCATTGATCGTTTCAATAGTCCCAGGTGAGATACGGTTAAGAGCAAAATTCGTCCAGATTAACATGAAAAAAAAAACAGGCAGGATTGTAGTCAGAAGTAGTAAATTAGAATAGAGAAAGATATCTACACATATCAAATCCAATTTGATTTGCAATTCTTGCTAATTAAGAGCAATGAGCAATTGAATAGATTAATTGAGACTTCTAATGTGAATTATTTTCAATTTTTAGACTTCTAATTATTGAAAATAGTTTGTAATAAAAAACCTGACACTATTTTACACACGTTTGGGGCTATATTGTCCTAATTCATTCATTATGTAAAGTCATAAAGATAAATGACGTCATGTATATCAAAAGTTGTTGATGTTAGCTAATATAAACAAACTATATATCAAATGAAATTAATCTTCAAGACCAATTGAATGGTGTATATAACTTTATCATTAGCGCTATTTGCACGAACATAGCGAGGATTTTAAGATTTTCTTTGTGACCAGTCTCCAAATAAAGGCATCAGGAGGTCACGTGGTACAACAATGGAAAATCAATCTTTTAGAATTTGATGGCCAATTAAATTTTAGAAAACACAAGGATTTGCAGCACTATATCTACAACAGCGATGGATGTATTTGAGAAAGTTAAGAAGAAACGTGATGAAAATGTTTAAATGAGCTCGAAGGCTCGTGTATCTTGAGCATGAAAATCAAATGTGGGAGCATTCAAATAAAAATGACGTGAACATTTTTATTGTCTCATCTTATGCAGTTAAAGAGAATCAACGGAGATAAAAGCCCCGCGTGGAAGGAGTCTGGGTATTCTATTATTAGCCTATTTTATTTGATGATTTCGAGACGTTCGTTGATATTGTTTAGCCAGAGGAACAATAACATGCGTAGGAGTTTTCCTTGTCCTATTTATAGATTGCCGCTACTTAGCTCCGTTGATTCACTTTAACGAAAATTTCCTTTTTGAGATTAGACTTTCATTTCTCCAGAAAATGGGTTTGAACTGTCCCAGTTTGTTTCGAAAAGTGGTTACAAGTCTGCGTGGTAAGACCGTACCAGGTCCCTGTGACTTAAAGGCAATACCGGGCAATGTTTTACACATAAAACCACGATGATATCATGATGCAAAAATAACTATCGTCCAATCTCTTTGCTTCTTATTTCTTCTTTTTCACAATAGAAGTCTCAACTTTCAAAATGGCGTTCAATGCAGTCGCACTAAAGTACTTGGCATTTGCAGCTGTTATTTTCATGTTGAAAAGGCCTTCCTTAACCAATTCGTCATCTTTATGTTATTGGCAAACTTCGAAAGAAGCAATAGATGTGAAAGAGACGTATATTTATTCGTTGATCTGGCAACTTCAGGCAGAAAGGAAACTCTTCGTTCGCAAGAAATACCTGCTGCGGATCTTGTTGTTGTTAGCAGGAGACATCGAAATCTGCACAGGCCCTAGAAATCCTATTTGTGCAACATGCTCTTCTCGTATAAAAAAGTCACAAAGTTGTGCAGTATGTTATGGCTGCAAGATGAAATCTCACCTCAAGTGTATGAAAGATCAACTCGGTAAAAATTCCGAAGAACTTTTATTGTCAGACATGCTTTGTTGAACGAGGAGATGACGCAGAAAGCGATGTCGACACTGAATATGCACCCGAAGCAATCAACAGCTTTTGTAAAAAAGGGGTCTCAAGATCTTTCATCAAAATTTAAATGGTTTACTCAATAAAATCGACGAAGTCAGGTTGTTTCTAACCAGTACCCATCGAAATGTTCATGTTTATGGTATTTCCGAAACGCACATGTTATGTTCTGCAAGAGTACTGTAAAGATAGGACACGTCTTCTCGTCCAAGTGAGTATATTCAACGAACCGCTTGAGCTACTACTTCATGTAAGAATACTAAAACTACTGCTTCATGTAAGATAACATAACATGTCCCTTCTTATCATAACAAGAATTTTAATCAAATGTCTTTTGCACAACAAAACAGTGATTAATGTCTGTAAATGTAAAGTAAGTATAATGTCAAAATATAGAGTTGGGATCTGCAAAGTCTTCCAAATGGCGTGGTCTGTGAACAGCACGGCCTCATCTTGTTACTCTTGGGCGTTGCAGATTTAGGTTCTGTTGTTCGGGTTGAACTCCTTGATCTGTTGGAGGTGCTTCTGGTGCCGCTGCCGGTGGCTGCAATTGTTGCGGATCATCTGTTTCTGAGTCTGAAAGTTCGATAATATGCTCTATCGGTTCTAGGCTTTCCTTGGTGTGCAGCAGATGCTTTCTATTCCTGCGAACAGTGGTTCCTTTGTCTGTGGCTACCTTGTATGAGCGAGGTTGCGGGCATTTCTCTACTATGACTCCCTTGCGATCCCAGGCATTTTTACCACGGAAACGAACACAATCTCCTGTCTCTAAGGGTTTTAGGGTGCGATGTTGTGGCTTATTGGTTGCTGCGGTCTCTGTCAATTTTGATGTATTGGTGGCTCCCTTCGGTCTAATCGTATTGTTCATGGCTGGCAGAGTTGTTCGAAGCTGGCGGTTCATCAAGATTGTGGCTGGCGCTGGTTTTCCATCGGGGATTGGAGTGGTGCGGAGTGCAAGAAGTGCTAAGTACGGATCCTCGCCACTGTGGAATGCTTTTTTGAGGGTCTTCTTAACGGTTTGAATAGTTCTTTCAATGAAGCCGTTACTTTGTGGGTATTCTGGGCTGCTACTGTCATGTACAAAATCCCATTCACGTGCAAATTTGCTGTATTCGCGTGAAATGTATTGTGGACCATTGTCGGAGAAAACTTCTTTGGGAATACCAAATTTGGAGAATATACGCTTGGTGTGCATAACAACTGTAGGAGCCTCTGTATCTTCAAGTTGAGAGAGGTCGAAGAATTTGGAAGTGTAGTCAGCCACGATAACATAGTATTTGTTTCTGAGTGAAAACAGATCTGTGGCAACTTTCTGCCACGGTGCGTCTGGAATATCATGAGGAATCGGTGGTTCAGAGGACTGTCTGTTTTGATGCTCTTGGCATGTGCTGCAGCATTTGATCATGTCTTCCAGTTCAACATTGATGTTTGGCCAGAACATGGTTTCTCTAGCCCTGGCCTTGGTCTGTTCAATCCCGATGTGACCAGTATGAAGTGATTTTCTCATTTCGGCCCGCATGCTAGTGGGGATGATGATACGTAAACCATTCAGTAGCAATCCTTCGTGAGTGGTAATCTGATCACGGTGGTTGAAGTAAGGACGAGTTGCTGGCTGGGCATCTTGGCGTGATTCTGGCCATCCATGATTTAAGTAGTGTATCAGTTGTTGCAGTGTGGCATCTTTCAACGTTTCTGCGGCAATTTGGCTGTGTTTAGCAGCACTGATTGGTAAGCTTGACATAACGGAGTGGATGTAGCAGGACAGTTCTGATTCTGGTATTTCTGGAGTTGTGTCACTTAGAGGAGCACGACTAAGTGCATCTGGAATCGTGAGTTGGCTTCCTTTTATGTAATGCATCTCAAAATCATACTGCTGGAGGCGGAGCAGGAATCGCTGAATTCGTGGAGGGCACTTTGTCAAGGCTTTGTTGAAGATTGATTTGAGTGGCTGATGGTCATTATAAATGTCAAATTTTTGGCCATAGACATATTGCCGAAACTTTTCGCATCCAAAGACGATGGCTAAAGTTTCCTTCTCAAGCTGGCAGTAGTTTTTCTCAGATTGTGTGAGGGAGCGACTGGCATATGCAACTGGATACCAGCCTTGGGGATGCTGCTGCTCAATGATTGCACCAAGGCCTTGGCTCGATGCATCTGCTTGTATCCGGATTGGCAGTGTGGGGTCAAAAAACTTCAGTATTTGGTTTGAAGTGATGACTTCTTTGAGCTTGTTGATGGCATCTTTTTGTGGCTTGTCAAAGGAGTAAATGGCATCTTTCTCGAGGAGGCTTCTTAGTGGTGCTGTTAGATCGGAAAGGTTGGGTATGAACTTTCCCAAATATGTTATCATTCCCAAAAAACGTTGAAGCTCCTTTTTTGAGGTGGGCTCTGGCATGCTCAAAATTGCTGTAATCTTTGCAGGGTCTGCTTCAACCCCATGAGCTGATATCTTGTGGCCAAGAAAGGTGGTGGTTTGGGCTTCAAATTTGCACTTCTCTTTGTTGAGTTTCAATCCTGAAGATCTGATAGAGTCCAGAACTTTACTTGTGCGGGCAGCGAGTTCAGCTTTGTCAGAACCCCATATTATGATGTCATCTTGGCTATTGAGAGCGCCTTCAATGCCTTCTAAGATTTCTGCAATTTTTGCTTGGCAAATTTCACTAGCTGAGTGAATGCCAAAGGGAAGCCGCTGGAATGAAAAACGGCCAAATGGAGTGTTGAATGTTAGGAGTCTAGAACTTTCTTCATCCATTTCAATTTGCCAATTTGCATTGGAGGCATCCAGTTTGGTAAAAAAAATTGCATTGCTCATGGAGGCAAGGATTTCCTCTGTCGTTGGAAGGTGAAAGTGGTGGCGTTTTATTGCTTTATTCAGGTCCTTGGGATCCAGGCATATTCGAAGCTTTCCATTGGGTTTTTCTACAACAACTAGACTGTTTACCCAGTCTGTAGGTTCATGAACTGGTTTGATGATGCCCATTTTAACCATTCTTTTGAGCTCCGTGTGTAACTTTTCCTTTAGTGATATTGGCAGCTTGCGAGGTGGATGGACAACAGGGGACACTGTTGGATCTATGGTGATGTGGTGTACACCAGGAAGTTTTCCAATTTCACCAAAGTAATCTGGAAATTGCTGTGTCATGATTTCATGCATATTCTTATCAACATGCATGATACGCTTGATAAGGTTGAGATGAGAGCAAGTGGAAAGGCCTAAAATTGGAGTGGCTTCTATGTCAACAATGATGAAGAGTACTGGATAACATCTTCCTTTGTGATTTAAGGTCAGAACAGATTTGCCAACAACTGGAATGGCTGAGCCATTGTATGCTGATAGTTTGACAGCTGATTTATGGAGCTTGGATTTTTGTTTAACCTGCTGGTAGTCGGCTTTGGAGAGGATATTTACTTGGGCACCGGTATCAATCTTGTACGGGATGATTGATCCGTTTGTTTCAATTGCAATGAGCCACTCATCTTCAGTGAGTGTGTTGACTGAGTTTGTGTCTGGATCCTACGAGGAACTTGAAATTGATGGATATGATCTGGTACGCAAAGATAGAGAAAAGGGGGAGTATGGAGGCGTTTCTTGCTTCATCCGTTCTGATATTAAGTATCGAAGAAGAAGGGACCTTGAGATCGCAGGATTGGAGGCCATATGGATCGAAATTTTTGTCGTAAGATCGAGATCTATCCTCGTGTGTTTTTCTTACAAGCCCCCGGATAGTTCAGATTATATCGACAAAAACTTTACGGCAAAATTTCGAGATATGATCGAAACAGCAACATCTGAAAACAAAGAAACCTTACTAGCTGGAGATCTAAACTGTAACTATCTCGTCCCAAATGACCACAAAGAAATCAAAGACATTATCAGAATCAATGGACTCAAACAAGTAATTGAATTGCCAACAAGAATTACAAAAACAACGAAAACATTAATAGATATTATTGCAACAACTGACAAAAGAAAGATTCTTTCCTCTATTGTGTTCCCGAATTCCTTCAGTGATCACGACTTCACTGGTATTGTCAGGAGAATGCATGTGGAAAAATTGAAACCGAGAAAAATACTCACAAGAGACTACTCAACGTATGACAAGGAGGCTTTCAAAAATGAACTACAAAGTATTGATTGGATGGATGTCTTACTTGAAGTTGAAATAAACAGTTCATGGAATCTTTTCAAAAGAATTGGCGGCGGTAGTCGATCACCATGCCCCTTTTGTTGAAAGGCGGGTACGAGGACGTGACTGCGCATGGCTCACAAAAGAGATTAAAGATAAAATGAATGAACGGGATTATCATCTACGGAAAGCAAGGGAGACTGGTAATGAGCAAGAATGGTCAGCATACAAGAGTCTACGAAATGAGATAACGAATCTAATCCGTCGTAATAAAGCAAATCATTGTCGAAGGATGCTACGTGATAACATCGATAGCCCGAAAGATTTCTGGAAGCAAGTTAAAAGATGCTATCCGACAAAAAGCCAAAGCTCAAAGTCCAATTTCTTTAACATTGGAGGTGAACGTGTATCTGATAAAGCAAAAATCGCAGATAGCTTTTGCTCATTTTTCGCCACAATAGGGTCCTCCCTTCAAGCAAAAACGTCCAACCTGTATGACAAAACATGGAAGTTTTTCAAAAACAGAGAATTTTCATCAAAAGTGAATCCCAAGGCTACTATCTTTAAATTCAAGGACATAGAGTTAAGGGAAGTACTGGCGGTTTTAAAGTCATTGAAAGCATCAAAGTCAGCTGGTCTGGACAACTTGCCCCCAAGGCTAATAAAGGACGGATCAGAACAAATTGCCGCACCCCTTTACTTTCTGGCAAATAAAAGTTTGCTAAGTGGCCTTTTTCCAAATAGTGAAAAATGTGCCAGAGTGACACCTATTTACAAATCTGGAGAAAAATCAAACTTCGACAATTACAGGCCAATCTCTGTACTTAATGCTCTGTCGAAAGTCTTGGAAAAAATTGTACATACACAGCTTTCCGAATACCTCGAAACCAACAAGCTGCTATCTGACGCTCAATATGGGTTTCGAAGAAACAGATCAACGCAACAAGCTGTTACCCTCTTCCTTGATCACATTCGCAGTAACATGGATGCAAGTCGCTGCACAGGAGCATTATATATGGATCTACGCAAAGCCTTTGACACCGTCCACCATGGTAATTTGCTGTCAAAATTCTCTCATTATGGCATTAAGAACTCGGAACTTGCTTGGCTAGAAGATTACCTTTTTAACAGGACTGAGTATGTCTGCTATGATGGTGTAAAGTCACAAACCGAGCACATCACGTATGGAGTCCCCCAGGAATCAATACTTGGCCCACTCATGCTCGTTATCTTGATTAATGATCTGCACCTTGTGATGGAAAAATGCAAAATCCTGATGTACGCTGACGATACGGTATTATTCTATTCGGATAAATCAGCAAAAGCTGTTGAGGATGTCATAAACCATGAAGCAGACCTTGCTGGGAAATGGTTTGCCGACAACAATTTGATAATGAATCTAAAGAAAGGCAAAACTGAATTCGTCATGTATGGAACAAGTCAAAAACTGTCAAGGCAACCATCTTGCCATATTGCAATTGAAGGAACAGACATAAATCAAAGTAATAGTTATGAATATCTTGGTATCACCCTTGACCATCATCTGACACTGCAACAACAAATTGATAAAATCTACAAGAAAGCCTCGAGTCGCTTGAAACTACTGCAGCGAATTCGACCAAATATTAGCCCACACGTAGCAGAGAAGATATACAACGTAATGATAAGGCCAGTCCTTTTATATCGCTATCCAGTGTATATAAACTTGGGTGGTAACGTCAAATCTAAATTGCAATCAATACAAGACATTGGCCCAAAAAATAGTGGCCAATGATAACAGTATGTCCCTGACATGGGACAGCCTCGAGCAAGCCCGAAAGAAGCGAATCTCAATTGATGTGTTAAAGTCAATCAATGGGATTTGCACGGAATCGCTAAAGAACATCTTCACAAAATTTGATCATGGCAAAAATACACGTGGAGATGAATCACTTCTTGTGCTACCAAAGGTGAGAAGCGAGTCAGGAAGACTTTCAAGGAGCGTCAATTTACAACAATCTATCAAGTGACATCAGAGATGAAAAGTACTTTATCAATTTTAAAAGGAAAATAAACACACTTTGTTTTTAAATTCAGAACATGATTGTTATTAACGTTTTTTACAGTTTTTACTCTTGCCTCTTGTAAGTTTTATCCCTTTATTTTACAAACTTTAATTCTAACAGGACCCTTAGTGATAGCAGTAAGACAATTACTGACAAGGCTATCCTGTATACATATGGTATATTATTATTATTATTATTATTATTATATTTTCTGCTTTAAGCACTGGCAGTTCTCATCGCCGAATTTACATCCCAAGGGAGCGGGTCACAACCCATGACCAAGGGTCCCTTGGGGTCATTCTCTTTTAGTACTCAAGTACTTTTCTCAATATCCTGGCTGTTCCTAATAGCGTCGTCTTCTGTAGGATTGCTGTATTTATTGTGATGTCCAGTTTTTCCAGCCATTCATCCAGTTTCTTGGTTACACTTCCAAGTGCACCGACAATCACAGGTACTACTATCACACTTCTCATGTTCCAAATCCTCTTGATTTCCCTTTTCAAATCTTGATATTTATCCACTTTCTCTTTTTCCTTGTCACTAGCCCTACTATCACCTGGCACAGCAATGTCAATTATAGTGCATTTTCTTTCACCTTTATTCACAACAACTATGTCCGGTCTCCTTGCCTCGATTACATGATCACATTGAATGTTCACATCCCATAGTAGCTTTACCTCGTCAGTTTCAACTACACCGTCAGGGGAATGCTCATACCATTTGTCTGCCCTTTCTAGATCATATTTCTTGCATAAATGCCAATGCACCATTCTCGCAACATTGTCGTGTCTTCGTTTATATTCTTTCTGTGCCAACTTCTTGCACTCACTGACAATGTGATGTACAGTTTCGCCTTTCTCTTCGCACATCCTACAAAGTGGTGACTCTGCTGATTTGTCAATATGGTGTTTAACATAATTTGTTCGGAGGGCCTGTTCTTGTGATAGCAGTAATATTATTATTATTATTATTATTATTATTATTATTATTATTATTATTATTATTATTATTTCAAAATTGTTTGAGGATTCAAAGTTAAATGTTCAAAGTCATATCAGAGCAGCCATCCTAAAGGCTAGAAGAGGTATTGGTCTGATACGATATCTTTGAAAGTATGTCTCCAGGAATGTTCTTAATCTATCTTACAAATTATACGTGAGGCCTCACCTTGACTATGGTGATTTATTGTATCATAGATATGACCAAGAAATGCGGCTAGGTTTTACAGAAAAATTGGAACAAACCCAGTATTCTGCAGCCCTGGCTGTCTCTGGTGCGTGGAGAGGTACAAATAGGCAAAGGCTTTACAATGAGTTGGGGTGGGAAACCCTTTATAGTAGAAGATGGTATCGTCGTTTATGTCATTTTTTCAATCTGAAAAGTAAACAGGTCCCAGAATATCTCTTCAATGAAATCCCTTCTGAACGACAAACCAGCTATAATCTTAGAAATCAGAGGATGTATTCTCCCTCCATTGACAAGACTGTGCGTTTTTCAAATACATATTTTAGTAATGCGCCTTTTGAATGGAATTTACTGGATAGCGATACCAGCTGTTCCAAGTCTATTGCCGAATTCAAGCGAAAACTGCTCTCCAAGCTACGTCCAACTGAAAACTGTGTTTACAACATATATGATATTGAGGGTATTAAAATCTTAACAAAACTGCGCTTGCAGTTCAGTGCACTAAATGAGCATAGGTTTAGGCACAGATTTAACGCCGTAGGTCCACTTTGCAATTGCGGTACAGCAAATGAGGATAATAAGCATTTCCTCCTGCACTGCCACTTGTTTAACAACTCTCGTATGAATCTCCATGGCGAACTCTCAGAATTTCTGAACTTAGATATTCCCAACCTTGATGATAATTTCTTTTGTTCACTGCTATTGTATGGAAGTGCTGAATATCCGTATATCATCAACAGAATAATTCTTGAAGCTACAATAAAGTACATTAAATGGTCCAAACGTTTTGATCTGGTTGATTACCAAACTTAGCATCCTCTGGAAACAAAGAATTCGTGCTCGACATGTTAGTGACTGTATCTATGTGTGAATGTATCTGTGTGTATGTTTGTATGTAAGTCCGTATGTGTACGTGTGTACTAGTCAAATTAATTTGATACATTTGAAATTGTAAGTGTCATTCATAGTAGGAACTCGCTGACAATATGTCCTTTCCCACTATGGATGGCACGTAGTTTATGAATCTTGTTATTGGTTACTTTTAATTGTTTTCATTGAATATAAAAAAAAATATCATGATGAAACCACGATGAAACCCTGGATAACGGTCAAGTTTGGCTTCTTTATTCACCGGTTTAATCGAATAAGCCCAAGGAATGTTGCTCCTGGTTTCCTAAATACTTCAAGAACACTAAATTTCAAATATTATTAAATTTTCTTTTCTCTCTTCAATGTGGTAAAAATCAATTTGGAAAGTTGTAACGACGGCACAAAAACAGGTCTCGTAGCAGCCTATTTCTATCCCACACACAGCCAGCCCAATGCTTTGAAACAACAACTAATAGTCTGTGTTCTAAAAATTTCATACAGGGTATCCCAAAAAAGTGTCCGACTTTTAAATTTGAACATGTTCGAGACTATTTAATGCATATGAACCATTTGGGCAATTTTTGAAAGCTGAAACATGTAATGCTCTGTTGACTCTATTGCTGTTTGAATTTGGGAATTTTTAAGAAACCAGGGGGTTACTTACAATTCATGCAAATTTTAAAGTATTTTTAACTCTTTATTCCACTTCTCCAATGTTATTCTAGTTTCTAAAAATAACTTATCTACATAGACCAGAAAGAACAATCTAAATACTTTTAGAAATTTGAGAACGTAATTCATAAAAATTGCAAAAATTCCAAATTTTACATGTTGGAAGGCGGGGGGGGGGGGGGGGGGGCCGGGGCAACCGAAAACTTAGCTATGAAGAAAACAGTTTTTCAAGCCCGTTTCCAGTGAATATATCAACTTTGTCATAGTTTGGTCTGTTATGCAGGTTTTCTGCTTTGAAATTGAATGCATCTCAGAACATTAAGCAGCTTCTTTCACGGCCTTTGCAAAGTTTGCTCAATCATTCATCAGAAACAAGGCAATAACCTTTTCTTCTCCACCTCTGTACATTTCAAGGTCAATTTTGACCTTATGCATTGCTGTGTTATCAGAAGTTAAATACCTCCCTATCAGTGGTAGCAATTAGATTTCTGGTAATTTGAGTAACTCGTGTTCAAAGGAAGAAATTTGAAACCTTCTTTTCCACTATGAAGAGGGCTAGTTTTGCTTTCCAACAGTAAATATCACCGTAAATGCAGACAGCAGTAGAGCAAAGGTGAAGAAACCAGCAACAAATTGGCTATAACTTTGAGAGCCACCCTGGTTTCTTAGTATTTAGTACTGCGATAGACTCAAAAGGAAATTACACGTCTCAGCTCTCAAATAATACCAGAACGGTTCATATGTATCAAATATTTTCAGATTTATTCAAATTTAAAAGTCGAACACTGTTTGGGACACCCTGTATATTTGCTATTTTATAAAGGGATCAATTTTGGAACTTCATGGGACGAAGGCCTTCAGAGGCGAACAAACATTAACCGAGGTTATGAATTCGATGATTTTAGGCGGTTCTCACTTCTACTATATGAGTGATCAGATATCTTAGGTTGATAGCATCAATAACAAGATTAGAATTGACGGGGAATTATTTTGATCGTGAAATAAAATGTGAAAAGCAAACCTTTCATTTATGAGATCGTAGCTTGATGCATGATCTCTATCGGTTGTTGGTGTTGCAGAGCATCTCTCAATTAAAAGAACAAGGTTGGTGTCATTTGTGCCGACCTGCACTTCGAAGTAAAGTCTTTGGTCTAATTTAACAGTAGCGGGGAAAATGCTTTGTAGCGTTGTGAACTTCTTGTCTTTAAACATCGACATTGACACTGTAAATGTTCCAAATCCAACTAGAAAGGAAAATCAATACAACAGTGCTCTTAAATGAAAAAATTCAGTAACATCAATGAATTCAAAAATTCAATTTAATCGTTTAGAGGGTTAAAGATTTCAAACAAAATAAGTTGTTAATTATGTGACATATGGCAACATATATCATTTTTACACCCTACCGGTACAACTTTTCATTTGTAACAGAAGTTTATCGAATCGGCATCCTAATTACAATGTTCTTGCTAATCAATAGCCCTTTGATCATTCTATCCGTAGAATTAATTTGCTCTAAAGCAGTGTAAATGCTTTTGAACTGTAAAGATTTTGCCAAACTTTACTGATACAATTTAACTCTGTAGTGGTTGGGCTATCTGACACGTCCTATTTTGGCATGGGGGCAAAAAGTCCTCTTCCCCCTTACCTAACTCTTTTGACTGGAAATAGATAGAGCAACCAGATGTGGTGTCCCAAGGGCGTATTCTTTTGGGCATCTGAAGTCTGCGAAGTCTTCTGAAAACAGTAAATTTTGCAGAGAAAAATGTCAGTTACCAAAAGAATGCGTATTCTGAAAACGGTAGAGTTGGTAGACTTCGCAGAGAAAAATGCCAAAAGAATACACATTCTGAAAACGGTAGAGTTGGCAGACTTCGCAGACAAAAATCCCAAAAGAATGAGAATTCTAAAAGTTCGAGAGTGCGAATGTTATGTTGTGTTCGGCTGAGCGAATTGAAGCCATTGCAATGCATTATACTTTTGTTTTGAAAATCCCAAGAGAAAAGAATTTATAGAATTTATAAGTATACCAGCTTTTACCAGCTTCAGGAGCAGAAGGTTTCCGAGGCCTCGGAAGTCTACCGTTTTTAGTAGAGCCTAAAAGAATACGTCAAAAATCTCTCGGAAGTCTACCGAAAACAGAATGGCCAAAATAGTGGGCTTTCATAAAAAATGATCTGAAGTCTGCGAAGTCTACCGTTTCGGTAGGATGGCACCAAAATAATGGAATTTTAGCTTCTACCAACTCTACCGTTTTCAGAAGATGCCCAAAAGAATGCGCCCTAAAAGCCCCAGGCATATACTTTATGACAATATAAAAATTAGCCTAAAATTAGCCATCATTAATGCTTGCGTCAGCTTTTTACTTCGTGTGGTCAAGAAAAGCGTAAAAATCGGTCAAAATAAGAAAGAATGCGATAAAATTTAATTTGGAGCACAATTTCCATCCAAATTCGAAAATTATGAGAGATTACAACAAATAGCACTACCCTGCAAAATATCTTTGCAAAATATTGCAATTTTCTACTTTTTTTGTGAAAAT
This sequence comes from Aurelia coerulea, assembly GCA_039566865.1. Taxonomy (NCBI): domain Eukaryota; kingdom Metazoa; phylum Cnidaria; class Scyphozoa; order Semaeostomeae; family Ulmaridae; genus Aurelia; species Aurelia coerulea. The sequence continues at coordinate 25,004,186 of CM076943.1, read as the reverse complement.
TGATATTTGAGAATTGGCGATTTTGACAGATTCAGGTCGGGAAATTGCCCCCCCCCCCCCTTTCATTTGTCAAAACAGATTATTAAACTTCTCGAGTTGTTGCGTGAGAAGTAGCAGCAAAAAGTCAGAAATTTTCCGGGTGGCAATAACTGTTCTCCTGGAAGAGTTATAACAAAAGGTCTACTGGAGGGGGGTGGGGGCAGCCGAAATAGGTTTAAACACATTTAAGTATTTAGGATGATTCTGAAGACCTTGATGAATCGAAAATATCCAGCTATCCAATGGGAAATTAATTCAAGTCAAACAAATAGACTTTTCACTCAAGCTTTAAAAAAGAAGTACTGTGAGGCAGCTGGTTGGCTCCTGTAAACAACGGGATCTTATTGTTGAATAAACAATCCTCATTTAGCACAAAAGATAAAAATTGCGACTGATTGTACTCATTAGGGAACTTCATATTTTAGGAAGCCAAGCAGCCGCGTTAGTACTAGAATGGTAAGGTGCTAGAAGAAGCCCTTGTGACACACCCGATGTGATTTCCTGCAAGCTGCCAAACGCACAACCTATTTTCACTCTTCGATTTCTTTTAACGAGGTAGCTGTGCACGAACTTCAGAGTGTCGAAACTGAAGGCCCATCGGAGAAATAAAGAAGTCATTGGGGCACACAGCCATATGTATTCGACAAGTCCATCACAACAGTTTAGTTTATACCGTACTGGTCGATACATCTACGGATTGTCTCGATGACCTGGAAAGAGCATGTTGCGTTTTGTGTCCCTCTCTAAATCAACACAGGAATATTGGAGAATTTTGGTTCCATAAACGAAACCATTGACTTTTTCCATTATTTTTAAAAGGCGAGAAATGGCTGAACTTTGTTACTCGGAACACATTCAACATTATGCTTTAACTTTCATTGCTCATCTGCCGGGTGCGCTAAAATAAACTATGCATATTTGGCAGGCCACAATAAATATTACACTAGACCAATTTTGAAGATGTATGACTTAATCTTTAGCAGAAAGCCTGGATTAGATTCTTGGAATTTTTTGGAAATTTTTTGTTTTTATGTTTTAGAGCTACAAACGAGCCTCTTAACCCTATCCAGACTAGGCTTTTTGAAACTCATGGGAGACTAGGGGCGGCACAAAGTGCCCCCCTCTATTTTCTAAGAACCATAAGTGCTAGAGACTTGAAACTTGGCACAAGTAACAAACGCAATAAGGCGAACAAGATGACGTAATTTGTTTTTGTTAATATCACGTGATTTAGTGCTGACGTCAGCAAATGTTGCTAATTTGGGTGTAAAAGCACATCGACTTCGTCACTTCGTATCTCCAAATTGATAAAACATATCGATGTGAGAGTTTAAAAATAGAAGGATTATATCTTTGTAATTCTTATTTTGAAATTTTTGCTTCGTAAGAATAATATTTTTGCTGATGTCAGCATCCATTTATTTTGAACGCAAAAAAGAGCAATTTTTGTCTAAAATTGATTAAAAGTTACTTTGAAAAATAGAAAAAAATGCTAAATATGCATTAAAAGACCTGCTGCATCATATGATGTTGCTCATTTTTCGCAAAATGAAGCCAAACATGTTTTTTGTCAGTACGCATGCGCAACAATGAATTATTGATGACGTCATCAAAAATCAATGATCTATATATCAAATGAAAGCCCGTTCCAAGACGGGTTCAGCAATGCTTGTTTCATTGTCATAGAGCCAGTGCTTCCAAAGTTACGATTTAAAGTGTATCTATTTTGCGGAGCACTCAATTTAAAATCATGTGTTGACACCTGAATCAATGTCAAAAGTTTTGAAATAGACATCAAAGGATGTCTCCTAGATAGAAACTAAAAGTCACAAAAAATCTACACTATGTTAGTGATACTCAATGAGCTGTGTGGAAAAATGCACTTGGGGGTGCCCCCCTTGTCTGGATAGGGTTAAACATTCTCTCTTTGGAAAACACTGAAAACAATCAGAAAACGTGTTCTAAAGAATCGACATGAATTGACAAAGAGAAAACTTATTTGTAGTGTTCGTTCTTAGAGTATTGATTCATTCTTAGAATTTTAGCAGAACGAAGAACGTGATCCGTACGGTGCACATCTGCCCAAAAGATGAAAATGCATATATTCTTGTGCAAAAGATTTCGCAATAGAAGTATCATACTATATTATTATAATATAGCAAAGACAACCTTTCATTGCAAGCTCTTATTCAACCACCATCTCTTGGTTATCATAATTTTCATGGCTCAAAAATGGCGACAGCAAAGGCCATCAAGAGATGGCAACTGCAAGGTGTGCCAGTTGAACAAGAGCATTTAATCGAAATGAAACATATAGCAACCAAATTTGCACGCAACAGTAACTTTTTGAAGTTGCATGATTTCAGGACTTTAGAGGATTCTCGCAAGAGCCCAAGTTGCTGTTGACCACAATCAAAGACACACTAAGCACAGTATGATCTACGCAGCATACCCTGAATGTGTTATTGCTAGCTAGATTTCTCAATGCGTTCCGTATCGTGACAAGGAACAGCTCCATCCTTAAAAAGGGTAATGTTATCAGTTGAATCTAAACATTTATCATACATTGAAAGCTTGGAAGTAAATAAAAATGCTTTCTCGTTACTTAACCCTATCCAGACTAGGGAGGGGGGGGGGGCACAAAGTGCCCCCCTAGTACACTTTTCCAAACAGCTCCTCGAGTACCTCTAGAATAGTCTAGATTTTTTGTGACTTTTAGTTTCTATCTATGAGACATCTTTTCATGTCAATTTCAAAAATTTTAACACTGATTCCGGGGGTCAACACATGACTTTAAATTGAGTGCTCCGCAAAATAAATACCTTTTAAGTTATAGATTTGGAACCACTGGCTCTATGACAATGAGACAAACATTTTTGAACTCGTCTTGAAATAAGCTTTCATTTGATATATAGTTTATTGATTTGTGATGACGTCATCAACAATTGGTTGTTGCGCATGCGTACTGACGAAAAACCATGTTATGCTTCATTTTTGGACAAACGAGTGACATGATATGATGCAGCAGGTCTTTTTATGTATATTTAGCATTTTTTGCTATTTTTGAAAGTAATTTATAATCAATTTTAGACAAAAGTTGCTGTTTTTCTCATACAAAATAAATAAATGCTGACATCAGCAAAAATATTAGACTTACAAAGCCAAAATTTCAAAATAAGAATTACAAGGATATAATCCTTCTATATTTCAAATATCACATCGATATATTTTATCAATTTGGAGATACAACGCGACAAAGTAGATGTGGTTTTACACCCACATTAGCAACATTTCCTGACGTCAGCACTTAATCACGTGACATAAACAAAAACAAATCACACCATCTTGTTTGCCTTATCATGTTTGTTACTTGTGCCAAGTTTCAAGTCTCTAGCACTTATGATTCTGAGAAAAACCGGGGGGGGGCACTTTGTGCCCACCCTAGTCTCCCCAAAGTTTCAAAAAGCCTAGTCTGGATAGGGTTAACTCTGTCAGATAAAGGTTCATGAAGATTTTTACATCCTTGCTTAGTTTATATTACCAGATACGTTAATCGGTGTGGGTTGTATAAGCATTTTAGCAACCCCCTTTAGCCTGGTCGTACATTGATGAAACTGAAAATTGAAAGTAAATTGACTCTAACTAAAATTCACAAAAACATTTCAAATTAGCAAAGAATGTTACCTTCTGTGGCAGTGATAAATGTTTTAACTGGCTCTAGACGGATGGTTGATGTATTTTTGGTACGTTCAAGTAAACATCTAAATTTAATTCTTTTGCCAGTCGATCGGACCAATTTTGAAGTAGTATTCCCAAATGTCCACATTACTTCATTTTCATAAACAATATGTGTCGATTTCTCTGTTCTCGTTGTACCACATTTGTCATACGTGGTAGCCAGTCCATACTCGTTATTTGGGAAGTACCGTTTGCCAGTACAATTTGTATCATTCAATGTTATCGATGAGCCATCAAAAAGCTGTGTCCGGTTATCCAAGAATATTGCCATTGAAGTTTCATTGCAAACGACTCTATTTGATCCATCTGTAATGAAAACAGCTGCGATTACTGCAACAAACATGGTTGAAATGACACTAAAGGCAGACGAAAGGACATTGGACGGACCATGGGCCTTTGGTGGACTTTGAGGGTACCTAAAAAACTCTATCTGGCCATCTCTCTATTAAGCTCTCCTCCCTAACAAGCACCCCCTGGCCTTGTAATACGACGCATGAAATAACAAGTATCAAATGAGTATCAAGTAAGCCCAACTCGCAGCTAAGCTCCACCCCAAATTATGTCAAATGCCAGGCGCGGTTAAGCTCCACCCCAAATTATGTCAAATGCTAGAGGTTAACAGATAATCTAAACAAGTTGGCATGTTAATTTTGATTTGGTTTGGGATAAAAGCTGTGTCAAATATGTGAATTGGCCAGGTAACATTTTATGTTGATACTTGGGGGAAAATGGGGTAAAAAACTAAGAGGTATCATCTATATCCTTCTTATTTGATTTTGTGAATCACCCCGCCTCTAAAAATCCTCCCTCTCTCTGTAGCACCCTTCGGATTCTCCAGGAATAAATGAGCCCATCCGGGCATCTATAAAGGGGCTGTTTTATAGAGAAGTATATCACTTCATGAAATATGTTGCCTTCTTGATAATATCATTAAAACAGAGGCTAGGTAGATATATTAGGTGTTATAAAAACCAACAACTAACTGATCACACAAACTGGCTAAAATCTTATGTTGAGCAGCCTCAAAAGCCTTTTTCAACTGCGCAGGGACGGTGGTAATCCAATTCAATAGCCATCTATCTTAGCGAATTTTGCATCTTCAAAGAGCCATTGTCTCCTAGGGGTCCTCTGCAGGCACGTTGCAATCTCAGGTTTTCTGAAAATCAAACTTTGCATGAGCAGAAGTTATACATCACTACTCCTGAAGTTAAAAAGATCAACAATGTTTGAATTTATATGAATTTTCGATAAGTTCTTCTGATTAAGCCAAATTTGATTTCAGATTCAGGTTCGTTAAATGAATCACTCAGCCAATGCACAAGCAGTTTGGGCATGCGACGTGAAAAATTGCAAATCAATATTGTGGCCCCGTTTACACGATGCCGTTTTCATTTCATATTGGATTGGGGCTGGCAATCCGATACGAAAATTGTTCTGTTTACACGATACCGTTTTCATTTCATATCGGATTGGGGTTCTTTTTACACGACACCGTTTTCATTTCATATCGGATTGGGGGTTGTGTTTACACGGAAACGCTTTGTCTTGTGCTGCAAAGGATTTCCTTTGTTTTAACACCCGCTGCGCAGTGCGCCAGATGAATAGGAGGCTCGTAGAATTGATAATAGGTTCCGTTTCGAGTTGATACCGGATGCGACCGTTTACACGATATCAGATTTGTTTCATGCCACTTTCAGAGCGTTTTCATTTGAAAACGCAAAAACGGTATGAAGCATATCGGATTGGTGCGTTCTCGTGTAAACAGGAGCCATTCCGATATGGAGTGAAAACGGTCTCGTCTAAACAGAAGGCCAATCCGATATGAAACCAATCCGATATGAAATGAAAACGGTATCGTGTAAACGGGGCTTGTATCCTATTCGTAAAGGTTGAATAACAATGTCTGAAAGCAAGGATCCTCTGCAGTGACTGCTGTCAACCAAGTACATCCAATCGGCTATATTTGCATAACAGCTTTAGCTTCCTTACCGTCACATGTTGTTCCATTTCCAAAATAGCCAAATTTACATTGACATGTATATGATCCATTTGTATTTGAACAAGCACCATTGATACTACATTGATGTTGTCCAGTCGTACACTCGTTTATGTCAGTGCAAGTAAATCCGTCGCCACTGAATCCACTCTTACATGAGCAATTGTATGAGTCATTGCCTGGATGACAAATAGCATTTGGACTGCATAGTTGTGGTTTACATTCTAGAAGGAAATTGAAGAGAGATCAGTACAAACATTCATATGATGAGGATCGGGAAGACATATCTAAGAAGCATCAACAAGGACAGGTTTGGTAAGAGAATAGCACCAGTTGGTTTTGATTGAAACCGCATTTCAAGGTGATTAGCGATCACAGGCAGATGGAATCTTTCAACCTGTGATTCAAAACAAGCAAAGCCTCAAAAGTTGGCTTGAAACCAAGGTAGCTAGGTCGCTCGTTGTGCGTCCCAGAAATTGCTTTCAAGAAGAAACATGAGCATAGATCGAGACAAGAAGGATATATCTACACATCTGCCACGGACATCGTGTGCTTTTTGGTCCAAAAGCCGATTAGGAGCCAATTCAGCTCTCTTATTTTTTGGTGTAATTAAAACTTCTGAACCAAAGAAATGAAATAGCAGAGGAAGATGTTTCTCTTGGTTCCATAATTATTTTTATTTTTTATATTAATTATAATTATTAAACCGAATGATAGGAACCCCGGACAACAGAACAGGGCTACTGGTTTTCAATGTAATCCTTTAAAATACGCCGATTTTGTGTTGTATTGTAGTATAGTAATTAGGAAGTATAGTAGGTAACATGTAATGTAACATTTCATGAATAGAAAAAAAAAATTAGTTTGATTTCTTCTCCACTTGCCTACAGCATGAACTTCATTGTTTGAGTCAACTTGTCCAGTAATCACTTTTAAAGAGAATCAACGGAGATAAAAGCCCTGCGCAGAAGGAGTCTGGGCATTCTATTATTAGCCTATTGTATTTGATGATTTCGAGCTGTTCGTAGATATTGTTTAGCAAGCAGAACAATAGCGTGCGTAGGAGTTTCCTTTGTCCTATTTATAGATTGCATCTACTAAGCTCCGTTCATTCACTTAAATTGGGCTGTTGTGTTTTCAGCTGACCGAGCAATATCAATACATCTATTCAAAGTAAGTTTAGGTTCTTGCAAGAGCTTTTGTTGCTGCCGAAGGCAGCCTTACTATTCTTCTTCAATCAGCGAGTGAAATCAAGCTGTCTGCCTGCCTGCCTGCCGTCTGTCTGCCTGACGTTTGGCTATGTAGACTGACCAGCTCACGGCTGCGGTTTGCGGGCTCGCGGCTTGTGAGCATTTTTCCAACAAGCAACAAAAAAGTTCTCCAACAAAAGATAATGAGTTCTTCCTACCTACTTAACTACCTAACTACGTCAATGGACGGCAAAAAAGGTTTATTTCTGACAATGCAGAACTCAATATTACGGACCACGGAACCATGGACTACAGAACTACGGAACCAAGAGCTTTGGACTAAGGAACTAGAAACCGGCGGAAGAGAGTAACTGAATTTTCTAAATCATTTACCTTTTGAACCATTACCCAACTGTAAATTCAAACATAATACACGTTTCCTTAGCGATAATTATTCAATTAAATTTCCATAAAATTGACCTCGCTACAGTCGCATTTGGTACAAATACTAATCGGCAGCACTCGCTGACTGTTGTTATATCTAGTTGTACTTTAATTTGAAACTCCACACACAATTCTGTCTCGAATAAGCTCATCTCTCAAATTGCTAAAATTGCATGTGCCAGCCAGGGCAAGAAGTGCAGCAGCTTAAGCATCAATAGATTCATCTGGTGTCTGGCTTCGATGATTGAATTTAAATTTATCTTTATCTTTATTATTTATCTTTACATTTATCTCTCGTAAGCAGTAAGCATGCCATAAATGAGTATTTTGTCAATTTTTTGCTTGTCAACTTCGCCCCCAAAAGCAAGGTCATAGAGTATATCAAGTGCCTCTAGGCCAATACAAGTTATGAAGGCAGCAACTCGAAAGGGGCTTGACTGTGAAGTCAAATTGGTTACAGTTTCGTATGCAGTCCAGACTTGGCGCCATTTTGTCCAGTTTTGTGCAATGTTCTCTTGTAATTCGAGTCTTGGAGGCAATGGAACATTTGAGATGAAAGCTGTTGGCTGTGTTTCAGCAATGTGAGCTGTACTATGGGCTCCTTCAGGTTGAGTCATGGTGAAAATATGATTCACACCACGCCTGATACCATGTAAGATTGTGCAAGATACAAGAAGAGTAACTAATCGCGTGGCCTAGTCCCCCATGAATATTCGAATGAAAAACATAACAACCGCAACAACACATATATACACATAACAGCAGCAACAACATAATATAATAACGTCACAATCATCAGGTTCGAAAATTGTCATCGCTCTTTGACTGGACTCTATTTGTTGTTATTTGTTGTACATATTAAAGTTTGTAGCACTGATGACCATGGTTTCAAAGTTATTCAAAGCTTTTACTTTCATCAACATTCTCAAGATAAAGAAATTGTTTCTACTATTCTAAAAACCTTGGTCAAACATTATTAGATTAATATCTTTAAGTCAGCGAGCTCTCCAGTGTGTGATTCTGAAAATACAACAGCAAAGACAGTCTCGTTTGTTTATTTTTTGGTAAATTCTTTGTATTGTGCAAAGACTTTCACAACTGAAGCTGATCTCTGGTCAGTCTTCATGATCATGATCATGTCCTGAATGGAAAATATAGTTTCTTTTGTGTCTGATGATTTTCAATGAATTTCGAGGGTATTAAGCTTTCAATGCAACACTGAATAGAATGTCAATTTACAATTTTAGGCAGATTTGAGTAAAGACTTAGCTGAAAAAGTCCAAAAATCCATCACCCTTAGATTATCTTCAATGTCAAAACTGATAAAAGCAGGCAATTACCGTTGATTAGAGAAATATGGTTGGCTCAATAAATTCCGAAGCATCAACGCCATAGGACCATAAAGACATAGGGCTCATGGGTGTTACAATTTGTTCAAAATTTTTAATGTTTATTCACCACTTAAGCTGGTATTTTAAGTTTCCCCTTCATCATCAGTATAGAGATCAAGAAAATTTAGAGATCAAGAAAAATAGTTTTCTAACAGCTCTTTAAACCTAACCGAGGATAACGCTCAGTCAAAACTATTCTTGTCTTCAGATCTGCGTTCAGTGATGAAATCATTGTTTTATTTCAAGTTACCGAGGCCAACTCTCTATCTCTCTTCAAAAACATGATAATAAAATAATCTGTGCAAAAATGGTTACCTTGATGGATTGGAGCTCTTCACCAACAAATGCATTTATTGCAGGGAACATCATTGCAACAAGCAGTAGCCTTCATATTGGGATTGTTTTTATTGACTCACACAGTACCGGGTGCGCCAAAATAAACTATGCACTTTTGGCAGGCCACGATAAATCGTACACTGGACCGAATTTGAAGATTTATGACTTAATCTATAGCATAAAGCCTGAATAAGATTCTAAGATTTTTTGCAAATTTTTCTGTTTTCATTTTTTAGAGCTACAAGCGAGCTTCTTACAATTTTCGTTCTCGAAAACACTGAAAACGATCAAAAAATGTCGATCAAATTTTGTAAAGAATCGACATGAATGGACAAAGACAAAACTTTTTCGTGGTGATTTGGGATTTAGAAATCGATTAATTGTAAGCTGCTGTACGAGAGTTCGTACTATCTTGGGAGAAATGTAATTTGATTTTCAAGGATATAAAGAAATGTCTTTTCTTTTGAAATTTCATTGAATTTATGCTTTGGTGCTGGTTGTGTTCCTGTGTCAAGGGGGTCAAAAAGACAAGTGACGAAGCATCCTGAGGCCAGCAAGCATGGAGTCTTGTTGCATTTTGATTTTGTAACGGTTTTTGGGGTGGCACTTTATTGTAACTACTACAGAATTTTGCAACAGGCCAATCGTTGAAATAACGCTCGTGCAGAAGTTTACAATAATCAATTTCAAAATCCCCAAATCACGCTGAAAACGTTTTCTCTTTGTCCATTCATGTTGAGTCAATAGAAAATTTGATCAACGTTTTTTTATCGTTTTCAGTGTTTTCGAAAACGAAAATTTTAAGAAACTCGCTGGTAGCTCTAAAAACCGAGATCGGAAAAATTTGCAAAAAATCTTCGAATCTAATTCAGGCTTTCTGCTAAAGATTAAGTCATAAATCTTCAAAATCGGTCCAGTGTACGATTTATGGTGGCCTGCCAAAAGTGCATAGTTTATTTTGGCGCACCCGGTATAATGACTACTTAGGAAAAAAACTGTACAGTGTAAAACCGTGACTGAAAGAGTTCTCTTTTTTACTTTTTGCTGTAGCTTACACCTTTGTTTTTTATTTTTCTAAGATAACTGGCGTCTGGCGAACCAAAGTCAACCCATAGGAAACAACACACTTCGCATCTGCTTTAGCTCACCATAGCTAAATTTACTGCTCTCTACTGTAAGGGGGGGGGGGGTTGCAATGTTTCAATTGATCTATAATAACAATGTGCTTTCTCTCTCTAATGTGCTCGTGATATCTGATGCCGTATGCTTTATTCAATGCAGTTTGTTCTTCTTTACTATTAAGTAATATCTTTACACCATATCAATATATGCCATGGCTATACGCTCTTTCTAAGTTGTACCCCCATTTCTTTCATTAGTATTCTTTTTTAACCATGATTGCAGTGTTAATTATATTGGTTTAAAGGCAAAGATAACCGTCAACCCATCAGGCCAAAATTGAAACTGTCCGCTTCTACCCCAGTGGGTACTCCCATTATAGCCAAATAGGGGTCCAGTCAGAGTCGATGAGGGTGAAAGCAAAATTTGGAAAATTACCCGCAAATGATGGTATGATTGTACAAAAACCATCAAATGATAGAAACTAAAAGGCAGCGTCCACTATTTCCTAGAAAGTTGGACAAGGTTCAGATGTAAAAGATCATATAACAAAGCAAGAGAACTTCAAAATTCATTGATGAACATTGCTGCAACTACTGTGTGGATGGATTGATATGTCATTGCTGTATGGATATTCGACAATATTGCTATGTAGAGGAGATTTGGAGTCTTATTATTGGCAAAGAATCTTAGAATACCCCTAATTGGTAGAATTTTTTTTACAAATAAGGCCATTTGGTAGCCATTTGGTACGACCCTTAAATTGACTTGACCACCTGCTAGGCCATATTGCGAGTAACCCTGTGGGGCCTATACCTAATAGTTCTAAAAGCTCTTACGGCGAAAATTCTCCGTAAACTCCGTTATCTGCTTGGCGAGCAAAAAAGAGCACGTGATTTGAAAGGCAACTGCTCCGTAAATAGCAAAGCAATAATGTTTTGCAAAATCTTATTCAATGACCGAAAATATTTTGTAATTTTCAATTGTTTAAGAACTCTTTGTGGCTGAAATCAGTCACTCTACCGGGTGACCCAGAAAAAAGTGACCCAACACAATCTGTTGTAGAAACAAAAGTAAGTGGCCGATTGAAATATTTCAAACATAGTTCTGTCGCTAAAAGATTAGCCTACATTAGGAGTATTTTGTGCAAATTTTTTTAGCACGGTAAAGTTCCCGAATTAAGGATTTTGAGGAAAAGGGCAGGCTTAAAATGATCAAAAAGTTGTCAAAAACAGGGGATTGATTTAAAGCCATTTCAGATCTTCAAAACAACGAGAAACATGCTTCATTTTGCCTGAGAATATCTTTAAGTACTTAGGGACTATAAACTTGCCCTGAAGACTTCCGACAGGGTTGCCTATTCCCAGGTTGAAATGAAACACGCTCCTCGTTGTTTTGAAGATTTGAAATGGCTGTAAATCGATGCCTTGTTTTTGACGACTTTTTGAGCATTTCAGGCATGCCCTTTTCCTCGAAATCCATAATTTTGGAAATCCACCGTGTCGAAAAAAATTGCGAAAAATATTCATAGCATTGGCTAGTCTTTTAGCGACAGAACAACGTCTGAAGCATTTCAATCAGCCACTTACGTAATTTTATGTGACGGATTGCGTTGGGTCACTTTTTTCTGGGTCACCCGGTACTATTCAGAGCCAACAAGGTATTTTCTCGAGAAAGTTTCTTCGAGAAGCCTTACATAATGTGATAAATCAAGAGCAAATTTCTAAATAGTTCTACCTAACAGCAATGAATTGAGCACGCTTTTGCAAGGGCTATCGTCCTGAGAGAATGGTAAAGGTTCCCTTTATAGTATAAAAGCCTATTTTGGGGGGATTGCTCTCTCAAGAGGAAAAATCATATGCTAATGTAAGTGTCATTATTGCTAGGAAAGAAGACGACTTTAAGTTAAATCGTCGTTTTCACTCGTTTCTGCAGGTGTTTGAAAAGATCTTTATGCACTAAATGTTCCATATCCTGAGAATGAATGCCATATTAAAGGCAGGCAACTTGCTGAGTCTAATTGAACATATTAGCAATAAAACGAGAAAGTGTTAATGCCCTGAAGAAGTCCTGCATGCCTATTACAGCACTGAAAGATTACAGCCCTGAAGAAGTCCTGCATGGCAGGACGAAATATTGGCATAAAATCTTTTCAACCATTTGCTGTTGTTTTTTCTTTTTGTATTGCGGTGTTTCTGCCTTTAAACTTAAAAATTTTAAATTTCATTGCTTTGCTAATCAGGGAGCAGTATGTTTTCAAACGCCGTACATTTTTTTCCTCACCCGGTATGACAACACTGTGATCAAACTATGACGTGATAAACAACTCTCAACTCTTTGATACAACTCTCAACTCTCAAGCTTGATCTGCAAGAATCTTTTGAAACCTTATCGTCGACTAAATATCTTTTCAATTGCATCACTGATTTAAAATAATTCTCGAACAAATAAGCACTCACAAATCTTCACATTAATTATGAGAAGGTGAAATACCTAGACAATATTGACACGTTCTGTTGCACACACTTCCCATGATATCTAGCCATAAAACGTTGGTGCAAAAACCCTCTCCAGCTTCAATCTGACATTGAAATAATGGCTGATTATCAAAACATCTCATTGACTCTGTGATAGAAAGAATAAGAACTCAAATAAGTACTTTTAACCCTATAGTCGTCCTATTTTGGTTGGGGGGAGGGGCAAAAAAAAACCACCCCTACTTAACTCTTGACTGGACATGGATAGGGCAACCAGATTTGGGGTACTAAAAGCCCAAGGCATGTACTTTATGACGATATAAAAATTAACCTAAAATTAGCCATTGTTTTTGCTTGCGTCAGCTATTTTCTTTGTGTGGTCAAGAAAAGTGGCAAAATCGGCCAAAATCAGGAAAAATGCGATAATACTTATTTTGAAGCATGATTTCCATCCAAACATGAAAATGATGATGGATTACATCAAACAACACTGACATGCAAACTATCTTTGCAAAATATTATAATTTAGCTACTTTTTTCGCGAAAATTAATATTCGAGAATTGATGATTTTGACAGAGTCAGTTCCGGAAAATTGTCTCCTTCCCTTTCATTTATCAAATATTTTGATAAAACTTCTTGAGTCGTTGCAAAATAAGTAGCAGCAAAACATCAGGAAGTTTCAGGGCCATAATTGTTATCCTGGCAGAGTTATAACAAAAAGTCCAATAGGGCAGGGCGGGGCAAAATTTGCCCCCCAACCAAAATAGGGTTAAAACGAAACACAGAAAGATTGATCAACAAAGAGATTAGAAAACGGCGCGGAAAAATGAAGAGAATGACTGGTAAATGTTTTAACCTGAATTGCTCCTAATTTCAATGTGTCACTAATAACTGATACTGTGTGAGTAAAATATAAACGATCCCCGCTTGAAAGGCGACTAATCCCTGGATACCATGATACTCGGTAAAAATCGGAAATCAAGACGACGAAAATTATGGACAAGTTCAAATCTATTCTAAAATTTATCTGACTGAAATCGGCCACTCCAGTCTGAGATTATGAGGGATTTTCTCAGAAATGCTGCTTCAAGAAAACATCAAAATAGACTTAACATCACGACCAGATGTTCTGCCTTACAGCAATAATTTTACATGCTTTAGCAGGTGTTTTATCATTTTGAAAGGATAAAAGTATTGTTCCTGGAAGCATAGCAAATTCATCCCAGTAGATTTCATCTTGGTGCTGGAACGTATCGATCATCAAAGTAGGGCAGAAATATTGCGAAAATGCTTTTGGGCCACGTTTTGAAGGTTTCTTGAAGGGGTTTTCTCGAAAAACTCACACATAATTTCAGACTAGAGGGCAAAATTCAGCCAGGTAAATTTTGAAATGGATTAGGATATGCAAATCATTAAATAATCTATTTGCCCAAATTTTCGTCTTGGTATCCAGGGAGCAGTGGCCTTTCAAGCGGAATTCTTTTTTTTTTTACTCAAGCGGTACTCGAATAATAATAGGAGATGCCAACAAGGACGAATAATCTTTCAATAGAGCCGAACCGGATGTTTACCTTTTACGTTAGCCAATCAGATGTGACCATGACGTAACATAAGCAAAAGAATCGACGGGAGAAATTACCCCCTACGTTTGGCTCGTCGTGCAAGCGACTATGGCGGCTGGAGTGCACAATGGCGGCTGGAGGTGATGTTTCGAGTGTGATTATGATTATGAAGTGAAAATGCGACCGGAAATTCAACTGAAATGGCTCAAGATGATGCACAAATAATGTTATAAGTACTGGATAAGCTAAGGAAGAGAAAAGCCGGCCAAAATCTGGATCATATTCTCAAATTGAAGAGGCGAAAATCAACAAATTATTGAAGAAATTATCATCGATGGAAAGATCTCTTTTCGTAAATTTGGTCAAGACGTCGTTTTTAGGAGCAAGGCAAAACCTCCAACGAATAAGGCATTGGACAAAAACTTTGTGAGTGATTTCATTGATTTTAAGAAACTCATTTTCAGTGAATTTGCTGTGTTGAAAGCGAAAGTATCACAAGGTCAAGGCCAACCCATTGATAACGAGAGACCATCAGGGAGGAGTGAATTGGTCCAAAACTTGCATGGCAGGATAGCTTCCTTGGAAAAACAGCTCGGGCACCAAAACCAAATAATTTTAAAAACTAGGCTTGCCGCGCGTTGCCTGCCAAGGCATCCTTTAAGGAAATTTGACTAGTGGGCCAAACTAACCACTAGGGCCCATTTCCCGCGGCAAAAAAGATGGTGCAAATATACGAATACAGTATAAAACGTGACCATGTGCTATTCTGGGATCATCGCACGGAAAATTTAGAACTGCCCAATTTCATTTCATTAAAACGAATTCTTCACGAGGATTTCCCCTAACATATTTCATATAAATAATCCAATAAATGTGAAGCTCATTGATGGAAAACGGAAAAACTTTGTCAACACGCGAGCGAAGCGAAAAATTTTGGTTTCTTTTACTTAGATATGCCTAAAATCGGTTACAGAGAAGTTTGCAATTGCTTATTGCACCTGTGCTAGTTTCTCAAAGGATTTTGTAGAATTCAAAGGGTTATCTTTGTGCGACCTGAGAAGAGAGGTCCCGTGCCCACTCTCGAATGGGCTCCGCACTGTGTGAAATACCATTAGCATTGTATTATCGGCATTTAGAGAAAAGATTTGGTTCATGGTGCCAAATTTTTAAAAATAAGTATTGCAGAGAATTTTCGGAAACTTTTTGAGGACAGCAGACTTTCGAGTAAAATATCCCAAAACTGACATTTTAGAATTCCCCATTTCGTTATTTAGAACAGCCCAGAACTGAGTAGTTAGAAGGTGAAGTTACGGTTTTTAGCACCAAGCCAAGCTCTGGGATTGTAGAAACAAAGAAGAACTAATCGAATATGCAAAACCCCTCCTTGTCATGACGTTCAAGTGGTGGGGCCTCACGTGGGATCGAGCCCTGTCCGCCTGAATGCTCTGACTGCACCACTGCGCCACAGCACCTTCTGCCATTGTTGGAAAATGGAAGGCCCAAGGATGACCCCTCTTTAAATTGTACAGCAAGGTCAATCTAATACGTCTAGAATGCTCAAACAGAAAGGTGCATCTAAGGCTGAGTGATTATGTCTCTCAATTGCACTAAAGGGGTAAAACGATAAAATAAGTTGAACGAAAAGGGCCCAAACTAGTGGGCCAAAAACGGGGATCTTTGCTTCACTACTGGGCCAGGAAGAGGGCCTACTGGGCCAATGGCCCACTAGTTACAATGTTAAAAGATGCCCTTTCTAATGCCTGCGGCGCCGCGCTGGCCCGCCGTCGTATTTGTCATTCAGGTGTATGGACAGTTTAATTTAGTGCGCCGGTGACAAAGGGATAAAATATACATATACACCTTTTTTATGTCCATAATACATCGTTCTCAAAAGAACACTGGTGAAGAGGGACATGAGTATAATTTGGGAGCATCTTTGAACACCAAGGCCAAATGTTAATACTTTGTTAAGAGAAGCTATTTAGCGTTACAAATGAATGCAGTCAGTTTGTGGCGTATTCGAATCTCCAATGGGCTCTGTTGTAGTTATTTAAAAATTTAAAGCAAAAGGGAGCCGATGCGAGAACGAACAACAGTTGTTTTGCTTAGAATTATATCCCTAATGTGCTTTCTATTTTGAAAACTTAGTACACACCCTCTACACGGCATCTATTTTCTCCTTTTCTCATTTCATTTTGCATTGCCCTTTCCACTCTTTATAAACTATTACCCTGAAAACTTCACTGTATACTTACTGTAAAGGCCCCATTTAACCCCATTCTCTATTAAGCCTTCCTCTCTAATAAGCTCCTCCCCTCTGAGCCAAAATTTTAAATAAGCCCCTCTGTATTAAGCTACCCTCTTATATCAAATTCTAGTGGCTACCAAAGATTTCCCATTTATTGAGCTAGATAAGCTTGCATGTTAATTCTGATGTGGTTTGAGATAAAACTGTGCCGAACTTATGTATTTGACTCATAAAATTGTGTTGAATCCGCAAATTACGGCGTAAAAGATTTACAAAGATGTCATCGGTATCCCTGTCATTTGATTTTGTGAATAAGGCCCCCTCTATAATAAGCCCCCTCTCTAATATGCCCCCCTCTCTAATATGCCCCCCAGTAAAATAAGTCAGAAGTAAAATAAGCCTCCTGGGGGCTTGAGGTAGCATCCTCCCGGTCATAGAACCACTACGACTATGGGTATATAACCAAGTTGAGATGGTACATAGGCATGAATGCAAGATTTTTGGACTGAAAAAGTCAAAATGGCACCTTTCATGTTGCCATAACAACCAAAAATAGCCGAAATCTTGCAAAAAATGGTACACGCAAAAGTATCTTACATTCTCTACTGGTTAAAGTTATCTCAATGAAATTAGCTGGACTTCATGCAAGTATGTACAATGCCTGCCAAAAGTCATTGGAACACTTGGGCCATTTCTTTTTGACAATCCGCAGTTCTAACCATAGCGATTAGATTTAAACACCCCCGAAACAATATTGATTTGCATGGTTATTGTCCTAGCATTCCATTAGAGTTGCGAATCATCCCGCCATCCCCATTTTATCATCACGGAACAACATTGTTCTGAGGTGGAGAGGGGGAAATCGCAAAAAAGGCAACAATAGCAAAGGTGTTCCAAGACTTTTGGCAGGCATTGCAGGTGGGCAAAATGAACCTACATCTTTACAAGGAGATTGACTGGTTTTTCAGATTTTGTATGATTAAATTTCAATGGAAAAAAATTCAGACATCAGGGTCTTAATCCCCGTGTGCTTAGCCAATTGTAAAAGCAGAGGTTCATTTTGAAGCCCCATCTTCGGTGAACATTTTGACCAAATTTCATATAAATATCTCTTATGGTTTGGAAATTGAAAATATATCCATTACACAGATTTCGCGAAAATCGCGTTTCCAGGAAATTGACTTCAAAGTTCATGATACCGGGTGCGCCAAAATAAACTATGCACGTTTGGCAGGCCACGATAAATCGTAAACAGGACCGAGTTTGAAGATTTGTGACTTAATAGTTAAAAGAAAGCCTGAATTAGATTCTAGGATTTTTTGCAAATTTTTCTGCTTTCTGTTTTTAGAGCTACAAGCGAGTTTCTTGAAATTTTCGCTTTCGAAAACACTGAAAACGATCAAAAAACATCAATCAAGCTTTCTAAAGAATCGATATGAATGGACAAAGAGAAAACTTTTTCGTGGTGATTTGGGATTTAGAAATTGACTAATTGTAAGCTGCTTTATGAGAGTTCGTACTATATTGGGAGAAATGTAATAATATTTTAAGGGTATAAAGGAATGTCTTTTCTTTTGTAGTGTCATTGAATTTATGCTTTGGTGCAGGTTGTGTTCCTGTGTCAAAGGGGTTAAAAAGACAAGCGAGGCCAAGTCATGGGGCCAGCAAGCATGGATTCTTGTTACATTTTTGATTTTGTGACTGCTCTTGGGGCGGTACTTTATTGTAACCACAACAGAATTTCGCAACAGGCCAATCATTGAAATAACGCTCGTGCAGAAGTTTACAATAATTAATTTCCAAATCTCCAAATCACGCTGAAAATGTTTTCCCTTTGTCCATTCATGTTGATTCTTTAGAAAATTTGATCAATGTTTTTTGATGGTTTTCAGTGTTTTCGAAAACGAAAATTTTAAGAAACTCGCTTGTAGCTCTAAAAAGTGAAAACGGAAAAATTTGCAAAAAATCCTAGAATCCAATTCAGGCTTTCTGCTATAGATTAAGTCATAAATCTTCAAAATCGGTCCAGTGTACGATTTATTGTGGTCTGCCAAAAGTGCATAGTTTATTCTGGCGCACCCGGTAGTAATTAAAATAGTTGAAATATGCCAGGTCAAAAAATTTCCGCCTCTAAAATCTTTTTCTTGTCATTGTTGGACTGCTCTTTACTCCTATATTTGTTTCTTGAAACTTTTGAGGCTCATTTCTCGTTATTTTCTGCAACTATATTCTGGTGCTGTCAAAGTAAACCAATGTTTTTATGTGAAATGTTTTTGTGCTACTTCTAAGGGATTTTTTCACTGCGTCAACGCTCATATCAAACTTTGCAATAACATCATAAACAACAACTGAAACATATATTTTCCAGTAAAAGTAGATTTTGAAATCTATCCCAAATTATCCTGCAATTTGATTTTATATCCATTCGCGGAGAACACTTTGTCACTTCCAAAAGACTTTCAATGCTGAGCCTTGAGAAAATTAGCTTAAAAAAAATACTGCAGCTTTGAAGAATTACTCTCTGCTTCAATTAAATTAATTGTTGTTTGTAGAAACGCAGTTTCATAGCTGAACAGACATTCCTTGCCCTTAGAAATCTTCAACCGAATACTGAAACAAACATCAATATGAAACAGTCTTGTTGAATTCAAATTTCCTGTTGATGTTAGTGTTACCACGGCAAAGTCTTTGTGGCATATAACCAGCAACCAGCGAATCCATTGTTCTTCCTTATAACCACACCAAGCAAACAGAGGAGTAATCTTGGTGGGAGAACATGTAGGCAAACTTTTTATATCCATCATTTAACATTTGATTCATTTCTAAGTTTCAAATCTATCTTGATTTCTACCTGAATGGAACCCCTCTCTAGACCCTTGTTTCTGCAATGTTTATGAAGGGAAATGATCTTTCGTGTGTTTATCTGACGGATTTAGGCCTGGGCTATACTCTTGGAAAATGTGAATCCTCTTCTCTTCTGGAGGTATGGGCCGCCTAAGCAGGGCCTACGTCACTTTGATAACTCTTGAGCCGATTCTGAAGCCGTAGAAGAGGTCTTTCTCTCTTCTTTACTGGCACTTTGATTTATCAAACATCACTTCCATCTTTCTTGATGTACTGGTTGCCAGAAAAGTTGCGCTTGAAAGTTCCAAATGTAAAAACAGCATTGCAATCTTGGCTCTTCCATAGCATGTTGCACGGTGATTCCAAGTGTCTCATTGTTGTAATAGTTCCCCTCTTAGGAGGGGTACTTCGGGGGGGGGGGGTACCAATACCGCAATACCGCACGAAAAAGACACCAAATACCGCAATACCGCACCCAAAAAAAAACCAAAATACCGCAAACGCTAGAAAACCAAAAAAAATTGCTGTTAACACAGTATACCGGTTTGTAACAGTTTTATTCCGACCAAAATCCACACTCATCCTTCAAAATTTGTATTTGGATCTATTAGATCGTAGTGAGATGTTTTACAGACAAAAGTGTGATTATAGAACGATGGGAAAAGTTTCATTGATGTGGTGTCAGTAAAACTGCATTGACGGCAGAAATTATGAATATATACAGTAGAACAGATCTCGTGTCATTGACGTCCCGTAAAATACTTACAATCTAAAAATTGATTTATCCTGCTTATCTGGGTATTTCTCTGCCATCCTGAATGACTATTATTCCTCTCGTACGTTGATTGAGCAATCAGTTGATCATGATTATTCCTCAAACGTGACAGGAGATCTACAACTTTCGACCCCTTGAACTAACCTGTGGTAAACTGTAGTAAAGTAGTAGTCTAAAAATGCAGACAGGGATGATGAACTTCATACCTTTAGAATAATAACCTGCTGTTGAATCGCACTGCCCTCCCAAATCTCGACCTTGCACCAAGTAAGAAATGTGCTGATGTCCCAACCTCATCCTGCCCAACGCTTTCCTCGCTATTTTCCTCTTCGATTAAACCAATGTTCGTCTCATCTGAATCGAATGTATCTTCTGCTTCATCTTCTGAATCGAATTCAGCTCCTTCTTCTGACGTCATATCATCTTCCTCTACAATTTCCTCCATATTATCACACGTTGCTGCAGCTTGTGGATCATTTGATTGCAGTTTTCTGAGCTGTACTCTTCCTGTCACAGTATTTCTGAATTGATACATGCATTCAGCGAGCGACCCGTGTTTTGCCATCGTTGTCTCTTGGCGTACGGTTCTTTGCCGTACAGCTGAACCAAACGAGGTGGCCCAACCCCTCATAACTTCTATTTCTTTCTTGCTTAAAATAGGTTTGGGAAGCTTTGACATCAATGGTATATCATATAGTGATATTGCCCTATCTGGTTTAGGGTACCAGGATTTACGACTCGTGTGATAATGGGCCCCCCAAATTGTAATTCGCTTCAGTGCTTCTCTCATGGTGGCGCCAAATGATCTAGTATACTCAAGCATAGACATGTTAACCTGCTTTGTGTGAACAGTGGAGTGGAAATTTTCAACATCCAGGGTCATGCAGCTTAACAAGTTACACTTCGTGTATTTCAGCTCGCCTGTAATGCGATTTAGGCGTCTTATTGCCCACTCCATTAACTCCACAGACTTCATCGTTTTCGCAGACACACTTCCTTGTGGGCCATTCAAGGTTACAGTGAAATTCGTTTCAGACCGAATCTTGGTTTCCAATGCATCTAAGGATTTGTAACACTGCTCAACAAGACCAACTGCTTCAGGCAGTGTTTTAATGGTGTAAGATCCTCCTCTCGTATGTACCGAGAAGGCTTCGTAGAGGTAGCCTAGCCGTTTGAGAAAAGATGCACATTCTTGCATCTTAGTGATTATTCTTACCGAGTTAGCTTGGGGGTCACAGACGTAAATAACACTGCCAAATTCAGTGCAAATGCCAACTGGCTGCATAAATCTACAGCTGGATGCTGGACCAGTGATATTTCCTTCCTGACCTTCTTTGCCAGCAAAACGGATAACCTCGGCGGAAGGTTTAATCTCAAAGATTGCAAATTTCTTTTCATTTGTGAAGAGTGCACCAGAAGTGCCGAATGGGGTCAAGATGCAGGGTTCGTTTGCAGCATTTACGACCAAGATGTGTGAATTAGATGTAGTGTCTACCTTTGATATGCCAACATCATGGGAAATGTACAAAAAGCCATCATTGAGACATAAACTATATACATCACCACAAACAGTATGATAGTCAAAAACATCACTGGGCTTAGCACACTTCAAACCTACTCCATCACTCTTCAAATTTAGAAGTTGAACAGCCTTCATTTCTTTGTTTACTACATAAACCTTGCTGCTATTCTCAACAAATATGCACTGGTAAGTTGGCTGAACCTCACAATTCAACACATTCACCTCATCTACATTTAGATTTCTTTCCTTGTATTGATCCCTTGTGGCTTTAAGCTTTCCTTCAGCTCTGGCGGTTAGCTGTTGCTTGGTTCCAGTGGATTCAATTCTTAATTTTTCGCACAGCTTCTGAAGCTTATCCTTCGTTTTGAAATCACTTATGTTGACTTCTAATGAATTCTTCTCAAACTCGCATACTTTGATGGCGGCATCTTGAGACGATAGGAAGATGATAGCGTCTCTTACTTGAACGTCTGTTGCAGATATTCCTTTTTCAATACTGTCAACTTATCGACAGGGCCATGCAGTCGTGCGTTAACAAGGGAATTCAAACCTGTCTTTGAATCATGTGACAGGAAAACTATCCAACCATATGAAGCCACAGCAACACTTATTGGTGATGGATACGTGCCTACCTTGTTGTCAGGAGTGAATTTGTCTAGCTCTGGGATTATAGTATGGGAAACGTATCCTACCTTTCTGAGCTCTTCATTCAATTTCTTTTCACACAATGTTAAAACAGCAGAAGGGTCCTGCCTGTCTTTATTCTTTACATGATCATTTCTTGGAATCAGTTTCCGCAATTTCTCTTTTGTTTCATCATCAGAACGATTTCTCAGAGTCCGTAGCAATCCAATGTTCATGCGCTCACCATTACCAAAGAGAAACCAATTTGCGAAAGATGCCTTTAAGCTCTTTCCTACATGAGGACAGTCAGGCAGTACAGTTAACAGTGATAGATATGGGTCAATAGATTCCTTTTCTATTCTTTCTCTGATTATGTCAAAAGCTGACTTATTTCCTGATTCACAGTCACCACAGAGAATAAGAACAACTCTCCGAACACATTTCACTTTGTTGTTACTGCAAGATGTACAAAACCTCAGTGAAGGCTCATAATTCAATTGGCCTTCAGAGGCAAAGTAATCACATACTGATTTAGATTTGTAACAAGCTTCACAGTAGCTTTCACATTTAATTTCATCAGCAGTTAGAATATGTCGCTGTGCAGTAGATCTTTCTTGGCATGCTTTGCATTTCTGCAATATCTTCACTTGGCTTTCAAAGTAGTCACACATCGCATTTCCAGACTTTCCTGCCCTTGGAACATAATCAACAGCACATGGAAGACTTGTTGTGTTGTCCAAGGACGTAACTGATGAAACTACTGTCTCTGTAATAATTCCCTTTTTGAGATCTTCTGGGGCCGGAGAGGCGTTTGCATTCACATATTGAATATCTACCTTTCTGTCCAAACCGACGTTTTCATTCAGGCTTGAATCAAATTCTATGGCTGGCTTTAGTGCTGTACCGTCATTCCCGACCGCACATGGGATAACAAGTAGCTTGTCATTGTCAGTTATTGGTGTTGCATCTGATTCCATAAGCTTGATGTTAGCAAGTGAAAGAGATTTGATGACACCAGAATCTGGCGTATGACCTGATTGCAGCTTGGCACGGACTTTATCGGATGGCCCACCAAGATTCAACTTTTTGTCGTTATGATGATGACTGTTTCTTCCTTCCCCTAAATTCATCGGTCCCCGCAAAAAGCATGCAGTTCTGTTTCCCCCAAGATAAGAAATTGTATTGATAAATTCAATGCTTTCCTTGCAATACTGATGTCGGCTGGGGTTATTGAGACTGTCAGCTACATCGTTTATGTACTTGTAGAAGATATGGTGTTTTTCAATCTTCCCTTGGCGAATGAGCTCATTCAACTTAACACAAAGTGGATCTGCCTCCTCAATTCCGAGGTAAACAGTATTTGTGTCATCAGCGTCAATGTCATGATTCACTGAAATGTTCTTTGTTTCGTCTTCATTAATCTTACAACAACACATCTCATTTCTGTCATCTTCATCAATAACACTTTCATCCGTTGATAAACTGCAGCAACCCTCCTCGTGTTCAGAATCGTCATCATAGTCAGTATTTTCCTCGTCATCGCTTTGGCTGAAATTAAGAAACAAATTCCTAGCATATGAAAGGATATTGCAAAACAAAACCCGGTAGCATTACTCCGAAAGAAAAAAGCGACGTGACTTGATGCATTTGATTTGACACTTTGTGACTTCTGATTTCCATGCACATTGCGAAGCAGGAACAAAACTGCCAGATTTCAGCTCTTTTAGTTACTCAAAATGAAATGTTCTCTCGCCTATACAAAGCAGAAGTTTAAACTATTTTTATCGAAAAACGAACATAACTAATAACACTGTACATCTGAACGATTTAGCCAAATAGTCAAACTTTTCGAAAAACCACCATTAGAAAATATTTTGGATCTTGAATACTTCATGTTGTGCATTCATGCCAAATGTTTAAATCAATTGAGATATGTTGCAAAGTTTAGACATAAGTAGAACTTTTGTGCTTTGATGGCTTTTATGCATGCTCCGAGACAACAGGAGGCAATTTCCAAAATCGAGTTTTTTTGTCAAGTTGGTTGCTGAAGCTTTATTACTGAGAGTTTCATTTGACATCGTAAGTCGAAATTTTGTGTGTGCTAAAGTTGGGATGTTTCGTAATAATCGGTAATTTTTCCAAAGTTTTACTTTTTTCCAACCTGAGGCACAAATGTCTCGTATTACCACGAATAGATAATTTGCTAATTCAAATTATTTACTGTTCGCAATCGGACTGGTCCACATCTGAGTTTATCTCTATCTCCGTCACAACTCTTTTATGGCTGAAGGAATGGATCAACAGACCTTCTTGCACATGCCTTTTTCTCTTACTTCCAGCAACGAACGAAGCTTCTATCTTGGATTGGTTATCCTTTTTATGGATTCTCTGGTTGCATTTTGAGTGATGATCTGTGTAATAAAAATGTTTGGTTTAAAAATTTAATCGAAATGAGAAAAGAAATGATGCACAGTGGCCTATCTAATCGTAAGAGATGATGGGAAATGGAAATCATTTGAAATTAGTCAATGAGAGGCTACTGGGTTCAACAGATTAACAAATGTTTAATATCGATTAGTTTATGTATTAGTTGCTGCATTGTTTTGGCTTTGTCAAATACAGCAGTACAACAGCATGTTCAACTGGGACAGGTGACAACTTAAAAACTCATCAGAAACTCGCTAGTAATGCTCGATATTGGTTATCAGACGATTCTCTGTAACAAGTGCAAGAAGAAAGTATCTAGTACGAGGGCTGTATCACTCTTCTGAACCGAAAAGACGTACGATACTTTTTAATCAAAAGGAATTTTAGGGATTTTTCTAGATTCTTATAGAGTGATACGCCCTTCGATTTAGTGAATGCGTCCGTCACTTAACGCAGTTTCAAATGCCACGCTACACAGCGTCCTTCCAATAATGCATTTCAGGACAATTCTGCATCTTTCAATTGTTTGAGAGAGGTAATTTTAAACTACTCACGTCTTTCAAAATAAGCGATTCTTCCCTGCAATCCTGCATCACACCTTAATACAACGTTCTTTTTGCATAACCCACACATGATTTTCCAAGGCCAGTTGATGAATTTTCCACGAACTTTTACTTGCTGGTGATCCTTGCAGTACACAATTTTGCTATCGTTTAATTTTTGGAGTGCTATAAGAGAAATGTTTCACTCTTTTAGAAGTTGAAGATTTCATCCGGTTGCTTTTCATTGGTAATTCTGAACCAGAAACGTTTCACAGTGTTCCGGTACACTGAAAAAAGAATTTCGTAGAGGAATTTAAACTTCTATGACTACCTGTATTTAGCTCTTTCTTCTGATCTTCAGAAAAATCATTGTTTGAATGGGCGTCCAATCGTTCCAATGGTGATGAAGAAATCGTGGAATCATTTGGCGATATAACTATTACAGGACATCCCTTTGAGAATGATGTCTTTATCTGATGAACAATAACTAGAAAAGAACAGCAGGAATGCATAAGAAAAAATTATTTTCGGGAACATATAGTTCTAAGGAATTTTTGCAAGCAATGGTACATGTGATATTTGAAAATTCAAGCCAACCGTTCCCTCATTACTTGAGAAAATTATGAGAACTTTTTCGTTTAGTGCAGAACATTAAAATCGTAACCACTTGCTTAATATTTTTGGTAAGATGCTGGTCACAGTAAATTTTCGGATTACATCTGAAAGGGAAGTAACGAGAATCAAAACTGGCACCAGGTTATAATAGGCAATAAGAGGCTGGGCTGGCCTGTGGTGAATGTATTTTGGAAGTATTTGGAAGCTCGTTTCGCGATTTAACACGAATTATTAGAAGATCTTACTAGGTGCTTTGGAATGCTCTAGAATGCCCTTTAACAAAATAAATTAATAATTCTACATTTAGAGCATAAAGAATTTAAGAAACTTATAAGAGCGCGTTGGAAATGGCAAAGACCCAACATTTCAGAAATTGGCTTTGAACCCCGGACCCAAGTTTCTTATAAAAATCCTATGTGGTGATTTCGGTATCTCTATTCTATTCATAATTATTCGTAATTATACCTTGCAGTTTATCAGGGCTTGCAAAATCACATATCAGTGGCATCTCTAGCTCCAATTGATGGTCCGTTAAGATAGCAATACGTTCCATTTTGCCATTAACTTTGGTCGCCATGAAAACACAGAAAGAAATCATTGAGCAAGTTAAATTCGATAAGTTCATTTGGAAAAGAGATTCAGATTCATCCTTGTGAAAAAATAATGAATAGAAAGCAGACCAATAGAAAAACGAGCGAGAAACGTGAAAAACGAGACACAAGGTTAATTTATCAATAGTTCAACCGTTTAACTGTTTAAATCAAAACCTGACTCTTTATTTGCAATTCTATGTGTTCACCCAGACCCAGGCTTTTTGCTCTTTCTCTTATTCCTGCGCGTTCACTATGAAATAAAAATGATTCAATCTAGAGCTGCAGTTTTCCAAAGTTATATAAACCTGAATCTTCGATCTTCTACGGTGATAGCATAATTTTTACCAAACAAGCAATTCAGACGAGGGTTTCGGTGTGTAAGTCAATAGTCAATCATATCACCGATGCTATATTAACAAGAAGAACACTCAACTGCACTTCAGAATGAAAACAATTTTTGGATGAATTATTGAATGAATTCTATCACAAAGATGTTATCATCTAATCAAAAATATTTTGATATTTTATGGACTTGACATAGACGGCCCCACCAAAGACTGTAGAGCTAGGGAACCATGGGGAGATTTAGCCAAAATATAACCCTATTGCATTTGATCTTCTCAATCGATTGAAATAATGAGAGTTTACCGGTATGAACTAATCTTTTTCATAAACAAAACTAAGGTCCGGGGCTGATAGGTTGTTTCTTAAATTTTAGGACACTTTTGCGGCCAAAACTTTCCAATCCGTTTCTTATAAAGACACATACAACTTTTTGTAATGCGTTTCTTATATCTTTAATTGCGGAGCGTGTAGACTTAAATTCATATTTCTTAGAAGGCCTCCCAGATTACTCAGTAAGATCGCAAAACAAGTAATCTATTGACATATTTCACGCTCAAACAACGTCAAAATAGTTCTATTACTGTACTGTGTCAAAATATCTTTTAGTCCAAATTACAAATGTTTCTTATTAACTCCGTTAAGGATCTGGAAGAGTTTCTTCAGTTTCGAAAAATTGAGCCTCAAAGCCGTTTCTTACAAAAAATGAGCCTAATCTGCAACGGAAAATTTGCCACAACTATACAAAACCCAACTTTCATGAAACCAGCTCAAATCACGTCGAAGAGGAGAACAGAAGCCCTTCAACATTTCACCCCTTCCTAGTTATTTAAAATTTTACAGGAGGCCAAGCAAACTTGGTGATATTTCAACATGCAAGACAGAATAGAAAAAAGATCGGGTATACTTGAAAGTGCTACCATGACAAAAGTCCTTACAACATATGGGCCTAAAAATATGGGCCTAGCTCATGAAGATTGATGAATTGAATGAAAGGTTCAACTTACTTTATAGTCTTTTTCAAACTTGCAAGCTTCTCCTTTGGGTTGATCTTGATGCGAAACTTATCAGTGGCACGAGTGTCGTTGCCTGTTTTCCCCTCTAAATAGTAAAGGGCAATGCATTCGACAATAGTCGTCTCCATGATGAAATTGCAACATGAACTTGGTTCTCTTGTACTGATGTGATTTTCGAAAATTCCAGAATACTTCATTACTTCCTTTTGTTTTTGTTATAAGAATTACAAGGTCAAACATTTGATCTAAACTGTTTACCCTTTAATGGTACTTTTAATATCCGGCTAAAAGATGAAAATGTATTCGAATGGAGCATGGTTCAAAAGGAAATTTTTCAAAACAAAAAGTAAAAAGTTTTTATTCGTGCAAATATTTTGATTCCATTTCTGCAGATAAAATGTTTTCTTGCTCTCCTCCGCAAGTACTTTTTTGAAGGTTGAGCAGGTGGAGCAGGCGGAGAGAGAGAGAGAGAGAGAGAGAGAGAGAGAGAGAGAGAGAGAGAGAGAGAGAGAGAGAGAGAGAGAGAGAGAGAGAGAGAGAGAGAGAGAGAGAGAGAGAGAGAGAGAGAGAGAGAGAGAGAGAGAGAGAGAGAGAGAGAGAGAGAGAGAGAGAGAGAGAGAGAGAGAGAGAGAGAGAGAGAGAGAGAGAGAGAGAGAGAGAGAGGAGAGAGAGAGAGAGAGAGAGAGAGAGAGAGAGAGAGAGAGAGAGAGAGAGAGAGAGAGATAAGGGACCTCCCTCTCCTTCGTTTTTCTTTCCTCTATCAATTCGTCTCTAAGATGCTTTATTCTTCAACAGGAAAATGGCATTACATGAAATTTGGATGTTAATTTTTGTACAATACCGCATACCGTCCTGTGAAAGTTCCATACCGCAATACCGCAAATTTTTTCCGCAATTACCGCAATACTGCACAAAATTTACCCCCGATACCGCAATACCGCAAACCCCGAAGTACCCCTCTCTTAGCTATGGTAAAGCTTAATTGGGTTTTGTTGTGCTAAGATTCTCGCTTTCAATTTAACTGGACTTGTTCTTAAAATTGATCCCATACCTACTCTCTTGTCCTTAAATTTACCGTCTCCGACTTTCGAAACGAAGATTTTGAATTATAACAATCACGGAAGTTTCTTATGTACGACTTTTCATTCACTAAACTAAAAAATTTTCAATACCGTATCTCCTGAATTCTTGAAGAAATTGTTCTGCATTAATAAATTTCATAGTGGACATATCCGTTTCCCTCCTCTACGGCCTGTGAAAGAAAAAATGAAACTCAGAGAAGAAATGCAACGGCAACCAGAGCTACCGGGGAGTGCTATTTCTCATGAGTGCTATTTCTCAATCTTTGCCATGGGCGATTCTGACACGGCTAATTGTGTCTCACTGCTATTTCAAATAAAATTGAATGCTTACCTAGACATGGATAATGTATCCAACTTGCTATTTATAAACTTCAGATGAATTTGAATGCTTTCCTTCTTGTCTATTTTGTCTGCTTTTAGTGCTCTAAGTCCAGCTGCACAGCTCGTTGAAATTCGTAATTCGTTAGGCCAAAGCCAAACAAACATGCGCAGAATGTTGTTTAAATTCTTTCCTAATGTCATGGTTCTCAAGCAGGTTTTTTATTAGCAACGCTGGGACCCCTCTAAAAACTTATGGGTACGTAACTAAGATGTAGACTGATGATATGGCCGTAGTTATCGCTATTGAAATACTGCCGGACGCTCCTAACTACGACTCATAATCAAACGCCATTATTTTGAAATGACTATGACTGCCTCGTTTCGATAAGGGCCTAGGCAGGAAAAGCACAAACATTTGTAGTTTTCAAATGAAACACATTGATTTGAAAACTTCACAATAAATCAGTTAATGCTTAGCGAAAGCAGCAAAATAGTACGTACGTATAAAATTTGATATTATCGCCAACTGTTTTCATGGTATTCTTGTTCATAAGACTTTGTTCTGTCCGGCCAAGCTCCTTGAAACTCTGCTTTGAGCTTCGAGTTTCCGTTGGTCAACATCAATCAATCGAATTCAGGGGCGGATCCAGCCTGAAAGTTGACAGTCGCCAGCACGAGCGCGAAGCGCGAGTTGAAAATGGATTGAAGCAGCGAGCGCAAAGCGCGAGGAGTTTGGGGATCCGGGGGCGCAGCCCCCGGAAAAATTTTTGGGGACCACGCCCTTAGGATTGCCGGAAAACGCCCTGTTTGTTACAGAGAGTGGCTCATCTGTGCATTTATTAGAGGCAGAAAGCACCCTTTTGGAATAAAGTATTACTCAAATTAAAAAAAGTTTAGTTCTCATTACCATCGAAACCAACATTCACTCACGATAGAATGGGGAAGTCAATCCAACTACAACTACTGAACAGCATTGAAAACAAAACTGGCTTGTAGTAGTATCAGACAAAATGATCACTGAGCCGTTGCATTTCTTGATGCAGCACTGCATTGCATTCATGTATTGCTCTAATAAACTCTCGGGAGTTAGCCTGTGAACGGCCGAAAAAAATTGAAACCCCCTCAACAAAGCCGTTCAAAGCCGTTCACAGGCTACTCGGGAGTAGGTTTCATAGCAGTGACGCATTTACCCATGGGCCCACTGGGCCCGGGCCCAGGGGCCCCCTAAAATTCTTAAATCTAGGGGGCCCCGAGCAAAATTTGAAAAATCCTATGAAGTGCTGTTGATTTCACTCTTGTGTTTGAATTGGGTGCTAACGTCTTTAGACAACACCATGGTTTCATATATTGACAATACGTAATGTGCGAGCAAAGTAGAAATTCGCCAATAACATGAGTTTGTTAAAAAGACTCTCAAAAAGTTCCTCGATAAAAGGAGCAATCTCGTTGATACCGAAGCCAAAGTCCATACAAAAAGAAAGAAATTGAAGAGGCGACAACCCATGAAACACAAAAGCCTATTTCAGATGATCTATAAGAGCAAATTGTGAAAGGAGATGAAGCTACAACTTTCCAAAGGCAATGACCGCACTTAGATTGTTGCTCAATGCAATGACCGCACTTTACCATGCAGAGTTTCCTCCAGTGAGAGAAGTTTCTCCATGCTGAAAGGGTCAAGAGTCAACTAAGGTCCACAATGTCACAATAGCGCGTTGTTGCCTTTTGCTTAATGAGTGGCAGCAAATTTTGATGGCAGAGGCGTGGCCACGGGGGTGGGGGAATGGGAGCAATTGCCCCCCACTTTTATCCAAATATGGTATTTGAGATTCCTTTGAAACCGAAGAGAAACTAACTGGGTATAGGTTGGGAAAGAACTTTCCGAGAAATGTCAAATCTTCCATTTTAGCACTGTCAAATATGAAATATGGAATCAGGGAATGCATTCTAAGCCAAAGTAAAGGATGTTTCTTCAAAAAAATATCATCTTGCTCCGATTTGTAGGATAACCGTCACAAAGTATAAAAGTTTCCTTGTCGCTAATCACAAGCATGCGGAGATGCATTCTAAGCCAAAGTAAAGGGCGTGTCCTGAAAAATTTGTTAGGGGCTTCGCCCCCAGGCCTCCTTTTGGTTTCCCCCACATAATTTACCCCGGCCACGCCGCTGTCCTTAGGATTTCAGACCCCAAGAAAATCATCCGAAATCTTGCAGCAGTGAAGGCAAGACGAAAATCACGAAAAAGCATTAGACAGTGGTTTTATTGGAATTGTACTAAAATGTATATATTTGTACAAATTTACTCATTTTTTCGAGTTTTCACCTATCAAACTGTTTAGTTGATATCAACTTATTTGGCGACTACTGAATCTAGCGGTCTTGTCCATACATGCTAACAGGGTACCGAGTTCTAAGGGGCCCCAGCCAGTTGTGGGCCCAGGGCCCCAACAGACTTAAATGCGGCCCTGTTTCATAGCTCACTTTTTAATCTTATCTGATGATATGCTGCGACCAGTATCGAAAGAAATATTTCAGAAATGCTTCCATTATTCCATGAAATAATCATCGGCTTGGGTCACGTAATTTTGGATTTTCTTCTTCTGCAGTTACATCGGCTTTTGCATCGAACAAACCGAACTCGCGCCACTCGCGCCGAAATGACGAATGTGGAACGAAAGCTGTTTTTTTGGTTATTCAACGTTGATCTTTATTGTAGCTTTCAGCATATCGTTGTTTCTTTTGCAGGATTCGACATTTTTTTCCCTAGTTTATTTTGCTTGTTATTCTTTTTAAGGAGTTAACACTTTTCTTCCACAGGCTACAGTACCATGTCTAATCTTGCGTTCGGGGCTTCATGAGTTCGTTATTAAAGGCGATTTTTAGATTCTGTTTCTGTATTGCAAATCATTTTTTCAAGAAAGAATACCATGCTAATTATTGATGGATATTAGGAAGAATCCGTACGATGGATGTTAAGTATTTAAAGACCTTCACAAAACAGTAATACTTATAACGAATAGCATATAAGGATAAGGATATTGTCTATTGGATTTCTTTGGAATAGATAAAAATGCAATTTACCCAAAGCTCAACTGATGTGCATAGAATCTAATTTTGTTTGACTTGCAGCATACATGTGTCAAATACACATATTCTTTTATAAGAAACTGCTCATAAGAAAGTCAACTCTCAGATTGCCAAAAAAAGTTAAGAAACTCCAGTACTGGGAAAATATAGCTTGAGGAACTATTTCTTACTGACAAAGAAAATTATTAAAACATATTTTACTTTATTTCCACTTGTTTCCTGTAATATATCACTCGAGAGGTACTTGAGAAATGTCTGAACATTGGAAAGACTTAACAAAACAAAACCTCGTTTTGTAATGACACTGGTAATGAACATGGAGATAGTTATAGAACCTTCAAGAAACTTGTAAGAAACTCTCAGTACTTGAAATCTGATAATTTTGAGAACCTTTCCGTACTGACCAGAATTCTTAACTTCCTATAGAAAATGAATAGGCTTATTTTTCTTAGTCTTGCCATAGTTAAATACCCTGGAATCAAGGTTCCAAAACAGGAGCTTTTAAAGGCAAGTGTCACTAGCAAATATGCCTGTCTATAAATAGAACAAAAAAACAGGAGCACATGCTAATTTAAATGCATTCGTTTTTTAAGAAGCAGCTTATAAGAAACAGCAGGCTTAATTTTTTGAAACTTAATAAACTAACCCTATCTGAATTAGAATAGCCAAGAAACTTCTGTAATTTACCCTCAAAGCTTTTTGCAGTAGTAGCAACCATATTGACATTGTTCTGAGTGTGAATTGTGTTATTACTTCTTTGAAGATGTTGCCAAGTAATTTATGAGCCCTGCTAACAAAAATAAATTAACTCTACATCTACAGCATTAAAGATATAAGCAACTCATTGAAAACTTTTGGCATCAAAAGTCTTTCATCTATTTAAGAAACTACCTACCAGCCCCGGACCTCAGTTTCTTATCAAAAACTGTACGTAATTCTAGTGGACACTCAAAATAGCTTGGGCTAAAGACCAATTTACCCATGTTGACCACTTTAAATACTTTAAATTCTCTGTCTTGTTTTGTCTGATGCTGCATCTAAATGGAAACATAGAGCCTAAATATATGGGGGAGGGGTACTTCATTGTGAAAGTGATTCAACCTGCATCTGGACTTTGAGAAAAGGATCCGTTTGTATGACAGAATATTCAAGAATTCTGAGCCCATTTGTATAAATATCAGGAAATCTCTGACCCATGTGTATATGAATTTGTTGAAAAATATAAAGGATAATTTCGGGTGTTTGGTGGGGATTATCATTATGGGACCCATTTATTACAACATACTCTCAAAAAACTACTACCTAAGTACCTAAGGGAATTTCATATGAAAACATCCACCGATATGAGCAGCACGTCCAGAACAAATCATTTAACAAGGAAGAACTCCCCCTCTGGCTAAACATCTGGACTGAATGTTTTTTATCCTATCTATTAGAAATTTGGAAAAGAATGATTCATAATTTGTTTTTTACTTTCGGGTGCATGAATCTATATAATTGTTACAACTGAACTGCTAGATATGTGTCTCTCGGCATGCATACAGCTCATTGCTTAGCGAAAAGGAGTTGTACAGTATTTCGCTCAAAACATTGTAAATACTATACTACCTAGTGTATATGGTATTCAAGAATAAAGTTCAACAACAATTTTGCTATGATCTTCATTAATTTAGCTCTCAAAAGTTTCTTAGCATTTCTAAAACATAAAGCTCTGAGTTGTAGAAATTTTGGTCATCCTGCCTCTGGTTAGTACTGTATCAGGTTCCTCACAAACAAGCTTCTGCTTGTGAAATGAAAATCTGTGCCCAATTAATAAAGTCAAGAGCCTTTTTGTTTTTGGATGTGTTACTAATAGTTTACTAATTTGTAATTACTAACAAAACAAACAGATTCAAGCAGACTCTGTTAGAAAGAAATTTGCAGCTGACTGTCCATCATGTGTGCGGTAGTTTTGATTTTTCATTTCATAATTTAGTGGCCTAACTTAAATCAGAAAAAAGTCAACAAATAAAGCAATCATTATTACCTCGCCAGCAAAAGAGCAGTTTCATTCCTTCAAGGTGCTTCACGCTGGTGAGGAACAAATGAGACAGGGCAGATTTGGCAGCTTCTTGCAATACCTTCATTAATTGAGGCATCTCTTGCCCCAATCAGATCTTTAACTTTCTCAAGGCTGTCCATGATGCCAATGTTTCCAAATATTTTGGCGCGTACACTTTTCAGTCAGTCAAACCTTGCCAGTGCTTAGGCCAAGGGCCAAAGAGGCCAAAGGCAAATAGTTATCAGAGTGAGGCTGTTTTACCAGCTGGTGATCTGGCGACTGTGGTAGATCACATACATCGCCACGACAGACTCACAATTTTCCCCCTATACATTTTGTATTGGATGCCATTTATCATCCTTCGCCTCTACAGTCGCACAAGAACAATGCTAAAAAAATTGGTCGCAAAAACGATTGTTTTTTTATGAGCGCGCAGCCTCAAAACATGTTTTAAGTTATGCGTACAGTCGCACGCTTGTTCTCTAATGTATGCGTAAAACTTGCGATTGTTTTGTAAAGAAAGGGCTTCCAAATATAGAAAGCATTCAAACCAGAGGAACCAGAACGAGGCAAATGAAAGAGGGACTCTCCAAAGGTGATAGGTGACATGAACAGAGATGAATGGTAGTACTCGCTTCAATCTAAATTATGAAAAGAAATAATGATACGAAAGATCAGTATTTTAGGACTGAACAAAGAAATTCAGTATAAGTTTTTGGATGTTAATGCCTGACTTTTCCTTTGCTGATGACACGTCATAAATTATCAGATATTTAACTGAAAAAGATTGCGCTTTGCAAAGTTGACCGTCGCCCGTGCGACTGTGGCGACTGTCTGGATCCGCCCCTGGTCAAAGGTATATGACCCACTGGGTATGGTGGGCCCAGTTGCAGTTACTGCAAAGCTGATATTCCAAGATATCTGCAAGGAAAACAAGGATTGGGATGAGCCAGTAAGCCCAGAGATTGAAATGAGATGGAAGAAATGGATGCAAGCTGTTTCAAGGTTGACTGACCTCAAGATTCCGCGATGCATTATGCCAGCAAGCAGTGGACCAAGGAAGATTTCACTTCATGTTTTTGGTGATGCAAGCAAGGTTGCATACTGCGCTGCTGCATACCTTGTATGGCACAATGAAAACCAGTCAGGCGCACACCTTGTTACTGCAAAGACAAGGTTACCTCCAATAAGGAAAGAGATGACAATACCCAGATTGGAACTAACAGCAGCAAGGATCGCAGCACGTTTGTTGAAAACAGTCAGGGAAACTCTGAAGAACTGGGAGCCAGAAGAGTTAGTGCTGTGGTCTGACAGCAGCACAGTGCTACATTGGCTAGAGAATCGAGGTCAATACAGACAGTTTGTCCAGCGAAGAGTAGATGAGATACAAGCATTGACAAAGGATGTAAATTTGAAATATGTGCCCACAGCAGAGAATCCTGCAGATTTGGGCACAAGAGGATTGTCTCCCCAGCAATTAGAGCAAAGCAAGCTTTGGTGGAATGGACCAGAGTTCATAGTGGATGGAAAGTATCCCCACCAGCCTCACATGATCGAAACAGTGGAAAGCAAGGCTGAAGAAAGACAGAGTGTACTTCCAATTGCTGACGAAGAGCCAAGTCTGTCAATCAACAATATATTGCCTGCAGAAAACTATGGCTCATATGGCAAACTGTTGAGAGTTACAGCTCTTGTGCTTCGTTTTATTAGATGCCTCACGAAGAAGAAAAAGCCAGATACTCAGCTGTTGCGTGTAGAAGAGATCCAGGAGGCAGAAGAATTGTGGATAAAAGACACACAAATGATGTTGAAAGGAAGAAAAGAGTTACTCACAAATAAAGACACAGCTTGCAGTGATAGATATCAATGGAATCTTACACTGCCAAGGCCGTCTTCAAAACACAGCACTACCAGTTGAAAGCAAGTTTCCAATACTGTTACCCCAGGATAGCAGATTTACAAGTTTGCTGATCACAGAGTGTCACAAGCGTACACGACATGGGGGAGTGAATACAACATTAGCTGAAGTCAGAAGCAAGTTTTGGGTCTTAAAGGGACGCCAGGCCGTAAAGCAACAATTGCGTCAATGTATGATTTGCAGTAAGCGAAATGCAAAGCCATGTGCACCGCCTCAATCAGGTCAGCTACCAGCAGAGAGGGTGGTTCAAGGCAACCCGTTTAGTACAACCGGAGTTGACTTTGCAGGACCGATATATTTAAAGAATGAAGAGAAGGCATATATCGCACTATTCACATGCGGCATAACCCGTGCAGTACACTTAGAGCTCACAGAAGATATGACAGCCTATGAATTTAGAGGAATGTTTCGAAGATTCATCAGCAGACGTGGAGCACCTGCAACAGTAATAAGTGACAATGCAAAGACATTCATTGCCACTGCAAAGCACTTGAAGAAGATATGTGTAGAGCGAGAATTGCAGGATTTTTTGTTGGCCAACCGCATTGATTGGCATTTCAATGTAGCCAAGGCACCGTGGCAAGGCGGCTTCTTTGAAAGATTAGTTGGAATAACCAAGACAGCATTATTCAAGACCATGGGAAAGGCAAAATTAACCTTTAGAGAGCTGGAGAACATGTTGATAGAAGTTGAAGGAATGATAAATAATCGACCACTTACCTATCAAACATCAGATTTAGAGGAAGAGCCCCTCACTCCAAATCATATGATTCATGGTCATCGACTAGCAATGATAGGGGATGTCAAGCATGACAACGATGCAGATTTTGATGACAAGAACGTGAACAAGAGAATGCTGTTCTTGAGAGCTAAACTAGAGCATGTATGGAATAGATGGTCAAAGGAGTATCTTTTAGGTCTTCGCGAATATCATCGCACGACTAAAGGAGGAGAAGCATTACCAGAGCTTGGAACTTTGGTATTGATCATAGACACTACCATTGAACGACGTTTCTGGAAGTTAGCCAAAATCTCCAGTTACATAAAAGGAAGAGATCATGTAGTTCGAGCAGTTAGATTAGATGCGGTGTCTCAAGGGCGGAAGATTGTAATGGAAAGACCACTTCAAGGAATATGCCCCTTAGAGATAAAACTCAGGAAGAGCAAGTTCAAGCAAAAGAAGTCAAGCCAAGAAGAGTAGCAGCTTTTGCAGCTGAAGAGTTATTGAAAGTACAGGCACAGTTATTAAATCAAGAGTAAAGACCCTTGATTTGGGGGAGTGTACTGAATTATCGCTTAGACCCCCTAACTCCATTTTGTTATAGCCTCGTTTTGATTAGAGACCACGTTTTTGTTGTTTTTCGAGTTTTTTATTGATCCAAGATGGCTTGCACTCGCACAAATGTTTTTCTCTATCGTAAAGATATCCTCCGAATGTGTTGATTAGGATATTTTACGACAACATTGGAGAAATTGAATTCTTCTCCAAGACTCCTACTGAAATGAATGCCATTGTTAATCGAACTTGGCACAAGCTTATCGTATCTAAAAATGCTGCAAATTGCAAATTTATCAAAGTATGCTTGGTTATCTTTCAGGGATAATGAATTTATTTATGTTTTTAGTAGATGAGTTGACAAAAATCCATTCTCTGTACGATGTCTAGCTCAATTTCAAAAAGGTCCAAGGGAAGCTCTTCGTAAATCACAATTCTTAGTTTCCATTCGATAGTGAATCGTGTCTTACGGGAGATGCGTTTTCCGACAATAAAGAGCCTGGTGCGAAAAATTTTTATGAGGAGATGCCCTAGACTCCAAGTTTGGCTCCCTTTGGTCGCATTCAGTTTCAGCAACCCTCTCCAATGTGTTTCTATTGCTAACGGGCATACATACAAACATCCAAATTTGCCTTTGCTAGTGATTTTTGTTTTGGAGAATTTGCTGTGGCGCTAGTCTTGCCTTTTAAATTATTGATGTTGCCAATAAAAACACTGCTTAGATTTTCGTAATCTTGCAAACTTTTGTTGATCTATTTGTAGCTCGAGGGGGGCTCTGGATAGCTAAATTACTAAGGGCCACAAGCTGCTCCGTTACGCTACCGAGTCGTAATGTGCTGGTGGTTGCAGTTTCGGCTGTTAATTTGTTAGGGTTTCTTTATAAGGTGGATAGAAAACGAGAAGATCTCATCTATTTTATAAGTTTTTATCATAGCTTCACCTTTCCTAAAGAGCTTAGGAAAAACGTTTTGTTGCAAAAGTGAGCCTCACAAAAGCTGGCGAAATTCGAAGCTGTGTGGTGTCGAAATCTCGAAAGTTTTCTCTTTTTCCCAGCATGCTTTTCTTTCTGTGAAAAGGCCTATTATTAATGAAAATGAAAGGATTGCCTTGAAAGATATAACTTACCTTGTTAATTGTTTGAATATGATGAAATATTGTAGATATCGAAAGTCTGTATGATTGGTATGAATTAATCTAGAAAATGTTATTGCATTCCTTTTCAAGCCGTTTGACCATTCGTTCGAAAACATCCAATTACAGATTGTGCTTGAAACTTCTTGTTTAAAACGATTCTTATCAAAGTAAAACAAATTTTAATAATTTGATTTTTCAACGCTGATGCAATATGCATTTCACTTCGTAGCAATGGCCTCAAAAAACGTCTTACCAGTAAAACAATTGTATAAATTTTTAGTTGGTTAAATAGATTTTGATGGCATTTTAAGCCAATCTAGAGGGCGTGGTCACAAAAATTTTCCCGGGGGAGTACCCCCGGACCCCCTTCATTTTACGGCTCGCTTCGCTCGCCTTCGGTCTCTTCAGTGGTCTGTTGGGAACTCACTCAAAAATCGGGCTGGATCCGCCCCTGATTTGCTGCATCCGACAAGAATTCAACAGTCTTTTCCCAAAGTTCAGCCTGTATATGTACAAATGATGTTTTATACTCCTCATCTAAGGCACGAAGCATGCCAAGTTCAGTACTTGAAATTATATGAGACCACTTTTGTATGAATGCATTCGATGTTGTTCCAGTCTGTGCGGATTTCTTCAGTTTTAGTCCATTCGCAACAACTCCATCACGAGGCAAATATCTAAAAAGACCCAGTGATTGAAATATCTTGTGACTTTGTCAGGGAGGTTGAAAAGGATTCTTCTTGTAACTCGGCTGCCCTCATCCATTAAGCCTTCTCCGTTGGAAAATAAATTGATAACAACTAGACCACCATTAAAAAAAAACAGAACATGAAATAAAAGAAATT
Organism: Aurelia coerulea; assembly: GCA_039566865.1. Taxonomy (NCBI): domain Eukaryota; kingdom Metazoa; phylum Cnidaria; class Scyphozoa; order Semaeostomeae; family Ulmaridae; genus Aurelia; species Aurelia coerulea. The sequence continues at coordinate 24,964,645 of CM076943.1, read as the reverse complement.
AAACTGTATTCGTAAATACGTTTCGATTAAAAAATCTTCATCAGTCTACCACTTTACTGGGCAGCCGAGAATTTATACAAAAGAAGTTTTTTACAAACAAAAATCTACATAAAAATGTTATATTTACAATTAAAACAATAAAATACTATGCCACTCTACATAATCTCTTTGTCCTTTATAAATTCGAGAAGGGATTGGAGGCGTCTTAAAGTTCTACTGATTCCTTTGAGGCTACCTTGGCAACTCTGCAGTCACCCCAAGTGACCCTCCGACAGATTTGCATGCTGCTGAAACTTTTTTTAGCAATTGCTGAATCCCGGATGGCCTGATAGGGAATTCCACCCTACCGCCACTCGCATAAAAGCGCGAAGTAACAAAGGGTAACTACAAAGCGGACGCCAACGCAACCTCTAGGGACTGTCAGATGCAATGGCAGAATCTAAGCCGTTGCCCCGCACGCAAATACGTCTAATTCCACGTTTGCAGCTCTTTCATTAAGACCCTTATGGGAGGAAAAAGTTTGAAGTCGATATTGCCAAAGCAACTCCTTCCTACGAAGTGAAAAAACATCACCCGCCCCATCTATGAATTTAATACCAACCCGAAAGCTCTCATAATAACAATAATAATACACTCTGCTAGACTCCTCCGACAAGAGCCTGAGATTTGAGGAAACTTGTTGTTACCAAAGCTCAAAAACATCAATCCACTGATCAATTTATTTATGTAAAGAACAGTATTCGAAGTCAGTGTGTAACAGAGACAATAATAATAATGATAATAAGGGAAATAGGTGCAACAACAAGAATTGAATTAATCCACAAATCAACACTTCTAGGCACGGCAAGAATCAACAAACAAGGAAACTAATGATATCTAAGGAAACTAGATGTGACCCGATATCTTGCACATTACTCTAATTTTTCATAAAGGTCCGTTGATGGAAGGCAGTTTCTCGCATATTTGCGCCATTTTGCTAGCAAAAGTTTCTCACGTGTTTCTTATATATTTAATCCTGGAAGTGTAGAGTTAATTTTTTTTTGTCTAAAGAGCTCCCAAATTACTTAGTAAGATCTCAAAACAAGTAAAAAACATAATTCACACTCAAAATAATGGCCAAACAGTTGCTATAACTGCACACTGTCAAAAAATTGTTGAGAGTGATAGGAAAATTGAAATTGCAAATTGCAAAAGTTTCTTAGCTTTTTCAATTCCGGCATGGTTGTTTCTTAACGTTCGAAAAATTGAGCCTACCGTTTCTTATAAACAAATATGTGCAATTTAAAATGTTAATTCATCTGTGCTGGGTGTAAAATTCCTCACGATAATAATGATAATAATAACAGTAATACGAATACACTCATTTTTTTATAACAAACTTAGGTCCAGGGCCGGTAGGCATTTTCTTAAATTTTTGGGCCATTTTGCTACCAAAAGTTTCTTACGTAGAGTGGTGTCGCCCATTATGCCCATGTCGTCGCGAAGTTCTGAGTTAGATCCAAAAAGAGCAATTAATGAAAAAACCAAATAGCCAGATTATATCACCAACTAATGGAGAAAAAGATCACAGAGTATTGATTTTTTACGTAAACTCTTTATACTGATTTTAGAAGATTTTAAAGAAGGGGGTAAAAACGTCTTTTTCTTCTAGCGTCGCCCATTATGTCCGCAGGAGAAACAATGAACACTACTCCCCGGTAAAAAGTTTTAATAAGAAAAACAGCCTTTTTTACTGTTCTTTGTTTATCATTTGGTACTTTAAACCCAAATATATCAATCAGAATTAACCTAAACTTCGAGTTTTGGCAATTGAAATACATGCTTGGGGTTGTTCTAAATCCTGACTTATCTCTTTTGCATGGATGGATGAGTTTTGGCATGGTTTCTAAACGGTGTTACTAAACTATGGAATCAGCCAAAACGAGCCAAAATGATCCAAAACGAGACAAAATGATCCAAAACGAACCAAAATGACACAGAACAACCCAAAAACGAGCTAGAATGACCCAGAACGACCCAAACACGAGCTAAAATGATCCAGAACAACCCAAAACACGCTAAAAATGACCCAAACAGAGCCAGAGGGACCGCCCAATGAACCAATAAATCGTGAACAGAGGCCTGAATTGGATTTAATGCAACACTGTTCGTTGGCAGTGTCGTATTGATGCATCAATAACTGTAAAAAGCAAGCTAAATGCCTAATGCCAATTTCAGACCAATTTTTGACATTTTTCTTCTCCAGCATTTGTTTATTCTGAACCTGCCTCTGTCAGATCCACCTGCCTCGAAGAATTAAATGCTGACTGAACAGTTAATGATCTACCATCTTTAGCAATAAAAATGACAAATTTTCACCCCACCTATTGTTCTACTCCTGCAGACTCTAATAGTTTCATAATAATAATTTCATAATTTTAATCATCTGGTAGCATTTTTTTACATGACAATATGCAACTGCTCTGCCAAGTCAAGCTGTTTGCTGCTGCTGAGTCAAGCTGTTTTTCGTGGGATCAGATCTAATGAAGATAATTGGGGTCTTTTTGGGTCATTCTGGGTCGTTCTGGGTTATTTTGGCTCGTTCGTTTGGTTTTCTGGGTCATTTTGGCCCATTTTGGGTCATTTTGGGTCATTTTGGTTCATTTTGGTTCGTTTTGGATCATTTTGGGTGGTTCCATAGTTTAGCAATACCGGGTTTCTAAAATGAAAATAGACTTAATATAATGCTGCGTTTTTTTGGGTTTCAATGATTTTCCAAGTCAGTAAGTAAGATTTTAACCCAAATTGGTATTTTTCTTAATAAATGTTGCATTTTAATATTTTGAAGCGATTGGAAACTTCTCTGGTAAACTGATGGGCATAATGGGCGACGAAAATAGCAATTAGCAGCACTCAGACTTCATAACCTTAAATCTGAATCAGAAGTCACTTTGCTTTGGTTTCATTGTAGATTTCCTCTCAAGAGACAGGACTTCTGAAAAATCAAAGCATATTTGAAAAATTTCAAACCGCAAGGTGCCGAGCGAACGAAAAAGAAGTTAGCAATGTAAATAGAATCATGAAATTTGCAATACTTGAAAGAATCAATTAGAGATAAGCACAAACCATCTCGTCGGGTTTCAATGCAAATGAACTGAAACTTCAGTGAAGGTCAAATCAAGATAGAGCAGATGTCAGCGAAGCTTTTCCGCGCAATTGCAATTTCATTACTAGTCGTCAGTCCCCTGAAATTTAATTTATCTTGCTAGCCGGCCATAATGGGCGACGCTACTCTATTTCTTACATTTTTAATGAAGGAAATGCAGAGTTAATTTCGTTTTTTTCTAAAGGGCTATCAAATTACTTAGTAAGTCTCAAGACAAGTAAATAACATAATTCGCATTCAAAATAATGTTCAAACAGTTGTTATAACTGCACAGTGTTAACCCTATCCAGACTGGGGGGGGCTCATTCAGCCCCCCACCTACTTAACTGAGCACTGCTCCTAATTGGTTCAACGAACCAGGAAATGGTTTTTTGACTTTTAGTTTCTATCCTTTTGAAGTGTGAATTTGTGTGAAATTTTGAAAAAAAAATTCAGGGGGCCGGGGGGTGGCTGTTTTTTCAGAGTGGTCGGGGCCAACTTTTAGGTAAGCTGCTTATGGATGTAATTCCAGATCACCTCATAATACTTTGATAATATCCTTTTTCAGTTGTGAACTTATAATTTGTAAGGTCTCTTTAATTTTTTCCAGGAACAATAGACAAAATATGTGTCACGTGACCTCATCAATGACGTCATCTTTAAGAAAATGGCAAAAATTAGTTAGCGGTCTTTCTGCAGGGATATTTCGACCCCAAATGTTTTACAGCGGCAATAAATAGACTAAAACTGATCAACAGGGTTGTTTCCACCTAAGCTGTGTAATTTTGTTTGAATTTTGTGCATCATTGGTCTCAAACGGTATAAGATTCCCCGGGGGTATCCTCAGTTAGTACTACTAACGATCAGTTTTCATGCATATCTTGAGAATTTGTTTTACAGTGAGAATTTTTTGACTTGAAAGTGTTTAGTTTGTCAAGATATTATCAAAATTTCACCAAATAACTATCTTCAACCCCTTATTTCTACCTTCCTTCTTCTTTCCATCTCATTTGCTTACTACGGGGAAAAAATGCTGATGTCAGCATTTTTTCAATAATTAAAACAAAAGTTTCAAAAGGAAAAATGAAGTATGCAACGATCACTTATCATCGAAGTAGTTTTCATCGTAATATATGGAGAAATTCTCTTTTATAGCTGTATTTTTCATTTTTCAGAAAAACAAGAATTTTAATCTCTGTGTCCGCCATCTTGGATTTGCGAAAATCAAATTTTTCACTTTATAAGTATATTTTCACCTTCTAACAATGCTTTGATTGGCATAATTTGGTTTCATGAATCAATCTTAGAAAATTATAAAGATTTAAACAAAAGTTGTTTTTTTCATTTTTTTCGTGGACACGTGCCAGTTGGTCTTGAATAATTATGACGTCATATCTATTTTTAGACTTTTTTTTTGTGAGAAATGATAGATCATAAGCACGGCTACCTGCATGGTGAGTTTCGTCTTCGTAAGTGAAGGAATGGCGATTTTAGAGAGGGGGGGCTGAATGAGCCCCCCCCCCAGTCTTCTAGTTGCTCAAAAAGCCCAGTCTGGATAGGGTTAAAACATTTTTGAGTACGAGAGGAAAATTGAAACTGTAAATTACAAACGTTTCTTAGCTTTTTCAATTCAGCTAGGGTTGTTTCTAAACTTTCGAAAAAATTGAGCCCACCGTTTCTTATAAGCGGTTTCTTATAAAAAAATATGAGTGTATTTCAACAGGATTAACGCTTCAACAAAAATTGGGCTGTTTTCAATGCTTGTCCTGCAAAGCCAGCTGAGACTAAATCTTTCCTTGGAAACAGAGTCTTGTCGACTTTGCCACATGCAATGAAACAAGAAAGCACCATAACCTTACTACACGAGAGTACCCCCGAGGGGCAAGCAATTTCCTTTGAAAGAACAAAATATTCAATGAAATGGCAGCAAATTCGAGGGATACACGTATTTTTATGAGGAATACTCATTATGAAACACAACTCTTAGAGCGCCTTTATTTTCATTTTTTTCCAGTATCATTTTGCTCGGATGGTAAGGTACCTGAGTAATCTCTAAAAAATAAAAGGCTTCACAAATCTTTAGTGAGAAATACATTGAGAAGAAATAAGGCTTACCGTATCCAACAGAAAAATTCACTACATTAAGCATCAAGCAAAGGAAAAGAACTATGAAATTCTTCAAATTTATGAAGCTGCAGCAAGACATGTTTGGGAAGTCTACGGAAGAAAGAAGGGCTGAATTAGTGGATCTGTACAATTACCGTAAAGGATCTACAGTATTAAGTACCAGTAGAATTTATTTAATTTCAGATACTCTAGAAGGGGCCGTTAAAGAGAGGGGAGAATTTGCGGGGGGGGGGCTTTATAAAATCAAATGACAACTATAAATCTGATAGCTTTTCTGTTCTTGTACCGAATATTTTGCGGATTCAACATAGAATATTACGAGTCAAATCATGCGCTGTAGAAAACGCGATTGTTGGTGTGTTAGTTGATAACGGTTCTATCGTACTTGCTGCACAGTGGCGGAAATTCTGCTTTTGAGTGGGGGGGGGGGCAAGCTGTAAATTTTCCGAGTCGGAGGAAATGCTTTTGTTCTCAGGCATTTCGCTGGAAGACCTGACATATATAGGGTCCTTAAATATATTATGAATGTAGATAGGCCCAATAGCTACGAGGACCCTGGGGGCGATGCCCCCAGGAAAATTTTTGAGGACACACCCTCTATTTTTGCTTAGAATGCATTTCACGACCCTAACTTTGCCAGTACTGAATTGGGATTTTGACAATATTGTAATATTTTTTTATAGAGTAGCATCCCCAGGAAATTTTTTGAGTAAACATTGTTTACTTTGGCTTAGGAGACCTCTTGGATCCATTGTTTGCCAGTGCCAAATTTGAATATTTGACGATATGAATAGCCAGTTCTGAAAAAGTTTTGCGTGAGAAACCTCTTCTTTCCTTCTTTGTCCCAGAGCGCTTCTCTCAATTCAGATATTGTCTGCCCCTAACACGGAAACTTTGAAATTCGCTGATAGTTTGTGTTAATGTCCCAACCAGGAAATTTTTGAGAACTCCAACCTTTACATTGGCTTAGAATGCCTCTCCTAGTTAAGTTCCAACATCTCGCAGGAATATTGATACTCTCTGACTGACCTATACCCAGCAACTATCTTTTCGTTTTTGAAATAAATGAAAGTGAATACAAACTTTAAAACAAGCTTATTGAGCTTGTGCATTTTGTTTGCTCTTTCCAGATAAAAACTCGACTCCTTCTTGACGGTGATTCGTCTTTTGATTGCAGTTTCGATCCCACCTACGAAATTTCCGACTTTTAAGAAAAATTTCCGAGTCTTATCGAATTGGGGGGGGCAATTGCCCCTCCAACCAGGGGCGGTCTGGCACCATAGTTGTAGGGAGGCTAGCAAACGAAAAGGGCCCGGTTCAGGGTGTGGCAGATAAATTTTTTACCCTATACCCACTAAAGAAATCACCTTAAGCACTTTAAGTCGATACATTGTCGATATTAGTTATTGATTAATATATATGCCATGGATTGATGCTTGCACAAAATGAAACAGCGACTATAATGTACAAGTCAACAAATAGTCTTGTGCCCGAATATCTGTCTGAGTTATTTGTAAAAAATTCAGCTCTCAACACAATGAGACTAAGAAATACCGAAGCTGACTTGCGTGTTCCTTTCTTCAAAACGTCAAATGGGCAGAAGTCCATTTCATTTCGAGGGCCTAAGGTTTGGAACCAATTAAGTTCAGATGTCAAACATGCACCCTCCCTTTCAACTTTCAAAAAGAGGCTAAAAAAGAAATTGTAGAGGGTTTTTGGTTTTTCTTTTTACTTTTCTTTTGATAAATCTAGGAACATTTCTATTTGTCTTTATTATTTATTTATATTATATTAATTGTAAATAAGGCTTAACTGTAAATAAGATTTTTAATTTGTTTTAATAGTATTTTGCACGGCCCCCTGTAAAGCAGTCTCTGCAGACTGACGGGGCTACCGTGGTTAAAAAAGTTAAAATGAAATGAAATGAAATGAAAATGAAGAGCACGAACAGCAACTTTTATTTGAGAAAAACCTTCTGCACGTTTCGTACTTTATCTCAATCAAACGTTGTTTACATACAGTTAACTTAGATCCAAATATACCATCATGGTTCTTCATGGTTCTGCATGGCTCCAAAATACAATTTCTTTGGAAACGTCAATAAAAGCCAGAGTGGCAAATAAGAGTAATGAAACTAGTCGCTCTCAGCGCTCTTCATTGCACATTTCTTATTGTAGCATCTGCAATCTCTAAATTGAATTGGCCAGGCCCGTCGGAACGAAATTCGCATTGGGGGTTGCTGAAACAAGAAACTGGATGCTAGCGCAGCTATGACAAATCTCTTTTCGCAGCGGCATGGCAGAATGGGAGGGCATTGAAATGAGGCGGCTGCTGGGGGCGAAGCCCCCAGAAAAAATTTTGGGGCCACGCCCTTTACTTTGGCTTAGAATGCATCACTCAATATCATGCTTGCCATTAGCGACAAGAAAACTTTGATAGTTTTATGACAGTTATCCAATGAATCAGAGCACGAGGAAAATTTATGAAGAAAGATTCTTTACTTTGGCTTAGAATGCATCTCCCGATATCATGCTTGCTATTAGCTCATTAGCGACAAGGAAAACCTTGATAGTTTTGTGATTGACTGAGAACATGCTACTTTAGTCTATTTTGACGTTTTGGGTCTAATCATGTAACATGTCGGATCTATCACAAAAACTGTTTTCAACATTCTGGGACTGCGTCAAGCCTAAGAGTTTTGGTCTGGGTCTACACAAACTTCTTTTGGTCTACGAGTTTTGGGTCTGGCTTGGGACACCCCGCATCTCTTTTTGCCCCGGGAATTGGGCCCTCGTGGTTAGTCTGGCCCACTAGTCAAATTTCCCTAAAAGATGCCTTGCTGATGGTGCAATGGGGGTTCCATATAAAACCTATACGGAGGTCATGGGAATCATGGGATGGGGGAGCAGGAGGAATCACTATATATTTAAGCTCTTATGGTCGCAGGTCCTCACAGGTTCATGGGACAGAGAGAGGGCAGGGGGACTCCATGCAATGAAGTCCCTGAAAATGTTTGTTATTAATTGAATGAGACTGACGTAACCCGCAGGTATTACAGTCATATTCGGAGTCCTACAATGACTGACATCTGCTAATTAGATAACACTTTTGAATTTTCTTATTTCATAGGCCAATTCAAATTTAGCAGAAAGACAAGTTTCAGAGAAATAGTACTCTGAAACTGTCTACAGAGATTAAGAACTTATCTGTAGTCACCATTGTTTTATTTCTACGTGATAATGAACTTCCACATTAATTCAAATTATATAAATTTTCTCTTCCAACTTTTGCGAAAAGGGCCCGTAATTTTTTTCTAATTTTACATGTCAGAGGGCCCGGGGGGCAATCGCCTCTTTGCCCCCCGGGCCAGACCGCGCCTGCCTCCAACCCCCCCCCCCCATAATTTCCGCCACTGTTGCTGCATCCTCCATTTGATTTTGTGAGCTGTGAGGCTTCCTCCCGGGCAGGGTAATGCGAGGCCAATTGCGACGTTACATTGATTTTGGCTGCACAATAGGCCTCGCATTGCCCTGCGAGGGAGAAAGCCTCCCAGTTCACAAAGTCAGGATGCAGCAAGCACGAAAGGATTATTTCAAGCATAAGACTACAAGCAGTCGGCAGGATGAATGAAGACCACGGAATCTTTGAATAACTTAACCCTATAGTGGTTGGGCTATCTGATACGTCCTATTCTGGTTGGGAGGGGGGGCAAAAAAGCCCCCCTACCTAACTCTCGACTGGAAATAAATAGAGCAACCAAATTTGGTGTACTAATAACCCCATGTATGTACTTTATGTAATATGAAACCATCCTTTCCATGTAATAAATTCACACATAGCACTCGCCATAGAAAAAATTCCCTAAATCTACTGAGTTCATCCAATGTTTACAGGTTTGTTGTAGCAGGTTGCTGTTACAACAAAAACAGCAGAAATGGTAGTATCATATGAGGAAATATTGATCTTCTGTTCTCTCTTGAGGGTGATGACCCCGGTGTTAAGGATCCTATCATACAATGGTACTTAATGGTCCTAGGGTCCTAGGGTCCTAGGGTCTGGTTTTTACTGTCTGCCCCTGGTAATGGCAGTGGGAATACATCCGTCTTTTGTTTTGTGGAATACGTAGTTGTCTTGTTTCAAAAGGGTCACCAAAGCAATTTCTATGCTTGACTGAAAAGAAATGCATATGGCAAGAAACAACTGCAGCATGGGATGATGATGAGATAAAAAGGGCATCGCTTGTTGACTATCCCATGAACTCCCTATATCTTTTTTCGATGTGCATATTCAAATACTTACTAACAATCGCTGTTACTGACAAATCTTGACTTTAGCATTGGGACCTCCGAACTAACTAAATTCTAATTCGAAAGGGGATATTATAATAACAGCCTCAAATGCAAAATGGATGGCAACGTCTTTGATGACAGGTTTCTAACAGAAATAAGAATCAAAAATCTGGCTTCTGTCTGTCTGTCTGTATGTCTGTCTGTTCTGTCTTGCAATATTCGCATTAGAATAAATGTTTACCTTTGTTTGCAATTAATATCACTCCATCAGATAAACATCCCACGACTCCAGTCTGCAGAGTAGGGTAGGGTGGGGTAATGTGGGTCTAAAATGAGCAAAATTTTAAAATGGATAGCTGGTAAAACGAGACTAAAATGCAAAACATTTCAAAAGTTTCGTTTAATTGACATTAAGTGCTTCTTCTTTCTTGGGAAAAAATCTCAGCTCTGACAAAGGCAGTTAAATATTTTTAAAAAATGTTCTCTTTTGGCAACTAAAATAGGCCCACTTTTTCCGACAAGCGGGAAAAGAGGGTCTATTGTCAAAACTTGTACAAAATCGGAATATGTAAGACTAAATGATTAAAAAAATTAATGGACTTACATTTCCCAACTAGAGTACCGTCGCCCTGGTCTGTCCACTAATGGATTCCGGGTTGTGCGACCGCCTTGCATAAAACTTTGAAATCAAAGGGAGCTTGAGCCTAGCTTTTCCAAAAGGCGCGCGAAAGTTGCTTGCTGATGTCATCTCTTTGACATTTCTTCGATTTCGCTGCTTTGTGTTGCTCAGAAGAGCTACAATAAAGTTTTGAAGTTGACCTACCAGCAGCGAAGGTGTAAGTACAATTCAATTTCCCTTGACGTTTCCACATACCATGTCTATTTTGTGTCACTTCTCGATATATCTTACAGTTAAAACAAAATTGGCTTCAGGACAGTTTCCTCCAACTCTTCTGGTTTCATATTCAAGGAAATCTCAAGAATCGCACACAAATTGTCAGACCTACGGCTCATTTTGGAAGAGCACTGTAACTGACATAATGGCGCCCAGGTGTGTCCACACCGTTCAACCCTTTAGTTCTGTAGGCTGTTGATGCATAATATGCTTTGGAGGTAACTGAGGTCAAGGATAAGAGAAATGAAAGCGGGATTGAAATCAACAATATTATGAAATCATTTTCACTAAAATTAGAATTTGTTTTGTAACTTTCCGGTCTTCTGGGAAATGAAATGATACTGTGGTAAACTGGTGAACGGCTTGAAAAGTTTTTGATGTACTAAAACAATCAATTCTGCGCGGTCTGACCAGGGCGCTACGGCCTAATTTAGGCGTTCAAGACAAGTCCGTATTTGTGTGGTTCCAGGATGACAAAAAGGAAACGGATGATACAGATCTCACTGTGAGGTTTGTAGCATGAGTTGAGAAGCCTATTCAAGGTGAGTTCCTCTCCAAAACTTCTTTGAACTCGCGGAAAATCTTCGTTTTCTGAAGAGTGGACGGACCAGGGCGACACCGCTCTATTCTCTATTCAATAAAATCACAGTCTTTGCCTTTTATCGCAAGCAATCCCGTTCCCGCGACGAAAATAAAACTACAGTCATTATGCTGTGATCCAACATCGTTGCGACTTGCAAGTCAGTGATCGAATTTGATAATAACAGTCAAATAAAGATGTTTGCAGCATGTTTACTCCAATTTACTGGCTACAAGACAGCAACTGCGGTAATAGGAAACCCGTTTTCGCATTTTAGACAGAAAACAACGTGGCAAGATGAATATAAGTGCGAAAATTTTAGGCAATTCAAGGCTTCGTTGAATTTGAATTATGGCTGAATTCTCAGTAGGCCCACATTACCCCACCTGGTAGAAAAATAAAAATAAAAAGAACGATCGCGTCAATGACTTCGAAATAAACGTTATTTCATTTGTAAAAGACCAAACTCTTACCTCATGGTCATTAAAGGCACACTGTCCCCTCGATAATTTGCTTTATCCAAAGAAAGCAAAGTCATTCATGCATAATTTTCATGGCCATGAAAATTACGCATGAATGATCCTGCCTTAGTTGAATAAAGGAAATTAGCGTAAATTTGTGGAATATTCAATAGAGATCTTTATCGATTTCTTTCATTCATCAAGGGGACAGTGTGCCTTTAAATTGACTAGAAAAGCAAAACAACAGTGGCAGGAGAAAGTTTTCCCGGGCTTACGGGCTTTGAAATTCTTGTACAGTAGGCCGTTCAGTTATTTTATAAAGCGAGTGGAGATACATCTAGACGAATGTTTTATGTAAAAAGGTAGTTTATTATGCAGACATTAAAAGAAAAATAGCCAGCCTTTCTTCCATTTAACGAGGAAGGATATTTCTAGCGAAAAGCTCAGTAGACCCACTTCACCCCGTAGACCCACATTACCCCACCCTACCCTTTGGCAGTTCTCAACGAGATCTCGCGCGTGCAGACACGGGAAGCAGTAGCATGCTCGTGTGCAAGGTCTTTCATTCCTGTGTTTTCAAAGTAGTAAACAAAAGATCTCGTTCAAAATCAGAGTGCACACAAAATTTTTGAAAAAAATCTCGTGCATGCAGCTGCCACACTCTGCAGACTGGCCACGACTTGTGTGTGCTTCAAACCACAATTTCAATTTCATGTGATCCAATTTACAATATGGTGAAACAACTACTGAAACTATTATCTTATTTTAGGTTGCTTTTCCTCCTCGGGCTAACTTTGGCATTTTATATCTGACGAACATTTTTCATTTCCTCCTTGCTCAGTAGAACTTCGACGCCATTTTGTTTCGGCTGTCAGAATACTCTTTGTTCAAGAAGGGTGTGTGCAAAAACAAAAGACCTTCGAAGTTTGATTGCAGCTTACCTCATAAAATCTATCACATCGCAGAAGGAAAGCAAGACAAATTGCTGTATGAGATATGAATAATATTAAGCATGATACCTGCTGCAATTAAACGGAAGTTTGCTTCTCTTCAACGCGTCTATTTGCACTCCAAGACGACAGTAAGTCATGCGCTCCTTGCTGTACCCATCATAACAACATACCTTCTAATACGTCAGAAAAGACTTTGGCATCAAATCAAAGGAATGTTGATACGGTATAGAAATAAGTATGATAAAAATAAAAATGATAGAACATGACGGTAAGCTATTTCATAAATCAAATGGGGGCTATCATGGAGTATGGTGGAGGGCTATCATGAGTACGGTGGAGGATGCGGAGTAAGGTGGAGGGCTATCATGAGTACGGTGGAGGGCTACCTGAAGTACGGCGGGGGGCTATCATGGAGTATGGTGGAGGGTGCAAGTACGGTGGAGGGCTATCATGCAGTACGGTGGAGGGCTATCTGAAGTACGGCGGGGGGGGGCTATCATGGAGTACGGTGGAGGGTGCGGAGTACGGTGGAAGGCTATCATCAGTACGGTGGAGGGTGCAAGTACGGTGGAGGGCTATCATGAGTACGGTAGAGGGCTATCATTTTTCGTGTGGGGGGCTATCATGGAGTACGGTGGAGGGTGCAAGTACGGTGGAGGGCTATCATGCAGTACGTGGAGGGCTATCGTGCAGTTACTAACAGAGCTGAAAAACGGCAAAGCCAGTGGGCCAGATAGAATTCCTGTCGGACTAGTCAAAGATGCATCCGAATTCATCGCTCTCCCTCTTACTCTAATCTATAACTCATCGCTGGTCGCGGGAGTTTTTCCAGATATCTGGAAGGTTGCAAGGGTTACCCCAATTTTTAAGTCAGGTGCAAGGGATGACATGAATAATTACAGGCCTATATCCATTCTATCCATATTTGCAAGGATTCTGGAAAAAATTGCTCATGATCAGCTGATCGACTATTTCAAAGAGAAACAGTTGCTAAAAAAGAATCAGCATGCGTTTCGTAAGCTACACTCAACAATCACATCTCTAGTAAAGAGTACTGATGAATGGCAACACAGTGACATTTCGTTTCACAAACCGCTGACCACTCAAAATCACCAGTCTCGCAGCTAGATTTCAAAACGAGCGAGACAACTGGCCTAGATAGGTCGTGCATCGGCTTCTGCATTCTAGCGTGAGCTCATCCGTTCGCAGTTAAATCCACTATTTGATTTTGATGGAAGAAAGGTTGGCGAACATCGGGAGACATCAATCGACGAAATTTCGGATTAAAAAGCACTGTTCGAAGACTTCTTATGGCTATGAAAAAATGGCCTAATTCGTACGCAGATTCCTGTTGATGAAAGAGGATATTTCTCCAAAACTACACCGTGCCACATCAAGAACTTTACAGGAGTCCTTGCCAAGGATGTCAGGAACATGACCTATCAGGTGGGTTATTCACTGTTTTTTTTCGTTGCGACGTTATTCTAGGTTTTTTGGACACTACTCTAGAACCATGTCAGGTAAGTAGCAGAAGGAACCATTTCTTCCATATTTTGTTTGTATTGAAATACTCAAGCTGGAAGTCTGGCATTTGTTTATGTTGATAAAACTACCTATGGACAATTGATATCCAGAAGCTCACATTCGTGAGTGGTCGGAAAGGCAGGTAAAATGTTATTTATCAAACTGCAGTCTAAAATGGTTCTACGGTCGTCATCTGAAATTGCCAATTTTGAGGCATTTATTTCTCCAAATCGGCACCGTGCCACATCACCAAACTTTGCCAGTGCACTTGCAATGTCTTCAGTGACAGTATGCCAGTGTCGGTATATGCACTGTTTTTTGCGTTAAACGTCAATATTCATCTTTTTAGGGGAAGGTTTTGTTTACATCGTCAACGATTTGGGCAAGGAAAAGCTTTGTCCTTTAACAATCACATACGGGGCAAGTGCTGCATGTCATGTGTTATGAGAAGCAGCTACTTCAGTACCCGATACATCGTGTACAAGGGGATTTTTGTACTTAATGTCATAAGATTTACAATACAATCCAACTATTTACGTCTTTTTAGACAAAATGCAAGAAGTAACGAATCCTCAAATTAACAGTCAGAAATTTACCCACATTCCTATTTGATGCAAAAACATGTGCAAATTGCTTGATGCATTGCTGAGGGCAATGTGTCATTGTAGTTTTAATTCCACTTTATATGAAGGGGGTCAGGAATGCTGGAAAGGGGGCATAGGGGTGACTGCCCTTGCTGCCATCTGAGAAATGACCTGACTATGTTATTTTCTATTGTTTTGCCTTGTCCAACTAACTTTTGGCATCCCTGAATAGGTATTAATGTGAAAAGGGTGACAATTGTTTCCAAAATGGCTTATTCTTTTGTCTTGCAGATTCATGCACCTTCAATGCACAGAACATATGAAGTGATATTTTGCTTGCATATCCTTGACCCATCCAACTTGGCTAGCTTTTATACATAGATGGCATTGAGATGTAAAAACAGCACTGGACTATACAGCAGATGTTAACAGTTGCAGTTAAGATATTTCAGGGCTGTAGGATGCATCTTGAACTTGGGGGGCACAGCACATCAAGGGAGTTTTTCATCAAGCTAAAGAGACACTTCCTAAAGTGAAAAGGCACTCTTTTGTTTATTGCATAATCTCAGGAAAGGGTGGCATGTGCCCCCAGTGCCTCCTGGTTCCTACATCACTGAGAGGTTTAAAAGAAAGAACATTTCATGAACATTTTTAGCATCATTTGCAGAAGTACACAGTATTATTGCAGGATATCTTTAGTAAGATAACTGTATTTTAATTCTGAGAGGTGTTTTCAAGTTGCTTTCACTGAATTTTTCTGTTTTTATTTGTGTGTGTATCTGTGCAGAATGATGGTTTTATTTTCAATAAAATTCTATTGGTAGAAAAAGATGTTTTGGAGTAGGTCAAGGGTCACCAGAAAAAATTTTGACCAACATGAGCAAATTTGACATATTTCATGATTTTTTGGACAGTAATTCTAGTATCCTCAAGAATGTACACCTAAAATTTCAGGGGCAATCAAAATCTGTTGAAAAATCAGTTCAAATTATTTCAAAACCAGTTTGTGAAGAGTGCATTCTTATTCTCATAAGAAACAAAGGCCCTTCCAAGAAGTTAACCCTAATCCTACCGGGGGGGGGGTGTTTTCCACCCCCCCTGTCGGTTTTTTGCAGAGCATTCTTTAACGACAAAAGCTATGACCCTCAAACTCTCTGACAATTACTAATTATCTATTAGCTACATTTTGACAATTAAATTTTCGAACAATAGGTGTCACGTGACAGGTGACACTACCATATTTGGAGCAAGGTATTAAAAAAATTAATGATTTTGATATTTTTACTCCCAGAATTAGTTCCAAACGTTGACTATTGTATCTTAAAAGAATCAGCAAACAATTAGCTTTCTATTGTTGTCAATAACAATGGATTTTGCTGACGTCAGCATTCTTAAATGATGACGTCACTCTGGCCGCCATTTTGGGTCATTTTGTCAAATTTTGAAGTTTTTTCCGATAGATTTTGTTAAAAATGCATAGAATTGCGTTATGCAATACTTTAAAAGCATTTTGAGCTAATTATTATCAATTTTTGGCAGAAAAACACAGTTTTTAGTTATGACGTCATCAATTTTTGTCATTTTCTTCCAAAATAACAGTCTTAAAACACTCATATGCATCATATTTGAATTGGAAATGAATAATACGCCAAATAAGAATGGAAAAAGTCATTCAGATTACCTTTATTCCGTTTTTAGAACAAATAAGCCGGAAAACCATATATTTTGATATTTTCCGGCATTATGACGTCATAGTGACGTCACCTAATGAGGTGGCCACGCCCAAAACTACCAATCGGCTAAGAATAGCTAGGACTACGCCCTTGCCAAGTTTCAATGATTTCCCATTAGTCTACGGCAATTTATAGAGGGGGGGTGGAAAGCACCCCCCCCCCCCCCCCGGCTATGTTAGATCAAAAAAAGCCCGGTAGGATTAGGGTTGAAACTCTACTAGTAGCAGTTATCAGAGGAAATGTTGGAAGTTGAGGTACCTTTCAAGTTTTGTTATTCCTGGAAAATCATTCTAACAAAAAGTGTTAGATCGAATTGGATTAATTGACAGATTTCTGATTGCAAAACTAATCAACGAATTTCACTATTTTTCTAGAAAAGCATTGAAGGACTTGTGTAGTGAGTCTAGTACTGCCCTTACAAGTATGACAATTTGCCTTTGCCTTGCCTCGATGTATCAGGCTCGCAAAAGATAAGATGTCTCTGCTTCAAACCGAGTGTGCGTGCGCATAAAAAACGAAAAAACCCCATGTTATGAATGGCATAATAACATTGATTCTCAAAAGGTCAATATGATGATGCTTTTGGATTTAAAAAAGGCCTTCGATACGGTGGATCACAAAATACTGCTCGAAAAACTTTCTAGGTATGGCGTGCAGGGTAAGGTGATTAGCTGGTTTCGATCCTACCTCACTGAACGAAAACAGTTTTGCAAAATCAATGGTAAATGTTCTATGTCTTTGGGGGTAACCTGTGGCATTCCCCAGGGTTCCTGCCTAGGCCCCCTTCTCTTCATCATATACCTTAACGACTTTGAAGAATGTTTACAGTTTTCTTCGGCGAGCATGTATGCTAATGATACGCACACAACGATAGCCTCTGAAGATATTAACGAACTTGCCGAGATGATGCAGGAGGAGCTACAGAACATTTCTGAGTGGATGAGGGTCAATAAATTAAGTGCCAATCCTAAAAAGACTGAGTTTATGCTTATCGGTCATCCACGTAGAATTAACAAAATTGAACCTCTGGCTCCATTGAAACTTAATGGCACAGAAATAAAACGACTGACAAAAACTAAATCACTAGGGGTTATTGTCGACGAGAATCTAAGTTGGAAGGAACACTTCAAATCCTTGAAAGGTAAAGTAGCAAGTGGTTTGTCTGCACTGAAAAAACTTAAAAACATTCTTCCGCAATCTAAGCTATGTGAGGTTTACCATGCGCTGGTTGAAAGCCCAGGGGGGGTACTCTCTAACTTTCAATACGGGGGGGTCCATGCCACTATTTCCTTGCTGACCCCTAAATATTAAGCCTGATGTTTTGGGGACCCCAAATATCGAGTCTAACGTTTTGGAGACCCCAAATATTGTTATCTATTTCTGGGATCCTTGAAATGTTTTTGAATGATTTCAATTTGAGCTTCTTGATCTTTCTCAGATTTTGAATAATACCTAAACATTTATTTCATGATTCGCAACTTCAGGGCCAAATTGCACGATTCTTCCTTTCTTCAAATTTGTGGACCCCAAATATTGAATTTTTGTCCATGTTGTAATTCACAGACCCCAAATATTGATTGAACATAAAATTTCGGACCCCAAATATTGGCATGGACCCCCCCGTATTGAAAGTCAATGAGTACCCTCCCCCCCTGGGGTTGAAAGTCACCTCCGATATGGGAATGTTATCTGGGGTAGCCTGCCCAACGCGAAGCTGCAAACGCTTCAGCGTCTACAGAACAGGGCCTTCTCAATTATTCAAAATGCTAGAATAAAGGACCCCTGGATCAATAATGGGCTGAACGTTGATCAAATCATCTATTTTGACAGATCTATCATGACACACAAAATAGTCAACAAGCAGTGCCCTGAGAGCCTCTAGAACAAGTATAGTCAGAGGAATGAAATTTCTAGGTATAACACAAGAAACAATAGAAATCTCGACATCCCAAAGTTTAAACTTGAGTGTACAAAAAAAAAGTTTCCACCTTTCCGGGCTTAAAGCTTGGAATGAAATACCAATCGAAATAAGGGAGATCCCCTCGCTCTATCAGTTTAAAAGAAAATTAAAAACGCATTTAAAGAGCTCAGTAAACCCTAACTAAAACACGACTTCCAGGAAGATCAGATCTCAGCCTGGATCCAATCCTAGCTAATACCAAATTTTAAATTTTGTTTTTCATTAAAAATTAATAACAAACTTGTAACTTTTGTAGATTAATTTTGCACTGATGGGATATCGTGTAAAAATATGAATTAAAAAAAAAACGGCGGGGGCTATCATGGAGTACGGTGGAGGGTGCGGAGTACGGCGGAGGGCTATCATGAGTACGGTGAAGGGTGCAAGTACGGTGGAGGGCTATCTTGCAGTACAGTGGAGGGCTATCATTTTTCGTGTGGGGGCTATCATGGAGTACGGTGGAGGGTGCGGAGTACAGTGGAGGGCTATCCCGGAGTACAGCGGAGGGTGCATAGTATTGCCAATTGTCTCGTTATCTCGTCAACGAAAATCTGTTGTTTTCCTGCGAATACCAAATGCTATAACATATAAATTTTGTGTGGAAAACGTCATTCATTTTCTATCGAATTCATTTGAAGCCTATGTTTCACACTACATGTACCTATGTTTATGAGAAACTAAGCTGAATGTTTATCAAAATTGTAAGATTTTGACTGCTCCTGAAATACTCAAAACGGACGATTTACAAGCTTTTCAGATGTTTAGACATCTCGGAAAATGTACATGAGTCTGTTATGCGCGGTTTCGTATAAAAACACGTTATGATTCTTTTCTTGGCACGAAAGGTTAATAAACTTATAAATAATCTCACATGTGTTCACGGGGGGGGGGGGGG
The DNA here is from genome assembly GCA_039566865.1 of Aurelia coerulea. Lineage (NCBI taxonomy): Eukaryota > Metazoa > Cnidaria > Scyphozoa > Semaeostomeae > Ulmaridae > Aurelia > Aurelia coerulea. The sequence goes on along the minus strand of CM076943.1, from coordinate 24,945,520 downwards.
GGGGGGGGGGGGGTGGGGGTTCTTCCATAGTAAAGGTACCTGGGGATGTGCCGCGAGCAAGGGTATACTTTCTTTTTTTGACTTCTAGTCTAGCCAAGGGTATACTTTTTTGCAATTTTGGCCAGTAACTGTCTAGCCAAGGGTATCATTTTTGACAATATTGGTCTAGGGAACGGTCATGATATAATATTTGGCGACAATGGTCAAATTGGTCTAGCCAAGGGTACCATTTTCGTAAAAATTAGTCTAGCCAACGGTACCCTTTTGAAGATGCTCGCGGCAGACCCCTACCCAAAATTTGGCCAAGAATTTGCCCCCCCCCCCCCCCCGTGCATGTGTTACAGAACTGCAAAAACTAGATGGACAAGCAAAGTAGCTTGATTTCTGATTTCTGCACACATCATTACCGCTAGAATTAATCAAACCAAACTGGAATTATGAATGATCATATAAACAACCCGGGGGGGGGTACTTCACATATTTTGGGTACGGGGACGTGCCATCGGGAAGGGTATCGATTTTCACGATTTTGGTATAAGGAACGGTATCGATTTTCACGATTTTGGTATAAGGAACGGTATCGATTTTCGCAATTTTGGTTTAAAGCCACGGCAAGAAATGATCACGTTTCGACATAGTGTTTTGTAGGTAAATTGTTGGGAAATTTCGCATTTCCAATGATTTCCCCAGTTGGAAATGTGGTAGAAATGTAAGATTTCCAAACCCGGAAACTAGTGGGAAAAGGGAGTTTACTTTTCCCTATGTTTTCCAAACATGAAACGCGCAATTTCCAACGACGGTAAACGTCGAGTGTTATCTGTAAATTGAGAGGAAAAGCGCAGTGTGCAAGAGGAAATTATGGTGAAATTCGAAGTGCAGATCGGCGATCGCGCTACACTTCGCGTGTTTCAACTGGAAATTTTGGTGAAACTGAGAAACGCACGATTTCCAACGACGGTAAACGTCGAGTGTTATCTGTAAATTGAGAGGAAACTCGCAGTGTGCAAGAGGAAATTGTGGTGAAATTCGAAGTGCAGGTCGGCGATCGCACTACACTTCGCGTCTTTGAACTTGAAATGTTGGTGAAACTTCTGCCCAACAGCTAGGATGTTGACGTCCATGGCATTATACCAGAGATAAATTGAGAAAGAGAGGAACATGTTTTTAAAGAAATCATTGCATAATTTTCGACATCTATAGGATTTCAGACTAAATCGCAGCATCTAAAAGACCCCTAAAGAGGCAGTCACTCACATAGAAACGGTATATTCATACAATGCTAAAGAATCTAAAAACGTTGTCGATATACAATACAAAGTTCATAACCCCTAAGTTACACTTTTGTGATCTACAATGTATGCTATCATTCCTTTCCTTGGATCGAATGTTTGCGACTACACGTATATTTTTTAAATAAGAAACTGCTCATAAGAAACTCAGCTCTCAGATCGCTAAAAAATTAAGAAACTCCATTACACGTAGTTTTTTCATAAGAAACTACCCATAAGGAACTCAACTCTCAGATCGCCAACAAATTAAGAAACTCCAGTCATCGGCGTAGGGGGAGATAAAATTTGGGTGGGCTGCCCGATAAAAAGTCCATTGTTTGAGAAAATTTTGCCCGACTTGAGGCGGATTTCTGCCCAATTATGGCTGATTTTTGCAAATTTTTCTGACGTTGAGGGGGGGGGGGGGGCTGCAGCCCCCCCTGTCCCCCTGTCTCCTACGCCTATGACTCCAGTACTGGGAAAATATAAGTTAAGAAACTTTCTATTTTGATAAAGGAAATCCTTGACATATCTTTACGGTACTTTCACTTATTTCCTGTATCACATTACTCGTAAGGCCTTTGCGTAATGTCTAAATATTGGAAAGGCTTAAAAAACCTTGTTTTGAAATGTTCATTAGAGGGCACAGGTAGTAGTGAACCTGACGATTGTATGGAACCTCTAAGAAACTAGTAAGAAACTCCGAGTACTGCAAATCTGATAACTTTAAGAAAATTTCAGTACCGGCCAAAGTTCTTAGTTTCTTCTAAAAAATACGTGAAATATGACGATGACCAATTTCTAGGACTCGGTAACGCTTCATTAACATGCAAACTTGTTAGCTAATAAATAGAAAATCGTCTGTAACAGTTGGCATTTGATAATTTCTTTTGATGGGTGAATAATTTCCTAGTTGTTCTTGTTGGGACTTGCAGTTTGCAGCATCCATGCCATTTGAAATACGACATTTCGATGGTTGGCTCTATATTGACAAATAAGCTTGCTATTATTAACTTCTCGTATTTGTCAAGATATCATCAGAGTTTTTGTGTTGTTGCTGTTATTATTTTCAAAATCTTTAATATGTAGCCAGATATGTAGCTGAGAGCAATACATTTTTACACGGAAATACTTGTCATAAGACAACGGTAGCAACTAATTACCGAACGTAGATATGAAAACCATGAAATGAAAAGTCAGCAAACAACAACAAGGACAAATCTTTAATTTTGATGAGGCTTCGGATAAAACTGTGTGAAACTTTTGAAATTGAATCGCAAAATTGTATGTTGAATCCACAAAATATGGGATAAAATAATAAAAGCTGTCACATATATCCTTGTCGTTTGATTTTGCGAATAACTCCCCTCTCTAATAAGGCCCTCTTTGAAGCCCCCTTCTAAAGTATTCGAAATCAAATAAGCCCCCAGGGGGTTAACAGAGCTTTTACGGCAAGTATACATAATTTTCACACTTCAGACAACTATAGCCACAAAGTAAACCCAATATGTCCCATAAATGACGGTGTTCAGAAATTAGTGCAAGGTTACCCTTAAATCAAATAAAAAAAAAATCGCGGAGCACCCCTAAATATCATTGAATCATCGAAGAGATTTTTGACGATTTCTGTGAAATTTCCTCCCTTTCTTCCAACTCTGCATAATTTTCTCTTTTCTTAAATTGTACTTTTTGCTTTAATCTGTTGGTTGATTAGTTCCATGCAAATGTTTCATGTTTAGCTCCAGGGATTGCAATGTATTCTGATGCTCCCTGTGGCATCGTGTTATATACCGGGTGTCCCAAAAAATGTATAGGGATTGGGTTGACTCCAGCGATGTGAATTTAGCTTCAATCAATGTCGAATCACTCTCAAAATGTTTCTCGATAGTTAACTTGAAGATAGATACCTCGTTTGTTGGTATTGGTATTTTGAGAGCAGGCATGTTAATCTTGAAAGCTCAAATTTGTCTCTTCCTGCAAACCAGAGCTTTAGCATTTAGCCAGCAAATTCTTAAGGCAAAGCAGAATACCAACAAACGAGGTATCTATGTTCCAGTTAACTATCGAGGAAAATTTTGAGAGTGATGAGCCATTGATTAAAGCTAAATTCACATCGCTGGTGGCAACTAAATTTATCTACTTTTTTACTTTTATGTTCAGTTGTTGTAAAACTTTAGATTGATGTAAACAGATATGTTTATGGGGTGATACACATCAAAAGCACCAGTAGCAAATACCGTAAAGCTATATTTAGTCCTCTGGGTTTGCTTATTCAATCTCAGAGACTGCACTCCAGATGGGGGCTTAAAGGAGAGGGGGCTTACCAGAGAAGGGGGCTCATTTTACAAACTCAAATTACGAGGATATAAATGATAGCTTTCTAAATCTTTCACTCCATTTATTACGAAATAAAACAGACCATTTTACGAGTCAAATACACAAATTCGAAATCACTTTGATCCGGAATCATATAAGAATTTACATGCTATTTTGTTAAGCTAAATTGGTGGACAGTCTTTTGTAACAACTGACATTTGAAATAATTGAAGGAAGGGCTTATCAGAGGGGAAGCTAAATAGGGCTTTTAGTTGTTTCCTTCAAATCTCAAAATGGTCACTTAAATGAAAGGGCAAGAACTATTTCAAAAAATTCCATATTAGAAAATGTGCAAGGACCTGGGTCACGTAACTGTAAACAATCCTCTCTTGAAACGATGATTTTGCAGTGTTTTGGTAAGTCATATCGAACAGATTTTTCACTATTTTTCCAATTTTGAAGATGGATTCTTGAATGTCACAGAGCGAAAAGAAACATTAAGATGTAGAGAGATATCAATGGATTGTGGATTCATCCCATCCACAGACATTTGTGTGGAACACAATGGACACATGCCTGAAACAATATAGATTATTGAGATTGCAGGTTTGCTGACAGTTACGTGACCAAGCCCTTAATTTTTAGGTCTAAATAGTTTTGTCTGATACATTTCTATTCAATTTTTTTAGACGGCTTCCTTTTCATTGGTGATTGGGGGGATATTCTTTGTTTCCTCACAACATGTTGGTTGTCCAAGAAATTGTGTCTTGTCTGTCATTGCCAAATCAGCTTATTGAGTACCTGAGACCGTTAAAGTGAACTTTTGACTTTCAGCAAGTCCCCAAAATCTTCTTTGTTTGACATTCACTCCTGGGCTCCTGTGCCCATAATGCAACCTCATCTTCTCCGATATCTGCTCATCGTTTCGAACCACTAAACAAAAAAGAGACAGAGTGTCATTTACTTTATAAGATCAGCACTCATTGATGTTTGAATACCTTGTTGTAGGGCATTGTTTACTCTATTTTAACACAACTCTTGTGCAAATTGGACTTTCAGCTGAAAAAAGTTTACAAACATTTCACAATATGCGAATGCAGTTTTTCGTTAATGTAAACTCCAAGTTGGGGTCCCAATGCCAGATGTTGGTAGGCACCATGAATCTACAGTAATTGCAATGAGAAAGCACTTTTGATATCTGAAAAGATATATAGATGAATTCATTGCAGTCTATTGCTGGTAAAAGAAACAATTTCAGTTGAGATAGAAAGACCAAAAACAATTGCGTTGGAGCAACATACCGGGTGTATAAAAAAGTACCCACTTCTGACTAAAAAAGGAACAAAGCAAACAAGTATCGGAAATTTCCGAGTACATTGCCCAGTCTGCAGAGTGTGGCAGCTGCACGCACGAGATCTTTTTCAAAAATTTTGTGAGCACGCAAATTTTGAACAAGATCTTTTGTTCACTACTTCTTTGCAAACAACGGAATTAAAGACCTTGCACGCGAGAACACCACTGTTTCCTTGGTCTGCATTCGCGAGATCTCGTCGAGAACTGCCATACTCTGCAAACTGGTACATGGCTACATTTTTTCGTTAACTTTCAACTTAAATTCAAGGTTCTGAAATTGGCTGATGAAGACCAAGATCATATGTTACTGGCTCAAATAGTTATTCCTATATCATTTTCAGCATCATTTTCCCGCCAGTGAGCCGAGCGGTAGTTGAAATCACTGGTGACTTGATAGATATATTGCTGGTTATAAACAACTGCCAATATGATTAAGGCTAATTAGTATATCTTCAGAAGATTTCATGCAAACTATTGTATCTGCAAATACACATAATTTTTCAAAAGAAACTAAGAATTTTGGCCAGTACTGGAAGTTTTTTAAAATTATCAGATTTTCAGTACTCGAGAGTTTCTGACGAGCTTCTTAAAAGTTCCATAACAACCTCCATGTTCACCACCTGTGCCCCCTGAACAGAGTCTGTCAAGCCTTTCCAATGTTTAGACTTTACTCATTCAAAGTAATATGAAACAGGAAACAAGTGGAATTAGAGTAAAAGATGTCAAAGATTCCCTTTGTTAAAGTAAATAGTTTCTTCATTTATGTTTTCCAGTATTGGTGTTTCTTAATTTTTGGCGATCTGAGCGTTGACTTTCTTATGGGCAGTTTTTTATAAGAAACTTGGATCAGCATTTATGGCTAAAAGTTTCTTAATTTTGCATGAAAATGTTGGTTTTTTGGTAGTAAAAGTTTCTTGATTAATTTCTCATTTATTGGGGCCTAAAACTGCTTTATGGTTTGAAGTTTAGCCTTATTTTTGACAAATAGCTTGCATTTTGAATTAATTTTGTTTTTTAATGAATAGGACCGTTCTAAACAGACACTCTATAATGCGACCGCTGGGTGTCACCAACAAAGATTTTTATTCTCACTTGATGTTTACAAACGCAATGCCTGCCATGTTAACCTTTTAATCTACCGACTCTTATTCTAAAAATAAAATTTTAGAGTTTCTTAATTATAGTTCTTGAACATAGTACCAGAGAGTTTCTCAAATTGTTGGTCATCATTACTAGTTTCTTATAAACCAGTTTCTTATAAAAATGTGTACGCTTTTATCAATGGACCATGGCTGAGGCTATTTACTATGTCTAAGACCGAACAGTTTGTTAAATATCAGTGAGTACCCCCCAAGGATCTTTTGATTGCATTATCCGTTTTCTCATATTTTTATAAGAAAGTAAGGTCCGGGGCTGCTAGAGGATGGTGACAGGGGGCATTGATGGTAATGATACTGGCCCCCGGGGCACCTGGCCCTTATACCTTTGGTACTGGGTACTGGTAAGAATTACTGTGGTGCCTAGGACATATTTTGAGGATTGGAACACGGAAAATATCACATCTATTCACTACAACTTTTCCCCAGTATTTTACCGTAATTTTCAATCTAAAATGGTACTGTTTTCCTGCTCTGATGTCCCCTCGTACTGACCTTAATGGTAACGGGTACCGGGCATGTTGGTACTTGGTACTGCCCCTGTGGTACTGTGGTACTATTTACCTGTTACCATCCTCCTGCTAGGCAGTTTCTTAAATTCCTAGGCCATTTTTCTACCGAAAATTCTTACATGTTTCTTATATTGTTAATTCCAGAAGTGTAGAGTTAATTTTTGTTTTGTCAAGAGGGCTCCCAAATCATTAGTAAGGTCTCAAAACAAGTTGATAACATAATTCGCACTCAAAATAATTTCTAAAAAGTTTCCAAATTCAATTTCCAAACTGTACAGTGTCAAAACATTTTTGAGTGTGTTTTGAAAATGAAACTGGAAATTACTAAAGCTTTTTAGCTTTTTAAATTCAGGTGTAGGGTTATTGCTTAACTTTGAGAAAATTGAGCGTACTGTTTCTAATAAACAGTTGCTTATAAAGAATATGTGTATGTGCAGTGCAGAGCGGAGGAGGATCTGGTTGAAACTGTTCCTCCGCAGAAGCACAGTTGCAACCAGGGCCTTACTGCATACCAAAAAGATGGCAGGGGGGCATTATTAGCTTCCCCAGTGATGTATTTATGGAAACTTTGAGAAACACAGTATGACATGTATGTTCTCTGTTGTCAAGGATTGTTGCAAATTGTTTTTGTTAATTCTTTTCAGTGATTCTTTCCCAAGAGAGAAAAATGTTGCTTCACAAAGCATAATAGATAGAGGCCAAAGCCAACCAAAGCAAAGGCACCTACATTTGTAAAATTTGTAAATTCTAAAATGGGGGGAAGGATAGCAGAGAACACTGCAAAAGCATGACTATTTGAATATCATGGAATGATGGAACATACCTTAATTGTAATTTTCTTCCAAATTGTAAGTTTCTTCCGCTCGGAGGGAGTGTCGGCCTGGCCTTGCTGTTGCATTTGGCGGGGTTTCACTGACATGAATTAAAACTTTCGAAGTAATATGCTACAAACGATCACAACAAAGTACCGGGTGAGTCAGAAAAAACGTGGGGTGTTTGGCGGACTGTGGCGTTGCGTTTAGCCAACCGACCGTTGTGAACTAAATCATTCCGTGCAGCCATAAATCTGACTTAGATCATAAACTTTTCCCCATCGAAATCGGTCATGTGATTCGTTATTTAAAAAAGATTTTTCATCCTAATACTTGTATGGGAGTCTTGCAAACTGAGGAAACCTTTAACCAAGCCCCTTCAGCATTTTAGCCTTGCCAAAGCTGCAGGTACACGTGGTATTATCAAGGGAGAATGAAACAGTTCGGAAATAGTGTTTTCTCCCCTGGGATGCCTTGTCACGTTATAACTTGTCCTGCCAAGCATGCGAAGAGAATGTGTTTGAGAGACAGCAAAAACCCATGCTTCTTTGTGTTGTAAAGAGATTTATTTCAACAAGATCAACGCGATGTTTCATGACAAAACTATTTCATTCTCCCCTGATAATACCACGTGTACCTGCAACTTTGGCAAGGGTAAAATGCTGAAGGGGCTCTATCAAAGATTTCATAAGTTTGCAAAACTCCCATACAACGTCTTACGAAGAAAATATTTTCTGACTAATACATCAAGTGACCGATTTCGATGGGGAAAGGCTTATGATCTAAGTTAAACCTCTGGCTGCAAGAAAAAATTTCGTTCGCTACGATCGGGTGGCTGAACGCGACGTCACAATCCGCCAAACACCCCACATTTTTTCTGACTCACCCGGTATATGACTTCAAGGTGAAATCTGTGTTCTTCAGGGTTCTTCTTGCTGATGGCAATTGGTTCATTAGTAGAATGGCACGTTTAAATTGAGTTTCCCTGTCTTGCAAATGAAAATGAGAAAGTATCGGGCCTAAACAGAAAACTTGGTGTAAAAAAATGAAAATGCGAAGATTTACCTGATATCTTTCCTTGTTTGAGCAACTTGCAGTTTCATGTGAGCTTAAACGAAGATAATAATTCATGGTTAATTTGGTTTAATGTATTAGATTTGAGGCAATATGTTTGTATTGATCCCGAATTTGCTAAACAGACAGGCTTGAAAGTCTCCGTCCTCTTGCACGGATCGTGCATTCGACACGCAGATCCACAACACATACAGACTTCCATATGCAGGACTGGAGCATCAAGTCAGTTGATTAGGAAATTGGTGCAATAATAAAAAGAAATAAGAAATACGAAGCAAACCAAAGCTAACCTGTCGGTTGATTTCCAATTGAAACTTCACCAGTAATTTGCAACCATTGTCGTCTCCTGTCAACTCAAGCATTTTATGGCGCTCTTTTTCGTAAGACAAAATTAAACGGTTGTGCAGTTGCTGTTGTTGCTGTTATTTATTATCCAGGGAAAACTTTACACCAGAGATATAATAAGCCGCTAAAAGCCGCTACGATACAAAAGTCGCGCTTTTCAGGGGAGAATACGTAAAGAAAGAGCTATTTGTTGTAACACAATGCGAACACAGAATTGCGACTACAAAGACTAGTAATAGTAAATACCAGTGAGAAATAGTTATAAAAAGCGTGTTTTTTCCTGACAATGGCCATGCATTGCAAATGATCAATGTTCTTTCGACACAGAAAAAACAGGTTAATTCTTGGGATCAGAGGATAATAGGCCCCTCAGAGCTTCTAAGCACACTTTCAAACATAAAGTGATTTGCTTTTTCCCAACGATAACCAACAGTGGTGTTCTCTCATTCTCTCATCATCGGGGCCTAAGTTTGGGCTGTTAGTGCATTGGCCAAATTTGCACTCAGCTCAACCCCCTAAATTTTGCCAGTTGGGGGTTACAAGAAATAAGCCATATTTTTTTCCACAAACCAATGCACTAAATGTCCATGCCAATGATCCGTGCCTCCGAAAGAGACAACGGAACATCAGCATGAAAAGATTAAACAGAAATAGAGGAGGGTGGGTGGGAAAGCGAAAATCAGCCACCAGCCTATCGATGATAACCAGAGATGTTTGCATTCTCAATGTTGAAATCAAAGTGTGAGAACAATGCTAATTTGCAAATGCCTTTATATAAGTTTAAGACGCATGTTAAGACGCACGTACGCATCCAGGGAACAATCGGAAATTCCCTGAACAATATTGAACCTCGTTTTGCAAGGCCACAGGGGCTTTGATCACTCAGTATTTTCCAAATAACATTCTAAGGCACCAAGCACGGCAGGGGTGTTTTCATGCAGGTACACAGGGGTACAATAACCGATACCCTTCCTTTTAGAGACGCCATGACACACGACCTCTTTGCCCGAATTAACTGTGATGTAAAATTGCATTTTAATCCCTATTTAATTCTTGGGATCAGAGGATAATAGGCCCCTCAGAGCTTCTAAGCACACTTTCAAACATAAAGTGATTTGCTTTTTCCCAACGATAACCAACAGTGGTGTTCTCTCATTCTCTCATCATCGGGGCCTAAGTTTGGGCTGTTAGTGCATTGGCCAAATTTGCACTCAGCTCAACCCCCTAAATTTTGCCAGTTGGGGGTTACAAGAAATAAGCCATATTTTTTTCCACCACAGAACACAACGTGTTCCCCCAACCCCCAACAACAACAATGCCAAGAAACCGATGAAGAATGAGAGAAACACCACTACCTGGAAACGCTATGGGTCCCGCCTTGTTTACGATTTGCCATGATAAAACAGACATATATTGACAAAGCCGAAAGATTTTTGCATATCTCAAGCATTTCACAGGGCATTATGGACAATGGCACCGACACTGCCATTGTTGAATTCGAATTTACAAACCAATTTTCTGATGCTGACAACAAACGGACAACAAACAGACAACAACAACAACAATTAACGACAATATATTGGCACTTCACAATACACAATCGACTGACATGAATTGGGTCCGACAGGTGATCCATACCTTCTTACCGGGTCCGACAGGTGACCCATACCTTCTTACCGGGTCCGACAGGCGACCCATACATTCTTCAGGTCCGACAGGCGACCCAACCTTCTTCCGGATCCGACAGGCGACCCATACCTTCTTCCGGGTCCGACAGATGACCCATGCCATGCCTTCTTACAGGGTCTGACAGGTGACCCCTACCTTTTTTCCGGGTCCAACAGGCGTCCCATACCTTCTTTCCGGGTCTGACAGGTGACCCATACCTTTTTTCCGGGTCCGACAGGTGACCCATACCTTCTATCCGGGTCCGACAGGTGACCCATACCTTCTTACAGGGTCCGACAGGTGACCCATACCTTCTTCCGGGTCCGACAGGCGACCCATACCTTCTTCCGGATCCGACAGGTGACCCATACCTTCTATCCGGGTCCGAAAGGTGACCCATACCTTCTTACAGGGTCAGACAGGTGACCCGTGACCCCGGACCTGACAGCTGACCCTTCACACAAGGGCCCAACAGTTGACCCCTTATCTGACATGAGGTTCCTACAGTTAACTTATAGTTAATTAATGTCCGTCGAAATTAATTTTTAACAAATTGATTGTGAAACCGACAATTGATCCTTCAACAGACGTACAGGGCTCGACAGTTGACCCTGCATGCGACCAATGGGGTTCACCAGTTGACTCTGCACCCGCAGTAAATTAGTACTAATTCCTTGAATCGTTACAGGAGATACTGTGCACCAGACCTTCATTCATGTGTATTTCATGTGTTACCCTTATTGCGCATCTGTATAGTCCATGACTACAGTACTCACATGAGTGCGATACTTGTATTCCGTTTTCTCCATTTATATAAATAAGACCCAATCCAGGTCTTGATGTCATCGATCCAGTGACGCTCCGGTGTTCCTCTCGATTCCTTGCACCATTGGCGGAGCATTTTAAGAGCGATCTAGGTTGTCCCATTGATGACCCTTCCAACAGACGTATAGGGCTCGACAGTTGACCCTGCATGAGACTAATGGGGTTCACCAGTTGACTCTGCACCCGCAGTAAATTAGTACTAATTCCTTGAATCGTTACAGGAGATACTGTGCACCAGACCTTCATTCATGTGTATTTCACGTGCTACCCTCATTGCGCATCTGTATAGTCCATGACTACAGTACTCACATGAGTGCGATACATGTATTCCGTTTTTTCCGTTTTAAACAAATACGACCCAATCCAGGTCTTGATGTCGTCGATCCAGCGACGTTCGGTGTTCCTCCCGGTTCCTTGAACCATTGGCGGAGCCTCCTAAGACCGATCTAGGTAGTCCCATTGATGACCGTTTTATAAGGCCAAAAACATTTTAACTTTTATAACAGCTGATACAGGTTTTAGTTCTGTTTGGGATCGTAGACTTTCTCTCGTGACATGATCTTGCAGCTTGCGGCCAATCATAAATCTGATGATGTGATTTTGAAAAATTTTTAAATTTAGTAGTTGATGCTCCTGACCAAATTGCTCATTCTGCCTGTATAAGATGACTGGTAGCGTGTTGTAGATTTTGGTTGTTCCTTTCTCAGCCAGTAGGGCAGCTTAGCCTTTTAAAACAGATTTCTCATAAGATCTCGAATCCCTGGATATCTCATAACACAACTTTGCAGGCCTAAAAAATCCACGAATAATTTTTCCAAAAAACACTACAGTGTTGTTAAGATTGTGATATTTCTTTTTCTTTTGTCTCTGTTATTATACTTATTTCACCCCGTTTTTTCTATAGCCCAGTTTTCTTGCCGAAATATCATTACAAAAGCTATTCCTCGCCATTTGCCAGTTACGAAAATAAAACCTATCCACTTGCACAAAATGACCCTCAACCAATACCGACTCTGTCACCGTCATTATACTAGCTAATACCCGGAATCTTTGTTATTGTTTTCATTTTTGATGCACCTCTAAAGAGTTCACCACGCCCGACCATGTTTGTTTCTCTAAAAGAGGAACTGCTAAGACATTCTCTGACCATTTCAATTACTTTTGATAGTATTCCACAGCCTCCAAACTTCCTTTTCCTAGTACTTGAAATAAAAAACAAGTACAAATACTGTTTCCACACTGCTCAACAACTTGAAAACAGTGTTGCAAATTATAAGAATAAAGACAGCAGTTATCCCCCTCTGCATTTGCCCAAAGAACAAAACAGAAAAAGCAAGTTCCCTTCAAACTGAAACCCGCTCTGACTTTTGGTTGTATTTTTTGTATGATTTCGACAAATTACACCAGCACGAAGGATTCGGACTGAAGCTAGTTCACCTGAAAGGGAAAGGCAATCATCAAAATAACGTCGAAAAACCAACACCAGAGATATTTGTCTTTCATATTCATGGCATGTTGCCAAACTGCTTAAATTCTGGCTAAGAAAAGCTTCTGTCACACTAAGCTTCCTTTTTAAAACAGAAAAAATTCGATGTTGAGACGAACATAAGAAAAAAAACAACGATCAATTTGCAAAAACAAAGGGGCAACCGAAATCATAGTTGGGGCTAGCTATATTCAAAATGGTCCACCATCCCAATTTGAATGAACAAACTAAGACTGGGAACTAGATTCTCTGATACAAGAGAACCCTTTTCATCTCTCAAGCCATACCCCCTGCAAATAAACCCCTGAGGGGCACACAGCACACACACATACGAGGGGAGGGGTGAGTCCAAGGAGTTTTCAAGCATACAACCCAAAAATAACCAAAACTAGTTGTAAATATCCAATAATCCGAGTAATATATCCGTAAACTGTATGTCAAGTTGCTAAGACGAAAAAACAAAAACAAAACAAAACAAAACAAATGTATGACCAGAGAAAAGAAAGAAACCTTGAAGATGGCACCATATGAATTAAATTTCCGAATAATATAAACGTGCTTGAGCAGCCACTTACTTGCATGCCGATATGAAGAAATGATGAAAAGATTCTGATTTACAACTCAAATAACAGAGATCCGGATACAAAGACAAATTCGATTCTAGCAATAGGCACTTGGCCAACAGCACAAGGAGATGCTCAAAGTCCAAATACTTTCTGAATGAATTCTAGCCCTTCATTCCTCTCCTCGTGCAAAAAATAAAGCTTAGGCCTTGCTGGCCTAAGGTGGCCTTGCCAAAGGAACAAATTAAAGTTTTATATCATATTCACCCGTGCCCGCTAAACATCCTATTCTGCCGTTGCCGCTCTCACTGTTCTCAACTAAGAAAGAATTAATTGTAAATAAATGATGAATCGAAGTAGATCTCACCCCGCTTGTCAGAAGACAAGCGAAAATCAGCCACCAGCCTATCGATGATAACCAGAGATGTTTGCATTCTCAATGTTGAAATCAAAGTGTGAGAACAATGCTAATTTGCAAATGCCTTTATATAAGTTTAAGACGCATGTTAAGACGCACGTACGCATCCAGGGAACAATCGGAAATTCCCTGAACAATATTGAACCTCGTTTTGCAAGGCCACAGGGGCTTTGATCACTCAGTATTTTCCAAATAACATTCTAAGGCACCAAGCACGGCAGGGGTGTTTTCATGCAGGTACACAGGGGTACAATAACCGATACCCTTCCTTTTAGAGACGCCATGACACACGACCTCTTTGCCCGAATTAACTGTGATGTAAAATTGCATTTTAATCCCTATAAAAAACTGGCAACAGCATCTTAAAAAACACTAAACTTCGTGCAATCATTTCAGAGCTTCTTGATTGATCAGACAATCTATGATCAATGTCATAAACAAAAACTATGATTTTGTAATATTAAATTCTATAAGAAACTCGCTTGGCTCAGCTTGCAGTGCTAAAAGGTATGAATTATGATTTAGTTCCTCATACTGCTACATACTACCGACGATAGACGATTACGGAAAAGATGGCGGACCTCATTTCACGCAATGCATGAAGGGAATATGCCCCCTAGCAACGCATAGCTACCAACATTTATGACTGCAGCATAAAATCTTGACCGTAGCTGCGATAGATTTAGGCCAAGGCCGTGGCAACTTTGTCGTGAGATCTACGCTCTTCCAAAGGCATCTTCTTTTGGGCATCTGAAGGGCCCTGTAGTCTGCAAAGTCTTCTGAAAATGGCACTGTACGCTTCACAGAGAAAAACCTAAGTTGCCAAAAGAATGCACATTCAGAAAACGGTAGAGCTGGCAGACTTGGCAGAGAAAAATCCCGAAAGAATGCACATTTTGACTTCTGAAAGTAAGAGAGTTCGAATGTTGTGTTCGGCCGAGCGAATCGAAGCCATTGCAATACATTATACTTTTGTTATGCAAATTCCAAAAGAGAAAAGAATTTACAATATTTCATTCTATTTTCGAATGTCAGGGTCTGTTCAACGCCTCGACCCTTACAGTAAAGGTAAACAAAGTCAAAAATCTTGTTGAAAATCTTGACGAAACGACCAAAACAGCTGGCCACTTCATCTTGATATTGTAGGAAAACTAAACTGAAACTGTACTGTAACTTATTTATGAAAAAAGACTATATAAAGACGACTTTTCCTTAAAACTGTGAGTGAGGATTGAAAAGAGCGTAGATCTCACGATAAAGTTGCGACGGCCTAAATTTTTGGTAGCTATGCGTTGCTAGGGGGCATATTCCCTTCGTGCATTGCGTGAAATGAGGTCCGCCATCTTTTCCGTAATCGTCTATTTTCTTCTTGACACACAAAACCCGAAAAATTTATCGTTTTGCAGCTCGAAGATCAGTGACAGAAACTTCACATTTCCAACTGGGGAAATTTCTAGTGTAGAGCAAAGAAATGTGAAGTGTAAATTTCCCGTCTGGAAATTGAGTAGAAATTACAACGCATTGTTCTCAACTGGGGAAATTAAAGGGAAATCAGAAAACGTGGAATTTCCCTCATGGAAACTACTTGGAAATGCCAGCGTTTCCCTTGCTAGAAATTAGGGGAAACTTACTCATTTCTTGCCGTGATCATGTTTAAAAGCAGCTTCGAATTCGTCTAACCCTGAAATGTCGAAAGAAAACAAGCTACGTCGACATCCTGCAGTATTTGCCCCGTCACAATCATTCTTGCTATCTGAACAATACTCAGCAAATTTATCTTGACGTACACTTTCAGGGTCGCTACATTCGTCTATGAACCTTTGATACGGGCTGGCTGGACTCCTTTTCGATGGTTTTTCCAGCAGATGTGATTTAAATTTGACGTCCATATCTACTGAAAAAACAGAACATTCTCCCTCGGATAAAACTACAAATCTTCATTAAAATTGTACTGTCAAAAATTGTAAATGAAGACGTTCATCAACAGCGAAAAATTAACTGAAAGTTTGCTGCAACGAATTTATGCCCGCAAAATATGTGAACACTACAATGCAAAGCAATACTGCTTTGTGAATCAAATATTAATGTCTTTTCTTCCCACAATGGAAGCAACGCTACGGTGGCCCATACGTGCCATCTGGTTTATAGTTTTGCGACTGGTTTATAGTTTTGTGACGACTTTTCTGACGACTTTTGTGACGAGTTTTGTGACGAGTTTTCTCCAGGGGGCAAACTGTTTACTACATTCTCGAAGGAACAATAGAGACTCAATAGGATCCATTGTATTCTATTATCAATTTTACCCCTTGAAATCACAGCATTTCCTCTCTGGTTTATAGTTTTGCGACTGGTTTATAGTTTTGCGACTGGTTTATAGTTTTGCGACTGGTTTATAGTTTTGTGACTGGTTTATAGTTTTGTGACGACTTTTGTGACGACTTTTGTGACGAGTTTCTTCCAGGGTGCAAGCTGCTTAATATATTCTCCAAGGAACAATAGAGACTCAATAGAATCCATTATATTCTACTATAAATTTTACCCCCTGAAATCACAAAATTGCCTTTCTGGTTTATAGTTTAGCGACTGGTTTATAGTTTTGCGACTGGTTTATAGTTTAGCGACTGGTTTATAGTTTTGCGACTGGTTTATAGTTTTGTGACGACTTTTGTGACGACTTTTGTGGCGAGTTCATTCCAGGGGGCAAGCTGCTTATTACATTCTCCAAGGAACAATAGAGACTCTATAGGATCCATTGTGTTCTACTATAAATTTCACCCCCTGAAATCACAACATTTCCTCTCTGGTTTATAGTTTTGCGACTGGTTTATAGTTTTGCGACTGGTTTATAGTTTTGTGACGACTTTTGTGACGACTTTTGTGACGAGTTTCTTCCAGGGGGCACTGTCGAAGCCACATGTTTTATTATTCAAAATGGCGGAGCATTACCGTAAAAGCTCTATCAAGCTCCAGGGGGGGGGGGGGGTATTTAATTTCGGACATTGTAGAGGGGGATTAGAAGAGAGGGGGCTTTATTCACAATCAAATTACAATGATATACCGTATAAGATAGCTTTTTAAGAGTGGGGCTTAATAGGGAGGGGGATTATTTAATATTTTGGCTAAGAGAGGGGTTTGATAGAGAGGGGGGGGGGGGTAAATAGAGCTTTTACGGTACTTGCCGCTGGACCAAGGTTGGTTGTCTAAAGAACTTTCTCACTTGAAAAAGCGTACTTAGATTTTTTCAGAACAAAAATATTTTTACAGTTTCTGATGGATTTTTCTTGGAAGCAAAGGATTTTTGCAGAAGCTTTGTTTAGAGTGAAGTACCCCTCGGAAAGAAATGAAAATAAAATACAAATATGTTGAGGATGTTGAGAAGTTTCTTCAGTTACTTTTTCCTAGTACAGGAGCTTCATCATGCCTAGTTGTGTTGGGGTATCCGCGCACCCATGTAGCTTATCTGTTCTGTATCTGTCGTTAGATCAACACTTAGTAAAGATGCAGCAAGAACACAACAGGACTAATTGATTTGCGCTGCGCAGCAGCAGCAAATCTTTAAAATAGGCTCGTAGGCTCGATGAACGAACGTTGACATGGCGCGCATAACTAAACATACAGTGAACATTTCATGGTTTCAGCCAATGACATTCCTAGAAAACAGACGCATGTTTACTGCGTTCAGGATTGACGTCATCGGAAGCTGTCATCCATTGTTGTCCACATACGTCACAAAATTTTAAGTGCGCGCAGGAGGAAGTGATCAGGAAGTGACGGTCCATTCATTGGATGTTTTTGATTGATTAAAATTGGCATGTCTGCAGAGGTTTTTTGGCGTCAAATTTGGAGATCAGAGAAAGATCAGGGCAGTTGGGTTGTGTTGTGAGACGCGTAGGTTGTGGAAGTTTCCAGTGGCGTCGTGGCCGGGGGGGGCCATGGCCCTGGCCCCCCCTGTGAAAATGTTGTCGGAAAATTCGTCAGTTTTTCATCCTTGTCGGAAAAATCGAAAAAAATCGAATTAATCCATTTTCCTCACATAGCTACTTTATGGCAATCCAAATGTGTACATGAAATATCACTTTTTCGATCGCAAAACGTAGTTTTTGATGAAAAAGTAGGTTTTTCGGCAAAAAATTAGGTCCCTCGTTCGTTTTTCTGCAAAACATTCCTTTTTCAATCGAAAGAAGTGTGTTTTCTGTTGGAAAAATAGACACATAGGCGCAAAAAGTTTCGGACGAATAAATTTCAGAAAATGCTTTCGGTCAAAACATTCTTGGACTTTTCCCCCGAAAATTTGGTCGTTTTACCAACATTTTAGTGACTAAAAACGACAAATTTACAATTTATTTTGCACGTTTCATACTTAAAAAATGTCATGCATTTATGGTGTGTGCACTAAGCTTTCAATGAGTTGCTCGTCAGAATTTGCACAAGTGAATATTGTTGAGGAAGGTGGAAATGATTACTAAGATGGGATTACTTTTAGTTTCTGTGATTGGATGCTTATAGAAATGAAGATTAATATCAAGCTATCACGTTGCTATCTAAAATTTGAAAACGATCTATTTTTCAGTGCTTTTGAGGTCCTTTTTTTCGAAATTTCCCATCAAAAACAAATAGTAGATTCTTCAAAATAGGGGCGTTTGCAACGATCTAAAGGGCGTGGTCACAGAAAATATTCCCGGGGGCAAGCCCCCAGACCCCCAGTTTTCCTCCCTCCTTGCGCATCTAGCTTCAGCCTCACCTCCAACACCAATCAAGTCTCGACAACAGCCTCACCTCCAACAAGAATCGCCTCTTAACAGGACTGCTGCGTCCCTTTGAAAAATTCTTCGCTATTGTGGAACTTTTATGTGACAAAATTTCTGAGACATTTTGCCACTTTTTATACGTTATATTCCTGCTTAATTTTTGTCGGAAAAATGTCCCTTTGTCGGAAAATTCTGACCCTTGGCCCCCCCTAAAATCATGCTCCCACGACGCCACTGGAAGTTTCCCAGTCAATGAGCAACGAGAGAGCAAGTGTCCGAAGTAAGTCCCGTTTTGGCGCTAATGCAGTTTCGAACACTGTTGCTATACTGAGCCTAACTAAACCCTACCAAAATCCTATAGTGTGCGATACTGCAACTGCAATAGCCCCGTTTTAAGTTACTTAGCTCCTGTTTGGTGATAAAATTCCTTAGTATGTCGTCATAAGCTATATCAACGATTATTTTCAAGACTCATTGAATAAGATGTTATTTGCTTCTCAACTGCGTAATCATTTTGACAATTTTCAGTACTCGAATATTGACAAAATTTGACTTATTTCAAATTAATCTAATACCATACACAAAAGAGAACAACAAAGAACTGTAAAGATTATTCGCCAGTGTCTTGTGGTAATTGCGTGTGTATAATAATCAAAATGCGATCCATGGCATTGTAAAGAACAGAAGAGAGTTGAATAGGGGTTGAATTTTTCGCGATATTCTCCAAAATCTTTTGTGAAAATCCCGTGAAATACACAGCAACCATTTGTACAGAAAAATGCTCTCCACTTTCTTCATGTTCACCTACCTGCCTTGCCTCGCATGTTTCAGTGCATTGTGACATTTATTAATATATTGCATTATAAATAAAGAATAAAACTTTATATCAAATTTATCGATATCATGTTCAGTTGAGTAAATAAATGCTTTCCTGCTACACGTTTCTGTATTTCTGTCATTTTTGTCTCCCTGCTCTCCGTAATAAATTTCATATTGCAGCATACGAATAGCGTATCATTTTCGAAAGAAATCTCGTACATCTTTGGAAAAATCTGCAAAAAAAAACCCTGAAAATCCTAGTGTTTAAAAAATCTCTTACGCTTTTCTGGAAGAATGATACTCCCATCGCTTTGCTTTCCTCAAATTTTAGACCCAAAACAGGAACCTGACCACCCCTATCCTAGATATACCACAGTACCCTGGACAGGTAAAAAACTTTCAGACGTGCAAGCAAGCATTCTTCGAGGTAATCTGTGTGCTCTACACAAATCATGCACATTCATTATCATTCTTGCACAGTTTGCAACAAAACTTCATTTGTAACAATACATATGACATAATCTTCACCCTTGCGTCTATCCTCAAAATACTGTCGCAGTTCACAGCGCAAATCTTCAGATAGCAATATCTCTTGTTATGGTATTTACTTTGCAAGCTACAAAATATGTTTTGACGTCATGAAACTTCATGCTGATGAACTGTCCCCCTATTGTTCTGACCTTAGTTACTGTTTAGTTACTTAGTTACTGGAAATTCATGCATCGGTGGGTCTCTATAACCCTGATTTCTCAGGATATAGTGAATTAGCGCAACACGAAGCTGCAGTACTAGGAAAAAATAACTGAAGAAACTGTTTATTTTTGACGAAAGAAATTCTCAACATATTTATATTTATTTTCATTTCTTTCTGAGGAGCAGTTCACTCTCAAAAAAGCTTTGGCTCCTTTAGTTTTCAATAAAAATCCATCAAAAACTGTAAAAATATTTTTGTTTTGAAAAAATCTAGTTCGCTTTTTTGAGTGAGAACGTTCTTTAGACAAACAACCTTGGTCCCCCGGCAAGTACCGTAAAAGCTCTATTCAGCCCCCCCTTTCGATCAAACCCCTCTCTAATAAGCCCCATCCCTCTTAGCCAAAATCTTAAATAATCCCCCCACTCTATTAAGCCCCACTCTTAAAAAGTTATCATATACGGTATATCATTGTCATTTGATTTTATAAGAAACTTGGATCAGCACTTAATACTAAAAGTTTCTTAATTTCACATGAAAATTTCGGTGTTTTAGAAATAAATGTTTCTTAATTAGTTTCTTATTTTTTGGGCCTAAAATTGCGGTATTGTTCGAAGTTGAGCCTTCTTCTCGAGAAAGGGCTTCCATTTTGCATTGACATTGTCAGCAAGAAGAAGCCTACCCTGGGTACCAGAGCCTTATCATTTTGATAAGGCTCTGGTACCCAGGGTAGAAGAAGCCATGCACATCAAGGCAAAAATTTACCAATTTTGCAGTTAAAAGTCATACAGAAATAAAGTTTTAGAGTTTCTTAACTTTTCTTGAGCGTAGTACTAGAGTTTCTTAAATTTTTGGTCATCGTAGTACTAGTTTCTTATAAACCAGTTTCTTATAAAAAAACGTGTAATCCCCCCTCTGGAATGTCCAAAATTAAATAAGCTCCCCCCCCCCCCGGAGCTTGATAGAGCTTTTACGGTAATGCTCCGCCATTTTGAATAGTAAAACATGTGGCTTCGACAGTGCCCCCTGGAAGGAACTCGTCACAAAAGTCGTCACAAAAGTCGTCACAAAACTATAAACCAGTCGCAAAACTATAAACCAGTCGCAAAACTATAAACCAGAGAGGAAATGTTGTGATTTCAGGGGGTAAAATTTATATTAGAATACAATGGATGCTATTGAGTCTCTATCGTTCCTTGGAGAATGTAATGAGCGACAGTGCCCCCTGGAAGAAACTCGTCTGCAAAGTCGTCAGAAAAGTCGTCACAAAACTATAAACCAGTCGTTGCAAAACTATAAACCAGAGAGGAAATGTTGTGATTTCAGGGGGTAAAATTTATATTAGAATACAATGGATGCTATTGAGTCTCTATTGTTCCTTGGAGAATGTAATGAGCAGCTTGCCCCCTGGAAACTCGTCAAAAAGTCGTCAGAAAAGTCGTCAGAAAAGTCGTCACAAAACTATAAACCAGTCGCAAAACTATAAACCAGAGAGGAAATGTTGTGATTTCAGGGGGTAAAATTTATATTAGAATACAATGGATGCTATTGAGTCTCTATTGTTCCTTGGAGAATGTAATAAGCAACAATGCCCCCTGGAATAAACTCGTCACAAAAGTCGTCAGAAAAGTCGTAGAAAAGTCGTCAGAAAAGTCGTCACAAAACTATAAACCAGTCGCAAAACTATAAACCAGAGAGGAAATGTTGTGATTTCAGGGGGTAAAATTTATATTAGAATACAATGGATCCTATTGAGTCTCTATTGTTCCTTGGAGAATGTAATGAGCAGCTTGCCCCCTGGAAGAAACTCGTCACAAAAGTCGTCACAAAAGTCGTCAGAAAAGTCGTCACAAAACTATAAACCAGTCGCAAAACTATAAACCAGAGAGGAAATGTTGTGATTTCAGGGGGTAAAATTTATATTAGAATACAATGGATGCTATTGAATCTCTATTGTTCCTTGGAGAATGTAATAAGCAACAGTTGCCCCCTGGAAGAAACTCGTCAGAAAAGTCGTCAGAAAAGTCGCCAGGAAAGTCGTCACAAAAGTCGTCACAAAACTATAAACCAGTCGCAAAACTATAAACCAGAGAGGAAATGTTGTGATTTCAGGGGGTAAAATTTATATTAGAATACAATGGATCCTATTGAGTCTCTATTGTTCCTTGGAGAATGTAATAAGCAGCTTGCCCCCCTGGAACAAACTCGTCAGAAAAGTCGTCAGAAAAGTCGTCACAAAACTATAAACCAGTCGCAAAACTATAAACCAGATGGCACGTATGGGCCACCGTACAACGCAGTGTCAGAAGCAGAAAAGAACATATTCGCTTTTCGCTGATGAGGAAAATGCTAGTCACGTCACGATAGATTTTCCAAGGTTATATTTTTGTTTGATATATCGAGTGTTCAGAAACTCCACTGTACTCCGCACCCTTCACCGTACTGCATGATAACCCTCCACCGTACTCCATTATAGCCCTCCACCGTACTTGCACCCTCCACCGTACTCCATGATAGCCCCCCACACGAAGAATGATAGCTCTCCACCGTGCTGCAAGATAGCCCTTCACCGTACGGACGCCGGACGGGGCATATTTTTAGGGGGGCAAAACTGAAAATCTCAGGGCAAAACAATAGGAAAATAACATATTTAGACCATTTTCGAGAGGGCACGAGAGGCGGTTGCCCCCCCCCCCCCCCGCGCCCCCCTTTCCGGCGTTCCCGACCGTACTTGCACCCTCCACCGTACTCATGATAGCCCTCCACCGTACTCTGCATCCTCCACCGTACTCCATGATAGCCCTCCACCGTACTCCGCACCCTCCATCGTACTCCATGATAGCCCCCCCCCCCCGCCGTACTGCACGATAGCCCTCCACCGTACTGCATGATAGCCCTCCACCGTACTTGCACCCTCCACTGTACTCCATGACAGCCCCCCACACGAAAAATGATAGCCCTCCACCGTACTCATGATAACCCTCCACCGTACTCCGCACCCTCCACCGTACTCATGATAGCCCTCCACCGTATTCCGCACCCTCCACCGTACTTCATGATAGCCCCCCACCGTACTCCAAGATAGCCCTCCACCGTACCCTGCACCCTCCACCGTACTCGGCACCCTCAACCGTACTCGGCACCCTCAACCGTACTGCGAAGACATTCCCCAGGGTGATCATAGGCTACCATGGCAATTTAGGAGAGTTTTTTTTTGTAATACGTTGCATACGGAAAACGCAAAATTTGGACTTTCCTTTTAACAAGTGTTTCGTCAGTGGTGGTGTAGCCGTAGTCGAGACTCGAGAGAGAATACTTCTTGTGGCCTACTCAGAGAGAAGATCTATTACAGAATAACGAAACATACAGCACAGCGGAATATAAGTAAACATAATCTAATCTACAACTGTCCAGTCACGGGGGTGTATCCCTACATTTCCCCCCTCCTATATATGAATCGCAGACCACGGAATGTTATTTGGAATTTGGCGTGCTCTCCTGTTTCTCAAGGGATATTGTCTATGCTGGACTTCGTGTTCTCTGTTTTGGTTATCGTCGTCCGTATCAGGGCTATAGTCATCGCTATCGTCACTATCGCTACTTTCGCTGTCTGTTGACTCGGGTGCATAGGAGTTATCGGGCGTGCGTTCTTTAACGATCGTCTTTCGCATAATTGTGATATCTCGGGCTTCAACGTCCTCTACTGCTCCTTCCTTTACAGGTGACAACCGATCGTGGTGGACTATTTTCGTTTCCTTTGTTTGGTCATTCACAATTTCGAAGTTAACGCCATTCGGCAATTTCTTGATGACTGTCCATGGTCCCCGACGACGAGGTGCGAGTTTTCAATTCTCGCCAGTTTTATAATACTTTACTTTCAGCCATACCTTATCTCCGGTTTTGTGGTCGATGAAACGGATGTTTTTGTTGTAATGGGCTTGCATCTTTTCTTTGCTGAGTTGCAAGTTAGTGATAACCGTATCGTACACATCCTTTAAAGCAAAATTACGATCGTCGGCATATTCTGCAGCGGTGTTTGTGTCTTTGGGGCAATCGAGTCGATCATGATCAAACAAGACATCAATTGGTAAACGAGCGTCTCTGCCAAAAACAACCTTAAACGGGATGCATTTGGTTGCTTTACTCTCACTCGTGTTCAATGCGAACACCAACTCTGGTAGCAATGAGGCCCATTTTGACTGATTCAATTTCCTTTGTAATAGTACTGTTCGTAACATATCCTTGACATTGCGAATATTGCGCTCTGCGAATCCATTGCCTTGAGAATGGTAAGCGGACGACCGTCGCTTTTCGATACCCAGCGTATTACAGATTTCTTTGACTGTATCTCCATCGACATTTGAGCCTTGATCGCTAAGAATAAAGTGTGGGGTGCCATGGATGTAGATCCAATGGTTCATCAAAGCATTTACTATTGTTGGTGCGGTCTGGTCCTTCATCGGCACTGCTTCAATGTATTTGGAGAATAGATCGCCGATAATCAGAAAGTACTCGAATCCTTTCATTTCATTTCATTTCATTTTGATTTATTTTAACAGGGTTAAATACATTCAGTAAATATAAATTAACTGATTTACAATGTGCCCTGCTTAAAAACATAACTAACCTAAATACATGATATTACAAATAAACTTGAATATCCTACATAAAAGAAAGAAATATATGTAAAAATAAAGGGACTCGGAAGTCAAGCGTATGTGCTGAATGTTGAATTAGATTATCAGCCTCTTTGATCTTTCAAAAATGCTTTTAGCCTCGTTTTGAAAGTGGCTAGCGAAGGAGCAGTTTTTATTTCATTGCTCAGCTGGTTCCAAACAGTAACTCCTCGATACGAAAAGCTCCGCTGCCCATTTGAGGTCTTACAGAGTGGAATCCTGAGGTCAGTACTGGTATTACGTAAGGTCCGATTGGAAGAATCGGACAATTTGTGAAACATTGACTGCATGTAAGGGGGTGCAAGCCCATTCAAGGCTTTATATACTATACAAGCTGTCTCGAAGTCGATCATTTCTTTGACTGTTAACCACCCTAGTTATGATATTAATGGCAGCGATGATTGATCGAAGGGACTGTTTGTAACGACACGCGCTGCTCGATTTTGCAGCATTTGCAATTTTCTTAGTGTGGTATCACCTGCACATCCCCAAACAGAGCAACAATATCTAAAATGCGAGTCTACTATGCTAAAATACATCCTTTGGATGGTTTCCAACGAGAGATATTTCTTGGAATACTTCAGCATTCCTATTCCTCGTGAAATCTTACCGATAGCAACGTTGATTTGCTCTTTCCAATTTAGTAATGGATCAATTTGTACCCCAAGATTGTCATATACGATACGTCAAGTGCAATGAACTGCATCGGAGCATCTGGGATCACCATCGGAAGTAAGGGCGCCTTTGGTGGTGACGTGTCGCATTTTGTCTGTTGGCAGTGAATGCAAGAGGTAACAAAACGCTTGACGTGTCCATACATGTTCGGCCAAAAGAAACGCTCTTTCAGGAGGGAATACGTTTTGTCTGTCCCAAAATGTGCTACGTTATGTATTTCAGTCAATACAAACTTTCGTAATGATGCGGGGACGATTGGTCGACCAGACTTGGTTAAGATGTCATCTTCCACTCGGAGCTGGTTTTGAACTCGTTTAAATCGACCTTGTAAAATTACTTCTCCCGCTGCTATAAGTCGTTTTGCTCTGCTGATCACGGGGTCTGTACCTTGCTCTTGCTTTAATTGATCCAAAAACGTAGCGTTCTCTACAACCGTAGCATAAACTTTGTCCTCAAATGATGAAATCGGTTGATCAGGATTTGCGCATCGATCTCGAGAGAGGAAATCGGCTTTGACATTGTCCTTTCCACGGATATATCTGACCGTATAGTCATACTCTTCAAGTTCGGAGATCCACCTCCCGAATTTTCCTCTTGGGTCTTTTTGTTTACGAAGATGTACGAGTGGATTATAGTCCGTGTTCAGGATAAATTCGGTACCCGCTAAATATACATGCCAGTGTCTCACAGCTAAGACGAGAGCAAATGCTTCTTTTGTTATTGGTGCCCATTGACGTTGAGAACCTTTAAAAGCTGTCGAGAAATAAGCAACAGGGTGCAAAAGGCCATCGTCTCCGCTTTGTGATAACACACCACCTGCAGCGTAATCACTTGCATCAACTTCGACTGTAAATGGTTTATTGAGCTTTGGAAATGCCAGAACTGGTTGTGATGTTAATCGTTGTTTCAGCTCCTTGAAAGCAGATTCACATTGACTGGTCCACAAGAATTGCACATTGTCACAGGTAAGTTTGTTAAGGGGCTCACTGATCACTGCGTAGTCCTGAATAAAGCTCCGATAAAAGCCTGACAACCCTAAAAAACGCTTTAATTCTTTTCTTGATGCCGGTGGAGGAAATTGATCAATAGCGGTGATCAAACGTTGCTGTGGCTTAATACCTTGACATGAAAGCTCATATCCCAAAAAATCGACTGATTCCGATGCAAATACGCACTTTGAGGCTTTGAGAGTCACATTTGCAAGTCGCAATCGCTCAAAGACTGCCGTAAGATCTTGAATATGTTCCTGGAATGTTGAGTTAAAAATTACAATGTCATCCATGTACGCTAAAACTCTTTCAGTTGAGAGACCAGATAAACACATGTCTATCATCCTTTGGTAGGAAGAACCAGCGTTTGATAGGCCATATGGCGTAACGTTAAATTCGTATTTGCCGTGGGGCACAGAAAATGCTGTCTTTTCCTTGTCAGTCTCTGCGAGAGGGATGGACCAGTATGCTGAGGCAGCATCTAACGTCGTCCAATATTTTGCTCCGGCCATCTTGTCAATTACGTCTTTAATATGGGGCAAGGGATACGTGTCTCTTTTTGTTACATCATTAACTCCTCGGAAATCGCAAACGAAACGCGTACTGCTGTCCTTCTTCTTTACCAGTATCACTGGGGCATTCCAAGGGGATGATGAAGGGCGAATAATGTCATTTGATAGCATTTCAGCGACCTGTTTATCCATATCCTTCTCCCATGCAACGGGTATCCTACGGGGTTTATGACCCACAGGGAGGGCGTCGTCGGTGATTATTCGATGTTCTAGCAGCATTGTTTGCTTGGGCTTTTTAGGATTGGCAGCGAAAACATCCTTATATTGTTCGATCAATCTGGTAACTTCTAACTTTTCGTCACATGATAGTCTGTCACTGATTGTGATGTCCGCAAGGGTTGAATTGAGGCTTTCATCAGGTGCAACGCTCATAACTATTTCATCGGCTGGTTGGATAAAACCCATCGAGGTTCGCGATTTCAATGAAATGTCTGATGAAGTAACATTGAGGACTGTTATTTGAAATATTCCATCCATGTTCGGTATAACGCGGGATCTTGTAGCGTACAGGCCCCGTATCTTTGGTCCAATTTTGGGTTCAAAATCACCTGGTAACAGAGAATTTTTCGTGGAGGATTTTACTAAAACAACCGATTCTGAGCGGGGAGGAATGGTAACACTTTCGCTTAATCGCACTCTTGCTGTGTTCGATGATAGTCCGGACACTGAGAGTTTTCCTAACTGGATTCTGTTTCTGGCAAAATCAAACTGGACAGAACCAAAGAGGCGCATAAAATCTCTGCCAAGTAATACGTTTGAATACGTCAATGAATCCAGTACTTGGAAAACATGATTACGAGGCTGGCTTCCAGCAATCGTTACATCAATCTTGACAGACCCCAATATGTTCATGGTGTCCCCGGAAGCGTTTATCAATGATTTTGGGGAGCGTTTATCCATACAATTATCGAGGCCTATTCTTTGTAATGTTCCTAAATCAATTATTGAGCATCCCGAACCAGTGTCCATTATTACGTGAGTATCCAGCTTTTGGAGTTTTGCAGCAACAACAACGGTACAGGGATCCTCGGAGGGGCTTGCTCCTGTGGAGGCGGTTAGTCATTGGTATTTTGGACACACATCATTCCAGCTGTCATGACCTCGTTGGCCACATGCTTGGCAAAATCTTGTTGGACAACTTGCAACTAAGTGGTCGGTGCTTTGGCATGATCTGCATTTCAGCTGGTTGGTAGGGGCTCTGTAGCCGCCGCGAAAATTTCCTCTTCTTCGAGGCTGGTGACCTTGACCACGACCTCTGAAATTTCTGCCGGCAAATGTTCTTTGGCCAACAAAGGATGGCTTTGTTGTGAAACTTACATCATTTTCAAGATTCTCGTGACCCCCGGAACCAACGTTGATAGAATTTATTTTGACAAGGACTTTATCAGCAATTGCGTCAACAATGTTGGCTGGAATTTCTTTTGAACTGTTGTTCGCGTTGTCACTAATCTCATTAACTAAAGTACGAATTTCGATATTGGACTTAACTCCCGCCAATTGAAGTCGTGTTGTTTCAGAAGCCAGGGCTTTGATGTCACTTGTTGAAAACTTCTCCATAGATTTGAGGGCTGTTTGCATTTGTGGATGCAAACCACGGACGAAATAATCTTTTGCTAACGTCGCACGAGTTTCGTCGTTGAAGGTTGGGTATGCTAGCTTCACCAATTCGAGCAACTTGTATGCGTAGGTATGCGCAGATTCGCCATGTTTTCTAGAGCGGTTTGAAAGTTCAAACATTGCTTCCTCTCGATTCAACTGGCCTTTTTCAAATTCTTTCAGGAGCTCTTCTTTTATTTTGTCCACTTTTTTCTTAACCTCTGTAGACATTCTCATATAGACATCGAAAGCAGGCCCATCTAATCTGCTTGCCAAATCCTGTGCACATTTCTCTTCGGTATACCCTTTTAGAGATGAGTGTAGCTCGACCTTAACGATAAATTCTTTCACATTTCCTTCTCCGTTAAACACTTTAATTTTGCTTTCCATTTTGATTCTGTAATAGAAATGTAGCCGTAGTCGAGACTCGAGAGAGAATACTTCTTGTGGCCTACTCAGAGAGAAGATCTATTACAGAATAACGAAACATACAGCACAGCGGAATATAAGTAAACATAATCTAATCTACAACTGTCCAGTCACGGGGGTGTATCCCTACAGTGGCAACATACGAGTCAAATCTTTCAATAGGGCACAGGGAAACCCGCAAATCTTCCAATTTCACACTTATTAGCCAATGATGTAGTCGTATTCCGATCACATGACTGAAAATAAAACTTTCGAGATAACTTTTCGAGTACCTTCACGAAAATAAACATAAGATCCTTTTGGATGATTACAAAGTCTGTCCTGAGCTAAACAAGCATAATAATATCTGAATATTGATTTCTTCATAACCCCAAATGATCGTAGATGCTGTTTTTAGCTACAGTCAGAGAAATGAGTGTTGCTGCTAAAGTCGCCTTCAATGGAAAATCAAGCGCCTTGTATAAGGACAAGAATCGCCTAAAAGGCAATATTTCGGTCTTTATGTCAAACGAGAATGATACGCAAAAATCAAAAGTCATTACCCCTAGTTTGCTTAGTTCGTGCACAAATATATTGGTGCATCTGTGTCAAATGAGATGTCATGTGAGATTAACGATAACGCAAAATTACTCATGCAGAACCCTACAGAACGTTTCAATTGTTGTTATATTCGCGGGCATCTAATTTGAGACAAGCAGTCACGAAGATAACCTCTGTGCAGAATGATATGCATGAAGATGTTTTGGTTCAGTGTGATCTCGTGTCTTCCCCCAGTCAATGGCGCCATAGACCTTTTAGCTATTCAGGAAAGAATCAGAATCGAACAAACTTTTGCTACACTTTGTAGAATTTTCGAATGTGCACAATAGTGATAGAAGCTCTAACGCCACTCGATCGAACGTAACGTATAAAAATGTATAAAAATAACGTTCGATCCAGGCTCCTTTTAGAATAGCTAAAAGGTCTATTGTTTGCTGGGATTCTGCACCTTTCTGTAGCTGTGTAGGAGGGGGATCCTTCTACCTTCGGTGATGCTGCGAATGCTAGCCTCTGTGCAGGCCACCAGTTACATCATCCTCTAAAGTTGACTTATTTGCATAATGAGTACTATCAATAAGTGGCTAATGATTCGTTCGTTCTAGAAAACGATTGTTTTGACATAATTAAGCTGCTAATGAAGTCAAGAACGTGCCAATTCTGGGTAAATTTGTTGTTGTGCCAGGGTAAACATCATGGTAATTTATCCATCTTATGGTGTCAAATCTGTCTAACATGAAATAAGCCGACGTCAAATGTTGCTATAGGATCGCGGGAAACTTCTGTCTTGTATGCGCTTTCTGTGCGCTTTCTTTATTTCAGTGCCAATTAGCAGAGCTAAAACATTAATCAATCGCTTTAACGAGCGTGACGGAAGTGGGTTACTTACTTTCTTTCTTTCTTTCTTTCTTTCTTTCTGACTGACTGACTGACTGACTGACATCGAAGCCCCTTCTTAGATTACAAAGTGGACTTTGTAATCAAAAATGGATATTCATTTTTTTTTTTTTCATTTTAAAATTATTTATGCACGGTAGCCCCGTCAGTCAAATGACTGATTTTCAGGGGGCCGTGCCAAAAACTTTACAAATTAAAAAATCTACTAAAATTAATAATGGGAAAAGGAAACTAATTACAATCATAAATAATTTATCTACAACTATTTACAATAAATTTACAACCGACCCTTTATCTTGTTCTTAAAAGAAGATAAAGAGGGAGCTTGCTTGGCCTCGCGGCTGAGATCATTCCAGATTTTTGCTCCACGAAATGCGAACGCTTTCTGTCCATTACTAGTTTTCATGAATGGCACTAGCAAGTCAGTTTCGGCATTTCTAAGGTTGATAATATTGCGATCAGAATTTCTAACAAATAAATGCGAGAGATAATCAGGCGCGAGACTATTAACAGATTTATATACAGTTGTTGCAGTCTCACTTCTGATCATATCCCTCACAGTTGGCCATTTTAACTCTGTAATCAAAGCTTCGGCAGGAGCATCGTAGCTGCTATTTGTAATAATTCTAGCGGCACGATTCTGCAATTTCTGAAGCTTAACCAGTCGGAACTCAGCACAGTTCCCCCACACAGAACAGCAGTACCGAAAATGTGGCTCTACAATACCTCTATATAATTTGCAAAGTACAGTTTTTGGCAAAAATTTCTTTGCATATTTTAAAAAACCTAAAGAGCGGGAGACTTTGGCTTGAACAGATTTAATTTGCTCGTCCCACACGAGGTACTGGTCAACTTGGACACCAAGATACTTAATACTGTCGACGAGTTCTACAGGGGAATCATCGATAACAAATGCAGGAGAATCCACAGTGTTTTCACCAATCTTTTTAAGATTTGGTCTAGATCCGATTACCATTGCCTGAGTCTTGATTACATTCAAAGACAATTTATTGCCCTGAAGCCATTCTTTCAAACATTTCAATTCGTTGTTGAGCGTTTCAGTTAGATCCTCAATGCTCTTAGAGGAATAGGATATGCTAGTATCGTCGGCGTACATCGTAACTTTGCAGTTTTTCAAGGCGAATGGCAAATCATTTATATAGATTAGGAAGAGTAGCGGACCTAAACAAGAGCCTTGTGGAACACCACAGCTGATGCTTCCGATGTCAGATTCCACTCCATTAACCTTAGTGAATTGCTGCCTACTGCTGAGATATGATTTGAACCATTGAAGCTCAAGTCCCTGAATTCCGTACTTAGATAGTTTTTGAATAAGTATGGCATGATCAACAGTATCAAAAGCCTTTTTCAAATCAATGAAAATATTTCCTGTAAATTTTCCACGCTCAATATTAATGTGCCAGTCATTAGTGCCAGAAAGCAAGCAAGTTACAGTGGAATGCAGAGCTCTAAAACCTGATTGGCCAGAATACAGAAGTTTATTCGAGTAATAAAGGTACTGTTGTAAAGATTACGTAATTTAGTTTCCAGACTCTTTATCGAATGGTCACGTGCTGGTCACGCCCACTCTTTATATCCGTTAGACATTCTTCCACGACACGATTAACCAAATGAGGAGTTCGAGTAAAGTAGTGATTGCAGATCGTCGCAGTATGGTCACGTAAAATTATCATTGTATTATAGTTATTCATTTATTCATATTGTTCTGTATATATTTCAAAGGAAACCCTGTCTCGTTTTTATGCTCGAACCTTTCGACACAACATAATGGCGCCCAACGTGGGGCAGGGAGCACACGAAGAGCAAGTTGAATGTATGAATTACTTATGATTTACACGAGGACATAAAATGTCAAATCCGCCGTCACCGCCACCGACTACAGAAAGGAGGACGA
Organism: Aurelia coerulea; assembly: GCA_039566865.1. Lineage (NCBI taxonomy): Eukaryota > Metazoa > Cnidaria > Scyphozoa > Semaeostomeae > Ulmaridae > Aurelia > Aurelia coerulea. The sequence continues at coordinate 24,913,179 of CM076943.1, read as the reverse complement.
GGACTGGCGCAGCTGCAGGAGCAGCAGAAGATGAAAATCCAGCAGATATGGCTGAGGAGATTTTCAAGAGATTAAGAATTACGCGAGGTGGAAATCGCGCGACTGTAACGAAGTTAGAGAGGCAAGCTTTGGGCCTTATGAGAGATCAAGGAGCACAGACGTCTTCAGAAGAAACGGAAGAAATTGTCACGAAACTGTCGGCGATATTAAAGATTTTGAAAGGCAAACGGGAAGATTTAGTGAAATTAGACGAAGAGATTTTACAACGATGCAACGTTGACCATATTGAAAGGGAAGTGGACGAATCAAACGATGTGTCATCGAGAATAATCGAGGTTAGCGAAAGAATCGAAGGATTTTGCAGGAGGTTTAGTGCACCAGACGCAGTGGGAAGAGTTTCCACAAGCACACCTCAACGAAGTATGTTTCCAATGGGATTGAATCAAAGTGGAAGTTCGAGCAGTAATAACCAAGGAGTGAGATTGCCGAAGATCAATTTGCCAAGATTTCGTGACAAGGTTACCAAATTCCAATCGTTCTGGCAGAGCTTTAAATGTTCTGTCGATGAAAATGACAGTTTGTCACCCGTTCTTAAAATGAATTACCTAGTAAACTCGCTGGAAGGACCTGCCTATAAGGCCATCGAGGGACTTGCAATTACGGATGAAAATTATGTAAAGATATTGAAGACGAGATTTGGGAGATCACAAGAAGTAATATACACGCATATGCAAGAACTGTTGAAATTACAATCGCATCCAAACGACAACATTGCGCAAATTCGATCAATGTACGACAATATCGTGGTACAAGTACGAGGATTAGACAGTTTGGGAATAACTTCCGAAAATTATGGCCCATTATTGATAGCGGTTATCATGACAAGACTACCAGAAGACATTCAGTTACAAGTTTCACGAGTATCGTCAATGGGTATCTGGAAAATTAACGAAGTCATGGATATTATCGAGAAAGAAATCGAAGCACGAGAAGTGGTTGAGAAATTCGGTGTTGCTGAGAGCAAAAGGAATGAAAGAGCAAGAAAACCGCGATCCAGTTCGCCCGTTGGAACAACGAAATCCTTCGTAGCGAAAGAAGAAAAATCGAGAAAGGTTCAGTGTTATTTCTGCAAGAAAGAGCATTTTGCTGAAAGTTGTAGAGCAGTGACAGACGCAAAGAAACGTATCGAAATACTGAACAAAGCCAAGCGATGCTTGAATTGTTTCAAATTTGGACATCAAGCGAAAACATGTTACAGTGAGAAAAGATGTCAGAACTGTAATGGAAAGCATAACACTGCAGTTTGTTTGAAAACAGAGGGATCAATGAGCCAAGACACTGCTACGACAACGGATAGTTCTATCACAACTTCAGCTGTGAAAGGAAGGCAGAATGTATTGCTTCAAACGGCGAAGACGTTTGCATATGGCGAAGATAGCAGTCGGAAGGTTCCAGTGAACATTTTGTTCGATTGTGGAAGCCAGAAAAGCTACATCGCAGAGGGACTGAAGAGGAACCTTTCACTGAAATCTGAGAAAACAGAGACATTGAATTTGAACACTTTCGGAACAGAAAGTTATGTTAAGAAGAGCTGCGAATGCGTAGTTGTTAATTTAGAAGTACAAGACGAAATAGTCCCCGTCACTGCGTTAAGCTTCCCCGCCATTTGCTCCCCAGTTTCTTCACGCGTAGAAGTAGGTAATTATCCGCATCTGACAGGCCTTGAGTTAGCGAATAGTGTAGAGCATGGCGATCAGGAAATAGGAATTCTCATTGGCGCAGATCATTATCATGATATAGTTTTAGGCGAAGTAATCAAGGGAAGTTCAGGGCCTGTCGCTATTCGTAGCAAATTGGGGTGGTTGCTTTCGGGGCCTACTGTTTCTCATAACGAGAAAAACATTGCCTGCTCTAATATCATTTCAACTCCTGTTTTAGATATCGTGCCTTCCAAGGAAGAAGTGACAAACGAGAATCAAGAAATCACAGAGTCATTGAAATCATTCTGGCAACATGAATCGATGGGCCTAATCGAAACTGAGAAGGAATCGAATGACAAACAATGCAAGAGCAAAACAAACATCGAATTCAAAGACAAAGACAAAAGATATGAGGTAAGCCTTCCTTGGAAGGATGAATCTTTTGATCCTCTCCCTTCAAATTTTGACATGTGTAAAATGCGATTAATGTCTTTGCATCGCAAATTGAAGGGAGATGCGAATCTTTTGGAGCAGTATGATGCAATATTCAAGGAGCAATGAGCCTCAGGTATTATTGAAAGAGTGCCACAAGAGAACGAGAATGATAGCGACGCCCATTTTCTTTGTCACTTTGGTGTTGTTAGAAGTGACCGACAAACAACTAAACTACGTGTTGTTTTTGATGGCTCCGCAAAGTCCGGGCAAACAAATCTTTCGCTTAATGACAGGCTAGAAATAGGAGATAATTACATGCCTTTGTTGTTCGATACATTAGTACGTTTCCGCACACACAAAGTAGCATTGACAGCGGATATTGAGAAGGCATTTCTTCAAATTGGGATTTCTGAAGATGATAGAGATGTATTACGATTTCTTTGGTCCGATGACGCAGGTAAGGATAAACCTACTATTGTTCAATTCCGCTATTGTTCTTTAGTTTTTGGTCTCCGTTGTAGTCCGGCAATCTTAGGGGAAACAATACGACATCATGTTTCTCAATTTGAATCAGATAGCCCAGAAGTCGTCAAGGTTTTGAAAAGATTATACGCAGACGACTTATCTTGCGGAACAGAAAATGTGGAGGAGGCCTTGGAAATTTACGAGAAAGCTAAGGAAATCATGTTGAAAGGCGGTTTCAATCTTCGTAAATGGAACTCGAACAATAAGGCCCTCCTCCATAAAATCGCATCAATGGAGAATACGGTCCATCCACAGGGAAACGAGGAAGGTAAGATAGTCGAAGATGACCAGTCATATTCTCAGTTCGCGGTAGGTACCCCTTCGCATGGGGAGAGTACAAAGGTACTCGGGGTAAACTGGGACAGCGATACAGATATATTTTACCTTGATCTAGCACATGTAGTCGAATTTGCCAAGTCTTTGCCTCCAACAAAGCGATCTGTGTTGAGGATTACAGCTAAAGTATTTGATCCTCTTGGATGTTTATGTGTGTTTACCATAAATTTAAAAGCGTTTTTCCAACAACTGTGTATCAACAAAATCAGTTGGGACGAAGAATTACAAGGTACTGACAGAAAAACGTACGATTCACTTGTTTCAGAGTTAGAGAAATTCAATCGATTAACAATTTCTAGGTGTCTTTTTTCACAGAACAAACAGGTAAAGAAAGTAGAAATACACGGTTTTTCTGATGCAAGTGAGAAGGCCTATGCCACAGTAGTGTATCTTCGTATTGAGTATGTAACTGGGGAAATAGAAGTAAAATTTGTGGCTTCAAAATCGAAGGTTGCTCCCATTAAGCAACAAAGTATACCCAGGTTAGAATTGTTAGGGGCATGTTTGATGGCAAAATTGGTAAGTAACATTCGAGAAACGTTACAAGATGAGCTGCCAGGTAAGATTGTACAAACATTTTATTGGGTTGATTCCATGTCAGCTCTATGTTGGATCAAAAATGTCAGACCATGGGCACAATACATTCGTCACAGAGTTTCAGAGATCTTGAAAGTATCTCATCGAGATCAGTGGTTTTACTGCCCAGGACCACAAAACCCTGCAGATCTACCCTCGAGAGGTAAGTGTTTTAACCTCGCTGCCAATCGCCTTTGGTGGGAGGGTCCTGAATTCTTGACAGGTAAGCCAGAAAATTGGCCTAAATCCCCATCTGGCAGCGAGTTAGAATCGGAGAGTGCAATGAAAGAGAAATTGAAAAACGATCCGAAAATAACGTACGCAATGTTGATTTCTGACACTGGTTCACAGCCTCAAATTGACAAAATACTAGACTTATCAAGGTTTAGCAGTAAGGGTAAGTTGCTACGTAGCATTGCATGGGTGCTAAGGTTTGTATCAAATCTGAAATGTAAAGTAAGCAACAAAGATACAAACACAGGAAATCAGGTGAGTACAGATGAAATAGCAAGAGCGGAGAACATTTTGATAAGATCCATACAACACGAAGCATTTAGCAAAGAAATTCTGTACTTACAAGCAAATTTAACAGGTAAGAACACAGCGAAACCACCAATTTATGTGAATCAATTTAATTTGTTCATTGACGAAGAAAATGTTCTCAGATGCAGAACAAGGATAAAAAATGCACAGGTAAGAGATTCAACAAAGAAGCCAGTCTTATTACCCGCTAGGAGTCTTTATTCGGAACTTCTGATCAAAGATAGCCACGAGAAGGTATTCCATAATGGAGTAAGAGAAACATTAAATATGTTGAGGCAAACGTACTGGGTACTTCGGGGGAGGGAAAGTGTTAGGCGCATCACCAAGAGATGTATTTTGTGTAAGAAACTCGAAGGATTACCCTTTAATTCTGTGTTCAGCAAAGACCTCCCTAGCTTCAGAGTTGACGACAGCCCGCCATTTTTCCATGTAGGTATCGACTTTGCTGGACCATTGTTAGTTTCTGGTCAAACAGGTAATATGAAATGTTACATTTGTCTTTTCACGTGCACTTCAACCAGAGCAGTGCATCTTGAGTTGGTTGAATCACTTGAAGTTGAAACGTTCATTCGTTGTTTCCGTCGTTTTAGCGCACGTAGAGGGCTTCCCGCAACTGTTTTATCAGACAATGCCAAAACCTTTAAGGCAGCAGCAAAGGAGGTAAGAAGGCTGTTACGTTCCCCAAGGTTAACAGAACATTTTTTATCACAGGGTGTCAAGTGGAAAACAATCATAGAGCTTTCACCCTGGAAAGGAGGAATATGGCAACGTTTGATCCGTAGTACAAAGCGTTGTTTGGTAAAAACAGTTGGTCGGTCGTTTCTCAGCTATTCCGAACTAGGTACAATCCTAGTAGAAATTGAAGCAGTTATCAATTCACGCCCTCTTACATATGTTTTTGATGACAAGGATGGTATTTCTTACCCTCTTACTCCTTCACAGCTTATCAACGGCAGAAATTTAGAAATGTTACCGAATCAGCGACATCACGAGATTGTGAGCACATATGAGAGCTTATCTAGAAGAGGACGTTTCCATCGTAGACTTTTAACCTAGTTTTCTTCTAGGTGGAAAAATGAATATCTTTTGAGTCTTTTAGAAGCATACAAGCCAAGAGATGGGAGTAAAGAGCCAATCGTCGAAGTTGGTGACATTGTGGTTATGCGAAATGAACATGAAAAACGAAGTTTTTGGAAGCTGGCGGAAATAATAGAGTTGTACAAAGGAGAAGATCAGTCGATACGTGCAGCGAAAATTCAGGTAGCAGGAGATGGTAAAAGGGTTTTAAATCGATCTTTAAAGCATTTAATTCCTCTTGAAATTCGCAGCCAGCGCGCGAAATTGAGCGCAAATTCCGCACCAACGCTTAAGGAAGCAGCGTCGCAGCAACCGCGCAAAGAGCCGCCTAAACACATGCAGGAAACGCAGCATATTGCTAATAGGCCTCGGCGCAACGCAGCTCTAATCGGAGAACTTGCGAGACGCGATAATTTGAAGTAGAAAGTACATTAGATACAAAGACATTTGAACAATTTCAGACTTAGTATTTAGATTTTAGACGTATATTATGCTTTATTGTAGTTGATTTATTGTTTGGTCACTGAAGTGAACCAATCCAGGGGAGTGTGTTGTAAAGATTACGTAATTTAGTTTCCAGACTTTTTATCGAATGGTCACGTGCTGGTCACGCCCACTCTTTATATCCGTTAGACATTCTTCCACGACACGATTAACCAAATGAGGAGTTCGAGTAAAGTAGTGATTGCAGATCGTCGCAGTATGGTCACGTAAAATTATCATTGTATTATAGTTTTCATTTATTCATATTGTTCTGTATATATTTCAAAGGAAACCCTGTCTCGTTTTTATGCTCGAACCTTTCGACACAACAGGTACAGAGCAGGTTTTACCACGAATCGATTCGAATTCGAGAGGCCCCACTCCACATTTGTTTTTCTGCATTTGGTTAAAATCTCATTGGGGATTGGCGTTACATCGAACTTCATTCCTTCGAAAATTGGCCTATGTTCAGGAATTCTTCAGGAACGCTACAAATAAGATATAGCTTTCAAAATTTCACATGTTACGTGAATTATGTCCAGGAACCTGAAAATATTTGTTTGTGTGATTTTCGAAAATCCTAGACGAATCTACTATAACTAAGCGTTGAGACGGTGACATCAAAGGATCCATACGCGTTTTGTACGTCACTGAGATCTCACCCTTCCCGTCCCACTGGCCCTAGCATTTAGGTGACAAAACTAGCTGTTAACGCAGTTAAGTAAGTGCTGCTCATAGCCATAGGCGTATGTGACAGGGGGGCTGGGGGGCTGTAGCCCCCCAACGTCGGAAGATTTTGCAAAAATCAGCCATAATCGGGCAGAAATGCGCCTTAAGTTGGGCAAAATTTCCTGAAACAATTGATATTTTATCGGGCAGCCCCCCAAATTTTATCTCTCCCTACGCCGATGCTAATAGCGCTAGTCATAATAACAGTCCGCAGATTGTTAAAAGAATAAATGTCGGAGTGGATGTTTTGGGGCATCTTTTTGAAACCAAGGTAAATTGCAGCTTTTTGAGCTAAAACAATTAAAAAAACTATGAGAGAACTGTTTGTAAATTTCAAGACTGCATTACACGACTATAATACTAGTTAAAACGTCATGTGATATTAATCTCAATTCAAGTCTTCAATTGTAATTTTAAGACTTGGTTAATCAATGTCAGTTCATTTTGTACTTCCTTGGACTGCAAGGCTATCTTTTCCCCAGGTGGTACCTCAAATAGTTCAATACTGTAGTTCATAGATCAACACTGGCATTTTGAAGTAAAAATAGTTTTGATGCTTTAGAAGTAATACCAGTAGCTTTTATGATCATTCCTTTGTAATTAGCTCAAACTGTCAATTATCTGCTTCCATCTGCATTAATCAGCCTCTTCAATAATATTCAAACAACTTGATACATGATGGCAATACATAAAGTGTTCCCTTTTCAATTCTGTGTCAAATAACAGGTTTGTATTATGCCTCAAATGAAAACAAGTCTTGAGGGTATATGATGCACAACAGTTGGCCATAATATTCTTCAAAAGTACATCTGGGAACAGTTTGTATCAAAGTTAAAAGGTCACAAGGTGTGAAGAATGATCACAGAAGCAATGCTGATCCAATGCTTTTTGGTCTTTGTAAGAATGTGCATCCAGCAATTTATGCTGTGTTGGTCTTTGGATGTCAATGGTTAAAGAAGCAAATACTGATCCAATGCTCTGCAAACAGCTACCGGAATGTGAATTGTTAATACGTAGTTAATCCAATGCTGTGTTAATCTTAACATGAGCTGTCACAAATTAATAAGTTACCTTTCATTTCTGCAACAAAATGTACATGAGATATTAAGCTTTTGTGTATGAGATATATATGTGCATGGTCATATGGCAACATTAAAGGGGCCTTTGCAACGAGCATGGTTTGTGAATACACCATTTGTGGTCTTTTCGTTGTTGCCATTTTTACAGTCCATAAAAATGACCACCAATAAGAAGATGGCACATGCAAGGTATGCTGGTTGAAAAGGCCGATTTAGGTACCTAATTAGATAACAAAAATGTACTGACAAAAAAATTTGAGCCAAAGGAGGGGGAAAATTAATCAAGAAGCCAATCAAAACTCTTTCAGGGGCAAAGAATCATGGTTGAAAGATCCTTTCAATTATCTTGTTTGCAATCCTCTCTTATGATTTTCTATGCAATGGGAAATTATCTCTTTTGTTCTGAAACAATTCATGGCACATTTATGCGCCAGATGTTTGCAGTTTTCAAAGCAAAAAGAAAATTACTATTCTAAAGTGCAACAATATCTCTACTAAAAGATGAATTCTTACCTATTCTAATCAAATACATAAAACCCTGCTTTAGGATTGTGAATAATAGATACCATGTACCCATCTAATATGAAAATTGCATGGTTGTTACCTGTGAAACATTTTCAGGTGCTGTATGCAAAGGAATGAATGGTGAATCATTATCATCTTGTGTATTACTAAAGTAAAGAAAGAGCTTTGACAAATATTTCTAAAAGTAATTGAGCATCCTGAATGATCAGATTTGTTTAATTTGCTGTTTGTTTCAGTTGGTTTTGCATGGTTTTGAAGTAGTAGCTTTTGTTGCTACAATATAGGCAATTCACTGTTTATCACCACAACTTCACCACATGGGTGATTCACTTCTTCTTTCCACAATGGGAAAGTCACTATTGTTGGGTGCCTCGGTGGGCATTTTCTGATATATTTACTTTTGTTGCTACAAGTGGCAATACCACAATGGGTTTATACGTTTCATTCGTTGCCACAAAGGGCAGGTCATTGCTCTTTATTTGTGAAAGTGTAAACAAGGACAGATTTCGTTTTGAACCAATTAGCGTGTTTGTTTACATCGGTGAGATTAACCAATCACACTACGTAATCCAACATCACGTGACGTACTGCGATTTTGCAGAAATTCAGAAGCTGTGGGGACGAATACAGAAATACTTTCCCGAAAAACTGGCGCTGTGCAAATGGATTTTTAACAAATCAGGAATGTTTTTACATTTTCTGTTAGACTATAAGCTTACCGAAAATTCTATCGTCTCGGATTTTGATATTCAACTCAGATCGAGAGAAATCTATGTTTGAATAACGCCCTAAAATCAAGGCAACCACTAATGTTTTAGGTTTAGCAGAAAGATATTCCTTGAAGGACTACGTCAGTCTGTTGCACAAAGGCAACAAATATTGATTCGTAGACCACATTAAACCTGTCTCCATTAAATTTTCGGTGCTGCATGACATTCAAAAGGGCCAGTATCTTCCATGATACTGAGCACTGTACCATCTTCTGAAGCACTACAATCACATTCTAAAGGGCCAAAACTCGACAAGGAGCCCCTACCAATAATGCCACAAATAAAATGTAAATCACAATATACTCACCAATTCTTGATTTGCTATGATGAACCAAAACTGGATAAGTCCAAAAGTCCATAGGTTGTATGCGACACAAACGAATTTAACAAGAATAAACCCAATCGATTATTTCCCGAAGTTTGAGCAGCACTGTCTTCACTGCGCTACAGTATTGATGAAATCTACGACATTCAAATTCTGAGCTGAAATAATGGCGCAAAATTGATAATGTCTGTTAAAATAGCATTTGTTTGCACAAACAAGTCGATTTCTTATCCTTAGATAATTCTTTTTCAGTTTATCGAGAGAAAAGTTGGGAAATTGACAACAGTCTAGATTTTGATGAAGGGGTCAGGTCAAATGAAATGTGCAACTCATTTGTTCTCTTGCAGTTTCAGACATTGTATGATGGAGAGGTGAACATTGGAGGAAATAGGAGGCTCTCATACTCTCATAGGGGATCCCTACTCCCCATCTCTTAATTGATGTTGCCCAGATATTCTGTCTTCCTTGCTGTCAGGATCACAGATCTTTCAAGGTCGTGTGACCCCTCGCTCATAATCCTTGTTAGCACTGGCTGAAATTCACGTTTCTAGTAACGGAGAAGGGGGGGGGGGCATCGTAAAAATCACCAACATTTCGAACTCAAGCCTAGGACATCTTTCGAATCGATCTTGTTTGCAAATTTTTCCAATTGCTGTACAGAATTGGAGAATATGGGCGGGGGGGGGGGGCACGTATTTTTCTTTTCGAGAAACTAAGGTTTTGGGCCATTTTGCCACCAAAAGTTTCTTAAGCGTTTCTTATAGTTGTAATGCAGGAAGTGTATAGTTGATTTAGATTTGTCAAGAGTGCTCCCAAATTACTTAGTAAGATTGGAAAAAAACAAGTAAGTAACATAATTCGCACTCAAAATGATGTCCAAACAGTTGCTATAACTGTACACTGTCAAAAAAGTTTTGAGTGCGATGGGAAAATTAAAACTGCAAATTACAAAAGTTTCTTAGCATTTTAAATTCAGGTAGGGTTGTTTCTTAACTTTCGAACAATTGAGCCTACCGTTTCTTATAAGCGGTTTCTTATAAAAGAAATACGTGTTATTGCCTCCAAACCATAGATTTCTTTGCTTGCATGAAAAAAGAATGGCAATCGAGAATCGAGACTGTTCTGAAAATTGACCAAATGTAGACAAAAAGCGACGAATGGATCTCTCCCCTCCCTGAGACAGTGGTTAAGTGGTTGCTTGTTTCCATCTTTTAAACGCTTTTGAGGCCTTTTGTTGAAGGCATGGAACATGTTGCCCCATTTCTTAGAACTGCTAAAATGTCTGCGAAACCTACTTTTTGGGTTGGGAACTACTTTCAAAAGAAAGTAACAACCAACAGTTTTTGGATGTGGAAAAGGCAAGAGCGTATAAAGCTATGAATCGTACGATATCCTAAAAGTGCAGGGGAATAAATTGGTTTCACATTTCATTTGACCTGACCCCTTCATCAAAATCTAGACTGTTGTCAATTTCCCAACTTTTCTCTCGATAAACTGAAAAAGAATTATCTAAGGATAAGAAATCGACTTGTTTGTGCAAACAAATGCTATTTTAACAGACATTATCAATTTTGCGCCATTATTTCAGCTCAGAATTTGAATGTCGTAGATTTCATCAATACTGTAGCGCAGTGAAGACAGTGCTGCTCAAACTTCGGGAAATAATCGATTGGGTTTATTCTTGTTAAATTCGTTTGTGTCGCATACAACCTATGGACTTTTGGACTTATCCAGTTTTGGTTCATCATAGCAAATCAAGAATTGGTGAGTATATTGTGATTTACATTTTATTTGTGGCATTATTGGTAAGGGCTCCTTGTCGAGTTTTGGCCCTTTAGAATGTGATTGTAGTGCTTCAGGAGATGGTACCGTGTTCGATATCATAGAAGATACTGCCCCTTTTGAATGTCATGCAGCACCGAAAATTTAATGGAGACAGGTTTAATGTGGTCTACGAATCAATATTTGTTGCCTTTGTGCAACAGACTGAAGTAGTCCTTCAAGGAATATCTTTCTGCTAAACCTAAAACATCAGCAGTTCCCTTAATTTTAGGGCGTTATTCAAACATAGATTTCTCTCGATCTGAGTTGAATATCAAAATCCGAGACGATAGAATTTTCGGTAAGCTTGCAGTCTAACAGAAAATGTGAAAACATTCCTGATTTGTTAAAAATCCATTTGCACATCGCCAGTTTTTGGGAGAAGCTATTTTTGTATTCATCCCCACAGCTTCTGAAGTTCTGCAAAATCACAGTACGTCACGTGATGTTAGATTTACGTAGTGTGATTGGTTAATCTCACCGATGTAAACAAACACACTGATTGGTTCAAAACGAAATCTGTCCTTGTTGAAAGTGTAAGAAACGCTTAGGCCTTCGTTGACGAAATCTTTCTCCCACTTCTGGAACCTATCCGCTGCAGAACAATAAATTGTCAACACAGCAGAGAGGATAAAAAGAAATCCTCTCATATTTACTATGAAATGAGATTTTTTAAAAATGATTTGATACGTACCAGAGTCAGTGAAAATCCCCTTCTTCTCGCAATGAACGTAAGCCAAGCCAACTCCTTGCATCCTTGGCGGCATTTCTATTTTGTTGGAGAGAAGAACTGCAAAACCTTTTGTTTCAAAACAATAACGGCTAACCTAGCCTCACTACATAAGGACCCTCAACTTACGCTCATCTAATTGAAGTGAATTAATGTTGTTGTTGTCGCTCCAGTCGAGGGCCTTATGGACTAACTCTTCTCAAAACGGCAAAAAAATTCTCGCCAGGAACAAATTTGTTCCTGGACCAATCAGGATGCAAGACTTGAAATAACTTGATAGGATTGGCTGATTCTTCTTCAATTTAAACTTCCCGCCAAAGGCAAACAAACGAATTCGAACAACGCGTTCGACTGAACTGCTCCAACGATCAAAATCTCAAAGTAGCGAACGAATTTACGAGATCTTTTGCGTCCCCAAACAACGAAAATAGCACTTATAGGTAAGAGTTTTTTGCTTTAATAGCTTGAAGAAACATTCATCTAAGTACTGATAGCTTGTTTTGCAGTGCAGCACTTCAGGAAAACCACTTTTTGCGGCGATTTAGGGTCGGTGGTTTTAAGAAAAAATAGCAGGTGATTTAGGCCATGTTCGTTTCTGGAAGCGTAAGTCCATGAGTCGTAGTTATAGCGTCCATCAGCCTATCAATAGCGATAATCTACGAACATATAATCAGTCTACGGCTAACCAATAATCTGCGATACCTTGGGGGCGCATGCGAACTAACCTGTTATTTTAACCAATCAGAATGGATCTTTCTATGCTCCCTCGCAGCTACGAGCAGCAGCAACAACAATAACACAGATTTCCCGCTAAAAATGCCATTTCGTTTGGAGGAAAGATGAGCGGTTGGAAGGCCAGCCAGGCAGGGAGACGTTCGTAGAGCCTTAGTATCTGAAGAGTACTTGTTTCTAGGCTTCAGTTGTTTTCGTTTTTGTGGTTAGAAGGCCGTGGCCAAGTTGTTCGATCGTTATATTCTTGCTCTTGCATTAACTTTTATGACACAGTTGAATAGAACCACAGGCAAAGATGAGCACAAGGAGGGGTACACTCATTTTTTGTAAGAAACTGAGGTGAGGTCCGGGGGTATGAAGTTTCGTACATTATAGGACTCATGCAGCCAAAAGTTTCTAACGAGTTTCTTACATATTTTGAAACCGGTAGTGTAGAGTTAATCTGTTTATGTCAGTAGGGCGAGTGTAGGGCGTCAAATTACTTGCTAACACCCAAAACCAGTAATCACATAATTGACACTCGAACAATGTCAAAACATTTGTTATTAGTATCGAAACAATCCTTAGGCCGCCACTTCCTTGTTGGTTTTCAAAGAAATTTGCGCCGATGTGAAAATATGAGCAACACCAACAACTATTTTAGCCTAAGCCTACTACGCTTGCGCAGACAAGGTACGGTACCAGACCTCATTAGCCCGGCCGAAGTTGGCACTCAACTCATCTCTCCAACAATATTTCTATACATACATACATAGCGATCGACACAGGAATTTCAATCAACCCGTCTAAATGTCTGCTACGCGCATGCGCTAAGCAGCAAAAATCCGCAAAAATATGTAACTTCCACGAATCGCCTTCTTTTCGCCAAAAAACGCCAGGCTGGGCCGCCAGGAACGGAATAAGTCTGATTTGGGGATTTTCAGACAAAACCCTGTGGACAGAATCTATAAGATCTCTCACCCTATGGAGACCCCATCGTCCGCAAACGGCTTTTACCAGTGATACTTCTGCTGAGAACTCGGTTTTTTTTTCAGTTCATGAACATTTATTGTTTTAGATAAGAGAACCTTATTCTAGATAGATGATTAACCTACAGGCATGTGAAAACAGAATTCATTTTCGCGAATTTGTCGAGAAACTAGACGAAATCGTGCACGCTGGCCAAGTTCTTCAACGAATGAAACAGTGCTCATAACTGTTTACATTCTGCGTTTTTAACCGTTTAAATTTGCTTAAAATCTGTAGATAAAAACAAAATCTTTAGCTGTATCATTCCTCTACAAGCTTCTGAAATTTCAGTTCGAAAACATTAGCCAAACCGCTTCTATTGGGCATTTACATGTTATAATAATAATAATAATAATAATAATAATAATAATAATAATAATAATAATAATAATAATAATAATAATAATAATAATAATAATAATAATAATACAACTGTTTAAATAAAAACGTTTCGATTATAAAATCTTCGTCAGTTACTAAAACTGGGACAGCCGAGCAAGTATAAATACATAAATATTTAATTTGCATTACAATACGGTTTACAAAAACTTGTTTTACTTTAAATAACAATGGAGACAACAAAGTGAAATATAAAGGCAACAACATCATACAATACGACTAAGATATCAACTATAAAAAACCCCGTCTCTAAAGTGGATCTCCATTCAATTTTCAATTCCTCCTTCCCTCCTTTTCCGTCTCCAATCAAAACCCAAATTATTGTATGATGTTGTTGCCTTTATATTTCACTTTGTTGTCTCCATTGTTATTTAAAGTAAAACAAGTTTTTGTAAACCGTATTGTAATGCAAATTAAATATTTATGTATTTATACTTGCTCGGCTGTCCCAGTTTTAGTAACTGACGAAGATTTTATAATCGAAACGTTTTTATTTAAACAGTTGTGTTTCTACATTTTATTTTCTGTTTATTCTGGATGTGGTTTTAGTTTATATAATTTATTTTCCAACGGAGAGGGTTCAAAGATGGTTGAGGACAGCCGAGCAGCAAGAAAAAGAGAAATTTTCAACCTGGCTGACAAAGTCACGCGATATTTTAATAATGGATTATTCCTTACTATCTGCCTTGCTTATAATGTTACTCCAAAAGGACTCAAGCTCAAAAAGACGCCACAGATTGGTAAAAAGTCACAAAATTTCCAGAGGCAATGGGACAACATCATGTTTAATGCAGAGAAAGATCTTGTAAAAACACTTGTCGAAGAATACAATGAAACAGGAATAGAACTTCGGGTTGCATTTTGGAATAAAATTGCTGACTTTATGACAGAAGTATGTGACATAACAGAAGTGAAACGTGTACTGCAGCGTCTTTGGGAGCAAGTCGAAAAAATACATAAAGTTTTAAAGGCTCGACGACGAAAGAAATTGAAATCATTACTTAAGGAGAACGATCTTTCGAATTTTGCAGATAACAATTTTGGTGTATTTAATTTTTGGAACAATTTGACAAATTTTCGAGACTCATTAGTAGCACCCCCGCATGTAGATTTTCAAGAAATACAGAGGGACCTGTTTGCCGATGATTTCGTTAACCAGCCACCGGATTTGGAGAGCAGAGCAAGAACAAGAGGAGAGAGTAGCAATGAAGTAGTACAAGAATTGAACGAGAATAACAATACAAGGGAGCAGCAGGAAGAATTTGAAGTGAAAATTGACTCAAACGGACGAATTGAAGGTCGTTTTGCAAATGATAAGGTAATCAATCTCTCTAAGAGGGCGTTGTCCCAATCAGAAATATCTGTATTATCTAAAGGTTTGAAATTTGTAGCAACACCAAAAGAAATAGATTTTTCTCAAATTAAGATTGATTTAGAAAACTTTGGTAGGCGGCTCCGACTTAAATGGCATTTTAGAGAATCGGAAAGCTTTTCGGAATTTCCAGCCTTCAAACCTCGTAGTAAATTTAACCCTAGAAACAAAGATGTGGCAATTGAAATGTATTTATCTAAGTTAGAAGATGAAATCATGAAAATATCAGTAGAAGGTAACAATTTTAGCAATATTAGTAGAGAGGAAAAAGTAGCTTTAAATAACCTGAAATCTGACCGAACGATTGTTATCAAGGAAGCTGACAAAGGATCGGGGGTGGTGGTCTGGGATCGAGAAGATTACATCAAAGAAGCAGAAAGTCAGCTTGGGGATACTGCAGTGTATGCAGAACTTGAAAACGATCCTTCGGAGGATTTGCAGCGAGTCATTGACAATGCTATCAATATTATCAGGGAACGAGGGGATATTGACGATAAGACGTTGGATTATCTTTTGGTCAATAACCCCAAACTAGCAAAGACCAGAAATGTTTCTTATGCGCGCGCAGAATCGCCATGCATGGCTCCTGAATACGAGGCGAACTGATCACGTGATAATCACAACGATGGAAAGAAGAAATTAAATCAGCTGATGCCAAAGCCAGCAGTGGACGATCGAAATGAAGAGCTTACTGAAGTTACTATTTGTAGCTTATTTCACAATTTCCAGCAAAAGATTGATATCAATCAGTTTTAGTTTCAATCCTAGGCCCCTTTCAAACTCGACCAGAAACATCTAGGCCAGTGTGATGGATGATACAGACCAAACTCGAAGAGCCACAACACTGAATGACAGCGTTGCAATCCAGCAGGAAAATTTTTACTCGATTTGACAAAAATAATTAGGTTTTTTTTCTAAATGATCAATGTATTGCATTTTCTTTCATTTTGTCTGAAGCAGATTAAAAGAGGTTACTATCACAGTTCTAAGTGTATTTCTTGCCAAAATTTGAGCACCAAGCAGAATTCTCATCTTGAAGGGGAGGGGGGAGGAGGGAGGACAATCCCACCCCTAAAATCCCAGCAAATGATTTAGACTTAAAATGTTACAATTGGTTGGTATTAAAAGTATGTCACCCAGCTGAATGGCTCCTAAAAGCAATGACACCCTTTGTTGTAGAAGTCACAATTTTCTTGTGAGGCACAACATTGTGCCTGTTTGTACAACAATAGGATACCATTGTTTTTAGGAGCCAATACGCTGCAATACAGTACTCCTTCAAACCAGAGACGTAAGAAGCAGTTAGGGAGCAGGGGGGGGGGGGTTTGACACTTAAAGGACAAACACCTCCAGAAACAACACTTTGCTATCATAATTGAAAAATGTTGGGGGCATGTACTCCCAGTGCCCCTATGGCTCCTACGCCTCTGCTTTAAACTCATCTGGCTTTTTCATGAAGCACATAAATTTGACGAGCATAATTTACAATAAATGCATCTTGGTAAAAAGTTCCTCCCCTCCTCCCCTCCATCTTGAGCATAATTGTCTCTTCTGGACCTTTGCATCTAATGGTAAAATGCAGTTTCGACAAAATTTTGAATTTTAAAGATCCCAGTACGTATTTCATGGTCAGTTGAGGAATTCAAACAAGAAGACACAACAACTATCAGTGTAGTCACAGAAAAATGCCTAAAGACTTTACAGACTTCACATCACTGACTTATTCAGAATCATTCAAACATTAGGAACAGGAGAGAATCAATCTGAAATTCCTTAGGTTTTCTTTACATACTTGGCAATATTCAAGCAAGCCTAAATGGAGATATGGCAATGCCTCAGGATTTGGTAGAATCCACCCTATTCAAACAGTGTCATATCTTCTGTGGGAATGTGTTGAAAACCTTGCAAGGTCCAGCCAAAATTTGCATCTTGCAGGAGCTGTATCCAGACCAAACACATTTGAAGGAATATGTGATTTGATGTAAAGGGTGTAAAGTATCTGAAAAAAACAAGGGAGAAATTAGAGATTTTTTGTCAAACTGTTCTTTCCACCAAGTACCAAATTGCAAAATCAGAGAATGAGAATAGGGCGATGGACGTACAGATATAACTGAAACATCATCGTGGAATTATTGCAAAAACTTTGTAAAACAACTGAATATGCTTTCTTGCTCAGCAGCAACCAAACTTGCCATTCGTAGGTCAATCAATCACAAACAAATTCTGGTATTTTGATATCAAAATATGCACTTAAAGCGCTTAACAAGTAAGTCATAAAATGACAACCAAAATTATATTGTTATTATGCATTGAAGAGGCAAATAGTTCTTGTAAAAACATGATGAAACAAGATAATAGAGCATCAGAGCACGAGGAGACTCTGAATACAAAAAGGCAGGACTGACAAACAAAAGGCCATCCACTGACAACAACAGCAAGAATGCTAAGACAATAGAATGGCCTAGGCATGGATGCCGTGGTTGTTCAAATGCTGTTTACAAACTAAAACACGAAAATTAACAATGTTAGCCAATTTTTCGACAAGATCGGGTTTGAGAAACTTGAAGCTGAACATCTCGCCAACACAGTGATGATAGTCTCGTTTTGCGGCAGGGACTAGATTTTGCGCAAATTTCTGTTTTCTGGGGCTACTAAAATGTCCTTCGCTCCCGTCAGAAAATGACCTGCTGCAAGAAATAAAATATTTTTGTGGACAAGAATGACAGAATGGGTGATCGGAATACGATTCATGAAATTATACATCCTAACGAAGCTGGGATAAAAATTTCCATGGCATATTCATTGTTTAGACCTTCCTACAAGCTGCCTGTTTACATGTAAACAAACAAGAGATATTTTTTGTCATCGAAAGCAGCCCTAACTTTATGGCAAAAAATGAAACACTTAGCCAATTTTGCAAGAATACTGACCTGTCTCAAAATGATGCTCACATCCTGCAGATAATGTCCACAAACGTTCATCTTGCGGCAGGGACCAGTTTTTCCACAAAATCCTTTTCTCTTTTTTGATTTTTTCTTGCTAAATATCGCCTTCAGCCCCAGAAAAGTAAAGCCAAATAATCCATTTTTATTGAAGCTTTCCAGGGTCGATGATTTTTTCAGCCATATTTGATCCCCTTCTCGACACATTCGGCGTGTTCTCAAACTCAAGCCGCGTCTCAAGAGGCCTGGATCACAATAGATTCCTTCGCAACTGCGTGCAGTCCCCAGAAATTCACCCCTCTCCCACCTTTCTGTTTTTGGCGGCTTGTGCAGACGCAAAAGCACTTTGCACAGCGGTCGAAACATTTCTGGTCTTTGCTCCCCAAACTAGGAAGGTTTTACTTGTTACCTAAAATACATAAACGGCTTAATAGCGTCCCTGGTAGGCCTGTAATTTCAAACTGTGATTTTTATACTGAGAATATGTCACAGTTTGTGGACCATCATTTACAGCCATTAGCTAAGAGCGTCAGGTCATACATAAAAGATACAAATAATTTTTTGCAAAAGATTGGCGATCTTGGGGAGCTTCCTGAGAACGCTATTCTTTGCACTATTGACGTGGTTGGTCTCTACCCGAGCATACCACATGATGAGGGACTGGAGGCTCTACGGTTTGCTCTTGACGGTCGAGAAGATCAGTCGGTTTCAACAAACTCTCTCGTAGAACTAGCAGAGGTAGTGCTTAAGAACAACTTTTTCGAGTTTAGTGGCTCGTATTTTCAACAACTTAGGGGAACGGCAATAGGGACTAAATGTGCGCCATCATATGCCATATTGTTTTTGGCAGCATTAGAAGAGAAGCTACTTGAAGGATCACAACACAAACCATGGCTATGGTGGCGTTACATAGATGACGTATTTTTGGTTTGGTTACATGGCGAAGAAAAACTTTTGGAATTCATCAACTACCTGAACGGGGCACATCATTCGATAAAATTCACTGCAGATTGGTCCCATGATAGGATTAACTTTCTAGATGTACAGGTCATTAGAGAGGGCAAAGGGCTCGTTACGGATTTATATTCGAAACCGACTGACACACACCAACTCCTCCACCGCACTTCCTGCCATCCAAACCATACAAAAAAGGGTATACCGTATAGTCAAGCCCTTAGAATGCGTCGTATTTGTTCAGAAGATAGGTTTTTCGAAAGCAGGGTTGCAGATCTTAAAACGTGGCTCTTAAATAGGGGTTATACAGAGGGGGACATAGATGGGCAGGTTGACAGGGTTAAAGGTCTGGATCGTACTTCCTTACTTTCTCGGCAACAACAACCAAAGGACGAAACACGGATGCCATTGGTGTTGACGTACCATCCAGCTTTGCATAAGGTCTACGAAATTCTGCGCAAATCTGAGAATATTCTTTGCGTAGATGAGGGGCACAAAAATGTTTTTAGGGACAAAATCTTTGTATCTTTTAGGAAGGCAAAAAGTCTTAAGGATAATCTGGTACGGGCGAAGCTTCAGCCATTGGAGGAGGAGGAGTTGGTGGAAAAGGGGACATTTAAGTGCAATGGCAGAAGGAGTTGTCAAATCTGTCCTCTAATACAAGAAGGGGATACCTTTAAAAATGCAGATGATTCTAGGACATTTAAAATATTTTCAGGGGCCTTTCATTGCAACACAGAAAGTGTGGTTTATATGTTGCAGTGTAACTGTTGCAATAAAAAGTACATAGGCAGCACAAAAAACAAGTTTAGGCAAAGGTTTAATGTTTATAAATCGTATTTCAGGACATACGCACGCAAACATACCGAGGGCACTCTTGGGACAGGGAAACCTGTCCCACAAGCTGGCTTTTTTAGCCATTTTTTCGATGAACAACACGGGGGAAACTTTTCTGTTACCATCAAAATTATTGACACAGCAGAGGATGTCTACTCACTTCGAAGAAAAGAGTTATTTTGGCAATACAAACTTGGAACATTCGTACCCGCGGGCCTAAACGAGAGGGCAGCAGATATTGAGCTCGATATGTTTGCGTGTGGGTCGGCATGAATTCTGCCATTACACTTAACTTAGGAGTCTGGGTCTACTTGGGCGGGGCACTCTAGACTTTGGCTTTGTGTTGTTTACACATGGTGGTAGGGTGGAATTCCCTATCATGCCATCCGGGATTTAGCAGAGGCAAAAATAGTTTTTAGCCGTTTTGCAAATCCTTGGAGGGTCATTGGATGGATGTTTTTCTCAGTAGTTCTTGGCTCCAACAACATGAGAGTAGGGGTGCCAGTCCCAGGGGTTTTGATTGGAGACGGAAAAGGAGGGAAGGAGGAATTGAAAATTGAATGGAGATCCACTTTAGAGACGGGGTTTTTTATAGTTGATATCTTAGTCGTATTGTATGATGTTGTTGCCTTTATATTTCACTTTGTTGTCTCCATTGTTATTTAAAGTAAAACAAGTTTTTGTAAACCGTATTGTAATGCAAATTAAATATTTATGTATTTATACTTGCTCGGCTGTCCCAGTTTTAGTAACTGACGAAGATTTTATAATCGAAACGTTTTTATTTAAACAGTTGTGTTTCTACATTTTATTTTCTGTTTATTCTGGATGTGGTTTTAGTTTATATAATAATAATAATAATAATAATAATAATAATAATAATAATAATAATAATAATAATAATAATAATAATAATAATAATAATAATAATAATAATAATAATAATATAGCGTCAAGTAAGATTGAGTATTCTTGTTTCAGGTCGATAATACGCAGAGAAAACAAGACTAGTTTGTTTGAAAATTTTCGATCTATCGTAGACCTTCATCAGTCAATTAATGTTCGATCCAGCACCTACGATTCACATTCATCACACTGGAAAAAACCATTTTGTTACATCAACTTCAATAGGAGGCCCAGTGCGAATATTTGATAGTCTCAATCTAAAACCAACAGATGAACTGACTCGTCAAATCACAGCAATTTACTCACCGGACAAACAAATAGTACCAACAATGATTCAAACACATATATCATCAACGCAGCAAGGTCCTTATGACTGTGGTCTCTTTGCAATAGCTTACGCAGTTGAACTAGCTTCAAACAAAGACCCTTCTACAGTAACGTTTGATCAAACAAAGTTGCGAGATCACTATCGTTCATGCTTAGAGTCAGGACATATATCACCGTTTCCCAAACTAAGAATCAACTTTCTCAAGCGGCAAGAAAGTGAAATTACGAGATCAACAAGCAAACTTAGCAAATGGACATTTCCAAAAAAAATTTGCAAGTTGCCCACAAGCAAACTGAACAGTAACAGCATGAAACTAAGTAATCGTTTTTCTGCTTTGGAAGCAACTAATGCGAAACAAACATTTCCTGCCAAAAGATCGAGACATGATAAGCTCCACACCACTGAATATTACACTAAAGGACCAAACAATCCGTTCAAAAAAAATAACCAAAAATCTAATGTGTACAACCTTTCACAGCACAAATTAACAGAAGATGAAAAGTTAATTTTAGAACTTGGCCTCTCTTTTTGCCCTAGCCAAAAGAATTTTAACAGAGAGAAATTCGCCAATGATACGCATGCATTTATACGACGCCTTAAACTAAAAGAATACTTCTATGAAAGATCACAAACTGATGACAAATTCGATAATGAAAAGAAAAATCAATCAATCACTAGCAAAGATCGTTGTGCTCTTAATTGGAACATTAAGAATCCTCATTGGTATCCAGAAGCAGTACGAGAAGGACGTTCAGAAGGATTGGTTGACTTCATCAACAGTTGTACTAAAGACTTCAGTGAACATATCCATTCAAATAGGAACAAACACTGGAATAACCTAAAAGATAGCCAAAGACAAGCCATAAAATCATTGTCATCTGACGAATCGATTATAATCAAACCTGCAGATAAAGGGAGTGGGATTGTGATTATGAACACAAAAGACTATAATGAAGCATGTTTGAACACACTACAAGATAAAGAGTTCTATGAGACAGTCCATGATGATCCAAACCCAACGTATCGTAAATCCCTTGATAAAATTATCGATGAACTTAAAGTTAAGGGCTACATCAGCGAAACAGAAGAAATTAGACTTAAAGAAGGAAACAGGACACCTTGTTTCTATGGTCTTCCCAAAATCCATAAGGCCTTCGAAAAGTTCCCTCCTCTTCGCCCGATTTGCAGTGGGTATAACTCATGCTCCACAAGATTATCAGAATGGGTAGATAGTTTTCTGAAACCAGCAGCAATGCAGACAAGCTCATATGTCCGAGATACGACTGACTTCGTCAACAAAATAGAGCAATTCAAAATCGACAGTACTAAAAGCAAAGATCCCTACATCGTAACAATGGATGTATCCTCGTTGTATCCAAACATCGACCATGGAGAAGGTGTAGCTGCATGCGTAGAAGCACTTGAAAGACGCACAAATAAGTCTGTTCCTAGCGATGTTATAGCCGACCTCCTAATCTTCATCCTAAAAAGCAACACACTATCATTCGACGGCAAATTTTACCATCAAATCAAAGGGACTGCAATGGGTACACCCATGGCTGTTAGCTTTGCAAACTTATTTATGTCAAAATTTGAGACTGATTTGCTACACGAGTATGAAAGAGAATATCATAAAGGTCCTGCTGTGTGGATACGATACATAGACGATGTATTTTTTGTATGGGATCATAATCAAGAAGAGCTTAAACATTTCCTGTCTTATTGCAACTCATTCGCTGCAAAGAATTCTTACAGATCTACTATTAAATTTACAATGGAATATTCCAAATCTGATGTTGTTTTTCTAGACACAAAAGTAAAGAAGCATGATGGAACATTGATAACAGAATTACATTGCAAACCAACAGCTACGCACACTTACCTCCACAAACTATCAGACCATCCAACGCATACACTTCGCTCAAATCCGTTGTCTCAGTTTATAAGAATAAGACGGATCTGTCACCTTTTGACTGACTATCGAAAACATGCAACGCAATTCATAAACTTTTATGCAAACCGAGGATATTCCGTGAAAACACTAACAAAAGTTGCAACCGAAGTAGAAGCACGAGATCGCAACTGTCTATTAAAACAGAAAGTTACTGAAAAGAATAAAGAAAACAGAGTTCCTCTAGTAATTGATTGGCACCAGAAGTTTAAGGGACTCTCCCAAATACTACAAAGACACTACCATTTCATGATAATTGAACATCCAGATCTCAAACAAGTATTCCCAGAACCACCAATAATTTCCTACCGAAAAAATCCAAACTTGCACAATCATCTGGTTCAAACAAAGCGACAAAAGAGCAAAAAGGCCGGCTATTCTGTGCGCTGTACTTTAGAAAAATCAAAGAAAAGAGGACGTCCATGCAAATTGTGCTGCCACATGGGACAAACAAATGACATAACAAATACAAAGACTGGCAAAACATGTCGTATTGACGGTGGTTCCTGCAACAGCAAAAATGTGATTTATGCCGCTGAATGTATGAAGCATCAGCTAGTATACATCGGATATACATCCACAGCTTTAAGCCAAAGGTTTAATAAGCACCGGAGTGATGCAAAGCATGATCCGGATGCAACGGAACTGGGCAAACATTTTCACGAGAGTGAATCATGCAATTTCGATAGGGATTTAAAGGTACATATCCTGCAGAGATTAGAGGGAGATCGTGATAAATTAGAACATTATGAAAACTTATGGATATCACGATTAGACTCCAGAGAACCAAACGGACTAAATTCTAGCCTTAATGAGCTCGGAAAGACATATTATAAACTATACAAGCATATGTAGCAGTTTAATAAAATTTCGTCACATCAATCGTTCTCCGTTCTCTATTTCATTGTTAGAATTTTAGACTCCTTTAATTTATGGAACACAACATTCGCATTTGATAACGTTAGATTGTAAAACATTTATTCGAACATTAATTGACTGATGAAGGTCTACGATAGATCGAAAATTTTCAAACAAACTAGTCTTGTTTTCTCTGCGTAATAATAATAATAATAATAATAATAATAATAATAATAATAATAATAATAATAATAATAATAATAATAATAATAATAATAATAATAATAATAATACAATTTATTTACAGTTGGCTAGAGAGATAGCTGATGCTAATAAAGGCCAACTCTATCCTATTTACAATGTCTGAAATTAAGCTATATTACACAAATGCGGCAGTTACATCCAGATCCCTTCCAACTTCTGATTTTAATTTTGAATTCATCATCGCTTTTCGCAGCTTTATATTGGTCTGGAAGCCGATTCCAAACCATGCTACCCCTATACGAAAGAGACTCGTTTCCATATTTATTGGTCCTGGTTTTAGGAAGTTGGAGGAGATCGTTTATTCTTAAGTTATATGGAAGCTTTTTTCGATTGAAGAACTCCCACAGAAAGGAGGGGTTTCCAGAAGTAATACATTTGTATACCTCTAGCATAAGTTTTTGCAAATTTTTTACATGTATTGTGATTTCCCTGTTCTTGTGTAAGAGTTCTTCAAAACTGGAGTCAAAATCATTTAGCAGCACTCTCAGGGCACGCTTATGAACCCGATTGACTTCATCGTTGGCTGTTTTTTCACAGAACATCCAGATGAGTGGGCAATAGTTAAAATTTGTTTGTATAAATGAGTTATATAGCAGGCTAGCTTTTTGAGAGTCAAGGTTTCTTGCAACCCTTGAAAAAGCTTTTACCTTATTTTTGGTCTTTTGGCAGATAGTTTTGATGTGTCCATTAAAGTTTAGTTTTGAGTCAATGGTGACACCTAAGAGTTTTACTGTCTCGGACATCTTTATGATATCGCCATGAATATCAATGCATAACTCGTGGTCTTCTTTAAGCCCAAAGACAATTAACTGAAATTTGTCCGGATTTGCAACCATTTCGTTGAGTTTATACCAGTTCATTGCTTCTCTCATATCATTTTCAATGCATGTGGCTACTTCGTCTAAGGTTTCACCACATGCAAAGATCGTGTTATCGTCAGCAAAGTTGCAAACCTGAGAGTGCTCTATAGCATAAAAGAAGTCATTTATAAATATGTTAAATAAGAGGGGGCCAAGTACGGACCGCTGTGGAACTCCTTTTGATAATGTTTTCCAGCAACTAAAGCTACTGCCTATTTTGACCCTCTGCTTTCTCTCAATGAGGTAACTGTGTATGAGTTTCAGACTGTCCATGTCGAAGCCGTAAGCCTCAAGTTTAGCGATGAGCAGATCATGAGGCAGACAGTCGTATGCCTTTGAGAGGTCCATAAGTACCATGGCAGTGACACCCCCTTTATCGACACAGCGACGAACCATTTCAACAACCCGAAATAGAGCATGCTGAGTACTATGTCCTTTTTTAAAAGCACAAAGGATTGACGAGAGTCTCTTTTCAATAAAAGGTAGAATTTGCTTTAATAGTAGGCGCTCGAAAACCTTTGATAGTGACGAAAGGACATTAATTGGACGAAAATTCTTTTTCACTGTGGTATCACCATTTTTAAACACTGGTGAAACATCTGCGAATTTGAGTTTTTCAGGTCATATACACTGTTGCACGATTTCATTAGCAAGTTTTGTTACCTCACTGAAAGAAAGATCAGAGGTCAATTTAAGAATATGTCCAGGCAATTCCCCACTTGTCTTTTTTGTTGTGTCCAAGCGATTTAATTCATCCCAGACCTCTGCAGGCTCGAAAAGGCGAAACTGAAAGACAACGTTCTCCCCAGCTATTTGTCTGATTTTGTTCACACTTGGGTGCGATCTAAATTTCTGTATGGCCTCAAAGACTGGATGGGGGGATGGCTCAATGATATCACTTGTGGGAGCTTGCTCAATGTTTAGTGTTTCTGTTATAGTCGCAAATAGGAATTGAAACATTCAGCTATTTCGCCACTTTTTGAGATTGTGCGTCCATTTTCAACAAGTGTTATGTTGGTATTTGTGTTTGTTACCTTATCAGACAAAAGGGGTTTGAACGTCTTCCAGAAAGCCCGCTCGTTTCCCACTTTCGTTGGGTCAAGATTCTTGTAGAAGTCTCTTTTCGCTTCCCTATTCATGCTGACAACTAGATTTCTCTGAATCTTGTACTTCCGTACGTCTTCATCATTCCGAGAAACATTTGCTCTGTTTTTCAATCGAGTGCGTTTCATCATAGCATTGCGTAGCTTTTTAGACATATGAGGCTTATTATTGCCTCGTATAGAAACAGATTTCTTGGGAGCGAGGCTGTTTAAGGTGGTAACATACAAATTTTCGAATTCTGCGTAATTATCTGGTGGATTTTCATTCACTTTACGTGCTAGTTCTTCTCGGAAGCAAGTTTCAGAGAAATTTCGATAACAACGAAAGCTAACAACTTTTGGTGGTAATCTATCATAAGTAGTTTTGAGGATGGTATACACCATATGATGGAAGTCACTGAAACAAGCCTCGATCGTGTTGCTGCAGAAGCAAATATTCTTGCTATTTGTCATTATTAAATCAATGCATCTGCCATTTGCAGATTTAAAGCAAGTTGGACTGTGGATAAGGTTAACCATCCCATTATCTTCCATGATAGAGCGTATATCAGCCTCGTTTGGATCCATGTTAAAATCACCAAGCGTTAACCGAGTGATTGCTTGGGAAAGAATTTGTTGCTTCTTGACGTTGTTTTCTGTTATCACTTTATGTGACCAAAGTTTCGTCATAGGTTCATTCTACATTCTACAAAGCTGCTGTTCATAGTTGCGCAAGGGAGCATTTAACAACATAAGTGTTTACCCCCAGGGCAGTCGAGAGAGAGGCCGGGCACCACGCCCTTTTATCTTTGGGCCACGCCCCCCTATGCACTGATAAGACACTGCTTTTAAAATTTTGTTAGAATCTCAGTCGGCCCGCAGGCCGGAAAATGTTCCTGAAAGAAAACTACAACAAAGAAAAAGAGATACCTTATTTCTTGCTGGCTCACAGAGGCCCCCGGCCCCCTGGTAACTACCCTGGCTACCCCCTCTCTGTTCTGAACATCCCCCTACTATACTGATGATGCCTCACCACACACATCATGGTATCCCCCCACTGTACTCCAGAGCCTCCCCACTGTACTGAACACCCCGTCCCCCACTGCACTCAAGGTATCCCCCACTGAACTCCGGATGCCTCCCCACTATACTGAATTGCCTCCACTGTACTCCAACATACCTCCCCACTGTACTGTACATTCCCAACTGTACTGCACACTCCCAGTTGGTGCAATTCAACAGTAAAAGGTACATCACGCTGGTCCATACCATTCCATAGGATACCCTTTTCTCTGACTTCTAGTTTATGAAGAAACCCCTTATCCCCCGGGGGGGGTACTTAGTATATATTGCTGACGCCGCCATGAGCACTCCTTTCCGGGTATCGTTTTCGCCTCTTTTTTCTAACGCCGGGTATCAAAAGAAGACAATTTTTCTAAAGCCGGTTGTCAAACGTGTTATTTCATTGTTTTTCGACGAGGTTTTACGTTTAGGGGTATGCTTTTTGCCGATTTCTGCGTTTTGGGATATGCTTTTCGCCGACTTTTTCTAAGCCGGCTATTATTTCGAGGGAAAATTTCTAAAGCCGGTTTAGAATTTTTTTTCTTGGAGTGCACCCCCCCCCCCCGTACAATTGAAAGTCAAGTAACCTCCCTCCGGGCCCTTATCATGGAAAATGTTGAAGGTAACCCCCCTTTAAAGGATTATCACTGAGCCCTAAAGAAATCTGTACAGTACAAACACTGTTTCTAAGAGAAAGTTTTGGGATTTTGGCACTTTATTACGATTCACTTATACTGATATCTCTTCTCTTTGTTGGAAAACAGTAGAATTCCATAAAACTTGGGGTATGAAACTTGGGCCAGATGAATTTTGACTTTTATTTTAGGGCCCCAAGTCCATCAGCCAGCATTTCACTGTTTTTAGGTTGGAATATTTTCTGAAGAAAAATACCCCGTTTTTCCTAAGATTCTACAAAAAACTTCCATAAAAAGGAATATAGCTCTATAAATTCTCAATAGACCTTTTAGCTATTCTAAAAAAGAGCCTGGATCGAACGTTATTTTTATACATTTTTTATACGTGACGTTCGATCGAGTGGCGTTAGAGCTTCTATCACTATTGTGCACATTCGAAAATTCTACAAAGTGTAGCAAAAGTTTGTTCGATTCTGATTCTTTTCTGAATAGCTAAAAGGTCTATTGACTCTGTATGTTACGATTATTGTGGTAGATTTTTCCCGGATTATGGGGTCATATTTTAAAATTTTGCCTTGGTTACGGGTCCTAACTCTGAATTCTCAAAGACACATATATACCAGACCCCCTACAGGAGTTACCCCCATCGCCCCCTGCTTTCTAGCCCTCTCATCCCAAACAGAGGCTCTGAAATCACTTTCTTATTGTTCTTTCCAGCCATTGTTCTGGTTTGAAAAGTATTGACGTCAGATATGTGTCTTGAAGGGAAGGGCAATTAGCGGTGTTGCCTTGACAACGAAGAAAGTGCAAATGATGTACTGTTGTTCAATTTCAATGACCTCTGAAAACAGAATAGCTTGTAAACATTAGGCCTCTCAATTCAGATCACTCTCATGTTCAGCCGAGGATAGATCGGAAGAGTGATAACACCCCTCATAGTCCAGAGGGTGAAGGGGGAGTATTACCACCCGAGCGGGGACTTTACGGGACAACGTTTTTCTAGATCACTTTTTTGCGTAGATTACGAATCTGGGTGTTGATCGACGGTTTTGGGGGGCTTTTTCCGAGATATAAGGGGGTTTAGGCTAAAAATTCTGGGATTTTTGCGAAATGGATACATGCATAGGAATTGGTGATTCTGTTGCATGTTTTGAATGTAGAGGCTATAGTATGATACCAAATATACATATATTCTAGCCAAAGGGGCTCATTAGGGGGGTCAAGGGATTTATTGGGGGGTTGTGTCGAAAATGTCAAAGATAGATCTTATTATTGATGAAAGCAACAGACTTGATAAAACCTCTCAAAACAGCAACAGACGGTGCAAGTATTAGTATAAACTGGAGTTAGATTATTAATGATCTTGTAGAACAAAGTAAGGCGTCTTCTCCATTTTTGGCACTTTAGTGATTCCCAGCCAAGTTCTGTGTACAGCCTTTCTCGAGGTGTTCCTCTCCATGTTCCCGTAATTACTCGCGCAGCAGAATACTGGACGGACTCTAATTTTTCCATTAAGCTCGGCAAAATGATGCTGTCACTGAACTCACATACTTTCGCCGGAATATGGTAAGTAATATCCCCGTAGTCAAGATGAGGTCACACATAGAGCTTATATAACTCGTTCAGGGTATGCCTGGGCAGATATTTTGAGAGATGTATTAGCAAGCCAGTACCCTTTCTTGATTTGGAGACCCGGCGCCTGCACTTCAGTTATTTTTGTGACCTCATGCTTGTCCGCTATTTCTCTGAGAAAGGGGTAGAATCAAAATCCTGTCTAGGACATAGAATTCAAAAATAGGGGTCATATTTTGGAAAATATAATTAGAGATTTCCAGGAATAGGGTACCAAATTTAGTTTGTGAGATATAACTAACAAGGTAAATTTCAAGGATAATTGCATTGGTGCACTAGAATAATTTCAGCATGTTAGATATGCATATCAAATTTAGATTACTCATTATCACAATATCAGGTCACTACATACTTCAATATCTGGTGGCGAGACAGTGTCTGCAGGGGTACAATAGTTAAGCTTGTTTCATTCCAGGTGGTGAAGTATCAGGCAGCGTTTTTTTTTGCAAAAATGTTAAGTTTTGAGTTGTTTTTGAGCTAGATACACACAACACAACACAACAGATTGATCTTGAACCTAAGTAAGTGAAGTAGTAGTGATGAAGTTGGAGTTTTGAGTGTTGTTGATCGAAAATGATTTATCCACAAGGCTGAGATAAATGGCAAGTCCACATCATTCCACCCCACCCACCCAGCAGAGACACCATTTGTAATGTTTTTAGGGTCTTTCTAAGAAGAAATCGTGACACTGGCACCCGGGGGGGGGTACTCCCATTATGGCCTAACAGGGGGGTCCAGTCGGTTTGAGGGTCTTATGACATGGCTACCAAATGGCCCTATTTGTCAAACTCCTACTACCAATTGGGGGTATTCCAAGATTCCTGGCCAGTCATTAGATTTCAACTCAGTATGCTCCTCCGCATGGCAATATGGTCGTTGCAGCAATAATTATCAATGAATTTTGAAGTTTTCTTGCTTTGTTCAATCAGTTTTTACAATAGAAAATTTTGAAAAACTGCAGAAAATTTTCACTACTAGATGCTACCAAATGACCCAATTTTAGGTCCACGAACTACCATTTGGGGGTTTCCGTAAAAAGATACTACCATTTGAGGGTATTTTTCAAAATTTTTGCGTTGGCCCTCTCTAACCCTGACTGGACCCCCCTGTCAGGCCACAAATGGAGTACCCCCCCCCCCCCCCGGGCACTGGCACTGCTCAGTCAGTCAGCGCTTGTGCTAGTTGCCCAGGCCGAGATAAATGGGGATAGCTTGCTTGTGATGTAAAAAGTATATTTCGGTGGATGTGGATATAGGATACTTTCTTACCTGCCAGTTAATAGTTTCACATTGCTTGACCCTTCTCCCAGCTCAACTTTCATTCTTTGTATTTGTTGATTTGTTTAGGCCATCATGTTGCTGTGTTGTTGCTGTTGTTGCTTCATCATACAACAGCAACAACACAGTGCCATGATGATGGCCAAAAATAAATACACATGACAGTTGAGCTGATGTGATGTTGAGAACAGAGGAGAGCAATTTGACACAATTAACCAACAGGTAAGGTAGAAATTTATCTAATTTATAGAACTTAATGAGTTGTTCTCCGCCACCTGACAAATAGATTGATGTATCAAGTGTTTCTGTTAACTAGTAGTAGTGCCGCCGCCAGGAGGCTAGTGTAGTAGGCCTAGCCTACCATTTGGTTGGTAGATAGTCCTGTATTATGCATGAGTCCAAAAATGGGCAAAAATAGCTTCAGTACCTGGCATATGTAGGGTCCACACAGTGTAGCACACAATATGGGTAAATAATTTTGAAAACACAAGGCAAGGGGTGTGCTAATGTCATAAGCATATGAAACCCTTGATATCAACAGCAATAAGTCAGTGGCTCTGTCTTGTGGTATGAAAATTTAATACTAATAATGATAAGTAGAAGTTCATCTTTTCAAGTTGTTAGTTTATAATAAATTATTTTTGGCTTTTATTATTGTTTATTTATGTGCAATAACATTGCCAGATCTATATTGTATGTAATGTATTGCATTTTGAAACTATAATGATATCCAATTCACATTCATTTATTTGTATTCCGTCATCTTATCTACTGATTAATGTCAGGGTACTCAGCATCAGTGTTAAATTTAGAGTACATTACTTCAAGGATGTCAGTGAATGAATGGAAAAGGGGCTGATATTTTCTCAGAGAGTCAGAGAAAGGGGGGTAATTTGGACAGTTCTGTCAGAGATAGGGGGTATAAATTGAATTCTATGGACAAGCATGAGGTACACCAGGTAGCAGGAGTGCAGGCGCCGGGTTTGGAGATAGCAGATTTGATATGGGCAGAAAAAGCCACATTTGAATCTGGTATAATTCCTAATTGTTTATTTATCTATTTTCATTGCTAGTGTTTTGTTAAAGAGGATTTCTGGATGATCAGCTTTATTTTTTTCCTTGAAAATATGAGTTTCACAGCTTGTTTTCATGGATCAGGATTAAATGGCATCCTCCACTCATGAGCCCACTGACTTATCAACTCCAAGTCATGGTTCATGTCATTGGCGGCTGAATTAGAATCTTGGGTGTCGGGAAAATCCCTATGTGCGCTCATTGTGATAGATTAATGAATCAGAGTATAATGGGAAACAAGGCATTTGTGGATTAAGAATGTAATGACGCATGTTTCTTTCAGGTGTTATAATTTGAATATTGTCAGACCACAAAGATTGATATTGTAGGCGCCTTTTAGGAAGATCGCATTGCATGCATTGAAGTAAGCCGCATTTGCGTAATAGTCTCATTTGTATCTAAAGAACACAGAGAGCTATAGAACCTGACTAATTAGAGAACGTCATTTTACCTTAGATTTGAGTGATTTACTAAATATTTGGGATAGGATGAATGGAACGTCACAGTCGGAAAAAGCTGTTGCATAGGTAACAAAATACACCCTTTCCGGAGCATAATCTTATTGGTTAGATAGAACAATAGGCCATGTAGAGTATAAAACCTATGACAAGGAGTGTAAGGGTAGGATAGTTGGATAGTTGAATTGCAACATAAGATAGTCGGATAGTTGTATCGTAGGATTATTGTAAGATTGGAGTCGAAGCAGGATCGTACAGAACGGATATAAAGATAGTCGAATACAGATTGTTACAGGGTTATTGTGTTTGAAGAACAGAAGATTGTTAGGTTATCGAGAACGTATATGGAAGCAGATTGAGTATTAGTCGAAGTTTGGGTTTTTATGAAGATAATAGTGTAAAACATCAAACGGTGTGATTTTCTTGAGTTCTCTACAGTAAAGACATCTGGTTGAATTAGCGATTGGCAGAGCCCGAGCAAGTTCTGCAACACATGGTCCACCGAGCGAGCCGGATTATTTATTTGTGGAGAAATGGAAGAAATTTTGAAAAAGAAGAAACTCCGTACTGTACATCGAGAATATGTTACGAAACTGATCACCAGAGTCGAAGATGCAGCCAAAGATAAACATGTCGAGATTAGAAAAATGAAACAATTCGGAATGCAGTTAAACGCACGAATGGAAACTGTGAATAAAATGGACGATGACATTTTGGTTTTGTTGAATGATGAAGACGCGAATGCATGTGAGAAGGAAACAGAAGAAGTCGGCATATTTCAGGAGCGAGTAAATATAGCGTTGCTTTTGATCGAAGAATGTACAAATGTCGAGCAAGAAAACGTTCATCAACATGCAGAGATACCAGCCAGTAAAAAAGCCAGAGCGAAACTTCCGAAACTCGAATTGAAAAAGTTTACTGGAAAGCCACAAGATTGGCAAGAATTCTGGGACAGTTTTCGTAGTGCTATCGAAGAGAATGAGGAGCTGTCTGTGATCGATAAGTTTTCGTATTTACGATATTATTTGGAAGAGCCTGCACAGAAAGTGATAGCAGGATTCGAGTTGAGCGAAAGAAATTACCATCATGCTAAAGAGCTGTTAGTCAAGAGATTTGCAAGGCCAGAAATAATAAGGAGATCGCATATAAATAAAATAGCCAACGCCCCACCAGTGTACAGCGAAGATGATGTAGGAAGATTGCGCGAACTTCACGATTTGGTTGAGACACACTACCGAGGATTACAAGCACTTGGAGTAAATGAGAGAGAATATTCTAGCATCATTGTTCCAGTAGTTTTAGAGAAGATTCCAAACAAATTTCGATTGCATATGATTAGAGGAGTAGAGAATCATGAGAACTGGTCGATGGAAGAAATGCTATTTGCCTTCACGAGAGAATTGGAGATTCGAGAGCAGTACATGCCACTATTTGCAGCAGACGATTCGAAAACGAGGGCATATGAAAGAAAATTGCACCAAAACGAGACAGGAATGGGCCTAGCCACAACATTGCTTGCAAGGAACACCAACAAGAAACACAGATGTGCATATTGCCTGAAGGAGCACGATGAAATTGATTGCCAAGAAGTAACTGACATTAAAGCAAGGAAGAATCTGATCATGAAGTATGGACGTTGCTTTATTTGTTTGAAGAAAGGACACCGTTCCTTCGAGTGTAGAAGTAATGTATCATTATTGTGTTGTAATTGTGGAGGTAAGCATCACGCTTCAATTTGCGATAGAGAAAGGCTTGGTCAGCCCAAGGAAACGTCAGCAGAGGTCTCAGTAGGACAGCGTAGTATTCTTAGGCCAACTGCACCCTCTTTTAGTAGTGTTAATGCAAGTTCTTGCGTAGAGAATGTTGGAAACGGGGGGAGGGTTGCCCTGCAGACCGCACAAGCGTTAGTAAATGGGAAAGTGAATGCCAGGGTTAGAGTGCTCTTCGATTCAGGAAGTCATAGGTCGTTTGTGACATCCAGGGTCGCAAGAGAAATAGGTTTAAACCCCATTAGGAAAGAAAGATTTGGGATTATGACATTTGGAGCGAATGAAGCCAATGTGGAAGAAAGAGATATTGTTGAATTTAGTTTAACACCTACTTCTAATGGAGAGAAGACAGTGAGAATAGAAGCATATGTAGTAGACCATATTTCTGATATTGCTAATGTTCATGTAGAGAGAGTTAAGTATGATCATGCTCATCTTAAGGATTTATACTTTTCAGATGTTGACAAATATAAGGAAACTTTGGGGATTGATATTCTTTTGGGGGCAGATGTTCTTTTTAGATTTCAGGAAGGTGAAATAAGAAGAGGAGGAATTGATGAACCAGTTGCTGTCAAGACATTATTTGGATGGGTTATTTCAGGCCCAATAAAGAGGACACAGCTGGATTCATTTTATCAAGTGCATTTAATGACAATGAAGCAAGATTTATCAACAGCAAAGATTAAACCAAAGAGACAGAATTCCAAGAGACAAACCACACAAACAAGAGGATCTGGTGAGAGCAAATTTGCAAACACTTTTCATTTTGAGGTATTTAAGACAAAAAAGAGGGAAATGAGAAAGGAGAGATCTGAGTGGATACCTGAGGAAAGTTGGAAGTCTCTTGTAGTGAGAAATGACAGAAAGGTTATTGCGGACCCAGACCAGCGCACCCAGTTAGGTTTGACTCAGGCATGAGTCAAAGGGGGGAGAATGTCGGGAAAATCCCTATGTGCGCTCATTGTGATAGATTAATGAATCAGAGTATAATGGGAAACAAGGCATTTGTGGATTAAGAATGTAATGACGCATGTTTCTTTCAGGTGTTATAATTTGAATATTGTCAGACTACAAAGATTGATATTGTAGGCGCCTTTTAGGAAGATTGCATGCATTGAAGTAAGCCGCATTTGCGTAATAGTCTCATTTGTATATTAGGAACACAGAGAGCTATAGAACCTGACTAATTAGAGAACGTCATTTTACCTTAGATTTGAGTGATTTACTACAGATTTGGGATATATTTAGGATAGGATGAATGGAACGTCACAGTCGGAAAAAGCTGTTGCATAGGTAACAAAATACACCCTTTCCGGAGCATAATCTTATTGGTTAGATAGAACAATAGGCCATGTAGAGTATAAAACCTATGACAAGGAGTGTAAGGGTAGGATAGTTGGATAGTTGAATTGCAAGATAAGATAGTCGGATAGTTGTATCGTAGGATTATTGTAAGATTGGAGTCGAAGCAGGATCGTACAGAACGGATATAAAGATAGTCGAATACAGATTGTTACAGGGTTATTGTGTTTGAAGAACAGAAGATTGTTAGGTTATCGAGAACGTATATGGAAGCAGATTGAGTATTAGTCGAAGTTTGGGTTTTTATGAAGATAATAGTGTAAAACGTCAAACGGTGTGATTTTCTTGAGTTCTCTACAGTAAAGACATCTGGTTGAATTAGCGATTGGCAGAGCCCGAGCAAGTTCTGCAACACAAGAAAACGTTTGATAAGAGAGAGAAGATTTCCTGAGACGCCACATCGTGTTAATTTAAAGATACACCATCATGCCAAACCCTGTCAAATGCTTTGGAAATATCAAGATACACAGAACGAACATCGAGAAGAGGGTTACAATCAAATGCTTTTAAAAAACTGTGTGCATTATGGAGATTAGCTGGTTGACTGTTGAGTCACCTGGACGAAAACCTGATTGATTCGGGTTAGTAATTCAGATGACACAAGATGTGAATATAGAGAATCGTAAATGAGTCTTTCAAGTATTTTCCAAAGATTGGAAGAAGTGAAATAGAACTCAATTTCCAGAGGCTCAATTTCCTCTCCACAGAGAAACCTTTCGATTTTTACTTTCCCCTTCCTTTCACAAGATAGGGCTCTAACATGATACACAAGAAGCCAACTTGTTTCGCTAATTAAAACTTCTCGTCAGCTTTGGCAATATCTAACCTTGAATTGAGTTCTTTTTCTAGTAAGAGGGTACACAATAGGCCCCATCATTCCCGAATACCCGATACGTTTTCAGCCAAATTCCTGATTCCTATCATGATTTTTTACGGAATTCCCGCTGTCCTTCCTAAAGTACATCAAAACGTAGATTCATCATTTTCACGACGTTTGATGGTGCCCAGAGGCATGCATTCTTCTTTTCACTAGAATTATCATCCAGTTTAACCAAACATATCATAAAGAGCTGTGTAATATCTTGCTTTTACTTTTAAGTAGGTATTTTTATCATTCTTTACAATTATTTCCAAAGTTCCTTGCATCCTCTTCTACAGCAGTTCATGACGCATGATGAGGGACTTTATGTGTGATCAAATGCAATGAGCAGCGTCGTGGCCAGGGAAAATTATGTGGGAGGGTATTAAAATGCAGGGGTCTAGGGGCGAAGCTCCCAGCTAAATTTTGACGAAACGCCCTCTACTTTTGCTTAGGACACTTCTAGCGATCCAATGTCAGTGGTACTAAAATTGAAATTGATCATTTTGTAACAGATGTTCTTACAAATTATAGCTTCCCCAGGAAACTGTTTGAGTAAACGCAGTTTTCTTTGGTTTGGAATACCAATTTGTAACAATTTTCCACAAATCACAGCATTCAGGAAGATCTTTGTGCAAACGCATTTTACTTTGTCTTAGAACGATTCTCACAATCTATTTGCCTGCGCCCATGATGATGGAAGCCTTGACAATTACATGATAGTTTGTCTGTGAAAATTTTTGAAACACCAACCTTTACTTTGGCTTAAAATGACTCTCCCAGTCAACATCCAGCATTTACCAGAAAGATTCTTACCCTTCCCTACCTATACCCAACTACTTTCTCTTCATTTTGAAAGATCCTTGAGGACCATCTTTTGACAACCCTATCTGTGACCACGCAACTGCTGAAATGAGGCACATTAAACAAGGCTGAAGCTGAATATAGCATCAGTTTTTCAAGCTGGGTCAATCCTGCTTCCCGAAAGCTGTCG
The DNA here is from genome assembly GCA_039566865.1 of Aurelia coerulea. Taxonomy (NCBI): domain Eukaryota; kingdom Metazoa; phylum Cnidaria; class Scyphozoa; order Semaeostomeae; family Ulmaridae; genus Aurelia; species Aurelia coerulea. The sequence goes on along the minus strand of CM076943.1, from coordinate 24,875,910 downwards.
CCAAACTTCCAAATCCCGCTTGAAAAATTTGACGATTCCCGGTTCACGCTTCCAAAAAAGTGGTCATTCCCGATCCCCGGAATCATATAGGGTACCCTGTGGTAAGGGAATGTCTGTTCCTTGGTGCCTGGACAGTTATAAAACATGTGATAACGACAGAGCTTCACAAATTTTAAATAAAAAATAATGAAGCTAAATAAATGTTCGTTCTCGTAATCTAACCAATGAGCAGAATTTCTGCTAAGCAACATTAACGTTAACAAACTTTGTATAGTGACGTAGCTTGGCAAAACTGAACTGCTCTTGTTCCGATCACCGGAATTTCCTCAATTTGCTGACTGAGTGTTACGTTCCCTTGATTTGCCGACTGAGATTTGGCCAGGAGGGGTACCCGACCCCTGGCACCCCGATGTAGTTACGGCTCTGATAGAAGTTACGTGAATGCGTTGAAAAACTTCAATTCTTCACGCACAATTTTCGACACAACCCCCCAATAAATCCCTTGACCCCCCTAATGAACCCCTTTGGTTAGAATATATGTATATTTGGTATTATACTATAGCCTCCACATTTAAAACATGCAAGAGCATCACCCTTTCCTATGCATGTATCCATTTCGTAAAAATCCCAGAATTTTTAGCCTAAACCCCCTTATATCTCGAAAAAGCCCCCCAAAACCGTCGATCAACACCCAGATTCGTAATCTACGCAAAAAAGTGATCTAGAAAAACGTTGTCCCGTAAAGTCCCCGCTCGGGTGGTAATACTCCCCCTTTATGGAAACTCTATCCACCTGCCCAAAGCCTGAACACAAAAAAGGAGCCAAGAAACCGTAGAAGAGGACTGTATCTTTCTGGATTTCCACTGGCGTAGTACTACGCCCTACTTTCACTCGCTGTGGAACAATACTCATTAAATATTACTACGAGCCCAAACTTATGATTCGTGATGACGATGCAATGACCTCATGCTCATCAAGTCACACGACTTCTAGGTTCTGGTAAACAAGCCCAAATTTGGTTAATTACTTATTTTAAATTAGCTTCTTTTTACGCAATGTTTTCCCCAAAATATTACTACTAATGCGCTCCTCCACACCCTTCACCCTCTGGACTATCAACTCGTTTCACGTTTTTAATCAGGCAAAGGGCGACGTACCCTGGGTACCAGACATAGAGGCACCAGAGCCTCAAAATTAGAATGAAATTAATAAGGGCGATGTGCAAATCGCTGGTTTCTTTTCTTGTTGTTCAATTTCAATGACCTCTGAAAACAGAAAAGCCTGTAAACATTAGGCCTCTCAATTCAGATCACTCATCATGTCCAGCCGAGGATAGTTTGGAAGAGTGATAACACCCCTCAACTCGCTTCACGTTTTAATCGGGCAAAGGGCGACGTGCAAATCGCTGGTTTCTTTGTAAAACTGCCTTGTAAAATAGCAGAAAAGTCCCAGTCATTGCTCATAAAAGCATAAAAAGACGGCAGGTAAAAATAAAACTTACGGAGACTCATAAAATAAGACTGCAGGAAATAACAAGAGTCGACAGGAGTCTGAAAACCTCCCATAGCTAAACTTTATTTCGATTTGGCCCCAGACTTGGCCCCTGTCTTCTTTGAAGGATTTTGTTGAGCTTCAATTTCTGCACATGTGGTTTCTGTCAAAAACAGAATGCACGCATTCGTTGCCGATCCCTTACTTCCAGTTATCGTCCAATATTTCACACCATTTTACTCTTCCTTCCCTCTTCTCATTTCATGAAGGCCTATTCTTTAATAAGAGACTTAATAGCCAATCTAGGTTTAGTGGCCATTTGCTGCCAAAAGCTGGTCGAGAGTATCGTAAATGTTAATCCTCTCAAGGAACAATTCAAGTACTATTTTAATCTAAAAACTATCAACAGTTTGAAAGCAATTTTCCATGCTGCACAACAATGTCAAAACCTTTTTGCGCGACATCTCAGATGGTAGTTGAAAACATAAAAGGGGATGTTTCTCTTGAGAGAAGGGGGAATCCCCAAGAAAGGGCTAAAAAGGCATCTAAAGATTAAACATAAGATCCTTTTGGATGATTACAAAGTCCGTCCTGAGCTAAACAAGCATAAGAATATCTGATTATTGATTTCTTCATAACCCCAAATGATCGTTGATTCTGTTTTTTGCTACAGTCAGAGAGATGAGTGTTGCTGCTAAAGTCGCCTTCAATGGAAAATCGAGCGCCTTGTATAAGGACAAGAATCGCCTCAAAGTCAAAGGCAATATTTTGGTCTTTATGTCAAACGAGAATGATACGCAAAAATCAAAAGTCATTACCCCTAGTTTGCTTATAGTTCGTGCACGAAACTATTGGTGCATCTGTGTCAAATGAGATGTCATGTGAGATTTACGATAACGCAAAATTACTTATGCAGAACCCTACAGAACGTTTCAATTGTTGCTATTCGTGGGCATCTAATTTGAGACAAGCAGTCACGAAGATAACCTCTGTGCAGAATGATATGCATGAAGATGTTTTGGTTCAGTGTGATCTCGTGTCTTCCCCAGTCAATGGCGCCATAGACCTTTTAGCTATTCAGGAAAGAATCAGAATCGAACAAACTTTTGCTACACTTTGTAGAATTTTCGAATGTGCACAATAGTGATAGAAGCTCTAACGCCACTCGATCGAACGTAACGTATAAAAATGTATAAAAATAACGTTCGATCCAGGCTCCTTTTAGAATAGCTAAAAGGTCTATTGTTTGCTGGGATTCTGCACCTTTCTGTAGCTGTGTAGGAAGGGGATCCTTCTATCTTCGGTGATGCTGCGAGTGCTAGCCTCTGTGCAGGCCACCAGTTACATCATCCTCTAAAGTTGACTTATTTGCATAATGATTACTATCAATAAGTGGCTAATGATTCGTTCGTTCTAGAAAACGATTGTTTTGACATAATTAAGCTGCTAATGAAGTCAAGAACGTGCCAATTCTGGGTAAATTTGTTGTTGTGCCAGGGTAAACATCATGGTAATTTATCCATCTTATGGTGTCAAATCTGTCTAACATGAAATAAGCCGACGTCAAATGTTGCTATAGGATCGCGGGAAACTTCTGTCTTGTATGCGCTTTATGTGCGCTTTCTTTATTTCAGTGCCAATTAGCAGAGACAAAACGTTAATCAATCGCTTTAACGAGCGTGACGGAAGTGGGTTACTTACTTTCTTTCTTTCTTTCTGACAGCCTGACATCGAAGCCCCTTCTTAGATTACAAAGTTGGACTTTGTAATCAAAAAATGTTGCAATTGTGGCACCCTGGAGGGCCAACCCCTCTCCTAATAACTCATATTTTGAGGTAGAAACCCCTTAAACATAGCAAGGATGTCAAAAGACAACATTTAGCAAATAAACTGGGGGAAATGACCTTTGAAGGGTGGGAAATGCGCAATTTCCACTCGACCCCCCTCCAGCACCTAGAAAATCCGCGGACCTGAATCCCTCTCCAAATGGGTCCCAATGCATATCGAGCGAATAGAGATCCCACTGGGATTTTTAAAAAATCAGAAAATCCCTCAATGGGGTTTTTGAAGACACCCATTTTTTGACGACATGAGCAGCGCGAGAACAGTCGAATGACAAAGGACTTCGAGCTCAACACAAAGGGAAACAAAGGGCTTGGCAAGCCGAAAGTGGGGTGAGGAAATTGGCGAATAACCCTTCGACCAGAGCCTTGACTGGAAAAGGAAGACGTTTTGAGGAGGAACGGAATTTTGGGCGACGTTTTCACCTGCGGTTTGACTTCGCCCATGTTGCGGTTCTGCCAATCGAACTGTCTAGACAATGAGAACGTTCGCGAGAGGGACAAAGGGAATGACGCCACATCCGACTGCAACGAATATGTATATAGACTAGGCTTGCCACTCGTCGCCTGCGGCGCCGAGCTGGCCCGCCGTCGTACTGAGTGATTGCTTGGAAAGAATGTGTTGCCTATTGGCGTTGTTTTCTCTTTATCACTTTCAGTGACCAAAGTATTGATGTTACTTGACTTAAAGTGAATCAACGGAGCTAAGTAGAGGCAATCTATAAATAGGACAAAGAAAACTCCTACGCACGTCATTGTTCTTCTGGCTAAACAATATCCGCGAACGTCTCGAAATCATCAAATACAATCGGCTAATAATAGGATACCCAGACTCCTTCCGCGCGGGGCTTTTATCTCCGTTGATTCTCTTTAATTTAGTTTGTAAATTATATTTTCCTCAATGTTTCAACTTTCCGCATATTGGAATCCCAAAAGAGTAAGCCAGCGTTTTCAGGAACCCAAAAAAACTAACATTACAAATCATAGAACCAAATAATAAATATTGCCCAAATTTTAGACCCAAAAAAATAACTTGAGAATCCCTATCCTAAATAAACCAGAGTAACCCCCCCCCTCCTGCCCGGACATTGGAGACATACGAAACAAAAGAAAGGCAAAAGCTGGAGTTATTACATGAGTCCTTGTAGGTCCTTGTCTTCTCTCAATTCCCCAACGATACCCCCCCCGCAATACCCATTCAGGAATGGCTACAACCTTAAATAAGAACTTAATTCAAAGGAGTAAAATTTAGACGAATGTAATCAGTCTAGGCAAATGTAGCCCTCATAATAGAATGACGTTATTGCTGCTTAGCGCATGCGCGTAGCAGACATTTAGACGGGTGATTGAAATTCCTGTGTGGATGAGTGTGTTGTATGTTTGTATGGATGCAAAAACCAAACAAGCATCGTGCTCGCCGACTGAAATGCTGCCCACGCAAACAAACAAGCATCGTGCTCGCCGACTGAAATGCTTCCCCACCCACCGCTTTGATTTTGGATGCAAGGAGTTGGCTCACGTTCATTGCGAGAAGAAGAAGGGAATTTTCACGGACTCTAGTACGTATCAAATCATTTTTCACATCTCATTTGATAGTAAATAAGAGAGGGTTTCTCTTTATGCTCTCTGTTGTGTTGAAAATGTGTTCTTCTGCAGCGGACAGTTCCAGGAAGATGTCATCAACGAAGGCCTAGACTAGGCCTACCTAAGCATTTCTTACACTTTCACAAATAAACAGCAATGACCTGCCCTTTGTGGCAACAAATTAAACGTATAAACCCATTGCGGTATTGCCACTTGTAGCAACAAAAGCCAATATATCAGAAATTCCCACTGAGGCACCTGACAACAGTGACTTTCCCATTGTGGAAAGAAAAAGTGAATCACCCATTTGTGCTATAAACAGTGAATTGCCCATTATTGTGGCAACAAAAGTTACTACTTCAAAACCAACTGAAACAAACAGCAAATTAAAGGCACACTGTCCCCTCGATAATTTGTTTCATCCAAAGAAAGCAAAGTCATTCATACATAATTTTCATGGCCATGAAAATTACGCATGGATGATCTTACCTTCGTTGAATAAAAGAAATTAGCGTAAATTTGTGGAGTATTCAATAGAGATCTTTATCGATTTCTTTCATTCATCAAGGGGATAGTTTGCCTTTAAATGAATCTGATCATTCAGGATGCTCAATTTTGGAAATATTTGTCAAGGATCTTTCTTTAGTAATACACAAGATCATAATGTAATGATTCACCATTCATTCCCTTGCATACAGCACTTAAAGATTTTCACAGATGAGGATTGCAAAAGAAAGATAATTGAAAGGATCTTTCAAGCATGATTCTTTGCACCTGAAAGAATTTTGATTCGCTTCTTGATTAATTTTTCCCCTCCTTTAGCACAGATTTTTCTTGTCAGTATATTTCTGTTATCTACTTTGTTGCAATATATGTACTTAAATCGGCCTTTCCAACCAACATACCTTGCATGTGCCATCTTTTTATTGGTGGTCATTTTTGTGGACTGTAAAAATGGCAACAACGAAAAGATCACACAATGGTGTGTTCACAAACCATGCTCCTTGCAAAGGCCCCTTTAATGTTGCCATATGACCATGCGCATATACATCTCATAAACAAAAGCTTAATATCTCATGTATTTTGTTGCAGAAGTGAAAGGCAACGTTATTACTTTGTGACAGCCCATGTAAAGATTAATGTTAACAGCATTGGATCACATTCTGCATATCAGCTGTTCATATTCCTGTAACAGTTTGCACAGCATTGGATCAGTATTTGCTTCTTTAACCATTGACATTCAAAGACCAACGCAGCATAAGAAAGTTATCTTACAAATTAGTTATCTGGATGCAAATTCTTACAAAAACCAAAAAGCATTGGATCAGCATTGCTTCTGTGACCATTCTTCACACACCTTGCAACCTTTTAACTTTGATACAAACTGTCACCAGATGAACTTTTGAAGAATTGTTGTGCTCGACTGCTGTGCATCATATACCCTCAAGACTTGTTTTCATTTGAGGCAAAGTACAAAGCCTGTTATTTGACACAGAATTGAAAAGGGAAACACTTTGTGTGTTGCCATCATGTATCAAGTTGTTTGAATATTATCGAAGAGGCTGATTTATGCAGATGGAAGCAGATAATTGACATTCTGAGCTAATTACAAAGAAATGATCAAAGCTCTGTATTACTAAAACATCAAAACTATATTTACTTCAAAATAGCAGTGTTGATCTATGGCCAAATGAGAAAGAAAACCATGCACTATTTGAGGTACCACCTAGGAGAAAGAAAGCCTTGCAGTCCAAGAAAGTACAAAATGAACTGACATTGATTAACTGAGTCTTGAAATTGCAATTGAAGACTTGAAGTGAGATTAATATCGCATTGAGTTTTAATGATTATTATAGTCGTTTGATGCAGTCTTGACATTTACAAACAGTTCTCATAGTTTTTTTTAATTGTTTTACCTTAAAAAGCTGCAATTTAATTGGGTTTCAACCACATGCTCCAAAATATCCACTCTGACATTTATTCTTTTCACAACCTGCGGAAGGTTATTATCAATAATGCTATGAGCAGCACTTACTTAACTGCGTTAACAGCTAGTTACTTTAGTGTTATAATTACCAAGATAATAGCCGATAGAAATGTAATAGCCGGTGTCAGTAAAGGCAGTTTGAACTGGCATACTGGAAAAACCGGACCCTATGATCCGGGGACTCCTATGACTCCAAGGACATTCAAATACTGAATTTGAAAGGACCCTGGACATAGAAGGGTTATCCCCTCTGCATAAAGGCTATATGCTAATCAGGATGCTGTATGCTAATCAGGCTACTTCTGCTATAATTGTTCAAATTGGAGCAAATACCATTGATTGCAGCCTGGGGGTGAATACCGTTCAAGCAGGGGCGGATCTAGACACTGGCATTGTTCTTCTGTAAGCATGTCAACTTGCCGCAGATTGTGTAGCCTGTGTTCCAGACCACTTGGGAAGGATACCTTTCCTTTCCAAGTGGTCTGGAACACAGGCTACTGATTGTGTAACTCTCACCTTAACCATAGTGACTATGCCTTCACTTAGCTGAATGAAAGAATCCGCTAAATCATTAACATCTTTATCCATCGTAACATTCAGAGAAAGTCCCTGCCCTACCCTTGTTTGTTTCATTAGTGCATACTGCATCCTCCATACAAATTTAAACTGGGGTGGAACTCAAAAATGCTCAAAAGTTGAAAAACACACAATATAATTTCATGGAAATTTAAAACAAAGAGCAATAATGTTAATGCACCGTAAATAATATTTGTATTCTTCAGTATGAGCACTGATAAAGGGTGGAAATGCTTCCATTTCTGGGGTATCAAACACCCCTTGTCGACTATTTAAAGAATGACTTGCATTTGTTATTTGTACTGATGCTATGTCTGTTCAATGGTGTTCACCACCCCCCCCCCCCCCTAGGCTGCAATCAACGGTATTGGCACTAAATTTGAAAAATTATAGTAGAAGTAACCTGATTAGCATTTTGCATCCTCATTATCAGATAGCCTTTATGCAGAGGGGATGACCCCTCTATGTTAAGGGTCCTTTCAAAACTAAGTACTTCCTAGGGTCATAGGGGTCTCAAGGTGATACGGTCTGGTTTTTCCAGTATGCTGTCCGAGAAAACCGTAACGGTGGAAGTATCAAATTATTGTGTACGAGTGTATGAGTATTTTGTTATCATATGAATTGTTATGATTTCGAAGGGAATTCCAACGATACCAACATGTAAATGCCCAGTTGAAGCGGTTTGGCTAATGTTTTCTAACTGAAATTTCAGAAGCTTGTAGAGGAATGATACAGCTAAAGATTTTGTTTTTATCTACAGATTTTAAGCAAATTTAAACGGTTAAAAACGCAGAACGTAAACAATTATGAGCACAGTTTCATTCGTTGAAGAACTTGACCAGCGTGCACGAATTCGTCTATTTGTCGACAAATTCGCGAAAATGAATTCTGTTTTCACATGTCTGTAGGTTAATCATCTATCCAGAATAAGGTTCTCTTATCTAAAACGATAAATGTTCATGAACTCAAAAAAACCGAGTTCTCAGTAGGAGTTTCACTGGTGGTAAAAGCCGTTTGCAGAGGGTGGTAAAGGGGGGGTCAGGATCACGAATCACGGAAATAAAATGTTCAATTTCACGTTTCACGTTTAAAACTATAGCATTTTCACGTTTCACGGAAAAATGTATTTTTACTAGGCTATTGGAGAATGAAGATGCACCGACCCCACTAAAGATGTCTCGAACCAGTTAAAAACAACGGAAAACTCTTTAAAACAACAATAGAGGCAGATGAGCATCTACAATGACCTACAAAATTGTTGAGCCACCTTGAAAAATTACAATATTGCCACCCCCTTCCCCAATGTCAATGAGCTGACACGAGCGATTCGGCAACCTTTGTCTGGTATTGCAACATACTGCTTTGGGGGAAGGGGAGAGCAGAGGCAAAAACCGACAGGGTCCCTAAACAATTGTTTGGTGATTTTAGGCAATTTTTAAGGGCTATGGTTGCAAGGCAGACATTTGGCATGCAGATAATGCATTCTGATTTAGATAGAATTTAGATAGGAGAATACAAATTTTTTCAAAGTTCTGCTTTCAAAAATCCCATAAAAATGCCTCCAGATGCACAAGGCACTTCTTTATTTTAGCTAAATTCTGCCCAGAAAGTTGCGACATTGGAAAATGCCAAAATTCTCAGTCTCTGTTTTTGATTACAAAGTCCTTTGTAATCTAAGAAGGGGCTCCGATGTCAGTCAGAAAGTCAGAAAGTCAGAAAGAAAGAAAGAAAGAAAGAAAGAAAGTCCGTCACGCTCGTTAAAACAATTAATTAACGTTTTATCTCTGCTAATTGGCACTGAAGTAAAGAAAGCGCACAGAAAGCGCATGCAAGACAGAAGTTTCCCGCGATCCTTTAGCAACATTTGACGTCGGCTTATTTCATGTTAGACAGATTTGACACCGTAAGATGGATAAATCACCATGATGTTTACCCTGGCACAACAACAAATTTACTCAGAATTGGCACGTTCTTGACTTCATTAGCAGCTTAATGATGTTAAAACAATCGTTTTCTAGAACGAACGCATCATTAGCCACTTATTGATAGTATTCATTATGCAAATACGTCAACCTTGGGGGATGATGTAACCGGCGGCCTGCACAGAGGCTAGCATTCGCAGCATCACCGAAGGTAGAAGGACCGTCCTCCTACACAGCTACGGATGCAAACGTCGCAGGTGAAGTTGAGGGAAAGGCCCAAAGGTCCAGAATTCCAGCAAACAATGGCCCCATTGACTGGGGGAAGGCACATGATCACACTGAACTAAAACATCTTCATGCGTATGATTCTGCACGGAGGTTATTTTCGTGACTGCTTGTCTCAAACTAGATGCCCGCGAATAGAAACATTCTGCAGGGTTCTGCATAAACATAAGTAATTTTGCATTATCGGAGATCTCACATGACATCTAATTTGAGACACAAGGCGCTTGATTTTCTATTGAAGGCGACTTTAGCAGCAACACTCATACTCATCTCTCTGACTGTAGCTAAAAACAGCATCAACGATCATTTGGGGTTGTGAAGAAATCAATTTTCAGATTTTCTTATGCTTGCTTAGCTCAGGACGGACTTTGTAATCATCCAAAAGGATCTTATGTTCATATTGTACATCATAAGTATGCTGTGCGAGCGCAGCGAGCAGAAAATTTTTAGCACAGAAGAGAAGGAAATGCCGGCTCCTCAGTAGTGAAATCGATCTATTTGACTGATTTGAGAAAAATTTGATTAAATTTAGGGCACAAATGCTGTTTTTATGGAAAATGGCAGGGCTCTGGAATGGAACGCATAGCAACCCCCTAAGGAACGCCCCTAAGGCACATTCCTTTCTTTCATAGCAAACTATTTTCAAGCCAGTAGGGATTATTTTCATATTGGGGGGTTGTACGTGGAGGAAGCAAATTTGGGGGTCTGGGGCTTGTCCTGGGAGAATTTTAAGACAATTCCTATTACAGTAGATTGCGAGGAAAATGACCCTAGTGCCCTCATGTAAAACTTCTGCACTATTTGATTGATGAACATCCTCACTAACGAAAGTCTTTTTTTAGGGGAAGTTTAAAACTAGAACTTAAATATCGGCCAAAAATCAATGCACTATTTAAGTTGCTTTCACGTCTCGCAGCATTTCAAGAAACAAACATTTGAAAGTTATTAAGTGGTTAAAAGACCCCACCAAGCCCTCTGCACTGTGATCTATTAGGCCCTTTTTATCTAATATTGCCAAAAAATAAGTTCCGAATCCCAGCTAGATTTTGGGCTGTCGTCATGGAGCATAACCTAGAGGTTAATGTAAACATTTATTGCAAGCATTTTCAAAATCAGTCAACAGAAGGCAGAGATATTGATTTTAAAGTTGGGCCTAAATCAGACCGTTGTTTACATGACCTGTACAGGCATGGCACTGTTTTGATCGCAGTTTTGATTACAATTCCTTGTCTCTAGGCTCGTACTTCACCGATCCTTTTCAGTCTAGTCTTATTCTGATTCTCTAAATGAGTGCTTCAAGGCAATGTTTGAATATTTTGTCTTTTTTTGTGACCGTTTTGCATAATTGAGTAAAAGTGCTTTTCTGAAAATGTTTGTCCTCAAAAATCAATTGTAAAATAATTGTTTCGCAATGCTCTTCGAAACAATTATAAAAATTAGAAGCAGCTTTGTTGCAAGTTTCTACCAAAGGGCTCGTGCCGATTCGTGGCAATGAAAATTTCAGGGCAATTTTCATTTCACAAGTTCTGCACATGATTTTTACATTGTTGCAAATTTTTTTATGAAAAATTAGATAAAGTAAGACGGAAAGCTTCCCCTTTGTTGAAAAACGATGCAAGGTCGATGGTTGGCCATTTCTTTCGCAATTAAGCCTGCTCAGCAAGTGAAAACTTTTTAGGGCGAAAATCGTGTTTTTGTTGCAATTTTGTCCCTTTTAAAGAATTCATGTAATTTGTAAATTTCACTAGAATTTTAACAAATAATGCCTTGCAAAATGTCTCAAATGTTCATTGTTGCATTGTTTAAGCATGTAAGTGAGGTCCAGTCACCTTAAGTCCTTTCATTGGAGGTCTGTTAAAAGTTAGTTGCTAAAGCATCTAAAATCTTAGAAATCAAAATCGAAACTTTTGAAATAAGATTAGTCATACAAACATTTGGGTACAAATTGGCACGATCCCTTTGGTATAAACTTGCTACAAAGGTGTTTCTAACTTTTGAAATTGTTTTGAAGAACGCAGCGAAACATATACTTTTGTCTTAACTTTGAATATTACAATTGATTTTTGGAGGCAAACATTTTTCAGAAAAGTACCATTGTTCAATTTTCGAAAAACGGTCACAAAAAGGCAAACTATTCAAACTTGCTTGACATTGTCTTAAAGCACACATTTAGGGGACTAGAAAAAGACTAAAATGAAAAAGATCGGTGAAGTTTGAGCCTAGAAAAACAACGAATTGTAGGCCGCCATCAAAACAGTACCTTGCCTCTACAGGTTATGTAAACAGGTTATGTTCTGATTTAGGCCCAACTTTAAAAATCAATATCTCTGCTTTCTGTGGCCTAATCTTGAAACTGTTTGCAGCAAATTAACCCCTAGGTTATCGTTTATGTCTCAAGCCCAAAATCAATTAGGAGTCTAAAACTTCAAATTTTGGTATAAATTCGATGCCCTGGATCACAGTGCTTTGGCTCTGACGGGCCTGCATTGAGCACCTAAAAAATGAATAGGGCCTGAAGCAAAGTAGCACCTATATGTCTATAGCATTTCCTGGGGTTCCAGAGCCCATACCCAAATGATAATAGAGATAATTGCAGAAATCGTATAAGCCGCGTGGAACCATGAACATTATGTTTTGCACAAAACTGCAATTTTTTGTTAAAAACAAGAAAAACAGCAGCAACAACAACAACGCAAAAACTGATCGAATTTTCATGCAAAACTTTTTAGTTTCTCGAAGCATCTGAAACCCATAAGATTAGGCTAATCCATTTATCGAAATTATTGCGAATCACGTTCCACGTAAATGGATATAGGCTTCACGTTTCACGTACAACGTTTGCACTCTCACGTTTCACGTCAATAAATAATGGCTTTTCACGTTTCACGCGAGAAAAATATGGCTGATCACGTTTCACGAAATACCCTTTACCACCCTCTTTGCAGACGATGGGGTTTCCATAGGGTGAGATCTTATAGATTCTGTCCACAGGGTTTTGTCTGAAAATCCCCAAATCAGACTTACTCCGTTCCTGGTGGCCCAGCCTGGCGTTTTCTGGCGAAAAGAAGGCGATTCGTGGAAGTTACATATTTTTGCGGATTTTTTGGCACCTAAATGCAAGGGCCAGTGGGACGGGAAGGGGGAGATCTCAGTGACGTACAAAACGCGTATGGATCCTTTGATGTCACCGTCTCAACGCTTAGTTATAGTAGATAGGTCGACGAGAATGTTGTTGGTATCGTTGGAATTCCCTTCGAAATCATAAAAATTCATATGATAACAAAATGCTCATACACAAAGATAATTTGATACTTCCGCCTTACTAACACCTGCTATTACATTTCTATGGGCTATTACCTTGGTAATTATAACATTAAAGTAATAATGTCATTCTATTATGAGGGCTACATTTGCCTAGATTGATTAAATTCGTCTAAATTTTACTCTTTTGAATTGAATTGTTATTGCGCGCGACGAAGGAGCAAGCATAATATTCTGTGCTGCAACTTTTTTTTGGCTAGCCACTCGCGCATGCGCGTCAAGCAAGAGGGACTCATGTAATGAGTCCATGATCAAATTATGAAACATGCAGATATCGTATGATAGCGAACGGCCTAAGGTCGAGTAGTGGCAGTCAATCGACCCGTCTCCACGCGATTATTGACAAGCAAGCAGTAGAAGTAGTAGTTTGTGCAGCTCCATACTTGTTTTAGTTCTTTCCATCGATATATTCATTATTTTGTTTCGCCTTGAAAAGGTGAAGAGACTAAATATCGCGATAATGGCTGCGAGATCGAGTGGCTGAATTCCATGTAAGACGTAGCCAAAGCGGAACCAACGAAGCCTTCAAAAGTCAACATTATGAATGGTTTTTCTTTCAACTGCACAATACTGCAATTTACGTCATTCAATGCTTGCATACAATCACATTTTCAATTGGCATTGACTTGACACAATAAACTGTTGACACTGCCTTTAGAGCCTCGCAATTAGCACGCACAATTGGGGTTCACAAGGAAGTAGGATTTGGAATTGAATTATTTTGACTTTCTCAAGAATTCCTACAAAGACAGAAAGGGCTCACACTTGAACTCTGCATATTTGGCAAGGAGAGAAAGACAAGCCACGACTCGGCCGTATTTTCTTTCATATTTGAAAGACTCATAAAATCCATGTTTGTTACTTTAAAGAGTGCCTAAACCGCCTATATAATCAAAATACAGTTGAGAAATTACAATGACCAGATTTTGAGAGTCACACAAAGTTCGAGGGGCGTATATCACTCTGTAAATATCTCGTACACCTTTTTCAAGAAAAATCTGTAAAAATGCCTTAAAATCCTATTCTTCTGAAAGATTTCGTGCACTTTTTTGGAAGAGTGATACACCCCTCACCAAAGTTTTTCAACTTCACCTGATTTTCAGCTCAAAGGGAGCATTTTAGAGATCCCTAATGTGACTGTTTATTGCATAATATATCAACATAATAACATGTTGGTTTTTCTCTTAGTCCAGAATCCATTCAGCTTGCAGGAAATTTGGCAAAAATTATAATTCTGTAAGAATTCGATTTCCCCTTGATTTCCCGACCTGTGCCCGTTTCCTCTTCTGCAAGGTCAAAACATGGAATACGGAATAAAGGAACAATCAAGATCCAGCCCCCATCGAAATCTCTTCCAAGCATGTATTCTAAGGCCAGTCTCAGCAATTACTTTATTTAACCCTAATCCTACCGGGGGGGTGGGTGTTTTCCACCCCCCTGTCGGTTTTTGCAGAGCATTCTTTAACGACAAAAGCTATGACCCTCAAACTCTCTGACAATTACTAATTATCTATTAGCTACATTTTGACAATTAGATTTGTGAACAATAGGTGTCACGTGACACGTGACACGTGACACTACCATATTTGGAGCAAGGTATTGGAAAAATTAATTATTTTGATATTTTTACTCCCAGAATTAGTTCCAAATGTTGACTATTGTACTTTAAAAGAATCAGCAAGCAATTAGCTTTCTATTGTTGTCAATAACAATGGAAATCGCTGATGTCAGCATTCTTAAATGATGACGTCACTCGGGCCGCCATTTTGGGTCATTTTGCCAAATTTTGAAGTTTTTTCCAACAGATTTTGTTAAAAATGCATAGAATTGCGTTATGCAATACTTTAAAATCATTTTGAGCCAATTATTATCAATTTTTGGCAGAAAAACACAGTTTTTTAGTTATGACGTCATCAATTTTTGTCATTTTCTTCCAAAATAACAGTCTAAAAACACCTCTATGCATCATATTTGAATTGGAAATGAATAATACGCCAAATAAGAATGGAAAAAGTCATTCACATTACCTTTATTACGTTTATAGAACAAATAAGCCGGAAAACCATATATTTTGACATTTTCTGGCATTATGACGTCATAGTGACGTCACCTAATGAGGTGGCCTCACCCAAAACTACCAATCGGCTAAGAATAGTTAGGACTACGCCCTTGCCAAGTTTCAATGATTTCCCACTAGTCTACGGCTATTTATAGAGGGGGGTTGAAAGTACCCCCCCCCCCCCGGCTATGTTAGATCTAAAAAAGCCCGGTAGGATTAGGGTTAAGATGGGTAGATGGGTACAAATAGCAATGATCAATTTAACTGTTACATGCATAAGAGAGTAGCAAAACTTCATCTACCAATTCTTTTCGCCGGCTTTACCAGGGATAACAAATGTCATCTGAGAAGTGTAATTCTCTTTATTATAGTATTCTTTCCCCATTTAATGCGCGCAGTTGATAACTTATAGTTATTTCTAGTTTAAGGTTATAGCCATTCCTGAATGGGTATTGCGGGGGGTATCGTTGGGGGAATTGAAAGAAGACAACGGACTCATGTAATAACTCCAGCTTTTGCATTTCTCTTGTTTCGTATGGCTCCAATGTCCGGGCGGGGAGGGGGGTACTCTGGTATATTTAGGATAGGGATTCTCAAGTTATTTTTTTTTTAATTTGAAAAAGTAAAGGCCACGATACCAACGTCGATTGCCGGATCCGAAGATGCTTGCGATGACGAAAAAATGAATAAATTTAAACGCAGAAACACCGCAACACGACAAAAAACAACAGCAAATACGATTAATTTAATTTTTTGCCAATATTTCGTCCTGCCATGCAGGACTTCTTCAGGGCTGTAATGTGAAGAAGTCACATTACAGCCCTGAAGAAGTCCTGCATGGCAGGACGAAATATTGGCAAAAAATTAAATTAATCGTATTTGCTGTTGTTTTTTGTCGTGTTGCGGTGTTTCTGCCTTTAAATTTATTTTTTTTTTGTTTCAAAAATTTGGGCAATATTTAGTTTTTGGTTCTATGATTTGTTCAGTTAGTTTTTTGGGTTCCTGAAATTCTGGCTTACTCTTTTGGGTCTCCAATATGCGGAATATTAAAACATTAAGGAAAATATAATTTACACACTAAATTAAGTCAAGTAACATCAATACTTTGGTCACAGAAAGTGATAAAGGGAAAATAACGCCAATAGGCAACACATTCTTTCCCAAGAAATCACTCGGTACTTGTTGGGGAGATCTGTCGACCAGAATCTTGACCGTGTTTAGCAAGTGTCATGGTTCGGTAAAAGTTGTCGATACTGGGCGGCCGCAGTAGGAATTTAGTTAGCGGCCATGTTTTTGTTGTTGTCGGTTGCAGCGAGTGGCCGATGAAAGTTTACACAATTTTACTGTAAAGTTTTACAAAATCTTTGTAAGCAGAGCCGAAGAAGAGCCCCAAGGAAAGAAAAGATATCCTTCAAAGGCAGCTGTAAGGAATCATCATCTTATATGGACGCAAACAAGTGTTGAATGTACTTTTTATGTACGATCCTGGCTGCTGTAAAGATCGCCTTGCCCGCTTCAAATTCAGGTTCATGTTTCAGATTCCATATGGCCAAAATTCATCCAACAAGAGATTTCTTGCTGCCACTTTTACGCCATGAATTGGTTAATGTTGAGAGCATGTGGAGCACTGCTTTACTGCTCGAAAATTGTGAAACTGGAGCTCACTTATTTGTTTCTTTACTGACTCCTATCCCGTTGACTTGCATGCGCCTCCGTAAAGCAAATTTAAAACGTGGCTGTGTGTGGAGAGAAGGAATATACCAAGAAGGTAAAGAAGGAGGTATTGCAGGGGGATTGCAATTTCCTATAAAAGCTAAATAGCAACAATTGAACTTCACGGCAAGAAATGAGTAAGTTTCCCCTAATTTCTAGCAAGGGAAACGCTGGCATTTCCAAGTAGTTTCCATGAGGGAAATTCCACGTTTTCTGATTTCCCTTTAATTTCCCCAGTTGAGAACAATGCGTTGTAATTTCTACTCAATTTCCAGACGGGAAATTTACACTTCACATTTCTTTGCTCTACACTAGAAATTTCCCCAGTTGGAAATGTGAAGTTTCTGTCACTGATCTTCGAGCTGCAAAACGATAAATTTTTCGGGTTTTGTGTGTCAAGAAGAAAATAGACGATTACGGAAAAGATGGCGGACCTCATTTCACGCAATGCACGAAGGGAATATGCCCCCTAGCAACGCATAGCTACCAAAAATTTAGGCCGTCGCAACTTTATCGTGAGATCTACGCTCTTTTCAATCCTCACTCACAGTTTTAAGGAAAAGTCGTCTTTATATAGTCTTTTTTCATAAATAAGTTACAGTACAGTTTCAGTTTAGTTTTCCTACAATATCAAGATGAAGTGGCCAGCTGTTTTGGTCGTTTCGTCAAGATTTTCAACAAGATTTTTGACTTTGTTTACCTTTACTGTAAGGGTCGAGGCGTTGAACAGACCCTGACATTCGAAAATAGAATGAAATATTGTAAATTCTTTTCTCTTTTGGAATTTGCATAACAAAAGTATAATGTATTGCAATGGCTTCGATTCGCTCGGCCGAACACAACATTCGAACTCTCTTACTTTCAGAAGTCAAAATGTGCATTCTTTCGGGATTTTTCTCTGCCAAGTCTGCCAGCTCTACCGTTTTCTGAATGTGCATTCTTTTGGCAACTTAGGTTTTTCTCTGTGAAGCGTACAGTGCCATTTTCAGAAGACTTTGCAGACTACAGGGCCCTTCAGATGCCCAAAAGAAGATGCCTTTGGAAGAGCGTAGATCTCACGACAAAGTTGCCACGGCCTTGGCCTAAATCTATCGCAGCTACGGTCAAGATTTTATGCTGCAGTCATAAATGTTGGTAGCTATGCGTTGCTAGGGGGCATATTCCCTTCATGCATTGCGTGAAATGAGGTCCGCCATCTTTTCCGTAATCGTCTATCGTCGGTAGTATGTAGCAGTATGAGGAACTAAATCATAATTCATACCTTTTAGCACTGCAAGCTGAGCCAAGCGAGTTTCTTATAGAATTTAATATTACAAAATCATAGTTTTTGTTTATGACATTGATCATAGATTGTCTGATCAATCAAGAAGCTCTGAAATGATTGCACGAAGTTTAGTGTTTTTTAAGATGCAGTTGCCA
Organism: Aurelia coerulea; assembly: GCA_039566865.1. Lineage (NCBI taxonomy): Eukaryota > Metazoa > Cnidaria > Scyphozoa > Semaeostomeae > Ulmaridae > Aurelia > Aurelia coerulea. The sequence goes on along the minus strand of CM076943.1, from coordinate 24,857,712 downwards.
GTTTTTTCCTGTTTTTTCTGTGTCGAAAGAACATTGATCATTTGCAATGCATGGCCATTGTCAGGAAAAAACACGCTTTTTATAACTATTTCTCACTGGTATTTACTATTACTAGTCTTTGTAGTCGCAATTCTGTGTTCGCATTGTGTTACAACAAATAGCTCTTTCTTTACGTATTCTCCCCTGAAAAGCGCGACTTTTGTATCGTAGCGGCTTTTAGCGGCTTATTATATCTCTGGTGTAAAGTTTTCCCTGGATAATAAATAACAGCAACAACAGCAACTGCACAACCGTTTAATTTTGTCTTACGAAAAAGAGCGCCATAAAATGCTTGAGTTGACAGGAGACGACAATGGTTGCAAATTACTGGTGAAGTTTCAATTGGAAATCAACCGACAGGTTAGCTTTGGTTTGCTTCGTATTTCTTATTTCTTTTTATTATTGCACCAATTTCCTAATCAACTGACTTGATGCTCCAGTCCTGCATATGGAAGTCTGTATGTGTTGTGGATCTGCGTGTCGAATGCACGATCCGTGCAAGAGGACGGAGACTTTCAAGCCTGTCTGTTTAGCAAATTCGGGATCAATACAAACATATTGCCTCAAATCTAATACATTAAACCAAATTAACCATGAATTATTATCTTCGTTTAAGCTCACATGAAACTGCAAGTTGCTCAAACAAGGAAAGATATCAGGTAAATCTTCGCATTTTCATTTTTTTACACCAAGTTTTCTGTTTAGGCCCGATACTTTCTCATTTTCATTTGCAAGACAGGGAAACTCAATTTAAACGTGCCATTCTACTAATGAACCAATTGCCATCAGCAAGAAGAACCCTGAAGAACACAGATTTCACCTTGAAGTCATATACCGGGTGAGTCAGAAAAAATGTGGGGTGTTTGGCGGATTGTGACGTCGCGTTCAGCCACCCGATCGTAGCGAACGAAATTTTTTCTTGCAGCCAGAGGTTTAACTTAGATCATAAGCCTTTCCCCATCGAAATCGGTCACTTGATGTATTAGTCAGAAAATATTTTCTTCGTAAGACGTTGTATGGGAGTTTTGCAAACTTATGAAATCTTTGATAGAGCCCCTTCAGCATTTTACCCTTGCCAAAGTTGCAGGTACACGTGGTATTATCAGGGGAGAATGAAATAGTTTTGTCATGAAACATCGCGTTGATCTTGTTGAAATAAATCTCTTTACAACACAAAGAAGCATGGGTTTTTGCTGTCTCTCAAACACATTCTCTTCGCATGCTTGGCAGGACAAGTTATAACGTGACAAGGCATCCCAGGGGAGAAAACACTATTTCCGAACTGTTTCATTCTCCCTTGATAATACCACGTGTACCTGCAGCTTTGGCAAGGCTAAAATGCTGAAGGGGCTTGGTTAAAGGTTTCCTCAGTTTGCAAGACTCCCATACAAGTATTAGGATGAAAAATCTTTTTTAAATAACGAATCACATGACCGATTTCGATGGGGAAAAGTTTATGATCTAAGTCAGATTTATGGCTGCACGGAATGATTTAGTTCACAACGGTCGGTTGGCTAAACGCAACGCCACAGTCCGCCAAACACCCCACGTTTTTTCTGACTCACCCGGTACTTTGTTGTGATCGTTTGTAGCATATTACTTCGAAAGTTTTAATTCATGTCAGTGAAACCCCGCCAAATGCAACAGCAAGGCCAGGCCGACACTCCCTCCGAGCGGAAGAAACTTACAATTTGGAAGAAAATTACAATTAAGGTATGTTCCATCATTCCATGATATTCAAATAGTCATGCTTTTGCAGTGTTCTCTGCTATCCTTCCCCCCATTTTAGAATTTACAAATTTTACAAATGTAGGTGCCTTTGCTTTGGTTGGCTTTGGCCTCTATCTATTATGCTTTGTGAAGCAACATTTTTCTCTCTTGGGAAAGAATCACTGAAAAGAATTAACAAAAACAATTTGCAACAATCCTTGACAACAGAGAACATACATGTCATACTGTGTTTCTCAAAGTTTCCATAAATACATCACTGGGGAAGCTAATAATGCCCCCCTGCCATCTTTTTGGTATGCAGTAAGGCCCTGGTTGCAACTGTGCTTCTGCGGAGGAACAGTTTCAACCAGATCCTCCTCCGCTCTGCACTGCACATACACATATTCTTTATAAGCAACTGTTTATTAGAAACAGTACGCTCAATTTTCTCAAAGTTAAGCAATAACCCTACACCTGAATTTAAAAAGCTAAAAAGCTTTAGTAATTTCCAGTTTCATTTTCAAAACACACTCAAAAATGTTTTGACACTGTACAGTTTGGAAATTGAATTTGGAAACTTTTTAGAAATTATTTTGAGTGCGAATTATGTTATCAACTTGTTTTGAGACCTTACTAATGATTTGGGAGCCCTCTTGACAAAACAAAAATTAACTCTACACTTCTGGAATTAACAATATAAGAAACATGTAAGAATTTTCGGTAGAAAAATGGCCTAGGAATTTAAGAAACTGCCTAGCAGGAGGATGGTAACAGGTAAATAGTACCACAGTACCACAGGGGCAGTACCAAGTACCAACATGCCCGGTACCCGTTACCATTAAGGTCAGTACGAGGGGACATCAGAGCAGGAAAACAGTACCATTTTAGATTGAAAATTACGGTAAAATACTGGGGAAAAGTTGTAGTGAATAGATGTGATATTTTCCGTGTTCCAATCCTCAAAATATGTCCTAGGCACCACAGTAATTCTTACCAGTACCCAGTACCAAAGGTATAAGGGCCAGGTGCCCCGGGGGCCAGTATCATTACCATCAATGCCCCCTGTCACCATCCTCTAGCAGCCCCGGACCTTACTTTCTTATAAAAATATGAGAAAACGGATAATGCAATCAAAAGATCCTTGGGGGGTACTCACTGATATTTAACAAACTGTTCGGTCTTAGACATAGTAAATAGCCTCAGCCATGGTCCATTGATAAAAGCGTACACATTTTTATAAGAAACTGGTTTATAAGAAACTAGTAATGATGACCAACAATTTGAGAAACTCTCTGGTACTATGTTCAAGAACTATAATTAAGAAACTCTAAAATTTTATTTTTAGAATAAGAGTCGGTAGATTAAAAGGTTAACATGGCAGGCATTGCGTTTGTAAACATCAAGTGAGAATAAAAATCTTTGTTGGTGACACCCAGCGGTCGCATTATAGAGTGTCTGTTTAGAACGGTCCTATTCATTAAAAAACAAAATTAATTCAAAATGCAAGCTATTTGTCAAAAATAAGGCTAAACTTCAAACCATAAAGCAGTTTTAGGCCCCAATAAATGAGAAATTAATCAAGAAACTTTTACTACCAAAAAACCAACATTTTCATGCAAAATTAAGAAACTTTTAGCCATAAATGCTGATCCAAGTTTCTTATAAAAAACTGCCCATAAGAAAGTCAACGCTCAGATCGCCAAAAATTAAGAAACACCAATACTGGAAAACATAAATGAAGAAACTATTTACTTTAACAAAGGGAATCTTTGACATCTTTTACTCTAATTCCACTTGTTTCCTGTTTCATATTACTTTGAATGAGTAAAGTCTAAACATTGGAAAGGCTTGACAGACTCTGTTCAGGGGGCACAGGTGGTGAACATGGAGGTTGTTATGGAACTTTTAAGAAGCTCGTCAGAAACTCTTGAGTACTGAAAATCTGATAATTTTAAAAAACTTCCAGTACTGGCCAAAATTCTTAGTTTCTTTTGAAAAATTATGTGTATTTGCAGATACAATAGTTTGCATGAAATCTTCTGAAGATATACTAATTAGCCTTAATCATATTGGCAGTTGTTTATAACCAGCAATATATCTATCAAGTCACCAGTGATTTCAACTACCGCTCGGCTCACTGGCGGGAAAATGATGCTGAAAATGATATAGGAATAACTATTTGAGCCAGTAACATATGATCTTGGTCTTCATCAGCCAATTTCAGAACCTTGAATTTAAGTTGAAAGTTAACGAAAAAATGTAGCCATGTACCAGTTTGCAGAGTATGGCAGTTCTCGACGAGATCTCGCGAATGCAGACCAAGGAAACAGTGGTGTTCTCGCGTGCAAGGTCTTTAATTCCGTTGTTTGCAAAGAAGTAGTGAACAAAAGATCTTGTTCAAAATTTGCGTGCTCACAAAATTTTTGAAAAAGATCTCGTGCGTGCAGCTGCCACACTCTGCAGACTGGGCAATGTACTCGGAAATTTCCGATACTTGTTTGCTTTGTTCCTTTTTTAGTCAGAAGTGGGTACTTTTTTATACACCCGGTATGTTGCTCCAACGCAATTGTTTTTGGTCTTTCTATCTCAACTGAAATTGTTTCTTTTACCAGCAATAGACTGCAATGAATTCATCTATATATCTTTTCAGATATCAAAAGTGCTTTCTCATTGCAATTACTGTAGATTCATGGTGCCTACCAACATCTGGCATTGGGACCCCAACTTGGAGTTTACATTAACGAAAAACTGCATTCGCATATTGTGAAATGTTTGTAAACTTTTTTCAGCTGAAAGTCCAATTTGCACAAGAGTTGTGTTAAAATAGAGTAAACAATGCCCTACAACAAGGTATTCAAACATCAATGAGTGCTGATCTTATAAAGTAAATGACACTCTGTCTCTTTTTTGTTTAGTGGTTCGAAACGATGAGCAGATATCGGAGAAGATGAGGTTGCATTATGGGCACAGGAGCCCAGGAGTGAATGTCAAACAAAGAAGATTTTGGGGACTTGCTGAAAGTCAAAAGTTCACTTTAACGGTCTCAGGTACTCAATAAGCTGATTTGGCAATGACAGACAAGACACAATTTCTTGGACAACCAACATGTTGTGAGGAAACAAAGAATATCCCCCCAATCACCAATGAAAAGGAAGCCGTCTAAAAAAATTGAATAGAAATGTATCAGACAAAACTATTTAGACCTAAAAATTAAGGGCTTGGTCACGTAACTGTCAGCAAACCTGCAATCTCAATAATCTATATTGTTTCAGGCATGTGTCCATTGTGTTCCACACAAATGTCTGTGGATGGGATGAATCCACAATCCATTGATATCTCTCTACATCTTAATGTTTCTTTTCGCTCTGTGACATTCAAGAATCCATCTTCAAAATTGGAAAAGTAGTGAAAAATCTGTTCGATATGACTTACCAAAACACTGCAAAATCATCGTTTCAAGAGAGGATTGTTTACAGTTACGTGACCCAGGTCCTTGCACATTTTCTAATATGGAATTTTTTGAAATAGTTCTTGCCCTTTCATTTAAGTGACCATTTTGAGATTTGAAGGAAACAACTAAAAGCCCTATTTAGCTTCCCCTCTGATAAGCCCTTCCTTCAATTATTTCAAATGTCAGTTGTTACAAAAGACTGTCCACCAATTTAGCTTAACAAAATAGCATGTAAATTCTTATATGATTCCGGATCAAAGTGATTTCGAATTTGTGTATTTGACTCGTAAAATGGTCTGTTTTATTTCGTAATAAATGGAGTGAAAGATTTAGAAAGCTATCATTTATATCCTCGTAATTTGAGTTTGTAAAATGAGCCCCCTTCTCTGGTAAGCCCCCTCTCCTTTAAGCCCCCATCTGGAGTGCAGTCTCTGAGATTGAATAAGCAAACCCAGAGGACTAAATATAGCTTTACGGTATTTGCTACTGGTGCTTTTGATGTGTATCACCCCATAAACATATCTGTTTACATCAATCTAAAGTTTTACAACAACTGAACATAAAAGTAAAAAAGTAGATAAATTTAGTTGCCACCAGCGATGTGAATTTAGCTTTAATCAATGGCTCATCACTCTCAAAATTTTCCTCGATAGTTAACTGGAACATAGATACCTCGTTTGTTGGTATTCTGCTTTGCCTTAAGAATTTGCTGGCTAAAGGCTAAAGCTCTGGTTTGCAGGAAGAGACAAATTTGAGCTTTCAAGATTAACATGCCTGCTCTCAAAATACCAATACCAACAAACGAGGTATCTATCTTCAAGTTAACTATCGAGAAACATTTTGAGAGTGATTCGACATTGATTGAAGCTAAATTCACATCGCTGGAGTTAACCCAATCCCTATACATTTTTTGGGACACCCGGTATATAACACGATGCCACAGGGAGCATCAGAATACATTGCAATCCCTGGAGCTAAACATGAAACATTTGCATGGAACTAATCAACCAACAGATTAAAGCAAAAAGTACAATTTAAGAAAAGAGAAAATTATGCAGAGTTGGAAGAAAGGGAGGAAATTTCACAGAAATCGTCAAAAATCTCTTCGATGATTCAATGATATTTAGGGGTGCTCCGCGATTTTTTTTTCATTTGATTTAAGGGTAACCTTGCACTAATTTCTGAACACCGTCATTTATGGGACAGATTGGGTTTACTTTGTGGCTATAGTTGTCTGAAGTGTGAAAATTATGTATACTTGCCGTAAAAGCTCTGTTAACCCCCTGGGGGCTTATTTGATTTCGAATACTTTAGAAGGGGGCTTCAAAGAGGGCCTTATTAGAGAGGGGAGTTATTCGCAAAATCAAACGACAAGGATATATGTGACAGCTTTTATTATTTTATCCCATATTTTGTGGATTCAACATACAATTTTGCGATTCAATTTCAAAAGTTTCACACAGTTTTATCCGAAGCCTCGTCAAAATTAAAGATTTGTCCTTGTTGTTGTTTGCTGACTTTTCATTTCATGGTTTTCATATCTACGTTCGGTAATTAGTTGCTACCGTTGTCTTATGACAAGTATTTCCGTGTAAAAATGTATTGCTCTCAGCTACATATCTGGCTACATATTAAAGATTTTGAAAATAATAACAGCAACAACACAAAAACTCTGATGATATCTTGACAAATACGAGAAGTTAATAATAGCAAGCTTATTTGTCAATATAGAGCCAACCATCGAAATGTCGTATTTCAAATGGCATGGATGCTGCAAACTGCAAGTCCCAACAAGAACAACTAGGAAATTATTCACCCATCAAAAGAAATTATCAAATGCCAACTGTTACAGACGATTTTCTATTTATTAGCTAACAAGTTTGCATGTTAATGAAGCGTTACCGAGTCCTAGAAATTGGTCATCGTCATATTTCACGTATTTTTTAGAAGAAACTAAGAACTTTGGCCGGTACTGAAATTTTCTTAAAGTTATCAGATTTTCAGTACTCGGAGTTTCTTACTAGTTTCTTAGAGGTTCCATACAATCGTCAGGTTCACTACTACCTGTGCCCTCTAATGAACATTTCAAAACAAGGTTTTTTAAGCCTTTCCAATATTTAGACATTACGCAAAGGCCTTACGAGTAATGTGATACAGGAAATAAGTGAAAGTACCGTAAAGATATGTCAAGGATTTCCTTTATCAAAATAGAAAGTTTCTTAACTTATATTTTCCCAGTACTGGAGTCATAGGCGTAGGAGACAGGGGGACAGGGGGGGCTGCAGCCCCCCCCCCTCAACGTCAGAAAAATTTGCAAAAATCAGCCATAATTGGGCAGAAATCCGCCTCAAGTCGGGCAAAATTTTCTCAAACAATGGACTTTTTATCGGGCAGCCCACCCAAATTTTATCTCCTCCTACGCCGATGACTGGAGTTTCTTAATTTGTTGGCGATCTGAGAGTTGAGTTCCTTATGGGTAGTTTCTTATGAAAAAACTACGTGTAATGGAGTTTCTTAATTTTTTAGCGATCTGAGAGCTGAGTTTCTTATGAGCAGTTTCTTATTTAAAAAATATACGTGTAGTCGCAAACATTCGATCCAAGGAAAGGAATGATAGCATACATTGTAGATCACAAAAGTGTAACTTAGGGGTTATGAACTTTGTATTGTATATCGACAACGTTTTTAGATTCTTTAGCATTGTATGAATATACCGTATCTATGTGAGTGACTGCCTCTTTAGGGGTCTTTTAGATGCTGCGATTTAGTCTGAAATCCTATAGATGTCGAAAATTATGCAATGATTTCTTTAAAAACATGTTCCTCTCTTTCTCAATTTATCTCTGGTATAATGCCATGGACGTCAACATCCTAGCTGTTGGGCAGAAGTTTCACCAACATTTCAAGTTGAAAGACGCGAAGTGTAGTGCGATCGCCGACCTGCACTTCGAATTTCACCACAATTTCCTCTTGCACACTGCGAGTTTCCTCTCAATTTACAGATAACACTCGACGTTTACCGTCGTTGGAAATCGTGCGTTTCTCAGTTTCACCAAAATTTCCAGTTGAAACACGCGAAGTGTAGCGCGATCGCCGATCTGCACTTCGAATTTCACCATAATTTCCTCTTGCACACTGCGCTTTTCCTCTCAATTTACAGATAACACTCGACGTTTACCGTCGTTGGAAATTGCGCGTTTCATGTTTGGAAAACATAGGGAAAAGTAAACTCCCTTTTCCCACTAGTTTCCGGGTTTGGAAATCTTACATTTCTACCACATTTCCAACTGGGGAAATCATTGGAAATGCGAAATTTCCCAACAATTTACCTACAAAACACTATGTCGAAACGTGATCATTTCTTGCCGTGCTACCCATTTTCTGGAGAATTATTGTGATCTACTGTCCACCAAAGACTGGTTTTGGGGACAGACATTTGCAATGGAAACTTTTGCTAAATCTACATGTGTTCAGCTCTTTTTAAGTCTAAGTTTGTATCAAACATCCATTTCTCCCACCATCTTGGTTCCACCTTTGTCTCTCCAGACACCTTTAATCTACCCAGTCTTAGCAAAACTGTTTCCGCCTGTGTCCAAACTCTTCTAAAAATAAACCAGTTTTTTAACTATCTGCCTCAAATTGTCCTCAAGATACAAAATATAATCTTGACAAACCGCATAAGTGGTTCCACCTCTGTCGTCTTTCAGACATAAAAAACCGTATATCCACACTATTTCAAAATGTGACGTCTTTTTGTTTGGAAGTTGTCCAGAATTACTTGAGAAATAAACCGTTATTTTCAATGAAATGGCAGAGGATTGTCAGACAAGCTTTGTCTACCAAATTCACGAAAAAATCCGGATTCTGCGGACATAGCAATTCTGATGACAGCATTGTCTAGGTTCAGGCATTGAAATAGACCCACTTTTGGAGACATAGATCGCAAAATATAGATATTCCATACTTGCAGAGTAAAATGAACTACTTTTAAAGACCTATAAGAAACCTGGTTTTGAGGACAAACATTGTCAAATTAAGAACAAAATAAACCGATTTTTGGGACACCAGTATTCGCATGTTGGCCATTTAAATGGATTTATATTGATACCTAAATTGGACAAATTGCTAGGTGAAAGGTCAAACATTGCCGAACTTCATGCCTTGGTTCATGTGTGACATGAGGCTTCAAAAGTAGGAAGTGCACATGAACTGCACCATACTTTCCAGAATAGCAACTCCCATGTTGTTGTGTATTGAACTGAATTGTTTGTTGAATTGAATATAATCAAAACGAAATTGTTGTTGTAGCTGCTAGAGTGAAGAACGCGTGAGAATCGTTTTAAAGATGGCCTAAGTTTCTCGATTTAATTCTTTGGTTTGATCCGACAATCCGATAGTAATCCGATAATAAGAAAGGCCGGACCTAACAAATTGGCGACGAGGAATCATGGCAACACCTGTTAATACAGATTTGGGTGGAATTCCGCAATTTGACTGCCATGGAGACCCCACAACTGTTGGTGCAAGATGGAAGAAATGGAAACGTGCTTTTAACTTTTTCGTCGTTGGAAACGGAATAACTAATGTAGCCCAAAAGAAAGCACTATTACTTCATTGTGGAGGAATGGGTATGCAAGATATATATTATACCTTTCCAGAAACTGAGGCGGAAGAAGGAGAAGATGCATTCACAGTAGCTGTTAGGCTCTTAGATCAGTATTTTTCACCTCAAATAAACGTGCCTTATGAGAGACATCTGTTTCGTAATACAAACCAGATGCCTTCAGAGACTATTGATCAATATGTTACAAGACTTAGGCAAAAAAGGGCAGAATATTGTGAATTTGGAACAAGCATGGGTGAGCAAATAAGGGATCAGGTGATAGAAAAATGTTTATCCCATGCGTTTAGGAGAAAGCTGTTGGAAAAAGGAAGAACATTGACTCTTGAGCAGTTACAAAATATTGCAAGGGCATTGGAAGCAAGTGAAAAACAAGCTGGTAAGATTGAAGGAATCCAGAGAGAAGAGATGAACCAAGTAAGGTTTAGGCCACAAAATACCAGAGATCAAAGGAAAACTGGAAAAGATGGTATGAAATGTTTTAGATGTGATCAAACAGGACATCATCAAAAGGATCCCAACTGTCCAGCAAGAAATAAAGAATGTTTTAAGTGTAACAAGAAAGGGCATTTTTCAAAATGTTGTAAAACAAAGAATTTTCAAGCAACAGCAAGGTCTTCTAAGACATACCAAGGAAAAAGGCCAAATATTCATTTAGTAGATGCAAATGATAGCACAGATAATGAATATGCTTTTACAGTATCAAATGGGAAGCTGCCAAAGATCTGCTTAGAAATTGGAGGAGTGCCCAATGTGGAAATGATTGTTGATTCAGGAGCATGTTGCAATGTAATAGACAGGAAATTATGGGAGAAGCTCAAGGAGGAGAAGATTAGCTGTGTATCAACAAAATGTGCAAAACAGTTATATCCATATGGAAGTAGTCAACCTCTAAAAGTTGCAGGATGTTTTGTTGCAAAAGTATCTTTCAAAGATGCCTCATTGGATGCAGAATTCACAGTGATAGAGGAGAAGGGCCAAGCTTTATTAGGAAGAGATACTGCAGTAAAATTAAGTGTGCTGATTCAGTAGCCAAAGGGGGGGGTGCGGGAGGGTGCCGCACCCCCCAACATTCAGTTTGTCGGCAAATTGATAATATCTGTCGGCAAATCAAAAACGTTTCCTTGGTACTGGTATTACTGAGTGTCTGTCGGCGAATACAGTTTCCAAATCTTTCAAAAGGCTGGTGTGAAACTCAGTGACCGATTTCTTTGAACTGAATGACTGAACGATCTTGGGTCTTGGGAGAGGCATTCTAAGCCAAAGTAGAATGCATATTCTCAAAATTTTCCTGGTGGCTTTGCCCACAGACCTACTTATTTTAAGATCTCATTTGTCTTAACCTGTGCGTGGCATTGGTTATAGGGTTCTCTATTTGCTACTGCTCCTTCAAGCAATTTCATCAAAATAATTTGAAGAGCTAGCTGTACTCTGACATGTTCGTTTACTTTCCTAGATTAACTTGCTAAGATGGGTATAAATTCTCAATGCAAATTCAATAAAACATCCTGCCTATTTTGTGTTCATTGCAGCCATTTTTACGATGCAAAAAAAAACTAAATGGGCGTTTCCCTCATTTTCCGAGCGTTTGAAGGGCGTGGTCACAAAAAATTTTCTAGCCCACGCCCCATAACCCCCCCCCCACTCATCAAGTGCTGCGTATGCCCCTGAAATACTATGCCAAGTGTCTACATTTTGAATTTAATCATCCATTGCTTATACGTTTCAAACTTTGATGATATATAATGGTATTTTCGTTTTTTGTCGGCAAATTGGGGTGTCTGCACCCCCCCCCCCCCCAACAATTTTCTTTAGCTTCGCCCCTGGTGCTGAAAATAAATGATGGTGTGGAAATTAATTCTGTAGAAAGCAGTGCAATGAATGGACAGAATACCATTTCTGAATACAAAGACTGTTTTGAGGGTCTAGGAAAATTGAAAGATTTCCAACTAGATATTCCAATAGACAAGACAGTCAAACCAGTAGCACAACAAGTACGCAGAGTGCCATTCAGTTTGAGGAGTCAAATTGAGAAGAAATTAGATGAGCTTGAGAAGTTTGATGTTATAGAGAAAGCTCAAGGTCCAACCCCATGGATTTCACCAGTTGTTGTCATTCCAAAATCAAATGATGAGATCAGGTTATGTGTTGATATGAGGCAAGCAAACAGTGCAATCGTGAGGGAAAGACATCCTATACCCACAGCAGAAGAAGTTCTTCATGAGTTCAATGGAAGTTCAGTTTTCAGTAAGCTGGATATAAAATGGGCATTTCACCAAGTAGAATTGAGTGAAGAATCAAGGCCTATCACAACATTCGTGACTCACAAAGGTCTTTATTGTTATAAGCATTTGATGTTTGGAATTTTTTCTGTGCGCCTGAAATGTATCAGAGGATTATTCAACACGTTTTGCAAGGATGTGAAGGAGCAATCAATATTTTTGATGATATTATAGTCCATGGAGCAACAGCAAATGAGCACAACCAGAGATTACCTCAATTACTTCAGAGAATCAGAGAAAGAGGGCTTACGTTAAACAAGGATAAGTGTAAGTTCAATATGTCACAAGTAGAGTTTATGGGACATTTATTATCTGGAAGAGGAATCGGCCCATCAGAGGTGAAGGTTCAAGCAGTTCAACAAGCAAGGCAACCAGAGTCTGCGTCAGAAGTGAGAAGTTTTCTGGGACTCGTGACATTCAGTGCACGATTTATTCCCAGAACTGTCAACAATTTCAGAGCCTTTAAGAAAGTTTACCAAGCAGGGAGAGAAGTTTAACTGGGGGCCAGAGCAAGAAAGTTCATTCAAAGAATTAAAGCGTAGGCTAGCCAAAGCTGAGACTTTAGGTTATTTTGATATAAATGCCAAGACAAAGCTAGTCACAGATGCAAGTCCAGTAGGGTTAGGTGCAGTTTTAACCCAAGAGCAAAATGGAGAAGATAGAGTTATTTGTTATGCAAGTAGGAGTTTATCTGAAGTGGAGAAGAGATATTGTCAAACAGAGAAAGAGGCCTTAGGCATAGTATGGGCATGTGAAAGATTCCACATGTATCTGTATGGAATAGACTTTGAACTTCATACAGATCACAAGCCATTGGTGTTTATTTATTCAAAGAAATCAAAGCCAAGTGCCAGAATTAGTAAATGGGTTTTAAGATTACAACCCGACAGGTATACTGTCAAACACATACCTGGAAAGTCAAATATTGCAGATTCATTGTCACGTCTGCAGTCTTTTCGAGAGAGCAATCCAAGATCATTCACAGATACAGAGAAATATGTAAGATTTGTTGCTGTAAATGCTACCCCAATAGCTTTGACAACAAAAGAAATAGAGCAAGCTTCAGCCACAGATGAAGAGTTATCAAATCTGAGGAAGAGTATTAGGCTAAATAGATGGCATGAGCTCAAAAATAAACAGTTTCTGTTAGTTAACCCTATCTCACCTGGGCGTTTTGAAGCGGTCAATACCTGAGGGGGGGGGGAATCCACCCTCTTTTTCTTCGCTGTTGTAGTAGCTACAATCTTTAGAATAGGTAAATATATATACTTTGATACAAACAATCAAAATCATATGATTAAATCAAATTATCTCTATTGTTCTCGTTGCTATGACAATAAGAAGATTTTAAGTTATGATTATCATGATTGTTACCAACATGATTGAAACAATGAAATGAGGCACTAAATTGAAATCTTTTGTTTCAAATTGAGTTGGATATCATCAAATACATGTGTAAGTATAATTTTGCATATATTTGAGATTAAAATTTGCAACAATTAAAAAAAAATTATACAAATTTTGTTGCCTACACAGTAAAACATTGGTTGCCATGGTTACGAGGCTATATTTAGCATCTTGAAATTTTCATCATTCGATACAGTATAGATATAAAGTCAAAGTAGCGGAGTTTTGGCATCCTGCATTGCATATTCTAGCATAGGCGAATAAAAATTTGGTTGGGGGGTGGAATCCACCCCCCCCCCAGGTGAGATGGGGTTAAAGAAGAGCTGTGTCTGATAGGCAAATTAGTTCTAAGGGGAACAAGAATAATAGTGCCACAAGAGTTAAGAGATAGGGTTCTGCAAATTTCACATGAAGGTCATCCTGGCATAGTTAGCATGAAGAGAAGGTTACGCTCAAAAGTTTGGTGGCCAGGTCTTGATAAGGAAGTTGAAAGGTACTGTCAAACATGTCATTCATGTCAATTAGTTGGAAGGCCACAACCACCAGAGCCTATGAAGAGTACAGAGTTACCACAAGGACCTTGGCAACATATCTCAGCTGATTTGATGACACCAAGTTTACCATCAGGACATACTTTACTTGTTGTTGTTGACTATTACAGCAGATATTTTGAAGTTGAATTTCTAAAATCAACAACCACAGATAAGGTTATTGCAAGTGTAAAGAAAATTATCTAGAAAATTATCTAGAAATGCAGGGAATAAAGCATAGAAAAGTTACACCACTATGGCCGCAAGCCAACGGGGAAGTGGAAAGACAAAATGGATCATTACTAAAGAGATTAAAGATTTCCCAAATAGAGAAACGAGATTGAAAGGATGAACTGTCCGCATATCTTACAACGTACCGGACAACACCCCACAGTACTACAGGAGTCAGCCCAGCAGAACTGTTGTTCAAAAGAAAGATTCGCACAAGATTGCCAGAGATTGATTATTATGATTATGATGATTTAGAGATGCGCGATAGAGATAAAGAGAGTAAACAAAGGAGCAAGATTTATACAGATGAGAAACGTAGAGCTCAAGAAACTGTAAAAGAGGGAGATAAGGTATTGTTGAGGCGGGAAAGAGAGAATAAACTTACGCCTACATTTCAGAGTCAACCATATGAAGTTAAATCCAAAGTTGGGAACAGTGTTTTAGTTCAGTCACCAGAAGGGGTACAATATCAACGAAATGTTACCCATGTAAAGAAATATCAAGAAAGAGAACAATCAGTCATAGACCAGCGAGAACCAATCGTAATAGATCCAGAGAAACAGACTGTTTATTTACCCTGTGAAAGTTCAGATGAAAAAGATGATGAAAAAGGAAACAATGAAAAAGAACAATCAGAAACTATAGAGATACCCAGAGAGCGACCAGTCAGGACAAGAAGAGCACCTGCAAGATTCAAGCACTTTGACGTCACTTGGAAGTAACTTTTATAAGGAATGACTTATGTTTATATTATATGTTTTGATCCAAAAGAAAAGGAGGGATGTTGTGTATTGAACTGAATTGTTTGTTGAATTGAATATAATCAAAACGAGATTGTTGTTGTAGTTGCTAGAGTGAAGAACGCGTGAGAATCGTTTTAAAGATGGCCTAAGTTTCTCGATTTAATTATTTGGTTTGATCCGACAATCCTATAGTAATCCGATAATAAGAAAGGCCGGATCTAACACATGGCAACTTGCAAAAATTTTAAACACAAGAGCTTTGCGCATAAACACTTCTTGACCCCCTTCCCTCAGCAAATTCAAATTCCACAACTCAGTCAGCCCTGGACTAATTTACAGTACCTGAACAAACATAAACATACAATGATTTTATAAGAAACTGCTATGAGAAACTTTAGGCTCAATTTCCAAAATTAAGAAACCCTGTGGCATGGATTAAAAAATATGGAAACCTCATGAGAACTTTTGATAGTGGAACTTTCCTTACCTTTGAAATACTACCTACCAGCCCTGGACCTAAGTTTCTTACAAAAACATGAATGTACATGAATTTGAAGGGAGTCTTCATCCCACTCAGTTCTTACATCCAGGACCGCCGAGAGGGGGGGGGTAGCCGGGGCAACTGCCCCGGGGCCCGGGCCCCGCCAGGGGCCCGTCAAAATGAAGCTTTATTTTTCCATTGTATGTTATAATGATATCACCCAGCTGGGCCCCGCAAGGGGCCCCAGCAAAATCAAGTTTTCTTCCTGTCCATTGCACTTTGAAATGATATCACGGGCCTGGGTTAATTTCATTTGCAACAAACTTTGCATTGTGTTGTAAGTTTCTGGCTGAATGTAAAAAAAAATGCACAGGAGTCGGACGGGAGTTTAACTAAAATCTCCTCGCTGCTATGCTGCTATCTTGAATGCAGTTGTCTCCTATATTTGGAAATAATGCGTTATTTCATTCCGAAGTTGTTTCGTTAAATCGTATTGAGGATAAGCGACAAGAACTATTGCTCATGCAATCACTGATGTTTTTGAATAAATAAACTCTGTCAGAAAGTTACTACTTTTCTGTTCACGTTCTTCAGGACCCTTTGGAAGGGCGATCAGTTCTGATATTATGCAATTCAAAAATAATCTATATCCTCGTGAAATTGAGTTAATTGACGATGACGTCCTATTTTCAAAATTTCCGGGAAAGACCGCCATCAGCCGCGATCCTTTGCTTCTTTAAATGGCAGATTCTCCAAAAATGGTGCATTTTCCAGCAATCTAAGGGTGTGGTTATAAAAAATTTTCCCGGGGGCAAGCCCCCGGACCCCATTTTTGCTAGCTACGCTCGCATCGAGTTCTAGCACCCATATGAATTTCGTTCCACAACAGGCCTGGTTCTGACCGTGCATTATTTTTAGCTAGAAATCAATCAGGATTAGACATTGCGCCGTCTCAAAATCCGGTAAAAAGATTCATGATTTTCACGTTCTGGACATTCACGAAATTTTCCCAATTGTATGCTCTTAGTAGACTCATTTCAAAAGTCTCTTGTTTCGCTCCCCCTGCTGACTTGCCACTATAACTGGAGCGATAACGACAACAACAACAAAGGAAAGGTAGAGGGACTTATGTAATGAGTCTACGCTGTTGGCGCCAGTGTCAAGCAAGGGGCCCGCATCCACTAGTTGCCCCGGGGCCCGCCCTCGCTCTCGGCGGCCCTGCTTACATCAGCCTAATCTGCTGCAAATAGTCAAATAGGCCTAACTGAAAACCTCAGATATCTGAGATATCTCAAGGAAAAATCTGTTTAGCCCATCGTAACTATTTCATGGCCAGTACTACAGAGAACTGCTGTCAAATGCCAAACTACAGTCGGATCGGAACAGGAAACATCTTCCATAGAAGTAAGTTGTGGAAGGGTTTTCATGGAATTGGTGTTGTCGCTGCACAGAACCTTGCACAGGAGCACCGATATCAATCGCTGATTGGCTAATGATTTTGCCTACTTGCCATGCCCAGTATCGACAACTTTTTTTGTCGTTGGTGATAGGCCCAGATTCTTTTGTTTTCAGACAATCGTTTTTCGAGTTCGTCTACCCAACAAGTACAAAGCCTAGTCTATATACATATTTGTTGCAGTCGGATGTGGCGTCATTCCCTTTGTCTCTCTCGCGAACGTTCTCATTGTCTAGACAGTTCGATTGGCAGAACCACAACATGGGCGAAGTTAAACCGCAGGTGAAAACGTCGCCCAACATTCCGTTCCTCCTCAAAACGTCCTCTTTTTCTAGTCAACATTCTGGTCGAGGAGTTATTCGCCAATTTCCTCACCCCACTTTGGGCTTGCCAAGCCCTTTGTTTCCCTTTGTGTTGAGCTCGAAATCGTTTGTCATTCCATTGTTCTCGCTCTGCTCATGACATAAAAAAATGGGTGCCCTTCAACACCCCATTGAGGGATTTTCTGATTTTTTGAAAATCCCAGTGGGATCTCTTTTTGCTTGATATGCATTGGGACCCATTTGGAGAGGGATTCAGGTCCGGGGATTTTCTAAATGCTGGAGGGGGGTCGAGTGGAAATTGCACATTTCCTACCCTTCAAAGGCCACTTTCCCCAGTTTAATTGCTAAATGTTGTCTTTTGACAGCCTTGCTATATTTAAGGAGTTTCTACCTCAAAATATGAGTTATTGGGAGAGGGATTGGAGCTCCAGAGTGCCACAATTGCAACATTTTCTAATTTTTACATGCCTTTTTAGCCCTTTCTCGGGGACTCCCCCTTCTCTCAAGAGAAACATCCCCTTTTATGTTTTCAACTACCATCTCAGTTGTCACGCAAAAAGGTTTTGACATTTGTGTGCAGCATGGAAAATTGCTTTGAAACTGTTGATAGTTTTTAGATTGAAATAGTACTCTAAATAGTACTAAGTCTCTTATTAAAGAACAGGCCTTCATGAAATGGGAAGAGGAAAGGAAGAGTAAAATGGTGTGAAATATTGGACGATAACTGGAAGTAAGGGATCGGAAACGAATGCATGCATTCTGTTTTTGACAGAAAAGAAACCTTATGTGCAGAAATTGAAGCTCAACAAAATCCTTCAAAGAAGACAGGGGCCAAGTCTGGGGCCAAATCGAAATAAAGTTTAGCTATGGGAGGTTTTCAGACTCCTGTCGACTCTTGTTATTTCCTGCAGTCTTATTTTATGAGTCTCCGTAAGTTTTATTTTTACCTGCCGTCTTTTTATGCTTTTATGAGCAACGACTGGGACTTATCATCTGCTATTTTACAATGCAGTTTTACAAAGAAACCAGCGATTTGCACGTCGCCCTTTGCCTGATTAAAAACGTGAAACGAGTTGAGGGGTGTTATCACTCTTCCCAACTATTCTCGGCTGAACATGAGTGTTCTGAATTGAGAGAGGCCTAATGTTTACAAGCTATACATTATTTATTAGCTTGTAAATAAATACAAGCTTTATAATTATATTAAGCTTTCATACATACATTAAACATTACACTAGCTGTTAACGCAGTTAAGTAAGTGCTGCTCATAGCATTATTGATAATAACATTCCGCAGATTGTCAAAAGAATCAATGTCAGAGTGGATATTTTGGAGCATATGGTTGAAACCAAGTTAAATTTAAGCTTTTTAAGGTAAAACAATTAAAAAAACCATGAGAACTGTTTGTAACTGTCAAGACTGCATCAAACGACTATAATAATCATTCAAACTCAATGCGATATTAATCTCACTTCAAGTCTTCAATTGCAATTTCAAGACTCAGTTAATCAATGTCAGTTCATTTTGTGCTTTCTTGGACTGCAAGGCTTTCCTTCTCCTAGGTGGTACCTCAAATAGTGTATGGTTTTCTTTCTCATTTGGCCATAGATCAACACTGCTATTTCAACACACAAAGTGTTCCCCTTTTCAATTCTGTGTCAAGTAACAGGCTTTGTACTTTGCCTCAAATGAAAGCAAGTCTTGAGGGTATATAATGCACAACAGTTGACCACAACAATTCTTCAAAAGTTCATCTGGTGACAGTTTGTATCAAAGTTAAAAGGTCGCAAGGTGTGAAGAATGGTCACAGAAGCAATGCTGATCCAATGCTTTTTGGTTTTTGTAAGGATGTGCATCCAGAAACTAATTTGTAAGATAACTTTCTTATGCTGCGTTGGTCTTTGAATGTCAATGGTTAAAGAAGCAAATACTGATCCAATGCTGTGCAAACTGTTACAGGAATAGGAACAGCTGATATGCAGAATGTGATCCAATGCTGTTAACATTAATCTTTATATGGGCTGTCACTAATTAATAACGTTACCTTTCACTTCTGCAACAAAATACATGAGATATTAAGCTTTTGTTTATGAGATGTATATGTGCATGGTCATATGGCAACATTAAGGGGCCTTTGCAAGGAGCATGGTTTGTGAACACACCATTGTGTGGTCTTTTCGTTCTTGCCATTTTTACAGTCCACAAAAATGACCACCAATAAAAAGATGGCACATGACAGGTATGGTGGCTGGAAAGGCCGATTTAAGTACATATATTCCAACTGAGTAGATAACAGAAATATACTGACAAGAAAAATCTGTGCTAAAGGAGGGGAAAAATTAATCAAGAAGCCAATCAAAATTCTTTCAGGTGCAAAGAATCATGGTTGAAAGATCCTTTCAATTATCTTTCTTTTGCAATCCTCTCTTGTGATTTTCTATGCAATGGGAAATTATCTCTTCTGTTCTAAAAAAATTCATGGAACATTTATGCACTAGATGTTTGCAGTTTTAAGCAAAAAGAAAACTACTGTTCTAAAGTGCAACAATACTCTACTAAAAGATTACATAAACCCTGACTTTGTATTGTGAATAATAGATACCATGTACCCATCTAATATGAAAATTGCATTGTTGTTATCTGTGAAAATCTTTTAGTGCTGTATGCAAGGGAATGAATGGTGAATCATTACATTATCATCTTGTGTATTACTAAAGAAAGAGCCTTGACAAATGTTTCCAAAATTGAGCATCCTGAATGATCAGATTCATTTAATTTGCTGTTTGTTTCAGTTATTTGAAGTAGTAGCTTTTGTTGCCACAATAATGGGCAATTCACTGTTTATAACCACAAATGGGTGATTCACTTTTTCTTTCCACAATGGTAAAGTCACTGTTGTCAGGTGCCTCAGTGGGAATTTTTGATATATTTGCTTTTGTTGCTACAAGTGGCAATACCACAATGGGTTCATACGTTTAATTTGTTGCCACAAAGGCCAGGTCATTGCTGTTTATTTGTGAACGTGTAAGAAATGCTTAGGTAGGCCTAGTCTAGGCCTTCGTTGATGACATCTTCCTGGAACCTGTCCGCTGCAGAAGAACAAATTTTCAACACAACAGAGAGCATAAAGAGAAATCCTCTCTTATTTACTATGAAATGAGATGTAAAAAATGATTTGATACGTACTAGAGTCCGTGAAAATTCCCTTCTTCTTCTCGCAATGAACGTGAGTCAACTCCTTGCATCCAAAATCAAAGCGGTGGGTGGGAAGCATTTCAGTCGGCGAGCACGATGCTTGTTTGGTTGCGTGGGCAGCATTTCAGTCGGTGAGCACGATGCTTGTTTGGTTTTTGCATCCATACAAACATACAAACAACACACTCATCGACACAGGAATTCCAATCAACCCGTCTAAATGTCTGCTACGCGCATGCGCTAAGCAGCAATTACAATTCTATTTGCACTTTCTTCATCGTCAAGGCAACACCGCTAATTGCCCTTCCATTCAAGACACATATCTGACGTCAATACTTTTCAAACCAGTGGCTGGAAAGAACAATCAGAAAGTGATTTCAGAGCCTCTGTTTGGGATGAGAGGGCTAGAAAGCAGGGGACGAGGGGTAACTCCTATAGGGGGTCTGGTATATATATGCGTCTTTGAGAATTCAGAGTTAGGACCCGTAACCAGGGCAAAATATTAAAATATGACCCCATAAACCGGGAAAAATCTACCACAATAATCGTAACATACAGAGTAAATTGATAATTCATAGAGCTATATTCCTTTTCATGAAATTCTTTTGTAGAATCTTAGAAAAAACGGGGTATTTTTCTTCAGAAAATATTCCAACCCAAAAACAGTGAAATGCTAGCTGGTGGACTCGGGGCCGTATATAAGTCAAAATTCACCTGGCCCAAGTTTCATGCCCCAAGTTTTATGGAATTTTACTGTTTTCCAACAAAGAGAAGAGATATCAGTATAAGTGAATCGTAATAAAGTGCCAAAATCCCAAACCTTTCTCTTAGAAACAGTGTTTGTACTGTACAGAGTTCTTTAGGGCTCAGTGATGCTCCTTTAAAGGGGGGTTACCTTCAAAATTTCCCATGATAAGGGGTTTTTTCATCAACAGGAATGTCAGAGAAAAGGGTATCCTATGCAGGGCCTCTGACGACGGAGGGGCCGGGGGGCCATGGCCCCCCCAACCTTTTCACAAATCATGCCGTTCTCAAAGGCAGCTCATCATGTTATGTTATGGTAATTTGTTTGTATCAAGTTTGCCCCCCCCCCACTTTTCTGCTATCGTCGGGGGCCTTGCTATGGAATGGTGTGGATGAGCGTGATGTACCTTTCACTGTTGAATTGCACCCACCGGGAGTGTGCAGTACAGTTGGGGATGTTCAGTACAGTGGGGAGGTATGTTTGAGTACAGTGGGGCAATTCAGTATAGTTGGGAGGCTCCGGAGTTCAGTGGGGGTGTGAAACTACTGACGTGCTTCACAAGTGCGTGAGTGGTTGCAGAAACACAGAATGAAAGATACACAACTAAACTTACGACCTTGACAGTGACGGCTTGGTACGGCAGGTAAACTGGCAGCAGGATAACGATCTTTGGCAATATTCTTTATAGTAACACAACAAAACGATTTCCAGCAGCGAATAATAACAAGCTTATAATATCCTGCCTAACTTAAAACTATAGATAAATGAAATGAAAACCTAGATAGTTCGTCTTGACTTCGTCTTGATTCGGCTTCGGCTAGTTCGTCTTAGTGCGCGGCATCAACAGATCGGCTTCAACTTAGTGTTCGTCTCGACTGACTAAAAATACTAAAAACCTAACCTAAAATGCAGGACCATGAAACAATAAGGCACACCTAATTTACCTTATAAAGAAAAATACAATTAAGTAAAAATAGCAATAAACAATAAAATGTCATTCGCATGATACAGAGTCAACCAGGGAGAGAGTCTACTCTCGTCCAAATAAGGCACGTTTTGGCATCGTTTCAAACAGTACTTTTCTGTGCATGCCAACAACACGCAAACAACTGCAAGTTATCTATTTATTAATCAATCAATCAGCAAGGGGGTGCGTCCATATCGCAACATTACCCTCTCCTTTTAAAACAAGCCTCCTGGCTTGCCCCACATAAGAGATGTGCCATCATGTTGCAATAGTTCTTTCTGGACTCTTTTTTTTGTCTTTATCGAAAACAACTCCTGTGTCTACAACTTCAATTTCTTTTGAATGTTCATCCTCTGATCTATACTTCTCATTGCTGTCTCCAATTTCCACAATGGTTGTTACAACTTCTGAAACAATAACCTGTTCGTCAACAGGGTGTAAAGGTCTGACGCTGCTTTCATGGAGGCACTGGGGCATTGATGTCCTTCTTGGATTATCGAGCTCCTCCTTTATTTCTCTTAAATTTTGCGTGTCTTTGTCAATTCTTTCAATCTCGTAGTTGTCGTTAAAAGAAACATTCTTATGTACAGCTTCAACTGAAGTGATATAGAAATCTACTTTCTGCTTTGGTGGTTTTAGGTTGAGAGCATGCGGAACGGAATAAAGCCGGTGTCTGCAGTACTTAGCGACATGCCCTACTGTAAGACAACAGTAGCAAATAGGCTTTCCATCATCTGTTCGATAAACATTAGTCCTGTTGCTAAATTGGTTGTTCTTGTTCTCACTCTGAATTTGACTCAGATGACGGGAAAATTCTTTCACGATACTTAAGATAATTTCAAGCATTCCTCCTCTGAAGTTTTCAAATTTCCCGGGCTCTTCATTCAATGGCAACGACATGGTTAATGATTACAGTCACAGTCAAACAAGATCTGTACACACAGCATAAAGCAAACAATCCAATATCCGAGTCAAAAGTTCCGCGAACAATCAGTTCCAAACGAGAGTGACGCAGTTTGGCAACCAGTGAATGAGCAGTAAAACGAAGTTAACATTCGAAAAGCAATTTGTGCTGCACGCAACCAGGCAAAATGCCAAATTCATAAAATATCACGAATTGAAATTCAACAGACAGAAAATATAATCACTGCAAAACAGTTTTTGATGCGTGAATAGATAAAAAGATTCCGAAAAATGTGATTGACTTCGATATCGGACACCAAGAGTTCAATACAGTTACTACCACATATCATTTGTCTCACGCTGCTTGTAAATCTTTTCAAATCCAATATTTCAACGGTTTTTCGTGAATCTTCAAAACTAAAGTACTCGAATGAACAAAATATAGAAAATTCAGCAAATAATTCTCTTCGTATTCTTCTTGTTCCTCACACAGGGCACCAATGTGAAACTACTGACGTGCTTCACAAGTGCGTGAGTGGTTGCAGAAACACAGAATGAAAGATACAAAACTAAACTTACGACCTTGAAAGTGACGGCTTGGTACGGCAGGTAAACTGGCAGCAGGATAACGATCTTTGGTAATATTCTTTATAGTAACACAACAAAACGATTTCCAGCAGCGAATAATAACAAGCTTATAATATCCTGCCTAACTTAAAACTATAGATAAATGAAATGAAAACCTAGATAGTTCGCCTTGACTTCGTCTTGATTCGGCTTCGGCTAGTTCGTCTTGATGCGCAGCATCAACAGATCGGCTTCAACTTAGTGTTCGTCTCGACTGACTAAAAATACTAAAAACCTAACCTAAAATGCAGGACCATGAAACAATAAGGCACACCTAATTTACCTTATAAAGAAAAATACAATTAAGTAAAAATAGCAATAAACAATAAAATGTCATTCGCATGATACAGAGTCAACCAGGGAGAGAGTCTACTCTCGTCCAAATAAGGCACGTTTTGGCATCGTTTCAAACAGTACTTTTCTGTGCATGCCAACAACACGCAAACAACTGCAAGTTATCTATTTATTAATCAATCAATCAGCAAGGGGGTGCGTCCATATCGCAACAGGGGAAACCTTGAGTGCAGTGGGGGACGGGGGTGCTCAATACAGCGGGGAGGCACCTGGAGTACAGTGGGGGGGGGGGGGGGATACCATGATGTGTGTGGTGAGGCGTCATCAGTATAGTTGGGGGATATCGAGAAAAGAGAGGGGGATAGCCAGGGTAGTTACCAGGGGGCCCGGGGCCTCTGTGGGCAAGCAAGAAATAAGGTATGTATTTTTATATGTTGTAGTTTTCTTTCAGGAACGTTTTCAGGCCTACAGGCCCACTGAGATTCTAAAAAAAATCTAAAAGCCGTGCCTTACCAGTGCATAGGGGGGCGTGGCCCAAGGATAAAAGGGCGTGGTGCCCGGCCTCTCTCTCGACGGCCCTGGGGGTAAACACTTATGTTGTTAAATGCTCCCTTGCGCAACTATGAATAGCAGCTTTGTAGAATGTAGAATGAAACTATGACGAAACTTTGGTCACATAAAGTGATAATAGAAAACAACGCCAAGAAGCAACAAATTCTTTCCCAAGCAATTGTAATACAGCTAAAATTTCGATCTTGTTGTCCCCAAAGTTATTCATGATCCGCAGAAGATATTTCCTTAATTAGTGAAAGTAAGTAAGGCAAAGTAAGGTCGGGCGATTAGTTTTCCTTGGAGCAAGTAGCTTGTGAAAATACTTGTGTCCATGTTGTGTTTACTTGTATTTGAAGCTGCTTGAAGCCCTAGCTAGGCAGTAGGCAGTAGTTAAATACATTTTGGAGTTAGATTATTCAAAGACTGTCAGTGCTTGTGAGAGACTGAGTAGTTTCTTTTTGTTGTATTGTATTTATGATGCTCTGAAAGATGAGCCAACAGAAAACATCACATAGAATGCAAGAGTAGAGGTAATTGTTCTAGGGAATAGGAATGAAGATAATAATCACAATCAAGCAGTTACATATAATTAGTTTCTGTTGCCTTAGGTGTTTATTGACATGTTTTTGAAGACAATATCATAAGAATAAACTTCCTTAAACAACCTTTCTCACTGGAAAAAATTATGTGATTCAACTGTTCAAAACAAGAAACTAAAGGTGATAATAGTCTGCTTTATTACATTTTGAACAAGGAAACATTCCCTGAAGAATTGAAATCTTTCAGCGTTGAGCCTAGGGCGTTTACAAATGAACTGCTGTCACAAATAACTTTGTTAGGCCCATCGCGCGTTGATAGAAAATATTACATCCCCTAACTTGCATAACGCAAATAAAAATTATTAGGCAATTCTACATAAGTTGGATAACAATCGTATTCGCTATTCTACGTTTTAGTTATTAAACTATGCACTTACCATTTGCTGATAAGCTGTAAGTAAGACCAAGCAAGTCGCTTCGACATAGCAATCATATTGATCCCTGTGTGTGTCGTCATGGCCAGCCAATTCAATCGATCCATCGATCAATCTTCAGTTAATGAAGCCAACAGCTCATGGTAAAAGAATCAAAAACCAATCATCAAGAGTCGAAGGTTGTTCTTCCATAAAGTACTGTTGTATTGATGCTTTGGGTGTCAAAAAGTTGCCTCTGAAAACATCAGCAAACTCTTCTAGAACGTCGAAGTCCCGTGTGGTCTACCTTGGAAAAAAAACAACGGGGATGTGCCTGCCAAAAGAAAATTTTATGACCCTGTCCTGGAATAAATGTTTGAAAATATAGAACCTGTCCTGGATAATATAAGTGTCTTTTGTGAGTTACCTTAATTTTGCATGTCAAATCTGACCTGTCCTGGGAAAAAATCTTTAATGAACATACCTGTGCCGGAATAAGAACACAAAAGGTATAACCCTGTCCTGGAATTTTCTTCCGAAAATGGGGCCCTATTGGCAGGCACATCCCCGGGTGCTCAATGTATTGAGTAGACCTCCCGGGGTCGAAGTGCAACAGGCCACTGACCGGCACCATTATGGAAAGCCTTTGTTCTCGTGATGTTTTTTGTGAACTGACAGACCTATTACGTCAAAACACAACACCCGGCCCAGACCCCCGAAGCACCAGAATTGGATTTTCGAAAGCTTATTACGTAGCTCACAGCAATTTCTCGAGGATTTTATTGTTAAAGTAGTGATCAGCGACCTCAAATTTACTAAACTAGAGAATAAAAAATTTCGCTTCATATGCACTTTAAGCCAGAGCAATTAGATTTTAGGAAGTCGCATTCTCATTGGCTGTTTGGACGGATCGGTTGTTGGCCCCCATTTGGAACAGAGTTAAAAATATCGCCAGTTATTCATTCCTAAACAGAAAGACATTGACATCGATTAAGCTTTTCTCATGTTCCAAGAACGAAAACATTAATGTATTTTGTTAATTTCACCAGAAACGCACCTGCTGATTTAGCATCCAAATTCCACACCACATATGAGGCCCCCCCCAGAGGTTATGGGGAACAAAGGGGGGAACTTGACGTTTTTATTCATTGGAACCAGTGGCGGAGCCACGGGATGGTATGGGGGGGGGGGGTAAATACCCCCCACTTTTTTGAAAATGTGGTAATTTAGATTCGTCCAAAAATGTCATAAAAATCTTAAGGTAGGGGTAGGTTTGTGTTCAGTCTTTAATCTCGCTTTCTTGGTCATCTAATGCTAAATACGATCTCATCATTCTGACATCTCTTTGTGTCGTTTGTGATCACATAGCAAAGTGAAGTTGATCAGCACACATACTTGCGCGCAAAAATGGGAGAAGAACGACTTGAGCAGTTGGTGGTGGGTGCTCATTAATAGTGAGCGGGATATCTCCAGTTCAATAGAGCATCAAGCCAAGAAAAGTTCCCCTTTGAGCATTATCAACTTTGCAGGCTGACCTAACTTCCATAGACTACATACTCTGGCATTTGTGTTCAAGATCAAATGTACATTTCAAATACATTCTCATATAACTCATTTTAAGTTTTACTATTTGTAATAATAGTTGTAATACAATAAAAAGCCTCACATTAAAGTTTCTCACATGCATATCAATGATTTCATCCGTCGTTTTCTATCTGGAAAGGGCGTATCTATATTCAAAAAAGGGCGTTTCCCTATGATCTAAAGGGCGTGGTCCCAAAAAATTTTTCGCCCCCACGCCTAGATAGCTGGCACCGCCGCTGATTTGGAACATGGGAGCATCTCGTATTTTTAACGGGGATCAAGGGAACATAAGAAATTGTATTGGGGAGCAGGGAACATTTTAGAACTTCCAGTGAAAAATCTTTCTTTACTTAAAAATGCAGAGCCCCATCATAACCATCATTTCAGTTCCTCTAAGCCAAAGTAAAGGATCTTTCTTCAAAAATTTTCCTCGTGCTCTGATTCATAGGATAACTGTCGAAAAACGATCAAGGTTTTCTTGTCGCGGAAGGTAAGCATGATATTGGGAGATGCATTCTAAGCCAAAGTAAAGGATCTTTCTTCAAACATTTTCCTCGTGCTCTGATTCATAGGATAACTGTCGCAAAACGATCAAGGTTTTCTTCTCGCGAAAGGTAAGCATGATATTGGGAGATGCATTCTAAGCCAAAGTAAAGATCTTTCTTCTAAAATTTTCCTCGTATTCATAGGATAACTGTCACAAAACGAGCAAGGTTTTCTTGTCGCGAAAAGTAAGCATGATATTGGGAGATGCATTCTAAGCCAAAGTAAAGGATCTTTTTTCTTCCTCGTGCTCTGATTCATAGGATAATTGTCACAAAACGATCAAGGTTTTCTTGTCACGAAAAGTAAACATGATATTGGGAGATGTATTCTAGGCCAAAGTAAAGAATCTTTCTTCTAAAATTTTTTCCGTGCTCTGATTCATAGGATAATTGTCACAAACCGATCAAGGTTTTCTTGTCGTGAAAGGTAAGCATGATATTGGGAGATGCATTCTAAACCAAAGTAAAGGATCTTTCTTCTAAGATTTTCCTCGTGCTCTGATCCAAAGGAGAACTGTCACAAAACCATCAAGGTTTTTTTTTGTTTTTATATATATATATATATATATATATTCCAATGAATAGTTACAATATATTTTACGATCTATACTACACTACTTACAGAACTAACCTACAATATGAGCTATCCTACACTACTTACATAATTACCCTACAACACTACGACAATGATACCCCAAGGAGCAAAAAAGCAATGTCTACCCTGAGGCCATTAACATATAGATATATAATATAAGAAAAAGAAGAAACTAGTCAAAATATAAGACAAGAAAAATAAATGACATGAACAAAAGGAACAACTACATAAAATCCACTCGTAAATTACTACTAAACGGGAAAAGGTGGTGGCATGTAATGAAGTTTGGAATTATCTTAATCAAATCGACCAGTTTTATGGATATACTGCAAAGTTAATTGTAATATATTTCTATTAACATCATTGGAAAGTTCTTTATCACCATACAATAAAAGCTCCGTAAGGACCTTATTTGAAGGATTAATATACCCAAATGGTCTCAGTAGCGAAAGGACTCCAGCGAGAAGATCACGTCGTTCCTCATCAAAAGAAGGGCAATGCAACAAAAAGTGTTCAGTATCCTCAACACCGTCATTTGTGGGGCACATTGGATTTATTGTATCCTTAAAATTGTGCTTGAATTTGTGATAGTTCAGTGTGCTTAGGCCAACCCTTAGTTGAGTAATATAGGATAATCCTTTAGGGTCATGAATACCGAAAACGGATATTGCAGGCGGGCGTATTATGGATAGCAGCTTTGACTTAAAAACAGCAACAGTTGGTGCAGTTCTAATTTCTGGATCAAGTTTGTTCCATTCAGATAAGCAGTGAGGATAGAAGGCAGACTGAAATTTGTCTGTCCTTGCCCCTATTCGCCCAACGACATCCTGATTGCGAAGAGAGTATTGGGACTGTTGAAACGGTGGAATTGGATTCATGGTATATGCAGGTGTTAAATCATTCATAAACTTGTAAAACAAGCTGAGGCGTCTACTCCACCTTCGAAGATCTAGTGATTCACAGCCCTATTCCGTGTATAGCTTCTCTCGTGATGTCCCTCTCCATGTTCTTGTCACAGCTAGTGCAGCAGAGTACTGAACAGATTCTAATTTTGCCATCATATTTGACAAGATGATATTCTGACTGAATGCACATATTTTTGCAGTAATGTGGTAAATCACATCCCCATAGTCTAGATGGGGTCGCACATAGAGTTTGTATAGTTAATTTAAGGTATGCCTGGGCAGATAACTGGAGAGATATTTCAACATACCTATACCCTTTTTTGTTTTAGAGATAGCTTCTTTAATATGAGCAGAAAAAGACAATTTTGCATAAAGGACAATTCCTAAATGTTTATGTTCATCTACTTTCTTCACCGGTGTGTTATTAAAAAAAAGGTCTGGATGATCAATTTCGATTTTTTCCTTGAAAATGTCAAATTCAACAGCTTGCTTTTGAGGATCAGGATTAAATAACATGAAAGGTTTTCTTGTCGCTAAAGGCAAGCATAATATTGGGAGGTGCATTCTAAGCCAAAGTAAAGGGCATGGCAACAAACATTTTCCTGGGGGCTTCACCCCCAGACCCCTCATTCTAATGCAATTCTAATGCACCCCACTAAATTTACCCTGGCCACGCCGCTGCTGTTTATTGGAGTTTATTGCTACTTAAACTGGAACTTTTTTTCTTTTCTGAAGACAAGGCTAACAGTTTCTTGTAAGTAGATCCTTGAAGAGGAAATGCTTCCAGCTCTTCAATTTGACCTTCATACCTTCATAAGGACCCATACCTAACTGCCTAACTTTTTTACACCTTTTTGGTTAAGTATGAATGTCGACCTGAGATGAGATAAAAACATGTCCATCGAAATCTACCCTCTAACTCTGCCCCTGAAAGTGACAGTGAAAACACAGCTTAGTTAATCAAGTTTTCTTTTAACTACAGTTAGTGAACTTGCTACAAGTCTCAAATTTCATTTCAAACAACGCTGGTGAAACTAACGAGAACAAGGCTGACTTCAATCAGGGAACATGAGGAAAATTTTTTAGGGAACAAGGGATCAAATGACTGCTTTTGAGGAACTCGGAAACAGTTTAACCCTAATCCTACCGGGCTTTTTTTGATCTAACATAGCCGGGGGGGGGGGTGCTTTCCACCCCCCTCTATAAATAGCCGTAGACTAGTGGGGAATCATTGAAACTTGGCAAGGGCGTAGTACTAACTATTCTTAGCCGATTGGTAGTTTTGGGCGTGGCCACCTCATTAGGTGACGTCACTATGACGTCATAATGCCGGAAAATGTCAAAATATATGGTTTTCCGGCTTATTTGTTCTATAAACGGAATAAAGGTAATGTGAATGACTTTCTCCATTCTTATTTGGCGTATTATTCATTTCCAATTCAAATATGATGCATAGAGGTGTTTTTAGACTGTTATTTTGGAAGAAAATGAAAAAAATTGATGACGTCATAACTAAAAACTGTGTTTTTCTGCCAAAACTTGATAATAATTGGCTCAAAATGCTTTTAAAGTATTGCATAACGCAATTCTATGCATTCTATGCCTGGGGGGCCTCACATGTGTTCAGATACCTCACATATGATGAAACATATGTGCTGAACGCCACAAAGCAACTGAAAAATGGCAAAGCACCAGGCCCAGACAAGATCTCCACTATGCTAATTAAAGATGCAGCAGACTTCATTTGGAAGCCACTAACCATGGTTTTCAACTCGTCATTGAAGTATGGTGTCTTCCCAGATATCTGGAAATTAGCAAGAGTCACACCAAATTTTAACCCTATCTGACCTGGGTGTTTTGAAACACTCAATGCCTGGGGGGGCGGTCGGCCCCCCCTGTTTATCTCTGTTGTCATAAGAGATATGGCAGCCAAACTTGGATCAAAGGTAGTTCATTATGTAAACAATGAAAAGTTGAAATCATAATCCAATTAGCGATGTTGTTGTTGTTGCTAGAGCATGATGATCATTATGATGTCATATGACGTCATATAAATGAAAGTTTGCTAAAAGGTCATGAAACTTTATTTTTCATAAAGAAATGACAGATATAGATCAAAATATATATAAATTCTTAATTTAGACTAAATTGGACCAATTAAACATGATTAACCCTAATCCTACCGTGGGGGGGGGGGGGTGTTTTCCACCCCCCCTGTCGGTTTTTTGCAGAGCATTCTTTAACGACAAAAGCTATGACCCTCAAACTCTCTGACAATTACTAATTATCTATTAGCTACATTTTGACAATTAAATTTTTGAACAATAGGTGTCACGTGACAGATGACACTACCATATTTGGAGCAAGGTATTAGAGAAATTAATGATTTTGATATTTTTACTCCCAGAATTAGTTCCAAACGTTGACTATTGTACTTTAAAAGAATCAGCAAACAATTAGCTTTCTATTGTTGTCAATAACAATGGATTTTGCTGACGTCAGCATTCTTAAATGATGACGTCACTCTGGCTGCCATTTTGGGTCATTTTGGCAAATTTTGAAGTTTTTTCCGATAGATTTTGTTAAAAATGCATAGAATTTCGTTATGCAATACTTTAAAAGCATTTTGAGCTAATTATTATCAATTTTTGGCAGAAAAACACAGTTTTTAGTTATGACGTCATCAATTTTTGTCATTTTCTTCCAAAATAACAGTCTAAAAACACTCATATGCATCATATTTGAATTGGAAATGAATAATACGCCAAATAAGAATGGAAAAAGTCATTCAGATTACCTTTATTCCGTTTTTAGAACAAATAAGCCGGAAAGCCATATATTTTGACATTTTCCGGCATTATGACGTCATAGTGACGTCACCTAATGAGGTGGCCACGCCCAAAACTACCAATCGGCTAAAAATAGCTAGGACTACGCCCTTGCCAAGTTTCAATGATTTCCCATTAGTCTACGGCTATTTATAGAGGGGGGGTGGAAAGCACCCCCCCCCCCCGGCTATGTTAGATCAAAAAAAGCCCGGTAGGATTAGGGTTAAAGAAATACAAAGTATGTTTTTCACAGAGCGCAGTATGAAAAATTGGCAACCATGGAGACAAGGCTAAAAATACAGTAGAATGCCCAAATTGTTGCAATTTTATTGCTCTATGATACAAAGTTAAACTTACGAAGTATCAGAGGCCTGCTGCATGTGTGGAAAACGGTGTAAACAAAAATGTACTAGGGGGGCGGAATCCGCCCCCAGGTCAGATAGGGTTAAAGCAGGTTCAAAAAGGGATGGAAACAATTATAGGCCGATCTCGGTCATCTCAGTTTTTTCTAGGATGTTGGAAAAAATAGTTCACGATCAGCTAATTGATTATCTCATAACTAACAAAGTATTGACACCAAATCAATCTGCTTTTCGAAAACTGTATTCCACTGTAACATCCCTGATAAACGGTACTGATTGCTGGTATGACAATATGGCTAAAAAACAGCTCAATTTGGCCATATTTCTTGATTTAAAAAAGGCGTTTGATACCGTAGATTATACATTACTGATAAAAAAGTTAGGTGCACTCGGTATCAAGGCAAGTTCAGGAGAATGGTTCACGTCCTTCTTAAGTGGTAGAAAACAATTCTGCTCAGTTAATGGACAACAGTCGGGGGCTAGATTGGTAACATGTGGTGTACCTCAAGGATCCTGCTTGGGACCACTCCTATTTATAATCTACCTAAATGACTTTGAAAAATGCTTAGAATTCTCTAGGGCTAGTATGTATGCAGATGACACACATGTTACATTAACATCTAGTAACGTCGATAATCTAATTACAAATGCCCACAAAGAATTAAGAAACATCTAGGAATGGATGCGGATAAACAAGTTAAGTGCCAACCCGAAAAAACTGAATACATGATCATTGGCCATCCACGGAGGACAAATAAGGTTGAAATCTCAGAAACACTGAATCTTAACAATTCAGAAATTAAGCGTGTGGTGAAGACCAAATCATTGGGAGTTATTGTGGATGAAGGGCTAAACGGGGATGAACAATTCAACAAAGTGAAAGGGAAGATTAGTGGCGGTCTTAAGTCACTAAAAAAATTGAAAAATCTCATTTCCCAATCCCAGCTGGACCATGTGTACCGTGCACTTGTAGAAAGCCATCTACGATACACCAATGTTATTTGGGGGAGTCTTCCTAAATCAAAATTGAATACCCTCCAACGTCTGCAGGACAGAGCCCGTTCGATTATTGATAAGCCCAGACTAAAAGACAATTGGTCTCATAATTGGTTGACCGTTGAACAACTAATAAACTTTGATCGATCAGTTATGACATACAAAATAATCAACAGGCAATGTCCCGAAAGCCTTTGGGGTAAATACCATCATAGGACCCAGCATTCCAACTACAGATCAAGGAATTGCAGGGACCTACAAACCCCAAGAAATAATCTTGAATATGTCAAGAAAGGCTTTCACTATTCGGCTCTGAAAGCTTGGAACAATATACCCATCAATATCAGAGAGCTCCCTACACTTAGTAGATTCAAAAAACAATTGAAAAGTTATTATATGAGCTGAACACAAACTAAAACACGACTCCCTGGAAGAGCAGCTGCTACTAGATAGGTTACTGTACATAATTTTGCTTTAACTGTATATAGATTATATTAATGTAATTAGGATAATTATTTTCTTATTTAAGTATTGCGTTTGTAAGCTGAAGGGTTTTTGTGTATAAATAATTTAAAATAGAAATAGAAATAAAATAGAAAACATCCCCCTATTAAAATACAGGAAATACATCTCCTGTGGCATTATTTTCGATGTACCTCTCCATACCTTCATGAATACTAGTGGCAGAATAATGGATCGTAGCAGGGCACATGGTATAATTCATTAGTTCCTAGTCATGTTACGAATAACAGAACATGCACCTTTTTTCACTAGACGCAATCAGCAGATCGAAGGGGATACACCGGGTCACAAAAACTCCTTAATTGAACAAAAAACTACTTCATGTAACAGTACATTTTTTCAGAATGAATTAATCCTATTTGGACCGGGGAGCGTTTTTCGCCCCGCCCCCTTACCAAACTTTCTCAAATATCTTCACAGCTGTTGTAGATATGGTGCTGCAGCAAACGAGTCAAATCTTTCAAAAGGGCACGGGGAAGCCCGCAAATCTTCCAATTTCACGCATATAAGCCAATGATATCAACGTATTCCGATCACATGCATGACTGAAAATAAGGCTTTCGAGATAACTTTTTGAGTACCTTCACGAAAATAATAATGGATATTCGACTAATAAAGATACAGAGCTGGTTTTACTACGAATTGATTCGAGAGGCCCCACTCCACATTCGTTTTTCTGCATTTGGTTAAAATCTCCATCAGGGATCGGCGTTACATCGAATTTCATTCCTTCGAAAATTGGCCTATGTTCAAGAATTCTCGAGGAAGGCTACAAATAAGATATAGCGTTTAACAAAATTGCACATGTTACGTGAATTATGTCCAGGAATAACATGAAAATATTTGTTTGTGTGATTTTGAAAATCCTTGAAGGATTAAAGCTATTTGCTGCCAAGAAACTAATGGGCCTACCTTCACCCGCAGCAGAATCCCAGTAATCGGCATTTAATCACTCCTTTTCGCAACAATCCCACAGTGGCACTTCAGTGTTATCTGCAATGCGTTAAAAACGACCCTGTACGAAGTGTTTCTAAACTTCGAGCCTTCGAGCCTTCGAGCAGGGCCGTCGAGAGCCAGCTCGGGCACTGGACCGATTCCTAGGATCGGGCCTCAAGGGTATGTGGGGGCCAAGCGCCCAAGAAAATTTGTTGGGACCACGCCCTTCAGACTCTTGGAGAATGAGGCAAACGCCCTTTTTAAGAAAGCTAGTTGAGAAAAAATTGTTTCGATATTCCATGAAAATGTTATAGGAAGTGGTATTTACGGTAAACAATGAAGACATTCGCTCTTACGAGGTGACTTTGAAAGCACGGACACAAAAACTTCTAAACATAGCCACATAAGAAAACTATTTTCTTATGCCTATATTTTAAAGCAGGAAGATGGCCATAAAAGTTGCTGTAAAGAGATTTTACAGCAATAACTAATTTTTGTCGAGCGATATTTGTACGGGCCCCTTCGAGGCCTGGGCCCCGGATATTTTACCCCTCCAACCCCCCCCTCTCGACGGTCCTGCCTTCGAGCCTTGTGTTGTGTTTCTTGTGTTTCGAGCCTTGACCCTTCGAGCCTTATTTTTATGGAATATTTTAGCAGTATTTTCTGTGAGAAACTTAGGCCCGGGGTTGGCAGCCAGTTTCTTGAATTTTAGGTCATTTTTAATACCAGCTGTCTCTTTCTTAAACTGTTAATGCTCTAATTTTTGGCAGAGTTAATCTATTTTTGTTGAATGGACTTCCAAAGTACCTATTAAAGTCCTCTGGCAAATTTTCACAGAAATCCCACTAAAAATTGCTAGGATTTAAATCACGGCAATAGCAAGAATCGCTGCAACATGTGTGAATTGTGAGAGCACACAGGTATCTCAAGTACAGAAAAAGACTTTAAGCCATTAAGTTCTTATGCCGTTGCTTTCAATCTCATTTTCAAAATATAATTTTCTGGGGTATTGCTAGATTTTTGTGTTCTTATTTGATATATACCTTCATGAAAACATGTCGCCTGATTTGTTATTATGTTTGATTTGATTCATTCTGGCAATATGAGGCTTGATGCTCAGCTCGGAACTCTAATACAAGGCTCGAAGGCTCGAGGCTCGAGGCTCGAAGGCTCGACATATAGAATACTTCCCTGCACGTGCGAATTCTGCTTAAGAAGTGATCGTATGGATTTTCAATTTTTGCTCATGTTCAGGCACTGAATAGAACAAAGTTTAAATATTGCGTTCAAATACGTGCATCATTTTAGCTAGAAACTAAGTTCCCGCTCTTTTCAGTTACCTTTTGCAGTTTCTAAGGCTTAAATAAAATCTCAAAGAACATTCTTGCGGCTTTTCAAGTCTGCTCAGCTGACGCCTCGTGTGTCACCCAAGAGGCCCCCGTTTCCCAGACCCCTACTGTTGACCCCGTCCATTGCATTTCTAGTGGTAGAATTATGACTTGTTGCCGCACGTCTTAATTTTACAATGACTATTGAAAGTTCTATGAGCAAATGCCTTGTGAATAATTCAAGCAATTAGATCGAGAGAGGCACTCGACAAATTATTTTGCATAGGACAGGACGTATGCATGCTCTTTTATGAAAATTTACAGTCTGCAGCACAAGAAGCATCAGTTCAATTCTGAAGTTTGGGGGAAACAAAGAATAGCAAAGAATATGAAGATCTCGGGAATTTTCGTTGCAGTAAGACAATCTACACGTATTTTTTTTATAAGAAACTGCCCATAAGAAACTCAACTCTCAGATCGCCTAAAAATTAAGAAACTCCAGTACTGGGAAAATGTAAGTTAAGAAACTATTTATGTTGATAAAGGAAATTTTTGACATATTTTTAATTTTTTTTCACTTTTTTCCTGTAAAATATTACTCGTAACGTACTAGAGTAATGTCTAAACATTGGAAAGGCTTAAAAAATCTTGTTTTGAAATGTTCACTAGGGCAAAGGTAGTGAACATGAAGATTGTTATGGAACCTCTAAGAAACTCGGAAGAAAATTCGAGTACTCAAAATCTGATAATTCTAAGAAACTTTCAGTACAGGTCAAAATTCTTAGTTTCTTATAAAAAATACGTATATATCTTGTTTGAAGCTCTAAATTTGTTTGATAAGAGACCATGAATTTGAGCCGGTAGCCTACTGAACTGAAAGTTTCTTAGAAATTACCAGAATTTGAAATTTCTTGAAAACGAATTTTTTGAAGTCTTTCCAATGGTTAGATATTACTCAAGTAGCTACCTTCCCAGTAATATGATACAGAATGGGGAGATCCAATTTTCACATAAGCTGGTATACAGCGCACCATTCCTACATATTTCTCCATTTGATGGCCAATCGAACCATGTATAATGAATACGTGTTATGTGGCGTGCATCACAATCAAAAAAGAGAAAACACAGACCGTGGTCACTGAATGGGTACGGTATCCTATGCTATACAGATCTTCAATATTTGAGAGCTTTCAAGATCTTCGAGAGTTGAGACTTTTGCCTACCCATAGATAACCCAGGGGCGGATCCAGGCCATGATGCTGACCGACTTACTAGCGAGCGCGAAGCGCGAGCAGATCATGTGGAATCATCGAGCGCGAAGCGCGAGGAGTTCGGGGGTCCGGGGGCGGAGCCCCCGGAAAATTTTTTGGGGCCACGCCCTTAAGATCGCCGGAAAACGCCCTGTTTTAAATGCCTCCATAAAACGCCCTCTTTTAAATTTTGATACCTATTTAGACTTTTTAGCGCCGAGTGACGCTTAACTTTACTTTAAATACAAATGGTCCCATGATAGTTAAAGTGGACAAAATAGAGATTCAACGTCTGATGCACGGACAGGTCATTACATTTGACATCTCCTTTGAAAAAGTAGGGTGTGCCAAGAAATTTCAGTCGTTTGAAAAATCTTAAATCGAAATTCACTTGATAACAGCAAGACTGAAGTATTCTTAGGATTTTTGTCACGTTTCTACGAGCAACTTTTCGAAAATTCATTTGTTGCAAAATGGCTCAAAAAGGGCCTAAAACACTCGATCAAGTCGAAAGGAATGTCACACGCAGAACGATACACAATGGCATCTAATATCTCAGGAGAGTTATAGGAAATGAATTTCCCATGGCAATAAATATGCAGACGACATCTGATACCCGTGAAAAAAAGATACTTTGCGATGCTCTGTGTAAGGATCATTTCAAAAACAAGGGATTTCGTCTTCAAACAGAATTTATTCAATTCCAATCCATCAAGCATTCTCGGTTCAATGAATTTCAAATGGCTGAAGTGTTTGGTGGTTTACCCAGCAGTATCATGTTTTAAAAAAACTCACCAATTAGCAAAAATCAGGATTTTTGAAATGATAATATAACAATCGAGTTATTGCCAAATAAGAATATTTTAGTTGATCACCAAAGCTAATTGTTCCCATTCCCAATACCCTTTGTGACACATGTAACAAATTGTACATTTGATTCAGTTTTGCCATTGCAATGGCCTGCTAATAACAATGAGTTAGGCATTCACAGTAATTCTTTGCCAGCACCAAACTGTTCTTTTCAGAGTGCACTTTGACCAACAATCATTTTGCTATTCAATGCAATCTTGATATTTGTACCACCAGAGGAGAGAGGACTGTATATTGGCACAAATCCCTGTATGACTGGATAGTGCAGTACTTTCTATATGTAATGAGTCTGTTTTTGGCAACTGTAATTTTCAATTGAAATTTATCAATCAAAGAGAGGTTGAGGTGGAGGTGCTGCAGGTCACTTTGGCAAAAACAGCAATGAAGGAATTCAATTCTTTGGAGTGTCTTCAGTTCAAATGAATAATTGCAAGCAAGTTCACATTTCTATTTTCTGGAATTTTCTTATTCATATCTTATCTGGTGATTTGTTGATTTCAACAACAGTCAAATATGAAATTATCCTTGCGTCCTTTATCAAATCGTGTACAGAAGAAGAAGCAGACTTTCAAAATATTCCTTTAATGCAAAGCTATAGTAGATTCTAGAAGATGTTGCCATTATCTGTAATGATGCCATTATCTGTTTCATGTAATGATGCATCAGAAATCTACAGTATGTGAAATTGTGAAATCAATTGCACATATTTCTTTATAAGAAACTGCCCATAAGAAACTCAACTCTCAGATCCCCAAATATTAAGAAACTCCAGTACTGGGAAAATATAACTTAAGAAACTATTTATTTGATAAAGGAATTCCTTAACATACTTTTACTTTATTTCTACTTGTTTCTTGTATCATATTATTTGTAAGGTACTTGAGCAATGTCTAAGGCTTCAAAACTTTGTTTAGGAATGTTCAGAGTGGAACAGGAAGTAAATATGAAAATTGTTATGGAATAATAATAATGCAAAATGGAACCTATGGAAACTCATAAGAAACTCTGGGTACTCAAAATCTGATAATTTTAAGAAACTTTCAGTACTGGCGCAAATTCTTTAGTTTCTTTAAGAAATACCTGTTGTACCTGTTTTCTAGATTTTAGGATGTCCACCACATATTGCACAACATTTTCAAGTCACATGCTGGGTGAGTCAATAACATCCATTGTACAAAATCAGAATCATTGCAAAGAAATCTGCTTTCCTTTCAACTTCAGCAGGATACTTTAGGCATGTGCCAAAATTAAGCATCTTTTTGGAAACTTGCAAACTTGGTAGCTTTTCCAACTAAAAATGAAGGCAGACAAATTATGATTTCCCTCCAGTTTTGGTAGCCTACTGGGTACTTAGGCAGGGCATAATTCAATGATCATTTGCATTTTCCTAGTAAAACTTGACAAGAAGCATGATATTGATACAGATATACAGACAGTTCTAATCAAAAGTATAAACGTAAATTTAAATGATGTCATATACATGTGAACAAATAACTTGTGAATGATTCATATTCAAAATGACTGTGATAAACAAATAAAGATTCTGTTTTCAATGTTGAATCGAAATTACCTGAAATAAACCACGATGAAAGAAGAGAGAACCCCAGTTTTAGTTTTCATGACATTGGCCTAGTCTAGTCTAGGCTATGTCAAGCCCTGCCTGCCAAGTCAAGTTGGCCTAATAATTGAAATGTCATTTTAAAGTTTACTGCATGCAAATTTCCTTGGTTTGACTATCTTGAAGGCTCTATTGTACACATTTTTTGTTGTTTAGTATCTATAAAGAATGTAGGAAATTGAAAAGAAAGACAAAATAAGCTCACCCGGCGGCAGGAAAAATTTTCTCCTTCCAACTTGAAACGATATGAAAAAGCGCGCCTCCAGTCTCAATATGAGGCCAGATCACTGCAAATTTTGATAGACTTCTTGAGCGTCTTCCAAAGCTGTTTGACCGACTTACAAACACCCTGTGATCTTGGCAAAATCCTCAAAAACAATGCTTTTTTGATGACCGCGCATCTTGTGATGCAACTTTGACCGTCTTACCAATCATATTCGCCCATTTGATTGTTTCATATACAAAACAAAACAATTGCGTAGGAAAGTATTGCATAAGAAATTCCGCATTCGAGAAAACACAGATTGAATTGAATTGAAGTTTCGCGTGCAAATGACTACGAGGCATATCCAGCATGGCTGAACAGCAAAGCAAACGAATGTCATCAGGGGCGTCAGAACTTCGATCAGAGCATGAATGAACGAAATTTGCTGCCGCATGAAGTTGATGCGGCAGTACTGAAACCATTAAAAAAGATCGTGAATATTTTGAATGTTCTCATTTAGACTTGAGATAAAATGACTTTCCACTTTTTTCTTGAAACTTTGACCGACTTCTGTAAGTCTCGTAAGTCGGTCTGGATCCGCCCCTGTAACCTTCACTGCTGAGCAGCTGAAGGAGACAAGAGAGTGCGTGTGCCATACCCTTGACATATGTTTTTAAAGATCTCGTATTAATGATGTGGATTTAAAGTGCTGCTTTCCAATCAAACTGTTCTTTTCCATTACAGGTTCTTCTGTCCTTCCTTACGTTCAAGCTCACGTTAGCTGGAGAACCGACCATTCGTAAGTGTGATTAGCATAAAACTGCACAAGTAAATATCTCTAGCTAAAAAGTACATTTAAATAACCATGAGCCACTGTGTATGAGGTGCATGTGGAAAGTCGAGCCAAGCAATTTTTTATGCTTTAAAAGGGGAGCCGTTGAACGGTAAGCTCATTGTTTGTTAATAAGAAACTTTGCTCTGAACATTCTGTTACTTAACGCTGGGAGGTTTCATGTGCAGCTTTTAAATTTTCGTAGATATAATTGATCATCGTAATTTATCAAAATTCACGAACATATCCTTTTGAATCCAGTGAATTGGAAGAAAGAACCAAATCATAAATAAAAATGATGGAAAATTCCTTGACTTTGAATTAACACCTGACTGCTTCTGGTTTCGTTTCTTGATTTTCTGGAAGAAGCTAATACAGTTTCTTATGAGCTTATAACAAGTGTAATGAAATCCGATATCCGACAGCAATTTCAATGCAATTTTCTAACTAATTTCAATGGCGCGACAACAGTTCTTATTTCTGTTCATCCAAAGTTCGAAATCTGATGCAATAACAAGATCCGAAAATGCTAGCAAAATACTGTCAAAATGCGCTATCGGTAGCAAACAATTTTCTTAAATCTGATGATTCGAAAATCTAAATGCCACCCCCTCCCCCTTTTTAATGTTAATCAGGACCCTCATTTTTATTTTCAAATGCAAAGGTAGAGTTGCTTTGCTAAAAATTTGAGTTTTAAACTATTTCACGAAAATTTTCTATACAAATGTAGGGGAAATGAAGAGTTAAACTGTAGAAATTTGGCCTTGTAGAACAGAAATATATATTGCACCTTGGTAGAAGAAAAATCTCGTTCTATACTCATTACATAATCACAGTTTTCACAACAACAAAAACAACATTCTTTTCACCTTTTTACATATTTTAAGTAAGTTGAGATGTTATCCCAAACTGGGACTGACGTCTCGTTCAATTCCTACCCTAACCATCCCCCAACTCCAAGACACTGAAATTTGATTATGTCCCAGCTTCTTTTGGCCAGGATTATTGCTCAGCTCGCTGTTTTTTATAGCTGAGGAGAGAAATCTACTGTTCGCATCATCTATCAAATTAATTAATTTAAAACTTTCACCATTACTTTAGACTTGCGGCAAGTCTATCTTCTCAGTCCGTCTTACCGTTCAACTTCGGTAGTTCCTGGATCCGCTATCCGTTACGGCATCTCTTGACGGAATGTTGGAACGGTGGATCCAGGAATTAGCCAAAGGGAACGGTAAGACGGGCTGAAAAGATAGATTTGTAGGCCTTTATCTGTGAGGCGCTATCGTGTCACCTCTGTAATACACATCTCTAATCTAAAATAAAACGGCTGATTCTGATGCATTTCGAGGTGCTGAACACGAATATAAAAAGTTCACACCTCTAGGGGGCGCAGTTTTTTCAAAAACCAGGGGCCTAGTTTTGATGACGTCACAATAGTCTTTTGCGAAAAAATTTGTGATAATTGAATTTGAATTGTTTAGCCCCCAAGAGATCAATCTGAGGAAATATTTTGTATTAGAAATATATGTTCCAGCTCTTATAATTTCTGATCTACGAGCCCTTAAAGTTTTCAAAAATTGCTGACTCAGCTTTTTTTCGTAATTTTTATTTTCGATTACATACATCCAATTTTTACTTGCAAAATGTCATGCGATTCATCTCAACGAGCTCTATAAGATAGCGCTAATTGTATCTGTGTATACTGTTCTGATTTTGTTTCACAGATGGAACAAATTTCCTTAGTGAATATGAACATACATGGAACAAAGGAAATTTGTTCCATCTGTGAAACAAAATCAGAACAGTATACACAGATACAATTAGCGCTATCTTATAGAGCTCGTTGAGATGAATCGCATGACATTTTGCAAGTAAAAATTGGATGTATGTAACCGAAAATAAAAATTACGAAAAAAAGCTGAGTCAGCAATTTTTGAAAACTTTAAGGGCTCGTAGATCAGAAATTATAAGAGCTGGAACATATGTTTCTAATACAAAATATTTCATCAGATTGATCTCTTTGGGGCTAAACAATTCAAATTCAATTATCACAAATTTTTTCGCAAAAGACTATTGTGACGTCATCAAAACTAGGCCCCCGGTTTTTGAAAAAACTGCGCCCTCTAGAAGTGTGAACTTTTTATATTCGTGTTCAGCACCTCGAAATGCATCAGAATCAACCGTTTTATTTTAGATTAGAGATGTGTATTACAGAACTCCGTTTTTAAGAGCCTTTTGATGCTATAGATTAAGGCCTATTGAGTTCAAGTCTACCTTAACATATTCTCTTCGCAGGTATCATGATCAAACACGAAGAATATCATGTATCACTTGATAACAGTACCAACAGACTCTATCTGTCCAAACAGG
Source organism: Aurelia coerulea (assembly GCA_039566865.1). Taxonomy (NCBI): domain Eukaryota; kingdom Metazoa; phylum Cnidaria; class Scyphozoa; order Semaeostomeae; family Ulmaridae; genus Aurelia; species Aurelia coerulea. The sequence continues at coordinate 24,814,457 of CM076943.1, read as the reverse complement.
ATCCACCTCTCATTTTATATAAGCATTCCGATGGAATGTTAAAGAATGAAAAAGGTGACAAATGTGTAGCAGTGGGAAGGAGTTTCGATATCTATATGTCAGGTAAGATTTGCAAAACATATTAAACTTAAGAACCTGAGACATTTTAATGAGATGGCTACTTTTTATATTCTCTAAATTATAACCTGCCTGTTTTTTTATTGCGAAGCAGCAAGGACATTCTTGTGCAACAACTTCGCAATGGCCACTGCCTGTCAGCTATTATGTTTGTTTTCAACAATTTGGGAGACCTAATGATGGATCATGATAAATTATGATATAATTGTAAATCATGATATGATTTATCATTACTCACCTTATTATTGGATACTAGGCTTGATTGGCGTGGCTATCGCCGTGCCTCCGCATTCCGTTTGACAAACCTATGTTCGTCACATGCTGGTTGACCCAGTTTTAGGCAAGTGGCATATCATTAAAGACAAATGACGGACATATAGCGCCTCGTCTAAAAATAGAACAAAAGATGGCTTAGTGCTTTCATTTGTCTAATTGATTTTGCTAATCTCTCGATATCATCAAATACAATGGAATTCAATAGGTTATATTTAGATTGCCAAGGCCCCTGATTTAAGTCACCTTATATCTCCGTCATTTATCTTTAATTCCAAAAAAGGCACCGGGTCTTTATTCAGAGCACAAGGATTTTTAAGTATTTTATTGAACAAATGGATATTTGCTAAAGGTGCACGAAATTGTTTGCAGACAGAAAAACGTTGGTGCAAATTTTTCTTAGCACGTTTTGGGTATTTCTCGCGTTATTCGTGCCCGTATTAATAAATCCTATTGTCCTTTAACAGCCAAGAGAACAGCAACCTTAGATGTCATCGGCTTTAAAGATAAGGGCATTTTCAATCAATTTTTATTTCGTGAACAGGTTTTTAGGGCGTTGCTTGCCAAAATATGTTCAGGAAATGCTGAAAGCATTCACTGCATCCCAATACTTCATAATAGTTTCTATGCAAAGCTTATATAGGCGGCTGGTAGCCAGTTTCTTAAATTATTGGTCACTGTTGCTACCAAAATTTCTTACAAGGCTATTAAATGTTTAAAAACGGTGAGTGCAGAATTTCAGGGGTGGGCAAGTACTGTAAAAAATGTCCTCCAATGTTTGTCTAAAGGAATTTGAAATAAAACCGGTTCCCTTATCACGCATTCGCAACGACTTTCCTGCGGAAAACAACCAGTTTTTTGGGCAAGGGTGAAATTTTAAAATCAATCTTCCTTGCCATCAATTTGCCACAAAAATCAAGTTTTCTTACCTACCTCTTAAATATCAATGTAGCCATTTTCAGCTTCGACTGCAAAGTCTTAACAAATCATATTATCATGAAACTTCAACAAATAACTCAGCAGAAATCCAATTGATGCTATATTTTCAAAATCTCACAGGAAAGCCTCTCGTTAATCCCGATATTTAAGCCCCCTCGCGATCCCTTCTCCGGCGTTCCTGACACAATTTGGGCGTTGTCTAGCCGTTTCAAGATCCGTTTTATGTATCAGAATACATTCCAGGGAGAAAAAAGGAGAGAAGAAACTTCTCCTTTGTATTCACAATGAATGGCAGCATTCAGCAGCACAGCATTCGGCAGCACGTAATGGCGATTACGGATATTGTACCATTTTCTTCATCGCCCGGGGGTAATTTATGCTCTCCATCTTACGGGATTGTGTCATTTTTAGGATACCTTTTAATGATAAAGGCACGACCCCGTAAATACATGTAAAGAACCTACGGAAAGTGCTTTTAGAAGTTTACAAAAAGATCCACCACTTAAGTTACCCCCGTCCCCAACAGGCTTTGTGGTTAGGGCAAAATGCTTTAATTCTTTCTTATGAAAAGCAAAGATTAAAACTGAATAATTATCAAGAAGGTTAATGTCAATGATTTGTATGTTTACAGAAAAAAACAGGAAAAATGCTTTGAATTTCAGATATCAAAACAAAAGATTTGTATGTATACAGACAAAAGCGCTTTGAATTTCAGATATCCAAACAAAAGATGGACATACACAGGAATGTGCTTCATGGCTTATACATATAGGCTAGGAAGTTGAGCGCTCGCTTCGCTCGCGCTTCAACATTCTTACCTCCTGCGGAGAGCTTCATAACAATATCTCATAATTCACCTTAATGTACAGTATCAGGCGATATAGAAGAAGGACACTTCATAATTAATGAGTGTAGTGGTGGATAGAATGCCAAAACTTCTTTCAAGCATCCATAAAAATGCTACAGAAGAAATCTTTGTGCAGTCACTTATTAATAAATGTATTAAGATATCCACTTTCAAAAGATGGTAACCTATTTGATAAAAGTAAATCAGCACTTGAAATGTACCCAGGAAAATTTCAGTTTTTTGGTGCCGATTATCATTATTGGACCCATTGATAAGAAAATTCTCAAAAAACTGCCCATCTTCCAGAAATATAGTTAAAGCAGAACCCATGTAGGGAACAGGATGAACAAACTCACCCATATGAGTGGCACGTCCAGTATCACTTAACAATGAAGTACCCCCAGGATGGTAAGTGAAAGGACCCTTAGCAGCTTAATTATAATACCTCCTTTTGTTTTGTAAAATCAACTTTATGCTGATAAGTTGATTCACAAAGCAGCAATACGTTCTTGCTACATTGCACGTCCGAATTGGTTGTCATTTTCCTTCAACTGCATCAGCATATGAACATCAACAATACTAGCCCTATGAACATTATCATCATACTTATTCTGTCTTGATGGAATTCTTGTGAATATTTCTAATTTCTTGTGAATTTTTGTTAAAGAACTTCATAGCTCCTTCGGTGCTCCCTGGGTAGGGGGCCATGGTCCCCCCAGCGGACTTTTTAAGGAGGCGTCAAATTTTACGAAGGGCACCAACAACTTGATGATTTTCGATCGCGTTGTACCATCATCCAGTACCACGTGGCAGGTCACAGCTGCGAATCCGGAGAGATGCAGCTGATACAAATGCATCAGTCGTTCTCACAGATAATCAAATCATTTGATTTCAGATTATGGGGGCAATCATCCCCCACTTTTGTCAAAAGTTGGTCCTCGAGATTCCTTCAAAGGGAAAGAGAAAAGGGCTGAGTATAGGTTGGGTAAGAATTTTTCCGAAAAAAGCAAAATGCTAGAAGGAAATTACGGAATTGAATTGTGTTGTCAAAGCAAGGGTGCCTACCATGTACTGTACCCGTGATCTAGTCCACAGAATAACTGGTGTCCTGTGACCCAGTCCTGTTAATCTGCGAATATCATAAGAAACCGAGGGGTATGCAACTTCTGCAGATAAACCAATCAGTGAGCAGGATCTCAAGAGAAGATTATCACAAGCGAGTTCTATCGGTTGTGGTTTCGGTCGAGCAAAATTCTTTACATCAGCCTTTGTTCAACCAGATTATTGGAGGACGAGAGTAATACCTGAGAATAACAATCAATACATGTTTTTATAAGCAACGGCTTTCAAGAAATTTTACCTGCACCTCCAGAAAATTAAGGAACCATGGTAAAAAGAAGAGGTTAAGTTCCAAGATAATAAATATTTTTCAAATGCACTCTTCATTCAAATTCTACAGTTTCCTTTCATGCACAAGGCAAATCCTTAGCCTAATTGAGAATTCAAACTTATTAAACGCGTGCATGCTATTGAACCAATTCTTCCTTTATGTTATGATACTTTGAATGAAGAAAAGTACTTGCAAAATCAATATTCCAACAACAAAACGGTTAATTTAAACAACTTTGCTTACCTCAGTTCAAATCAACACAACAAGTCAGACGACCATAGACACTGCGTGATAATAAGCGAACAACAAGCTGAAAAGGATCTTAGCAGTGCCCACCCCCAGCTCAATTTACCGCAAGTTCTGTTTACTGGCCATAGCAATGGGCTCTTACCACAGCAAGGTGTAAGGCGCTTGCGAGAAAAGTGAACAATTGTAGTTGGAAAAACTTTCTTACCCCTTAAGTTTTTATAGTTACAGGGATTTTCAAATTCTAACGTTTGTTAGTGTTGACCAATCAAATATCACGCTGTCTGATTCCCTGTGGCCAACTTGTATAACAGTTGATCTCGAATTACATCAACAGCGGAATTTGAAATCACAAAGTTATTCATACATCATCTCGAGCTCGAGAGGACTGACTCTGTGTGCTGCTGGATCACGGTACGGTTCTGGGATACTCTCTGTACCGGGTCACAGGACACCAATTACTCTACCGTACTGAGAATAAACACATTTCCTACAAGGTCAAAGCTTCCATTTTAACACTGGTAAGTATTGAAGAAGGGGATGTCTTCTGAGCCAAAATAAAGCATGTTTTTTCAACATTTTTCTTCGTGCTCCAATCTACAGGATAATCGTCACTAAACTATCAAAGTTTCATTGTCATTAACGGCAATCACTACATTTGGAGATAAATCCTAAGCCAAAGTAAAAGATGTTTCTCCAAACACTTTCTTCTTGGTCTGATTTATGGGATAACTGTCACAGAACAATCAAGGTTTCCTTGTCGCTAATGGCAAACATATGATATTGGAAATACATTCTACGCCAAAGTAAAGGGCGTGGCCCAAAACATTTTCCAGCGAGCTTCGCCCAGGGCCGTAGGAAGCAGCTTCGGATATAGGGGGCAATTGTTCTCAAAACAATAGAGAACAATACATCTAGTTAATGCGTGTGACGTAGCACCATTGTTTTAAGAACTTATTGGGGGGCTTGAGCCCCCTGCCCCCTCTCCCCGCTTCCTACGGGCCTGGCTTCGCCCCCAGACCCCCTCATTTCCACGCCCCCACTAATTTAAACTGGCCACGCCACTGAACCTTTCGTACACCAAACATAAACTGTCATTCAGGCAGCTTTCATAATATGGTAAGAGATATCTACTATCGCAGCCTGGTTATTCCAAATCTTGCCAAACATATGTGATGATGCCTTTCTCACTGCTAACAATGCTCCTACGTAGCAACCTCATGAACTTGAACTCAGATAGGAGCTACAATGCCTGCCAAAAGTCTTGGAACACCTTAGTTATTTTTGCATTTTTTTGCGATTTCACCCTCTCCCCCTCAGAACAATGTTGTTTGGTGATAATAGTGGGGATGGAAGGACGATTCACGATTCTGATGGAATGCTATAACCTTGTAAATCAGCATTGTTTCGGGGGTGAGGGGGTGTTTAAACCTAATCGCTATGGTTAGAACTGCGGATTGTCAAGAAATGGCTTAAGTGTTTCAAGGACTTTTGGCAGGCATTGTATATAAGCCATAACCGACAATTAAACCCATCATCCAAAAAAATAAAGTGTTCATGAAACAGCTGCAATTACAGTCAATCTTTGCTAAAGTAAATATCGATATCTTAGTACATAAAACATACAACATCCAATAGAAGATCTTCTTGCCTCAGAGAATGTTTAAAAGGGCATTGCCCATGTTTTCCGAGAGTTTGATGGGCATGGTTGGGAAAAAGTTTCTTTTAGGCCTCGCCCCCAGACCGTCAAATTTACATTAGTCACTCAGTTGTCTAAATCTGTCCTTGGGGCAGGTCAAGGTGTCAAAAAGTAAGCGTAAGAAAGTTGCAAGGCTGCCAATCACGTCAGAAACTCGACAGCTATGTTTGATATGAGGAGGGACCAATCCGCTGCCAGCCCCCCCCCCCCAGACGAAAGATGCCAGGCAGCCTCTATCACAAATTTCATCTGCATCTAGGAGCTTTTTCACACTTTATCATCTTTATTGCATGTCTGACTTCTGTTTTTAGCAGTTCTGGGCGATAATCATTTTCAATTTCTATTGGAGCATTTCTGTTCACATCCTTATACACTCCCTTATGGATTCTTCCCATCTATTTGCTACATTTTCTCTTTCTGGCAGGATATGCAAGCTTCTTCGCACTTTCGTTTCTCTTATTTTATGATTTTGCTCGAGTTGTTTAATGATATTGCACATATTGTTGCACCAGATCTCTTTTTCTTATTTACATAATTTTCTAATTTTCTCGTCTAATTCACAATAATCGAGAGATCCTTTCATAAGGATGAAGTATCTTTGGTCATCCAGCTCTTGTCCCTCTCCTGTTTCTTTTTTTCTTGGAAATGAGTTCTTATCTGCTTCCAGTATGCTTTTTTTGACACATTTCCATTCCTGTTCTATTTCTATATCATTATTCTCAATTTGAGATTGAGTTTCATTGATCAATGCAGAATATTTCTGTTTTTTACTTCAATGGAAAATTTTTCTTTGTATTCATCTTGTTTAAGGAGATCTAAATCAATCTTGTGTTGATTTTTGCATTTCCTTGGTAGCTTAGTTTTGTCTTCAATTTTGCTATCAGGAGAATATGACCTTACATTATATCAGCCCATGGGAAAGTGTGAATGTTTTCACACAAATTCTAAATCTCATATTTATCATCACATAGTCAACCTGGTTTCTATATCATCACCTGGACTTGCCCATGCATATAGTCCTCTCTTGTGTTGTTTACAAGATATATCAGCGATAGCAAGCTCCTTTTCTTGACAAAGTTGCACTGGTATATTTTCACGTTCATTGTTTGTGCCAGGACTGTGACCTCGACCTACATCGTATCGTCTAATTTTTCATTTACCATTATTGCATTCCAGTCGCCCATGATTATGAAAAATTCAGTTGCACATGCATGCCTCATACATTTCTTGATGTTCACTATGGTGCTGTGTCAGTGCATAAACTTGAACAATAACAGCGCTGAATTGGTTTATAATTAAGCCTGTAATAAATAATTGTTTCTGAGGGCAATACTCCGAAGCCGGCAGTACAAAAATTAGCTTTGTGAAGTTTTGTACAGAGAAAGCTACCCTCTTCTAATTACCGAAACTTGCCTTCATACCCATTTTGGATGAATTTTGGTAATGAAACCCACCTATGTTTATGGAAAATCTGTCAAAAAGGATTCTTGTTCAGAGTATTTTTGGCCCACGGTCCATATCCGAACTCTAAACATGTTATGCATCCATCAAGGCCTAGGAGCATTGGATTTTTCTGCAGGGTATCCCAAAAATATTGTGCCCCGTTTGCCTGAAGATTGCAACCAAATGAAAAACGATTCTCACCAAACTTTACATGATGTTGCTCTTCAGATATGCAATTAAAGTTTGCTACCGTCTCCATCGAAATCCGTTGAAAAATGATGGAGCTATGACCTTCAGGAGACCACATCTGCCCAATGACTGAAACCAGCGATCGGCCATTTTGTCATACAATTTAATAGTGATACGTAGCTTCATGGATGAAATGAAACAGCAGCCTCCAATGTATCATACCTCTCATGAAAATTCCGATTATCCTCAAAGAGTTCCACTATTTCTGACCTCACAGAAAATATTTCTTACCTCACGTGAAGCTATGTATCACTGTAAAAAAGTAAGACGAAATGGCCGACCGCTGGTTTCAGTCGTCAGGCAAACTTGGTCTGCTGAATGTCATAGCTCCATCATTTTTCAACAGATTTTTACAGGGATGGCAGTAATCTTGTTTGAACATTCGAAGAGCAACATCATATAAAATTTTTGTGAGAATATTTTGCCGTTTTGTCGCAATCTTTAGGCAAATGGTGCACAAATTTTTTGGGACACCCTGTAGAACAATGATTTAAGAAACGTTTTTTTGTAGATAACTGCTTCTATCCAAACCAGTACAGCAAGACTTCTGCCACTTACATAATGATCAAGGGTTTCTCTCTATGTTGGAAAAGACATGGCACTGAGATGGAATATACATATTGTGGCCCAATATCTAACTACGGTTTCATAGAAGGTAAATTCTAAGGGTTGTACTCAGTGGTTTTATACACGTGGACATCTATCCGATAACATTGAAAAACTCTGAATGTATTAAACCAATGCTTTCATGATCTAAAAATGTCTAAGACTTTTAAATGAATCTAAAGATGCCACTAATTAATGAAATAGAAAATACTCATAAATTCATAAATGCTAGTTATGCAGAATACATTGCAGAATACTTTTATGATATTCTAATCTTTGCTCCTAACTTTTTACTTCTAATAATCTGTTATTTACATTCTGGTATTGATAAAAAGAGGAAATTCAACGGAACCAGTATTAAGGTTGCTGTATCCCTTCAATGACCACTCACGGATTTTTCTCTCTTGATTATCACGCCCGCGACATAACACGTATAAACTATACATCATTCGATTCGTCATTAAATTGGGAGTATTTGTAAGCAAAAAAGAATATAAATATCCAAAAATTGGGCGTTATACATCTGAAAACGTGAAAATCGGACCTTCCCCCCTTCTAGAACCTCCCTGTCCCCCCAAACATGCTTCATTTAAATCTCAATGGGATTTTTGCGTTCTCAACACATTGATCTAGCAAATGGTGTCTCAAATTTCTTTTGCATGCCTTAGCTTCAGAATAATTAATAAAACAATTTTGCCCCTCGCTCCCTGGCCTCGTTTTGAGATTCATTTAAATGTTAAATTTGGACCATGCAATTTTTCTCAAAAGTGAGACACACTTTGGTTCCCCTATGCCTTTTCTCTCTGTCTGCCAAATTTCAGCCAATTATATCAAGCCGTTGGGTACAGGGAGCTGTATGAATACCCATTGGTTGCTGAAAAATTGATTTTGAGAAAAGCGCTGAAACAGTTTCTTAGCGTACAGTTCCACTGTTGAAAATGATTAACTTCAATCTGGCCACAAGAGTGAACAGAGTAATCCTGTATGTATTTAGTGCAGAGTATACAATGACATAATTGGTATTATAACCGCAAAATCCATTCAACAGGAAATCAAAGGCACTTGAAACCTTTAACTTTTAGTTCTCAAATAATCCTTGTCATGTAAACAGCATTTTCCTAGCAGAAAATACCTTGCCTTAAATTGCTTATAATTCGCTGAAAAATAAAGTAAAATTCCTTGAAAATATTAGAAATTGTAGGTAAATGTGTGTGCTATCCAATGATCTAAAAATCCAAAAATTGATCGGAAAAAACTTTTTATCGTCCTGAAGGGATACAGTAACCTTAAAACTAGTCTTTGCCAATTTGTCACCCAAATATGTCATATTTTACAAATTTTGTATCAACAAATATCAGATGGAAGTCCCCGTATATATACCTACTGCGTACAATCCCTGGAAGATCCCTGAATCATTCATGTGCACGATGTTGATAAGTTATTCAAATTGTTTTGGTTCCTTAATCAACACAAGAAACCTTCTTTAAAGAGTAATGAATTCTCGTATTTTCCACAAAACAATGATGAGCAATGCTGTTATTGACGATATAAGTTTTGACAAAAAAACAGGTTTCTTCTAGCGAACACATAATTCAAACGATGTATATCACAAATGGCATGCAGACCTGCAGCTCTCTAGGCATAACTGTCCCCAATATGCCTTTGGGTATTTGTAAAGTGTCATCTAGCGAAGAACTTCGGCTGGACCGTTACAAAATTAACTTTGTTGTTGTAAAGATCATTAATCGAATTAAGTGTCAGTGAGTCTGTCACCTAGACACACCTGGCACATAGAATGATGAGTGGAAGTCAAAGTCGAAATTTGGATGCAATACTTAAAAGATTGAAAAAATTAGTTCATTTGAGTTTCCTTTCTTAAGTAACATTTTACTAAAAGTTTCTTATTTTAGATATGCAATAAATAACGTTAATAAAGTTGCCGTAAATTTTCTATGATCTATACATTCTTTTGTACATACTTTTATAGGGTGTTTAAAAGTTTAATCAGCACACACATTGATGACATCAGAAACGTTGAAGTGTTTAATCCTGCATACAAATTCAAATTCGTATTATTATTTTCATTATTATCATATGTTTATTATTTTCATTATCGGTGTCGTCTTGCTGACACATATCGGTTTTCTTCTTTGCAGTGCTGATCTCAGATGGAACACCAACACCATCACTGCCATCAACACCGGCATCTCCAAAAAAAACCAGACCTACCCCAACAACAAATCACAGTGGTAAGATCTGGACTTTTGTTTCTTTAGTCTTGTTCATGTTTCATTACTTTAGTTTTGCTGCTGAAAATTGTAAAGCTCAAAGCATTCTCAATCCAAGTTTCATGAAACAAATCTTCGTCGAAAACGATGTACCTTACACCCTTCGCAGTGACAAAAATATTTTGGTAGGTAAAAACGACAGGGTATGGTATTGAAAATGCACGTTCTCTTTGATCTGCGATATGGCATGCAATGCCATCTTCCATATAAGAGTCCCTGATATTGAATAATTTCAAAGGAAAAATTAACAATTAGACGTCACTTATTCTTTACAGTTTGGAGATCTATTGATAGCATTAAGCTTATTTGGATCGGTTAGAAATTTTGATATTTTCGACCAGGGTCCCTCTTTTTATCCAAAACTGCAAAAGATATAATAATGAAACTTACGCAAATTGTTCTTTCGACAATTAGCTTTACATAATCAACAATAAAGGTTAAATTGGTCACTTGGGTCGTTGCTATGCAAACGAAATTGAGCTACTGACTTAGAAAGCAATATTTGTCCAGATTAACATGAGATAACAGCTAGAATTGTAACAAGAAAAAACAAGTAAGGGGAAGATCTTTACACACAAAAAAATTTCACTTTAACTTGCAACTCTTGCTAATTAAGGGCATTTAGCAGTTAGATAGAATAATTGAAAATTTCCATTGTTAATTAATTTTCAAGATTGAAAAGGTGTGAAAATGCACTTTACATGAAAAAAATGCAATATTCTGGAAAAATGCATTTGAACATAGCATCCAAGCTTCATTTGAGGAGAAGCAATACATATTGTACTCCAATAGTTCGAGGGAATTCGGAATTCACACCAACTACGGAATCCTGCAGAACGAAAAGTTCTGAAATCCAAAAATGTAAATTTAGGCCAAAAAATGGGGATAGCAGTAATAGAAAAATAGCCACTGGCAAGAACAATAAGAACCACTGTTTAAATTGAAGGTACTAACAAAACATTCATTCACACAAAAGCTGATGAGCACAGCTTTAATAGCGGCAGAGAAGTATCCTCTGTTAAAACTTGCCGCTGTTAGTTTTAGCCCCGGTCTCCCCTACACAGGCAATGAAAATTACAGGTACTAATGTTTTCATTTCACGACACTACTTGCAAAAACTTCTGGCCAGCAGCTATCCCAGCTTTGTACGTACTCAAAATTATATGGAAGTTTTGGAAAGTTTCATCAATAGAAGGAAATTCTTAACGTAAAGGCCACCATTTTAATTGAGATGCAATGAGCTGGGGAGTTTAAAATGGAAAGATTAGTTGAAATCAAATTATCAAAGCAAGTCATAATTAGGATGCACCACTTAGAACATGGTTTAATTGCTATTCTTGGCAGTGTTGCGTTGCTGAAAGATCTTGGGATTTTCTTTTGCAGCCACGGAACTAAAACCAACCCCTTCCTCTGCTATATCGTTGCCAGCATCTGTAGCTGACTTCAGTATCACATATTCAACTACCCCAATATCAACCATCGACGAATCAAGTGTTTTGAGTACCGTAAGGCAATCATTAACGACAGCCGGTAATATCTTGCGTATTGTAAAAACAAGACCCCTGGACCCTGAGATTCCCAGGTCCTTTGCCTACTGAAGGTCATCAATGCGTCAAACAAATTACAGAAAATACCTCTGCCTACTATTTTATCCTACTATTTAAGGAAATTCTTAACGCAAAGGCCGTCATTTTAATTGAAATGGCCATCATTTTAATTGAGAGGCAATTAGTTGGAGAGTTTAAAATGGAAATAGTTGAAATCAAATTATCAAAGCAAGTCATAATTAGGATGCACTACTTAGAACATGGTTTAATCACTATTCTTGTCAGTGTTGCGTTGCTGAAAGATCTTGGGATTTTCTTTTGCAGCCATGGAACAAACACCAACCCTTTCCTCTGCTCTATCATCGTCAGCATCTGTAGCTAACTTCAGTATCACATATTCAGCTACCTCCATATCAACCATCAACGAATCAAGTATTTTGAGTACCGTAAGGCAATCATTAACAACAACCGGTAAGATTTATACCTTTTACCAAAGGGGTGTACAACTCTTCCAAAAAGCATACGGCAATTTTCTAAACAATTGGATTCTCGGAGATTTGGGGAATTTTGTTGAAAATAGAATTATTTCCGCCAAGGTAGTACGAGATTTTTAGAGAGTTATACGCCCCTCGACTTTTACTTTGTTATATCTTTCAATTTCTTGATTATGCACTAACATTTAGAAAGATCTTGCATATTGTAAAAACAAGACCCCTGGACCCTGAGACTCCCAGGACCTTTGCGTACTGAAACTCATCATTGCGTTAAACAAATTACGAAAAATACGTCTGCCTATTATCTTATTCTGCAGGACCAATACCGTAATATTTAAGAAACACTCTTATTCCATTAAAAACCTCTTTCTTATTTTGAAGCGTACACTCTTTTTTATAAGAATACTATAAATTTTGCCAGCTTCGATTCGATATTCTTAAGAAATTTTCATCTTGAGCCTGGATATAGTCTTAAAGTATTTTTATGTTTTTATAAATCTGACATGGTTTCAGGGGAACATAGTTGACACAAATTTATTGTCATTACAAGGAAATTGTGGAACGAAAGATAAATTCAAACAATTATAACAATAAGAATGTTTATGAACATTTGTTATGAACATTGCAAAACAGGCATCTGCTTAAAAATGAGACAAAAATATGCGAGGTGTGGCTGAGCAATATTCTTATAATATTCTTGAAAATTGGATGAGGCTGAACCTGTACATTCTTATAAACATTATTCTTATAAAAAAAGGATGTGCTTCTCCTTGGTTGTTGTGCTTTGGTATTCGATATTGAGTTTATGATAGTTCAGTCTATGATAGAAATACGAAAGCCATGAGAATATCAAACACAACAAACAAAAAATATAATATAACAATTGAAGGGACACAGATAGAGCAAATAAAGGAATGTATGGATTGGTAGTATGATGACAGAAGATTTAAGATCGGGAAGAGAATAAGAACAAGGATAGACATGACTAAAGGAAAGTTCTGAGAAAATAGCGTCATACTAGCAAAAGCATAAGCTTTGATGTGAAGAAGAAACTCATCAGGTCTGTGATGTGGAGTGTTGCTTTATTTGCAAATGAGACGTGGCCCATAAAGAAAGTTGACATCAAGTTGATACACAGAGCATTAAAAGCTTTGAGATGTGGTGTTGGTGAAGAATGCTCGCTATAAGATGGACAGATTACAAAAAGGAACAATGATATCTTGAATGAAATTAACAAGGAAAGACAGATATTGACAGGAATAAAGGGACAACAACATCATTCGAGCAGGCACAATCTCATGTAGAACACACTTTTAAAAACAGTACTGGAAGACAAATATCTAGGAAAAAGAGCTAAAGGAAGGAAATGCTTCAGAGAAGCGTGCATGCCTTTGTCCGTTTGCGTGAGGAACTCTGAACATCTTCGATATAAATAAATTTAAAAATTAACTCTGGCGATCTCCACTCTTATATCCGTTTATTCTCTTCAAAGGTTCTTTTCATCTTCAGTACTCAAGTCTGTTAGGGAGCCTTCCTGGGCACCTAAGGGTCTTCTTTTTACAATGTACACAAATACTTAGCAAGTTTGATATCAGGTTCAAGGATATTTGTCCAATCTCGGTTCAGTCGCCTTCATTGCTTTGCAAAGACAAGGGACTTTAAGCAGCCAGGACAGCAACGCCAGCAAGAAAATTGCTTCGTTTGATACAAACTACGGATAGTTTCATGTACATTACCTTCTTATGTTTTTGAAAATGTCGAGACAAAACCTCCTTCTTCAGTTAAATACCTTGGATTCTTCCTTGGGCATTATTTTTAGACGAAGATAATTTTACGTTGGAGCCCTAAAGTTGAAGAGCAGCACTCCAGAGATTGGATTCCATGTTTCAAATTAAAAAAGACAACATCGTGGTCTCGCAGGCGAAGCAAATTCGCACGAAAACAAGGAATCTTTTGAAGTCGAAATTCGGAAAAAAATGCAACAAACATTACGATGCAGTGGGTTGCAGTGCCATCCTGGTTGCTTAAAGTCCCCATAAATAAGGGTATGACGACGAGTGGATTTAGGCCATGTGTTACCATAAGGTTTTTGCTGCCGAGCGCGTGCGTAGCTGCTATGTAGAAGCGATTAATTGACAAACGTTGGGGTTGGGTCGTGGTAATCCAAACGAGACAATAAAAATTAGACTCTATTTGTGTTTGGATATAGCAACAACAAAAAGCGGTACATAGCAGATGTTTTGCCGACTGAGAGTGCGTGCGCTGCGATTTTTGATTTTGGAAAGAGAACTGGCGATCCTTCGTTTTGAGAAGCAGAAATGAATCTTCAAGCAATTTGGTAAGCATTACAACGGCCTTAATTTTTTCATTTTTTAAAAATAAGAGATTCTCTAGTCTTCTCTGTTGTTTTGATTATTTAAGGCTTTACAAGAAGGGCCTATGTCTAATAGGAGTTGCGCAAGCTGACACTGATAAACAGTTGGCATGCCATCGGCAGGGAAATAGATCAGGAACAATGTTCAAAGTCAAAAATAAGAGTTGAAAGGAATTGTTGGATTAGACCAGATAATACAGCATACATATTGTTTCAAGTTTTTCCTGACTCCTAAAAATGGTTGATTTAGGTTTCAGGCCAACTACGAAATCGTCAGAAATGTGCAATAAACTGTTCTTTCTGAAAGTCGTGACAAGGAGTTTCCATTTCAAAGACTACCAAACAAAAAAATGCATGAGAGATGACAGCAAGGATTTTTACCCATGATATTTTCCATCTGATAGAATTTAGATTTCTTTCAATTACGAATATCTCATCAATGCAAGGGATATGAACAAATACCCATGATGACTGATGAAAGCTCCAACGTATTTATGTTTGACAACAAACCTCTATTGGCATACATAGACCTGAATAGTTAAATCTTGATTAGAATTTTTACACAAAAGCTAATTTCTTTTCATTTTGTTGTAGGAATAAACGACAACTTGTTAAATTGTGACCTTCCTGTGAAGATGTACCGTACAAAACAGTCGGATCAGTATATATGCATTATCTTGTGACATGGCATTCTTGTGAGAACTTTAATAGCATTGGAGCAATGATTGCTTCTATGACTTGTCACATTCCTGTAAAGACCACCATAGAATTGGGTCAGCATCATTTCGTCGCCATTCTTATATCTCGACTTTGACTTAGATCTCTTACAACTTTGACTTTATGACTTATATAAATTATATCTCAACTTTGACATATACAGTTAAAGTATCAACCTTTGAAGGCTTGTGGTGACCAGATATGAATTAAAGAACGCCGGTCAACCAGCATCCTTTGCGGTCGCGCTTTGCTAAGCACTGCTAAGAACGATGTCATATGAAAATGGCTGCCGCAGTCAAAAGGCAAAATGCGACGCGCGCAAAGGATGCTGGTTGACCGGCGTTTTTCACTCCAGACATACAAAACCAGCAATGTTGCTAGAATTGAATATCGACCACTTTGCTTGTTGCCATAATGAATCAAGTTGTATGCATATCATTGCTGTTGCCGATTAATAGAGATAGAAGCAGATAATGGACAATAAATGTAGGTTTGAATTGAACGTACAGTAGCAAATGAAGTGTGGGATGAATTTGAGTCACAATATCGAAATGGGACGCTTCTGATTTAAACGCAGTCAAAAGAAATTCTGAAAAATTTCTGACCACGATTTTCATTAACAATAACTTTTTAGCTACGTGTAATCATATTTCACATACATCTTTCAATTTTAACTAATTTTTAAATTTTGAACTGCTAGTAACTTAATTATTTAATTACCGAATAATTTATCTATCTTTTAGATTGTGCCAGCTACCAGTTTGCTAAATGAACATTAATTTTTAATAAATTTGAAGAATGAATGAATTAATCATGTATTTAACTAATCTACGAGAAAACGGCATGATTTTGTGGTAGGACGCTATGTATTTCTATCAAAAATGAATGGTAACAGCGTGGCCTAAATCGCATAGGGATAGAGGGAGGATCCCATTCAATTTCGGATTTGTCCTATTCATCTTCTAACCTCATCCCAAACGTGAGTTCGTTACTCCACCTCAATTCTAGGATACAAGAAGCTATTCTGCAGTTTGATTGGCTATTCGGAAACAACAGCAAATATGAATCATTTGTCGAAAACTGCCTAATTATACGAATAACAACAATATAAACTTGTCACTATGCAACAACTATTACAATTTTGCTTTTTTGCTTGGATTTGAGGTAGCATAATGAGCGTTACCTAACCAACCGCTAAATCTATAATGGCTGCTAATCTGTCCATGATTGAACAGATTTGATCGAAATGTACAAGTGCGTTCATTTGGCTTCGCGATCAGCGTATGACGTGAGAACACCCAAGCAACAAAGTTGGTGATATACGGAAGACATTCGAAAAAATACTTGGGACAATGAAATGGGGCATTCAAATGAAAATTCAGAAAACTTTCGGATTAAAAATTCCATGAACAGTTACTGTATACAGCTAGTCTTATGACCTGGAGCTCCTTGTTTCCCTGTGATCTTTGACTTGATGACGGCGCTTCGGTTAACAGAGACCCTTAATATTACTCTCAACAATATGATCCTATTTAGGCCCAAACCCTTAGCTTCCTAGACTACCAATCAGATTGCGAGATTTGTGAATTACTATTGTGATGGCAACCATGATGCAACTTTCGATTCGATTGAACATCTAAGATCCGATAACATTCGGACGAGATTCGTCATAATTTGATTGATGTATGTATGCTACAGCTCCGGCATTTTTACTATTTCATTATGAGTCTCTATTTGGCAAAGGTTTATTGCAGGGATACAAGGGACTCATCGTCATAAGTCTACTGTTTACCTATTTCTAATTATATTTGACATCGATCATTAAATTTGAGCTCACTTTTAAATTTTGAACTGTTGGTAAATAAATTTGATTAACGGATCATTTATTTATCTTTTGGAGTGTCCTCAATTACCAGTTTGCTAAATGAATATTAAAACCTGACTGACTGTGAAGAATGAATATATTAATCAATTATTTAACTAATCACTGTGAAAACAGCACAAAACTATGGGGGTATGTTATTTCTATCAAAAATTTATGGCAACAGCATGAACTGAACTGAACATGAATCCAAAGGGCAGAATAGTCTCATTTTTGGTATTGTTCTATTCATTTACCCTATGTCATTTGAAGTTAACGTTCATTCAAAATTGCGAATTCTCTGCTCTTCCCTTGTCCACTCGTCGTAATATATGTACTCTTTGACGAACTGAAAAAATCGATGACATCATTTAGAACAAAATCTAAAGAATTTGAGTATGTACTGTGCGTGAGCAAGCAAATAGAAGTGTTCACATGATATCAAAATAATATTTGGATTTCTGTTCAACATTTTCATTTCAAATTCATCGGGCGGCTCCAGCGTGCCCGTGACATTATCGCAGTCCGTAAATAGACCTTTGAGCTACTCTAGAAAGAATATGAATTGAAAGGCATTTCTATACATTTTGAAAAATTTCAGAATGTGCACAAAAAGATCTTCCGATCCAGGCAATTTTGTTGAATGGCTAAAAAGTCTATTGTAGTTCATTTGTATGCGGACTATCGATACGATCTCATTGTAAAGGCAAATGGTGAATTAAAGCTCGTTGAACTGATATGTAGAAAACAGTAATTGGTTCGATAGAGCAAGGGTAAATTTCGTGAAACAAATGATACAGTTCTATTTTAAGACAAAAAGCGATTTGATGACTTGAAGAATAGATTTCCCACCTCCATCGCAGCTGATCATAATGCTTTGCTTTCTCTGTTTATTTTGATTTGATTGAATGCACTCAGAGGTGTGAAATCTATTCTTCAGAAGGACAAATCGCTTTGTCTTTTTGGAGACCTGAATCTTTTGGTTCAGGAAATTTGTTTTTGCAGTTCCACGCAGCATCGATATAGTGAAGGTTCTACAGGGGTAAAATGGATGAACTTGGGGTATAATGGGGTCGGCAGAGAAAGATTAATTTTTAAGGATTTTGATTGACATATTCTCTCTAGCTACAACTGTTTAGACCACCTCCCTTGTAGTTGCCATTGTTAATTTAACACTTCACAATGTAGGCATCTAAGCTTAACAACTTATGCCTCATTAACGAAATTCGTTCGCTAGAAAGCGTCCAAAGTAGAGCCATATAATTAGTGCCATCGCAGAGAGACTTGATTAACCCTATTTCAACGGAGGGGGGGGGGGGGCGTTTGGCGCCCCTTAGATCCAGAACGACTCAAGCTATAATGCTAAAAGGTCCTGAATTTTACGGGTTAACAATAAACGTCTCATTATTTCTCTTGATATCCCAACTCTTGCTTATAGAGGAACTAGAGGATACATGATAATGGTTTTTAAAATAATGAAAACTAGCGTCCAGTTGAACTATAAAATTTTTTCTACTCCAATACAATTGCGACAAGTGGAGGCGAGCTCAAGTCGTTTGAGCATAGAAATCGCCTTAACGGAAGACAAAATTTCGTTTGCAAAGAATCGTAGATCATGGAATGAGTTACCAGGAGACATTGTCAACCGTATGAAACATTTGAATTTTGAAGAAAAACTTATGATAGCTTCAATTACGAACGCAAATATGACATCTATGGTTTCCAAGGCTGCAAACTACGCATTCTCTTATTGCATATGATTTCTATTATTTCTTGCTACTATCATTAATATCATTATTAATATTATTATTATCATCATTACAGAAAGAACACTTGTAATAGTTTCAATTTTAAAACCTTCCCCAGTATTATCATTATTATCATTAAATTAGTATCATCATGATCATTATCGCTACAAATATTTGTATAATAGTTTTCATCTTTATATTCTAGTGTTTTCCTGCTTTCAAATAGTATTCATTTAACCACTCCTACCCCCTGCCAATCCATTATACTCCTGTAGACCATATGCCCCCCAACTATTTACCATTCTGGCAAGTTCGCAGCTGATTTTATTGAGGCTTGTTCACAATCTGGCATCGTGTTCCCCTTCCTTCCCTTCCCTTCAGGTAAACCAATGTACGTAGATGAACACCTTGCTTTTAATAAATGTTAGCCCTTGCAATGAATTTATTGTTCTTGTTAAGTAAATTTCTAGTATAGGAAAGATAAAAGTCAGAAGTTTCAGAGGGTAAGTACAGTTGATAAGATTATACAGTAAAATTCCATTCAGGCGCTGGGGGCTTGTTTTAGCCCCCTGTCGTAATAAAACAAGATTGCGTTTCCTATAATTGCTTTATGGCAAAGGTAGTTCTTATCCTTTTTCTGCAGCACAGTTTTCAAGTTGAGGCTACTGCCAACTTTTGTAGCAATAATTTCAGTTTATTCTTTTAGAAGTTGTGATTAGAGGAAAGGGAGCCTGTACATCATTAGACTTGTGTCCCGAATTTACCTTTTTAGAGCAGAGCAGACAGGGAATGAGTTTACTAAATATGGAAATTTTTGAGTCGGGGGTAGGAGTACCAATGTTTTGCAATATTTTTTAGATTGGGTCTGGATGTTAAACGTCTATATTCTATAATATTATTCGATACGGAATTGATACTGTTGACGTGTCACTTGATGTCAATAAGCCACCTTCGAAAATCAGGGTAAGGGTGAATGAAACAATCACAAAACAAAATTTTGCATTGGGATTTTGAGACAGTCTCATTTATTCATTGAAAAGCAATCAATTATGAACCTTGGAAGTTTTCTAAATCACTCCTCAACTTTAACAGATAAATAAGCAAATGTGGATTGGAAGGTTGACTTTAAAGAAACATGTGGTGGCGTTGACATACATTTCGTCAAAAAGACAACTTTCTCACAGCTTCCTTGGACTACATTTCTGTTTTGCATTCAAGGAGGGCATATTCAAGCACATTTTTTAAAATTTACACAGAAACAAGTGGGCGTCGTGCATTCAATGCCTTTGTGACATCATGACCTCTGTATGAATTGATTCTCTTTGCTCAGTTCTACGAACTTTCAGCAAGCTTACTATGAGCACTGGAGAATTTCACAAGTATGAGGACACATTATTTTGTTTGGAGTGAAATACATAGAATTGGATTTGATTAGACATTATCAGTTCCTGAATATCAATGGCTAATGTTCAGTTAAAAGTGCAGGAAAAGGTTGAGCTAAAAGTTCAAAGTAAGCAGCAAATGACTGAAGCCAATAGAAATATATTTTGGGAAACTCCTAGCCCTCTCAGCAAAATCGACAAATCAAGAGATTTAGTTTAAGGAAGCGTTAACTTTTCCCTTGAACTCTTTGATGCTATGCCTAACAGATACACAGCAAAGAGCAAATTCATGGACATTGTCCCTTCTTGTTGCAAAGGTTCTACGTACCTCAAAAACTTTGACCTACTTGAACACATGTATGTTAGGCCTGATGACTTTTGTACTGTACGGACAATGCCTAGGCTTTTAGATACATACGACTAGCTGGCAATTGAACTTTTGGACATACTCCCAGATTGCTTCAGTTGCATTGATATTGTGGCAGGTACATTCAGAGAAATATCTTCAAAACACCCAATGCGTGAAAAGTGTGGTATCTTTGATACAGTTAGTGTGAAATCGTTGTGAAATCAACCCAAATCAAAATCTCCATAAAATTGACGCAATAAAAAAATTAGTGAAAATAGGACACGATCGTATGGATGGTTGCTTTCCCTAAAAGAGGTGGAGCAAATATTGGAAAATAAAGATGACAATGAAAGTGAGGATGATGAATTTGATGACAGTGATGAGTAGTTATTGTTAAATCCAGGTGCAATCCCT
This sequence comes from Aurelia coerulea, assembly GCA_039566865.1. NCBI lineage: Eukaryota > Metazoa > Cnidaria > Scyphozoa > Semaeostomeae > Ulmaridae > Aurelia > Aurelia coerulea. The sequence continues at coordinate 24,793,474 of CM076943.1, read as the reverse complement.
TTTGTACAGTCATGGACATTTCAGAAGCCATTAACACAATATTTTCTGGCAAAGTCAAAGAAGACCTCCAAGACACACTGGAAATAGTTAACAAAGAAGGAGAGAACTACGGGATAAAATAGATATAGGAATATGAAATCAATGATTCTCAGTAGTGACACAAAGAATGGACAGATGAGTTTAAAACTAAATGGGGAACCAATAGATCAAGTAAATGGATTTACATACCTATGACAACTCCTTGCGAAAAAAGAAAATCGTATTATAAAATCAAGAGAAGAAGTGAGATAGGACGAGGCACCTTCGTGAATTTATCACACATGCCAACCCCAACCAGCCTCGGAAGTTTTGTCAATCAAAATAAGGAAAAGACTAGTTCATCATTGTAAAATCAACACCATAGATATATACGACCGGAACATGGTCTATATCTAAGTAAGAATATGATGGACTGGATTAGAGCCTTTCGGATGTGGGTTTGACTCAAAATCTAGAGGATTTCATGACAAAGCTACACTAAAATTAAACGGTACTAGAAAGAATAGGAGTGAAAAGAAACCTCGTGGAATTAATCACGTCAAGGAAACCAACTTTCTTCAGTCACATAATAAGAAGGGACTGAGGGGCAAATCACTCAAAAAATTCGCGTACACCTTTGGCAAAAGTCATTTTGTTTTCAAGAAAGGTGCATCAACAATCTGTAAAAATCCTTTTGTTCTGAAAAATCTCGTACACTTTTTCATTTAGTGGATGGAATGCGCCTTGGGTGGGAAAATTTATATCATGTCATTCTGGACATACTGGAAGGTAGCATACCATCAAAAAGGCCCAAAGAAGACCAAGAACTATGTGGATGCATATCTTTCTCTGAGACTGGACGGGAAGAATACACTATGGATGTCTTGAGAGAAAATATCGAGGAACATGGTGACAATTAATAGCAGTCTACCTACAACAAGTAAACGGCACATGAGAGCAGGAAAAACTTACTTTAACCCTCATGTTCACACTTGTGAAACTCTCCAATGCTCATAGCTTACTGCAAATTCTTAGGGTAAAGCAAACAAGATCAACTTGGCATAAAAAATAGATTAAAATGGATGTTTAACTGCAGCGAAACCAGGAAATGATTGTTGCTAAAAATGATAATCATTTTTCTTTGTCCCCTGTGCATGTTTTGCGTCATTTTTCGTATCTTAGTCCCCTGTGCTCTCCTTTGCTATGCAACTGGAACACAGGGGATTAAGAAACCAAAAATGAAACAGAGCAAGCACAGGGGACATAGAAAGACGATTTTTCTTTCAAACAATAACTATTCCCTTGTTTCCCTGTGGTTTAATGTCTCCAGGATTACCCTACCCCCGGTTTCAAAAATGCAAATATTTAGTAAACGAAGTGCATAATTGGTACTGTATGTTTACCGGCAATTTCCTTGGTCAGCATCAAATTGTACACCAGAGTAACAAGACCTGACAAAGTTTGGCTCCGGGTTTTGCTTATCTCATTTTCTGGTTTAGTTCGCTCAAAATGTTAGCCTTGTTCTTCTACGCGACATACTTTGAATGAGAGAACCAGCTCAATAAATTCAAAGCTATTTGATATGACAAACAACCCATGCATTATTTTCTCATTCAACCATTATTAACCATCAATTTTTCATAAGCATTGTCAATTGTATTCATTATGTTCTAAGCAATCTCCATTATTTTCAAAGCAACTGTCACAAACCGAAGTGTGCCAACCAATCTATTCTTGGCAAAACATGGCCAACAATGCGAAGCATTTTGCAAGGAAATTGGTAAGTGGATTCCTTTTGCTAGTCGTCACCTATGTCGCCACAGCATGCTTTGCAAAGAGTCATCAAATTTGAGTACATGATTAATACTGCACATCAAAATTGTCAGAAGCATATGGCTCAAATATCTAAAATGGTAGAGTAGCGTCACCCATTATGGCCGGTCGCCCATTATGGCCGGCTAGCAAGAGAAATTAAATTTCAGGGGACTGACGACTAGTAATAAAATTGCAATTGCGCGGAAAATCTTCGCTGACATCTGTTTTATCATGATTTGACCTTCACTGAAGTTTCAGTTCATTTGCATTGAAACCCGACGAGATGGTTTGTGCATATCTCTAATTGATTGTTTCAAGTATTGCAAATTTCATGATTCTATTTACATTCCTTCCTTCTTTTTCGTTCGCTCGGCACCTTGCGGTTAGAAATTTTTAAAATGTGCTTTGATTTTTCAGAAGTCCTGTCTCTTGAGAGGAAATCTATAATGAAACCAAAGCAAAGTGACTTCTGATTCAGATTTAAGATTATGAAGTCTCAGTGCTGCAAATTGCTATTTCCGTCGCCCATTATGCCCATCTGTTTACCAGAGAAGTTTCCAATCGCTTCACAATATCAAAATGCAAAATTTATTTAAAAAAACACCAATTTGGGTTAAAATCTTACTTACTGACTTGGAAAATCATCGAAACCCAAAAAACGCAGCATCATATTAAGTCTATTTTCATTTTAGAAGCTATGCCAAAACTCATCCATCCAATCACAAGAGATAAGGCAGGATTTAGAACAACTCGAAGCATGTATTTCAATTGCCAAAAATCGAAGTTTAAGTTAATTCTTATTGATATTTTTGTGTTTAAAGTACCAAATAATAGACAAAGTACAATAATTAAAACTGTTTTCTTCTTAAGACTTTTTACTGGAGAGTAGTGTTCATTGTTTCTCCTGCGGCCATAATGGGCGACGCTGGAAGAAAACGACGTTTTTACTCCCTCCTTTAAAATCTTCTAAAATCAGTATAAAGAGTTTACGTAAAAAGTCAATACTTCGTGATCTTTTTCTCCATTAGTTGATGATATAATCTGGCTATTTGGTTTTTTCATTAATTGCTCTCTTTCGATCTAACTCAGAACTTCGCGACGACATGGGCATAATGGGCGACACCACTCTAGTTGTGAAATTCTACTGCACTTTTCTTTGAATTGCATGACTTCAAATTAACTTAGGGTACTTTTCTATAAATCTCCCGTGGACACGTTTTGATATAGTTCTAAAGTGGCAGCACTTATCATATTGCAGGACGTGAAGTCATTAAATTTCTAAATCCGAAACCAGAAGAGCAACAGATTTCTGCTTACTGCCAGATTAAATATGATTTTCGTGAAGATAGTATCATTTTTCCTTTATTGATTTGAAATGCATGATGATATAAATTGTTTCAAAATGTTCAATAAATTTTTTCAAAAGTACGCCTTGCAAGCCTTTTGCTCAATCATTTCAATGTGTTCATTAAAAGAGCACTTAGATTTATTTCTAACACCAAGGTATCGAGCACTTGGTATTGGTAATTAAACACATCTTCTTTAGATATGGATGTAGATTCAAAAAAAGGATGGCACATAACCGATGCGCAAAGATTTCCATTTTAATGGACACCTTAGAAAAATAAAGGTGAACTGAAAAAAGCGTATTTTAGAAAAAGGCGGAGGGGGGGGGCATCGCAAATAGGCTGTCTCCAACTTTTCTAGAAATGTCAATTTTGGGTCCAAAATTGTTTGCGTTCAATGTATGTACAAACAAATACATTACACACTATGGTTAGGGTTACAAACATGGTAATAAGTCTGATTTGTCGCGAGTGTTCGAACCGATGCTTAGTTTGCTGCCTAAGCAGTGGCAGCACCAGCTCTAAAATATTTAAATTATTTTTGGAGGGATTTTGACGTTATTGGTCAGCCTAAAGGTTTACCCAATTAATTTTATGTCAGTTTTCTTTAACAATTTTGGCTGAGTTTTGAATTTAGGGGGGGGGGGGAATTCTGCACCCCTACCGGCAAGAATTAATAGCCCTTGCATTTTGCCAAATTGAAAAATTACCAAACAGGTTCCTAAAGATCTATATATCACTGCTTACTTTTACCTACAAACATATAAGGGTAGAACAATAATTGTCACAATATCCAATATCTGAACTTTATTCGACAGGTAAATTTTGCTCGGATAAGATCGCAACGGGAAATTCCGACGCTGCATTCGTGGCCAACGGAGTTTTATGCAAAGATCACGTGGAGAAAAAATGGAAAAATGCATACGATCCCGCATTCTATTCGAGAAGCAAAAAATGTGCAGGCTATATAGATGTTAATGCAACGGTGGCCTGTGTTGTTGAAGGTTTCTCCGACACAAATGTGAGGAGATTATGCAGATGCGAAAAATCTGGTGAGTACTAATATCATAGAAATTTTTCTCAAGACACACAGGCATTGTTATGAAGTTCACATGAATTTACATGTTATGTGAAAATTCAAAGCAATAAGGTACAAGAAGCAAAAGCAAAGCAAAGGTAACGGTGATTTGAGATGAATGTGGAAAGGAGCCAGCAGAGACAAACACGCCCCAGACAAGACAGTGACGGACATCTCTACAGATTTCTGCACTGCACGCTGTACGTAGCTTTACAAACATGGCTATGCCCGTTACGAACGTCAGCTAAAGAATGGGAAAAATTATTTAAGATCTAATCAGTAGCCTGCGTGCGGATGTCCACTGCGAAGGGGAGCTTCAATCTTATCAATCTTATCAATCTTATCAATTAGTTACTTAATTCATGTAATAGTCTATTGATTGATTGATTGATTGATTGATTGATTGATTGACTGATTGACTTATTGATTGATTGATTGATTGATTTATTGATGGATTGAATATTTTACTTACTTTGTTGATTCATTTCTCAATTCATTTGACTCAAGGTTTGAAAAACAATCTTCTTGAAACAATTTCTGTGTATGTTTGTGTTGGTACTGTGCTCTTTATGTTCCCTTGAAACATGGACAAATTGACGAAAAAGGATTGGGAAGAGTCAGAAATACAGATAAAAAGCAACCAAAAAGATCTTCAACCTTTCGGTGACAATACCTAATTTTAAGTCATTTGATTTTGCCCCCATGTTGTTAAACTGATTTAAAGAATTAGGACCGATGCGTGATGCTTCAGCAAATAATGAAGTAAAAAACTGAAAGATTATGCAAGAGAATGAAAAAGAATCAACAAAGAATGAGGTATAAAAATTGTTGACACAGTGAAATGGACAAAGATGCAGAAAAACTCAAACAGGTCTTAAAGGGGTTACAAAGGTATAGAAATCTGAATGGAAGAAATTATGAAGACACAGTAAAGACAAATCTCGGAAATCTGCCAATGGAAAAAGGAGGAAAAGATAGCTGGAGAAAGAATGAAATCGAAAAGAATTGTGGAACAGTGGCAAGATTATGGAGAAGGAAAGGCATTGTATATGAGGCGAAAGAGAATTAACATGTTATCGAATGCAGTAACGGCAAAGGGCTCGTAGGTATAAACACAAATAATCAATGGCTAGAGAGCGACGGAAATGAAGAGCTGGGAAAAGTGACAGATTGCACCAAAACATACACAGAAAATCGTAGAAAACCATAAGTAAGCTTTATACATTGTAGAAAGACGTACACACATCGGGATAAATGGTAGCGCCTTCCGGTAACAGTAGAGAGGGCGGTGAAAAACATTAAAAACGAAAGAAATGTCAGTTGAAGAGGCAAGAGAAATATGGCATAAGATTTCAAATTTATTCTCAAGTAGCCTACTATAACACTGACATTTAAGCAGGTAGATGAGAGAAACATCTAGAGAACACTGGCTACATTACATTTTATCAATAGTACAATTATTCTCCATCACCTGTGTTTTCAGCGAATGCTCTTTTACAATCACATAAATTAATCAAATTTCTGGCTCTTTCCTTAGCTGACGAAGACAAATATAGCTCGTGGTCGAAATGGTCACAATGCAGTGTATCATGCAATGGTGGAACACGGACAAGAACACGGTTTTGCGATGCAGATTTTTGCCATGGCGAAGCAAAACAAACTTCTCTCTGTAACGACCAACCATGTGCCAGTAAGATTTTGATATTTATAAATCGTGAACTTAGAGTTGCTTTGCATTGTTTTTCTGCCCTATTTCAGCCACATTTTACTGCAAAGATGGAAATATCTTTTGGAAAAGAACCAGTACAAACACTTCGAAACATTTCACTTCAATCTTTTGTGCAATAGAAATTCGACAACGATGAGGGACAAAAGTATTTTTCTGGCCAATTTTTATGACAATCAACAATAATGGTTACAATTATTGGTCATTTCTAATTTTCTAGCCATGTTTATCTTTCATTTTAGTTAATGGTGGTTTCTCGGTGTGGTCCAGCTGGTCCACTTGTACTGCACCATGTGGAGGTGGACAAAGGAACAAAACGAGAAGTTGTGACAATCCAGCTCCAAAGCATGGTGGCTTCGACTGTTTTGGGGACCAAATAAAATGGGATACTTGCAATGTACAACAGTGCACAGGTATATATCTACAGGACAGGTCTTACACACATTTAAGGGATATCTATTTTCATCGGTCCAATGAGATGCATTTTGAAAGGGAGGTTCAATCAGATGGTGTCTGATCTATTCGTTTTTCAATTGCGTGTTGTATCAATGTTGATTTCCTTGAAAACGATAAGATTTCTTCGTATCCTGATACACATGTTTGTGGCATACAAAATACTTGCTCTTTTTAAACAAGCAGTTTTCATAAAACTAGCTAAGAATAATCTTCTGAAGAATTCTTAACAATTCTTGAGAATCCTTAGGCCAGAAAACCATGTTTCATTTTCAATACTTTAAAAAAAAACCTATAAAATTGATTTAAATGTTATGAATATAATATGTTCGATCAAATTTTTTAAATTATTCATCATTTACAATGCGCAATCAAGCCTGTGTGCAGTCTCTCTTTTGTCAATTTAAAGAACTAGAAAGTATAATTGCTGGGCAGCACCAAGAGATCTCTTAACCCTATTTTAAGGGGGGGGGGCGTTTTTTGCCCCCCCCCCTATCGGATCCTTTTTAATAGCTCCAAACGATGTCACCTAGAATACTGAAACTCCTTGACTTTTCCTAAAATTTAGTTGGCAATCAGAAAATAGAAATTTCAATACCTATTGTTTGACCACGTGACCACCACATGCCCATATTTGGAGAGTAGTCACAAAGAAATTCTTTAAAACGGCTCTAATTTCTTTCTTTGTTACTAAATCTCATCAATATATATACCATTCGATTCGTCTCGATGAGTACTTTCATTTGATATATAATTTATTCATATTTGCTGACATCAGCAGTTTATCATTTCTATGACGTCATCAATCTTTATGACGTCATATTCCTAATGAATGAGTAATATGTTATGCACAACTGATGGAATTACCTCAAATATCGATGAAGGTAATTGATTTCACCAATAATATGCGAAATTAATGGTTTTAAATCATAATTATTGAGCTAACAATTTTGCATTGAATCAAATTTTCATTATTTAATTAGTTAATTTGTTAGAAACCACAAATATCCGTATGAAACCATATAAAACTACAAATTAATGATATCAAGCAGGTATTTGGATGGTTTTTTGCCAATTTTATCTAGCTATTTGCTAGTAATGGGCCCTTTTCTGCAAACAGCTTGATTTTCTCAAAATTTGCATTGTTTTTGGTTGCCTAGCAACCAATCACGTGACTATTGCTTGATTGGTGCTATTTTTAGATTCTCCTTTGTTCAATTATGACACAGTCCAAGTTTCATTGTCATAGCTGTTATACTTGCGGAGAAAAACAGGGGGGGGCGAAAAATGCCCCCCCCCTGGTAGAAAATCACTTTTTTTTACCCGGTTAAAATAGGGTTAAAGGAATCTAAGCATATATAAGCCCTTGATAAAAATTTAAGCCCTACGCGAAGACAGTAGGCTATCGCACGTGCCGCACCATATTTGGGTAACTGATCTACGTCAACAGGAAATACTGATATCTGATAGGCTAGATTTTGATCGCAAGTGGCTTGAGCCACTTTTATATGCTTACATTCCCTTTAAGCGTTACTGTCATGAAAAATTCAAAAAAGTCAAATAACAAGAACTTTTACAAACGAAATGCATGAAACCTATAGAAACAGTGCCTGTGGGGATCTTCGACAACTCCAACTTTTCGAATATGCATTGTATTGCACAACTATATCAAGAAATATTTAAGATTACAAGAAGTTATTAAATTCAGTTTGCCTAATGTTGACCTTTTCTTCGATAGTTGTTAGGGCTTTTGCCATAATACAATGCTTCATATGTATGTCAATTCTTGGGAAGAAAACAGTATTCCTTGTTTCCAGCTTAACACATGCATGGAAAATAAATTTAATTTAAAACCTTATTCCAAATTTTACTCTTAAAATTTTCTTATAATGAGCAATTCTCTATACAGGGTGTCCCATAAAAATTGTTCGATGTTTGATTAAATATTGAAAAAAAAATTAATGATAGAAAGTATGGCTTTCTGGCTAGACAACCCTGTTGCAACGATTTTAAATTGATTTAGATGCAAGAATCTTGCGAATCCGCTAAGAATTCACAGAGTTACAAGCTATTGCAGTTCAAGTTTGTGCGAAAGCTGAAACCAGACTTCCCTAACTAAACTGTTTTTCAAAAAGACGACCCAAAATCGAGGTAAAAGAAAACTGTCCAATGTTTAAACTCTTGCTGATGTCAGAGCAAACGACTTCAAAAGTAATTTAATTCTTGTAACCATTGCCAAAATGTATTTAAGAATGCAAGGATCCAAAAACATGGAATGAAAACTTAATCGATGAGAGACGGGGCGATTCCAAATTGTGCTCAAAGAGATTTCATTTAAGCAACCATAACTTTGATTAAATGTTCGAGAAAGCCAATTTATCAAAAGTGCTTTTTAAATTCCATTTGATTTGGTTTGAATAAACGAGATGCTACCTTCACAAAATATGCAATTTAGGGGCGTCTGGTTTCAGCTTCGCACAAACTTGAACATGAAAAGTTCGTAACTCCATGAATATCTAGCCATTTTGCTAGCTTCTAGTGACTAAAATTAATTCAAAATCTCAGCAATATGATTATCTTACCATGGAATCTGTTCATTATTTCATTATTTTTCTATATTTAATCAAACTTCGAAATCTTTTTTGGGACACCCTGTACATAAAGATTTTAAAGAAATTAACATGCAAATATTCCTTCAGTGAAGTCTTTGTATTACAAACTTTCAATTGTGTTGTAGTGCATGGTAACTGGACAGAGTGGACAAATTGGTTTGCTTGCGACAAACCATGCAATACTGGAATGTCTCGACGCTGGCGTTTTTGCAAAAATCCAGCTCCCCTGTTTGGTGGAAAAGATTGTGATGGGAATGGAACTGAAACTATTGTGTGCAACACCAGGAAATGCCCAGGTGAGAATTTTAGCTGAAATGTTTTATATTGAAGCCAGAGCCATTTTTGCCCCCCCCCCCCCTCCACCCCCGGTCTACTTACCGTGTTGAGTATCTGGAATTCGTCTGCCAATATGGTCCCATTTTCGGCTGAGAATGCCTGGAGAAGATTATACCCGTTGTGTCTGTATCCCGGCACAAGTATGTCTATTTAAAACAACTTTTCCATCCATAAATTTAAAGGCAGAAACACCGCAACACGACAAAAAACAACAGCAAATACGATTAATTTAATTTTTGCCAATATTTCGTCCTGCCATGCAGGAATTCTTCAGGGTTTTCCATCCATGTCATATTCGACGCGAACAAAGTAGAATAACTTACAAAAGAGAATGATATTATCCAGGACAGGTATTATGTTTTCAAACTTTTATTCCAGGAAAGGGTCATAAAGTTTTTTTCTGGCAGGCACTTCCCCGTTGTTTTTCTCAAAGGTAGGCATCCGGGTGTGGTACCCTCGATGATTTTAGAGTCAGCTACAGTGCCACTACAGGCCTTGCGCATATTATGCTTTTCCTACAGAAGAATTCTCAACGATTCTTAAGAATTCTCGAGAATAATTTTGGTTCTTAAGAAGTCTTGTTTGAAAAATTCACATTCTTTCATCGCACTCATGAGTTCTTACGACAATAGAAGAATTCTAGTATATTCGTAAGAACCTTTGAGAATTTTTGTGTTATGTCATCAGTAGCATTGCCACGAGGGGGGGGGGGGTATTGGGGGCAATTGCCCCCACCTTTTTTTCAAAAGATGGACCTCGAGATTTCTTTACAACCGAAGAGAAAATAGCTGGGTATAGGTTGGGAAAGAATTTTCAGACAAATGTCAAATCTTCCAATTTAACACTGGCATGTATGATATTGGGAGATGCATTCTAAGCCAAAATAAAGGATCTTTCTTCAAGCATTTACCTCGTGCTATAATTTATAGCATAACGGTCACAAAACGGTGAAGGTTTCCTTGTCACTAAAAGCAAGCATGATATTGGGAAATGCATTCTAAGCCAAAGTAACAGTAAAAGATCTTTCTTCAACAATTGTCCTCGTGCTCTGATTCATAAGGAGAACGGTCACAACACTATCAAAGTTTTCTTGTCACTAATAGCAAGCATGATATTGGGAGATTAATGCCAAGCCAAAGTAAAGGTTGTGGCCCCAAAAATTGATAAAAAGTAAAGGGCATGGAACCAGACCCCTTAATGTCAACTCTCCTGCTTAATTTACCCTGGTAACGCCGTTGCATGCCATGTTAATGACCGAGCTCTATCTATGTCTTCCTAATCTTGCTTTTAAAGTTGTCAAATTGAAAGCATAATACTCATCTTGCAAAGAGTCACGAGCAAAAACGCTGGTTTCAGGGCTGGTTTATTGCATGGACATCATATCTTTTAAAAAATTTCCATAGACTCTAACCTACTCCAAAGTTATGTAATACTTATGTGAAGAGTGATTTAACCCAATGGAGCGTGAACAAGTTATTATTTGCCAGTGATAACAACAACTTGCACTCTCATTCTAGCGGAGAAGATATATGTAGAAAATTTGGAGATTGAGCATGCTTTGAACAGCAGCATAGCTTTTAACAACTCATTCTTTGACAAATTCAGCAATGATCTGGAAATAAATGTAAGTATAAAAAGGCTTAAGGCCATCATCAATTTTCCTTACACTATCGCACGAGTTACCATCTTGAGAAAGCTATTTTAATATCCCTGTGAGTACCACAAATTCATCCAAAACATTTCACAATTCAATTCAACTCAAACAATTGTCATTATTGTTTGTGAGGCAGGAAAACTGACAATGTCTGCACATGGCCAGGAGAAGCATCTTAACCCTATCCACACAGGAGGGCGGTTCATTCAGCCATACTTAATAGAGCACTGCTCCAAATTGGTACATTGCGCCAAGAAATTGTTTTTTTTTTGTTATTTTTAGTTTTTACCAATGTGAAGTATGTTTTTGTGTGAAATATTGAATAAATGGTTAATTGGGGTGGATGCTGGCTGTTCTTTTCACAGTGGTCGGTGCCAATTTTTAGCTAAGCTGCTTATGGATGTTATTCCAGCTCACCTCGTAATCCCTTGATAGTATCCTTGTTACTTTGCGTAATTATATTAAGTAAGTTCTCTTTAATTTTTTATATGAGAAATAGAACAATTATGTGTCACGTGACGTCATCTATGACATCATCTTCAAGACAATGGCCAAAGTTAGTTTATAGCCTCTCTGCAAGAATATTTCGAGCACAAAAGCTTTTCAGGAGCAAAAATAAAAGCTGACCAATAGGGTTTTTTTACTTCATTTGCGTAATCTTGTTAGAATGTGTGCACCATTGGTCCCAAGCAGTATACAATTTCTCAGGTATATCCTTACATAGTGCTAATAGCGATCAGTTTTCATGAATACATTGAGTATTGGTTTTACAGTGACAATTTTATGACTAAATATTTTTGAAAAATTTGTCAATATATTCTCAAAATGCCACGAAAATACTATCCTCAACCCCTTAATTCCCCTTTCTCCTTCCCCCTATTTCCTTCGCTTCCTACTGGGAAACTAATGCTGATGTCAGTATTTTCATCATAAATCACAACCATATTTGCAAAAGGACAAATGAAGTATGCACTCATTTATCATTGAAGCAGTTTTCATGGTAGTATATAGAGAAATTCTCAATTATGGCTTCATGTGTCATTTTTCAGAAAAACAAGACTTTTTTAATCTCTCTGTCCTCCATCTTGGATTTCCTAAAAATAAATGGCACAGTTTACAAGTAGATTTTCACCTTCTAATAATACTTTGATCAACATAATTTGGTTTCATGAACCAATCTTAGGAAATTATCTAGATTTGGAAAAATGATGATTTTTCTCATTTTTTGGTGTAGTCTTGCCCGTTGGTTTTGAGTATCTAAGGCGTCATATATTATTCTAGAATTTTTTTAAAGTAACATGATACATCCTAAGCACTGCTACGTGTGTGGTTATTTTCGTCAACATAAACAACGGAATCACTATTTTAGAGAGGGGCAATATCAGCCTCCCCTTAAGTCTCCTAGTAGCTGAAAAGCCCAGGCTGGATAGGTTTGAACAGTCATTGTTTCACCAAAAGGGCTACTTTCATATGCATCAGGTTTAAATGGTAAGGATGGTAAAAAACATTAATGCAAGTCTCCCCCTAAAGGCATGTAAAATATTTTTGGCACAATGTTTACATGCTTTAAATGATATTTCAATCTAATTCTAGATGCAACGAACTTTCCAGCACAGTCACCTTAACCAGACGTATGTCTTCACAAAACTCGAGAGTATGAAGAGAGAAACACTTCGGTCAGTTTATATTATTTCTAGAGATTTCAAGAAGGATTTGGGCATCACTTTTGGTTTCCCTTTATCCATTTAATTGCATAGAAAAATTTCATGCATGTACAATATTCATTTTCTCTTTTCTTGATTTCTCAGCACTTGAAATTTGCAATTGCTTTGTGACGCGCCCTTGTGTTACTTTCCCGAACGATGGTAGAGGATCTTTTACATCTGATCGACAAACCCTTTATAGAACCCACTAGGGTACTTTATTTTATTTCAATCATTCAACATATCAAAATTGCCGTAGTGTTGCATACCATTTGTCCAATACCTACAGCACCACAATATCTTGGCATCGTGGCGGCTTGAAGATGAAAGGATATACACTATATTCTCTAGACACGGTGCAATAAATCTTACATCTGTGCGTCCGTTTTTTTCCTAGGGAAGACAGCATCATCATTGCGTTCAACATTTTTTTCACCGGCCTCGATTCATTCCAAATTCTCTTCCTGCAAGACTCAATCGAAAAGGATAACTACCTCGGAAAACTTAAAATCATTGGCACAGCAAGTCAATACAAAACATTTCTCGGTAAGTTATCTTCAACAAAGCTTTTTAGACATTTATTTCAAATATCTAATATATCACTGCCAGATCATTGTGCGCATTGACATTAGTGGGTATTGGTTACGAGCATTCCGCAACTAACAACATTATTTATTCTCATTGTGGTGTCTCTCCGTTCGCTGTTCCCCCATTCCCTGATCTAGCTTAGAAGACCTTGCTTTAAATTGCTTATAATTCACTGAAATATAATGTAGCATTCGTTCAAATTATTAGAACTGTGTGCTATCCAATAATCTAAAAATCCAAAAATTGACTGGATAAAGAATTGTATCGTCCTGAAGGGGTACAGTAACCTTAAAATAAAGAAACCACAATCTTCTACACAAAGTTATCTGTTGTGGTTCAAATGTTATTCCTAGCTAGTGACCTATTAAGCAGCTGACGTGCTTAAAAACAAACATGAAATCACACCATGTGTATTAATTCCTTTGATTAAATGGGTAAATTGCTTTCAATCCCTAACTACTTCACCCGCATTATCTTGTGGCTCCTTTGGTTTCGATGTTTGTAAATGAAATGACATGAATAAAAGGTATTTTTCCAAGGACTGAAAAACCTACTAGGTACAAGTACGAAAAGGCTTTTTTATACCCGTTTTATTCATTCGAATGGCTCAAAAATTACCCACGACCAGGACAGACTTAGAGCATGTAAAGTGTTTCAAAATCAATTTATGTCCTTTAGGCAATCTTTTAAGTCAAATACAACTGTGGGAAGGTAAAAGAATTATCAGCCAAGTTTTGATATCGTATAGTTTGAAGGGGAGGAGGAATTTGAAAAATCCCAGACACAATTTGGAGGTTTGGAAGGTTAGGATCTGCACTTCCTGTTGGTATAAGTCAGATTTTATTACCACAAACACAAGCGTACAAAATAGCTTTTGGAGGTGACACATTATTTTAAGCAATGTATTTGTTTGGAGAATATAATTTATAGGATTTGCCAATTATGTTGATATGGCTAGAATCCCCACATTCTCGTGCATAGAATGATGTATAGTGTAACTAGATCCCGTTACTAGATTTGCTTTTAGGGAGAGAAAACCAAATCTCGTGTTACAAAGGTTTACTGTAACCTTGAAAGGAAAAGAGATCTGTGCAAGAGATTGACGACAACACAGACATAGAAATAAAGTTGAAGAACATAGAAATAATTGAACTGGAAACATAAAACATTTTGTAAATTCGTACAAAACTTGCCTCGATTCTGAAATGATTAAATGAAATTATAATCATAATTTAAAGAAAATAAGAACACTGATCTCTTTTTCAGTTCCTTCGGTTGCTCCAACGAACCTGACCTTGACACCACTGACAGCGTCATCAATTAGGGCTCAATGGAATGATGTCAAACAACCAAATATCTCTGGTTACATACTTTTTTATCGTGAGGCGGAACTCAATGGCCTTTATAAAAACATCTCAACACTCAATACAACCGTCACTCTCTTGGGATTAAAATGCCACACTCGATACTCATTTAGAGTCGTTGCATACAATAGCAATGGAAACGGCGTAGCAAGTAAAGTCAATTCAGTATCTACAAAAGAATCAGGTATGTCATAGACTTAGTACAGTGCATGCTATGCACAAACTAACATGGATATCATTGCTCCAATAATTAGAGTTTTCTTGGAATATGGCATAATTGTCATTCAGAGGAGGGCTGTTGCTGCTAGACTTAAGGTTAAGGGTCATAAAGAGCAAAGCTTAATAGGCCCATACTTGATACAGCCTGATTGTGACAACTTGTCTGCATGTCAAACAATGATCTTTTGCAATTCATGTAAATCTAAACAAGGCGCAATAGTAAAATATTCTGCCCCAGGTGGGAAGGGTAGCTTCCATATATACTAGTACGGAATATATGACTTTCTTTGTGGTGTCTTTTTCAGGCAAAACAATGAATTTTAGGGTGTAATTTTTGGTGAAATCACTGATAGACGTAACTTTTGGGTGTCATTTTAGAACAATAACTCGCTAGGGTATTTAGTTTGATCTGATTTCAGATACGATACATGTATTTTTTTTTAGAAAATACTAAATTTGCACCAGTCTTGAAAGCTTCTTAAAATTATGAAATCTTTGCCCCCCCTAAAAATATCTAAAGAATATGTTTTGAAGCGTTTTCAATGTTTATTCATGTCTCAAGTACTTCCCGATTAATGTAATACAGGAAAAAAGTGAAAATGAAGAAAAACATGCTGGAGTTTCTTAATTCTTTTGCAATCTGAGAGCCTGAGTTTCTTTCAAGCGGTTTCTTATAAAAAGTACGTGTACGTGGTTAGAATTTTGAATTGTTGTCACAATATTATGGTATATATTTTGATTGGCCCTTAGATTTTTTGAGTACGGCTTTTTTAATTAGGGTGGGATTTTACAAATGAAAATGGCACACTCCCGTCATCTGCCTCTTGATGTAACCCCCCCCCCCCTGGAGAAATCTACAGGATTAGATTTCTACATTTGTACTTGAATCGAAACCATCTTCCGAAACGCTGTTATGAAGCACTTCATTGAAACTTCTGAAACTTCTGAAAACCATATTTTCTTATTTCAGTTCCAAGTCAGCCACCGAGCGAAGTAATGGTCACTGGCACTTCAGACTTGGCCCTAAATGTCGAGTGGCAGCATGTATCCTGGGATAATTGGAATGGGGAGCCTGTTGGCACATTGATAATGTTCAACAGCTCCCAGGGAGACAGTGGAATCTTTACGGTTCCATATCCGGAAACTACGTTGATGATCACTGGATTGCATCCCGTAACTACTTATATAATAACATTATGTGAAGTGACACGGCCTGGAAATGGACCGTGTCAGCAACTCAAGGCAACCACATTGCTCAGCAGTACGTACTGATAATTTCACTATTGAATTTGAATTGAATTTTCAACTCCATAATTTGATTTACTGATGTCATTGCTCTGTGTTCACAAAGCTGCCACTAGTAGCTATGAGATACAAATGCAACTGTAAATAGGGACCTCAATTCTTTCAACTGATGACTTTGCAGCAGGCTGTGCACGCTTCTATCTTATGAGCAATTAAAGTAAGCAGATTTGGTGAGCTTGATAAAAAAAGGTAGCGAATTCTAGGCAAGAAAATAGCTGGGAGAATCCATGTGATTGGTTGATAAAATAGTAGCGACACTAAACAGAAATGAGTTGACAATTTTGCCTTCCTGTGTCCTGCCTGATCTTATCTTTGTCGATATTAGGGAGAAATGGGTTACGCTACAATATCAAGGGTCTCCAAAAACTTTTGCCCCGTTTGTGTTGATGCTGCAGAGGAGCTGCGATTTAAAAAATTTCGTTAGCAATAAAATCTTACAGAAACAGCTTAAACTTAGAGTTTGAAACCTTTTTCGAGTTAATCGGAAATGTATTGTAGCTTTATGAAACAAGAAAATCAAAATTTGAAAACATAAGAAATATACAGGTAGTAAAGAATCTGTTAGTTCAATGTGAATTAATCAATCATATTTCAATCCCCAGCCCCATCAGAAGCACCAGGAATGCTACAGATAAAGAGCCACATTGGTCACAATGCACTTGGTGTGATATGGAAACCGGTTCCACCTCACCACTTGAATGGGGATCTCATTGGCTACAAATTAATGATATCATTAGTAACGATTGGAGGCAGATCGGTATTGACCGGACAAACAAAAGTAAAATTAATTCATCCATCCGTGAACCAAATGACCCTTTCGGCACTGCAACCAAATTCACAATATTCCATTTCTGTGCTGGCCTACAATCAGTTTGGAGATGGTGTTTTATCTTCGCCACGCATTGGAGGTAAGTAGAACTCATGCAACTATCACTATTTTCAACTTTCCCTCACTTCGATCCAACATCCAAACACACTGTATGGGAGACCCGGGCTACAAGCAACAGGAGCAAGTTGCAACAGGAGCTATTTTACAGCTGCATAAAGGGTACTTCACAACTGTTGAGTGAGTGAATTACATTCAATTTAGCCAGTTCTTTTTATTACTGCTGCTTGCTACTATTTTGAAGAAGGACAGTCCTTGTATTTAGGCCCAAAAGTAGAATTTCAGATTTCTTAAACACTTGTTTCAAATAGAGATGGGAAGGTACTTTGAGAAATATCCTATTACAAGATATTAGATGCTTTCAAAAAATTATCTAAGATAACATTTCAAGATATTAGTTACAAGAAACTTTGCCAAAGGGTACATGACCAATGCCTCCTGAAATTTTGCTTTATAGGTGGCTCATTTATGAATTCATTTCGCATAAGTACAGCAAAAATGCGTAACAGAATGCATTTGATCAGTCCAACTCTTAACGCATGTCAAAACTTCCTCATGCCTCCTTGCCCCCTTGCCTCTTTATTGTGGAGACATAGCCCTTATGGAGCATATTTTTCATTTTATAAGAAATATTCCACATTAGTTCACTTGCCCCTGAATTCTCTTTTGAGCGAAGAAACGTGAGCCTGTCCACCAAATTTTCTTGTTTTTACAAAGTCATATATGTAAGCTGCGTAGGAGCGCGATGAAGACAAGGATCGTAATTGTAAGAACATGACGTTTTTGTTCAAGAAAGACAAGTCAATAAATGATTGCAGGAGATAGAATGCACTGCTTCCTTCAACAAATGAACCAACTGTGTTTTCAAACTTTGTTAATGAAAGTCATTGTTTGCCTTCAATGTCAGGAGTCTCTCAAAAAGCTTGTGTCTCCTGATGTAGGTACCTATGTTTCAGATTCATGGTTGATTTCATTTCTGTAGTTTGGTAACATTATCGTTTTATTTTATTTTCATACTCCAGCTGCCCTGTCAAAAAAATTGACAGAAGTATCTTGTAACTTTTAAGTCTTTTTAGATAATATCTTATTACAAGATACTATTATTCATCCATTACTATTACAATTATTATTATTATTATTATTATTATTATTATTATTATTATCATTATTATCATTATTATCATTATTATTAGTATTATTATTATAATTATTATCATTATTATTAGTATTATTATTATAATTATTATCATTATTATTAGTATTATTATTATTATCATTATTATCATTATTATTAGTATTATTATTATCATTATTATCATTATTATCATTATTATTAGTATTATTATTATCATTATTATCATTATTATCATTATTATTAGTATTATTATTATCATTATTATCGTTATTATCATTATCATTATTATTATTATCTTTATCACCACCATCATCATTCAAACAACGCCCTTGGATATGATATGAATTAACTGATCAACTTTAGGCCAATTAGCGTTCTACCTACGGTCTCAAAGATGTTTGAAAGAATAATGGATAAACAGATAGTTGCTTATATTACACCATTTTTATCATCACTTCTCTGTGGTTTTCGAAAAGGTTACAGTGCCCAGCATGCTCTCGTACGGCTCTTAGAAAAATTCAAAATTAGCCTTGATGAAGGTTGTAAAGCAGGGGCTGTATTGATGGATCTGTCCCAAGACATTTGATTGCATCAGACACGATCTTTTGATTACAAAATTGCACGCCTACGGTTTCTCTCGCGAAGCATCGGCACTAATTAATGATTACCTCACAAATAGACAACAAAGAGTCAAAGTAAATGGGTCATTTAGTTCTTGTAAAAGCGTCACACGAGGTGTTCCTCAGGGGTCAGTCTTACGGCCTCTGTTATTCAACATATACATTAATGATCTTCTACTCTTCATTCAAAACTCGGATATATGTAATTATGCAGATGATACTACAATCTATGCCTGCGATAAGAACCTGGACAATATAGCTCATAGGCTTGAAAATGACTGTAGTATAGCTTTAGAATGGTTTGCCGACAACTTTATGAAATTAAATGCAGATAAATGCCATCTGTTGGTTCTTGGGCAGAGGTGTGATGATCCTGTTACTGTTAGGATTGGAACTGCTTATGTTGTAAATAGCTCAGAAGAGAAGCTACTCGGAGTTCAAATTGATAGCAAACTTTCCTTCGGTAATCATGTTTCCAAATTGTGTCAAAAAGCTAGCAATAAACTTTATGCACTTGCTCGCATATCCCCTTACATGGATCAGAGCAAACTAAGAACACTCATGAGGGCATTTATTACCAGTCAGTTTCAAAACTGTCCTTTAATCTGGATGTTTCACAGCAGGCAGCTCAGCCAAAAAATTAACAAAATACAGGAAAGGGCTCTGAGAATTACTCATAAGGATACCGAATCTACTTATAGTGAGCTATTAGAGAAGGACTGTGCCGTTACGATTCATGCAAAGAACTTGCAGTTACTTATGACTGAGATGTCCAAAACACAAAATAACCTGAGCCCTTCATTCATGCACGAAATTTTCTGCGAAAATGAAAGTCATTACAATTTGCGTAACAATAACGAATTCTTTCAACCTAGGGTGAGATCTGTCAACAACGGGACAGAAAGCATCCGATTTAAAGGGCCACAGCTGTGGCAAACGTTACCACCAACTATACGAAATTCAGAATCTCTTTGTCAGTTTAAAACAAAAATAAAAAATTGGAAGGGAGAAAATTGCCCATGTAAATTATGCTGCGTTTTTATTCCGAACTTGGGCTTTTTATGATGATAATATTTGAATATCTGACTTTATACACTTTTATGCTTTTATACTGTATAATTTTGATGAATTGTAAATATTGTATCCCCTTTTTTCTGATGTAACATTTGTATTTTAAATTTTTAACTAACGTTGGAATTAATTAGCTGATTACTTTTAGCTATATTTGTATGTATCCAACGATAAAGAAATTGATAATAATAATAATAATAATAATAAGATATGATAATATATGCAAAAAGCTTGAACGTTTAAATTAAGCACGCGATGGCTCTTATTAAAGGAGCATGGTGCGAAAATCAGTGCCAGCTTCAAAAGAACCTGCAAGCATCAGCTGTGTGTCGAATGGGATCTCGAGGCTTCTAAGGAATTAACTATGCAAGGATGTAATCTCAGTTTTCAGAAAGTTCATATAAAATCGTCACACTCGATTTATTATAATTGGAAAGTGAGTGATGCATTATAATTATCATTATTTATCATTATCATTGTCATTATCATTGTCATTATCATTATCATTACCATTATCATTGTCATTATCATTATCATTATCATTATCATTATCATTATCATTATCATTATCATTATCATTTATTATCATCATTATCACTATCATTATCATTACCATTATCATTATCATTATCATTATCATTATCATAATCATTGTCATTGTCATTATCATTATCATAATCATTGTAATTGTCATTATCATTATCATTATCATCATCATTATCATTATCATTATCATTATCATTATCATTATCATTAATATTATTATTATCATTATCATTATCATTATTGTCATTATCATTATTATTATCATTATAATATTATTTATTACTATTATTTATTACTATTATTTATTACTATTATCATTCTTATTTTCTACTCACTTCGAAGAAAAGAATCATTCTGGCAATACAAAACTTGGGACGTTCGTACCTGCGAGCCAGCATAGGAATCATTCGTCGTACATAGCCGATTGCTCGTGGCCCAAGGTCGAAACCGCCAAAGCCTCATTTTCACGGACCAACCAGACGGCTAAAAAAGAAAATCTTATCAAAGGTTTGATAAACAATCGTTGGTGATTTTCTTAACAGGAGTACTTTTTTTGGACATCCGATAGCTGTGGTTAAACTGTGGTCAAGATTTTATGCTGTGGGCATAAGTTGTGGTAGCTATGCGTTGCTAGGGGGAATATTCCTATTTTGTATTGCGTGAAATGAGGTCCGCCACCTTTTCCGTAATCGTCTATTCTTATTGATTTCAGAGAATTCACCGCCCGTTTAGAACACACAGGCAAACAACGATACATTAATGTATTTTTTTCCTTTTTGCAGAAACATGCGCGTATCCTCCCATCATATTCACAAACTACTATTCGAATGCTCCATATGTCTATAAAAATTCGTCTGGGCATGCCAAAGGTATATTCATTGACATTCTTCGCAACCTGATCTCATCACAATACAATAACTGCAACGGGACAAATCAATCAAGCATCAATTTCGAAAGTGATGGAGAAGATAACTGGGCAATGAAAAAATCGCTACACGAGATGCATAAGGATGTTGGGGATGCTGAAGCAAGCTTCCCGATCCTTGGAGCAACATACGGAGCTGCTTACCAAGGTCATGTATTTGTACCCATTGTGTCTCACCCCGGGGTGGTACATTTCGTTATTAAAGAAGCGTGGACGGAGCAAGCTATTGATGTTGCTCTGAAGATACGGGAAGTATGGCCGCTTTTTGTCATCAACATCCTACTGATTATCATTGCAGGATTTTGCATTTGGGCTTTGGTAAGTCATCAAGTATATGTATTTTTCCTTATGTCTCTGACATTGTAGCTCTGACCCTCTTTGGGATTTTTATATTTTACACGAAGTCATAAGCTCATTCTGTTCCAAACCTTTCTGCACAGCAGAAGAGACAGTTACAATCTAATGTAATGTTTGAATGATTTTCAGGATATTTTCTGCAGACACAGTTTGCAAATCTTAGCACAGTCAAGTCCCGCCTGGCCAAAACTGAAAAACAATAGTTTTGAAAGAGTTCTTGTTATTTCTAAAAATTAGATTATCTGCTTTGAGACACTTACGTAAAAAGTAAGAAAATAGGACCACATGTCCATCGGTCTTGGACCACGCCCCCTTTCTCTCGGGCCATACCCTCTATACACTGTTAACCCTATTACCCTCTTACTTTGTTAACCCTATTACCACCGGGCTTTTTGGACCCTTGTGGTACCAGGAGGAGGCCCCTGCGCAACGTTGTCAATATTGCAGATATGACGGTGAAACTTGGTACGATAGTTTAGAGGAACAAAATCTACAGAATAGGCTACTTTTTCAATTCTTCATTACTTCAATGACGTCACTATGACGTCATAATGGAAGAAAATTGCAGTATTTGCTTACTATTAGCATGATTGGCAATATTTAAGTATTTATAAGATAATTTCTTCTATAATGCAACTAAAATGTATCAAAAAGCATCACTGAGTAAGATTCGGCAATATGATATCCATTTAAGCTCATTATTTTGATCATATATTAATAATTTATTTACAGCAGTTTGTCGTTGTTTCATTTAAACCCCTAATTACCAATGCAAATGCTCTAAGATGCCTTAAAATTATTTATAGCAATTAGAAATCCAAATTTTGGCCATTTAAGGTCATCTAATGCATTTTATTATTCATATGACGTCATAAACTTTGATGACGTCATGAACGTTAAAACTTCTGACGTCATCAAAAATGGATAAAATTATACATCCTCTGAAAGCCCTCATCGAGAGCTATCGAATGGGTGTATTGGCAATGCTTTAGGATTGCCCTGACAAAAATTAGATTCCCTTCTTTAATTTTCAAGCTGACAACACGTTGAAAAAGGGTTGGTCTCATGATCAGTGTCTACGATTATTAAATTTTGATTAGTCTATCAAATTTTAGGAAAAGTCGCAAAGTTTCAGCTCTTTATCTTTCGAACTAAAGACACTGTCTCAAATAAACTTTGCTCTCCTCCCAGCCCCCCGGTAATAATATGGTTAAAGGGATAATTTTTTGATGGACCTCTTTCTTATCTCGTATGCAAAGCTAAGTTTAGAATGCCAATGGTCCTGCGATCCTCGAAACGTTTCTCAATGCAAACGGTAAACAAAGAAATATATCTACCTTATCTTTTCTGGGCCCCTAATTGGCTCCAGGTCTCTGGTAAGTAACCTGGCTAACTCCCCCCCCCCCCCTTCCTTACAGTCATGTATGACCACTAACCTTCACAGTTTATTTTCATGACATAGTGTGCCAAATTATTTGCAATGAGCAGAATACCGATTGCGAAAGCAAAAACGTAATTATCAACTTTATCTTACTGAAACATGTTGGCAGATAACAAGTTGAAATATAAAATCATTTGCAGGACTCCAGAGAAAATCCAGAAGAATTCCGGCCGAGTTTCATCAGAGGCGTCTTAAATGGAATATATTGGGCTTACGTAACTATGACAACCGTTGGGTAAGACATTGTATGGTATTAATTGATTGGTTAATTGATCTGAAACAATCAGTGATTTTGCAGGTTCTTGCGTATGCAATTCATTGCCTTTTTATGATGTCTGTGCAAATTTGTGGTTACTCGTGCCTACTGATAAAATTGATATACTAAGCACCAATTTTAGACAAAAGAGCCGATGAAAAATAACACATCCAACTGATCCTGTATCTGCATTTAGCATTTTCCCCATATTGAAACTTATTTGCAGCTAATTTTGAACAAAAAGGAAAATAGCACCAGGGCGAGCAAGCTCTCTTTCATTGGAGTTATGATGCCCTCCTTTCGTGTAACTTACAATATTTCTTATTTTTGTAGTTATGGAGATCTGACCCCTCGTGCGAAACTTGCGCGTCTTTTTGCAATAATATGGATAATTGTTGGAATAATATCTTCATCCCTTCTCTGTGGCAAATTATCAACTGCGTTGACTGTCACTAAAGTGAAAGACAACACATTATATGGTCAAGAGGTATGTCTATTGAATTAATGTCCTGGATGCATTACATGGCGAATAATCTGTAGTTATGAACTCCATCACATGTTTTAACGCCAATAAAGGCAATGAAGGCAATGGCATTGCAAGCACTATGCAACAAAAAAACAGGCATACCTGCAGGCAACAAATATCTTTTCAGAAAACCCGTATTACTCCAGTTCAACGGCAACATCATTTTGCAGGCCAGCAGATCAATTAATCTGCATGTCAAACTCGAGAGCAAACATACGGGTCACCAATAAGGCAACGCCTCCATACAACAATCAACCTGTTCTGTTTGGTACTTAGGCTGCTTATTTGCTTACAA
The DNA here is from genome assembly GCA_039566865.1 of Aurelia coerulea. Taxonomy (NCBI): domain Eukaryota; kingdom Metazoa; phylum Cnidaria; class Scyphozoa; order Semaeostomeae; family Ulmaridae; genus Aurelia; species Aurelia coerulea. Next base: position 24,769,199 of record CM076943.1, on the reverse strand, counting down.
TAATCTCAGTATTCTACTTATAGTAAATTTTGAATCATATGAAGTCCCTCCGGTGCAACCCAGCGGATTAATGAATATTCAGCGAAATATGTTGTCCAGTATATACGGTATGTTCTTTCAACTTATGGACAAATTTAGGAACTTGGAGCACCTTTTTGCAAGCTGAATTAATCAGCCTATTTGAGTTCCAGTAGAATTGCAAATCTATGTAATTTGGAGGTGTTTAGGAAATTAGAAGTTAAATAGTAAATAGTAAATAGTAAATAGTAAATAGTAAATAGTAAATAATAAATAGTAAATAGTAAATAGTAAATAGTAAATAGTAAATAGATGATTGTGCTAAGGATGGCACCATGGACTTTTTCCAACGATCCATCTGGTTCCATGGTAACTTGACAAATCAAATCATTGAATCTTCTTTCAAACGCCAAAGATTGTGGTAATTATTCCCTGACATGTTCAGCGCAATTGTTTATCAAATTGAATCACTACATTTCAGATTGCAGCCATTCACGGCTCAGCTGCCCATACAATCGCAATTCGTCGAAATGCAAAAGTAAATACCAGTAAGTACTTTTCAAATTGTTTACTTAATCAATAACGCACGAGGTGTGATAATATCGTCAATCTTCAAGCTGTTGTATACAGGCATGTCTATCAAGTAATCCTGTTGTCAGAATCAGAAAATGCACGGTTACTCGTAATCCTTGTTTTTTCAAACTTCTTTGTAAATATGATGAAAATTGAGCCACGAGTTACAGTTGCTGCTCGCTGTATTGTATCAATGTGAACAGGATATGATGCTAACACTCAAGCTCTCATTGAAAGTGGTCTCTAGTATTGTAAGGGGCCTCTGAATGCGAGGCAACATCTGATTTCGACTTCTCTGTGCCACTACTTTTCTGGATTACTCATACAATGCCCCAAACTCTTAGCTGAAAGCTTTGCCATAACTCAGTAACAGATAGCAAACAGCCAATATCACAGCCTCTACAAGGCAGCGACGCAAAAGTACCACAAGTCTTTGGTACAACTCGCAAACATATTTGGTGGCTGCTTGGAATACAAGAACAAACTTAAAGCGTGAAATATCTATTGGTGTACACTCAGCGGCGTGCATTGTACAACCACTCGGATACATATTCAGAAGACACGCCCGCAGCCTTCCCCATGCTCGCTCTGATCTTATTAACTATAATTTCGTGAGTAACCATCAATATATTTTTAGTGCATTTGTTACCAGTATTAATGCTCAAATTTTTGAACAATCATCCAATAGATAAGCGAGAGATTTGTGCACATCATAACCAGCGGCTAACGTATAATTATGCTCTATACAAGGTGTCCCAAAAATTGTGCCCCGTTTGCCTGAAGATTGCAACAAAACGGCAAAAAGATTCTCGCAAATCTTTTGCATCATGCTGCTCTTCAGATATTGAATTAAAGTTTGCTACCATCCCCATAAAAATCCGTTACAAAATGACGAAGCTATGACCTTCAGGAGACCAAATTTGCCCAATGACTGAAACCAGCGGTCGGCCATTTTGTCTTACTATTTTGCAGTGATATGTAGCTCCATGGATGGAAAATAAAACAGCAGCCTCCAATTTCATAGCTCTCGTGAAATTCCGATAAATCTCAGGAAGTTCGACTATTTCTGACCTCACAGATATTATTTCTTACCTCACGTGAAGCTACTTATCGCCGCAAAATAGTTAGACAAAATGGTCGACCACTGGTTTCAGTCATCAGGCAAATGTAGTCTTCTGAAGGTCATAGCTCCATCATTGTCATTTGATTCTTACGGGGATGGCAGCAAACTTTTATTGAATATCTGAAAAGCAACACCATGCAATAGTTTTGCGGGAATATTTTGCCGTTTTGTTGCAATCTTCAGGCAAATGAGGCACAATATTTCTGCGACACACTGTATACTATGAAAGTTGCAGTGAGGGCTACCAAGTCTCTATAACTGACAAATGCAGAGAGGGCTACTAGTTACCAGAACTTTCGTTGAAAATTTTGCATAATTTAGCTACTTCTTAGAGGATAATCGTCAATGTATCTTGTTTTCCTCTGAGAGAAAAAGTTTATAGTAGAACATAGATCTTAAATCTTGCTTAAAAAACACAGTGCATCCTAAAAATTGAAAACATTTCGTTGTGCCTAGCGATGAAAATTCACGTTTAATCCTTGGTTAATCATTAACAAGACATTCCTCAATAGATAACTTCAACACAGACACATCATTCGCTGATATGGGCACTTTGAGAGTTGAATGTTAACTTTGAAATACAAATTTTCGTGCACCTCTAAATCAAACCTTTGGCCAATTAGACTGAACAAATTCCAAAATAAAAAGACTTATACGAAAATTAATCAAGGACAAACCCAGTTCGTTATGTATTGAAAACTCTCTTCTCTGGTTATCAGGTTGAGCAATAGTTTCTCTTGTTATTGCAGAGACATTATATCGAACGATCGAAGAAGTTGCCGTCGCTTTAAAAACAAGACAAGTGCGATCAGCATTGGTCGATGTAGCAGCAGCAGCTGCTCGACCGGATCTCTTTGTCCACCCAGAAATACACTCCATTGACATCATAAAACACCCATTTTCGTTTGGCTTCGTCTTATCAAACGAGATGACTAACGCCGCGAGCAATATAAAAGACTACGCACACGTTGAAGAACAACGAATATTGCAGGCCATGACAGTTGTAACTGCTGGTTTCCAGGTAACAGTTAGACATTGTTGCTATTTATATTATCAAAAATCGTATATATACCCGAATTTTATCAATAGCTAAAAGCATACTGCTTACATTTCGTTACAATCAGCATGATTTCTCCAAAAATAGTTTGCTCTACTAATTCCTTTGGTGAAAACTCCATATGATGCATAATGAGCTAACTAGCATTTTACACACACAAATAAAACATTGCTATAAGTTTAATGATGGCTTTTTCCATATAATTGATAATGCCAATTCACATTAGCAACTGTTCGAACATAAAATGGAAAAAAATCCTTGCAGAAATAATTTAGCTTGTTACCAACATGCATTGCAGTCTTTAACCAAATCCCTGTAGACGTGTTTGATATTTGTGATTGCAACGCGATGCACCTTAGCAAAAATTGCCACACCACTTGTCTTCAGCTCATTGTATATCGTATCATACGCTTTGTGTATCTTATCTCACAAAGATCACACATACACCTTATAAAAAATTCTAATTTCACCACGACATTTTATCTAAGATCTGTCATAGTAGCTAACTTTTAGACAACGCCAGCGAAAGGAGAATTCTCGATCTAGCCCTTATAGAAAATTTTACTACAAGTTATGCAACCCCCATTGAGTTTATGCAATATTTTCTGCAACGGGGGATTCATGTTTGGTATACTATTGACAATTGAAACAATCTACTTTGCCTTGCAGATAAAGAAAGAGGCAGACCAATCGCTCACATTGATAAATCCACGATCCCACATCTACGAATTAACCGTTGTAATTGTTCTCGTGCTTATATTAACGGTTGTTCTCTGCTGCCAAAGTAAAAGCAAATACAAAGTATACCATGGTAAGTACTCTTTTTTAACACTCTCAAAATACGGGTCTCTTTGCAGCTTTGTAGAATAGGGTTTAGACCAATTTTTGATGTAGATCCAAAATGTGAATATTTATAGGGTAGGAGATGGAGATGGTGCTTTCCCGAAATTTTCGGGGTTTTCGTCTAAAAACCAGGATTAAGCATCTGAACGTATAATGAATGGCTTTAAACTTTCTTTCATCGGCACTGTCTCTTAGATATTCAACATCAGTATTATCTTTATCATCTGCACTCTCTTGGATATCATCCAATTCAATTAATAGTTCTGCAATGCCTTCCGGGTGTGGCTCGTCTATCCAATCGGAGGCGTTACCAACGGAAATCAATGGATGACTTGCTTGACTCCAAAGACTTGCAGCAGATCTGGGGCGCTGCATATGTTTCCTTACACTGGAACCGCAAGGAGGCAACAGAAATACCGGGTGAGTCAAAGAAAGTTTACCAGTTTGGCGGGCTGTGAAATCACAAGTAAATTGCCGTCACCAAGTAAGTAAGTCACCAAGATGGATTATCACGTTTCTGAATTCTTCGGGGCTATTCGATATGACGTGGAACAATTTCTGAGCAGCACCAGCATCAACTGTGATGTGAGTGTATTTCAATTGAGAGACTGAATGATGCAATGAAAAATGAAGTTAAAACCATTTAAAGTACATTCACATGCTTAAGCCTGGTTTTTAGATCCAACCCCCCCCCAAAAATGTCGGAAAAGAATCATCTACCACCAAAAACTGGTCTAGAAAAAGTTCTTATGGCAAAGGCCCCCCCCCCCCCTCCCCCCCCCCCACGGCTGGCCATTCACATCTCGTTTACCACTTTCCCCCGGTTTTTGGAACAAAACCCCGTATATCTTGGAAAAGCGTCCTTTCCCGCCTGAACAACATCCGGATTCGAATTCTAAACCAAAACTGGCACAGAAAAAAGTTGGTCTCGTAAAGTCCCTCCTCGGATGGCAATGCTCGCCCTTGTGCCTCTGGAATAGCAGAGAAAGGGGGGGGGGGCAATTGTAACACTGGCTCTCGCACCTTGCAGAATAATGCAAAAAATTAGATTTTTGCACAGAACATGCTTATTTTTACCCTCTACATAAGATTTGAGATTCACGAATGTCCAGCCGAATTTGCAAAATTTTCGGAGGAAAAACATGTTTTTGAGCACAAAAGTAAGAACGTACTTTCACTGTGAATTGTGTTTCCGAAAGATTTTACTTTTGAGCAAAAGATTTCATTTTCACATCTCAGACATGATATATATTTAGGATTAAAACTACATTAAAAACGTTTAAGCTCCACAGCTTAACAAGGGGCAGATTTTGTAAGACAATAGCATGAGTTGCTTTTGATTGACACCGCAATTCAAAGCGATTAACGATCGCAGACAAAGGAAATGATCTCGACCAATAATTCAAAACAAACAAGGCCGCAAAAGTTGCCCTGAAAGCCAGGTGGCTTGCTCGCTCGTTGTGCATTCCAGAAATTGTTTTTGAGAGAAATCATGAGCATGGATCGAAAGAAGAAGAATGTATCTACACATCTGCCACGGGCATTTAATCAATTTGGTTCAAAAGCCGATTTGGAGGCGATTCAATTCTCTTATATTTTTGGGTGTAATTGAAACACTTACTGCTCAGCCTCTGAACAAAAGAAATAAATGCCCGTGGTAGATGTGTAGATGTATTCTTCTTATTTCAATATTTGCTTATGTTTGCTCTTAAAAACAATTTCTGGAATGCACAACGAGCGTGCTAGCACCTGTGTTTCAGAGAAACTTTTGCAGCTTTGTTTGTTTTGAACTGGTTGAGAGAATTTCCTTTGTCTGCGATCGCTAATCGCTTTGAATTGCGGTGTCAATCAAAGCCAACTCGTGCTATTGTCTTACCAAATCTGTCCTTGTTCCACAGCTTATGAGATGTGAAAGTAGGAGATATCGATAGCTGACCAGTTCAGGGCAATTTTAACACGCTGTTACGATTGCCCCGTGTAAGCTGGCTGATGGCTTGGTTTTGATACTGTTTCCAATCTGGTAGAACAATGTGCATCCATGCAGAATTAAAAGTTGAAATTTGTGAGGAAAAAACCATTTTTTCTCAATCGATTCAATTTTCCTCAACTGATGCACCCAAATTTACAAAAACTAAACACCACGTCTTATTTTTAATTTGTGATTTTCAAAGCAATGAAAAATCTGCAACCTGGTGTTACATTTTGTGTAAGGAAAACCCAGTGTCGTGCATCAACTACTTGCAATCATTTAAATATATGTAACAATTCCTCCAGCCATGTGTTACAATTGCACCTAAATTACGCTACAAGCTAGAAATTTTTTGTTCTGAAATTGTGACAAGTTGTATTGATTTCTGGTGAGTCTAAGGCAGTTTTCTGAAGGGGGTGGAAAGCACCTCCCCTTTTAAAAATGGTAGGTCGAACAAAGCCCATGTGGATTAGGGATAATCAGGACCATGCCCATGCGTCCTTTATTCTTTCAAAAGCAAACATTTGAAAATGAGGGTTTGCAGGTGCTTTGAAAAATGTCCATTATGCAAATCATGGCTAGCCCTTTTTCAAAACTTCTGGTTTTGGATGAACTGCAAATTTTGACATTGTAAACTTGTATCTCCGGTGTATTATGGTGTGCGATTTTTGAATGCAAGGTATATGCATCTAAGTTTAAGATTGGTAAATTTAGCTGTGAACTCGGAGAGTAATTATATCTGATCGTTGCGTTCGTTTCAATTAAAAGGAGGTACTCTTTCTGAGACAGCCGGAAGATGAAAACATACCTGATGTCCAAAAAAAAAACACAACGGATTCGATCGGGACTAGCGACAAGAATTTAGGTCCAATCAATCCAAAATAACTTTTGATGTAATCCTTGATAGCTAACTTGAAGATAAATACCTTGTTTGTTGATATTGGCGCATGGAGAGTTGGAATATTAATCTTTAAAGTTGAAGTTTGCCTGAACCTCCAAACCAGAGCTTTTGGGTTTGGCCTAAATTTGAAAAACGCTATTTTGGGGAATCTCCTGAATTACAGTGAGATGAGAGAATAAAGCCTCGTGCTGAGGAAAATATTTGAATAGAAATTTGAAAGCTAAAAATTGACAAACATAACAATGTCGAAGGGAAAATTCACAAAGGAATATATTTCTTCAATCAAAGTGCACCTGCAAAAGAGCCAAACACTAATGAGCAATCTTAAGGATCTTATCCATGGATAATTTTCCCTTGGGTATATTTGATTTCTTGTTTTGTAATAATTCGAAGAAAGATTACACACAATGCATTTCATTAAAATCATGAAGATTGCAAGAACTAATTCATTTTTCACACCCAAGCAAACTGCTTCGTGGATTACTTTCTTTTATGAGACAGATGCAATGCTAACTTTTCGAAACTTTTGAAGCTTAAAAAAAGATGTCTTTTCAGGACAAAATTGATGAACTTGATTGAATTTGTATTCAAATATTTTCCTCAGCATGATGCTTGTTCTCTTATTTCACGGTAATTCAGGAGATAGCGTGTTTGCAGTTTAGGCCAAAACCCAAAAGCTCTGGTTTGGAGGTTCAGGCAAATTTCAAATTTGAAGATTGATATTCCCACTCTCGATGCACCAATATCAACAAACAAGGTATCTATCTTCAAATTAGCTATCAAAGATTATAGAAATAATTATTATGGATTGGCTGGACCTAAATTCTTGTCGCTAGTCCCGATCAAATCTGTTGGGTTTTTTTTTTGGACACCCGGTAGATGAATTCATAATTTAGACTCAATTAGACCAATTAAACATGATTAAGAGAGATGCAAAGTATGTTTATCATGGAACATGGTATGAAATATCGGTAACCATGGAGAAAGTCTAAAAATAGAATGTCCAAATTGTTACAATATTAGTGTTCTATCATACAAAGTTAAACTTACGAAATTATGCTATGCGACAGGGAATCACAAGCAAAAATTGCGTTCTACACTGTATTGGAGAGGCAAAATTTTTATGTGACAGGGAATACTTTTGACCTAATTTTTATGTAACAGGGTGCAGGGTATAGAGAGGCTCTCCACACACCACAGTCAGTTCCCTAGTCAAGTACCCTCCCCCCCCCCTCCCACGAGTGGGGTCTGTTAGAAATTTGGGACATAGATTTGGTTCTCCCCCATTCTACTTACTTCAGTGTACTTTAAATATGATAAACTTGCTGACCCCACAACTTTGAAGAAACTACCAAGAGCCGACAACGCTGGTCATGCATGCATGACGTTGTCACATATCTTATCTTTTTATTAAGACACGTACACCGGTGGAACCATCCAATATCCAATTGATACTGCCAATAGGAACGAACTAATGGAGGAGTTTCAAGCCGATTTGCGTACCATGGAGGGCAAACTGGATGCAATCATTGAGAAATTTAACAAGAAGCACGTAGAAGAAAGATTCAATTTTAAAGAAGATCCGAGAGAAGTGCCTGACCATCATATTAAATGGATCAGGGAAAGAAGGATAAAGCAGGAAGAAATGCGAGAGAGGCGGGAGAGAGAAGCAGTGCCTGAAACGAATGTTGCTGGAAGGAGCGACGAGGGCCTTTCCTACACAATGGAAGGAGACGACAGCGAAATGAACCAGCCACTTCCAGGAATGGTGGGCTTTTGGTCGAGCAACCATCAGAAAGCAATGCAAGACGATCGCAAACTAAAAGAACTGGAAAAAAACAGGGACCCCTTTCCTAAAGCAGTCTCTGGAAAAAGCGACGAGCACGTTGTCTATGTTGACATCACTGGTAGGACACGCGGGGGCAGGAGACCTGGTGATGATAGGGGTCGAGGTGGAGGCATGCCACCTGTGGCATAGATTGAACTTTACTGGCCAGAATAATCTGGGTAGCCTATAAACATGAAAAAGTTTTGCATCATTATCAAATTACACTGTTTTAGCTATTCTGCCATTTCTGTTGCCAGTAGGTCACTGACGTCACTTTGTGTCATGCATATTCTGAATATTGACATTGTTTTGCAATACCACGTACCATTTACTTGTGACGTCAAGGTGACGTTTGCAAACGTTTCCTTCTTCTTTCTTCTTTCGATATGTGCTAATATTTGCTCTTAACAACCATTTCTGGAATGCACAAAAAGCGAGCTAGTGACTCGGGTTTCAGGGCAATTGTTGAGGCTTGCTTTTTTTCATGTCTTGACCAACCGAGCGTAGAATTCCCTTTGTCTGCAATCACAAATTGCTTTGTGTCTAGGTGTATATAAAAAGTAGCAAGTCTATTGTAATATTATCTGTCCTTGTTATTGAGGAGATTCCACAGCACAGCAAGTTAACAGCTTATGTTAACCCAAAGGCTCTGGTTTGGAATTGGACGTAATATTGGACTTTCAAGAGTAATATGCCAACTCTAGATGCACCAATATAGGGTATTAAAGTTAACTATCTAAGAGTAGCTCAAAAGTTATTAGGGATATAATTGACTTAAATTCTTATCGCTAGCCCCAATCAAATATTTTACCTTTATTTTGGGACACCCGGTATATTACAAAGTGACCTACAGCAACAGAGACTGACAAAGTAACCAAATAGGTTGCTCTGAAACTCATTCTTACGGTTTCGGCAGTATGGCTGCATTATTCTGGCCTGTAGTTCACCATATCATAAAGTGTCGTAATGTTTTCAAAAATGTCGTCATTTTCTTAAGAATTCATTGCAATTAGTGAATGGAGCATTTATTCAATGGAAGAGACAAATGTATGTATCAGTCAAGGCTCTATCTTTGGTCTAATTCAAACCATGATCAAATTTGGTCGATGATACGGCTATCTATCTTTGCATAGTCAGGTTCGAAACATTTAGCATTAGTTTGGCAAGGATGCCCTAAACGTTGCAGGTGCTTCCATAAAACACATATAAAGTACACGCTTTTTGTTTCTCCATTGCTACCATGTTTCCGATGCAACCCCCCCCTCCCTAGCAAGAGCCAGATCTCCTGCCGGATTGTATTATATTGTATTTATTTCGTATTATATCACGATTAGTTTTTGGGTATTGCACTGCAGTCAACTCTCTCTCTACGTGACACTTCTATATCGTGGACAATCTGTTAAGAAAGGAATGATGTTTTCATCCCTATTGATAGATGTGAGCTAAAATTTTCTCTGTAAGGTGTACACCTTGCTAAAGAGAGGACACATTTAAATAGCCTGGCAGATATTCCCTTTGGAGACAGTGGACTGCATTATATGTATTGATAATAACAATTCCTACATAAATTACAGTCAATTATCTCTAAAGAAATTACTACCATTACTCGATTAGGTTTGGGGTACTAAAATGTTGCTGCTGTACTGGATTGATAAATCATAAGCTCCTTTCTAGCTAAACTATATAAATGCTATAGAGAGTTACGAAAATATAGTCAACTTATTTTGCGCTTCGATTTTTGTTAAATAGAAATAAACTTTAAAGTAATTTAGGGCCTTATGTCGGGCTGTACTTGTATGTACAGTATCATGAATGTATATCACCAGTCTGCATCGACAAAGGAAACATGGATACTGGTACTTGGCCCTGAAGATACCTATGTTAGAGAGAGTTGGCTGTATTTCATGTATGATATATTATATTGCGATTAAGTTTTGGAGTACATAAATGATGCCGTTACTGCACTTATCTGCAGTATTTTGAATGCAGCTAGTCTGCTGTTGAACTTTTGCTGCTTCGGTAGCTAGTAGTGGGACAGTCACTGTTATTTCTGTTAGGTAAGAGTTGTTGTGTTACGGTGGAGATCGGACGTGTTTTGTGACTTGCTGCGATTCTTCCTTGATATTTCAAGGGATACTCAGTGACAGCAGCCCATACAGAACAACAATAGTGAAAGCGTGGCTCCACTTCATACGTAGTTTCTTCTCGCCGAAAGGATTTTGCAACACAGTAGTCTTCACAGCTTCCAGGTAATTCGAGAAAAGGCTCAAAATCAATTGGCACTGTTGTAATTTGAACCATTGATGTGTATAATATGATAAAATTTGCACTGCAACTTAGTTTTTGGAACATGATATTTTCGTTGCTCTGCACTGTTGTGTATCATATATATTTAGAACACAGCTAGTCTGTTTTAACTAAAAATTGCCATCGCAAAGGCAGTTTCGTGTAGCTTTTCTTAACTAAATTTCAATTTTGCTTTCAAACACAACATTGCACTTGATTATTCAATTGGATAGTTCTGACTGAGAATTGCTACCCTACCCTTCCCTTCTGACCATCACTATCATCTATTTTACTGGAAGAAACTCCCGCGCATTTCAAAATTTTAGCAGAAATTCGTTAAAGTCCATTTCTGTGAAGTTTTCAAATATGTAGAATAAAATATTCAATTGGTCAAGTATTGATGTTCCTCCTTTCATTGTCTAATATGATCTTGTTTTAACAGAAACTCTTTCGAGCTATGCTACTAACGAGCATAGGTATAGAGGTTTCGGCCGAACCATTGATGAGTCAAAGAACATTTTTGAGACATAATAAAGTTTGATAAGTGACCTAAGTCGCAAAAGTTTATCCCCGCGAAATTTCCCATTTTCACCGATTCGAGAATGTTACGTCTACAATTTTCTCGTTTTTTCAACTGGAGAAAGTTCTTTCCGGCGAAATTTTCTTCCTTAAAGTAGAAAAGTATAAGTTGAATTTATTTCTATAAAGTTTGAAATTGAATGCAAATTTCCTATTGGAACCTATAGAGCTTTATTGCAGATTTACCCCCAAGATAAGATGACATAGTGGTATTTTCAATGTTGCTGATGTCATGCAGTCTTGGGAAATAATATCTTAAAAGGATACCTTGAAGTCTATCAGATAATCATATGCTGTGTAATATTCACAGCAAGTGATACTATCTATCTATATCTATCTATCTTGGACCAGGTCGCAAAATGGCTTGTAAAAACTATAATGTTGATCAACATAAGAAAGAGCAACTTATTTACCTCTATGGTGCCTCAAAAGAATTATCCGTGAATTCAAGGCTGTAATTTGAAGAGGGCGACTAGTGAGGAATTTGCCAATTTGCATCAAAATCGAAACTTGTGTATTCCCGAAAGGGAAGCATTCTTTGCTTGGCTATGCCTTTCAAATTATAATGTTCATGTTAGTATAATTAACAAACTAATTAAATGGGTAGATACTTATCACCCCACCCCCATCACTTTATTTAGGGGTGTGAAGTATGCCTAAATTTGAGAAAAAATTCATTTAAAGGACAAGTCCGGGGTTTGTATGATTGATGATAAAATACAAGATAATACTGCGATGAATGATGTATGATACTTTTTCCCACTATTTTTCGCCTTCTCCTAGTGAAATTACGTATTCAAATAAGCCATTTGAGCAAAGTGACGTCATATCGCGCAAACGAAAACGAGGCTGTGTGGTTGTTTTCTCGCCTCTTAATCGTGTACTCATGCATTGAGAATGGCACAAGAACATGAGAAAGAGGCTTGCAACGATAAAGATAAAAACAATCACACAGCCTCGTTTTCGTTTGCGCGATATGACGTCACTTTGCTCAAATTGCTTATTTGAATACGTAATTTCACAAGCAGAAGGCAAAAAATAGTAGAAAAAAGTATCATACATCATTCATCGCAGTATTATCTTGCGTATTTTATCATCAATCATACCAGCCCCGGACTTGTCCTTTAACAGATCCAGGGATGTAATGCAGCCAAGGAACCCTGGTCAAGGGGCTTTGGGGGGGGGGTACCTGCATTAATTTGTTTTTAAATGAGCCTACTGTTTCTTACAAGAAGTTGTTTTCCTGGAAGCCACATTCAGAAATTACAGACACTTCCAATCAACAGAAAATTACATTTTCAGCATTGACCAGGGTTCCTTGGCTGCATTACATCCCTGGATCTGTTAAAGGACAAGTCCGGGGCTGGTATGATTGATGATAAAATACACAAGATAATACTGCGATGAATGATGTATGATACTTTTTTATACTATTTTTTGCCTTCTGCTTGTGAAATTACGTATTCAAATAAGCAATTTGAGCAAAGTGACGTCATATCGCACAAACGAAAACGAGGCTGTGTGGTTGTTTTCTCGCCTCTTAATCGCTACTAGCCTCTTTATCGTGTACTCATGCATTGAGAATGGCACAAGAACATGAGAAAGAGGCTTGCAACGATAAAGAGGCGAAAAAACAATCACACAGCCTCGTTTTCGTTTGCGCGATATGACGTCACTTTGCTCAAATTGCTTATTTGAATACGTAATTTCACAAGCAGAAGGCAAAAAATAGTAGAAAAAAGTATCATACATCATTCATCGCAGTATTATCTTGTATTTTATCATCAATCATACCAGCCCTGGACTTGTCCTTTAACAGATCCAGGGATGTAATGCAGCCAAGGAACCCTGGTCAATGCTGAAAATGTAATTTTCCGTTGATTGGAAGTGTCTGTAATTTCTGAATGTGGCTTCCAGGAAAACAACTTCTTGTAAGAAACAGTAGGCTCATTTAAAAACAAATTAATGCAGGTACCCCCCCCCCCCCAAAGCCCCTTAAAAAGCTGAAGGTAGAGAAATATGATTACCGTCGTTCTATTTACCTATGTAAAGATAGTGTATTCGATTGGCATATAGCCATGCTGGACACTTGAACTTGATTCTATCAGTATTAGTTATATAAAGTATTCTAGACATTACTTTTCATCTCGTAGTTGATTGTAGTTTGTATATATTCACTAACTGATTGGAATGCACTGCACTCACGAAGAATTTTGAACTGGAAACGCCTATTCGCTCAGCGGTGAAGTGCCTGTTCAATAAAAACACTTCAAACACAAACTCAAAATGGTCTAACAGCAAAATAACATCCATGCTTCCTCATGAAAAGCTGGGAACCAAACTCATCCACAGTTGTCATGTGCCCGTATTTCGAATAGGAGCCAGGAGCCAATATTCAGTACTTCGAGTCGAAGCCTATCCCCTCCGAACCATATTGAGTGTTTCGAGTCGGAGCCCATCTCTTCCGCATGCACGCAGCAGAAACCACGAGATCCATCTCCTTCATGGGGAACGACCGCGTTTATGGGTAAGGATCAAGCCCCTGGCCTCTAGGTATAGGCCATCCAATTTCCCTCTAGGCTAGGTCGAAGCCCAGCACCTTCCATGGATCACAAAAGGTTGTTGGGATCAGCTACCTGGCACCACACTCGAGGCTAAAATTCCTCGAGTTTCTATTCTCATTAGGTTAATGGCACCTCACCGTCGCAAGGCGTTTCCATTCCCGACATATTTGAAGATCATGAGATTTATAATGGAAGTAGAACTGATACTTAGAATGTATTAGCTGAAAATATCGTTTGATGATCTGACCGATGGAAAGTACCTGTCTACCTTTGGGCCTGTCTACCTTGTTTGTTCTTAAAGGGGAAGAATTAATTGTGCATTTCCTTGCGGAGCTCTGCTAAAGCGCGTCCTTTTGTAGCCTACGAGTAGACCCATTATTCTAAAGAATGAAAGGTCTACGAAATAAAGAGATAAAGCTTGCTACGGCTGCCCAATTAATTATGCTAATCCTCTATTTAAATGATGCGTGAAACGCATCTCAACAAAGGCAGCATAAATTAAGTTCTAGAGCTCTGGAACTGTAGTAGCAAGCTTTTTCTCATTGTTTCGTAGACCCTTTCTACACGTATTAGGCTAGTCCTTTTGCTGCATACAAGCGAGAGCAAGCGCAAATTTTGTGTAACTAAAGACGTTGGCTTCCGAGGAGACAATGCGATTTGCCTTTCAGAAGAACAAATTTCCCACCTCTGAACATTTCAACCTACAAAACTATTCTACAGATGATATGTCAATTCTCGGTCTCCTAAATGCATATTTAGAAAGCACGAGAAGAAAAACGTTGGAGAACCCGGGGGGCGTATCAGTCTGTAGAAATCTCGTACATGTTTGGCAAGAATCCTTTTGTTTTCAAGAAAAATCTGCAAAAATCCCAAGAAATCCTATTGTTTTAAAAAATCTCATACGGCTTTTTAGAAGAGTGATACACCCTTCCGGAGAACCGGATCATTTAAATATTTTGAAACATTGTATCCTTCAGCACTAAACAGGAAATAGACATTTAAGCAATTCTGAAAAAGAATCCCAATCGAACAATATTTTGCTACATTTGTAGAATTTTTGAATGTGCAAAATAGTGTATGAAGCTAAAGGAGCGGTTTTTAAGTATCTGCTATGGGGTGAACGATATTTGGATGGGCCATGAATACTTCTGCCACAACTTTTTTGGCTGTTGAAGATAATCAAAGTTACTTTGTGAGACCCTAAAAATTTCCTGCAAAATTTATTCTCTATTACTTTTTCTCACTTGACATTTGCAATTGCTTTTCTATTCATTCTTTATCATTTCTATTCTAGTGGGATGGCAAACCAGTGCTAAGTTACACCTCTGAATTCACGCTACTGGGCAAAATTATCCCGCCATCCTCATAAACCGTCAATTGCATTTCACGGTTATCCAATGCAACTTACTTTGGTTAGTGTATCATATACATTGCTTTAGAACAATTTTTCATGTAACTTCAAAATGTTGATATCGTTTTGCAAAATTATGTGACTTTCTCGTGACGTCATTGTGTTGTTTATAAAAACCTTAAAATATTAGTCAATGCGCTAAAATGCACTTAATCAAAGCATGAATTGTTTGGAAAACACTCGAATTTCAACACATCATAGCACATCAATAACTTGATCAAATATGATGCTGTTTATAAGAAACCTGGAAATATTAGTTCAATGCGCTAAAATGCACTTAATAGAAGCTTTAATTGTTTGGAAAACACTCGAATTTTAACATATCATAGCACATCAATAACTTTATCAAATATGATGCTGTTTATAACAAACCTGGAAGTATTAGTGAATGCGCTAAAATGCACTTAATCAAAGCTTTAATTGTTTGGAAAACACTCGAACTTTAACATATCATAGCACATCATTAACTTGATCAAATATGATGCTGTTTATAAAAAACCTGGAAATATTAGTCAATGCGCTAAAATGCACTTAATCGAAGCTTTAATTGTTTGGAAAACATTAGAACTTTAACATATCATAGCACATCATTAACTTGATCAAATATGATGCTGTTTATAAAAAACCTGGAAGTATTAGTGAATGCGCTAAAATGCACTTAATCGAAGCCTTAATTGTTTGGAAAACATTCGAACTTTACCATATCATAGCACATCATTAACTTGATCAAATATGATGTTGTTTATAAAAAAACCTGGAAATATTAGTCAATGCGCTAAAATGCACTTAATCAAAGCATTAATTGTTTGGAAAACACTCGAATTTCAACACATCATAGCACATCAATAACTTGATCAAATATGATGCTGTTTATAAGAAACCTGGAAATATTAGTTCAATGCGCTAAAATGCACTTAATAGAAGCTTTAATTGTTTGGAAAACACTCGAATTTTAACATATCATAGCACATCATTAACTTGATCAAATATGATGCTGTTTATAAAGAACCGGGAAATATTAGTCAATGCGCTAAAATGCACTTAATCAAAGCTTGAATTTTTTGGAAAACACTCGCACTTTAACATATCATAGCACATCAATAACTTGATCAAATATGATGCTGTTTATAACAAACCTGGAAATATTAGTCAATGCGCTAAAATGCACTTAATCAAAGCTTTAATTGTTTGGAAAACACTCGAACTTTAACATATCATAGCACATCATTAACTTGATCAAATATGATGCTGTTTATAAAAAACCTGGAAATATTAGTCAATGCGCTAAAATGCACTTAATCGAAGCTTTAATTGTTTGGAAAACACTCGAACTTTAACATATCATAGCACATCATTAACTTGATCAAATATGATGCTGTTTATAAAAAACCTGGAAGTATTAGTGAATGCGCTAAAATGCACTTAATCGAAGCCTTAATTGTTTGGAAAACATTCGAACTTTACCATATCATAGCACATCATTAACTTGATCAAATATGATGTTGTTTATAAAAAAACCTGGAAATATTAGTCAATGCGCTAAAATGCACTTAATCAAAGCTTTAATTGTTTGGAAAACACTCGAACTTTAACATATCATAGCACATCAATAACTTGATCAAATATGATGCTGTTTATAAAAAACCTGGAAATATTAGTGAATGCGCTAAAATGCACTTAATCAAAGCTTTAATTGTTTGGAAAACACAACATATCATAGCACATCATTAACTTGATCAAATATGATGCTGTTTATAAAAAAACCTGGAAATATTAGTCAATGAGCTAAAATGTACTTAATCAAAGCTTTAATTGTTTGGAAAACACAACATATCATAGCACATCAATAACTTGATCAAATATGATGCTGTTTATAAAAACCTGGAAATATTAGTCAATGCGCTAAAATGCACGCAATCAAAGCTTTAATTGTTTGGAAAACACTCGCACTTTAACATATCATAGCACATCAATAACTTGATCAAATATGATGCTGTTTATAACAAACCTGGAAGTATTAATGAATGCGCTAAAATGCACTTAATCGAAGCTTTAATTGTTTGGAAAACACTCGAACTTTAACATATCATAGCACATCATTAACTTGATCAAATATGATGCTGTTTATAAAAAAACCTGGAAATATTGGTGAATGAGCTAAAATGTACTTAATCAAAGCTTTAATTGTTTGGAAAACATTCGAACTTTAACATATCATAGCACATCAATAACTTGATCAAATATGATGCTGTTTATAAGAAACCTGGAAATATTAGTCAATGCGCTAAAATGCACTTAATCAAAGCTTTAATTGTTTGGAAAACACTCGAACTTTAACATATCATAGCACATCATTAACTTGATCAAATATGATGCTGTTTATAAAAAACCTGGAAATATTAGTCAATGCGCTAAAATGCACTTAATCAAAGCTTTAATTGTTTGGAAAACATTCGAACTTTAACATATCATAGCACATCAATAACTTGATCAAATATGATGCTGTTTATAAGAAACCTGGAAATATTAGTCAATGCGCTAAAATGCACTTAATCAAAGCTTTAATTGTTTGGAAAACACTTGAACTTTAACATATCATAGCACATCAATAACTTGATCAAATATGATGCTGTTTATAAAAAACCTGGAAATATTAGTCAATGCGCTAAAATGCACTTAATCAAAGCTTTAATTGTTTGGAAAACACTCGCACTTTAACATATCATAGCACATCAATAACTTGATCAAATATTATGCTGTTTATAACAAACCTGGAAGTATTAATGAATGCGCTAAAATGCACTTAATCGAAGCTTTAATTGTTTGGAAAACACTCGAACTTTAACATATCATAGCACATCATTAACTTGATCAAATATGATGCTGTTTATAAAAAACCTGGAAATATTAGTCAATGCGCTAAAATGCACTTAATCGAAACTTTAATTGTTTGGAGAACACTCGAACTTTAACATATCATAGCACATCAATAACTTGATCAAATATGATGCTGTTTATAAGAAACCTGGAAATATTCGTCAATGCGCTGAAATGCACTTAATCAAAGCTTCCATTGTTTGGAAAACACTCAAAATTTAACATATCATATTACATCAATAACATGACCAAATATGGGAAACAAGTAAATTTTCGGAAACTACTCATCAATATATTCTTACAGTTACTCTGATTTTGTGTAAAAATCATTTGAATCTTGGCACATCTCACCGTTCAAACACAAAGCTACCAGTGCAATTAATAAGATCTCATCTACAACGTGTTATGCTTTTTAAAGCATTTTGGAACTATTGCAGAGAAAAATTCTGGATTGAATGTTGCAAATAGGAGCTTGATACCATTTCTGTACAGGTAGACACAGCTAGCTGCTCACTTGACTGATAACGTTTCCAAATTTCCTATCACCATCATCGTAACGTCACAAGTAAATGGCACATAATTTTCCAAATTAACGGGAGAGAAAAAAACCTGCGTGAGCAGTTGCACTGGATTACAGTAAGCTGCATTTAGAAGGTTTAGTCAGTTTGGCCGGTAATTTTCACAAAGTGTATGTTACAAGCAGTTACAATGGATTATGGACCAAATGTGTTTTACCATCTTGATTTGCATACAGAGCAAAATCAGTTTGTGGTGCTGACTCGTTATTTGTTTTCAAAACTAATTAATGTTATAGGGTGCTGAAAAATATCCTGGTCATTGCAATTGGGCAATAAAGAATTCAATAGGAATCTTGGATGGGCCTTTAGTGTTTTTGCTAGACTTTTGAAAAATCATTCACCCTCATATACGGTAGAAAATACTTTATGACTGCTTCCTAACACCACTCGATCGAATATAAAATAGAAAAATGCATAAGAATAACGCTTGATCCAGGGTCTTTTGCAGAACAACTAGAAGGTCTATTTACGTATCTTCAATAACATTCTGTCAATCACAATTTTACTTCTACATCTATTTCCTATTCTCAGTCGTCTTAACGTGACATCGATTCTCTTGATTACGATCCCAATCTTTCGAATCTGCTGTTTTTTTCACTTTTTTACTTGCTAAGGTCGAAACGTAATGCTTATTTCAATTCGCATCAAAGTGCTTACATTTGATTTGATTTACTGGCTAAAAACTGGTCTTATTGACAAAAATCCCCTACAAATCTTCATGTCATCTCCTACAGTTGTTCAATTCCCCTATGATTGGTAGCACTGGAACGAAATGAGGGATACATCTGAAAACAAATATCTTCTGCCAAAGTCTCTCTTTCGCTTCGAGGCTCAAAGAACATAGGAGATCCCCTCTCCTTCGGAGGGGGTCGATGGAGGAATGGATTTGGTCTCGACAAGTTTCCAGGAAAAGTACTTATAAATTTAAAGGCAGAAACACAGCAACACGACAAAAAACAACAGCAAATACGATTAATTTAATTTTTGCCAATATTTCGTCCTGCCATGCAGGACTTCTTCAGGGCTGTAATGTGACAGTTATAATAAAAATTTGAATATGTACAGCGATTTGAAAAGGAGAAGTAACACGTGATTGGTTAGATATGATGGCTACGCAGAGGTTATATGGGTTAGGTTTATAACGGCTATGTAATGTATGTAGTAAAATGATGATGATGCTAATCAAAATAATAATGATAATAATAATGCTGATGGTGATAATAATAATAATATGATGATGATAATAATAATAATAATAATAATAATAATAATAATGATAATAATGATAATAATAATAATAATAATAATAATAATAATAATAATAATAATGATAATGATTATGTAAATGCAATGTTAGAAACTAACTGCGATATAATGATAATAATAATGATGGGGATAGTGAGGAGAATAGGTAAGGTAAGAGAGTGAGTAGATTAGGTTACTTACAACTGTGTTTGTTAGCGGTCTGTGGTTCTGTTCAGTCCGTTGGGTGAGAGAGTGTTCGCTAAGTCAATTAAGTAATTTTCCTTGGCTCGTCTAACACTCTCTCTGGTGTCATGTATCTTAAGTAGCGGTAGTAATTGCAAGTCTTGTACGGAGTGATTGGGTTTACAAAAGTGTTCTGCAACCCCGGATGTGTCGGAACGTTTGTTTATAATGTCTCGTCGGTGTTCGTTGAATCTGTCTCTTATGCGTCGTCCTGTTTGTCCTATGTATTGGCAGTCAGTCTTTTTGTCGCGTAAGCATCGTTTGCATTGTAGTAAGTATATGACGTTAGTGGAGTTGCAGTCGAGGCTTTGTCTTATGTTGAAGGTTTCGTTGGTGTTTGTGAAAGTAACTGTGTGTGTTCCGTCTTGTATGTGTTGGCATGTGTAGCAGTCGCGTCGTGATGGACATTTAGATATTCCTCTGGGAGTGGTGGTAGCGTCATTTTTCATTTTGGCGCGCACCAGGTATTCCCTGAGGTTTTTTGGTCTGCGGTTACTAAGTATCGGTGGGTCTGGGAAGACTTCCTTACAGTTTGTCGAGTTTTGTAATATGTGGAAGTTGCTGTTAAGTATGGACGTTACTTGTGGTAAACTAGGGTGGTAGGTAACCACAAATGGTGTTCTTTTGTTAGGTTTTTTCTGTTTCGTTTGTAAGCTGGATTGTCGCGTTATTTTGGAAGCCTTCCGTATTTCGTTACGTACGTGTTTGCGTTTGTATCCTCTGTTTGTAAGGTATGTAAGCAGTTGATTTGTGCGTTTCTTAAGAGTGTCATTGTTGGAGCAAATGCGTCGTAATCGTAGTGCAAGGCTGTATGGTATGGACTTTTTCGTATGTTTGGGGTGGGCGGATGTGCTGAGGAGGTATTGGTGTGTGTCTGTGGGTTTGACGTAGAGGTCTGTCGAGATGCTGTGGTCTTCGTTAAGTATTACTGTGACGTCTAGGAAATGTGTCCTGGTGGAAGATATGTCACTGGTAAATTTGATGTTGGGATGGATGTTGTTGAGTGTGCGTATAAATTCTGTGAGTTTTTCCTCTCCGTGAGTCCAAATTAAAAAAATGTCGTCGATGTAACGGTAAAAGTACTTATGCCCTTTCGTATTCTTTTCATCAAAAAGGCAATCGCAACTCTTTTGTGCATGAACAAACTCCATTTATTCATAAACAAAAATCGGAAATTGGCAGATAATCATCATGCAATCTTAAGGACCATCTTTTGCTTTGGCAGAAGATTCCATTTTGGCAGAAAATTCCATTAAATATAAAAACCCTTGAATGAATCATTAACCCTATTTTGGTTGGGGGGGGGGGGCAAATTTGCCCCCCCTAGTAGACTTTTTGTTATAACTCTGTCAGGATAAAAATTATGGCCCGGGAACTTTCTGACTTTTTGCTAATACGTATTGTGCAATGACTCAAGAAGTTTCATAAAAATACTTTGACAAATGAGGGGGAGGGAGACAATTTTCCGGAACTGACTCTGTCAAAATCGCCAATACTCAAATATTAATTTTTGCGAAAAAAGTAGCAAAATTGCAATATTTTGCAAAGATATTTTGCAGGGTAGTGCTATCCAATGTATTCTATTATAATTTTCATGTTTGGATGGAAATTGAGTTCCAAATTAAATTTTATCGCATTTTTCCCGATTTTGACCGATTTTGCCACTTTTCTTGACCACACAAAGAAAAATGCTGACGCAAGCAATAATGATGGCTAATTTTAGGTTAATTTTTATATTTTCATAAAGTACATGCTTAGGGCTATTAGTACACCAAATTTGGTTGCTCTATCTATTTCCAGTCAAAAGTTAGGTAGGGGGGGCTTTTTTGCCCCCCCAACCAAAATAGGACGTGTCAGGTAGCCCAACCACTATAGGGTTAAAGGAAGCAACTTCCCTGATCGATGGATAATATCTGAAGTTCCCTTGATCCTTTTTAATTTTGGATGTGTTCCCTTGTTTCCTGGATATATTTCGCATGTTCCCCTGTTCCCTGGAGCCCCTAAACGGCCCTCTGAACTGATAGATCATACTTCAAACCTCGGAGGATTTTTTTGAGACACCCGGTGCATCTAAACTAGGAAAATACGAATTCAAAACGACACAGTTCTATCAAATATCGTAACTAATAAGGTAACGGTACGTGCATGTGACGTGCTCATTAAGTGCTTATTACTTTATTCTAAGTTAAAATACTTGCTTAAATTGTCTTGCTTCTTTTTAAATCCGTCGGGTTATTTCTTCTTTGTTCTTCTCGTCTTTTTCACAATGGCCTTTGTGACGAATAAGCCTAAAGTTATGGCTAAAGTTGCATTGAGAAGAATCATGCCGTGAGCAAAGGTAAGCGAGCTTTTGACATCCGTCTGCTTGCCAGAATCTAAAATGATTGAATAAATTGTGCTTTAACTTACCAGTTGCATTATTCTACATCACAAATAGTAAGTATACCGTTTTCCGAAGTGGAGGAGGGGGGGGGGGGGGCGTAATTGTCAAGAATAGTAAACATGTTGATGATAGTGATAAAAATCTTTCCTGAAAGTCCCTAATATCTGTTCTATCCTCAGTGTCAAATACCCACCCATTGGTTGTATTTGCTAAGAGTAAACTAAAGAATCTCTAAACAATGGTCTTAAAATATAGCCGTAGCCCAAAAGAACTGATGCTACCCCACTGCCCCCCCCCCCCCTTACGCAGAATAAGATTTCCTGAAATATCGGCTTATTAGGACACAGCGATTCCACGCCCGACAACCCCCCTAGAGGTTTTTGACGTCACATCCGGTCCTTGCAGCGAGGTTTTTGCCAATGGCGCGAATTTTTGGTCTGGCGTCAGCAACTTCTGACGCGTACAGCCGTTGTGAAGGACAACATCGAAAAAAAACGGAATGTATTTCCATCCGTTTAACATTGCTCCACAAGACCAAGAAGTTTGAAGTTCATCATTCAACAAATGAAGATTTTATCGTAAAAGGCGAGGTGCATGGTAAGTCTGTTAGTTTCAAATTTAACAGAAGAAATGCAGGAACCCTCGGTTGAAATTTTCAGTTTTTTCCTCGTACTTGTGTTGTTGGCCTACTTTTGCGAAGGTATCCAGTCAGAAAGATATTTTACATTTGAAAGAAGCCATTTTCTGCTTCCTCTGGTCGCTTTCGTTGAGTTTTTTAGACCGTTTACTTTTTGGGCCTAAATGCAACTTTTTCTTTTCTTTGTTTACGCTTGCCAACAACATCAACATAAAGATAATATTTTGTAGATTTGGCGCTTTAATTCAAAATTTGGGGAATGTATTTCCATCCATTTATCATCGCTTTAGAAGACCTAAAAACTTGAAGTTTATGAAACAACGAAAGAAAATTTTATCGTAAAAGGCGAGGTGCGTGGTAGGTCCACATACTTCACATTTTACAGAAGGATGTATGAACCTTCGGTTGATATTTTTAGATTCTTTCTCCCACTCGCGTTGTTAGCTTACTTTTTCGGTGATATCCAGCTAGATAACTATTTTTTGTTCAAAGGAGATATTGTTTGTTCTTTTCTAGGCACTTTCGCTGAGGTTTTAAGGCTGTCTACTTTTTGGGCCTAAACTAAACACAATTTTCCCTTCCTTTGTTTACCCTTGTGGACAATATTTATGTAAACGTGATATCGTTTTTTGGCTGTTTATTTCTGAATTCGGGAAATGCAGTTATACTCTTAGAACACTGCTCTCTATGATAACACAAACCAAGAACGAAACTGCTACACATTCAACTATGAATTTTAAAGTCTGCTTTTCCTCAACTTGTAGCTCATGAAGGAGCTTTCTGCACAAAATAACATGTTCTCTGCAATGTTGTTCTGTGTAATTGAAGCCAATTCCCTCATCCTGTAATATCATCTTCCTTAAATTCACTTTTAGGACCTTACAAAACAATATGACAAGTTTGCTGCTTAGTTACAACAAATATCTGAAGTATGGCCAGTCAGCCCATGAGACCAAGCACAGATGTCTCTTCCCCAAGGCAATCTCTACAAACATGATGCAATATTGGCAAGGTGGCAATGCAGTTGATGAAAATATGATGCTGAAAATACGCTTGAACTATTGCAAAATCAGAGACGTTAGACTTATTCTTGATTCAACATCCATTCAGGAGCTAATTTTTCTCAAAGGGACAGTGTTGTCATAAGTGCACATACATTTTTTATATAAGAAACTAAGAAGTCGACCCAATGCTAAAGTTACTTGAAATTATCACAGGCCCATCGGAAGCAAAGGCTGGGGGGGGGGGGCTTCAGCCCCCAAATAATGTACTAAAGTTTGTTCACTTTTGCTCATCAAAAAGGTTGTGAAAGCCAAACTCTTGAAAATGAAGATTCAAACTTATCTATATTGTTAGGATGTTAACAGAGATATTATGCAGTTCAAAAATAATCTATATCCTGGTGAAATTGAAGTCCTATATTCAAAATTTTCCTGAAAAGAATTTCATTCCAACGGGCCTGTATCAGATTTTGAGTTATTAAAGTTTCTTTACAAATTTCCAATTTCTAATGCTGACATTCATTGAATTATTGCACACAACATGCATTTGTAATTGATGGCTCAAGCTTTGAACTGCAATAGTTGACACTGCAAAATGGTGCTGGAAAGGGGTATTTTATGAAGATGCATAGCATTTTTGATAAAATTCACAATTTTTTAACCAAAAAATGAGTGCAAAATATAATGGTAAAATACAAATAACAACCATTGCAGTGTCAGCTATCAACCTATGATCAATGTATCAAAATTGGTATCAAACCCAAGAATCAGATGGGTATCCTCAGCTCAGATATTTTATGAAGACTGCTCTCTTCCATTGATTTTCAAGAATCAAAGAAAATTTGTGAACAGTAATCTATTGCTAAATATTGGAAAAAGTTTGTGAAAATCACTCATATGGTGCAAAACTAACACTGTTTTCTTGTCCAAAAGTTTGAAAGAAACTTGATTAAGTATGTGAGTGAGATAAACCTCACCTCATAATCAAGAACTCACTACATTAGAAGAAATGTTGAAACTTCAATGTCCATGTTCACAAGATTGCTGATACTGATATGGCATAAATTGAAGACCAAACACAAGAAAAACTGTACAGTAGCCTTGGATAAAACCATAAAATTTTGTCTCTGGCATTTACAAGAAACATATCTGTAGCAGTGTTAGAGACCACATTGATAAACAAATTAAGAAGCCTTAGTATTAAATTGTGAAAATGTTCATGTTGAATGAAGAAACTTGTACCTACATGTACTGTATTTTTCATAAGAAACTGCTTATAAGAAACTCAGACTCTCAGGTCCCAAAAAATTAAGAAACTCCAGCATGTTTTTCTTTATTCTTACTTGTTTCCTGTATCATGTATAGATCTGATAATAGTATAGGAAACTTTCAATTCTGGTCCAAATTTTTATTAGTTTCTTATAACAAATACATGTACTATGGTCTGATCAAAGTTTCTTCACAGTGACCCCAGAAAATTGAATACACCCTCCCCTCCCCCCAAAATGATAAAGCCATATAGCCTCCTTTGTGATTGCAAAAGCTATGATGTAGTGCCTTTAATCAGAAGTTGGAAGCGAGGAGCGCGAACTGAATCGGTCGGTGATTAAAGGCATCATAGCTTTGCAATCGCAAAGGAGGCTACAGGGCTTTATCATTATGGAGTGGGGGGAGGGGGAATTATTCAATTTCCTGGAGTCCCTGTGGTTTCTTATGAAAAATGTGTAATAAACCAAATGGAGTGAACCAAATTCGAGCATTTTTTGCTGTTCATATCAACATCTAACTTGGCTTGATAATGGGCTATGCTTGAAACGTCATGCTTATTGCTTTTCACAAGAAGGACTCATATTTTATTCAATTTACTTGTTTATCTTTGTACAATTGCACTGCACGCAACAAGAAGAGCTCCAGCAGATATGAAACACATCACAAACAGCAACTGGTCAATTTGATCAGTACAAGACAGCAAAGAGCATCTTTCACCTTGTCTTGGGAAATGGCAGCTCAAACTGAAATAGCCACTGAATGCGAGCAATTCCCAGGTGTTAAAAGAACATTTGTTTGTTTATGAAGCATGAAAAGTTCTAATGTCCCATTTGTTTCTTTTGAACTTTTATTTAGGTTGCATTTTCCCAGATATGTTTATGATCGTTTTCAAGCTGGTTGAAATTAATTAATCTCCTATTTTTGACAAATTTGGAGGGGTTCCTTATCTGCCTGATTTGAATGTTAATAAAAATTCAAAAAATAATTGGGATGTAGGCTGGATATCTAGCTACCAAAATAGTCTTCTTCATGCTCAAGCAAGAGTTTCACTACAAGGTGAATATTCTTGTTTTAAATGAGAAGTCCTCCTACTGTTTGTTATTGTAAAATAATTTCCTGTCTTCCCAGCATTGGCCAACAACCAAACCAACTTGCTTGCTTGATTAATGATTATTCAACATCCAAAAATGGTTGCAATGCAGTGTCCTTCATAGCATTAGTCACATATCCACCCAGAGACTCCACAATATTTGATCTTCTTACATAAAAAAAAACTGAGAAAGCTGTAGCTCGGTTTGGTCAGCCCAGCATTCTGCAGCTAGCCATTCTGCACCACAAAACGAAGTCAACAAAACTTGTTTTTCCATGCTCGAAGGCACCACTCATCAAAACCCAATGATCTTCCTCTAATTATTTGAAAAATGTCAATTCCCAATAACAGAGTCCTGCAAACAGCAAATGTCTTATGTCTCAGCTTGTCTCGTGATTCTTGCAAAACTAGTTTGCACTGCTTTTCGCGCCTGTTTTCGTTTGGCCTAAAAATTTAGGCCCATGATTTGCAATTGTTTGTGAAAAGCTACCCAAAATAACCAAGCACTGCAGGTTTCACGGTAGCCAATTCTGTAAACATCCCTTTTCTACAGTTACACTTTATGCAAAGCATGCATTTGAAATGTTCTCCTGCTTCATTTTCAGTCATAAATGCACCAATGTTCCATCACTACTTTCTCCACAGCTTCAGAAAAGTTGAAACAAGAGAAGCGCCCAGTCACTCACGGCGGTAAACTCTCGACTCATTACATAAGTCTCATTTAAATTTCCTCTCGGAGAACAATAGATTGCCAAATATGGCAAATCACCCCTTCACAAAATGACCCCACATTCGTGCAAATTGGGATATGAGCCTCAGGGAAGTCAAATCAAGTTTAATTTAATTTTGAAAATTTCTTGGATAAATAAAGCATATTTTAAACGTAAAAGTATAGATATAACTTGTAAGGAATTCGCACAATGAGCGTTCAAAAACGGCTGAAATTTCACTTCCGGTCATTTTCCTATACATTTCTATAGGGAACCATAACGAGGCTGCAAAGTCTCTCAAAAGGGGTTGTCGGGCGTGGATTCTATAGCTTGAATACATTCCTTATGTTCATGAAATTAGAGGGATCGACTGGGTTTTTGCTATGAGCATGATCCAAGTTGTTTAGTTACGCTTTTAGAGAATCAAGCTCTTCATCCGAAACTGGATTATGCATAGCAGAGTGATGTTTAAAAGCAAATAAGGTGCTGGAATGGTGATAAATGCAACTGCAGGCTTTGCAAAACATATGTGCAACAGGTTGGTTTCATAACCGGATAGTTATTGAAGTTCCTGTAATTAAAGACAATATAAATTATATATATATATATATATATATATATATATATATATATATAGGTCGAAACGAAAAGTGTCCAGGTACCGTAAGATATAGGTCGAAACACAAAATATCAACAAGCCACTTGAGACTCACTAAATATTAATAATTCTATTTATAAATTCTCGCAACTAGTTTCGTCCGTTCAAGCGGACTCTTCAGGCTCTGTAGGGTTTAGGGTACGTAGGTTGGATAGGACAACTCTTCTAGCAAATGCGGGAAATAGGACCAATAACCAAGGAAGGAGGGAAAGGGTTCCACTTGTTGCCACATACCATCCAGCACTCAATAGTTTGGGGAAGGTTGCCAGGAGACTCCATTCTATGCTCACAAACTCGGAGGAGCATAGAGTGGTATTTCCTGAGCCACCTTTAATAGCATTTAGGAGATGTAAGAACCTTAAGGATATACTTGTTAGGGCTAGGCTCAGTGAGGGAAATGGGGGGACTGATAAGAAGGGATGTTCTCGTTGTGGTAAATCTCGTTGTCAAGTGTGTAATGTCATGAGTAATAGTGAACATTTTCATTCAAACATAGATAGCCGGGAATATAGGATAAACTATTCGTTTAATTGTGACTCGTCAAATGTTGTGTATTTGTTGGAATGTACTGTTTGTGGTGTACAATATGTTGGCAGCACCTGCACGCCTTTTAGGCTTAGGTTTAACAATTACAAGGCGTGCAGTAATAAGTTTAATTCGGGGGCCTCAGTACCCCAGGCGGAATTCTTCAGGCATTTTACTGGAGAAGGCCACCACGGGTTTCTGAAGGATATTAGTATAAAGATAATCGATAGGCTAACGGGGGGAAATAGGATGCGGGAAAGCTTCTGGCAATATCGGCTGGATTGCTTTGCCCCTAAGGGATTAAACACTAGGCAGGTTGATACATAGATTTGATTTTTGTTTACATTTCGGTTGTTTGGTTGTTTTGATGTTTGCGCTCAGCTTTTCGTTCGGGTCACATGCTGTATTTTAAGGATCTCTTTTCTGCCAATCCGCTTTTGGATCTTTCTATTGCTTGTTTTGTTATTACACACGTTTTTTCAGCTCCCGCGAGACAGACACCGCCGCCGACTTTAGCGGCTCTATACTCTGCGCTTTCTTTGATCTTCCTCTTGCCGCTTCTGGTAACATCCCTATTTTAACACCTTTTGCGATTCATTGTATTTAGCTGGATCCCGCTTAGGCTATTGTTTTATATTGTTTTGAATTTCGAGATGTTCTATGTATGTTCTGATGTATGCTCTGTCTGATTTTGAAAAGTCATTACTGATGAAGGCTTGCGCCGAAACGTTTAACGAATGTGTTTTTTCTTGAGTCTATATATCTATTTTATTACATATTGAGTAGGAGCTTATGAGAATATATATATATATATATATATATCGGGTGTCTCAGAAAAAAGTACCCCCTTTTGACTGAAAATAGGAACCAAGTAATAAGATATAATTGCTCCCCATCTTCACAACTAAATTTATCAATGTTCAACTTAGATGCACGTACCTTGAATTTAGAAATCATCCACCAAACACCGGAGATACAGGTTCGCAAATTGAAAATTTAGAGCGCACCCAAAACCAGAGGTTTTGAAAAAGGACCTAGTCATGATTTGTATCGTGGACATTTTCCAAAGTACCTGTAGTCTTTAAGTTTCCGTGTTTTGCTTTTGAAAAGAATGAAAGATGCATAGACATGGCGCTGATTAAACAAATATAGTATAAATGTGGTAAGAGTGATAAAGTCGTGCCACATCTCCAAAATAAGCGTGCATATTCTCCTTTTCCTCCTCTTTAATACAAAACACTTGGGATCGAATGCAATGCAAAGAAAGATTCCTCAAAAGAAAAGACACTTCAAGAACAACTGAAGTAATTCAAGGTACAAATCTTTTCAAAATAAAGAATAAAGGTCAAAGTCGAAAATTCGTTTGCAAAATGCCTGTTTGTTGTCAAATTATGGCTAGGCCATTTCTCAATACCTCTGGATTCAGGTGCACTCCAATTGTTGACCTTGGGAACTCATATCTCCGGTGTTTGGTGGTCAATTTCCAAATAAAAGGTATGTACATTTAAGTTGAAGACCAGCAAATGTAGCCATGAATTCAAGAAGTTCCGAAATATTATCGTTTCGTTGCCTTGTTGAGTCAAAAAGGGGTTCTTTTTTGAGACACCCGGTATATATATATATACTATTTTTCGATTAGACTCGTAAATTTTTGTAAATAAGTAGGCCTTGATTAGCTGTAATTTTTGATGATGATGATGATGATGATGATGATGATGATGATGATGATGATGATGTTGCCCATGATGATGGTGATGTTGCCCATAAATCTTAATCCTAAATCTTTCCTTACCTCTTGTACAAGCAAGGGTGAGATTTTGGCGTACATTTCTATATAATGCTGCGCTTTTGGGGTTGAAATACGGAGTATCTATATACATATTCGTTGCAGTCGGATGTGGCGTCATTCCCTTTGTCCCTCTCGCCAACGTTCTCATTGTCTAGACAGTTCGATTGGCAGAACCGTAACATGGGCGAAGTCAAACCAAAGGTGAAAACGTCGCCCAACATTCCGTTCCTCCTCAAAACGTCCTCTTTTTCCAGTTAAGGCTCTGGTCGAGGGGTTATTAGCCAAATTCCTCACCCCACTTTCGGCTTGCTAAGCCCTTTGTTTCCTTTTGTGTTGAGCTCGAAGTCCTTTGTCATTCGATTGTTCTCGCGCTGCTCATGACGTCAAAAAATGGGTGTACTTCAAAACCCCATTGAGGGGTTTTCTGATTTTTTAAAAATCCCAATGGAATCTCTATTCGCTTGATATGCATTGGGACCCATTTGGAGAGGGATTCAGGTCCGGGGATTTTTTAGGTGCTGGAGGGGGGTCGAGTGGAAATTGCACATTTCCCACCCTTCAAAGGCCATTTTCCCCAGTTTATTTGCTAAATGTTGTCTTTCGACAGCCTTGCTATATTTAAGGGGTTTCTACCTCAAAATATGAGTTATTAGGAGAGGGGTTGGCGCTCCAGGGTACCACAATTGCAACATTTTCTAATTTTTAGATGTCTTTTTAGCCCTTTTCTCGGGGACTCCCCCTTCTCTCAAGAGAAACATCCCCTTTTATGTTTTCAACTATCATCTGAGTTGTCACGCAAAAAGCTTTTGACATTGTTGTGCAGTATATGGAAAATTGCTTTCAAACTGTTGATAGTTTTTAGATTAAATAGCACTTGAATTGTTCCTTGAGAGGATTAACATGTACGATACTCTCGACCAGCTTCTGGCAGCAAATGGCCACTAAACCTAGATTGGCTAAGTCTCTTATTAAAGAATAGGCCTTCATGAAATGAGAAGAGGGAAGGAAGAGTAAAATGGTGTGAAATATTGGACGATAACTGGAAGTAAGGGATCGGCAACAAATGCGTGCATTCTGTTTTTGACAGAAACCACATGTGCAGAAATTGAAGCTGAAGAAAATCCTTCAAAGAAGACAGGGGCCAGGTCTTGGGCCAACTCGAAATAAAGTTTAGCTATGGGAGTTTTTCAGACTCCTGTCGACTCTTGTGATTTCCCGCAGTCTTATTTTAGGAGTCTCCGTAAGTTTTATTTTACCTGCTGTCTTTTTATGCTTTTATGAGCAATGACTAGGACTTATCTGCTATTTTACAAGGCAGTTTTACAAAGAAAACAGCGATTTGCACGTCGCCCTTTGCCCGATTAAAAACGTGAAACGAGTTGAGGGGTGTTATCACTCTTCCGAACTATCCTCGGCTGAACAGGATGGGTGATCTGAATCGAGAGGCCTAATGTTTACAAGCTATTCTGTTTTCAGACGTCATTGAAATTGAACAACAACACATTAAACATTACATTACAATTCTGTTTGTACTTTCTTCATTGGAAGGCAACACCGCTAATTGCCCATCCATTCCAGACACATATTTGACGTCCATACTTTTCAAACCAGAACAATTGCTGGAAAGAACAATCTTAAAGTGATTTCAGAGCCTCTGTTTGGGATGAGAGGGCTAGAAAGCAGGGGGCGAGGGGGTAACTCCTATATGGGGTCTGGTATATATGTGTCTTTGAGAATTCAGAGTTAGGACCCGTAACCAGGGCAAAATTTTAAAATATGACCCCATAAACCGGGAAAAATGTACCACAATAATCGTAACATACAGAGTAAATTGAGAATTTATAGAGCTGTATTCCTTTTTATGAAAGTTTTTTGTAGAATCTTAGGAAAAACGGGGTATTTTTCTTCAGAAAATATTCCAACCCAAAAACAGTGAAATGCTGGCTGGTGGACTCGGGGCCCTAAAATAAAAGTCAAAATTCACCTGGCCCAAGTTTCATACCCCAAGTTTATGGAATTCTACTGTTTTCCAACAAAGAGAAGAGATATCAGTATAAGTGAATCGTAATAAAGTGCCAAAATCCCAAACCTTTCTCTTAGAAACAGTGTTTGTACTGTACAGATTACTTTAGGGCTCAGTGATACTCCTTTAAAGGGGGGTTACCTTCAAAATTTTCCATGACAAGGGGCTTTTTCATCAACTAGAATGTCAGAGAAAAGGGTATCCTATGGAATGGTACGGACGAGCGTGATGTACCTTTTGCTGTTGAATTGCACCCACCAGGAGTGTGCAGTACAGTTGGGGATGTTCAGTACAGTGGGGAGGTATGTTTGAGTACAGTGGGGCAATTCAGTATAGTGGGGAGGCATCTGGAGTTCAGTGGGGGATACCTTGAGTGCAGTGGGGGATGGGGGTGTTTAGTACAGTGGGGAGGCATCTGGAGTACAGTTGGGGGATATCATCATGTGTGTGGTGTGTGGTGAGGCATCATCAGTATAGTAAGGGGATATTCAGAACAGAAAGGGAGGTAGCCAGTGTAGTTACCAGGGGGCCCGGGGCCTCTGTGGGCCAGCAAGAAATAAGGTATGTATTTTTCTTTGTTGTAGTTTTCTTTCAGGAACGTTTTCAGGCCTGCAGGCCAACTGAGATTCTAACAAAAACTGTTGAATTTTGCACCCACCGGGAGTCGCGCAGTACAGTTGGGGATGTTCAGTACAGTGGGGAGGTATGTTTGAGTACAGTGGGGAAATTCAGTATAGTGGGGAGGCATCCAGAGTTCAGTGGGGGGATACCTTCAGTGCAATGGGGGACGGGGGTGCTAAGTACAGTGGGGAGGCTTCTGGAGTTCAGTTGGGGATGCCTACAGTACAGTGGGGGACGGGGGTGTTCAGTACAGTGGGGAGGCATCTGGAGTACAGTGAGAGGATACCATGATGTGTGTGGTGGGGCATCATCTGTATAGTAGGGGGATATTCAGAACAGAGAAGGGAGTAGCCAGGGTAGTTACCAGGGGGCCTGGGGCCTCTGTGGGCCAGCAAGAAGTAAGGCATGTCTTTTTCTTTGTCGTAGTTTTCTTTAAGGAACGTTTTCAGGCCTGCGGGCCCACTGAGATTCTAAAAAGATCTAAAAGCAGTGTCTTACCAGTGCATAGGGAGGCGTGGCCCAAGGATAAAAGGGCGTGGTGCCCGGCCTCTCTCTCGACGGCCCTGGGGTTAAACACTCATTTTGTTAAATGCTCTCTTGCGCAACTATGAACAGCAGCTTTGTAGAATGTAGAATTAACCTATGCCGAAATTTTTGTCACATAGAGTGATAACAGAAAACAACGTCAAGAGGCAATAAATTCTTTCCCAAGCAATCACTCAGTACGACGGCGGGCCAGGTCGGCGCCGCAGGCGCCGACCGGCAAGCCTAGTAGGAGTTATTCGTCGTACATAGCTGATTGCTCGTGGCCTATGATCGAAACCGCAAAGCCTCATTTTCACGGACCAATCAGACTTCTAAAAAGCGACGGAGACAAAAGAAACCTGTGAAGAATTTTCTAAATTTTACCTACCTTCATAAAACGCAACCAAGACAAATAACTACTTGAGATTTTCCGAATTTTTTAAAACCAGTCTACTCTCCAGATTTTTGGGTGTACAAGTTTGGATGCCGGTTAAACTATCTCCAGGATTGGCGGAGTTATGGCCGCATACAACCTGATAAGGTACTGAACTTTGAACAATAGAAATTCTGGCCGGGAGACAATGGTAATAACGCTTGTAACTGTTGTAAGAACGAACCGAAAACGCTAAAATCTGCGTTTTCAATTGTTCTTCCTATTGTCTTTTGGTAAATTGTTTTTTTTGAAGATTCAATGCCCCTACAGTTTGTATGTGAATTGAAAAAGTCTACAAAGGCTTGTTCGCGCATTTCAAGTCATGTGGTGATACTCTAGGGAAGTTTCAGTATTGTACTACTTTTGCATTCATGGCACAAGATTGCTCGTTGCGAAATAGCTTATAAAATTCAAAAGAAGTTTTATCAAGAGGCTTTATCACCTAATTTGAAGTGGCATAAACAGGCTTCGACAAGCCTTCGACGATTTTGTCCATTAGAGAGGCAATAGCTCAGCCAATCCTGGAGGTATTTTTAACCGGCATCTAAACTTGTTCACTCAAATATGTGGAGAAAAGATTTCTTCAAAAAAATTTGGGAAATTTCGAGCAGTTTTTTTCCTGGTTGCGTTTTATAAAATTTAGAAACATCTTCACGGGTTTCTTTTGTCTCGTTCGATTTTTAGCCGTCGGATTGGTCCGTGAGAATGAGGCTTTGGCGGTTTCAGCCATGGGCAACGAGCATTCAGCTATGTACGACGAATGATTCCTATGCTCCGTGTTTCAACCCAAAAAGTGCAGCATTATATAGAAATGTACGCCGATTAGAGATGCGCACAAAATATCTTGCTGGGTTTCAATGGAAAGCAACTAAAATTGATTTGATTACTAGTCTCTAGTCCCCTGGACTCGCTCCAAGTCTCTCTCACCGAAAAAACAAGGATAGGAAAAAATAGCAAGAGAGACTTGCTATTTTTTCCTCCCCTGGTTTTTTTTCCGCGAAAGAGATTTGTAGCAAGTCCGCTAGTCCCCTATAATTCATTCCCTTGCTCATCGGCCATAATGGGCGACAATACTTTAGGCCTTCTAGACCATGGACAGCGGTGCATCAATTTTCTTGGGAAAGAGAAGACGAGAAAAACGGATTCTTTTATGCATGCCAAGTATCGTAACTGTATCTCTGCTGATCAATTTGATTTTGAGTGAGGAAGATCAATGACGTCTAAATACAAAGTTCTTTTCTTTTGTCATGCTAGTTCTATCTGGTTTCTACCGCATAGGCCACCATGAACTGACTTATGAACTCAAATGATCGACAATGATGCAGATAAGAAAACTGGACATGTAATGGATACGGAAATATTTCATGTTTGCCTTCCTTTCCGGTGAAATCGGTGGATCATCGCTAGCGCTTAGACCATTTAGCATAACGAATTTCAGATTAAAGATTTTTGCTGATTTATGCACGACTTACCGGTTGCTTTATCTTTGCTTTCTACAAAGGGTCCAATATTGAGACTGTACGTTTTTGAAGGTGGATAATTCTTATCTTCTTCCTCGCTACCTCTCGTCTTCAGTGACCTCAATCCTATATCCTCTGATTCCAACAATACCGACCTTCGAGCTCGTTTGATGTTGTTTCCTTGACAACCAGATGTGCAGCGAGAGTCAGATGATTGCTTGTGACACATGAAAGTTTGACAATGAAGGTAAACGTATGTATACCCGAAGAACTTGAATGACATGAAGCTGAATCTCATCTTGTGTGATGGTGTCGCAGAAATGAATTGAATTGTAGTATCAGAAGCACATCTGCAAAGTTAATAGAAGCAATGGTGATGATTACACGTGGATCTACCTTGTTTGTAACATGTATGCCGGCATTTTTCCCAGCAAAAGTTTTCACCGTGTGCATGCATTTGTATCCTATCTCCAAAAATTTCGACAACGTATATTTATCCAGAGTGGACAAGGATGTTCATTCCTTCAAAGATGATGAACGGAATCTAGTCAATCAATGTCTTTCTAAGGGTCTTGTTTAGTTAAATGATCAATCCTTAGATAAAATGTAACATTTACTGGACATGCGTTTGTGCCATACCCTTCTTTTTAAGAAGGGCAATATGGCACAGAGAACTTTATCATTCCTTCAAGGTTGCGTTTTAAGAGAGAACAACTAATGCCCGTAGTGACCCATCTAAAAGCTTCATGTATGTGATTCTGCTAAGATACAGTTGTAAATACTCTCGATCCATGATATATAGTTTGGGTAGGTGTCTGATATGCGTAGAATAGGCAATTTGGAGAGTGCATATCGGGCAAGATTATTCTTTTACTCAGTGAAAAATATTCCAATGCAGTCTCAAAACATCTAATAACAAATGTATTGATCCATCCAACAGTTTACATTGGGTTTCCTTGGTTTGTGTGAAATTAAATCTCCATGCGCCATTGGCCCTTCCAGGAACTTGAGGTATGTGGGGCTAAGTCGTTTTGGCTTTCAGTCCGATAGTAACGGGGTAACAATCAAAGACAGAATCTTTCCTATGCCTTTATGTTTTAGAATCATTGACCCAGGCATACACATGGCAGACATATCAAAATACTCCCATTTTGCTCATTTTGATAGGGAGAAAAATGAAGTTGTTTGCAAACGGTACAAAAAGGGACCTTCCCTGAAAGAAGAAAGAAATCGCTTTAACATTTTCAAAAATAATAAAATATGGTTAATTTGTACTGTCCAAAGACAATTTTTTGAAGGTGTTATTTTTACAATTTCTGCTTGCTGTTTTACCTTGTTCGCTCTTGAAAAGGTGACAATTTTGTCTCAAGGTGTTATTTAAGAACAAGCTCATTGAATTAATCTCGCATCTTGACTTCCCGAAAGCGCTAAATGACCCAGCGAAAAATTTACCCTAGATTTGTCTTGACTTCGAATTTGTTTCAAAAGCCTTCAAGCTACCCCCTAGTGAACTTAACATTTCATGAGTTGAATTGTTAACCGATATCTTGATCATTCGGGCATGAAGAGGTAATGTTCTGAATACAAAAATGAAAAAGAATACCAAAAATTCTTTAGAGTATGGTCACATGAATTGAACTGGCAAAACAAATTTTTATCAATCAACTCTATTTGGCCCGGGTTGAAGTTTCGATAGTTTCGACAGGGGGCGTTTTTTGCAGCCCCCCTCCCTCTTTTTCACAACTACAAAAGATATAACATAAGATATAACAAGATATAACAAGAGATATTCGTTAATGATGAAGAGAGAGCACACAAGATCTATTAGAGACAACCAGAAGGTGATACTAGGAAGACCACATTCAGAGATTGGAAGGCAGACATTCAAACATCGTGCTGCTATTATCTGGAATGCACTTCCAGATGGGGTAAAATGTTCCCCGAACCACAATTCTTTTAAATTTGCTCTAAAAAAACAAAGTAATCTGGTAGACAACATATCGTTCGGATCATAGTCAGTTGTTACAAAGAAAGACACTTCTAATTACATTTACTTTTAACAATTTCTCGTGTATTTTAGCAATTACTACGTTTTTAAAAACCTTTGTAAAAATCCTTATTTCATTTTAAACTTTAATTTGCAGGTCCACATCAGCTTATTAGCTGAATTTCTGAGCTGCATTAACAACTAAATAATGTATGTAAGTATGAATGTATGTATGTATAACAATCAAACTTAAGCCAATTGTGCTTCGGGAAATTAGCTTTAAAAAACAACGATATAGGTCTAATTAGAAACGTTGCTTGTTGCTAGGCAACCAAAAACAATAGTAAAATGGAAAAGTTTGAGCTACTGACTTTAACCCTATCTCACCTTTATTTACCCCCCCCCCAACCAAACTTTTATTCGCGAATGCTATAATATGCAAAAAAAGCAGGATAACAAGATTCCGCTACTTTGACTTTATACCTATACTGTATCGAATGATGAAAAATTCAAGACTCTAGCTATAACACCTTAACCATGGCAACCAATGTTTTACTGTGTAGTCAACAAAATTTGTATAATTTTTTTCTAATTGTTGAAGATATTAATCTAAAATGTATGCCAAATTATGTCTACACATGTATTAGATAATATCCAACTTAATTTAAAACAACAAATTTCAGTTTAATGCCTCATTTCATTGTTTCAATCATGCTGGTAATAATCATGATAATCATAACTTAATATCTTCTTATTGTCATAGCAACAAGAAAAATAGAGATAATTTTATTTAATTACTTGATTTTTGATTTTTTGCATCAAATT
Source organism: Aurelia coerulea (assembly GCA_039566865.1). NCBI lineage: Eukaryota > Metazoa > Cnidaria > Scyphozoa > Semaeostomeae > Ulmaridae > Aurelia > Aurelia coerulea. The sequence continues at coordinate 24,731,168 of CM076943.1, read as the reverse complement.
CCATTAATTTACCAAGTTTAAAGACCATAGCTACTATAACAGCGAAGAAAAACAGGGGGGGGGGGGGGTGGAATCAATCCCCTTAGGCATTGATCGTTTCAATAGTCCCAGGTGAGATACGGTTAAGAGCAAAATTCGTCCAGATTAACATGAAAAAAAAACAGGCAGGATTGTAGTCAGAAGTAGTAAATTAGAATAGAGAAAGATATCTACACATATCAAATCCAATTTGATTTGCAATTCTTGCTAATTAAGAGCAATGAGCAATTGAATAGATTAATTGAGACTTCTAATGTGAATTATTTTCAATTTTTAGACTTCTAATTATTGAAAATAGTTTGTAATAAAAAACCTGACACTATTTTACACACGTTTGGGGCTATATTGTCCTAATTCATTCATTATGTAAAGTCATAAAGATAAATGACGTCATGTATATCAAAAGTTGTTGATGTTAGCTAATATAAACAAACTATATATCAAATGAAATTAATCTTCAAGACCAATTGAATGGTGTATATAACTTTATCATTAGCGCTATTTGCACGAACATAGCGAGGATTTTAAGATTTTCTTTGTGACCAGTCTCCAAATAAAGGCATCAGGAGGTCACGTGGTACAACAATGGAAAATCAATCTTTTAGAATTTGATGGCCAATTAAATGTTAGAAAACACAAGGATTTGCAGCACTATATCTACAACAGCGATGGATGTATTTGAGAAAGTTAAGAAGAAACGTGATGAAAATGTTTAAATGAGCTCGAAGGCTCGTGTATCTTGAGCATGAAAATCAAATGTGGGAGCATTCAAATAAAAATGACGTGAACATTTTTATTGTCTCATCTTATGCAGTTAAAGAGAATCAACGGAGATAAAAGCCCCGCGTGGAAGGAGTCTGGGTATTCTATTATTAGCCTATTTTATTTGATGATTTCGAGACGTTCGTTGATATTGTTTAGCCAGAGGAACAATAACATGCGTAGGAGTTTTCCTTGTCCTATTTATAGATTGCCGCTACTTAGCTCCGTTGATTCACTTTAACGAAAATTTCCTTTTTGAAATTAGACTTTCATTTCTTCAGAAAATGGGTTTGAACTGTCCCAGTTTGTTTCGAAAAGTGGTTACAAGTCTGCGTGGTAAGACCGTACCAGGTCCCTGTGACTTAAAGGCAATACCGGGCAATGTTTTACACATAAAACCACGATGATATCATGATGCAAAAATAACTATCGTCCAATCTCTTTGCTTCTTATTTTTTCTTTTTCACAATAGAAGTCTCAACTTTCAAAATGGCGTTCAATGCAGTCGCACTAAAGTACTTGGCATTTGCAGCTGTTATTTTCATGGTGAAAAGGCCTTCCTTAACCAATTCGTCATCTTTAAGTTATTGGCAAACTTCGAAAGAAGCAATAGATGTGAAAGAGACGTATATTTATTCGTTGATCTGGCAACTTCAGGCAGAAAGGAAACTCTTCGTTCGCAAGAAATACCTGCTGCGGATCTTGTTGTTGTTAGCAGGAGACATCGAAATCTGCACAGGCCCTAGAAATCCTATTTGTGCAACATGCTCTTCTCGTATAAAAAAGTCACAAAGTTGTGCAGTATGTTATGGCTGCAAGATGAAATCTCACCTCAAGTGTATGAAAGATCAACTCGGTAAAAATTCCGAAGAACTTTTATTGTCAGACATGCTTTGTTGAACGAGGAGATGACGCAGAAAGCGATGTCGACACTGAATATGCACCCGAAGCAATCAACAGCTTTTGTAAAAAAGGGGTCTCAAGATCTTTCATCAAAATTTAAATGGTTTACTCAATAAAATCGACGAAGTCAGGTTGTTTCTAACCAGTACCCATCGAAATGTTCATGTTTATGGTATTTCCGAAACGCACATGTTATGTTCTGCAAGAGTACTGTAAAGATAGGACACGTCTTCTCGTCCAAGTGAGTATATTCAACGAACCGCTTGAGCTACTACTTCATGTAAGAATACTAAAACTATTGCTTCATGTAAGATAACATAACATGTCCCTTCTTATCATAACAAGAATTTTAATCAAATGTCTTTTGCACAACAAAACAGTGATTAATGTCTGTAAATGTAAAGTAAGTATAATGTCAAAATATAGAGCTGGGATCTGCAAAGTCTTCCAAATGGCGTGGTCTGTGAACAGCACGGCCTTACTCTTGGGCGTTGCAGATTTAGGTTCTGTTGTTCGGGTTGAACTCCTTGATCTGTTGGAGGTGCTTCTGGTGCCGCTGCCGGTGGCTGCAATTGTTGCGGATCATCTGTTTCTGAGTCTGAAAGTTCGATAATATGCTCTATCGGTTCTAGGCTTTCCTTGGTGTGCAGCAGATGCTTTCTATTCCTGCGAACAGTGGTTCCTTTGTCTGTGGCTACCTTGTATGAGCGAGGTTGCGGGCATTTCTCTACTATGACTCCCTTGCGATCCCAGGCATTTTTACCACGGAAACGAACACAATCTCCTGTCTCTAAGGGTTTTAGGGTGCGATGTTGTGGCTTATTGGTTGCTGCGGTCTCTGTCAATTTTGACGTATTGGTGGCTCCCTTCGGTCTAATCGTATTGTTCATGGCTGGCAGAGTTGTTCGAAGCTGGCGGTTCATCAAGATTGTGGCTGGCGCTGGTTTTCCATCGGGGAATGGAGTGGTGCGGAGTGCAAGAAGTGCTAAGTACGGATCCTCGCCACTGTGGAATGCTTTTTTGAGGGTCTTCTTAACGGTTTGAATAGTTCTTTCAATGAAGCCGTTACTTTGTGGGTATTCTGGGCTGCTACTGTCATGTACAAAATCCCATTCACGTGCAAATTTGCTGTATTCGCGTGAAATGTATTGTGGACCATTGTCGGAGAAAACTTCTTTGGGAATACCAAATTTGGAGAATATACGCTTGATGTGCATAACAACTGTAGGAGCCTCTGTATCTTCAAGTTGAGAGAGGTCGAAGAATTTGGAAGTGTAGTCAGCCACGATAACATAGTCTTTGTTTCTGAGTGAAAACAGATCTGTGGCAACTTTCTGCCACGGTGCGTCTGGAATATCATGAGGAATCGGTGGTTCAGAGGACTGTCTGTTTTGATGCTCTTGGCATGTGCTGCAGCATTTGATCATGTCTTCCAGTTCACCATTGATGTTTGGCCAGAACATGGTTTCTCTAGCCCTGGCCTTGGTCTTTTCAATCCCGATGTGACCAGTATGAAGTGATTTTCTCAGTTCAGCCCGCATGCTAGTGGGGATGATGATACGCAAACCATTCAGTAGCAATCCTTCGTGAGTGGTAATCTGATCACGGTGGTTGAAGTAAGGACGAGTTGCTGGCTGGGCATCTTGGCGTGATTCTGGCCATCCATGATTTAAGTAGTGTATCAGTTGTTGCAGTGTGGCATCTTTCAACGTTTCTGCGGCAATTTGGCTGTGTTTAGCAGCACTGATTGGTAAGCTTGACATAACGGAGTGGATGTAGCAGGACAGTTCTGATTCTGGTATTTCTGGAGTTGTGTCACTTAGAGGAGCACGACTAAGTGCATCTGGAATCGTGAGTTGGCTTCCTTTTATGTAATGCATCTCAAAATCATACTGCTGGAGGCGGAGCAGGAATCGCTGAATTCGTGGAGGGCACTTTGTCAAGGCTTTGTTGAAGATTGATTTGAGTGGCTGATGGTCATTATAAATGTCAAATTTTTGGCCATAGACATATTGCCGAAACTTTTCGCATCCAAAGACGATGGCTAAAGTTTCCTTCTCAAGCTGGCAGTAGTTTTTCTCAGATTGTGTGAGGGAGCGACTGGCATATGCAACTGGATACCAGCCTTGGGGATGCTGCTGCTCAATGATTGCACCAAGGCCTTGGCTCGATGCATCTGCTTGTATCCGGATTGGCAGTGTGGGGTCAAAAAACTTCAGTATTTGGTTTGAAGTGATGACTTCTTTGAGCTTGTTGATGGCATCTTTTTGTGGCTTGTCAAAGGAGTAAATGGCATCTTTCTCGAGGAGGCTTCTTAGTGGTGCTGTTAGATCGGAAAGGTTGGGTATGAACTTTCCCAAATATGTTATCATTCCCAAAAAACGTTGAAGCTCCTTTTTTGAGGTGGGCTCTGGCATGCTCAAAATTGCTGTAATCTTTGCAGGGTCTGCTTCAACCCCATGAGCTGATATCTTGTGGCCAAGAAAGGTGGTGGTTTGGGCCTCAAATTTGCACTTCTCTTTGTTGAGTTTCAATCCTGAAGATCTGATAGAGTCCAGAACTTTACTTGTGCGGGCAGCGAGTTCAGCTTTGTCAGAACCCCATATTATGATGTCATCTTGGCTATTGAGAGCGCCTTCAATGCCTTCTAAGATTTCTGCAATTTTTGCTTGGCAAATTTCACTAGCTGAGTGAATGCCAAAGGGAAGCCGCTGGAATGAAAAACGGCCAAATGGAGTGTTGAATGTTAGGAGTCTAGAACTTTCTTCATCCATTTCAATTTGCCAATTTGCATTGGAGGCATCCAGTTTGGTAAAAAAGATTGCATTGCTCATGGAGGCAAGGATTTCCTCTGTCGTTGGAAGGTGGAAGTGGTGGCGTTTTATTGCTTTATTCAGGTCCTTGGGATCCAGGCATATTCGAAGCTTTCCATTGGGTTTTTCTACAACAACTAGACTGTTTACCCAGTCTGTAGGTTCATGAACTGGTTTGATGATGCCCATTTTAACCATTCTTTTGAGCTCCGTGTGTAACTTTTCTTTTAGTGATATTGGCAGCTTGCGAGGTGGATGGACAACAGGGGACACTGTTGGATCTATGGTGATGTGGTGTACACCAGGAAGTTTTCCAATTTCACCAAAGCAATCTGGAAATTGCTGTGTCATGATGTCATGCATATTCTTATCAACATGCATGATACGCTTGATAAGGTTGAGATGAGAGCAAGTGGTAAGGCCTAAAATTGGAGTGGCTTCTATGTCAACAATGATGAAGAGTACTGGATAACATCTTCCTTTGTGATTTAAGGTCAGAACAGATTTGCCAACAACTGGAATGGCTGAGCCATTGTATGCTGATAGTTTGACAGCTGATTTATGGAGCTTGGATTTTTGTTTAACCTGCTGGTAGTCGGCTTTGGAGAGGATATTTACTTGGGCACCGGTATCAATCTTGTACGGGATGATTGATCCGTTTGTTTCAATTGCAATGAGCCACTCATCTTCAGTGAGTGTGTTGACTGAGTTTGTGTCTGGATCCTACGAGGAACTTGAAATTGATGGATATGATCTGGTACGCAAAGATAGAGAAAAGGGGGAGTATGGAGGCGTTTCTTGCTTCATCCGTTCTGATATTAAGTATCGAAGAAGAAGGGACCTTGAGATCGCAGGATTGGAGGCCATATGGATCGAAATTTTTGTCGTAAGATCGAGATCTATCCTCGTGTGTTTTTCTTACAAGCCCCCGGATAGTTCAGAGTACATCGACAAAAACTTTACGGCAAAATTTCGAGATATGATCGAAACAGCAACATCTGAAAACAAAGAAACCTTACTAGCTGGAGATCTAAACTGTAACTATCTCGTCCCAAATGACCACAAAGAAATCAAAGACATTATCAGAATCAATGGACTCAAACAAGTAATTGAATTGCCAACAAGAATTACAAAAACAACGAAAACATTAATAGATATTATTGCAACAACTGACAAAAGAAAGATTCTTTCCTCTATTGTGTTCCCGAATTCCTTCAGTGATCACGACTTCACTGGTATTGTCAGGAGAATGCATGTGGAAAAATTGAAACCGAGAAAAATACTCACAAGAGACTACTCAACGTATGACAAGGAGGCTTTCAAAAATGTACTACAAAGTATTGATTGGATGGATGTCTTACTTGCAGGTGAAATAAACAGTTCATGGAATCTTTTCAAAAGAATTGGCGGCGGTAGTCGATCACCATGCCCCTTTTGTTGAAAGGCGGGTACGAGGACGTGACTGCGCATGGCTCACAAAAGAGATTAAAGATAAAATGAATGAACGGGATTATCATCTACGGAAAGCAAGGGAGACTGGTAATGAGCAAGAATGGTCAGCATACAAGAGTCTACGAAATGAGATAACGAATCTAATCCGTCGTAATAAAGCAAATCATTGTCGAAGGATGCTACGTGATAACATCGATAGCCCGAAAGATTTCTGGAAGCAAGTTAAAAGATGCTATCCGACAAAAAGCCAAAGCTCAAAGTCCAATTTCTTTAAAGTGCACATAAACCCAAAATTTTTTATTTCATTTTCCGATAGAACTCGTCAAGAAATGCTATTCTACCCAAACAAATTTTCCAAAATCATTCTCCAAACTCGTTTTATAATGCATTTTGTCGAGCTTGGACTGTGGACACTACCGGGCACCTACAGCCTGGGAACTAGTGACGACTACTCAGGATGACAAATGATCGAACGAATTGATCGCTGTCATAAACCAGTTGTTTTGAGGCGTTCATATCGAAGCTTAGACGAAGTCAAAGTTCCAATAAAATGCACCAAAAAAGAGTTTGTTTGAGTCAGACCTCCTTACAGTCGTCTGTTGTAGGTTTCTCGGCATGGATTGTTGGAATTGGTATGACGCCAACTTCATCTCTCGACCGCACAAGGTGTCCTTTCCTCATTGGCGAGCGACATTTTACGTCCAGCAGAGATGACGTAATTCTCCTGTGTAGCATTACCTTTTGAATGGAACAATTAGGATGTTTGAAAAGCATAAAGAATCCGCTTTCCAATGTTGTCAAATGTTAATAGGGTGTTCGTACAAAAATGTGGAGTTTTTGTGATTTTAGTGTCAGCAGGTCAATTTCGTTGACTGTTGTGATTCATTTACAGTTAGGCTTATGATCATGGAAGTTCTTTCAAAGGGGTTTTTAGAGAGAGTTCCCAAGGAGAAAAGTGTTTGAAAATACCAATAAAGATTTTAATAGAAATTATGTGATGTCCTATCGCCTGAAGAACGTGTTATTATGGAGGATGAAGCGGAAGGTTAGGAATTGGAAGCAGAACATCTGTGCAGGTACGTAAACAAGATCAGTGAAAAATTAGGCCCGTTCTTAGTGGCGCCCCTTGGTGAATCTTGTTACTTGGCTTGACATTTTTTTATGTTCCTTCTAAACAGAGTTCAGAGTGGTATTAGGTAAGGTTAGTTATGAGTTTCTAGTCATTTCAGTATGATTTTAAAAACCACATTCCATCAACTAAGACTCTAAAATATACGCCTCGGACCTTCCTTGCGCCTCGGAGGAACTCTGAGCAACGGGAATCTTGGCATTACTAGCATTACCCTCCCTTGGTGTTTTTTGCTTATATCATTTCTGTTTCTCAGCATGATTTTTCGAGTTTTCACTATTTGTTATCATTTTATCTTCTGCCTTATCAAAATTTTCGAGAATATAAACAATGCGTTCTGCTCAAATGAAAATTTCAGATCGACCTGAAAAATCTGACCGACCTCAGAAACCGCGTTTCAGGTCAACCTGAGTTTCATTTCGCCTGTGTCGTGTAAGCGTTCCAAGGGCTTCGATAGCAGACCGAAATGAGTGTCAAACTGACAAGCAACTCAGACCAGTTAAATCTTCTCAAGAAATCCTCGGGTTTAAAGTGTTTTGAGCACAAACAAGATGCTGTCGAAGCTTCCCATTTGGCACGTTTTTGTTTCACGAACGCTATCCATTCACGTAGTCTCTCCTTTGCAGTTGTATTTTCTTTGCCATGAAACGGAATAGCATGCAATGTTATACCATTCTTTAAATCTGAAGTCACTGCAAAAATATCAAAATTTCCCTTTAGTTTCTGCTTGGAAATTTAAGGGAAACGGACAAGTTTATCTGGGAAATTGAAGGGAAACAGACATTTCCATTTCCTTCTTGGGAAATTATGGGGAAAGTGTCCGTTTCCCCAAAATTTCCCGAAATTTTGTCATTTTTTGCAGTGAGTATTCCCACAATTAGCAGCCACGTATCTGTTTACCAGATTTGCGTTGTTTCTTGCCTTCCTCCCTTCTGCAACCACCACTGGCACTAAAATTGACTGCGAAATCACTTAGGCTACACTGAGACCTGAGTGTGTATACCTGAGTCGACGTCACATCCGCTATCGCCCCAGACTCCAGACTGGTCAAAATAGCCCGGCAGTGTCCACAAAAAATTGTCCAAAAACGTGACTTTAGTGGGGCATAACTCCGGAACCACGCATCGGAATTCAATTCGGTTTTCGGTTTTCAACTCAGCTCAACGCCCTCTATCATAATCAAGGATAAAACATTTTGGGTTTAGGTGCACTTTAACATTGGAGGTGAACGTGTATCTGATAAAGCAAAAATCGCAGATAGCTTTTGCTCATTTTTCGCCACAATAGGGTCCTCCCTTCAAGCAAAAACGTCCAACCTGTATGACAAAACATGGAAGTTTTTCAAAAACAGAGAATTTTCATCAAAAGTGAATCCCAAGGCTACTATCTTTAAATTCAAGGACATAGAGTTAAGGGAAGTACTGGCGGTTTTAAAGTCATTGAAAGCATCAAAGTCAGCTGGTCTGGACAACTTGCCCCCAAGGCTAATAAAGGACGGATCAGAACAAATTGCCGCACCCCTTTGCTTTCTGGCAAATAAAAGTTTGCTAAGTGGCCTTTTTCCAAATAGTGAAAAATGTGCCAGAGTGACACCTATTTACAAATCTGGAGAAAAATCAAACTTCGACAATTACAGGCCAATCTCTGTACTTAATGCTCTGTCGAAAGTCTTGGAAAAAATTGTACATACACAGCTTTCCGAATACCTCGAAACCAACAAGCTGCTATCTGACGCTCAATATGGGTTTCGAAGAAACAGATCAACGCAACAAGCTGTTACCCTCTTCCTTGATCACATTCGCAGTAACATGGATGCAAGTCGCTGCACAGGAGCATTATACATGGATCTACGCAAAGCCTTTGACACCGTCCACCATGGTAATTTGCTGTCAAAATTCTCTCATTATGGCATTAAGAACTCGGAACTTGCTTGGCTAGAAGATTACCTTTTTAACAGGACTGAGTATGTCTGCTATGATGGTGTAAAGTCACAAACCGAGCACATCACGTATGGAGTCCCCCAGGAATCAATACTTGGCCCACTCATGCTCGTTATCTTGATTAATGATCTGCACCTTGTGATGGAAAAATGCAAAATCCTGATGTACGCTGACGATACGGTATTATTCTATTCGGATAAATCAGCAAAAGCTGTTGAGGATGTCATAAACCATGAAGCAGACCTTGCTGGGAAATGGTTTGCCGACAACAATTTGATAATGAATCTAAAGAAAGGCAAAACTGAATTCGTCATGTATGGAACAAGTCAAAAACTGTCAAGGCAACCATCTTGCCATATTGCAATTGAAGGAACAGACATTAATCAAAGTAATAGTTATGAATATCTTGGTATCACCCTTGACCATCATCTGACACTGCAACAACAAATTAATAAAATCTACAAGAAAGCCTCGAGTCGCTTGAAACTACTGCAGCGAATTCGACCAAATATTAGCCCACACGTAGCAGAGAAGATATACAACGTAATGATAAGGCCAGTCCGTTTTATATTGCTATCCAGTGTATATAAGCTTGGGTGATAACGTCAAATCTAAATTGCAATCAATACAAGACATTGGCCCAAAAAATAGTGGCCAATGATAACAGTATGTCCCTGACATGGGACAGCCTCGAGCAAGCCCGAAAGAAGCGAATCTCAATTGATGTGTTAAAGTCAATCAATGGGATTTGCACGGAATCGCTAAAGAACATCTTCACCAAATTTGATCATGGCAAAAATACACGTGGAGATGAATCACTTCTTGTGCTACCAAAGGTGAGAAGCGAGTCAGGAAGACTTTCAAGGAGCGTCAATTTACAACAATCTATCAAGTAACATCAGAGATGAAAAGTACTTTATCAATTTTAAAAGGAAAATAAACACACTTTGTTTTTAAATTCAGAACATGATTGTTATTAAGGTTTTTTACAGTTTTTACTCTTGCCTCTTGTAAGTTTTATCCCTTTATTTTACAAACTTTAATTCTAACAGGACCCTTAGTGATAGCAGTAAGACAATTACTGACAAGGCTATCCTGTATACATATGGTATATTATTATTATTATTATTATTATTATTATTATTATTATTATTATTATTATTATTATTATTATTATTATTATTATTATTATTATTATTATTTCGAAATTGTTTGAGGATTCAAAGTTAAATGTTCAAAGTCATATCAGAGCAGCCATCCTAAAGGCTAGAAGAGGTATTGGTCTGATACGATATCTTTGAAAGTATGTCTCCAGGAATGTTCTTAATCTATCTTACAAATTATACGTGAGGCCTCACCTTGACTATGGTGATTTATTGTATCATAGATATGACCAAGAAATGCGGCTAGGTTTTACAGAAAAATTGGAACAAACCCAGTATTCTGCAGCCCTGGCTGTCTCTGGTGCGTGGAGAGGTACAAATAGGCAAAGGCTTTACAATGAGTTGGGATGGGAAACCCTTTATAGTAGAAGATGGTATCGTCGTTTATGTCATTTTTTCAATCTGAAAAGTAAACAGGTCCCAGAATATCTCTTCAATGAAATCCCTTCTGAACGACAAACCAGCTATAATCTTAGAAATCAGAGGATGTATTCTCCCTCCATTGACAAGACTGTGCGTTTTTCACATACATATTTTAGTAATGCGCCTTTTGAATGGAATTTACTGGATAGCGATACCAGCTGTTCCAAGTCTATTGCCGAATTCAAGCGAAAACTGCTCTCCAAGATACGTCCAACTGAAAACTGTGTTTACAACATATATGATATTGAGGGTATTAAAATCTTAACAAAACTGCGCTTGCAGTTCAGTGCACTAAATGAGCATAGGTTTAGGCACAGATTTAACGCCGTAGGTCCACTTTGCAATTGCGGTACAGCAAATGAGGGTAATAAGCATTTCCTCCTGCACTGCCACTTGTTTAACAACTCTCGTATGAATCTCCATGGCGAACTCTCAGAATTTCTGAACTTAGATATTCCCAACCTTGATGATAATTTCTTTTGTTCACTGCTATTGTATGGAAGTGCTGAATATCCGTATATCATCAACAGAATAATTCTTGAAGCTACAATAAAGTACATTAAATGGTCCAAACGTTTTGATCTGGTTGATTACCAAACTTAGCATCCTCTGGAAACAAAGAATTCGTGCTCGACATGTTAGTGACTGTATCTATGTGTGAATGTATCTGTGTGTATGTTTGTATGTAAGTCCGTATGTGTACGTGTGTACTAGTCAAATTAATTTGATACATTTGAAATTGTAAGTGTCATTCATAGTAGGAACTCGCTGACAATATGTCCTTTCCCACTATGGATGGCACGTAGTTTATGAATCTTGTTATTGGTTACTTTTAATTGTTTTCATTGAATATAAAAAAAAATATCATGATGAAACCACGATGAAACCCTGGATAACGGTCAAGTTTGGCTTCTTTATTCACCGGTTTAATCGAATAAGCCCAAGGAATGTTGCTCCTGGTTTCCTAAATACTTCAAGAACACTAAATTTCAAATATTATTAAATTTTCTTTTCTCTCTTCAATGTGGTAAAAATCAATTTGGAAAGTTGTAACGACGGCACAAAAACAGGTCTCGTAGCAGCCTATTGCTATCCCACACACAGCCAGCCCAATGCTTTGAAACAACAACTAATAGTCTGTGTTCTAAAAATTTCATACAGGGTATCCCAAAAAAAGTGTCCGACTTTTAAATTTGAACATGTTCGAGACTATTTAATGCATATGAACCATTTGGGCAATTTTTGAAAGCTGAAACATGTAATGCTCTGTTGACTCTATTGCTGTTTGAATTTGGGAATTTTTAAGAAACCAGGGGGTTACTTACAATTCATGCAAATTTTAAAGTATTTTTAACTCTTTACTCCACTTCTCCAATGTTATTCTAGTTTCTAAAGATAACTTATCTACATAGACCAGAAAGAACAATCTAAATACTTTTAGAAATTTGAGAACGTAATTCATAAAAATTGCAAAAATTCCAAATTTTACATGTTGGAAGGCGGGGGGGGGGGGGGGGCCGGGGCAACCGAAAACTTAGCTATGAAAAAAACAGTTTTTCAAGCCCGTTTCCAGTGAATATATCAACTTTGTCATAGTTTGGTCCGTTATGCAGGTTTTCTGCTTTGAAATTGAATGCATCTCAGAACATTAAGCAGCTTCTTTGACGGCCTTTGCAAAGTTTGCTCAATCATTCATCAGAAACAAGGCAATAACCTTTTCTTCTCCACCTCTGTACATTTCAAGGTCAATTTTGACCTTATGCATTGCTGTGTTATCAGAAGTTAAATACCTCCCTATCAGTGGTAGCAATTAGATTTCTGGTAATTTGAGTAACTCGTGTTCAAAGGAAGAAATTTGAAACCTTCTTTTCCACTATGAAGAGGGCTAGTTTTGCTTTCCAACAGTAAATATCACCGTAAATGCAGACAGCAGTAGAGCAAAGGTGAAGAAACCAGCAACAAATTGGCTATAACTTTGAGAGCCACCCTGGTTTCTTAGTATTTAGTACTGCGATAGACTCAAAAGGAAATTACACGTCTCAGCTCTCAAATAATACCAGAACGGTTCATATGTATCAAATATTTTCAGATTTATTCAAATTTAAAAGTCGAACACTGTTTGGGACACCCTGTATATTTGCTATTTTATAAAGGGATCAATTTTGGAACTTCATGGGACGAAGGCCTTCAGAGGCGAACAAACATTAACCGAGGTTATGAATTCGATGATTTTAGGCGGTTCTCACTTCTACTATATGAGTGATCAGATATCTTAGGCTGATAGCATCAATAACAAGATTAGAATTGACGGGGAATTATTTTGATCGTGAAATAAAATGTGAAAAGCAAACCTTTCATTTATGAGATCGTAGCTTGATGCATGATCTCTATCGGTTGTTGGTGTTGCCGAGCATCTCTCAATTAAAAGAACAAGGTTGGTGTCATTTGTGCCGACCTGCACTTCGAAGTAAAGTCTTTGGTCTAATTTAACAGCAGCGGGGAAAATGCTTTGTAGCGTTGTGAACGTCTTGTCTTTAAACATCCACATTGACACTGTAAATGTCCCAAATCCAACTAAAAAGGAAAATCGATACAACAGTGTTCTTAAATGAAAAAATTCAGTAGCATCAATGATTTCAAAAATTTAATTTAATCGTTTAGAGGGTTAAAGATTTCAAACAAAATAAGTTGTAAATTATGTGACATATTGCAACATATATCATGTTTACACTCTACCGGTTCAACTTTTCATTTGTAACAGAAGTTTATCGAATCGGCATCCTAATTACAATGTTCTTGCTAATCAATAGCCCTTTGATCATTCTATCCGTATAATTAATTTGCTCTAAAGCAGTGTAAATGCTTTTGAACTGTAAAGATTTTGCGAAACTTTACTGATACAATTTAACCCTGTAGTGGTTGGGCTATCTGACACGTCCTATTTTGGCATGGGGGCAAAAAGTCCTCTTCCCCCTTACCTAACTCTTTTGACTGGAAATAGATAGAGCAACCAGATGTGGTGTCCTAAGGGCGTATTCTTTTGGGCATCTGAAGTCTGCGAAGTCTTCTGAAAACGGTAGATTTTGCAGAGAAAAATGTCAGTTACCAAAAGAATGCGTATTCTGAAAACGGTAGAGTTGGTAGACTTCGCAGAGAAAAATGCCAAAAGAATACACATTCTGAAAACGGTAGAGTTGGCAGACTTCGCAGACAAAAATCCCAAAAGAATGAGAATTCTAAAAGTTTGAGAGCGCGAATGTTATGTTGTGTTCGGCTGAGCGAATTGAAGCCATTGCAATGCATTATACTTTTGTTTTGAAAATCCCAAGAGAAAATAATTTATAGAATCTATAACTATACCAGCTTCAGGAGCAGAAGGTTTCCGAGGCCTCGGAAGTCGACCGTTTTTAGTAGAGCCTAAAAGAATACGTCAAAAATCTCTCGGAAGTCTAGCGAAAACAGAATGGCCAAAATAATGGGCTTTCATAAAAATGATCTGAAGTCTGCGAAGTCTACCGTTTCGGTAGGATGGCACCAAAATAATAGAATTTTAGCTTCTACCAACTTTACCGTTTTCAGAAGATGCCCAAAAGAATGCGCCCTAAAAGCCCCAGGCATATACTTTATGACAATATAAAAATTAGCCTAAAATTAGCCATCATTAATGCTTGCGTCAGCCTTTTACTTCGTGTGGTCAAGAAAAGCGTAAAAATCGGTCAAAATAAGAAAGAATGCGATAAAATTTAATTTGGAGCACAATTTCCATCCAAATTCGAAAATTATGAGAGATTACATCAAATAGCACTACCCTGCAAAATATCTTTGCAAAATATTGCAATTTTCTACTTTTTTTGTGAAAATTGATATTAGAGAATTGGCGATTTTGACAGATTCAGGTCGGGAAATTGTCTCTCCTCCCCCCTTTATTTGTCAAAATATTTTATGAAACTTCTTGAGTTGCGGCATAATAAGCAGCAGAAAAAAGTCGTTTTCGGGCAGTAATTGTTCTTCTGGCAGAGTTATAACAAAAAGTCTACTAAGGGGGGGGGGGAGCCAAAATAGGGTTAAACATGTTTAAGTACTTAAGATGATTCTGAAGACCTTGATAAATCGAAAATATCCAGCGATCCAATGGAAAAATTAATTCAAGGCAAACAAATTGACTCTTCACTTAAGCTTTAAAAAAGAAGTACTGTGAGGCAGCTTTGGCTCCTGTAAACAACGGGATCTTATCGTTGAGCAAACAGTCCTCATTTAGCACATAAGATAAACATAAGATCCTTTTGGATGATTACAAAGTCCGTTCTGAGCTAAGCAAGCATAAGAAAATCTGAATATTGATTTCTTCATAACCCCAAATGATCGTTGATGCTGTTTTTAGCTACAGTCAGAGAGATGAGTGGTGCTGCTAAAAAGTCGCCTTCAATAGAATATAGCAATTTATTGATCTCGTGTCAAATATGTCAAGCATGAAATAAGCCGAGGTCAAATTTTGCTATAGCATTAAGCCTGGTTTCCATTAATTCGTAGAACGATCGTAAGGAGATAGGCGACAGTCTGCGATCGTCTGCGATCGTCTGCGTTGCGTTCCCGATTTAATGGAAACACTTGCTTACGATCCTTAAGACCGTCGGCGATCGTGGATCGTAAGCGTCGGGAAAGTTGAACTAAGTAACTAAGTTCAACTTTCTCGATCCCCGATCGTTACGACTGTCCCGATCTGGGAAAATGTTTATTTTATTTTTTTTTTTTATATATCAAGACGCTATATCATTTGATACATGGTCAACTACGGCTACAGATAACAAAAGATTATTTAAATACAAAATAAACAGTACGAAATAGAGGTTACAACTAAATACCTAAAAATTTCTAGGTTGGGTTTGATTTTACTTTTTATTTATTTCCGTTTTCTGAATTGAGGCGTTTGGAGTATATATCATGAAGAAATTCAGAAAATGTCTGTAGGAGGAGTTTATCTTCGTTGGACATTTATGGAAACACACATCGCAGACGATCGGCGATCATCGCAGACGCGCTTTTGTTAAACTAATATCACGTGGATCTGATTAGCCAATTAGATGATAGGAGTCATTGTTGTTACGCTTGCGCGCTTTCTTGTGGGTTTGAAAAGGATCATGGTATAGGTGCGTCGCAGACTGTCGCCGACTGGTCGCCGACGAATGGAAACACTCGGCTAAAATTGCAGATGGAAGATGGATGATAGGGATGGCCGACGATCGCAGACTGTCGGCGATCCCCTTACTATTTAATGGAAACCAGGCTTTTATGCGCGGGATTATGCGCTTTTTTTCCTTCTGTGCTCATTAGTCGTTTCGTCTTGAGAGCAATTTCTGTTAATAGTTGTTTTAAAATCTTACTGAATAAACAAAACCTTTTAAACAAAAAACTACACATCAATTTTTCATCTATTTGAAATTAGAACAAAAGAATAGACGGAAATGACTGATAACTCGTAATTCGCAACTGAGAACTTGCAACTCGCGGAATGTGATCGCTTTCATATTACTCGGAAGGTAATTGACTGAGGTCTAAGCATTGGAAAGGCTCGGAAGAACTTTGCTTTTGAAATGACCAGGAAGGTATTAAGAATTCGTAAGAAACTCTAAGTAGTCAAGCTATGAAAATTCTAGAAAAGTTTCAGTTCTGGCTCAAATTCTTATTTTCTTGGCAAAATACGTTTAACGTGGTTGGAACAAAGGCTAGGTTGATGGAGGACGATAACTCGTGTTGGCACATGGTGGTTGTGGCAAACAAGGGTTCAAAAATAGGATCAGAAGTACCAAATTGGCAGTAAAAACATGATTTAGGCAAGTGTTATCACGAAAATTATAGCAGAAATGGATAATAAAAGGACTTTTGGTTTCATGATTTCTTCATTTTAAGGGTGTTATGAATGAAACCATGCTGTAAACAAGCATGGTTTTCTTAAATTGTGCAAATTATGGAGCTATTTAAAACGGTGCAAAATTGTATAAAAGGAGGAGTGTCGGTATGATCTTCAGTCGTCATCAAGGGGCGATCAGAAACGAGGCGTGTGAATTGGTGAGTTACACTTCTTTTTCTTACATTTATCTACATAATACATTGTTTTTAACAGGAATTGTACTCAATTTGCATATGTTATGTACTGGCTAGACATTTCTTGGATCATGTGGAGGCTTTTTTGAAGTATGCTTGATGGGGAAAATGTGAAATGAACATTTACAAAATTCTACTAATGAAACTTTATTCTGTTTTACTCTAATAAATGCATGGTAGGGATGTAACGCATTATTTTTGACAATGGGAGGAAATGTAAAAGCTTCCATTGTATTCAACGAGGTATTCAAGAGCTGATCGGCGTTATAATTCATTATCGCTCATGTTTTCAGGAATTCGGTTGAAAATGGCAGAAAAACTTAGCAGTGGAGAGGGTAAGATACTTTTATAATTTTTTTTTGAATAATTAGAAAAGCAAGATCTGTTGAATGATATTGATGTGAAATTGGAAATCTGAAAAATGTCGTGCAGTTGAAGAAGCAAAAAGAGTCTTTAACGCTGCATTTGCATCGCTGTTTGGAAAATGTTGTGGTCATAGATTGCGGTCTTTTTAGGTGCAATTTTGTAGCGATATTTTCAGAGTAGCTTCCTAAATGGAGCATAATGTTTTCTAAAGAGCAATCCAAACGTTTTGTTGCTCTAATTGTTTTCTTGGCAAAAACATTAATTTTTTTATAAGAATCAAGGTCCAGGTCTGTTAGGTAGTTTGATTAATTTTGGTCCTTTTTCGTTTTTTAGGTTTCTCGGGAGAAAGAAAGGACAAAAAGGACGTAGGTAAGGGGTTTCCTAGAGGATAATATTTAATTAAAATGTCTGTGGGACATTAGAATTCAGCCACTTTACTTTGTTGGGGTAGTTATTGATTGTAAGTAGGTCTAATTTTGAGATTTCAATAACGAGATGTTAATTTGAAAAAGGGGTATCTAGAATAAATTCGAGGCTTGAAAAGGAATTTAGGGCATGGCAGGAATGTACACGTATTTTTATAAGAACTCAGGACTTTCTTAAAGAGTTCGAGGAGAATCTTTATGTTCACTTCGTGTAGCGGCATGAAAATTTCTAAACAAAGCTGTTTCTAAAGCTTGCTGATGTTGCGTACATTTCTGTGAATTTCCTCGGCTAGAAACAGTTAAATAATTGTTCAATACTGGAGTTTCTTATAATAGGAATACGTGTATGTGAATCGATTAATTCAGGTCGCACTAGGGATTTCATTCATTTGATTTTGATCTGGGGGGGGGGGGTTGTAATTTGCATTGGCTGCGAAATTGTACAGGGTCGGCAGTTATCGTAATTTGCACACGCTTAAGGGGTTGGGTGGGCAGCTTGGGGTTGGGAAGAATAAACATAACATGACGTGATAAGGTGGAAAGTATGACGGCTTCAGGACAATTGTACTGTTGGGTGGTCTAAAACTGGTTTGAAGATTCCGCAACATTTTGTTTTGCTACTTCTCTTCAAGTGTTTTCCAAAGATCAAATTCGCAATAACAAAATTATGCAAAACAATACAATTTCTAATGTAAATTTTTCAAATGGCTATACATCATTTTGGGATAGTCGATATATAACGCAGTAGTTCATATTTTGATACCGTATGCGATCAGCAAGCTATGATCCGTTATAAAATAAGATCGATGTGCTGGATTTTGACCTCGGCAGAATATCTGACAAAAGTTTCGATTGTTTGAAAATCAGGACCATTTCATGTGGTCATCTGTAATTTTTCTTCGTAATTATTACGGGGAGCTCAAATTGAGCATTTTGGTTGTCGGGGAACTACAGTAGATCGGAAAGTGACAGGCTTGCAGTTATACGAGTTAAGAGTTACCGTAAAAGTTCTATTAAGCCCGCAGGGGGCTTATTTAATTTCGGACACTCCAGAGGGGGCTTATTAGAGAGGGAAGCTTATTCACTAAATCAAATGACAAAGATATGTTCTTTTACACAATATTTTCCTGATTCAGCATATAATTTTACGAGCCAAATACATAAATTCGAAACGTGGTATATAATTAAAAATCATGTTAGGAATTTGAATAGGAAGCTCCAATGTACCGGGTGTCTCAAAAAAAAAAGAACCCCCTTTTGACTCAACAAGGCAACAAAACGATAATATTTCGGGACTTTTTGAATTCATGGCTACATTTGTTGGTCTTCAACTGAAATGCACATGCCTTGCATTTGGAAATCGACCACCAAACACCGGAGATATGAGTTCGCAAGTTCAAAATTTGGAGTGCACCTGAAACCAGAGGTTTTAAGAAATGGCCTAGCCATATAGTTTGACAACAAACAGGCATTTTGCAAACGAATTTTCGACTTTGACCTTTACTTTTTATTTTGAAAAGATTTATACCTTGAATTACTTCAATTGTTCTTGCAGTGTCTTTTCTTTTGAGGAAACGGTTATTGCATTGCATTCGATCCCAAGTGTTTTGTATTAAAGAATAGGAAAAGGAGCACATGCACGCATATTTTGGAGATGTGGCACGACTTTATCACTCTTACCACATTTTTACTATATTTGTTTAATCAGCGCCATGTCCATGCATCTTTTATTCTTTTCAAAAGCGAAAAACGGAAACTTAAAGTCTGCAGGTACTTTGGATAATTTCCCTGATACAAATCATGACTAGGCCCTTTTCAAAACCTCTGGTTTTGGGTGCACTGTAAATTTTGTCTTTGCGAACCTGTATCTCCGGTGTTTGGTGGACGATTTCTAAATGCAAGGCACGTGCATCTAAGTTGAACATTGATAAATTTAGCTGTGAAGTTGGGGAGCAATGATATCTTATTGCTTGGTACCTATTTCAAGTCAAAAGGGGGTACTTTTTTCTGAGACACCCGGTACTTGTTTTATAATGGATCATAGCAAAGAAGTGGTTTCGCCGATATGATAGATTTCAATTTCTACAGTGTCTATAAGAATCGTTGTTACAAATTTTTGCTCGCAAATTTATTGGAATTGATGAAGGTGGATAGGAGAATGCAAACGGATGACGAACAATTTTTAGAATTAGGGGACTTGGGAAACTTGAGTGAAATTGAGATCCAAATATAGCTATTCTTGCATTTATGGCGAACTATTTTTTGCTCGATTTAAATGTTGAAGAAAGTCGGGAGACGGTAGTGAAAAGTTTAAAACCCTTAAAATGAAACAAAATTGCTTTAGGATGTACAGGATGGAAAACAGTTCCAGGAAGGGAACTTTTATGGCAATTCTATATAGACTAATTTATAGACGCCATTATTTCTGCGATGCAAAAGTTTGTGACGGATTTTTTAGCACAGCCTGATAATTAGATATCGGAAATGCAGAACCGGTGAAAGCTTGATGAGTCCGAAGTTGTTTTTTGTGAATCATTGTATGACCATGCTAGAATTTCTGCATTTCTGATGTCTATTTAGTAAATTAGATATGTAATTTATCAAAGGTAAAAAAGAAGAAATCGTTGGTTATATAGAGTCGGTATCGCCTGTAAAGACTGCTCAGCGTTCACATATAAAATACTTTCTCTTGAAAATTCGAACCACTGATGAAAGCAAGAGAGCTGTCTGCTATTCTCCAAAGAAACAGTTGGACTTTAAAGAATATCACGACAACGAAACGCCAATAAGACTAACTGATTTCGGGCATTCTAGCCGTTCCGGAGAAGATTCCATAGTTGTCAATGACAGAACATCGATTACTGTGGTTGATGAGAAGCTCCCGTTTCCTCCACTAACAAAGTCAACGGAGCCAATCGACATCGCAGACATCTCCAAAATAAATAACAATGAATTGATAACGGTCAAGGGAATTGCAATAAAAGTTATGGGAACGGTGCGACGCAAGACAGAAACTGGCTATGTTGCGAGTCAAGATGTCCAGGTGAGAGATAACACGGGATCGGTAAGGTTTGTCCTGTGGGAATCAGTTGTGAATACATGCACCGAGGGCAAGTCGTATTTGATGACAAATGTTCGCGTCAAGCATGGGGCTGACGGCACATATATTACCACGCCTAGGGACACTGTGTGTGCAGTGGATGAGATAGAAGACCTTCACGTTACCGTTTCCAGTGACGATTTGCCGTTTGGTCTGTTAGCAAAAACGGTGAATTGTTTCATTCTTGGTGTGGGATCTGTGTCGCATTATCCAATATGTTGCTCTTGCAATCGCAAGCTTAACGTTGCAGAATCTGATGAATTTGTAGTTTGCGAAAATTGTACCATGGAGCAGAGAGTCGCAGTTTGTGACAAACATTGGTTCATGCAAGTTCTTGTGAAAACGGATGGTGGTGAGAAGTACAACTTGAGTGTCTTTGAAAAGGAGGTGAAAGAGTTGGCAGCAATTGCCCACGTCAATCTGGGAACAATTTCATCGCCTGAACTGAGTAAGGCTCTTTTGAATATTGGTAAACTTCAGATAACCTGTAATGAACGAAAATTGATACATTCAGAGCTCGCTTAGTGCTAACAATTACAATGATGTTATAGGATAATTTATGCAACGGGTTTAAGTTGCAACATTTTGACATTTTTTTGTGCAGATGTTAAAGCTCTTTCAAACAATAGAATAACAGTTCAAAAAACTCCTGAACTATAGAACGGTTCAAAAGAGTTTCAAAAAATTTCTTATCGCAATAGGTAAACAGATGGGTGTTCATCTGACAAATAATCGTTTTAAATTCATTTTGGATTATATGGTTGGCACTATGTGCTCTAAATGTACCATAGTTTCATGTTATTTGCAAATTTGAAGAGATGCATCATGTAACTGTAAACAAACGTCTCTCGAATGATCATTTTGGAGATTTTTGGTAGGCCATCGTACACATTTGCATAAATCTTGTTTTCTTTTGAAAGTGATTTGTTCAAAAATGAAAGTGTTATTGCGAAGGTGGGTTCTTAAATTTCACAGAAAATGTTTGGTGTTATCTACCAAGATGTCCGTGCATTTCTAAAACTTAACTTTCCTCGTGGATTCATTTCGTCCAATAATGCATCATTGGAGAGCCGCTTGAAACAATACAGATCATAGAAATTGCACGTTTTGTTTACAGTTACGTGATGAAGCTCCTTTGAAATCAAAGTAGCCGGAAAGCTTGTTAAGAGAGACATCCTTATTGGCCATCAATATGAAACATTATGGTTCGCGAGTACTTTTTCATGATGTTTTTGCATGAATTTTCGGAGAACCTTTATTTCTGCCATTGCTGTGTATGGTAATTTTCTTTACAATCAAAAATCCCGCTAAGATATGTTAAGATTTGCACTAACAGTTAAAGTTGGTCGTGAAACGAGTGCACTTGTATACTTTTGTCTTATTGTCGTAATGGGTTTGGTATTGGGAACTTGAACAGCTAACATAGCGGTTGGTTACTATATTCTTCATTGATCATTATCCGTAGGAGATCATGTTTGCATGGTTAGTCCTAGAAACTTGCATGGTTAGTCCTAGAAACTTGGATGAAACGTTTTTCATGGCTACGCTTGTAAACAGAAACCTTGGACATTATGGCCCTTTTATTAATCTGAAAGCCTATTTGCGCACTGGTAGTATATGTTTCGGGGGCATTGGATATTTAAGGAGGCGGGGGTTAAAATGGGAATTGCGTACGAAGAAAATTGATCTTCTCGCATTAGAGGTAATGAATGTCTTACCTTGGTACGCAGTGATGCTGGGTGTATTGCAACATATTGGTAGTGACGTTCATTGTAATTGATTGTAATTGATTGTAGTCATCGATTTGAACTTGTTTGTTAAATCTTTGAGCGTTGATTGATGTAGCTTCGTTGTTATCTTATTGAAGTTGCTCATGATTACGATCCTTGTGGAAAACAGCATTCTTCTTTGATTATAATGGCCTGCAAATGAAATGAATTCTTTTACATGCTAAGTCGGATGTTAAATCAAAAGTCCTAATGTTTCGTAACAGCAAAAACTAAATCGGGTTGATTGCAGAGAACTGAGAAAACTGTACGTGTACTCGATTTCTTCACTGTTGTCTTGAATTTATGATGCGTTATCAACGGGCTTTTATATGGAACGATAAATCACACGAGAAACTTGGTAATGCTGTAGGTTTGGGGCAAAACACGACGACTAAGCATCCACAACGCACGAGATAGATTTAAATGTGTAATATGGTTTCACTTTCATTTTGAAAATGTGCCTGATGGAGCTTGCTGTGCCTCGTTCGTGCGTGTGTGACGTATATTTATAATCTTTCGCTGCAAATTGTGAATTGAAGAGTAAAAGGCAAGGCGATAAAAATACCGGAGATAAAGCCTAATGGGAATGTAACTGACTCGTATACATCTTGCAGTAGGAAAAACGATACAAATTTCTACTATACCTCCTGCTACACAATGATTTAAGTAAGGTATACTACAAGATATTACTTGCTGAACACAAGAGAATGAAAGTTTTCTAAAACTTGCAACAATTTAAGGGCTGATTGTACCAGGACACGAACGGTTACTCGAAAGGTCTTGTCAAACCATTTAACAGTTGCGCTATTAAGATGAATGTCAAAACTATTCTTGAATTGTGTACCTTCTGCAAGAGATGGTAAGAGGATCTAGCTTCTTGTAGGATTGCAATTCTGGTTCTGCGTGGCTTTCCAGTCCATTTCCAGTTTCATCAGTCCATACAGCCAGTTATAACAAGGATGTGTCATGTAATGTCAAATAATACATATGTACAGTTGAAATACATATTCATAAACGGCAGCAGCAAAAATTCTATTATCTGAAATATTATTACCTGGGCTATCGGTTGTCATAATTTCAGTTTTTAACAACATAAGCGATTAACATGCTACATATATACAGTATTATGATATAGGCAGAGGAACTCTGTTTACGTTTATGTCAACAATTTAGAATCTAGGGATCTCGATTCAAATAAAGTAGCAAGAACGCTAAACTATGGTTTTCTATGGATTAAAGGCACACTGTCGTGGCTGTTATTGGCTAGTCGTGATGTTGAAATGACAAACTAAAGACCTGCCCTTTTGATAATTACCAACCCTTTATGCTGCTGGATCATTCTTTGTTTCGAGAATAAAGGGAGTCGAATTGTTATCACCTTCACGAATTTCAGTGTACAGCGAAATTACTGAAGCCTGCCCAACTTCTTTTATATTGTCTCATTTATCCAATCAGCGCCACGTCAGTGTGCCTTTAAAGGGGATATTGCTGTTACTCTTTTGAACAAATTTAATGGGATTTCAAGACAATGATGATCCAATTTGCAAAAATGACATTCTAGTGTAAACCTTGTGAAAAAATTCGAAGCACTGAAGTTTGAGGAGATTGTTTACATATTACAGTAGAGTTAGTTCTGTAAGAAGTCATTTACAAGAAACAGGATCCTGAATTTTTGTTAGAAAAATCGTAGGAAAATAGGGTAGTTGAGGGAAAACGATAGGCGAAGGGTAAAAATGGTTTCTTAAGACTTTCTTAAGGCAGTACTTTACATTGCTCAAACCCGAAGGTGTACCATGTGGTAGTAAATGAGAATCAATGTGAATCAATAAGAATCAATGTGAATCAAAGAGAATCAACGAGAATCAATGAGAATCTGAGTGTACTCACATTCGTAGACATATGAATATCGGCTTGTGATCACTGTAGTATGACTCCAAGACACCAGATGTGATAACCAATTGTGGAATATTGGTGTATATATGGTCGATCAATGACTGATAATCAGTAGTATATTCTTGGATCAACTGTGTATAGCCTTTCTGCTGTATCATGTAACGAGTGAGTTTGTTGTTATCACTTGATGTTTCTAATAGGTCTACATTGAAATCTCCAATGAACACCACTGGTGTATTATGGCCTTTTAAGATCATCGAATGAACAAATTCTAATGCTTCAATCAATCGGATGATGGAAACTTTTGATCTTGATCGATATACTGCCACGATATATAACTGAAATGGTTGCATCAATGACGTAATAGTGATCTCAGTGTCACAAGGATTAGGACTGAACTGCATTTCAGCAACTAAAGTATCCAATTGTCTGGTATAAACGACGGATCCATATGGTTGCCTTCTGCCTGGAGCATTGTTGTAGTCATTTCTAAATTGTTTGAAATTTTTGATGTCATAAAGACCATGTTGATCATCGTGAGATAAAGCAGTTTCGACAAATATCATGATGTCAGAAGCCATTAGATTGAAATCGTTTATAATATCGTCAAAATGGAGATGTAGAGAGCGAACATTTGTGCAAACTATTTTCAATGCATGTTCCATTTGAGTAGAGTATAAAACTGGAGTGCATAGTTGTAATCGTGCAGATTCTCGCAGTCTTCTCATTTCATTTTCTACTTTCTTGCTTGCGGAAATCTTTTGTTCATTAAGGTTAACAATATGTAGGTTTGCGAGGCTAGTTACTCGGCTTAACCCAACGTAATGCATATGTTCTCTTGTTGAACGAGGAAAATCTATCACAAGTGATTCTAATGTGTCACCTTGAGATCTATGAATAGTCTTAGCAGAAGCTGGTCTCAATGGAAACTGTCTTCGTAGTATGCGAATATTGGCATTTCTTGTTATGCTGAACTGTTTGGTTATTTCTAGTAATGGCGTCCATGTACTTTCGATCTGACTGTCGTACAAATGTGCACATTCTCTGCGACATTCTGATCCGATACTCTGATCTGGAAATAATACCCATAATATACTTGGTCGTTGTGATCCAAGAACACGGTAATCAATTTTCATAAGTTTACATTCAATTCCGTTTGTCATTCCATCTGTCACTGATACATTTGTGCTAAGATCATATGGCAAATATACTGCAATGCAAATGACAGAGTGAAGTCCCATTGTCTTACTAGGTTCATTAGGAATCTTATGCAATATCTTTTCTTTGAGGTTATCGGGCATGTCTCCAACGACGATGTCTATTGCTTTAATGTAGCATTTTTCATTTTCACAAGCATTGAATATTGCTGAATTGTGATAATCGACAGATTTATTAGTCGCAAATAAGTGAGTTTTGTCAATCAAGTCTGCCGATAGTTGCGAAGCATTGTTTCGGATAACTCTTGTCTTCAGAATTTCTGTGTCACGTTCTGTTTGCTTTCCTTCACGCAATCGATTTAAGAGCTCAGCAAATTCTTTATCATCTCTTTGTCTCATAATTTCGGAAAGTTCATGCATGTAGAAATGGTCTTGCCATATATTGCCTGTTAGTGCACCATATGTTTCAATGTTGTCCTCAAAAACCCATTTGTCGAATACTGGTTGTAGCTGAAATAAATCACCAACAGCAATCAAGCTAATTCCTCCGAATAAATGTTTACTTCCTTTTATTTGTTGGAGTCGAAGGTTGATAAAATTGAGCATTCCATTCCCAACCATTGATATTTCGTCAATGATAATCAATTTTAGATCTTTGAACTGAGTTCTGACTGTGTTAAGTTTATCACTGTCTAATGCAGAATATTTGAATCCTCTGTTTGCTGGAATTTTCAACGCTGAATGAATAGTATTACCTCTGATATTGAAAGCCGCTTTTCCGGTTGGTGCTAATTTGAGAACTTTCAGATAGTCTGGATTTGCATTTAGTTGTCTGTTATAGTATCTTGTTGTTGCTTCAAATAAAGCATTTGTAACTCTACTCTTACCAACGCCGGCACCGCCACTGAGGAATAAATAAAGAGGAGCGTTTTGTGTCTTTATCCAATGTATTACATGATAAAAGAATTCTTTTTGTTCTTTATTCAATGAAGACACAAGATTTCTGTATTCAGTGTCCTGTATTCTGCGTTGCTGAATTTCTTCGTCATCATTGGATCTTGCAAACAATCCAAAATCATTATATAGATCATATTGATTATGTAGTCTGTTAGAACCTGGATCAAAACAGCCATGTGTTTCACTTAGTTGACTGCCTATGTTTTCATCTATAGCATCATTGTGTTGTGCTACAGGAGCAGGATTGAAAGATGTTTCTTCTTGTTCTAAATCAAGACTTAATAATGCATCGTCAAGGATGTTAGAATTTAATTCATATTGTTGTCTATTTGCAAATATTAGTCCTTTTACTGCATTGTACTGTTGTTCATAGGTCTCAGAGGTCATTATGATTTTGCTTTCATTTCTCCAAGGAAAGTAAAGCATTAATTGTTCTCTGTAATAATTTTCTGGGTCAGCTCTTTCATTGTATCTGACTGATCGTAATACTTTTGCCTTTCGTCTTTTTACTAGTTTCATACCTCCTCTTAGAGAATATTCTTGAACAGGTTGTCTCTCATCATTATTTTCATCATTATTATTTGGTGGATCATCATCAACGTTTTCATCGATAAGAGCTGTTTGTAAATCATCATTATTCTCCCTGACGCAGTTATACCAAGCAGCGAAATCTGCTAAACATGTGTTCTCTAATATTCGAGGTCGTCTTTGATATCTTTTTATAAGGTTATCAGATTCAATATCTTTCGAATTATCAGGTAGGTCTTTGATGATCTCTGGATGTTTTACTAGAAATGTTCGTTCGTCAATGTTTGATGTGTTGATGAACTGAAATTCACGAGAGGCTCTTCGTAGAGGCATTTGTAGTACAAGATAGACTGCTTCTTGCGCACTGATTTCAACCGCATTGAGGAATTTGTTTCCAATGTGTCTAATTTGGTTTTTAATGTCTTTGTTGCCTAATTTTGCTTCTTTGCAAGCATTTTCAAGAAGTTTGCTCATTCCTCTTTGTCCTTTAACGATGTAAGATAAAATGTACACAGCGCATGCATATGGATCAAGAACAAACTGTATGTCCATGTTTGCTTGCCAAGTTTTCAACAAGTGTTCATTATAGTTATTCACTCTGATGGATAATGGAGATCTTTTCAAGAAAACAGTTGCTCGTTTCAAATCTGCTGCTATTGCATTTATATAATCTTTTTCGGAAACATGTAGCCTGTTCAAAAACTGCTCATATGTTATGTTTTCACCATATTTCATGTTTTTTAACTCTTCTTTGATTGCAGCTGAAATTCGTTTGATTTCACAAAGTTCTTCTTTTGAGATATTTTCAGTTTCAAGTGGCTCAATAATCATTGTTCGTCGCATTGGTGGAACAGGGAAATGAAATCTGCAAACATTTTTGTTGTTCTTTTTGCATGATTTTGCATGTCTGTGAATCTGCAAGTTTACAAGTTCCTCCATTTCATTGTTTATTTGAAACTCACATGGCAGATGTGTATCTAAGAATTGAGTTAGTTCATCAATTGGACTTTCTGGATATTTTGGTGCATCTTTTATCCAAAAGAGAGCATGAACATGAGGTGACCCACGTTGTTGAAATTCTACTCGATAAAAGAAATCAGTAATTTCTCCAATTGGATTTGCTGCACTTTTGAGTACTTTGTGGATAAACAATTGAATCATATGATCAAAGTTTCTAGCACAAGTAACTGGGTCACTTTGAATCAATTCTGATTTTTTCTCCCATGACATTTGTTTCACTTCATCTTCAGTGTATTCTACGTTGTCAATAAGTCGTCCTAATATTTGAAGTAGGTGAACCCATTTTGTATCCGCTGCTGAAAATGAGCAGAACCATGTTGCATAACCAAGTTGACGAATCATTGCAAATAAATCTTTTTTGCATCTCTCAAAATATGGAGGAGATCCTCGTAAGTTTTTAAAGACTCTATATCCTTCATCTAGATGAATAATGTTCTTTACAGAATCTTCAGTTTTGAAATCTTTTGCTGTGTATGTTCTACCTTTTGTCTTGCATTTTCTAAGAGAAATCATTGCAGTATCCTGTATTGTTTTCATTTGTAATTTCTTTAATTTGTAGAATATGTTAGGAACAGATTTAGCTGCTCTGCGGTCTCTATTTCGCAGTTCCCATTTACAAATTGTGCTATAATGTACAGGTACTGGTCTGTCTTCATTGTCTACTCTACGTTTCCCACAGAATATCGTTGGAAATGCTAAATATTCAGAGTCTTTATCTGTAAAGAGTCCTAATGGTTGATTTCCTTCTCCAGGTGCAAATTAAAGAATATGATCAGCCTGTTCACACATGTCCGAAGGTTGCAATAACGTATCAAATGTACCAACTGGTCGTTCTTCAATTTCATTCCATTCTTCATCACTATCATTGTTTATCTCGTCGTTATTTTCAGCATCAGTTTCAGAAATAGAACGATCAACGGTAGATGATTGTAGTTCATTTGTTTCAGAATAATCATTCGATGCTGTTTCTAAAAACTCGGACATTTCCTGATTTCTTAGCTCTAAAAGCCAATCATTTGAGAGACATATTCCTTCTTTTTGATAAAGTTCACTATTTTGAGCAAGAAATGTTGCTGCTTGAAATACTTTCCTAGGGCGAATAGTTTGAAACATGTAATAATGTTTGTATCCCATGCGCCTTTTAAGCTTGATTGGTATAGTTTGTGATTCTTCGAGTGTTCTAGGTATCATACTGATTGTAGTATTTACATCTGCAGGAACGTTTACTACGTTGCCATGAATGCTTAACTGACGTCCTCTTGGTAGTTCACGAATTTGCATGAAAGGTATTCGTGGTGCAATCAATCGTTCTTCTAAAGGAGTTAAATCTAAGACATGTTGTTTTTCAGGAAATCCCATTTCGTTAAATAATGAACAACTTGGTATTTGATCTTTTTTCAAGTTTTTGTCACACGTGAAACATATCCATTCTTTGTCCTCCACACTGGACGTATGTGTGATCAATTCTTGAACTGAAAGATTTCTGTCCTTATATGAGTCAATTTTGAATTCAATAACTGATGATCGATACCATAACTGTTGGCAGCATGTACAAATATATTCAGGTCCGACTTTGATTTGCTTGTGAAATGATTCTATCACCTTTGATATTTCATTGATCTCTAATACTTCTAAAGAGTTTTGGTTATCAGAAATTTCTGTGATTCTTCTTTTCCTTGAATTTTTCTTGTGTTGCCTGTTCTGCTTTTTGGCCAGCTCTGGGTTGTGTTCTCGAAATCTTTTGAGATCTTTTTTGCCCTGCTCTTTTGTAAGTTCTGGGTTGCTTTCTCGAAATCTTTTGAGATCTTTTCTGCCCTGCTCTTTGGTAAGTTCTGGGTTGTTTTCTCGAAATCTTTTGAGATCTTTTCTGCCCTGCTCTTTGGTAAGTTCTGGGTTGTTTTCTCGAAATCGTTTGAGATCTTTTTTACGCTGCTCTTTAGTAAGTTCTGGGTTGTTTTCTCGAAATCTTTTGAGATCTTTTTTACCCTGCTCTTTACTAAGTTCTGGGTTTACTTTTCGAGATCTTTGTTTGTCTTTTCTAGTCTGCACTTTGGCAAGTTCTGGTTTAGTTGCTCTCTGCTTTTGTTTTCTAGCTCTGTTTTGTTCTTTTGACACGTCTGCTTTACTTTTGCCTTTGAAGTCATTCGACGTATGTTCTTTGTCTTCACTGTTTAGAAGAGAGGCATTATTTGAAAAAGTTTGATTGTTGTCATTTCCTGGTGATTGTTGGTTGCTACTGTCAGCCATTGGTAGTCTTATCGTCGAGACATAATGTACCTCTAAAAGATGGCCTATGGTTATAATTCTCGCGTTTTGAGATGTTCTTGGCTCAATGATGTTCATTGGTGCAAATCTTAGTTCTGATTCTACGATGATAATTATTACGCTGAATGTGTCTGCAACAGCTTGTATGATAAGATTGTCACACCATGTTCCTGATCTGGCCATGTTACTGACATATCTAGTCCAATTATTTGTTTCTGTATTCGTAAGAAAGTTTCTGAATCTCTCTGGATGTGAAGTCATATATTGTATGCCCTGACAACGTATATATGCATGATTATTTGGATTGCCATATAGTTGATGTGTTACAGCTCTAAAAAAGCAGTCGCCACCACCGCCTACTTCAAGAGCTGTAAGTTGTATGTTAGATAGCCTTTGATTAAGTATTTGTTCTGCTTGGCTGTATGTCACAAAACTTTGTTCAATTGATTTTTTCTCAACGGGCCCTGGGTTCAACTCAATGTCTCCAGATAACAATAGCCGCAATATTACTACAAGATAGAATTGGTTCATGAATTTCTTTTGAATAAACTGTGTTACCATTGCAGCCATGTAAAAGGCAGTCGAATAATATGATAATTTGTGTTTCAATTTGTTTTTAATATGAATAGTTTGATTTGTAGGATATTTGTGTTTCAATGTGTTTTCAATAATTGTCTCACATTTTGGCGCAAGGCCAGCCATGCGAGAAAGGGCTTTCTTGATGCTGAAATGCAGCATCTCCTCGCATTGAGTCTTGTCCTTGCGAGTGAAAGGACGTGTGTTCATGCCTGTAAGAAAATATGCAAAAGTCAAATTCTCCGTCTGTGAAAGAACTTTTACTATAAAAAAAGCAGAATTTAAATTCGTATTGTTTTCGTTTAACTAAGGCCTTTTAACCACTGGGGCCGAAAAAGCCGGCCACCCAAGCTAAATGAATATGGAAGGGGTCTTTCTACCGTAGGTGACGCTGTGAACGCCCTCCTCTGTGCGGGCTGTTCACATAATCCTCTGAAGTTGACTTGTTTTTTTCAACATGAGTTCGGCTAATGAGCCACGTGGCGCAGATTCGTCAACTGAGCACTTTTTGTTGCTTTGCCCTTCATTCGACATTCAACGGCAAGATCTTCTCGCTGGAGTTTCAGAATTGTTGCGACCATTTGTCCAAATCGACGCCCTTCCAATAATGTTCTGGTTCAATACTTATTGTATGGCAATAAAGAACTTTCTGACGAAGTGAATAAAAATATACTCGAACAGACTCTAAGTTTCATCCACAAAACAGGTCGGCTTGGATAACTTCAAACAATCGTTTTACGCCACACAACCACTATGTACACTTTTCCCCGTATATTTTGTAAGTCTGTTTCACATTTTATGTTAGGCACATCAAGGGTGAATGAAAATTCATCCACACAAAAGTGACAGTATTTCGGACCATTGATATTGCGAATCAGAAACCCAGAGCTGACAGCATATGTGCAATGTGTTGGGCGTTGGGGACTCTGGAGGGGGATCAGTAGCTGTAGCAACTGCTGTCGTCGTTGTTCTCTCGTCCGGGGTTCCTATTGCTCAGCATCATACTACTATGCTGGCCTGACATCCAATGTGAAACGGATTCTAGTATTTATCAGTAATTTATCGTATTTGTAGCTTTTTGTAGTTGTATATTTAGTTGCTATTTTTTGCATGTCTTTATGTTAATGTCCACCTGGTAGTCATTATCTTTTGCTCCTTGTGGTCACGTCCCTGTAGTGTTGTATAGTTTGTAGAGTAATTAGAAAGTATGGTAGGATGTAGATGTAACATGTATTGTAACATTTTGAATGATTATAAAAAAAAAAAAAAAAAAAAAAGATTCGTCAAAACTGGTTCCAGCCGGATTCCCGATTGAAATCCGGCTAGGTACCGGATTCTCCAGAATTTCATTTTGAATTCAACACCACAATTTCTTAAGAATTCGGTCATCATAGTACTATTTGCCATAAACGAGTTATTAATACATATATAAAATGCATTCTCAAGGATTCCTTTAATTTCAAATAAAACCCTTTCATAGATCCCGCATAATCCCCTCTTCACTTTGTTACATCTTTCTAACCTACATCAGCAGACTACAAGACCCTTACGTGTATCATTCCACACCATCTATCATGAATAGTAAAGAAATGTTGATGCAGGAATATCTGGTTCCGGACGGATTATCCGCAAAAATGAGGCCGCATATCACGAAAAAATCTGGTAGCTCCGGTTCCGGTGGGATTCTGAAACCCTGGTCCGGTACACCCCTTATAATGATCTTGGCACGATATAACAACATCATCCTCTAGAGTCAACTTATTTTCACCATTCCTTCTGCTAAGGAGCAGCTAATGACATGTTCTTTCTAGAAAACGATTGTTTGAAAAGAACTTGCTACTTAATGATCTTGGCACGATGTACATCATGAATTCTGCTAATGAGCAGCTAATTACATGTCCTTTCTAGAAAACAGAGACGTAGGGACGGGGGGCACTTGGAGCACGTGCCCCCCCCCCAAGAATTTGCAATAAACAAAAAAGTGCCTTTTCTATTTTCGGGGAATCCCCTGTAGTTCAATGAAAAAAGTGCCCTTAAAGTGTCGTGCCCCCCCCCTCCAAGTTTGAAATGCTTCCCATGTCCCTGCTAGGAAGGATTGTTTTAACAGAATTTGCTACTGAATGATCTTGACACGATACAACTACCTAGATATTTGTTGTGATTTAATGTAAAAAGAAGAGTACGAGATTTCCTTGATGGCATTCTCTTTGTTTACTATTCAAAGTAAAAACACTTTAATCTTATTCTACGTCTAAACAATTTGAACAAGTGCCCCAAGTTCCCTTGTTTTGCGGCAAACTTTACGGCAACATTATTCCAAAAATAACCAGATCAAAAGCGAAATCAACTTACGATTCAAATCAGTTTCCAGCACCATATTTCGTTTTCGTACCAGTGCCACACTCGTCTTCACCGTCTTTAGTAGTGACATCATTGCAATTGACAACAGTCGACGTTGAGCGCACGCATTCATTATAGTTTCTCCTTTCATGCATACTGGCTTATCGCCAAATAGAACAAACTCGAAGCACATTGAAGCAATTAGTGATTAGTTCCCATATCAAACAAACGATTCAATATAACTTGGCAACGCTTCCACCGCTGAAACCCCAAATTTGAATATCAAAGCTAGACTAGACTAGCACGAAATGATCTTTAATGATCATATTTGTTGCAACCTGCATTCTTGAAGCAATGCATCATACACTCATTTTTTTTTATATTTTTATAAGGAACCGCTTATAAGAAACGGTAGGCTCAAGTTTTCGAAAGCTAAGTAACAACCCTACCTGAATTGAAAAAAGCTAAGAAACTTCTGCAATTTTCAGTTTTAATTTTACTATCACACTCGAAAATACTTTGACATTGTGCAGTTAAAGCAACTGTTTGGACATTATTTTGAGTGCGAATCATGTTATTTACTCGTTTTGAGATATTACTAAGTAATTTGGGAGCCCTTTAGACAAGACAAAATCAACTCTAAACTTCCGGCAATAAAAATATAAGAAACACGTAAGAAACTTAGCAAAATGGCCCAAAAATTTAAGACACTGCCTACCAGTCCCGGACCTTAGTTTCTTATAAAAAGATGAGTGTATTGCGATTTATCAATCTCATGGTGTCAAATCTGTCTAACATGAAATAAGCCGACGTCAGTAGCTGTGTAGGAGGTGGGTCCTTCTACCTTCGGTGATGCTGCGAATGCTAGCCTCTGTGCAGGCCGCCGGTTACATCATCCTCTAAACTTGACTTATTTGCATAATGAATACTATCAATAAGTGGCTAATGATGCGTTCGTTCTAGAAAACGATTGTTTCAACATAATTAAGCTGCTAATGAAGTCAAGAACGTGCCAATTCTGGGTAAATTTGTTGTTGTGCCACGGTAAACATCGTGGTGATTTATCCATCTTATGGTGTCAAATCTGTCTAACATGAAATAAGCCGACGTCAAATGTTGCTATAGGATCGCGGGAAACTTCTGTCTTGTGTGCGCTTTCTGTGCGCTTTCTTTATTTCAGTGCCAATTAGCAGAGATAAAACGTTAATCAATTGCTTTAACGAGCGTGACGGACTTTCTTTCTTTCTTTCTTACTGACCTGGAGCCTCCTCTTAGATTACAAAGTACTTTGTAATCAAAAATGGCGACTGATTGTACTCATTGGGAACTTAATATTTTAGGAAGCCAAGCAGCTGCGTTAGTACTAGAATGGTAAGGTGCTAGAAGAAGTCCTTGTGACACAGCATATATGATTTCCTGCAAGCTGCCAAAAGCACAACCTATTTTCACTCTTCGATTTCTTTTAACGAGGTAGCTGTGCACGAGCTTAAAGAGTGTCGAAACTGAAGGCCCATCGGAGAAATAAAGAAGTCATTGAGGCACACAGCCATATGTATTTGATAGGTCCATCACAACAGTTTAGTTTATACCGTACTGGTCGATACATCTACGGATTGTCTCGATGACTTGGAAAGAGCATGTTGCGTTTTGTGTCCCTCTCTAAATCAACACAGGAATATTGGAGAATTTTGGTTCC
The DNA here is from genome assembly GCA_039566865.1 of Aurelia coerulea. Lineage (NCBI taxonomy): Eukaryota > Metazoa > Cnidaria > Scyphozoa > Semaeostomeae > Ulmaridae > Aurelia > Aurelia coerulea. Next base: position 24,696,350 of record CM076943.1, on the reverse strand, counting down.
ATAAACGAAACCATTGACTTTTTCCATTATTTTTAAAAGGCGAGAAAAGGCTGAACTGTGTTAGACTGATTACGATCGAGTCCTAGTAATTGCTACCACCCACCCACCCTACTCGCTCATACTAGGACTCATGGCTTGCCAGCCAAATGGCTGGCCTTGTAAAGGATTTGCCTCGCTTTCAGAATTGACCAGTGCTAAATTACGGAACAGCGCAGAGCATCAAGCTTTGGCAATGACAACGTCTCTGGATACTTTCTAAAGATTGCATTTCCAGTAATTTCTAGTAGTTTAGTGCAAATATTTAACGTTTCTATTGAAACCAGTACCTTTCCCGATGCTTGGAAAATTGCTAGAGTTACTCCGATTTACAAATAAGGGGAAAAGTCAGAAAAATCGAACTATAGACCAATTTCTGTATTGCCTGTCATATCTAGGCTATTTGAGAAACTTATCTTTGACCAGTTGTACCAGTACATGAATGAGAATGGATTTCTGTCACCAGACCAGTCTGGTTTCAGAGCTCTACACTCAACTATAACTTGCTTGCTGAAATGCACAGATGATTGGTATAACGGCATGGATAAGGGACTTTTGACTGGCATGATCTTTATTGATCTCAAAAAAGCTTTTGACACGGTTGATCATGAAATCCTTTGCCAAAAACTCGCGCACTATGGTGTACTAAGTAGGGAGCTATCTTGGTTCAAGTCCTATCTCGCTAACAGAAAGCAATATTGTCGAGTAAATGGTGTAGATTCTAATATGGGGAGCATCGAGGTGGGAGTCCCACAGGGCTCTTGTCTCGGTCCACTCCTATTTTTAGTGTACATAAATGACCTTCCATGCGTTATAAAGAACTCTAAAGTGTCTATGTATGCTGATGATACAAGTATTTATCATTTTTCGAAAGACATTACTCAGTTGACCGAGGCTATCAATGAAGATCTACGGAAACTTGATACGTGGTTAAAGGGGAACAAACTATCCCTCAACGTAACTAAAACCCATTCTATGCTAATTATCACCAAACATAAGAAGAAGCATCTAGAGATTTCAAATCAAACTTTCCAACCTTCCATTTGCGAGACTAGAGTCGAAGTTGCAAGTAATACTAAGTACTTAGGTGTTCAAATCGACGAAAATCTCACATGGAAGGAGCAAATAAAAACATTCACTGCGAAAGCTTCCCGAGCTATCGGCTTCTTGAAATACGCCAAAAAGTATCTTCCTGCTGGAGTTGTGAAGACTCTCTATAGCAGCATCGTGGAGCCTCATTTCCAATACTGTTGTTCTGTTTGGGGTTGCTGCAATTCCACCGACATCTTACAATTGCAGAGACTTCAAAACAGAGCAGCTCGTGTTGTGACCAATAGTCAGTTCGATGCTCCAAGTAAACCCTTGATACAAAGTTTAGGTTGGCACACGATCAAGGAGCTGATAGATAGACAGACGAAACTAATGGTTTTTAAATGCATCAACGACCTTGCTCCTACCTATCTTTGCAATCTTTTCACCAAAAAAGCTGATTGCACCGAGCGTAGCCTACGAAATACAAACACTGACTTGAGGCTGCCTTTGAAAAGTTCCGCTAATGGACAAAAATGCTTTTCATTCAAGGGTGCAAAAAGCTGGAACAGCCTTTCAACTGAGGTTAAACAGGCATCTTCGGTCAATGCCTTCAAGAGCCATATTTAGCGTAGACTGCTGTGTAGATAATATATTTTAGATACCCTGTAAATTGATTTCAACACTGATCATTATTTCTAACATTGTTTTTAATAGATTAATTAGACTTTGACATATTGTAAATAGGTTTTCTCTTTCCTTTGTATTATATTATTATTATTGTATTGTATCGTTAGATGGAGGGCCCCTTGAAAATCAGCACTTGCTGAAGGGTTTCCCTCCCTAAATATGTGAAATCAAATCAAATCAAATCAAATCAAATCAAATCAAATCAACAGCAACAACAGTTGCCCAGCAACCGCCATCGCGATTCCTCATCAAGTCGGTAATGCGCCACCAATGCACATTTTCAGGGAGTGATCTTGATGAAAGAAGGTAAGATAAATTTCTTTTCGGGTCCTACATTTTGTTTAGGAATACATTAAATGGCAATAACACAGCTAGGTTGATATCGTTCTGCCATGATCTGATCAAAATGTTGGCATTTATGGTATAGACATAGACAACCCAGGTCTCGGCAATGAGAAAATGTTAATAAATATGTATATGTATGGCCTACTCTTGTGGCGAAACGTTTTCGCTACGTTTTTAAGCAGTTTGTGTTCTCGCTGTCAAACTGACTTGATCTAGCTTTGGTCAGCTCATGTCAAGAAATTTACCATTGCAGCAGATGAGAAAATCTTTCAAAATAACTGTCAAAGAAGGTATGAGCAGAAAATTGAGTTACACATCACGAATAATCGAAAGTATGAGATTTCATTGTTGACGGGAGGGCTAAAGGAATTGAAGAAACAAAATTTCTACTGGTAAATTTAGTTTTTCATTCTTTCATATGAAGTTTTCTTTCATTGCATATCTTTTTTTATCAACAGATACAATTCCAGGCACAGAACAGAAAAAACTGCATCAGTGAAACAAATAATCCTATCCTATAGTTTGGATCCATGATGGAGAAAGCAGAAAATTCATTATCTTCAAAATCTTACTGCAAACAACTGTTGTTTGCCTAAGCTGCAGGAACAAGGATAGGCAAAGGCAGAGACTGTAACATCAACAATTTTACATTTTGATATGTGCAATCTAGGATTTAGAATGTTTTCAATATGTACTTTATTTTATTGTGAAAGGAATTGACACTTTGTGAATTTTAGAACATTTTGTTTTTCTTGCATATTGACCTGTGTCTCCTTGTCTCCTTTTCAATTTTGATTGACAAAAAAAACACTTTGTAGGGTACGTGGGGTGAAATGGCTGGGAATAAAATCGGTAATGCTTATTGTTGGAGTACAGTAGACTGAACTGTTAATTAAACATTTGCAAGGTCATGGAGGATTGCAGTAGTTCCAACAGTTATGAATAGAGAACAGTTTGTCAGTTAAGTTTTCCTTTTCCATGAAAGTTATCAATACATTTTGCTGTACCCATTTTATCCTAAGCTCGACTATTTTACGATTCTTGGCAAGCTTTCATCAAATACTGCAGCAAATACTGCACATTAATTTTGTTATCTAATATCCTTTTTTATCCAAAGCTTGCTTTTACATTGAAAAGCTTGCTTTTACACTGAAAAGCTTGCTTGAACACTGAAAAGCTTGCTTTAACACTGAAAAGCTTGCTTTAACACTGAAAAGCTTGCTTTAACACTGAAAAGCTTGCTTTAACACTGAAAAGCTTGCTTTCACACTGTGTAAGGCTTGCCTATACACTGAAAAGTTTGCTTTTACACTGAAAAGCATCAAGATCCCAGGAATTGAATTTGTCGAACTAGGTTAAAATATTTTGCACAAGAACAAGAAACCTCAGCACAAAATCCTGGAATGCTTTGGAATTATCTGTTTTCAAATTTCATTGCATTGCCAAACTCTCAGCCAAACTAAACTTCTAATTGTGTGTGATTTATGTGAAGTATGAACTCATGAAGTCAAAGTAGTGTTTCAATTATCATAAAAAGTCAACTTATGATGCAAATGTAAACAAAAAATGTTTGGATTTAGAGAGAACAAAGCAGTGAAATTGGACCATGGATAGAGGTTAGTAAACAAATTTAATTGAGCAAATGGCCGGTATATGACAAGGAAATATTCTATGCATACTATTGGATATTCAACAAATTGTTGCCCCCTGCCCGTGGATATGCAGCAAAATTAGCAAAAACGTAACTGGTGGCCTACCTGCATCTAGTGATGCATAAAGCGAAGTGGGTCTGCCTTTTTACATATTTTTGATCTAACTGCTTTAATCACCACAAGTGTAAGAAACTCCTGTGCAAAGAAAATATAAATCGAGAAAGACTGTTTTGCTTAATAAAGGAAATCTTTGTTCTATTTCTAATTCATTTTCACTTTTTCCGGTGTAATATTACTCGGAAGGCACTTGAATGATTTCTAAACATTGGACTTTGTTTTTGTTCTGAAAGGTTTTTCCCGAGTCAAGAGAACAGATAGGAAAATTGTTATGGAACCTTTTAGAAACTTGTAAGAAACTCTGGGTACTAAAAAAACTTTCAGTACTTGCTCGACTTCCTAGGGGCTTCCTGGTTTTCTATGAAAAATACGTGCAGAGAAGTTCTAAAGCTAGAGTAAATAAAGGTGAAGATGCCAAAAATGCCATAATCATAAACAAATTTCCATTGTGAAAAGATTTTAGAAATGTACAGTTTGTTGACTTACTTGCTCGATACTCGAGGCAGCTTTGGATTTCTTCGCTGAGATTTGGAAAGCCTTCTCAAGTTTCAATATCAAACATGAGAACTGTTTCAAAATATTAATGTCCGGCCTGTTGTTGGCCAATGTTTTCTTTGTTGCCCGACCGCGCATTATTTTATCCAGGCACCCATACAACTCTTTAACAAACGATGTCAGAACATTTATTTTCTCGTCCCGTTCAACATAACATCATCACCTTGTAATATGTTGAAAACTCCCAAGAAGCATTCACCTCTGCTTGACATTTAAATTGTAGTAAAAACAGAGCGAGAAGAAATGACGAATACTGACGAAACTTGGCGCCACAACGGGTCACAACGGTCTGATTTGAGGTCTGGGTGAGAGAGAAAAATGGCGCGAAGGGGTGTCGACCCTGTCGACGCGGCTCTGGACTGATCAACATAGGAATCATTCGTCGTACATAGCCGAATGCTCGTGGCCCATGGCCGAAACCGCCAAAGCCTCATTTTCACTGACCAATCAGACGGCTAAAAAGCGAAGGAGACAAACAAACCCGTGAAGATTTTTCTAAATTTTACCTACCTTCATAAAACGCAACCAGGACAAAAAACTGCTTGAGATTTCCCGAATTTTTTAAAGCAATCTACTCTCCAGATGTTTGGGGGTACACGTTTGGATGCCGGTTAAAATCTCTCCAGGATTGGCGGAGTTATTGTCTCTCCAATAGACAAAATCAGCGAAGGCTTGTCGAGACCTGTTTACGCCACTTCAAGTCAGGTGATAAAGCCTCTTGATAAAACCTCTTTTGAATTTTATAAGTTATTTCGCAACGAGCAAACTTGTGCCATGAATGCAAAAAGTAGTACAATACAGAAACTTCCCTAGAGTATTGCCACATGACTTGAAATGCGCGAACAAGCCTTTGTAGACTTTTTCAATTCACATAGAAACCGTAGGGGCATTGAATCTTGAATAAAAGAAAATTTAGCGAAAGACAATAGCAAGAACAATTGAAAACGAAGATTGTGGCGTTTTCGGGTCGTTCTTACAACAATCACTATTGTTATTACTATTGTCTCCCAGCCAGAATTTCTATTGTTCAAGGTTCAGTGCCTTATCGGTTTGTTTTTGGCCATAACTCCGCCACCCTGGAGATATTTTAACCGGCATCCAAACTTGTACTCCCAAACATACGGAGAGTATATTGCTTCAAAAAAATCCGGGAAATCTCAAGCAGTTTTTTGTCCTGGTTGCGTTTTATGAAGGTAGGTAAAATTTAGAAAAATCTTCACGGGTTTCTTTTGTCTCCTTCGCCTTTTAGCCGTCTGATTGGTCCGTGAAAATGAGGCTTTGGCGGTTTCGACCATGGGCCAATGGGCCACGAGCAATCGGCTATGTACGACGAATGATTCCTATGCTGGGCTGGACTGATCAAAAGGCATTGTCGAGACTGAACTCATTTTCTTACGAATGTAGACTTCTTCTCTTCAATGATTGCAACTGCTGCAAGCATTAAATTGAGCTCACCAAGGAACGAAAGACGATTGTTGTTGCAGAGCCTTCGCCCCTAAGCCCTGAAGTGCTTCGGCCTGGCAGCTTTGCGACTAGTTGCCGCCATCTTTCGGTTGTGTCAATCAGTGGTCCGGGAAATATCATTTCTAGCCTCTTTTTGGCAGCTACTGAAAATAAACCAATCATTGGCAAGAAAAAAATCATGTGACCACGAAATTAGGTCATGTGACCAAAATGAAGCTCTGTGATTGGTAACACATCTTCTTGTGGTACTCGGCCTAAATAGGGACAGCCATTTGGCTGGGAAGCCATGAGTCCTAGTATGAGCGAGTAGGGTGGGTGGGTGGTAGCGATTACTAGGACTCAATCGTAATCAGTCTAGAACTGTGTTACTCGGAACACATTCAACATTATGCTTTAACTTCCATTGCTCATCTGCCGGGTGCGCTAAAATAAACTATGCATATTTGGCAGGCCACAATAAGTCTTACAATAGACCAATTTTGAAGATGTATGACTTAATCTTTAGCAGAAAGCCTGAATTAGATTCTTGGAATTTTTTGGAAATTATTTGTTTTTTGTTTTAGAGCTACAAACGAGCCTCTTAACCCTATCCAGACTAGGCTTTTTGAAACTCTTGGGAAACTACGGGCGGCACAAAGTGCCCCCCCCCCTTTACTTTCTAAGAACCATAAGTGCTAGAGACTTGAAACTTGGCACAAGTAACAAACGCAATAAGGCAAATATGATGACGTAATTTGTTTTTCTTAATGTCACGTGATTAAGTGCTGACGTCAGTAAATGTTGCTAATCTTCGTAATTCTTATTTTGAAATTTTTGCTTCGTAGGAATAATATTTTTGCTGATGTCAGCATTCATTTATTTTGAACGCAAAAAGAGCAATAATTGTCTAAAATTGATTAAAAATTACTTTGAAAAATAGCAAAAAATGCTAAATATGCATTAAAAGACCTGCTGCATCATATGTTGCTCATTTTTCGAAAAATGAAGCCTAACATGGTTTTTTGTCAGTACGCATGCGCAACAGTGAATTATTGATGACATCATCAAAAATCAATGATCTATGTATCAAATGAAAGCCCGTTCCAAGACGGGTTCAGCAATGCTTGTTTCAATGTCATAGAGCCAGTGCTTCCAAAGTTAAGATCTAAAGTGTATTTTGCGGAGCACTCAATTTAAAATCATGTGTTGACCCCCTGAATCAGTGTCAAAAGTTTTGAAATAGACATCAAAGGATGTCTCCTAGATAGAAGCTAAAATTCACAAAAAATCTACACTATGTTAGTGATACTCAATGAGCTGTGTTGAAAAATGCACTTGGGGGTGCCCCCCCCCCCCTTGTCTGGATAATAGGGTTAACATTTTTCTCTTTGGAAAACACTGAAAACAATCAGAAACGTTTTCTAAAGAATCGACATGAATTGACAAAGAGAAAACTTGTTTGTGGTGTTCGTTCTTAGAATATTGATTCATTCTTAGAATTTTTGCAGAACGAAGAACGTGATCCGTACGGTGCACATCTGCCCAAAAGATGAAAAGGCATATATTCTTGTGCAAAAGATTTCGCAATAGAAGTATCATACTATATTATTATAATATAGTAAAGACAGCCTTTCATTACAAGCTCCTATTCAACCACCATCTCTTGGTTGTCATAATTTTCATGGCTCAAAAATGGCGACAGCAAAGGCCACCAAGAGATGGCAACTGCAAGGTATGCCAGTTGAACAACAGCATTTAATCGAAATTAAACATATAGCAACCAAATTTGCACGCAACAGTAACTATTTGAAGTTGAATGATTTCAGAACTTTAGAGGATTCTCGCATGAGCGCAAGTTGCTGTTGACCACAATCAAAGACACACTAAGCACAGTATGATCTACGCAGCATACCCTGAATGTGTTAGTGCTAGCTAGATTTCTCAATGCGTTCCATATCGTGACAAGGAACAACTCCATCCTTAACAAGGGTAATGTTATCAGTTGAATTTAAACATTTGTCATACATAGCTTAATGAAACTGAAAATTGAAAGTAAATTGACTCTAACTAAAATTCACAAAAACATTTCAAATTAGCAAAGAATGTTACCTTCTGTGGCAGAGATAAAGGTTTTAACTGGCTCTAGACAGATGGTTGATGTATTTTTGGTACGTTCAAGTAAACATCTAAATTTAATTCTTTTGCCAGTCGATCGGACCAATTTTGAAGTAGTATTCCCAAATGTCCACATTACTTCATTTTCATAAACAATACGTGTCGATGTCTCCCTTCTCGTTGTACCACATCTGGCGACAAACATGGTTAATATAACACTAAAGGTAGAGCAAAGGATATTGGATGAACCATGGACCTCTGATCGACTTTGAGAGTATCTTAAAAAGTATATCTAGCCATGTCTCTATTAACCCTATCCAGACTGGGCTTTTTGAGCTACTAGAAGACTGGGGGGGGGGTCATTCAGCCCCCTTTCTAAAATCACCATTCCTTCACTTACGAAGACGAAATTCACTACGCAGGTAGCCGTGCTTATGATCTATCATTTTTAAAAAGAATAATTCTAAAAATAGATATGACGTCATCATTATTCAAGACCAACTGGCACGTGTACACGAATAAAAAAAATGAAAAAATCAACTTTTTTTTAAATCTTTATAATTTTCTAAGATTGATTCATGAAACCAAATTATGCCAATCAAAGCATTGTTAGAAGGTGAAAATATACTTATAAAGTGAAAAATTTGATTTCCGCAAATCCAAGACGGCGGACAGAGAGATTAAATATTTTGTTTTTCTGAAAAATGACAAATACAGCCATAATAGAGAATGTCTCCATATACTACAATGAAAACTACTTTAATGATAAATGATCGTTGCATACTTCACTTTTCCTTGTGAAGCTTTTGTTTTGATTATTGCAAAACATGCTGACATCAGCATTTTTTTCCAGTAGTAAGCAAATGAGATGGAAGGAAGAAGGAAGGGGGAAATAGGTGGTTGTGAGGATAGTATTGTGGTAAAATTTTGATAATATCTTGACAAACTAAACACTTTCAAGTAAGAAAATTCTCACTGTAAAACAGATTCTCAAGATATGCATGAAGACTGATCGTTAGTAGTACTATGTGAGGATACTCCCGGGGAATCTTAAACCGTTTGCGACCAATGGTGCACAGAATTCAAACAAAATTACACAGCTTAGGTGGAAACAACCCTGTTGATCAGCTTTAATCTATTTATTGCCGCTGTAAGACATTTGGGGTCGAAATATCCTTGCAGAAAGACCGCTAACTAATTTTTGCCATTTTCTGCGTAATTTTTGCAACATAATTGGTCTATTGTTCCTGGAAAAAATTAAAGAGACCTTATAAATTATAAGTATAGAAAGTAAAAAGGATACTATCAAAGGATTATAAGGTGATCTGGAATTAAATCCATAAGCAGCATACCTAAAAGTTGGCCCCGACCACTCTGAAAAAAACAGCCACCCCCCAGCCCCCTAAATTCTTTTTTCAAAATTTCACACAAAATCACACTTCAAAAGGATAGAAACTAAAAGTCAAAAAACAATCTCCTGGTTCGTTGAACTAATTTGGAGCAGTGCTCATTTAAGTATGTGGGGGGGGGAGCTGAATGAGCCCCCCAGTCTGGATAGGGTTCTCTCCTCTCTAGCTCTCCTCCTTAAAAAGCCCCCATGGCCTTCTAATACAAAGTACAAATACGCCCCACTCGTGGTTAAGCTCCTTCTCAGCTTATGTCAAAATTCCAGAGGTTGCTAAATAATTCCCATTTATTTATCGAAACAATTTTGCATCTTAATTTTGATTTGCTTTGGGATCAAAACTGTGTGAAATGTATGCATTTGAGAGGTAACATTTTAGGTTGATGCATAGGGAAAAATGAGGTAAAAAGCCAAGAGCTATCATTGATATCTTTCTTATTTGATTTTATGAATCACCCCCGACTCCAAAAATCTTCCCTCTCTCTCAAGTACCCTTTGGAGTCTCCAGGAATAAATAAGCCCCCCTGGGTATCTATGAAGGAGCTGATTTATAATAATAATAATAATAATAACAATAATAATAATAATAATAATGATAATAATAATAATAATAATAATAATAACAATAATAATAATAATAATAATAATAATAATAATATCATATTTATAGAGGTTAAACTTGTTCAGCAAACAATTTGCTGTTATCAATCAAGGACCTGTCTAAAATATACAAAATTAAATAAAAAAGAAAATAGCAATATACATCAAGAAGATAACAATTTTAAAAGTCAAAGTTAAATTTTTACAGCAAGTCTTAAATCGTAAAATTGAAGTTTCAGTCTTCATTTCATCTGTCAGTTTGTTGAAAATCTTTGCTCCTTGAAACGAAAATGCCTTCTTTCCTGTTTCAGATTTGACTTTAGGCAAAGCGATATTTTTTGTATTTGCACGAGTACACTGGCTGTGGTTGACTCTCGTGAAGTAATTCTCAAAGGCGTGTGGCGATACGCCATTCCAACTTTTGAAGACTTCAAAAACACACATCTTATTTCGTGTACTGCTGACTTTTTCAAATTTTACACTATGCTTATTGCCATTTATTACTTTCAGTGCACGTTTCTGAATGTTCTCGAAAAAGGCTTTCTTTGATGGTGCCATGTGAAGGAACACATTGTTACAATAAAGCAGAATTGGTAAAATTGTCACCTTATAAATTGTTTCTGCTGTGTATGGACTGATATTGTGCCGTATACGCGACAATAACTTTACTCTAGATGTTGCTTTCTTTATTGTTTTTTCAAGGTGATCAGAAAACGTCAGATTTTTGTCCATCTGTACTCCTAGATATTCGTATACGTCTGATTTCGTGATCTTTGTTTGATTGATCTTAATTTCCATAGGCTTGGATCCCAATGTTCTCTGGCGTGTACCATAAAGGACACACTCGGTCTTGGTCTTTTTAAGATTTACTATGAGATTATTTTGGACAAACCAGTTAGCAATCCGTTCTAAATCACTATTCAATTTTTCTTCGATAACATCACATGTTTTACCAGCAACGTACAAAACAGAATCATCAGAATAGAGGGTCATTTCACATTGTCTTAAATTTTGATCGATATCGTTTATTAGTAAGGTAAATAGCAATGGACCCAATATGGATCCCTGAGGTACTCCACATGACATAGCTTGAATTTCTGACAAAGCGCCATCATATGATACAATTTGCTTTCTACCAAACAGATAGCTCTCAAACCAATTGAGCTCCTTGTTTTTGATACCATAGATAGGAAGTTTAGATAGGAGTCTGGCATGGTCCACCGTGCCAAAAGCCTTTTGCAGATCAATAAATACGGCTCCAGTCATAAGGCCCTTGTCCATATTGGTTCTGATGAAATCTGAGAAAAATGTAACCGCGTGTTGAGTAGATGATCTGTTCCGAAAACCAAACTGTCTCTCCGAGAGCATATTATTGGTCTCAAGATAATCATAGAGCTGACTGTGCACAACCCGTTCAAAGACTTTCGAAAGAACAGGAAGTACCGAGATTTGTCTATAGTTATCCATGATCGTTCTTTCACCTGATTTGTAAACTGGTGTAATTTTGGAGCATTTTTCAGCAGATGGGAAGATTGCCATTTCAAGGCATTGATTGATCAATTTTGAGAGAGGACCAGCTATCTCGTTTGCCCCATCAATAAATCAATGATGTTGGTATATCGTCACAACCAGCGGCCTTTTTTCTTTTAAGTTTCATTAAAATGTCTCTGACGTCTTTGATGCTTGTCATTTTGAAGCTAAACTTGAACTTTTTCGGGTTCTGTTTATGATGCAATGTTAAGTGTTCGTGATGTTTCCAGATTTGATTTACTAATGCTGGTAGAGCATTCTGCAATTTTCTGCAAATCGTCGCGAAGAACGTGCAGAATTCGTTAGATATAGTATTCTTTTCTGATGTGAGTTTCCCATCTATTTCAAATAATTTGCTGCCTCCCTCTTTTGAGGATTTTGTTGGATAACATTTTTAATTTGCTCCCAAAACTGCCTTGGTCTATTAATATTCTCTTGGAAAATAGATCTCGTGTAAGTTGCCTTACTAGAGTGGTTTCGCCCATTATGCCCATGTCGTCGTGAAGTTCTGAGTTAGATCCAAAAAGAGCAATCAATGAAAAAACCAAATAGCCAGATCATATCACCAACTAATGGAGAAAAAGATCACAGAGTGTTGATTTCTTACGTAAACTCTTTATACTGATTTTAGAAGATTTTGAAGAAGGGGGTAAAAACGTCGTTTTCTTCTAGCGTCGCCCATTATGGCCGCAGGAGAAACAATGAACACTACTCTCCGGTAAAAAGCTTTAAAGGTGGTGTGAAGCGAACATTTTTATTGATGCAAATGAATAGCGCAGTTGAATGATAAAGAATGTCGTTTAAATTTTTGTGATACCTCATTTCATTTTCAAGTTATCCACTGATATTAAGTTGCAGCTGATGACGTCATTTTGTTTGCAAATGACTAGGATAACATATGGAAATGTAACTGTATCTGACCTTTGAAAGGTTACAGTGGTAAGAAATATTTCAGCTGAGCTGAATAGATGTTAAATAAATTGCCTCATGACTTAATATGATGTTTAGAAAGGCATGTTGATTGTACAAAGTTTTCTAATTAGATTTCTCTTTGGAAACATGGCCAACCTTGTATACTTTCTTTACATTTTGCAAACAAAATGACGTCATCAGCAAATCGTAAAAAAAGGTGGATAACTCTAAAATGAAACAAGGTATCAAAAAAATTTAAACGACATTCTTTATCATTCAACTGCGCTATTCATTTGCATCAATAAAAATTTTCGCTTCACACCACCTTAATAAGAAAACAGCTTTAATTAGTGTTCTTTGTTTATCATTTGGTACTGTAAACCCAAAAATATCTATAAGAATTAAAAGCAATCTGTCCCCTATTGTTCTGACCTTGGTTACTGCTTTATTTACCTTATTTACGCTGCAGCTAAATTCATGCATCACTGAGTCTCTATGGCCCTGATTTCTTTGGATAAAGCGAATTAACACCAACCTTAGGAATATACAACAGAGATCTTTATTGGTTTTATTTTCATTCATCGAAGGGGACAGATTGCCTTTAACCTAAACTTCGAGTTTTGGCAATTGATATACATGCTTCGAGTTGTTCTAAATCCTGCCTTATCTCTTGTGCATGGATGGATGAGTTTTGGCATAGTTTCTAAAATGATAATAGACTTGATATAATGCTGCGTTTTTCTGTGTTTCGATGATTTCCAAGCCAGTAAGTAAGATTTCAACCCAAATTGGTGTTTTTTTTTACTAAATGTTGCATTTTATATTTTGAAGCGATTGGAAACTTCGCTGGTAAACTGATGGGCATAATGGGCGACGAAAATAGCAATTAGCAGCACTGAGACTTCATAACCTTGAATCTGAATCAGAAGCCACTTTGCTTTGGTTTCATTGTAGATTTCCTCTCTAGAGACAGGACTTCTGAAAAATCTAAACATATTTCAAAAATTTCAAACCGCAAGGTGCCGAGCGAACAAAAAAGAAGGAAGGAATGTAAATAGAGTCATGAAATTTGCAATACTTGAAAGAATCAATTAGAGATATGCTCAAACCATCTCGTCGGGTTTCAATGCAAAAGAACTGAAACTTCAATGAAGGTCAAATCATGATAAAACAGATGTCAGCGAAGATTTTCCGCGCAATTACAATTTTATTACTAGTCGTCAATCCCCTGAAATTTAATTTCTCTGGCTAGCCGGCCATTCAACAGTTCAAACAAACTGAGTCTCCTGAAATTTACTCCTTTTATAAACAGTTTCGTAATCGAGTTGTAAATGAGCTAAAGACTAGCAAAACTAAATATTTCCAAAATTACTTTACAGAAAATAAATCAAATATGAAATTGCTATGGAAAGGAATTAGAAACGTTATCAAAATGAAAGCAAATAGCAGTGAAACTAATTCAATCAATAAAGTAACTAATGAAAATGGGTGTAAATTAACTGACCCTGACATGATTGCTAACAACTTCAATAGCTATTTTCTTGATGTTGCCAACAAAATCACAAGTAAAATTCCAAGAAATCCCAATTCTGCTCTTAGGTATCTAAATGCCCCAAATATTAACAGCTTCTTTATATCTCCCACAGTCCCAGAGGAGGTGTCTTCTATAATCCTGTCACTTAAGAAAAGCAAATCTACTGGGCCTAATAGCATTCCAGTTAAGTTATTGAAAATTCTTGATCCTCACATCTCTGTACAGCTTTCCCAGATCATCAATTCCTCATTTCAAAATGGTACTTTTTCTGACAAATTAAAGATTGCTAAGGTTATTCCTGTATTCAAGAAAGGTGATGCTTCAAAGAATTCAAATTACAGACCCATATCATTACTATCAATTTTCAGTAAGATTTTTGAAAAACTCATGCACCAACGTTTGTACAACTTCTTAGAACTCCATGACATTCTGTTTCAAATGCAATTTTGGTTTCCGTAATGGACACTCTACTGACCTTGCGTTGATTAGTTTAAGTGAAAGAGTGAAATGTACCTTGGACTCAAACAGAGTTGGCTGTGGTATCTTTATTGACCTGCAAAAAGCTTTCGACACTGTTAACCATACCATCTTACTACAAAAACTGAGTCATGATGGTATCAGAGGTACCTCACTCCTTTGGTTTCAATCCTACCTGGCAAATCGACAGCAGTATGTTTCAGTCAACAATTATTCATCTAAACTTGGAGGCATTACTTGTGGTGTCCCTCAGGGCTCTGTACTTGGACCTTTACTTTTTCTAATTTATATCAATGACGTCCCTAATGTGTGCAAAGTTCTCTCAATTTTCCTGTTTGCAGATGATACCAACATTTACTATGAATCTGACAATATAACCAAGCTCAAGGATAAAATAAACAAAGAGCTGCTGAAAGTAAAGTCATGGCTAGAGATAAATAAGTTAGCTTTAAACATTGAAAAAACAAATTTTGTTGTATTTCACTCATCTAGAAGGAAATTGATTGATGATATCCATATTAGATTTGGTAAAAAACCAGTGACTAGAGCTAAATATGTTAAATTTTTAGGTGTCCTGATGGATGAACATCTCTCTTGGAAATTCCATATTAGCGAACTAACCAAGAAACTTTCCAGGACAACTGGGATCTTCTTTAACATCAGGCACTTCCTTTCACTTGATATTCTGAAAAATCTCTATTATTCCATATTCTCTTCTTTTCTAAGCTATGGCTCATCTACTTGGGGTCTCTCCTATGATACATATCTTGCACTCCTTTTCTCGCTACAGAAGAAAGTACTAAGGTCTACCTCTTTTCAGCCCTTCTTTTCTTCTTCAACGCCAATCTTCTTTTCGCTGAAAATGCTTAAATTAGATGATATGATTAACCATGATATTCTCAAATTTGTCTGTAAGTCTATTAATGGTCTCACGCCTTCTCATTTCCACAACTGCTTTCAGCTCGGTAGCATGGTTCATAGCTATGAAACTCGTCAGGCTGCCGGGGGTGACATTTTCCAGTCGGTAAGGAATACATTTCTGTATGGTCTTATATCAATAAAATATTATGGTGCTAAACTCTGGAATGGTATTCCAACCTTCATCAAAATGTCACTCTCATTCAATATCTTCAAGTCAAAATTGAAGGAATTCCTCATCAATGGTTATGGTCTATAATTCCTCATTAATCAAGAAGTAAATTGTTCTTTGGTGATTATTCTGGTTTTCTTTTCTGTTTTTTAGTAAAAATTTTGTTTTTCTTTTTAGTTTTAGATGGGGGGGGGGGGGGGGCTCTCTCTCGACTAGTTCATCTACTAGAGAGCTCCTCCTTAGACAAATATATTTAAATTCATAATGTTTTGTAATGTTTTCCTGGTACGTTAGGTATTTCGTCTTGTTGTTATGTAACATGTCTTATTGTCTTATTTATTTTAAGTTACTAGATATTGTTGTATTTGTATATGAATTTAGGTATATTTGTCAATGAAACTGAAACTGAATAATGGGCGACTGGCCATAATGGGCGACGCTACTCTATATCTGATGATGCGAGTTACTGCATTACGTAAGCGACGATATGTGGACCAATCGTTTTCTTTCCCCGTTTTTCTTGCTTTCCTTAAGGTAACTCTGCTTTCCGCTCTAGTGCACAGCGAAATGCCGTTTCGCAAAACCACTCTCCTCAGAAAACAGTTAATTTCTCCAATAACATTCGGCCTATCAAAAAGCAGTAAAAAGTACGTTGTTCTGTATAATCTGGGCAATCGAAAGATGTATAAATGGCAATGTTTCCGTCAACCCTGGTATTGCAAATCCTAGTTCAAATCTTTTTGCTAATTTCAGAAAAGTGGATTTATCTCCAAAAATACTCGAAAAATGTTCGATTTTTTTTCGTTCCATCTCTAGCTAGGTTGTTGATCTACAACTTTGCCAAGTCTGATTGAAAAAGCTAGGCTAGATTTCCTGTAATCGAATTTCGTATTTCTGTTTACTTTTCGACTGCGAAATGGAGAAACCTTGGTCAAAAAATTACCATGCTATGAAGCACGCTTGCAAAAGCTCAGGCTTGAAATAACTTTCAGAAGTTTTTCCATTGGCAAACAAATGAACGTCATCTTTTGGGAATACCATACGCAGGTCTCAAAAGACATCCTTAGTGCGCTTGCAAAAGTATCATTTGCATCTTTTTAAAAATTACTGATTTTTACCAGCAACTTCACAAAACCATGCTTTGGGGGTCTTTCGAGACTTTCGTAAGCATTCACAAATTATCAATTTCTTTTAGAGTCCACAATGAGCATAGCTCTAAGGTCGAGAACTAATTTTTTTGCAAAAACATTATACGGGCGTTCAAATCGTTCTGCATGGGCTAAACTGTTGACCAACGCTTTTCCCATTTAGATGTCGAAAAGTAAACAGAAATGTAAAATTCGATTGCCAGAAATCTAGCCTAGCTTTTTTAATCAGACTTGGCAAAGTTGTAGATCAACTACCTAGCTAAAGATGGAATGAAAAAAAATCGAAACTTTTTCGAGTAGTTTTGGAGGTAAATCCACTTTTCTGAAATTAGCAACAAGATCTGAACTAAGATTTGCAAAACCAGGGTTGACGGAAACATTGCGATTTTTACATCTTTCAATTGCCCAGATTATACAGAACAACATCCTTTTTACCGCTTTTCGATAGACCGAATAATATTGGAGAAATTAACTGTTTTCTGAGGAAAGTGGTTTTGCGAAACGGCATCTCGCTGTGCACTAGAGCGGAAAGCAGAGTTACCTTAACCAGTAATCTCTTTCATTCATTTTGGATCTAATTTCATTTGTTAGCCACGGACAGTCACGCCCTTGTACTCTTTTCTTTGTAAGGGGTACATGCTTATCAATTACAGACTTCAAGAACCCTTTGAAAATTGTCCATGCATTTTCAATATTTTGTTCTTTTTCCACGTTTTCCCACGGCTGACTTTGCAGATCTTTTCTGAAACTACTTTCATCATACTTCGCATAATTTCTTTTGTATATTGTTCTTGATGTAAACTTTTGACAATTTTTCTTTATGATTACTCCCACCAGATCGTGATTACTCAGGGAATTTGGGCGTGTCATATGTTTTCTCGCATTTTGTTCGTGGGTAGTTGCAATAATATCTATCAGCGTGCTCGTGTCTTTGGTATTATTTGTTTGAGACCATGCCCCTTGATGATTCGCTTTATTTCCTTGTTTTTCGAAGTATTCAGATAATCGGCATTCAAATCACCCATGGGGATCAGTTCTTTGTTCTCAGAGACACTGGTGTTTATCATATCACTAAAATCACTTTCAAAATGTCGGTCAAGGTACTTTGAAGTGTCCGGGGGCCTGTACAGGACACATACGAGTAACAGACGTGCATTTTTCACGAAGATTTTGATCCAAATAGCTTCTAAACCTTCCTTTTCTAAATCTTCTCTTCTTTGCCAACCAAGTTCATTTCGTATAAAACACCCAACACCACCACCTGAGCCATTTTTTCCATCGTTTCTTAAAAATGTATAACCCCGTCAATCCTGATCTCTTCGTCCCTGATATCCTTGTGTAAATGTGTCTCGGTTACTCCAAAAAGGTCGGTGTTATGTTTCGTTTCTTGAAGAAATAATTTTATGTCCCCGATTTTCTTCGCAAGACCATTTATATTTTGATGGAATAATTTTACCCCTCTTGATTGTAAAAACGTTGTGATGTCGTTGTAAATACTTTAGAAAGGTTCTCCTATATCACTTCATGAAATATGTTGCCTTTTTGATGTCAGGCTAGGTAGATATACCACGTGTTATAAAAACCAACAACTAACTGATCACACAAACTGGCAAAAATTTCATGTTGAGCAGCCTCAAAGCCTTTTTCCACTGCGCAAGGACCGTGGTAATCCAATTCCATAGCCATCTATCTTAGCGAATTTTGCGTCTTCAAAGAGCCATTGTCTCCTAGGGGTCCTCTGCAGGCACGTTGCAATCTCAGCTTTTCTGAAAATCAAACTTTGCCAAGCAGAAATTGAAAAATCACTACTCGCTCCTAAAGTTAAAACGATCAACAATATTTGAATTTATGTGAATTTTCGATAAGTTCTTTCGATTAACCCTATCTGGACCGGGCTTTTTTGAGCATCCTCAGTCCGAGGGGTGCTAAATTAGCCCCCCCCCCCCTCAGAACTCTGAATTGACAAGGGCTAGAAAGATGAAAATTGGTTATAAAATGTAACTTAATGTGAAACTTTCGAATATCTAATTTATTTTACTCTAATTGTTGTATTCTCGATGACGTCATCAATTTTCTTTGTTTTAGGCCAAAAATAGTACTCTTACAAATTTAACTGTAAAAACTTTCTTGAGAGAAATATTATGCTCCTTATAACTGTAATTGACAGATAACATATCAAGGTTTCTGAAAAACATAATGTTTTCAAAAAGTATGAAATTTGTAAACTTATATTTATTACCTAAATTCATTAGATATATGACATCATGAATGACGTAATTCAAAAGAAAAACCAAAAATTAGGTTATTTCCATATTGTCTTATTGATTTATGGTTGCTTTGAAAATTGAATCCATTTATATCACTTATGTCAAAAATTATCTTAGTTTGAAGTCATAAAGGGTTTGACCGTAAAACAAACAAGATATTAAAACTACTCTCTGAAAAAACTTTTATATTTCCAAAAGTACATGACATATCTTGTAGAAATTTTGGTGAAAGATGCGAAAAGGATAGTTCGGAAAAGTCACGAGAGATAATTAGCCTAGAAATTATCATAAAAAGATACCCTGACAAAACTGGTAGGAGGGGGGGGGCTATTTTAGCCCCCCCCGGTCCAGATAGGGTTAAGTCGCATTTGATTTCAGATTTCAGGCTCTTTAAATGAATCGCTCGGCCAATACAGAAGCAATTTGGGCATGCGATGTGACAAATTGCAGATCAATATTGTATCTTCTTCGTAAAGGTTGAGTAACAACATCGGCGTAGGGGGAGATAAAATTTGGGGGGCTGCCCGATAAAAAGTCCATTGCTTGAGAAAATTTTGCCCGACTTGAGGCAGATTTCTGCCCGATTTTGGCTGGTTTTTGCAAATTTTTCTGACGTTGGGGGGGCTGCAGCCCCCCTGTCCCCCTGTCTCCTACGCCTATGAGTAACAATGTCTGAAAGCAAGGCTTCTCTGCAGTGACAAACGCATACTTTCTTTGGGCTCACCAGCTACATCCAATCGGCTATATTTGCATAACAGCTTTAGCTTCCTTACCGTCACATGTTGTTCCATTTCCAAAATAGCCAAATTCACATTGACATGTATAAGATCCATTGGTATTTGTGCAATAACCATTGATACTACATTGATGTTGTCCAGTCGTACACTCGTTTATGTCAGTGCAAGTAAATCCGTCGCCACTGAATCCACTCTTACATGAGCAATTGTATGAGTCATTGCCTGGATGGCAAATAGCATTTGGGCTGCATGGTTGTGGTTTACATTCTAGAAGGAAATTGAAGAGAGGTCAGTACTGACATTCATATGATTAGGATCGGGAGCATCAATAAGGAGGCCCCCTAAGGGATCTTCGGCTCCGAGTCTCCAGGGCATACTTCAATGGGCTCCGGGCTCCAAAAGGCAAAATTGCCGTGCTCCAGGGCTCCATTGCATACTTTTCAGGGCTCCAGGGCTCAATATCATAAAAGTTGTGAAAACAATGATTTTGTCACTTTCAGCAAAGTTGCGGCGTTGTTGCGACTGCACTCGTTGTTTCTTGAGCGAGAAAGTGCAGTTTGTTGTCGGGGGCATCAACAAACAAGAGAAATGAGTAGTTGAAGAGAGCTAAGTTCTATCTTTTTGTTATTATGTTCCAAGATATAGCTGATCTTTTAATTCGTTTTAAAATTATAAAATTTAGCTCTTTTCGGGGCTACCTGGTTTTGAATCCTACTGCAAAAAGCACTGATGATTGCTAGATCAATTTCTTTGAGCATGTAAAGAGTCTGGTTTGGTCATAAATGACAGAAAGAAATGCACACTATCATTGGAGACTTCAATGACCATGAAAAAACTGAAAATTTTGACTGTTAGGCAAGATTGAGTATTTTCCTTAAAAACTATAGCTCAAAATAAGGTTTTCAACGTGTGATTTTCTACCTTGCTGTATCAAAAGCAAAAATGTTATCATCTATGAATATTTTTGGGTCTTTGATGAAAGAATTAAAAAAGAAAATTTTATCAAAGGTTTAATAATTAGTTTTTGGTGATTTTTTGAACAGGAGTACTTTTTTGGAAACCCGATAGAATAACTGTCATAAAATTATCAAAGTTTTCTTATCGCTGAAATGGCAAATATGATGTTGGGAGATGCATACTAAGCCAATGTAAAGGGCGTCGCCTCAACAATTTTCCTGGGGGCTTGGCCCCCAGGCTCCTTCATGTCAATGCCCCATGCCGCTCCCTTCAAGGTCTGAAAATAGATTTTTGTTAAGATAAATCTCATTTTCATTTCATTTAATTCTTTTAATGAGGGTTGCCCCTCAGCAAGTTGGTTTTCAAGGGGCCCTCCTTGTAACATTATCTGTTGATCAATTTTAACCCCAAGTTCTGATTTTTACCAAGGGAAGAAATACGCTCTGACGCAATGAGCTACAAAATGCTAAAAATTCCTAAGCGTATAAGGATCGGGGAAGGATTGAAATTCCAACTGACAGATATCCAATCATAAGTAAATTGCCAGATTTCCAGAAATAATGGCTCAAAGGAACTCAAAAATTCATTGCCAGATTTCCAGAAATAAGAAACTCGAAAATTCATTTTAAGTTTGATTTGGAGATCTACTAACAAGCTCAAATGTTTCACACCTTATCGTACAGTTTTCGTAAATAAATGTAGCTGTTATTTGCTTGATCTTCGCAAATATAATGTTTTGAGTGACAGGGCTCCACATGAAGAGAACGGTGGGCTCCAGTGCTCCACCATGGGAATTGTTTGGGCTCCAGGGCTCCATGCTGTCAAAATGACTGGCTCCAGAGTTCCAAGGACCCCCCCCCCTTTGGGGGCCTCACTAAGGACAGATTTGTTAAGACAATAGCACCAGATATTTTTGATTAACACGGCAATTCAAAGTGATTAGAGATTGCAGACGCAGAACAATTCTTTCAACCAGTGATTCAAAACAAGTAAAGCTGCATAAGTTGCTCTGAAACCCAGGTAGCTAGCTCGCACGTTGCTCATTCTAGAAATTATTTTAGGAGCAAACATGAGCATTGATCGAGAGAAGAAGGATAAATCTACACATCTGTCACGGGCATTTTGTTTATTTGGTTCAAAAGCCAATTGGAAGCCGATTAAATTCTCTTATTTTCTTTAGCGTAATTCAAACACTTACTGCTCAGCTTCTTAACCAAAGAAATAACATGCCCGAGGTAGATGTTAAGATATATCCTTTTTATTCTAATCTACGCCCATGTTTGCCCTTAAAAACATTTTCTGGAATGCATAACGAGTGCGCTAGCTACTTGGGTTCAGAAAAGATTTTGCGGCTTTGTTTGTTTTGAATTTCTGGTTGAGAGAATTTCCTTAGTCTGCAGCCATTAATCACTTTGAATTTACATGTCAAAAAGCATCTCAAGCTATTGTGTTACAAAATCTGTACTTGTTAGAACCATCCGTTTTCGATGTTTCTTTGATGGTACCCTTCTAAGAAGAAATCTTTTCACAGAAATAGGTCCTGTTCAGCATTTGTAGAGACTTTGATCCGTTCTTGAGCTGACAATTTATTTGTAATCCTTTATTTGGCACTTACGTCATATCACATCACTCTATGCAGGGTGCATAAAAAAGCCACATGCTGCAAAGTGAACTTTCTCTGGAACGAAAGGTTGAAATGAATGAAACAGTGATTCTCCGAAAACCCAACTCGTATGCTTTCATTTGATGAAAATCTTATGCAAAATAGGGCACTTTGGAATTTGCAAGAAGAAAGAAGAAAGAAAATGTCATAAGTCAAATATGGCAGCAGCTCCTCTTTTCGACATTGTTCTGGTTGTATTGTTTGAACAATTCGAAATTTTTTTCCTTTCGCCGCATAAAACTTTTGCGTTGGTTCAATTCTTTAACTATTTGAAAGCTAGAAAGCAAGCATCATGCAAAGATGTTTTTAAATAAATCTGCATTTCATCAAAAACCGTTTCAAAAAAGCTGATGCTTTGTTCAATTTCTTTCTAAAACATGCAGGTAGTTATTCCAAAGAGTTTCGTTGTAAAGAATCCATTATGAGTTTTCATCGTCGTGCAACTTTTGTCAGCAAGAGTATTGCTTTGCCCAAAGCAGTTAAATCATAAATCAATACCTAAGAAATCTTCTTGTGTTCATCACAGAATCAGATCCATAACAAATTCGCTGAACAAAAAGTAACAAAATCTCCTCCTTCATGCAAACATACAACTACAACAATGGTTCAAATAACGATATGATACCTCGTTCTCACTTACTTCTATTTCACAAAATGTACGCCAAATAAAAGCATACGAGCCAAGATTTTGAAAAAAATCATTATGTCGTTTATATCTGACGTGTCGTCCAGAGAATGTAAAGTTTATCGACTGGAAGCCCTTTTTGATACCTGTGCTACACCCTGTACTGTACCGCTGTTCAATCTTTTCAGCCTATGTTTTTGCCATTGTTTAGATAATTAATGTTACATGGAGGGTTTATCAAATTTTAACACAATTGTTGTTTCTACAATTAATTGCGGCTTTGCGGCTTGGTTAGCATAGGGCTTGAATCTTTGCAAACATTATCTGCATCGACGTTATTGCCCTATTCTTTCAACAGAAATTATGAAAGGGAGCTCCATGTAATTTACCATTTTTGATATCAAAGATATTTTCATAATTACAGCCTGTATAAAATTCCCGATAGTTTCTAAATTGCGACGTCATCTGACAAAAGCGGACCGGCAGTATACTTACGGCTTGGGCGATTCAGCCATAAAGGGGTTCAATACCAAAGGAGAGCGTAGTGAGCCAAACGATTTGGGGGGCACAGGAAATTTCCCCCAATAAAATTTGCGAGCACGCTCCTTAGATTGGCTTGAAATTGTATTGAAATCATTTCTAGCAATATGAATGGTCTTCTGATGCGCTGCATTTTGATACCAACGTTCTCAAGAGTTCATTGAAGAATGTAACTCTTGATATATGTATCCTGATATATAAGTTCATCCACACAAAATCGGAGTATTTCAAACGGATTACATTGAAAACCAGTAGCCCCGTTCTGTTGTCCGGGGTTCCTATCTTTCGGTATCGTGCGCCGATGCTGGCCTTACATCAAATGTGAAACAGTTCCCAGTATTTGTCAGTATTTAATTGAATTGTATGCGTAGCATTTTGTAGTTGTTTTACTTTATCTCATTTATTTGCATATCTTTATGTTAATGGCCACGGGCGTAGTCATTGTCTTTTGCTGCCCGTAGTATCGTACCTGTAGTGTTGTATTGTAGTATAGTAATTAGGAAGTATAGTAGGTAACATGTAATGTAACATTTTATGAATATAAAAGAAATATATATACTGATGAGCAGTTCAACTCAAGAGCAGCCAGCTATAACTTGGTGCGGGGCTTGCACATTGTTTTGGCCAGAGCAAAATTGGAATGAACCAAAATGATGGGGTCTTGGGGCGAAGTCATCTCGAAAATGTTTGAGGACACCTCTACATTTGCTTGGAACACTTCTACACATTGGCTGGCGCTAGGAAAAAGACGTTTGATTTCGTAACAAATGCTTCTGTAAATCAGCATCCGTAGGAAATTTTTAGATCAAGGAAAATTTTCTTTGGCTCAGAATACATATCTGCATCCCATTTTAACTCGTTTTAGTCAATGCCAAATTAGAAAGTTTCAGACTTTGGTCACAGTTTTCTATTAATGGCCACCTTCAGAAGATTTTTGCGCAAACACATTTACCTTTGTCTTAGAACGTTTCTCTAAATCTAGTTTGTCTGCTTCCAAATGGAAGCTTCGACAATCCTAGGCAGTGGCGTAACGCAGTTTAGGCTACCTTAGTTGAAGAACTAAGGACCCCCGATCAAAAGGGGCCCCCAACAAATTTTTCGTATTGTGCGCTTTTTGGCCATACTGTGCTAAAAGTCTGTTTTCATTCATTCCCTATAATTTGTCTCAAAACTTCATTCTTGTGAGCAAGAGCACCTAATAACATACTGTGACTTTGCATTATGTTTACTAAAATTCTTTTTAAACCTATTGTGTTTATTCACATGGATAGCTTTCAGGTATAAAGGGAGAACACTTAGTATGCACTAACACTATCCACAGAATCTTTCAAGGCTTCAAGCCAAAGAATCTGCCATGGAGGATACTTTTGATAGAATTTTTGTGTGTTCAAAGTAATCTTCATGAAAACAGCACAATAGGACCGTCCGAACCTTTGAATATTGCCGTATTTCTTAAAAAAGATTCAGATATCATATGATTCCATACAGAAGAGCAACAAATTGTTATGTAAACTACTTAGCAGGTTTTGAAACGCAATTCATATAATGTGCTAAATTTACTATTGATTTTTCCGCTGGACCCCTTCCAACATAAGGGCCACATCTTATCAAAATCCTATGGGCCCCAAGTGTCTCCGTTACGCCACTGATCCTAGGACGGATTTGTCTAGCAAAATGTTTGAAAATACCAACCTTAACTTTCGCATCGACCGACGCCCGTCACCCCAAAGCCCTGGTGAGTCCTGGTGACTTTGCAGCACTTCTTTTGAAAGCCCTGGTGACTTTGCAACACTTCTTTTGAAAGCCCTGGTGACTTTGCAACACTTCTCAGAAAAGTTTAATTAACAAGTTTGACACAAGGGAAGGTAAATGCTCCTCCAGCCCTTTCCGTTGCTACGCCGCTACTTTTCCAAAAAAAAAATGTCGATGAAAGGTGCTTCAGATCATTGACAATGCTTCACTTATGAGCGTTGTACCTTTTTGCTGCAGGAAGCGATTACTTTTGACAAAAACCATTCCTTTGACATATTCTTGAAAATCACTTAAAAGCAGCTTTTTGTCAAATTATCTACAAAAAGTTCTCTTATCTATCATTCTTTCCTTATTCATCTTTGCTGTTAAGCGGCAATGTTTTATTCGATATCTGAAAATTGTCCTTACAAATAATAGGGCATTTCAAATAAATAATCGCTGTATATCGAGTGTAAATGTGGGGAAAGGTTGCGTTTAAAGTAAAAAGGCTGGCAAGGTCCAGAGGTTAACTGAAAGTGGCCACTGTTTATAGTCAATAGACTGGATTAAGAATTACAGTGAATTTCCTGTACCAGAGAAAGTACGTTTAGGTGATAACAGGACTGTAGATGCACATGGTAAAGGATCAGTCTGGCTTAAAGTTGAAACTGGAGGAGAATACAAACCTGCAGAATTGTCAGAAGTTTTGTATGTTCCAGGGTTGGCAAAGAACTTATTCTCTGTCAGTGCCGTTGCCAAAAGGGGCTTAAGGATCGTCTTCAAGGAGGACAAATGTCACATACTGAATGATGATGGAAACATCATGGGTTCAAGAAAAAAGGATAGAAAATTTTTTATCATTGACTCTGTACCATTGAGCAAATCATTGCATGAAGCAAACAGTGCTGTTGATCAAAAATCCTTGCAACTATGGCATCAGAGATTTGGCCATTTAGGAGTTTACAATGAAGCTTACGATATGGAAGTCGAAGAAGTTGAGAGTGCGAGAGCAGCACCAACGGCCGCTGTTAGGCCCAAAAAGACAGCGATGACAATCCTGAAATTATTATCGATTGAACAGCGGACAAACTTGCCAAAATGAGAAACTGCATTATTGCCCTTTTCGACGAATTATTTCATCAGAATTATGGTAAGTAATATTTCCTTCGATATCAGCTGTCTGTACGTGTAATTTTAGGATAAATCGACTAGATTTACAATCATAACAAACATCGATGTCGGTCCTGGCCTGTGTGCATAAGGCCAGAATGAGCCGATATCAGTAGGGGAAATTATATTACTTGCCAAGGGATGGGACTTTTCAAAAGAAATTACAACATTTACAGAAATATTAGAACAGGAAGGTTTGGTATGAAAAGCCAAAGATGAATGATACCATCAACATTTATTCATTGAATGACCAGAAAGCACAGGTTAGCTCCCAAATTTTGTCTAGATTAGATTAGATTAGGCCAACCACCCATAGCAATGTTTGTGATACAAACAATTCCTGTAGTTTTTAGCGGAAACTAGAACTGTTTGTATCACAAACATTTTTGTGGTTGGCCTGTTCTAATCTAGACAAAATTACCTGTTACTTTTATACTAATTTGTCCCCTTAAACTGTGCTGACAGATAGCCAGTCTGTTTACTTTGTCCAGAATGTTTCAGGAAGCTAGAAATTACAGTTTCATATCCAGGGATGCCCTGGGAGAGCATGCCTTTCTTTCCCTTTCGTATCAATTTTTTGCCAATTTTTGGTCTGGCAGACAGAGATGTTGGTATGAAAGCATGTGAAATTAACTAATTTTTGTTATTGGCCTATGCTCTTTCATTTGGGAAACCTTGCAGCTAGGGTGATCAACTGATGCTAGAATTTCATACAAAGTTTGCCAGAGTTATTAAATCACTTATTTACAGAAAATCCTTCATAAGCTATAAACTCGCTTTATTTGACATACTGTGGCAAATGTGGAAAAATGTTTTTGGATAGCTTGGAGGATGCCAAAAAGTGTTGATGCTGCACAGAAATGGATGGCTGTATGCTAATTAGGTGTAGTTTGACTTATGCTCTTGTAAATTGAAATGTTTAATTTTTGCAGGTGAACATCCAAGAAGAGTGTCCTGTTTTCTTTCAAAACCTTGCTCATCAAAGGAATTTCCAAGAGATGTCCCAATCAATCATCTATCAGTGCAATTGAAATATGTCCATGTTGATTTTCCTGATTGCTGGTAGAAAGAACCTTCAAAGAGAACTTTCTTGATTGTGGAAGAGAACTATTTTTTTGCAAAGATGACACAATAAATCCAATGTTGATTCCCAAAGGAACTTTTGAAAATAGATTAACTGTTGTGTATTTTTACGGTATATGGTACAATTTGTTGCTAGAAAGCCCCTAGAAAGGAATTTCCTGGCATGAAAAGAAAACCTCATGGTACGATTTGTTGCTATGAACTTGAGAAAAAAAATCTGCCAGATTGCCCATAATGTAAATAGATTGGCAGACAAATATGCAAGATCTATCAATAAACATAAAAATTTCCCATAAAATGCCAGGTTTGAAAGAAGAATGTTTGCAGTTTTTATTCAAGAAACTCATTTATAAGGGGCTACAGAATGGCCAAGAATTCAAGAAAATATGCATAGAATCACAAATAAACCTGGAAATCCAAATTTGTCAAGAATACCAACCATAGAAACAACTAGTAAAATTCTTGAACTCTAAATACAGGAAACAAGTTTATCCTGGCCTAAGTTTCTTACATAGTACAACATGATTTTAGACAAAACTTTGTGAAAATAAGAGTTTGCTACTGCATAAGTGTCTCAAATCCCTTCAGCAATGTGCGTTACCACCATCTTATCCTCTTTTGACATGCAATGTATGATGTGGTGTAGAGATACAATGTCATTTCTTGAAATTCTGTATTTTTCTTTTATATACCTCCAAACACATACTGGTTTGTGTCTCCTTGTATTTGACTGATGGATCTACAACAAAGATATCATCTTGAAATACAACTCTAAATCACCTTGTTAGATACTTTTGTTTCAGTTTTGTTATGAAAAGGAAACCCATTTTTAAGGCAAATAAAATTTCTTACGTGACAAATAAAACTACTAACTTTCATACTATCTTTCAGAATTTCACAGTGCAGCAGCTCAAGTAATAAATTTCAAAATCAGTATCATAAGAAATACAACAAGAGTAAGTGAAGTTGTATCAGAAGCTCTAAATTTAAAAGAAGATTTTCTCAAAATGAATAAACAAGCATTTATGCGCATCAAAAGTGATGCACAATCGAAACACTCTGTGGTGAATTAAGTCAATCGGCATAACTGATATCCAACGCCAGGCCTTGTGTGGCATTTGTCCCTTCTCACGAGTCTTTCCAGAGCGAAGTATCTACGGTCGATAGTGGGGAAAATTGTGCCGCTTGGCGTTGCCTAGTTACAAGAAATTTCTTATTCGCTTTAAATCAAAATACCTGTGTCTTTACGAAGAAAAGAAAATGGCCATGAATAATAATTATAAATATGAGCTAAATATGCCTACCTTCTCGAAACTCTCTGATTGAAATGAAACGATATCTCCATCCTTCGTTGCCACCATAAATGGGAAAGAAGCTGCTACCCCGTATTTATCTGTGGCCAAATCTTTTCAAGGATAAATACCATTCTTTCGTAACTGTCCATCGTAAAAAGAGAGGCGCAGCAGTATTGCTGAGTTGGTTCCCCTTTCGCCTTGCTTAGGCCTACCTAGTCGATCTTTCAACCTCAGTTCAGTTCGTGAAATTGTAGTTCTTCTGCCTTCTCTTTACCTCCAATAGTTTATCGTTATGAAAAGGACTACGCTGAAGTATTATTCCCACTTCCTTGTCAGGCAAGTTACTGCAGTTGACTGCTCATAGACATTTTCTTCCGATTTTCCTTCTCCATAGCCATCCAAGAATCACAGTCAGTTTGCAGCGTGTTTCTGTCCATGCCATTGTGAATGCGATTGCGTCATTCCCGGTATGACATCAGAGGCGCCTCGCCCGAGATCTCTTAACA
Source organism: Aurelia coerulea (assembly GCA_039566865.1). NCBI lineage: Eukaryota > Metazoa > Cnidaria > Scyphozoa > Semaeostomeae > Ulmaridae > Aurelia > Aurelia coerulea. The sequence continues at coordinate 24,667,098 of CM076943.1, read as the reverse complement.
ATCGTAGATTGCCCGGTCGTGGACCAAAATTGATTGCAAAATATGCTCAAAATCCGAACTTTGAGAACTCGTAGGAAAAAAACTGCTCATCGCATCAGAAAAATCTTTTTGGATTTGAAACCAGCTCGACGAGTTCTACTGAATAAGGAAAACTCCCCACAAGGTTTAGTGGCACTTTAATGATTCAGAAGACATGAAATTTGTGAAGGTTGTGCGAAGGGAAAGCAGAAAAGGAACTCGTTTCCAAAAGGTCAAGCTACTCGTGCTACCGAGCTGCTAGAAATTGTGCACAGTGATGTTTGTGGACCGATGCAGACAACAAGTCTTGGTGGAAATCGATACTTTGTGACCTTTATCGATGACAAGTGTTGTAATCTGTAGTGTAGTGTGAAGTCTGACGACGGTGAAAATGTCAATGACTCTGAAAATGATCCTGATTCAGATGAAGAAAACAATCAAAATATTGAAGATTTGCAACAACCTCATCGTTCAAACCGCGTGAGAAGGGCTCCAGAAAGAGATGGTGCTATTACTGGTGATTGGTGGCAATTTGAAGAGTCTTTAAATGCTGATACGTATGAAAATCCAGAAGAGCCTACAACAATTCAACAAGCATTGAATTCATCTGCAAAAGTAAAGTGGAAAGAAGCTCTAGACAGTGAATACACATCACTAATCAAGAATAGAGCTTGGAATCTTGTTGAACTCCCAGAAGGACGGAAGCCAGTTGGATGTCGCTGGGTCTTCAAGGTTAAGCACAACGCTGATGGATCGATTGAGAGGTACAAAGCACGTCTCGTTGCTAAAGGCTATTCTCGAGAAGAAGGTATCGATTATGAAGAGACATACTCTCCTGTAGCAAGATACACATCAATTCGCTCAGTACTTGCTATTGCAAATCAGTTAGATTTAGAACTGCATCAAATGGATGTACAAACAGCATTTCTAAATGGAGAATTAGAAGAGGAGATCTACATGTCACAACCAGAAGGCTACAAAGAGAAAGGCAAAGAAAACTTTGTTTGTAAGCTGAATAAAAGTCTTTATGGACTGAAGCAAGCATCAAGAGGTTGGTTCAAAACAATGGATGCATACCTGAAGGATAACGACTATGAGCAATGTCAAGCTGACTCTTGTTTGTATGTCAAGCGAGTGGGAGCAGAGTTTATAATCATTGCGTTGTACGTCGACGACATGCTGTTAGCTTGTAACAGTAAGAAGCTATTGCAAAATGAGAAAGAAGCTTTGCAAAAACAGTTTTGCATGAAAGATCTGGGTGAAGCTCGTTATTGTCTTGGAATTCAGATTGAACGTAACAAAGCTGAGAAGAAGATGTTATTACATCAAAGCACGTATCTTTCAAATTTGCTGCAGAAATATGGACTGCAGAATTGTAGAGCGGTACCAACACCACAAGTTACAGGTTCAATACTACTTGCAAATGAAGGTGATCCTGTTGATAAGCAGAAGTATCAAGCACTTATCGGAGGTCTTACTTATGCAGTTACAGCAACAAGACCTGACCTCGCACAAGCTTTAGGATCTGTCAATCAATTTAGTTCTAACCCAAGTGGAGAACATTGGCAAAGCGTCAAATTTATCTTACGTTACATTAAAGGTACACTTGACTGGGGAATTCAGTTTGATGGTTCAAAAGAACAGGAAGTGCAACTCAGCGGATTTGTCGATGCAGATTGGGGAGATGACGTAAATGGACGTAAATCTCAGTCAGGCTACAAGTTTACAATCTGCGATGGAGTTGTCAGTTGGGCAAGCAAGAAGCAGACAAGCGTAGCTCTATCATCAACGGAAGCTGAATATGTTGCAGCATGTTTAGCAACTCAAGAGGCAGTATGGCTTCGTTCACTACTTGCTGATTTGAATTTCGTTCAAGAAGAACCCACGGTTGTTCAAGAAGACAATCAAGGAGCAATCGCGATGTCAAAGAATCCAAAGTATCACGCAAGAACAAAGCACATAGACATCAAGCATCATTTCATCAGAGACAAATTTGAAAATGGTGAGTTACTTTTAAAGTAATGTCCTACTAACGATATGATTGCTGATATGCTCACTAAGGCTTTACCAAAAACACTGTTTGAAAAGTTTCGAATGATGATGAACGTAACAAACAGAGTTTAAGCAGAGACTCATGAAAAATTTTCGTTTTCAATTGTTGAGATCTATTTTTCGAGTGGGAGTGTTAAAATATACGAAAAATAGAACAATAGGACTATTGTTATGTTACGAACAATTACGTTTTACTTCCGTTTTCATTGCACGCTTTTCATGCTGTGAGTAATATGATAGTTTCGTTCGTTGACCTGTTGATCGCCGTTATGTTATGTTACAGTCGTGAATGTATCGAACATCGCTTATTATTATGCGTAAAGCTCCTGATTTTAACAAGGCCAATATAAACTGGTACGAAGTTTGAATCCAGGCCTTGTGGAGATTATATTGCAGCAATTGTAAAAAATCCTAACAGTTCTATACACATATTTACTCTATAAGAAACTTAAGAATTTTGGCCAGTACTAACAGTTTCTTAAAATTATCAGAGCTGCCCCCCCCCCCCCCGGAAAATTTCAAAACAAGGTGTTTTTGAAGACTTTCCAGTGTTTAGACATTCCTCAAGTACTTTCTGAGTAATATGCTGCATGAAACAAGTGCGAATAAAGAAAAACATGCTGAAGATTCTCAGAAATTTTGGCAATCTGAGAGTATGAGTTTCTTAACCCTATTTTAACCGGGGGAGGGGGGCGTTTATCGCCCCCCTTACCGGATTTTTTTAATAGCTCCCAAACGATGCTGGCTATAAAGCTGAAATTTCTTGACTTTTCCTGACATTTAGTTGGCAACCACAAAATAGGAATTCCAATACGTATTGTTTGATCACGTGACCACCACATGCCCATATTTGGAGAGCGGTCACAAAGAAATTCTTTAAAATAGCTCTAATTTCTTTCTTTATTACTAAATCTCAACACTATATACCGGGTGACCCAGAAAAAAGTGACCCAACGCAATCTGTCTGTTACAGAAAATTAATTAAGTGGCCGATTGAAATATTTCAAACGTTGTTGTGTCGCTAAAAGACTAGCCTATGCTATAAGTATTTTTCGCAAATTTTTTCGGCACGGTAAATTTCCAAAATTAAGGATTTCGAGGAAATGGGCATGCCTGAAATCCTCAAAAAGTTGTCAAAAACAGGGGATTGATTTACAGCCATTTCAGATCTTCAAAAGAACGAGAAGCTTGTTTCATTTCAACCTGGGAATAGACAACCCAGTCGGAAGTCTTCAGAGCAAGTTTATAGTCCCTAGGTAGGAAAGATATTCTCAGGCAAAATGAAACACGCTCCTCGCTGTTTTGAAGACCTGAAATGGCTTCAAGTCGATCCCCTGTTTTTGACGACTTTTTGAGGTTTTCAAGCGTGCCCTTTTCCTCAAAACCCTTAATTTGGGAACTTTACCGTGCCAAAAAAAAAATTGCAAAAAATACTCATAATGTTGGCTAGTTTTTTAGCGACAGAACAACGCTTGAAATATTTCAATCGGCAACTTACCTTTTTTTCTATAACAGATTGCGTTGGGTCACTCTTTTCTGGGTCAACCGGTATACAATTCGATTCGTCTCGATGAGTACTTTCATTTAATATATAATCTAATTATATTCGCTGACATCAGCAGTTTATTATTTTTATGACGTCATCAATTTTTATGACGTGATATTCCTAATGAACTAGTAATTTTTTGCATGCAAAACTCATGGATTTACCTCAAATATCGATGAAGGTACTTGATTTCACCAATAATATGCGAAATTAATGGTTTTTAACAATAATTATTGAGCTAACAGTTTTGCATTCAATCAAATTTTCATTATTTGATTAGTTAACTAATTAGAAACCTAAAATATTCCTATGAAACCATATGAAACTAAAAACTAATGATATCAAGCAGGTATTTCGATGGTTTTTTGTCGATTTTATCCAGCTATTTGCTAATAATGGGCCCTTTTTGCAAATAACTCGATTTTTCTCAAAATTTGCATTGTTTTTGGTTGCACTGCAACCAATCACGTGACTATTGATTGATTGATGCTATTTTTAGATTCTCATTTGATCAATTATGATACAGTGCAAGTTTCATTGTCATAGCTGTTATACTTATGGAGAAAAACAAGGGGGCGAAAAACGCCCCCCCCGGTTGAAAATCACCTTTTTACCCGGTTAAAAAAGGGTTAAAAGGGTAAGCGGTTTCTTATGAAAAAACTATGTGTAACTGTCCACATTGTGATGCGAATTCTTGATGTCGATGAAAGTGTCAAATGTTTAAATGAGATCAAAGAATTTGTAGGCAATCTAGCAGTGTTGATTTATACAAGGCATGCACTTAGCCTCACTACCTAAGGACCCTCTAGTACCGCTCATCTAATTGAGTTGAATTGTTGTTGTTGTTGTCTCTGCACTGAGGGGCTTATTTCCCAAGATAGGCACTAAATCCTTACTGGCTGACAAAATTGACACGTGACGCGCCTTAAACCAATCAAATGTAACCGACAACCAACCGGGAAATTTGAAATGTCAGATTTTAGGCCACTTTTTTGGATTTTAGGCCGCTTTTGGACGATTTTACCACTCTTCACCAAAATATAAATCGACAGAAGGAGCATGAAGATTTTCAAAAAATTTCTTCACAGACCTGTTCCCAATACTCTAATACACAGTTAATCATCGTCGCTACAAATTATTTCAAAATTTGGAGAAATGCCAATGTTTTGAATTTGACCTCATTTGACCTCACTGTGGCTTGCCATAGTAATGATCTCAGTAATGGCTGAAACGTATGCACATGGAGAATAGATACTTTGCTTCAAAGGTCTTATGCTGTGTGTCAAGTATCTCCAAAACTCCTCAAAAGATGACAAATTTAGAGCAGTTTATGGATCTTTTTTCAGTTTTAAATTAACATAGATACATCAAAGAATTAATGTTGAGGGGTAGGATGAACAACAGGGAAAGTGAACTTTACGGGCCTAACAAAACACCGCATCGTCGTTATGAATTAGAGACGAATTTAACAGGTACTTACTTTTCTATCTTGCAAGAAGGGAACCACAAACTGAAAATGTGAACATAAAACTCCAATTAACTTTGAATCAGTAACAAACATATGACTTTGCAACGCTCAAGAACGGCAAGAGCTGTAACATCCAACGTGGCCAGAACAAACGATTTCGTGATGTCCTCTTCGAAAACCAAACCCTTGCTCCCAATTCTTTATCCAACTCTCCCAACTCTGCTCTCGTCGTTACGATATCGTAAGAATGGGAACCAGTAATTACATTGGCCAAAACCTCTTATAAATTCATCAATCGTGTGCCTTGCTTTTGGTGCAAGAAATGGCTATCGTTTCGTCCACAGTGTAGCAGGTTAATGAAATAGATTTGAAATGTTGGATCCAATGCACGTAAGAATAGAAAAACAAACGGAAGGAATGTACATCTTGTTTTAAACATGAATAATATATTGGCTACTTCGTCAAAATAACATTTGAAATACTATTTTTAAAGCTCCTTCATATCAATTTCATTTTTTGAGCGGATATCATGAATTAGAAGCTTTCCCCTTTACGGCCAAACAACACAGGAGCACTGAGCAAAGCTGGACATTTGTATGGCACTTTGTAGACTCACAAGGACGTAGGAAGCATCTCAAACTTGGGGGGCTTGGCACTTCAAGGGCAATTTTTTCATTAAGCTAAAGGAGCAGTTCCTGAAAATAAGAAGGGGACTTCTTTGTTTATTGAAAAATCTTGGGGGGGGGGCACATGCTCCCAGTGCCCCCTGGTTCATACGTCTCTGTAGACTCGTGGAAGCAAACACATATTTTCTGGAAGATGGTGAAACTTCGACCCACTCCAGCATTCAAGATTTTGATATTTCGTTGATCTGAGAGCCCCTGAGAGCTCAACTTCTTGAAACGAGTTTCTTGCCATGCAAATAACCCCGAATAATCAAAATTAAGAATATTGGAGTACATTTTCTGTTTTTCTCATTTTTCAGTTGGGCTTCTCTTGCTAAAAATCCTTTGCATGATCTAGGATCTTGGCATGACATAGCCTACGCGTAGACCCATGATCCCAAAGGAGGAAAGGGTCTACGAAACAAAGAGCAAAAGCTTGCTACTGAGGTTTCTAGATTTCTGGAAACTTAATTTATGCAGCCTTTGTTTCAACCATAGAAATATTTCTATTTCTATGGTTTCAACGCGTTTCACGAATAATTTGAAAAGGGGATTAGAATGATTAATTAGGCGGCCGTAGCAAGCCTTTGCTCTTTGTTTCGTAGACCCTTTCCTCCTTTGGGATAATGGGTTTACGCGTAGGCTAGGCATGACGTGACTTCATAAAATTTGAGATCTCCTGCCGATGGAATGTTGCCTCTTGTAGAAACTCATGTGGAAAATTTTTGCGCTCGGTGTTTACTCAGATGATAAGGAGTTTTAAGAAACTTTCGATATTGTCTCAAAGTTTTATTATCTTACAGAAAATATGTGTATGCTTCCTATGCTTCCATGAGTCTACAAAGTGCCATACAAAAGTCCTCCTTTGCTCGATCTGCAGTGTTGTTTGACCGTAAAGGGAAGTTTTCTAATGGATTACCTCAAATGCATGTTGTCGAAAGATAGATATTTTTCTATGGATATCCGCTCAAAAAATGAAATCGATATGAAGGAGCTTTAAAAATAGTATTTCAAATGTTATTTTGACGAAGTAGCCAATATATTTTTCATGTTTAAAACAAGATGTACATTTCTTCCGTTTGTTTTTCTATTCTTACGTGCATTGAATCCAACATTTCAAATCTATTTCATTAACCTGCTACACTGTGGACGAAACGATAGCCATTTCTTGCACCAAAAGCAAGGCACACGATTGATGAATTTATAAGAGATTTTGGCCAATGTAATTACTGATTCCCATTCTTACGATATCGTAACGACGAGAGCAGAGTTGGGAGAGTTGGATAAAGAATTGGGAGCAAGGGTTTGGTTTTCGAAGAGGACATCACGAAATCGTTTGTTCTGGCCACGTTGGATGTTACAGCTCTTGCCGTTCTTGAGCGTTGCAAAGTCATATGTTTGTTACTGATTCAAAGTTCATTGGAGTTTTATGTTCACATTTTCAGTTTGTGGTTCCCTTCTTGCAAGATAGAAAAGTAAGTACCTGTTAAATTCGTCTTTAATTCATAACGACGATGCGGTGTTTTGTTAGGCCCGTAAAGTTCACTTTCCCTGTTGTTCATCCTACCCCTCAACATTAATTCTTTGATGTATCTATGTTAATTTAAAACTGAAAAATGATCCAGAAACTGCTCTAAATTTGTCATCTTTTGAGGAGTTTTGGAGATACTTGACACACAGCATAAGACCTTTGAAGCAAAGTATCTATTCTCCATGTGCATACGTTTCAGCCATTACGGAGATCATTACTATGGCAAGCCACAGTGAGGTCAAATGAGGTCAAATTCAAAACTTTGGCATTTCTCCAAATTTTGAAATAATTTGTAGCGACGATGATTAACTGTGTATTAGAGTATTGGGAACAGGTCTGTGAAGAAATTTTTTGAAAATCTTCATGCTCCTTCTGTCGATTTATATTTTGGTGAAGGGTGGTAAAATCGTCCATTAGTGCCTATCTTTTATTTCCCTAGATCTGTAAAACCGGACAACAATGCCGATCGGTGACAAGTTTTTGTCGCGCCGTTGTGTGATGATCAGAATATGGCTTAGAGGAAGGTGGTCTTTGCATTGATAGCTAAAATGAATATTTATCGAAGTTCAGAAAGCAAATTTTATGATACAGCAGTACTGGAAAACTGTTTTTATGGCGATTTAAGATCAGTAGTTTTGAGAAAAAAGTAGCAGGTGATCTAGGCCCAACAGATCTTTTAGCTAAGATTGGAAAAAATAATTGGAATCGAACAATAGCTTGATACATTTGTAGAATATTCGAATGTATACAATAGTGATAGAAGCTCCAACGCCACATAATCGAACCTTGTTAAGAATAGCGAAAAGTCCCGTTTCTACAAGCGTAGGGGAATGAGTCTCTCTGTTGACCGAAGTGCCAAGTGCCATCATCAAGTCAAAGAGCACAGGGAAACGAGAGACTCATCGTCATAAGTCTAGCATTTCATTTCATTTCATTTCATTTTACAATATATATACAGGTTAAAATAGGTTTTATATATAAATATGTTTTTCAACCTGACCTGTTTAACCAACCCTATCCAGACTAGGGGGGGGGGGGCATAAAGTGCCCCCCCCCCCCTAGTAAACTTTTCCACACAGCTCGTCCAGTATCTCTAGAATAGTCTAGCTTTTTTGTGACTTTTAGTTTCTATCTATGAGACATCTTTTCATGTCAATTTCAAAATTTTTGACACTGATTCCGTGGGTCAACACATGACTTTAAATTGAGTGCTCCGCAAAATAAATACCTTTTAAGTCATAGCTTTGGAACCACTGGCTCTATGATAATGAGACAAGCATTGTTGAACTCGTCTTCAAACAAGCTTTCATTTGATGTATAGTTTATTGATTTTTGATGACGTCATCAACAATTGGTTGTTGCGCATGCGTACTGACGAAAAACCATGTTATGCTTCATTTTTAGAAAAATGAGTGACATAATATGATGCAGCAGGTCTTTTTATGTACATTTAGCATTTTTTGCTATTTTTAAAAGTAATTTATAACCGATTTTAGTCAAAAATTGCGCTTTTTTTTCGTACAAAATAAATAAATGCTGACATCAGCAAAAAATATTAGGGTTACGACGCAAAAATTTCAAAATAAGAATTACAAGGATATGATCCTTCTATGTTTCAAATATCACATCGATATATTGTATCAATTTGGCGATACAGCGTGACAAAATACATGTGGTTTTACACCCAAATTTGCAGAATTTGCTGACGTCAGCACTTAATCACGTGATATAAACAAAAACAAATCACATCATCTTGTTTGCCTTATCATGTTTGTTACAGAAAAACCAGGGGGGGGCACCCCCCTAGTCTCCCCAAAGTTTCAAAAAGCCTAGTCTGGATAGGGTTAAAAGAAAATCCTAAGCATTAAAACTAAGAACAAAAGAAATTTACATGCCTAATTTACAATATTATACAAAACTAAGTCTATTTATAAGACAAAAGTTGTCCCTGTTTATAGTGGTTCTTTTAAGGTTTTCAGGGAGGGTGCCAATTTTTTCTCTCTTTCTAGATTGTTCCACAGTTTCGCACCGCGATAAGAAAAGGCCTTTTGGCCATTGATAGTTTTTAGGAGCGGTATCTTCAGATCAGTTTCTGATGAGCGCAGAAACCGCTCTCTACGGTTCGAACCTTTTTATGAATAATTGGTTCAAGTAGTCTGGGGCCAGCGAATTCAAAGATTTGTAAGTTAGCATGGCTGTCCCTTTTCTTACAAGATTACTGATAGTTGACCAGCCAAGATTTTCAATTATCGGAGCAGCAGAAGCATTGTATGGGCTGCTCGTTACAATTCTTGCAGCTCTATTTTCGGTCTTTTGCAAGGCGTCAATTTTTGATTCACTACAGCAGCCCCAAACGGAACAACAGTAACTCAAATGGGGCTCAACAATTCCTCTATACATTTTGTTGAGTAAGATATTTCTTAGAATACTTAATAAGTCCAAGGACTCGATTTGCCTTGGCATTGATAGTATCAATATGTTTGTCCCAATTAAGTTGACTGTCTATCTGAACACCTAGGTATCTTGTTTTGGTAATCATTTCAATGTCCTGATCACCTATTGAAAAAGATGGTTGAGCATTAAGCTGGCTTTCGATCTTACGGATGTTTGGACCAGAGCCTATGATAAGTCCCTGTGTTTTCACAACGTTCAGAGAAAGTTTCTTTGCATGCAACCAATCATGTAGCTTCGATAGATCTGAGTTTAGGTCATTTTTTAGGTCATCAATGCTTTTTGAAGAGAGGGAAATGGACGTATCATCAGCATACATGCTGACATGCGATTTCTTCAGGGAAAAAGGCAAATCATTGATGTAAATCAGAAATAAGATAAGAAAAGACCAAGACAAGAGGCTTGAGGAACTCCACAATTTATTCCCTTGACATCAGAGATAGTGCCATCTACCCTGCAGAATTGTTTACGGTTATCCAAGTATGATATGAACCAGTCATGTTTGTTCAGTTCAGTTTTTTTAGTAGGATTTCATGATCAGCCGTACCGAAAGCCCCAGGGGTCTACAAATCTATAGCATTGTAGACTGATAATCTTTTGACTATCCTATCTTGATATTCTCTTTAAGGAAATGTGGTTTCGTGTTTTTTAGCAAACAAATTTCTTTTAGTTTTTAGTTTTTTCTTTTAGATGGGGGGAGGGGGGCTCTCTCTCGATTAGTTTACCTATTAGAGAGCTCCTCCTTAAACAAATATGTCTAAATAATTTCTCTGAGCCTGGGTCCTGGGGGTGGCCTTTTGCCTGCTTGGATGACTGGGGGCAATTGTGGGATGATGGGGATGTGGGTCTTCACGTGGTTGTCATGTGGGGCCTTTGTCCTGCTCTTGTCCTTGGTGGTCTTGTGTGGTGGGGGGTTGCCTCTGGACCTATGCTCTTTCTCTGTTCTGTAATGTATCCTCTATTTAGTTTATTTCTGTAGGTTATAAGGTTAGCATTTTTTGTAGTAGTGTAGCAAATGTATATCAATTGTTCATCTATGTATGTTGCAGGGTAGTGGACGTATTTGTATTCTTAGATTTATTTAGATATATTTGTTGAATTGATGAATCTGAAACTGAAACTATCGTCAATATTGCTATCGATTTTGGTTTCATTTATGGCCAAAATATCAATGTTTTCCTTTTTTGCGAGCAACTGTATTTCATCAATCTTCGATATGAGGCTATTTACATTTATTGATGCCATTGTCAAACCCTTTTTTCGCCTCGAAGGGTGAATATCAGGCTCTTGGACGGCATTTTCATCTACATTCCTAGAGCATAGGAATCATTCGTCGTACATAGCCGATTGCTCGTGGCCCATGGTCGAAACCGCCAAGGCCTCATTTTCACGGACCAATCAGACGGCTAAAAAGCGAGGGAGACAAAAGAAACCCGTGAAGATTTTCCTAAATTTTACCTACCTTCATAAAACGCAACCAGGACAAAAAACTGCTTGAGATTTCCCGAATTTTTTTAAAGCAATCTACTCTCCAGATGTTTGCGAGTAAAAGTTTGGATGCCGGTTAAAATATCTCCAGGATTGGTGGAGTTATGGCCACAAACAAACCGACAAGGCACTGAACCTTGAACAATAGAGATTCTGGCCGGGAGACAATAGTAATAACAATAGTGATTGTTGTAAGAACGACCCGAAAACGCCACAATCTGTGTTTTCAATTGTTCTTGCTATTGTCTTTCGCTAAATTTTCTTTTATTGAAGATTCAATGCCCCTACGGTTTCTATGTGAATTGAAAAAGTCTACAAAGGCTTGTTCGCGCATTTCAAGTCTTGTGGCAATACTCTAGGGAAGTTTCTGTATTGTACTACTTTTTACATTCATGGCAAAAGTTTGCTCGTTGCGAAATAACCTATAAAATTCAAAAGAGGTTTTATCAAGAGGCTTTATCACCTGACTTGAAGTGGCGTAAACAGGTCTCGACAAGCCTTCGCCGATTTTGTCTATTGGAGAGGCAATAACTCCGCCAATCGTGAAGATATTTTAACCAGCATCCAAACTTTTACTCCCAAACATCTGGAGAGTAGATTGCTTTAAAAAAATTCGGGAAGTCTCAAGCAGTTTTTTGTCCTGGTTGCGTTTTATGAAGGTAGGTAAAATTTAGGAAAATCTTCACGGGTTTCTTTTGTCTCCTTCGCCATTTAGCCGTCTGATTGGTCCGTGAAAATGAGGCTTTGGCGGTTTCGACCATGGGCCACGAGCAATCGGTTATGTACGACGAATGATTCCTATGCTCATTCCTAGGATTGTTGGTAGGATGTGAGTTTGAGACGGAACTTGTATTTAACCCTATTACTACCGGGCTTTTTCGACCATCGTAGTACCGGGGGGGGGGGGGTACAAAGTGCCCCCCTCCGTAACTTCGCCAATATTGCAGATATGAGGATGAAACTTAGTACAATGGTGTATAGGAGCAAAATCTACACAATAGGCTACTTTTTTAATTCTTCATTACATCCATGACGTCACAATGACGTCATAATTGAAGAAAATTGCACTTTTTGCTTACGATTAACAATAATGGCAATATTTAAGTTCTTGGTAGATAATTTCTTTCATACTGCTACTAGAATGTATCCCAAAGCATCACTGAGGAAAAATTGGCAATGAAATGTCAATTTAAGCTTGTTATTTTTATCATATATTCATCATTTATTTGCATCAGTTTGTCATTGTTTCATTTAAACTCCTAATTACTGATGAAAATTCTCTAAAATGCCTTAAAATTGTTCATAACGATCAATAGAACCAATTTTGACCATTTAAAGTTATCTAATACATTTGTTATTATATATATGACGTCATAAACTTTGATGACGTCATGAACGTTAAATTTGCTGACGTCATCAAAAAAGGATAAAACTATACATCATCTGAAAGCTCTCATCAAGAGCTATCGAATGGTGGTATTCGCGATGCTCTACGAACATCCGTGTTAAAACTGGACTCGCTTCATTAATTGTCTGGCTGACCACGTGTTGAAAAGAGGTTGGTCACGTGATCAGTATCTGCCATTTTGAAAAAAAAAAATCCAATTTTAATTAGTCCATGAAATTTTAGGAAAATTCGCCAAGTTTCAGCTCTTTATCTTTTGAACTGACGACACTACATCAAATAAACTTTGCCGCGGGCACTTTGTGCCCCCCCCCCGGTAGTAATAGGGTTAAAACGAAAACTGGGTCCAGACCCTCCCTCTCACTACATGAATTAGAATCGTTGCTACGAAGATATTGTTCGAAGTTTTTCTATGATATTTTTAGCAAGCTGTCTATTGCCTTCAAAATTAAGATGTAACCCCCTCTTGTTATGTTCTGTTGGCGCAGTATGTCCAAGTTCGTCGTCTTCAAAGCACGGTTGAATTCACTAATCTTCCCATTCATTTCCTCCCAGTCTTCACGTCTTAAAATTTCAGACACGATGATGTTGCAATCAGGGATGGATGACAGTATCAAATCACAAAGGGACTTGATGCCATTCGTCATTTCAGCGGCTGACTGGTTCACCAAATCATTTGTTCCTTTCTCGGGCTTCTTCCTGCTCAATGGTTTCAAATAATCATACAAATCTGCAATCGTGGAACCTTTGAAACATCGTACTTTTGTGTGGTATCGCTGACTTAGGGTGTTTTCGTGGATGTTTGACATCATGTTATCTCCTGCGATTAGAACCGTATTTTTTGGCCACGTTCCCTGACCATTTGCGACGGATTTCGATGACTGTTGTTGTTGTTGGCTAGCAGTTGATCCGTTTACTGTGTTTTCTTCCGGCGAATTTGATCCAACTCTGGAAGTATTTTCCGCTGTTTTTTGGTTAGATTCGATGTTGTTATCATTTGTGTTTATCTTGTCTGTTGCAGATTGATTGTTTCTCCTTTTTTTCTTTTTTGAATTGGTTTTCGAAGGGGCATTGTGTTCTTTGTTGCTGCTATTGTCTTTCGTGACTGTGACATGGTTTCATTTCTATGGGACCAATATGCCTTTTGTCCGAGAGATCAGCAGGTGTGACGGTACCAATTTGTGATTCGGGCGGGGCAGGCTTCAGCATACTAAAAACCTTTGATTGAAGCCTTTGGTTTTCCTCCAAAAGGCACAGAGACCTAGCTCTTTCGTCTTGCAAAAGACGGTTAAGCTCCGAGATACTCCGAGCCATTTGGGTCACAGCCTCAAGAATGCCTGCATCAGGGGTAGCACTAAAGCATGCACTTTAGTTTTATGCATCAATCAAAAACTGCCAATTGTGATTAATAAACATTGGGTATTGACAGTGCATTTTCATTTAGATATAGTCTAGATGTAACTGTTTTTTATTGTTCCTTCTTTGCAGGGTACATGAGAGATACGTAGACAAGAAATATACGTATCATGTGATGAAAATGAATATCATATTTCTTCTAGTCTTTCTGGGTAATATTCTGTAATCTCCTCCTATTCTGAGCGAAACTGGGCCATCATTTGATGATACACGCAATCTGCTTTGATGTCCTTCTGTTAGTAAGGTGGCTATACCGGGTGTCTCAAAAAAAGTACCCCCTTTTGACTCAACAAGGCAACAAAACGATAATATTTCGAGACTTTTTGAATTCATGGCTATATTTGTTGGTCTTCAACTTAAATGCACGTACCTTGCATTTGGAAATCGACCACCAAACACTGGAAATATGAGTTCACAAGGTCAAAATTTGGAGTGCACCTGAAACCAGAGCTTTTGAGAAATGGCCTAGCCATAATTTGACAACAAACAGGCATTTTGCAAACAAAGTTTTGACTTTGTATGCCTTGAATTACTTCAATTGTGCTTGCAGTGACTTTTCTTTTGAGGAAACGGTCCTTGCATTGCATTCGATCCCAAGTGTTTTGTATCAAAGAAGAGGAAAAGGAGCACATGCACGCTTATTTTGGAGATGTGGCACGATTTTATGACTCTTACAGCATAGCCGTCAAATCTTTTCTTTTGTCCAAAGATCCCGTGGGGTTCTGACTCACGCTCTGATCAGATCGCATTTTCTCCTGTGATTGACCAATCAGGTGCCGTCGTTGTGTTTACTTCCGCGTTTCGCAGCAAAACTTAGGCCATTTTCGGCCGTTTTGACCACTCTCCGGAAAAAATCATTGCACGATCGGATAAATCGAATTTCGTCAAAATTTCAATTGGAGAAGATTCTCCATGCTTTGGACCATAAGTGTTTTCGGTATGGCTTTGCGATCACTAAAAATAGCAGAATTGTGGCATTTTTAAGCTCAATGCAGTCATTCATCGGTTACAGACTCTATGATTAGCAAAAAGAAGAGTAGAAAACTGAAAACCTGAAGAAGAACCAGTGCATACACATACCTCAGATGGATTTAATAACAAACATCCACTTTTTCTGCCGCGATCTACAGCGAGTTTCACCAGCAAATAACACAGTCAACAAAAATAGGCGCGAGAACTTGAATGATCAGCTACGTGCCATCGTCGAGTGAGATCAACATCCGATTCCAATGAACAGAAATATGAATAAATCAACGGTGAATAACGAATACATGAACTTGCCATGCTGAAGATTACGGGAGTAGCTGTACGTCCACTCTGGCCCAGAAAGAACAATTTTGTGATGTCTCTTTCGATAAACCATCTATGGATAAACCGTGCCACCATTCCTTTATCCAACTGCGGCTATCGTTGCCAGATGGAAACCGGCAATAACATTACCAAAACGATGTACGAATTGATCGGTCCTATCCCATCTTTTATTGCAAGAAAAATATCTATCGTCTTATGGTCTAGCAGGCTAGCAGCTTCATGAAACAGAACTGAAATGCTAGGTTTAGTGTTCTTACGAATACGAATAACAAGAAGAAATGTACATCTTATTTTCATAACGAGTAAAAAAGATCGATCTTTTCGACATTTGAAATACTATTTATAGAAACTCCTCATGTCAATTTCACATTTTGGGCGGATATCATCAAAAATATTTTATCTTTTAGAAGTCCTTCGTTAGAAAATCACCCCTTCACAGTCAAGCAACACAGTAGTATCAAAGCAAAGTTGGGCAGTTTGCAAACTCATTGCCCATTCATGGAAGAAAACCCCTATTTTTGTAAGATTCTACAACTTTCATCCAATAAAGAAAGCTCCTCAAAATTCTCACTTTCTGAGTACAAAATGTTTCGTAAGAGTTTCTTAAAAGTTCTCTCAAATTTCTATCGGTGGTGCAGGATCTCTGGGATCTCCTGTGCCTTAGACAAAAATTGTGCAGCAAATTATGAAATCATGCCACAACAGTGTAGATCACATACGAAATCTCATGTAAGAAGTTACCAAACGAAAAGTGAAATTTATTTGTTTCAGTTTCCAAAATGTTATATTTACTTTAGGCTTGATTCTAATAAAAAATTTATTCTTGTAAGGTTCCCAAATTTTCAAAATTCCAACTGACAGTTTGTCGACGTTCATTCAGAACCACATTTTGAACCAATGAACTGTTAAAAAACGAAAAAATAACGAAAATTATTGCTTTTTAGTAATAGTTGAGTTGGTATTGCAATTTCTGGTTGAAAACATTTTTTGCAACTCATAACTTACTTTGAAAAAGTTCCTTAAATTTGAATTGACCTATCATCGCTTCTAATAGATTTTCCTAATTTATGGAAGAGGTAGCAACGGTTTCCTTCAAGCAGTTTCCTGCAGAAAAAGTGTATGCTGTTGCATTGATAGAGGTCCGCTATCATAGGAAAAATGTCAAGAAACTGAACTCTCAGGTCACCTAGAATATAAAATCTTTGAAACTGGAACATAATAACTTCACTTTTCATTTAGTAATTTCTTACATGAGACTTCGTATGTGATCTACACTATTGTGGCATAATTTGCCGCACAATTTTTGTCTAAGGCACAGGAGATCCCAGAGATCCTGCACCACCGATAGAAATTTGAGGGAACTTTTAAGAAACTCTTACGAAACATTTTGTACTCAGAAAGTGAGAATTTTGAGGAGCTTTCTTTATTGTATGAAAGTTGTAGAATCTTACAAAAAATAGGGTTGTTCTTCCATGAATGGGCAATGAGTTTGCAAACTGCCCAACTTTGCTTTGATGCTACTGTGTTGCTTGACTGTGAAGGGGTGATTTTCTAGCGAAGGACTCCTAAAAGATAAAATATTTTTGATGATATCCGCCCAAAATGTGAAATTGACATGAGGAGTTTCTATAAATAGTATTTCAAATGTCGAAAAGATCGATCTTTTTTACTCGTTATGAAAATAAGATGTACATTTCTTCTTGTTATTCGTATTCGTAAGAACACTAAACCTAGCATTTCAGTTCTGTTTCATGAAGCTGCTAGCCTGCTAGACCATAAGACGATAGACATTTTTCTTGCAATAAAAGATGGGATGGGACCGATCAATTCGTACATTGTTTTGGTAATGTTATTGCCGGTTTCCATCTAGCCTGCGTGCAGATAGCCGCAGTTGGATAAAGGAATAGTGGCACGGTTTATCCATAGATGGTTTATCGAAAGAGACATCACAAAATTGTTCTTTCTGGGCCAGAGTGGACGTACAGCTACTCCCGTAATCTTCAGCATATGGCAAGTTCATGTATTCGTTATTCACCGTTGATTTATCCATATTTCTGTTCATTGGAATCGGATGTTGATGGCATGTAGCTGATCATTCAAGTTCTCGCGCCTATTTTTGTTGACTTGTTATTTGCTGGTGAAACTCGCTGTAGATCGCGGCAGAAAAAGTGGATGTTTGTTATTAAATCCATCTGAGGTATGTGTATGCACTAGTTCTTTTTCAGGTTTTCAATTTTCTACTCTTCTTTTTGCTAATCATAGAGTCTGTAACCGATGAATGACTGCAGTGAGCTTAAAAATGCCACAATTCTGCTATTTTTAGTGATCGCAAAGCCATACCGAAAACACTTATGGTCCAAAGCATGGAGAATCTTCTCCAATTGAAATTTTGACGAAATTTGATTTATCCGATCGTGCAATGATTTTTTCCGGAGAGTGGTCAAAACGGCCGAAAATGGCCTAAGTTTTGCTGCGAAACGCGGAAGTAAACACAACGACGGCATTTGATTGGTCAATCATAGGAGAAAATGCGATCTGATCAGAGCGTGAGTCGGAACCCCACGGGATCTTTTGACAAAAGAAAAGATTTGACGGCTATGCTGACTCTTACCACATTTTTACTATATTTGTTTAATCAGCGCAATGTCCATGCGTCTTTTATTCTTTTCAAAAGCAAAAACGGAAAACTAAAGTCTACAGGTACTTTGGAAAATGTCCACGATACAAATCATGACTAAGCCCTTTTTCAAAACCTCTGGTTTTGGGTGCACTGTAAATTTTGACTTTGCAAACCTGTATCTCCGGTGTTTGGTGGATGATTTCTAATTGCAAGGTACGTGCATCTAAGTTGAACATTGATATATTTAGCAGTGAAGTCGGGGAGCAATGATATCTTATTGTTTGGTTCCTATTTCCAGTCAAAAGGGGGTACTTTTTCTGAGACACCCGGTATATCAACTATGCAAATTTACTACAAGCAATGATACCTAAAACAAAATCAGGGGAGAACATGTGATAAGAAGCCAATAGCCAGTCAGAGAGCACTTTCCGTATTTGCACCTTGAAAATGAATACACGTACTAAGGAACTGGGCCGGTACTGAAAGTTTCTTAAAGTGAATAGAAGCATATAAAAGTGGCTCCGAGCCACAAAACCTAAACTGACAATCCAATTTAACCAATCACAACAAGCTATCTACCATTACACGAGATCACTTTCACTGCAGCCTGCACGAGGCACGTAGCGCAACGGGCGATCGGTAACTTAGGTGTGCCACAAGGCTCGGTGCTAGGGCCCCTGTTATCTAACATATATTTTAACGATTTATTTCTTCTGATGAACGGAACCGAAATATGCAACTATGCAGATGATGCTACCTTATACTCATGCGATTATGAGGTAAGAAATGTGATAACAAGACTAGAGCAAGATGCAAACCGATTAACAGCATGGTTTCCAGAAAACTATATGAAATTAAATGAAGATAAATGTCACTTCATTCTTTTTGGGGCTAGCAAAGAAAGAGTTAATATACACGTTGGAGAAGCCCAGATAGAAGAAAGTGACGAAGATAAGTTACTGGGCATTAGTCTTGATAAGAAATTAAGTTTTAAAAAGCATGTCCAAACGCTATGTAAAAAAGCTAGTCAGAAGCTTCATGCTCTTACTCGCATTTCAATCTTCATGGAGCCCGAGAAACTAAAACTGCTGATGAAAACATTCATTATGTCCCAGTTTAGCTATTGCTCGCTGATTTGGATGTTTCACGATAGAGATTTGAATAATAAGATAAACAGGATACATGAAAGGGCCCTAAGAATCGCATACAAGGACAATGTTTCTAGCTTTGAAAAATTGTTGGAAATGGATAATTCGGTAACCGTTCATCAGAGGAACCTGCAGTTGCTCATGGTACAGATCTACAAAACAAAATATGATCTAAATCCCCGCTTTCTGAAGCAAATTTTTGAGTTAAAAGAAATGCCTTACAACCTAAGGTGTTCTGATAAACTATAACTACCAAAGGCGAAAACAACTTGCCTTGGAATCGATACAGTCAGATTTATGGGGAAAAAAGTATGGGAGACAATAACACCAGAACTGAAAAATTCAGATTCCCTTCAGATTTTCAAAAGGCTTTTCAAAGCCCATCAATTTATATGTATTTTTTGTAAATAGTTGGCCTTAATTAGCAATTGTAGCTATATTTTTTAGCCAACTTTAAATGAAAGAATTAATGATAATGATAATAATAAACTAAACCACCATCATGTGTTAACAGAAAATAAATATAAAAACACAACTGTTAAATGCCTCAAACGTTTCGATAAAAATCTTCGTCAGTGTGAGCTATTTACAGGGCAGCCAAGGATTTATAGTAAACAATTATTTACATCACAATACATACACTTTAAAATAAAATATAATTTACAATTGAATACATGATACATAAACAAGTTCTAAAAAAACACATAAGTCAGCCTAAAATCAATACCCAAAAGACCATTGTCGTTGTATTCTTCAGAAATGTTGCCATTTAAGAGCTGTGCATTGAGCTTTTGGTAGTTTAATTGAAATGTGAAGAGGAACTGGGAGCCTTTATGAACCACTTGAGACTGTGCCAACTTATTTCTGTGGCTCCCCCAGGTAACTTTCCATTTCTTCGCTAGCGCCGCTAAACTATTTTAGCAAATGCTGAATCCAGGATAGCCCGATAGGGGATTCCACCCTACCACCACGTGCAGAAAGGCACGAAGTTACAGAGGGAACCACAAATAGGCAGGGAAATTTCTCAAGCGATCTAAGGATCTGCCTAACCTTTGATTTTATGCTTCATTTCTACTAAATCGACCATGGAGATTCAAATAAGACTTGGAAACATTTTTGATTTTCACCGGAAGTGTCTATTTTGATGACGTCAACAACTGACACTTTTTACAACAAAAGTGGGTCTAACTCTTTGCATGTAAGTCTAATGTGATTGAAAATACTGCAGTTAGATTGCATTTGATTAGAGCTTTCGAATGATCTATAGTTTTTTGGATTTTGACGAAATTAGTAAAATTTATATGACGTCATCAATTCAATGACGTCATAATTGAGCTTTTTTTAGAATGATTTTAGCTCAAATTTTTTCCTTGATTTGTACTAATTCACCATGCAGATTCCGAATCTGCCATCAATAAACAATTATTTTACTCAGAAATAAGGGTTTGGACCAGGTCATTTACCCAATGGGGCAACACAATGGGTAAATGGCAAGGTCCAAATCCTTATTTCTGAGTAAAATAATTGTTTATTGATGGCAGATTCGGAATCTGCATGGTCGAATTAGTACAAATCAAGGAAAAAATTTGAGCTAAAATCATTCTAAAAAAGCTCAATTATGACGTCATTGAATTGATGACGTCATATAAATTTTACTAATTTCGTCAAAATCCAAAAAACTATAGATCATTCGAAAGCTCTAATCAAATGCAATCTAACTGCAGTATTTTCAATCACATTAGACTTACATGCAAAGAGTTAGACCCACTTTTGTTGTAAAAAGTGTCAGTTGTTGACGTCATCAAAATAGACACTTCCGGTGAAAATCAAAAATGTTTCCAAGTCTTATTTGAATCTCCATGGTCGATTTAGTAGGAATGAAGCATAAAATCAAAGGTTAGGCAGATCCTTAGATCGCTTGAGAAATTTCCCTGCCTATTACGAATTATGACACGAATGAATTGCTGAGATTGATGGTACAGGATAAACAAAGCACTTCTCATTGGGATTAAGCGTATCTTCAGACAAAGGAGTCTTCACTAAAGCTAGCATAACGGAATATATGGACAAAGGGCTAGTGTTGCGTAAGAAATACTGATAAATTGTGAGCATTCAACAAAGAAGCCGAGCCGGGCCTAATATAAACATAAGATCCTTTTGGATGATTACAAAGTCTGTCATGAGCTAAGCAAGCATAAGAATATCTGAATATTACCGTGGCTGATTTGGAAAATATGCCGCTATTTTTGAAAAACGCGGCAAAAATGGCGGTGAAATGTGTGGCCGCACGTTATAAAACGCGGCCCCACATTGTAACATGCGGCCGCACGTTGCAAGATGCGGCCGCATATATAATGTTCATAGTTTGTAAAATATGCCGCCATTTTCGAAAAACGCGGCAAAAATTACGGGGAAATGTGCGGCCGCATGTTATAAAACGCGGCCCCACATTGTAACATGCGGCCGCATGTTTTACCGTGATTTTAGCCGCGTTTTTGTAAAAATGCGGCCGCACTTTTCAACGAAGAATTTGTCCCTCGTGGTCTGCAAAGTACCTCAGAGAAGGTATTTCCTTGTGTTGTGCAATCAGTAATTTATAAAGTGCGTTCTATGGAGCTGTGCCTTTAAAGATATATAAAAGCCTGAGAGCAGACAGAAAGCATTTGTGAAAGGGAGGGAACCCCTGCCTGATGTTTGATAAGACATAATTTTGATGTCATTGCCTTGCTAAATTAACCGAGTACGTTTGTTCATTGTTTCCATAGATGGGGGACATATGCATATTTCTGTCTGGAAATCTTAAAGACGTTCTGACAGAAATCATGGTGTTGTTTGCAAGCAATCTCTTAAGTCCTGCAGAAGTAATTTTCTTTTCATAGAAATTTTGTATTATACTGATCACTGAAGGTCCCATTCGGCTACACCCGTCGGCTTTTACAAATGCATTTGATTGGGATTGTGAAGTTTATTACATTTCAAAATGTGCCCAAAGAACTGCATGTAGCGTTTCTGCAAGCCGTTTAAGATTACCGGCGGGAAACTGAAAATTGGATCGACAAAACTCGGCAAAATTGGCGGTAAAGTATGCGGCCACACATTGTAAAATGTGGCCGCACATTATATGATGCGGCCGCACTTTATAATGTGTTGCCGCACATTTCACCGCCATTTTGCCGTATCTTATATGCCCCAACTTGATGAAATACCGACCACATGTATAAACTGCGGACTAGAACTACAAACTATTAAGATTATATATGCGGCCACATCTTGCAACGTGCGGCCGCATGTTACAATGTGGGGCCGCGTTTTATAACGTGCGGCCGCGTTTTATAACGTGCGGCCGCGTTTTATAACGTGCGGCCGCACATTTCACCGCAATTTTTGCCGCGTTTTTCGAAAATAGCGGCATATTTTCCAAATCAGCCACGGTAGAATATTGATTTCTTCATAACCCCAAATAATCGTGGATGCTGTTTTTAGCTACAGTCAGAGAGATGAGCGTTGCTGCTAAAGTCGCCTTCAATAGAAAGTCAAGCCCCTTGTATAAGAACGAGAATCGCCCCGCAATAAAATCAAAAGTAATTACTCCTCGTTTGCTCAGTTCGTGCATGAAACTATTGGTGCATCTGTCTCAAATCAGATGTCATGTGAGATTTACGTTAACGCAAAATTACTTATTCAGAACACTGCAGAACGTTCCAATTGTTACTACACTCATTTTTTTTATAAGAAACCCCTTATAAGAAACGGTAGGCTCAATTTTCGAAAGTTAAGAAACAACCCTACCTGAATTGAAAAAAGCTAAGAAATTTCTGTCATTTTCAGTTTTAATTTTCCTATCACACTCAAAAATATTTTGACATTGTACAGTTAAAGCAACTGTTTGGACGATATTTTGAGTGCGAATCATGTTACTTATTCGTTTTGAGATCTTAATAAAAATATAAGAAACACGCAAAGTAAAGCGACTTTTGGTAGCAAAATGGTTCACAAACTTAAGAGGCACCAGCCTACCAGCCCGGACCTTAGTTTCCTATAAAAATTTAACATAATTAAGCTGCTAATGAAGTCAAGAACGTGCCAATTCTGTGAAAATTGTTGTTGTGCCAGGGTAAACATCATGGTGATTTATCCATCTTATGGTGTCAAATCTGTCTAACATGAAATAAGCCGACGTCAAATGTTGCTATAGGATCGCGGGAAACTTCTGTCTTGTGTGCGTTTTATGTGCGCTTTCTTTATTTCAGTGCCAATTAGCAGAGATAAAACGTTAATCAATCGCTTTAACGAGCGTGACGGAAGTGGATTACTTTCTTTCTTTCTTTCTTTCTTACTTTCTGACTGACATCGAAGCCCCTTCTTAGATTACAAAGTGGACTTTGTAATCAAACACTGAATCGATCGATTGCGACACTGATGGCAAAAGATAAACAACTCATACGAATTTGGTCATTGAGATGTAAGTGGAGCTAAATTACCTTTTCATCTCACTTCTTTTATCTCGATTCACTCGAGCAAATTATAGCCGTCAAATCTTTTCTTTTGTCCAAAGCTCCCGTGGGGTTCTGACTCACGCTCTGATCAGATCGCATTTTCTCCTATGATTGACCAATCAGGTGCCATCGTTGTGTTTACTTCCTCGTTTCGCAGCAAACCTTAGGCCATTTTCGGCCGTTTTGACCACTCTCCGGAAAAATCATTGCACGATCGGATAAATAGAATTTCGTCAAAATTTTAATTGGAAAAGATTCTCCATGCTTTGGACCATAAAAGTTTTCGGTATGGCTTTGCGATCACTAAAGATAGCAGAATGGGGGCATTTTTAAGCTCAATGAAGTCATTCATGGGTTACAGACTCTATGATTAGCAAAAAGAAGAGTAGAAAACTGAAACCTGAAGAAGAACTAGTGTGTTGGAGATCTTACTCTCCAGCTCGCTGATTCTATAGCAATGAACCTTAGATGACTCTCAAAAACAAGACTTTTGTAGTTTGCTCATATTTTAACTCTCATGACACTTCTGCATTCTACATCAATTTCTCTACAAGTGTGCGTGTCTAATCTAATCCATGATACCTAACTCCTGCAGTAAATTCTATGCGCTTACAATGTTAACCAATCACCACTTGACAAACAAGGTAATAAAATTAATCTTTCTGCAATAGCTGTACAATAGATTGCGTTACTAATGAGTTTTACTTTGTTAATTAGATGCCATGCCTCATACTAGAAATGAGGCTATTACGTAAATAATCATCGCAAACAATATGAAGAAAAAATGTTTCTAAATAATAAAGATGTGCCGCGTTGTCACGACATCCGAATGAATGAACAGTGTCTCTGAGGAGGAGCATTGAATTCTAGCAACTATCATAACAATACATTTTACTAATCACTACGTAATGATAATGCGCGATGGGATTCCACAACATAGTGCATGCACATACCTCAGATGGATTTAATAACAAACATCCACTTTTTCTGCCGCGATCTACAGCGAGTTTCGCCAGCAAATAACACAGTCAACAAAAATGGGCGCGAGAACTTGAATTATTCGCTACATGCAATCGTCGAATGACAACATCCCATTCCAATGAACAGAAATATGAATAAATCAACGGTGAATAACGAATACATGAACTTGCCATGCCGAATATTATGGGAGTAGCTGTACGTCCACTCTGGCCCAGAAAGCCCAATTTCGTGATGTCTTTTTCGATAAATGGATAAACCGTGCCACCATTCCTTTATCCAACTGCGGCTATCGTTGCCAGATGGAAACCGGCAATAACATTAACAAAAACGATGTACGAATTGATCGGTAACAACCCATCTTTTGGTTTAGTGTTCTTACGAATATGAATAACAAGAAGAAATGTACATCTTATTTCATAACGAGTAAAATAGATCGATCTTGTCGACATTTGAATTATCATTTATAGAAACTCCTCATGTCAATTTCACATTTTGGGCGGATATCATGAAAAATATCTTATCTTTTAGACGTCCTTCACTAGAAAATCCCCCCCCCCCCCCTTCACAGTCAAGCAACACAGTAGCATCAAAGCAAAGTTGGGCAGTTTGCAAACTCATTTCCCATTCATGGAAGAACAACCCTATTTTTTGTAAGATTCTACAACTTTCATCCAATAAAGACAGCTCCTCAAAATTCTCATTTTCTGAGTACAAAATGTTTCATAAGAGTTTCTTAAAAGTTCCCTCAAATTTCTATCGGTGGTGTAGGATCTCTGGGATCTCCTGTGCCTTCGATAAAAATTGTGCGGCAAATTATGAAATCATGCCACAGTGTAGATCACAGTGTAGATGAGCTGCTAGAACATAAGACGATAGACATTTTTCTGGCAATAAAAGATGGGTTGTGACCGATCAATTCGTACATCATTTTGGTAATGTTATTGCCGGTTTCCATCTGGCAACGATAGCCGCAGTTGGATAAAGGAATGGTGGCACGAGATGGTTTATCGAAAAAGACATCACGAAATTGTTCTTTCTGGGCCAGAGTGGACGTACAGCTACTCCCATAATATTCGGCATGGCAAGTTCATGTATTCGTTATTCACCGTTGATTTATTCATATTTCTGTTCATTGGAATGGGATGTTGTCATTCGACGATTGCATATAGCTGATAATTCAAGTTCTCGCGCCCATTTTTGTTGACTGTGCTATTTGCTGGCGAAACTCGCTGTAGATCGCGGCAGAAAAAGTGGATGTTTGTTATTAAATCCATCTGAGGTATGTGCATGCACTAGTTCTTCTTCAGGTTTTAAGTTTTCTACTCTTCTTTTTGCTAATCATAGAGTCTGTAACCGATGAATGACTTCATTGAGCTTAAAAATGCCACAATTCTGCAATTTTTAGTGATCGCAGAGCCATAACTAAAACACTTATGGTCCAAAGCATGGAGAATCTTCTCCAATCAAAATTTTGACGAAATTCGATTTATCCGATCGTGCAATGATTTTTCTGGAGAGTGGTCAAAACGGCCGAAAATGACCTAAGGTTTGCTGCGAAATGCGGAAGTAAACACAACGGCGGCACCTGCTTGGTCAATCATAGTAGAAAATGCGATCTGATCAGAGCGTGAGTCAGAACCCCACGGGAGCTGTGGAAAAAAGAAAAGATTTGACGGCTATGCTCTCGAGCAACCTACTTCAGAATCGTCGAAGTCAAGAAGAGGGAATCTTGCTTGTTGGGTAACCATATTGAAAAGTATATCAAGGTTCTCGTCACACTACAAATTTGCGGAGCTCACTTTCACGTGCACAGTTAGAATGCAACTACTATGTGCATGCCCCGGTGTATCTATTTATAGAAAGCGCCTGATATGTGCTTCTATTCTCTTTAAAGTTATCAGATTTTCAGTACTCAAGAGTTTCTTACAAGTTTCTTAGAGGTTCCATTGACAATCCCCATAATCACTACCTGTGCCCATGTGAATTCTTATAGAACAAGGTTTTTTAAGTCTTTCCAATGTTTAGACATTACTCAAGTACCTTACGAACAGGGAGCAAGCGAAAGTAAAGTAAAAATATGTCAAGCAGCAAAATAAATAGCTTCTTAGCTTTTGTTTTCTTAGTGCTGGAGTTTCTTAATTTTTTGGCGATCTGAGAGTTGAGTTTCTTATGGGCAGTTTAGTATAAAAAAATACGTGTGCATTACATACTTTTAGCAGATCATCTAGGTAAACATAGAGAAAATTTGACCATGCATATAAAGAAAGAAATATTATCAAATTCCAAATTAGACCCTTGGGTGGGAAATACTCCTCCAGGTGACCTGCAATGACCAAAATACTGCACATAAAGATAGGCTGATCGGTCAAACTAAGCAAAAACAAAGCAATGAATAAATCAAGGCAATTTGCTTTACATGAGGCTGGCATACACACCATGTTGAGAGTGGTTCTACTGATGCTTCAATCCTTGTTGTCAACTTCTGGAGTTTCTTCATAATAAAATTCTCTTTCGCAGGTCTGTTTTTTCCGCCTGTTGTTCTTATCTATCTGCGACTGTGTCGTCATGAGTTAGGCCCGTCATCTATTTGTATGATGCTGCCCTCAATGCTTGATTTAACCCATCTCTTCTTCAAATTCCAAAGCATAAAAACCGAGAAACGATAAAGAAGAAGCTCTGCTGCTCTTTGATGAACTTAAATCTGAATATTCCATCGTGAAAAACCAATGATGAAGGAAAGAACTACCAGTAAATACTACCGGTATAATGCACTGTTTTAACTGTAGACATAGCAGAACATGCGCAAGATTCCCAGTATGACGTCGAGGTCGCTAGTGCCCAGCGTTCTAGTAGCACAAACCTGCGTCAGGTGAGGCGCACTAAAAGCCCCAATAACGCTGACAGGGTAGCTCAAAAAAGAAACGCTTCACATGTTTCGAAATTTAAGACCATTCCCTATCAAACAGAGTCATAAAAATTTTTGGGTTTAGTTCCTCTTTAAGCCTGTCACGTTTTCCCTACAATCATCATCTGTCCTTGATTCTTGCTTTCCATAAGCTACTCCAAAGATCTGCTTATCTTTCCCCAGCTCAAATTAAAAAAGGTGCTCATTTTCTTCATCTCCATCTTCATCTCTCCTTTGGAACATTTCTCGATTCATCATCAATATACCAACCCCATGCTCAGCTTCCTCTTTATCTCAGCTGGATTAAAAAATCTCTCTTAACCCTATTTTAACCGGGTAAAAGAAAGTTATTTTCCACCAGGGGGAGGCGTTTTTCGCCTCCCTGACTTTCTCCGAATATATAACAGCTATGACAATGAAACTTGCACAGTGTCATTAATGAACAAATGAGAATCTAAAAATAGCATCAATCAATCAATCAATCAATCAAAAAGTCAAAAATCACGTGTTTGGTTGCTAGGCAACCAAAAACAATGCAAATTTTGACAAAATTGAGCTAATTGCAAAAGAGGGCCCAATATTAGCAAATAGCTTGATAAAATCGGCAAAAAACCATCCAAATGCCTGCTTGATAGCTTAAATTTGTAGTTTAATATGGTTTCATACATATATCTTTGGTTCCTAATTAATTAACTAATTAATTAATGACAATTTGATTCAATGAAAAATTGTTTGCTCAACAACTATGATTAAAAACCATTAATTGTGCATATAATTAGTGAGATCAAGTACCTTCATCGATATTTGAAGTAATTCCATGAGTTTTGCATGCAAAAATTACTAAATAATTAGGAACATGACGTCATAGAAATAATAAACTGCTGATGTCAGCAAATATAAATAAATTATATATCAGATGAAAGCACTCATCGAGATGAATCGAATAGTATGTATATTGTTGAGATTTAATGACAAGGAAAGAAACTAGAGCCATTTTAAAGATCTCCATCTCCAAATATAGGCATGTGGTGGTCACGTGGTCAAATAATAGGTATTGAAACTTTAATTTTCTGATTGCCAATTAAATTTTAGAAAAAGTCAAGGAGTTTCAACTTCATAGCTATCATTGTTTGGAAGTTATTTAAAAAAATCCGATAGGGAGGGTGAAAAATGCCCCACCCCTCCCCGGTTAAAATAGGGCTGAGGTGCATATAAAAGCAAACATTTTTACTATGAGAAAGTTAAATACCTTGACAATATTCACATGTTTTGTTGCACGCATATTCCATCCTCGCTCGCCAAACATCATTGGTGCACCTACCAAGATCATCGTAACGCTTACATGCAATTTCAATATCAAAACATGTCATTGACTCTACGATGGAAAAAGTAGGAATTCAAATAAGTACTTTTAAAACAAAACAAGAAAAGGATTGATCAAAAAAGAAACTTGAAAACGGCACGAAAAAATGAAGAGAATGACTGGTCCATGTTTTAACCTGAATTGCTCCTAATTTCAATTTGTCACTAATCACTACTACTGGCCGAGTAAAAAAGAAACGATCCCCGCTTGAAAGGCCACTAATCCCTCTATACCTTGCCTGCGTGCAGCCTTAACTCCTCCTCAAAGGAAAAGTAGTCTACTTTTCCTTCGAGGAGGAGTTGCAGCTGGACGCAGGCTATCGATACCATGATACTCGGAAACAATCGAAAATCAAGATGATGAAATTTATGGACAAGTTGAAATCAATTCTACAATTTGCCTGAATAAAATCGGCCACACCAGTCTGAGATTATGAGGGATTTTCTCAAAAAAGCTGCTTTAAGAAAACTTCAAAACAGGGTTAGAAAATAGACAGATTTCTGCCTCACAGCAACAACTTTTACATGCCTTATCATGTGTCATCACTTTTTGGGGCCCTTTACATGAGCAAACTCAGACCGGCACGAGTTTCAGATCGGCACGAGTTTCATTTCGGTGTCTGGTCAAGGCCCTTAGAGTGTTTACATGAGAAGGGGCGAAATGAAACTCGTGCCGGTCTGGGTTCGTTTCGGTCTTTGAGACCGATCTGAAAACTCAGGTCGACCTGAAATTCTCATGTAAACAGAATTTTTTTCAGATCGGGGCGAAATGAATAATTGCGGAAGTGATAACTGCACTATTGGGAGCCATTTTCATTGTTTGGTCGTCCATTTGTTTTTCTCCAGACAGACGCAAGAAACTAAAACTAAGAAACTAAACATAAAAGACTAAATCCTCCTGTTTTATTTTCAGGTTCTGAAGCAGCATTTGAACCATCAAACCAAAATAGATTTGTAATGCAGTACAAACGTACAGTTAATTATCCTTGATTATCAACTCTAAGAACATCCTGTGTTGTTGATAACTTAGCGCGACAATGAAAATAGGCCTAAATCCAAAACATGAGAAAACAAACCATTTTGTCACAGTTGCCTCAATTGCATTCAACGCATGCGTAATGTGACGCTAGTTTAATTTCAGGCCGGTCTGAAACTCCATGTGAACGCAACGCAAAAAAGCAGACATGGCAAAATTTCAAACCGATCTGAAACTCGTGCCGGTCTGAGTTTGCTCATGTAAAGGGCCCCTTTGAAAGGATAAAAGTATTGTCCCTGGAAGTATAGCAGACTCATCCCAGTAGATTCATCCTGGTGCTATTGTGAAAAATGCTTTGACGTTTTGAAGGTTTCTTGAGAGGGTTTTCTCGAAAAAATCCAACATGATTTCAGACTAGAGACCAAATTCAGTCAGGTAGATTTTAAAATGGATTTGAATATGCCAATCATCTATATTAATATTTTCTGAAGCAAATTTCGTGCCCTGTAAAACTCGAGCACCGGTGCACTGATCCTCGCGAAACTTTCCAAATATCTTCGCCTTCCCTTTACAGGGTGCAATAGAGATTTTGCTTTCCCAAATTCTCCCCCAAACCAGGGTAAGGGGCAAATTCGGTGAAATAAAAGGAGTGATGGAGTTCCCTTTAGTTTTCTGTGTACAAGGGAATGAGCTTTAGACATATCACAATTGCTGGACCATTAGTACATTGGAGCTTTGTAATCAGCTTCTTTTCCAACTAAAATAGCGTTGGCTCGAGAGGAGAGAACAGGGGAACTTTAATGGGGGCTTCGAATATGTAAGGAAATTTTTTACATCATCATGAAATATTAAAATTTACAAAGTAACAACAGCTAAACTAGAATATGAAAATAATCGTGTCGTTCGTAGCGAGAAAAGACACAAGGTCATCGAATTCCCACTACGAACGACACGTACACAAATTTAATACAAGGATGCGATCTAATTTAACAAACAAAATACACGCTATGAAAATGGAAGATATACCAGGTTTGTCAAAGAAATATTCCTCTAACTCACCTGCTAGAGTTAGGGTTAGGCTTAGGCTAAGGCTTAGGGTCACAAAACTCTCATAGTCCCACTGCTCCTGATTATACACCTACATCGGATTAAACACCGGATTATACTGATACAAAGCAGACCATCGATTGCAATTTCACATGTCCTGTTGGTGTGATTCTGGCTGGCGTTGTCACGCAAATCGAGGGCCAAGGATAGACTTTTCACATAGGCTTCAATATCATTCATTGAATTGGATGGTCATCGCTTGAACTAAAAAGTCAGATTACTATTTTTATTTATTTATTTATTTATCAATTGATTTAAAGTTGGTTCATCATCAGCTCTAGTTCTACATTACATTATTACAATAATGTGAACTAATTTATACCAACTATTTACAAGAAAAATAAACCTATAATACAATGTAATGCAACTTACTAATAATCGTTATCTACAAATTTTACACTATAAATAATATGCAATGAATCACGTTATAAACGTAGACCAAAGCTGCTCAAGGCACAAAAAGAATCCAAGTAGGAAAATCCCCAGGCTCTTCCTCAAAAAGGAAGACTTCAGGGAGGTGGGGGGGGGGGGGGGTGGCTCCAATGAAAGGGGAAATCTATTATCAGGGGATATAGCTAGAAAGAGAGCATTGGAGATATATGGGTGATGAGATGCTTAATTGCCTTACGTAGAGTTCCTCATTAAGATTCGCAAGTTCTATATGAGAGTATATAAATATATAAAAAAGGACCATCCTCCTACACAGCTACAGATGCAAAAGTCGCAAGAGACATCAAGAGGAAAGGTACAGAATCCCAGCAATCAATGGCGCCATTGACTGGGGGAAGGCACGTGATCACACTGAAATAAAACATCTTCATGGTTATATTCGTCACTGCTTGCCTCAAATTAGATGCCCGCAAATAGCAACAAGTGAAACGTTCTGCAGGGTTCTGCATTAATAATTTTGCGTAATCGTAAATCTGACATGACATCTAATTTGAGACAGATGCACCAATAGTTTCATGCACGAACTAAGCAAACTAGGGGTAATGACTTTCGATATTTTGCGTATCATCCTCGTTTGACATAAAGATCAAAATATTGCTTTCAGGCGATTCTTGTCCTTATACAAGGCGCTTGATTTTCAATTGAAGGCGACTTTAGCAGCAACACTCATCTCTCTGACTGTAGCTAAAAATAGCATCAACGATCATTTGGGGTTACGAAGAAGTCAATATTCAGATTTTCTTATGCTTGGTTAGCTCAGGACGGACTTTGTAATCATCCAAAAGGATCTTATGTTTAATCCTCGGTAACAGGCCGGAGGATGATTTCACACAATTAGAAAACATTTCATACCCCATCTTGAATATAGAAAAAGCTATATACCCCATCACCTTTCAGTGAAATGGTTTGGTACGCGATCTAGAGCTCTTTGAGGACGTGTAAAATATATATGCACACAAGCCAACATGTTCCATGCGATTTTCATACAGGTCCAGTGATTCATCAGTTCCAGTTGTCTGTTAATTTGACTTTAAATGTTAACTGATGACTTCATCTAAATATTTTTCAAGCAAAATAGTTTTGCACCTAATAAAACTTTCCCTTGATATTATCACACCCACACAAAGTAATTGAAACATTTTCGTTTTTCGTTATTGTATTTAAGTGTAAGAAATATTGTAAGTGCCAGTCATA
The DNA here is from genome assembly GCA_039566865.1 of Aurelia coerulea. Lineage (NCBI taxonomy): Eukaryota > Metazoa > Cnidaria > Scyphozoa > Semaeostomeae > Ulmaridae > Aurelia > Aurelia coerulea. Next base: position 24,634,508 of record CM076943.1, on the reverse strand, counting down.
GTGGAAACTTTATGACCTTGTGTCTTTTCCCGCTATGATTGGCACAGTTGAATTGTAGTTGTCGTTTTTTAGCTTTTAAGATTTGATAGAAAAAATTGAAACATTTTCATACCCCTGTCTAAAATCCTCTGCACTGGTACCTTGGATCAAAAATGAATGCTCCTTTACGGAACAAGAGTAAACACTACAACTGTGAGAAATGTGGGAAATTAGGCAACGAGCTAGCATGATAGATTGAGTAGATCTTGAGCGACTTTAACCCTATCCAAACTAGGCTTTTTGAAACTTTGGGGAGACTAGGGGGGCAGCCCCCCCCCTCTTTATTCTCAGAACCATAAGTGCTAGAGAGTTGAAACTTGACACAAGTAACAAACACGATACGGCAAACAAGATGACGTAATTTGTTTTTGTTTATTACATTACATTATTATTATTTATACACGAAACCCCTTCAGCTAAAAACCTAATACAGTTCTTTCTACTATAAATAATGAAATAAGATCTAAAAAAAAAAATGTGCTGTTCTTCCAGAGGGTCGTGTTTGGGGTTATTTGTTTCTTGGCATGTTCAGCTCGTCAAATGCGCTTTTAGTTCTTTTTTGAAGCGCCCGAGTGTTTATTTCTCTAATATTAGTTGGAATATCGTTCCAAGTCTTTAAGGCAGAGTAGTAAAATCCTTTTTTGGCATGTTCAGTTTTCAGCCTGGGGATCTGGAGATCCTTACAATTCCTTGTTTCATAATTTGAGAATGCGGATCTATATTGGTACTTATCCCAAAGGCATTCCGGACTCAACTTGTTTAGAATCTTATATGCCATCACAGAACGATCAAATCGAATAAGATTTTCAACACTTAGCCAATTAGATGACCATTCGTCCTTTATGCGTGCATTTTCTATTATTGAATGAGCCCTGTTATGCAGACGTTGGAGGGTATCTAATTTAGTTTTTGAGAGACTCCCCCAAATAACATTTGCATAGCGAAGATGACTTCTGTCACGCGATTAAGTGCTGACGTCAGCAAATGTTGCTAATTTGGGTGTAAAACCACATGGTCTTTGTCGCATTGCATCTCCAAATCTATAAAATATATCGATATGAGATTTGAAACAAAGAAGAATTATATCGTTGTATTTCTACTTTGAAATTTTTGCTTCGTAACACTAATATTTTTGCTGATGTCAGCATTTATTTATTTCGTATGCAAAAAAGAGCGATTTTTGTCTAAAAATGAATACAAGTTACTTTTAGAAATAACAAAAAATGCTAAATATACATAAAAAGACCCGCTACATCATATTACGTTGCTCATCTTTCGAAAAATAAAGCCTAACATGGTTGTTCGTTAGTACGCATGCGCAACAACCAATTATCGATGAAGTCCTCAAAAAGCAATCTATATATATAAGCCGTGAAGCACATTCCTGTGTATATCCATCAATTCATCATGAGACAGCATTTATTCTTTGTTTCGATATCAGAATTCAATCAAGTACTGTTATGTTAATTTTGAGACGTAATCCATCCACATTCCAAACCAGAACCCACACACGTAATCCATCCACATTCCAAACGCCGAAAAGGAAGTCGCCAGGGGGCTTACATATCATTATTGACAACAGGCTTACATTAGGTTTTTATCGGACACCACTTATAAGAAACGGCAGGCTCAATTTTTCGAAAGTTAAGACACAACCTTACCTGTTTTATAATTTACTTGTTTTGAGATCTTACTAAGAAATTTGGGAGCCCGCTTTCCTGCCAAAAACAACAAGTTTTTGGGACAAAGGTGACATTTTATATAGATACCGTACGCATGCCAAAAGATATGTAACATTTGCTTAAGAACTTACTTCCGCGTACGCGGTCAGCCAAATCTGCTTCGAAAATGAGCCAAAAATGGTCTGTTTCCCTCTTTCTGCAAAAATCCATCGCATATTTCAAAAACATACAGGTGGATTCCAATAATTCAACTCTCTTCTGACAAATTGAGACAGAATTAAACTGACTTTCTTCAAGATTCGAGGCATACAAATTGAGATAGAATTTTCCATTTCAGCTCTAAGCAATAGGAGATTTGTACGTAGGCCAAGTATTGTGATTTAAAAGTGCCCTGTTGCTTTAGCCTCGGACTTGATATGAAAATAATACAGGTGGATCCGAGGTCGCTATTCTTTTGCCTACCATAGGGTATCAAATAAACGAGTCTATTTAAAAAATTTGAGGCATAAAAATGCGAATTTCTAAGATCCACTTTTCGCCTTTGGATCACCTAGAGCTGTGGGAGAACTTCGAGGATAATGATCGCGTGTCACATGAGGGCAAATAAATGCACACGGAGCATGCGCACGTTGCTACACTTAGCTGTGAGGAAAATGTTACAAATCCTATACTTGTCTTTTCCCATGACACGTCAAAAACTTTTGGTAGCAAAATGGCTGAAAATTTAAGAAGCTGCCTACCAGCTCCGGACATTAGCTTCTTTAGAATACGTTTTTGATTTGATTTCATTTGATTTTAATTTCTATACTGTAGGCATTGGCCACGTCCGTCATGAGGACTGATTTACAGTGGGCTGTACAATTACATGTAATAACTAGATGCAAAAGAAAAGCATACAAAATTGAATAACCTTATTTACAAAACAATCTAATAAGCAAATTAACATAATGCTAATCATAGCATGAAAGAGAAAACCAGCATTCGCTGATGGTATTGCTGATACTTTTTTTGAACAATTCATAAGTTTTTCATGATTTAACTTCAACAGAAAGATCGTTTCGTATAGATTATATGTGGAAAAAGAACTGGTTTCTTATCACACAGTACCTCTTTCCTCCCCAAACGGCCAGTTGTTTGGAGAAAGGTGACATTATAATAAACATGTAAGAAACTTTTCGTTGCAAAATGGCCCAACAATTTAAGAAACTGCCTACCATCCCAGGACCTTAGTTTCTTAGGACAAGAATACGTGACGATAATATGTGAAAAAAGAACCGGTTCTTTTGTGACACAGTACCGCTTTCCTGCCCAAAATTACCAGTTTTTGAGACAGATGTGAAATTTTAGAATCATTCTTCCTTTTCTATCAATTTGTAAGTATCTTCTTACCTCCTATCTCATCTAAATGATAAAGTTTGCCTGTAAGCTTGTTCTACCTTTCTCTTTAATGTTAAATTTTACAAAAGCGGGTTATTCCCTGGTTCGCCATAATTACGAAATATAGCCATTATTCCATATTTCCGCAAAAACGGTTCCATCCATGTCCGTGAAATTGGCAACAAGAGACCTTTTCATGGCTACAATTACAACTTACTTTATAAACACGGTATAGTATTTGATCCACACTTTTGAGATCTTACTAAGTAATTTGGGAATCCTTTAGCCATTAGACAAAACAAAATGAACTCTGCACTTCCAGCATTACCGATATAATAGAAAAGTAAGAAACTTTTGGTAGCAAATGACAGAGGCGCCGGAAGCTTCCTGGTGCGGCGGGGGCAGGAATCGCAGAAAAGGCACATTGGGGTGTCAAAGTTTGCCGTTGAAAATAATCGGGAATCGACATTTAGGATATTGTGCTAAACATCTATTTCAACACGGGCGTCGCCAACCCAAAAAGCTTCGGCGGAAAGGTGTAAGGGGTTCTAGGGGGCGAAGCCCCCAGAAAAAATTCTCCTGACCACGCCCTTCAGACCCTCGGAAAACGTGGGAAACGCCCTTCAGACACTCGGAAAACGTGGGAAACGCCCTTCAGACCCTCGGAAAACGTGGGAAACGCCCTTTAGACACTCGGAAAAAGTGGGAAACTCCCTTCAGAAACTTGGAAAACGTGGGAAACGCCCTTCAGACACTCGGAAAACATGGGGATGTCCTTTTCATTATTTTGATCTTTTTCGACATTTCTGGAAAAGCAACCACCTCAAGCAGTACTTTTTATAGCAGCGGGTATTTTTGCGCAACAAAAATCGAAACAGAGAGGTACATCATATATTCATTTACGAGGAAGGAAAAGATATGATTAGAAATTGAAAGTTAAGGCCTTTCTCGAAATCTTCAATAAAGGAATTCAGAATTCAAGAGGAAAGCCAGTTATCACAAAAGTTTCAAGTCAGTCAAAATCTACCCTCCCCAAGCTTTTTTAACTGATTTCGACTAATTACAAGATCGACCTCTGTGAAAACTGGTGTGGACGTGTCCACCCCAGACCACCCCGTGGCAACGCCACTGTCCTTCAAACGTACTATGATCTTGAGAGCAAAAGGAATGGTTCAGACTGCGGACGAGAAAAAACCCGCTTCCATGTCTAACAGACGCGATTAGTTAATAGTTCTCTGAAAGATATCTTTGGAAAGGGCACTTTTCTGCCCCCACGCTGCCCCCGTACCACTAGGGCAACGGGGGAAGCTGCCCCTGCTGCCCCCGTGGCTCCAGCGCCCTTGGCAAATGAAAAAAAATTAAAAAAGTCTCATTTCAAAAAGGGTACGAGATTTTTCGAGAACAAAAGAATTTTGACGGATTTTGTGTAGATCTTTGTCGAATACACTAGGATATTTGCGACAGGTGTACGAGATTTCTTGGGAGTGAAATGCGGCAGAATGCCGCTTGGTATTTTCAGTTCCTTTCGATCCTTCGCACACGTAAACGTCAGAACGTTATTTCTTTTTTCTTCGCTGCCAATCACGAAAGTCGTCAGATTTTCATAAAATTATTTAAAAAATTGGCGCTAGCCACTAGGAACGAAATTAGCTTGGGTGTTGGCGGTGGTAATCGGACGGCGGTGGTAATTCTTGATAAAAATCTCGAAAACAAACAGGACAGTACGTTACAACAGTTTCAACACTCTGAATCCATTGCTGAACGAAGTAAAAATTATAATAAATGGTCAAATAAGTTGGAGGTCTAGCATGTGAATAACGCATATGATTGCATCAAACACTTAAAAATGTTTCGCTGAAGGGAGAACAGCAAATTCCATATCAAATGGTCTTAAAAGTTCTTAGCGGTGGTTCTCGGACACCTAATAAATCACTTGTTTGACTCTTGTTTGGGAGAATGAATAAAGTTCAGATTTGAAATAGGACTTGGATTTTCTTTTTTTCATAAATATCTGTACGTAGATCGATGGAAAATTATAGTAAGATCAAAACATATTTCTTCCTGCATTTACCAGCTTATAGATTGGTTTGCGCACACTGAGGGCTCTTCGCAATGTCCATTTCGAGAACCGATAGGCAGGCCATTATTTTCGCATTCAAGAATAGGAAAACAAGACCAGAAAAATGAAGCAGAAGAGTTTATAGACGGAATACTTACCATGTATAGATTGAAAAATAAGTATCTTGGCACGTTCTGCATTGTGACCCCACTGTCCGAAAACCAACCGCCACGGTCAGCCTCAAAACAAAGTTGCAAAAGAAGCAGAGAAAGAAAAACAACCAAACATTTTTGGGAGATTATACCTTTTCAATCACCTGGTCATTTTGATTTTTGTTTGTAATAATTTACATCATGTTATTCCTTGAACATACACACAGACAGAAAAATTGACAACAAACATTGAAAACTTCAAGAGTAGCATGCAGGACAGAGCATTATTATTATTATTATTATTATTATTATTATTATTATCATTATTATTATTATTACTATTATTATTATTATTATTATTATTATTATTATTATTATTATTATTATTATTATTATTATTATCATTATTATTATTATTACTATTATTAAATTGAACTAAACCACCATCAAAAATTAACAGAAATAAAATGAATAAAAACACAACTGTTAAAATCTTGGAACGTTTCGATTAAAAATCTTCGTCAGCACTACTTTCTAAAGGACAACCGAGAATTTATACCACGTGATAAACAAGGCAAGGTAAAACTAAAGATAAAGTAAAATTATATTTTACTACAAAGAACCCTATTCCCAGGAAACATTAAAACCAAGTGGGAATGACAATCACGTTTTGTTCCAAACTGTTTTTTAGCGTAAACAAGAAAATGAAATGGTTGGCACAATAGCAAATGTTCACCCTGGAGGATCAAAATAGTCACAGACCAAACCTCCAAGGGATCCAGCCGGCAACCCCACGACCCTCCCATCTAACCTTTCAATGATTCGCAAATTGCTGAATCCTGAATGGCTTGATAGGGGATTCCACCCTAACGCCACATGCAAAAAAACATGAAGCCAAATAGGAAGAGCATAGAGCACCGCCAGCAAAACCCCCCAGAGACATCAGATACAATGGCAGGAATTAGGCCACGCCACACGCAAACATATCGAGTTCTACATCTGCAGCCCGTTCATTCAAACCCTTGGGTAAAAAGGTTCCCAGCCTGTATTGCCAAAAAAGTTCCTTACGTCGCAATGAAAAGACATCATCAGCCCCATCGATCATTTTAACCCTAACCGTGAATTTACCATTGTGGCTCCCCTCAAAGAAATGACTGAAAAAGTTTGCTTGTGGGATTAATTTACCCCTGCCGAGTGATCCCTCGTTATGTTTGCTTGCGTAAGATCTGAAATATGATTTGTAAACATTGAATCTTTGCCTAAATTTTGTTTTGGTGCTACCTACATACTTTTTGTTGCAAACCTCACATTGTAGCAAATACACTACATTCTCTGAGTTGCAGTTATACCTCCCCGAAAAATTTTTGAAAGATCGATTTTCGTCCGAGTTTTCAAAATTATCCCCCTCAGTTACGACGTTGCAGATCTGGCAACTCTTCCTGCCATTGCACCTGTAGGTACCCTTAAGGTAACTCTGCTTTGCGCTCTAGTGCACAGCGAGATGCCGTTTCGCAAAACCAATCTCCTCAGAAAACAGTTAATTTCTCCAATAGTATTCGGTCTATCGAAAAGCAGTAAAAAGGATGTTGTTCTGTATAATCTGGGCAATCGAAAGATGTATAAATCGCAATGTTTCCGTCAACCCTGGCATCGCAAATCCTTGCTCAAATCTTTTTGCTGATTTCAGAAAAGTGGATTTACCCCCAAAACTACTCGAAAAAGTTTCGATTTTTTTTCGCTCCATCTTTAGCTAAGTAGTTGATCTACAACTTTGCAAAGTCTGATTGAAAAAGCTAGGCTAGATTTCCTGCAATCGAATTTTACATTTCTGTTTACTTTTCGACATCGAAGGGGAAAAGCGTTGGTCAACAGTTTAGCCCATGCAGAACGATTTGAACGCCCGTAGAATGTTTTTGCAAAAAAATTAGTTCTTGATCTAAGATCTATGCTCATTGTGGACTCTAAAAGAAATTGATAATCTGTGAGTGAATGCTTACGAAAGTCTCGAAAGACACCCAAAGCATGGTTTCGTGAAGTTGCTGGTAAAAATCAGTAATTTTTAATCAATAGATGCAAATGATACTTTTACAAGCGCACTAAGTATGTCTTTTGAGACCTGCGTATGGTATTCCCAAAAGATGACGTTCATTTGTTTGCCAATGGAAAAACTTCTGAAAGTTATTTCAAGCCTGAGCTTTTGCAAGCGTGCTTCATAGCATGGTAATCTGTTGACCAAGGTTTCTCCATTTCGCAGTCGAAAAGTAAACAGAAATACGAAATTCGATTGCAGGAAATCTAGCCTAGCTTTTTCAATCAGACTTGGCAAAGTTGTAAATCAAAAACCTAGCTAAAGATGGAACGAAAAAAATCGAACATTTTTCGAGTAGTTTTGGAGATAAATCCACTTTTCTGAAATTAGCAAAAAGATTTGAACTAGGATTTGCGAAACCAGGGTTGACGGAAACATTGCGATTTATACATCTTTCGATTGCCCAGATTATACAGAACAACATCCTTTTTACTGCTTTTCGATAGGCCGAATAATATTGGAGAAATTAACTGTTTTCTGAGGAGAGTGGTTTTGCGAAACGGCATTTCGCTGTGCACTAGAGCGGAAAGCAGAGTTACCTTAACCAACGGAGTCTCACCAACAACTGGCAATTTTGCTCTAACAAGTTCATCTTTAAGACTTTTGGTCTTCCGAAACGACAAAAATATCTTGTTTTGGAACAACGCTTTGTGTTCATTATCTACCAAGAGGAGTTTTGAATTTTCTTTTAAAATGTCATAAACTTTGTTGAGAGCTGGATGGAACGTAAGAACCAGAGGTATTCTCTTGTCGTCCTTATTTTTAGGTTGCCTATCCAAAAGACTGAAGCGATCGCGGCCGCGAACTTTGCTGATTTGCTCCAGAACCTCATTTTCACCATAGCCCCTATTAAACAGCCACCCCTTAAGTTCCCCTACCCTCTCATTAAAAAAGCGATCCTCAGAACAAATCCGCCTAATTCGCAGGGCCTGGCTATACGGTATACCCTTTTTAGTATGACCAGGATGACATGAGGTACGATGAAGGAGTTGGTGAGTATCCGTTGGCTTAGTAAACAAATCTGTGATTAATCGATCACCCTCCCTTATCACCTGAACATCGAGAAAATTTATCTTTTCCTTTGACCAATCCGCTGTGAATTTTATCGAAGGGTGGGCTTGGTTAAGGAAGTCTATAAATCGATGCAATTTCTCCTCACCATGCTGCCAGATTAAGAAAATATCATCGATATACCGCCACCATAACCAAGGTCTATCCGGGGCTTGAGATAATAATTTTTCTTCCAATGCCGCCATAAAAAGAATCGCATGAGATGGAGCGCATTTTGTACCTATAGCTGTACCACTCAACTGATGATAAAATTCACCATCAAACTCGAAAAAATTGTTCTTAAGAACAACGCGCGCCAGTTCCATGATAGAATCAACGGAAATACTTTTATCTTCTCGATGTTCAAGAGCTGCCCCCAAAGCTTCCAACCCTTCCTCGTGTGGAATGCTAGGATACAAACCCACAACATCTATTGTACAGAGAAAAGCGTCATTGGGAATTTCTCCTAGTTCTGAGATTTTGTGGAGAAAATGGTTGGTGTCCTTGATGTACGAAGTCACTTTTTTAGCCAATGGTTGTAACTGGTGATCAAGAAACTCCGAAATATTCTCCGTAAAAAAGCCACAATTTGAAATAACCGGTCTCCCAGGGACGCTATTTAACCTCTTACGAATCTTTGGAAGCAGATAGAACCGTCCTAGTCTTGGGTTATTGACCATTAAGTAATTAAGAGTAGAATCGTCAATATCCCCTCGATCTTTTATAGTTTCTAACGTTTCGGAAATGATCTGCTGAAGCCTGTCCGAGGGATCGTCATCAAGCTTTGCATAAACTGCTGAATCGCCCAATTGTCCTCGTGCCTCCCTAATATATTCCCCCCTATCCCAAACAACCACCCCTGACCCTTTGTCCGCTTCCTTGATGACGATGGATCGGTCAGACTTCAGATTCTTACTTGCTAAATACTCTTCTCTACTGATATTCCTAAAATTTTGTCCATTTGCCGATATATTCATTATTTCTTCCTCTAATTTACTGATGTAAAGTTCAATGGCCGCATCTTTATTACGTGGATTAAACTTACTTCGCGGCCTAAATGCCGGATATTCTGAGAAATCTTCTGACTCCCTAAAATGCCATTTAAGTCTTAGGCGTCTTCCAAAATTTTCCAAATCTATTTTTATTTGTGAATAATCTAACTCTTTTGGTGTCACAACAAACTTTAAACCCTTAGATAAAACAGAAATTTCAGCTTCAGTTAAAACCCTATTTGATAAATTAATAACTTGGTCACTGACAAACCTCCCAGTTAATCGATCATTATTGTCAATTGTCACAATATTTGACTGTTGAACTTCACCAATTTCGTCCAGCGATTCGGTTCCAGAATTGTGTCCATTTGTTGCTTCTCCAAAAGTTCTTATTGGTGTACTGGTGCGTGTAATTACCTCTTCTTCCCCCATAAGTAGTATTCTATTGATTTCCCTCAGATCTAACTCTTCCGTTTGTGTGTTATGGGCGTTTCTATTCTCATCATGTTCCACCATCGTCGGTACTCTAATAATTTCTTCAACGCCTTCAGTTTCCGATACTGTTTCACGCTCATTTGTGTCATAAAATACAGCTCTAAACGATTCAAGCAGTGGCGAAGTTAGAGGGCATGCTCGTCATGCTCAGCATGACCAAACATTTTCAAAAATAACATTTTTTTCAATCACAAAAAATAGGTTTTTCTGCTCGAAAACGCAGTTTCTTATCGCCTTAACCAGTTCAAAAATACAACGATTGATCGAATGACCCCCCCCCCTGGTCAATATGGCTTCTGATGATATCCCCCGTATTCAGTTCGGCTAAGCCAATGAGATTCGCTACTGAGAGCAGGAAGAAAGTCAACAGGGCATCCAATCTGGTCATGTCCTCATTCTTGAGCCCGACCTACCGGAAATCCCCCTATGAATACGGTCATGCCCATAAGGTTGGTACCCTATGTTCAGTCATGCTCGACAAAAGAATCCACTTCTGAAACAAAAGAAATGAACAAAGCTTGGTCTGGCAAACGAGAAGAGCATGACCTCGTCGTTATAATCATCATAACCTAGTCCTACAATTTCGATGAATGGTTCGTTTTGATTGGCTGAATATTTTATTCTGCAAAATCCATGGCAAAATCATTGCAAAGATTTTCTACATCAAGGCATGTCAAGTTCTCAGGGCATGAGTGTCGTATGCAGGGCAACCCTGTGTCATTTCGTGAGTTTCACTCCGACAAGAGTGTGTTTTGGCCTAGCCGATTATGGCGCAAGTTCAAGCTCAGGGAATTATTGCTGATCGAGACCTTGTGTCTCAGTTATTAAGAATGTCCTTTGCTTCGAGGACTGTTGCTGAGCAGAAGCACATCTACCAACAACAGCGACCAATGCGGAAATTGGCAGTGTGCGAGTGAAGGTATGAAAGGGGCTGTTTTGTTAGTCATGTACATTAAATTAATGTAATTATTAGGCCAGGTGTATCCCAAAAATGGACAGAAACAGGCTATACCAACATTCATGGCATGTGTTCCTCTCTGATTGCAAAACTGGCTAGGTGCACTGGTGCAGTATTATCATAATTTGTTGCTGACTATGAGAACTTTCACATGCCCACCATGGTGAAGGAACTTTGCTGTTGTCTGTTGATGATTGCAGTATTATCATAATTGCTGATCAAAGGAACTTTCCAAGAGAATTTTCCTGTTTGTGCAGTATTTTCATAATTTGTTGCTGACTATGAGAAATTTCACAAGGAACTTTCCTGTTGGTTATTGCAGTATTATCATAATTTTTTACTTATCAGAACAGCTTCCTCCCACAACAGCCAATTTTCTTTTATGGTCAATTGTAATGCAGTTTGATTACCCCCCCCCCCAGTTTTACTGTTGCCATGAGCTGGTGGGGTTCCTTATGCTTAAAAATGGAAAACTCAAGCTAAATTTGCCTTGCAAATGTTCAACAAAATTAAATGTGAAAATCTTGACACAAAATGCTTGCCAAATTTATGACAAGCTTAAAATGCCTTTGAAATGTCAGACTTAAAACAAGAACATATGAAAACCAAGTCTTGGCCTAACATTTTTTGAAAATATAGAGTTTTCCCTTCTGTGTTCAGGTGCATAAATGTGAAAATCTTGACACAAAGTGCCTGCCAAATTTATGACAAGCTTAAATGCCTCTGAAATGTCAGACTTAAAACAAGAACATTTGAAAACCAAGTCTTGGCCTAACATTTTTGGAAAATAAGAGTTTTCCCTCTGTGTTCAGATACAAAATGTGAAAATCTTGACACAAAATGCCTGCCAAATTTATGACAAGCTTAAATGCCTCTGAAATGTCAGACTTGAAACCAAAACAAAAACATTTGAAAACCAAATCTTAACCTGAAATTTTTGAAAATGGGAGTTTTCCCTTGTGTTCAGGTGCATATTTAACCTGTAAAGGGATAGGCTTTGTCCCCATTCTTGTGGGAAAAGGGGCGTTTCCTGGGTTAAAAAGGGCGTGGTCCAAAAAATTTTCCGGGGGCTACGCCCCCGGACCCCCGCGCTCTTTGCGCCTACGGCGCAAAGAGATTCCACTTTTGCACCTTCGGCGCAAAGCATGACCTCCCCTTTTGAGCCAGCTTCGCCCCTGGATTCAAGGTCTGCCAGGAAACTAAAATCCTTTCGAAAATCATGTTCCAAATTAACGTTGTAGTTACCACCAGATAAAATGTTCATCTTTTTATGTCTAGTCCTCATTGTACTGTCTGCAACTAACAGAACATTATTGTGAATGACGGCTACGGTTTCAGTTATAAATTCAAAATCTTTCACTTGTGACAGCAACGATGTCATAATATTCCAGAAATCCGTTTGTAAGTTCCGTACTGCTATCTCATATTCTTCTAACAACGTCTGAATTAAATTATTCTCGGCATTGTGCAAGATTTCACTCCATTTCTTCGAAAATTCTTCAGAAGTATTTCCTATCTGTGCAGATTTCTTTAGCCTAAGTCCTTTCGGAGTAACATTTATAACGTGAGAAACTTTCGAAAACAGCCAATGATTAAAATGCCTTGTTATTATTATTATTCCGTTATTATTATTATTATTATTATTATTATTATTATTATTATTATTATTATTATTATTATTATTATTATTATTATTATCTATATTATTAACCCTATCCAGACTGGGGGGGGGCTCATTCAGCCCCCCCACCTACTTAACTGAGCACTGCTCCAAATTGGTTCAACGAACCAGGAAATGATTTTTTGACTTTTAGTTTCTATCCTTTTGAAGTGTGAATTTTTGTGAAATTTTGAAAAAAAAAATTAGGGGGCCGGGGGGTGGCTGTTTTTTTCAGAGTGGTCGGGGCCAACTTTTAGGTAAGCTGCATATGGATATAATTCCAGATCACCTCATAGTCCTTTGATAATATCCTTTTTCATATGTGAACTTATAATCTGTAAGGTCTCTTTAATTTTTTCCAAGAACAATAGGACAATTATGTGTCACGTGACCTCATCAATGACGTCATCTTTAAGAAAATGGCAAAAATTAGTTCGCGGACTTTCGGCAAGGATATTTCGACCCCAACTGTTTTACAGCGGCAATAAATAGATTAAAACTGATCAACAGGGTTGTTTCCACCTAAGCTGTGTAATTTTGTTTGAATTTTGTGCATCATTGGCCGCAAACGGTATAAGATTCCCCGTGGGTATCCTCACATAGTACTACTAACGGTCAGTTTTCATGCATATCTTGAGAATCTGTTTTACAGTGAGACTTTTTTGACTTGAAAGTGTTTAGTTTGTCAAGATATTATCAAAATTCCACCAAATAACTATCCTCAACCCCCTTTTTCCCCCTTCCTTCTTCCTTACAACTCATTTGCTTACTACTGGGAAAAAATGCTGATGTCAGCATTTTTTGCAATAATCAAAACAAAAGTTTCAAAAGGAAAAATGAAGTATGCAACGATCACTTATCATCGAAGTAGTTTTCATTGTAAACTATGGAGAAATTCTCTAATATGGCTGCATTTGTCATTTTTCAGAAAAACAAGATTTTTAATCTCTTTGTCCGCCATCTTGAATTTGCGAAAATCAAATTTTTCACTTTATAAGTATATTTTCACCTTCTAACAATGCTTTGATAGGCATAATTTGGTTTCATGAATCATTCTTAGAAAATTATAAAGATTTAAAAAAAGTTGTTTTTTTTCATTTTTTTCGTGGACACGTGCCAGTTGGTCTTGAATAATTATGGCGTCATATCTATTTTTAGAATTTTTTTTACTAGAAATGATACATCATAAGTACAGCTACCTGCATGGTGAGTTTCGTCTTCGTAAGTGAAGGAATGGCGATTTTAGAGAGGGGGGGGGGCTGAATGAGCCCCCCAGTCTTCTAGTAGCTCAAAAAGCCCAGTCTGGATAGGGTTAAAACGTGAAGCGAATTTTGTGTGGCGTAAAACTCGAGCACCGTTGCGCTGATCCTCGCGAAACTTTTCAAATATCTTCGTCTTCCCTCTACGGGGTGCAATAGAGATTTTGTTTTCTCAAATTCGCCCCCAAATCAGGGTAAGGGGCGAATTCGGTGACATCAAAGGATTGGCGGAATCCCTTTCAGTTTTCTGTGTACAAGGGAATGATCTTTAGACATATCACAATTGCCGGACCAAATGATAGATTGGAGCCATAGAAATGATTGGAGCTTTATTTTACTCAGACTCTCTTTTTGAAAGGAGGAGAGGGCAGAGTTATACCGATTTTTCCAGCATAAATTTTGTTGGCCCGAGAGGAGAGTATAGGAGAGGTTTGAATGAGAAAGGGAGACCATTGTTAGCCAAGGGGGGAAACTCTTCATATACGCATATGGGTCTTCATATACGCCGAGGAATTTTCAGGAAACCCACAAAATATCAGTTTAGCTTCATTACAACCAAAACAAGCAGCTTATTTTATACCTTGACATCTGTAAACGAGCCATAGAAATTATTGGAGCTTTATTTTACTCAGACTCTCTTTTTGAAAGGAGGAGAGGGCAGAGTTATACAGATCGACTTATTTTTCCAGCATAAATTTTGTTGGCTCGAGAGGAGAGTATAGGAGAGGGTTGAATGAGAAAGGCAGAGTTGCAAAAAGTCTTTGACCTTCCTCCGAACCTGGATTTTAAGGACTGACCTTCCTCATTTCAAAGTTTTGCGATAAAGGGGGAAAGAGCCTTTATACGTCAAGAAAAGTATTGATTGATTTTTCCATGATTTATCAGGACCGTTGCATGTCTTATAATCTTTTGCCTGCTGGATAGAAATTTAAAAGGTGGTTCGCACACCCAGTCAAAGCTTTAACCAGAACTATTTTTGATGATTTTTTCAATAATGTCAGTGAATTGTGCTGTGGCGTAGCCAGGGTAAATTAACCAAGGACGTTGGAATGAAGGGCTCTATTATTCCAGGGGAAATGTTTGAGGACACGTCTTTTACTTTGGCTTAGAACAGCTCTCCTGACCTCATGTTTGCCAGTGCAAGAGTGGCAACTTTGAAAAATGTGTAATAATTTTATATGAATCACCACAATCTTCCGAAAAATTTTGAGTAAATATTCCTTTGGTTTGGCTCAGAATGCCTCTCTCGATCCAATTTTTGCTAATGCTAAAATGAAAAATATTACAATTTCGTGACATTTCTTACATGAATTAACATCAGTTACAAACTTTTCGGAAAATCAACCTTTACGTTGGCTTAGAACCACTCTCCCAGCCTTGCAAATTCAATTTCCCAATATTCTTATCTTTTGAAATAACCATCCTCAATTTTTGCTCAAAGCTTCCTCCAAACCAGGTGTGTGGGTGTGCAGTATTTTTGTATCTCTGGAGAAAGGGAGACTAGCCCTGTCCACAAGTTTCTCGGCAACTTTCGGGCAACTTGAAGTCTTTTGGGCAACTTTTAGGAATTTTGGCAACTTTTGCAACATTGAGAAACTTGTTCTTATTCTAGCAATGTTACAAACATTTCAATCATATTTTGTTTATTCTCTGCAACAGTAATGAAAATTAGACATACAAAGGATCTGTTTTCTGGTCAGGCTGCGATTCAACGTCTTGCTTTGCGAAGAACTGGTCTCTTAACTTAACAATTTTTATGACTATGATCAGTATGATGACGATGATTATAATGACAAGGATGATGATTGTGATGATGATGATGCTGATAATGGTGATGATTATCATTAACCAATTAATGTTGTTGTTGTTGCTGTTGTTGTTACTGTTTATAAGCAACAAATGGTTCCTGCTGAAATACTTAACTGAAGATGTGTACATGGTTTTAACGGTATTAGCGGCGAAAGGCTCAAACTTCCAGGGAACTGCAGTTGCCTCATATCATAAGAGAAAATGTTGCAATAAAATAACAGGTACTCCTTGACGCATGATCCTTGGCGCTAACCTTACGCATATATGACAATTATTCATATATTTATAGCGCTTGGCCATAGAAAATGTAGCCTGCGTGCAGACTCAACTATCCTAAAGTGTAGAGTCTGCGCAACAAAGTCGACACGCTTGTCCAGCCTCATTTGGATGAACGTGATTGATCAATCAATTCACAAAGAAAGTTTGGTGAGCAGCTCGGATTTTGATTGGACAAAAAATCCCGCTAGCGGCTCTGCGGTGCTACAGCCTGTCTGCGCAATGTTGGATTGAAGAGCGCGTCAATATGCCACGATCACGCGGTAATCGTCCTTCATGGTCGACAAGTCTGCAAGCAAGTATTGCGTGAAAAAGCAATCATTTTCGCCAATGCATCAAACATTTCTTCGTATGTTCTTTGCTTTAAGCATATTTCGTTGAAGGATGGTCGCAAAGACTTTAATTTGCTCGATGGAAAAGGGAAATTTAACGTGAACGCCGCTTTGCAACAATCAATTGGAGATCGTCGACTGATCGTCATCCGGCCTAGGCCCACGGCAAAGTATATTTGTGGAGAATGTCTCAGACTTCTGCAGCGCATCCAGTCTGCACGTCAAAAGCAGAAAGTTTTGGAGGATCAAGCATCCAACATTTACTAGCAGGCACTTTTACAGCGAAAAAATCAACTTTTGAAAAATGCAATAACAAGTCTTCACATCAGGGCCTCGGGGAAACCAGAAAAGTGGGGCGGTGGGGGGGGACTTGATACGAGAAAATTACCACAGCACACAACACAACATGACGATCTGCCTTTCAGAACTGCGTAATTTGCAAAAAAGTGGGGGGGGCATGGCCCTGGTTTTGCATTTGAAGACTGATGATTCTCTTGCATTTTGGCAGCAAATTTGATAAAATACCATCAAGAAGCAACCTACTAGGCCTACATTTTCTTTGCTAAAAATGAGTAACAACCACATTTGGTCCAAGGTTTTTTTATATAATGCATCCTGCAACGTCCTGCATTGTACCAAGAGGCTGATTACATCCTGTACTTGATTTTCTTTCGTGAGCAATAATAATGTTCAATGTTCAATTTATGTTCAAACCTCTTGAAAATTGTATTCATTTGTGTCTATTGATTTTGAGAAAATGTTGAAAAAGCTCAAAATGCCACAAGCACAACATAAGAAACCTAACTATTTTCTTGAAGTGTACTGGGCTCTGCTCTATAACAAAACCATATTTGGCAATGTTCTGCTTGTGACATTTGTGAAAAAGAGGTTTAAAAAGATGCATCATTGCAATCTCTCAAAGGACTGATCTTGCAACACTTGCACAATCTGGAAAGGAGCATGGCTTGAAGGAGCTTGAATTGAGTATATTAACCCAATTAGAGCTTGATCAAGCTTTGCAATAATCCTATACTAGAATTATTCTCAAACAGACAACAAATCAAGCTTGTTTGAGTTTGCCTTCAGTTCAACCTTTAAAACAAAAACAGCAACAAAAATTTGTTTTCCCAAAGGAAAATCCAGCATCATTTGCTTGAACTGGAAATGAGCTTGAATGGTGACTGTTTTCAGCATGATAACAATCTCACTTTAAATTCTTGTCAGTCTCAAGAGAGTTCCAATTAATTTGCAGAGCATGTTTCCCTGAGCCAGTTGTGAGGGTGCATGCTCCAAGCTAGTGCAAGTGGTGCAAAACTCTTACTTGAATCAAGCTCTCAAACCTAGCCTATGCGTAGACCCATTATCCCAAAGGAGGAAAGGGTCTACGAAACAAAGGGTAAAGGCTTGCTACGGCCGCCCAATTAATCATTCTAATCCCCTTTTCAAACTATTTGTGAAACGAGTTGAAACCATAGAAAAGAAATATTTCTATGGCTGAAACAAAGGCTGCACAAATTAAGTTTCCAGAAATCTAGAAACCTCAGTAGCAAGCTTTTGCTCTTTGTTCCTTTCCTCCTTTGGGATAATGGGTCTACAACACGTAGGCTAGCTCAAACCATACTCAAAACAAGTTGGTATCAGGCTTGAAGCATGCAACAAACATTCAATATTTTGCAAAATGATTGCCCAAGAAGGATGCCTAAATAATATAGAGTGGAAAGATACACAATTCAGAGAAAAAATTCTGTCAATTCTAGTTCAGAAGACCTGAGCACTTACAGAAATGAAAAGTTTTGTATTCACTTCAATGTCACTGAATTGATTGCAAATTCAATTTAAAATATCTTTGTTGTTAGAAATCATGATGCAGAACCTGAAAATATGTTAAAACAACTAATACTACAATGGGTATTTAGTACAATTTAATTCATTCCATTATTTTAGAATATTAGAAATTTTATTTTAGCACCAACATGCTAAGTGCCTGATCCTCTGTTCTGCCAACTGTGGGTGGGGACAAGTTATTGTTTGTTCAATAATATGCACGGATTGAGCTGCTGGAATTGTAATCTATATTGTTTTGTCCTGAACTTATACTACAGCAGTTGCATAAAATGTTTTCATTCTCAAATTGTCAAAATCTATAAATGTAAAAGATTTGAACATCTTCATAAAAAGTTATCAAAAATTTATCTTCTTTGATCCACTCTATTAAACTTGACTCTTCTCACTTTCCATATCATTAGAGTTCTTGGCAACAGAACATTTGTTACTCTTCAATAAAACATGTGTAGAGACTGGGGCCAAATTCAAAACAAAAAATAGTTGTTTCTGTACATCTTGAAGCAGTTGCTGTGGTGAACACTGCAAGTTTGACTGAAGAATCCAGAAATGCCCTCATTTCCCAAACTTGTCC
This sequence comes from Aurelia coerulea, assembly GCA_039566865.1. Classification (NCBI taxonomy): domain Eukaryota; kingdom Metazoa; phylum Cnidaria; class Scyphozoa; order Semaeostomeae; family Ulmaridae; genus Aurelia; species Aurelia coerulea. The sequence goes on along the minus strand of CM076943.1, from coordinate 24,615,863 downwards.
ATACCATTTTCTGAAGGCTGGTTTCTGAGTAGTGCCAAGTCCCCTGTAAGAATGAAAATTGAAAATATGAGCCACAATATATGTACCAGCCTAGTTTTCCTGACATGCAGATATCTCTCCAAAGAGCTAAAGAAGCTGAGCCTTAGAAACTCATTTAAAACTTTGGTAGCCAAAAGTGTCCCAAATTCAAGGAACTGCCTACCAGCCCCAGCCTTTTTAGTTTAAATACTTTAAAATATATGAAAAGTCTTAGACAGCTGCTGCACTGTCTCTCCTCTACTTTAAAGGGTTAAAATCTACTATTTCACAGTTAGCTTTCAACAATGCATGAATTCGCTTCTACTTGAATTGAAAAACACACCACGTGTTGGGGCTACAGAATTCAAAGCTATAAATTGGTTCCCACACAGAGTTGATCAATATACATGTGCAACATAATGACATTTTTCAAAGGAACAGCTCCAGCCTACTGGTGAAATATTCCACCTAATCGACCAAAACCGAGTGACAAAGTTTAAACTTAAACCTCCCATTTAGCAAAAGTTTGTGGACAGGGCAGAAGGAGTATGAAAATGAAATTCGAAGATAATGTGATAATAGAAAATAAAATGTAAAGCATAATAATGTAGTAAGAGTAGTACCTTCCTGATGAATGCCAACTTGCCCAGCAGGAGGTGATGTGGAAGAGAATGCTGAATATCCCTCCTTCTTCGATGTCATTTAAAAACCTCTGACTGGTCAGAATAAATTGTAGCATAATAATGTAGTAAGAGTAGTACCTTCCTGATGAATGCCAACTTGCCCAGCAGGAGGTGATGTGGAAGAGAATGCTGAATATCCCTCCTTCTTCGATGTCATTTAAAAACCTCTGACTGGTCAGAATAAATTGTAGCAGCGTTGATACGAATGTCCTTGAGTTTCGTTACTTGATCAAGCATCAATGACTGGAGTGGTGAAATAACGAGTATAGTATGGAGTATGGAAGGCAAACAAAGCAAGAAGAGACGGCCTGGCCTGGCCTGGCCTGAAAAATCAGCGACTTCCAATAATCATATCCTGTACGTGCGTCCCTTGAAAATAGGGCCTTTTCTTGATCCTCAAATATGTTGGGAACCCGAAAATATGACTTAACGATTTCCAATTCTTCCTTAAACTTCTCAGCGCTCCAAACTAAATTCCTCACAGCAACACACTTCGCCATTTTGAACCACTTGAGCCAGGACCGCGCGGCGTGACAATTGGTTGATCAATCACGTTCATCCAAACGAGGCTGGACAAGCGTTTCGACTTTGTTGCGCAGACTCTACACTTTAGGATAGTTGAGTCTGCACGCAGGCTATAGAAAATGATGACAATAAATGAGCAACTTTTGGGCAACTTTTTGAAAAAAGTGGCAACTTTTGAGCAACTTTTCAGGAAATTGTGAGCAACTTTTCGAGAAATTTGGAGCAACTTGTGGACAGGGCTAAGGGAGACCATTCTTAGCCCAGGGGGGAAATTCTTCATATACACAGATGGGTCTTCATATACGCCGAGGAATTTTCAGGAAACCCAACAAATATCAGTTTAGCTTCATTACAACCAAAAAAAGCAGCTCATGTTATACCTTGACATCTGTAAACGAGCATAAAAGATCTGGAAACATTGCAAATTGAGACCAGGATTGTCAAATATTTCATGACCAAAAATATCGAAAACATAATTTTAGTTTATTTGGACCGAAGAATATCATTTTCAGCAATATTCTGACCCAAAAATATCGACTTACATCCCCGTATGTGCATGTACTGAGTGTCCCCCCCCCCCTGGATCCTTAGCAGCACGGGACCGGAGATCCAAGGCTCCTATCGTTCCATACTCTGGTTCCACTGCTCCAGATTATACACCTACATCGGATGATACAAAGCAGATAATGCTGTCAACGATTTCCTGTTTGTGTGATTTTGGAGTTGTCACGAAAAAAGAATCATGCCATAAATAAGATCATGAGCGCATCCTTACAAAGGAAGGCTTCAGAGAGGTAGGGGGTTGGGGGGCGGGTCGAATGAGAGGGAGATTTATTCTGAGGGGCATAGAGCTAAAAAGAGAGTACTGGATATAAATGGGCACTGAGATGCTAAAAGTAGATGTCTTACTCAGAGTTCCTCTTACTTTTGCACGTTCTAGAGGAGAGGATATAAATATGCTCGCTGCAAAGGAGCATATTTTGGGGAAGGAGAGTTAAGAAGTCTATTCTAAACAGTTAGTGAATTGAACGAGGAATTTGCTGAAAGGGTGAAGGGGTGCGATAACGATTGACTGTTTCGTTCGTTCGTTAATCAGTCAGAAGCTATTCTTTTCAATGAAGCTTACGTTTTCTCCGGGGGGAAGGGGGTCTAGCAAAAGATCCCTTTTTGGCATGTTGGTGTTTTGACAACCTGCTCTAGAAAAATTGCTTTATATTGATACCCCGTGCTAGAAAAAATTGGTGAAAACGATACCCTGAAAACAGATGTAATAAGTAACCGTCCCCCTGGGGTATTGCTAGCAGTTTCTTATTCAATGTCATATTTGCAGGTAACGACGGAGGCCTAGGCTTATCCAAATCACAGATTATCCAAATATTTCCTCACTTACACGGTTGATATATGTTGTTAATTTGGGTACAACGGAGGAGCATTAGTATGTAAATTTCAGAAGAGCAAAGATTAAAAAGGTAAACAAATGGAAAGTAAGGGAGCGGTTATTTTAATCCTGGGTACCAGCGCTGAAGATACTTTAACAGAATTAGACAACATTTCATTTTTATACCCCATCTTGAATTTGGAAAATGTCTTATACCCCACCACCTTACAGCGAAATGGTTCTGTACCCAATCCAGAAGCCTTCCAGGATGTGATGTATCAAATTTATACACATGCATGCCAATTTATTCCAGGCAATTTGCATACAGGTCCAGTGATTCATCATTTCCGGTTGTCTTTCAATTTTACTTTTAACCAAATCCTACCAGGGGGGGGGTGTTTTCCACCCCCCTGTCGGTTTTTTGCAGAGCATTCTTTAACGACAACAGCCATGACCCTCAAACTCTCTGACAATTACTAATTATATATTAGGTACATTTTGACAATTAAATTTTTGAACAATGGTGTCACGTGACAGGTGACACTACCATATTTGGAGCAAGGTATTCGAAAAGATAATGATTTTGATATTTTTACTCCCGGAATTAGTTCCAAATGTTGACTATTGTACTTTTAAAGAATCAGTAAACAATTAGCTTTCTATTGTTGTCAATAACAATGGAATTTGCTGACGTCAGCATTCTTAAATGATGACGTCACTCGGGCCGCCATTTTGGGTCATTTTGGCAAATTTTGAAGTTTTTCCAAGCAGATTTTGGTAGAAATGCACAGAATTGCGTTATGCAATACTTTAAAAGCATTTTGAGCCAATTGTTATCAATTCTTGGCAGAAAAACAAAGTTTTTAGTTATGACGTCTTCAATTTTTGTCATTTTGTTCCAAAATAACGGTCTAAAAACACCCATATGCATCATACTTGAATTGGAAATGAATAATACGCCAAATAAGAATGGAAAAAGTCATTCAGATTACCTTTATTCCGTTTTTAGAACAAATAAGCCGGAAAACCATATATTTTGACATTTTCCAACATTATGACGTCATAGTTACGTCACCTAATGAGGTGGCCACGCCCAAAACTACCAATCGGCTAAGAATAGTTAGGACTACGCCCTTGCCAAGTTTCAATGATTTCCCCTTAGTCTACGGTTATTTATAAAGGGGGGTGGAAAGCACCCCCCTTGGTAACCCAGGATAAAAAATGAGTGCTCCCTAACCGAACAAGAGCAATGACTGCAACGATGGGAAATTTCGGCAAATTAGGCAGCGCAACTTAGCAGGATGGATTGAAAAAATCTTGAGGGACTTTAAATTGCATGAACGTTTAGCAAAGAAAGGATATACATAAGCAGTAAAAAGAGGAAGCAATGGGGAGAAATAGAGGAACAACAACGAACAGGTTCATCTTGCATCTATCTTTGGAATTATAAAGAACGTTGGCAAGCATCGACGGAATTGAACACCGATTAAACCGTGCCTATATGTGATAAGACTTCGTATTTCAAAAAGTGAGTAGCTATGCAGAAGGAAGGACAACGAGAATAGAGACGGCTGCGAGAAAAGAAACGGATGAAGTTTTTAGATACAGGGTGCATATATCAAATGCAGGTAAATAAACTAACAGAACAGTGCAAAAAGGTCTCGGAGTAGACAGGCGAGACGGAGTGGAATTGAATTTGGTGCAAGGCTGGTGCAAAGAGCTGACCAGAGCTGATAAAACAGGATTCTACTGGGTTTCTAAAAAGGAGAAATTACACCAGAGACATATTCGTTGGAACATGAGACATGTAAGAGAGACTGCAATGGATCTCAGCATACGCCACTTAGATGGAAGTGTATTTTCTCTGCTTTCGAATTTCCCCATTTTCAACTATTGATTTGCAAGCAGGTTGAAGTAAATTCTTATTAGAAATTCTAACAAGCTCTTGGAAAGAAAATAATGAACATTATATAAAGTCATATGCTACCCTTTAGAGAGCTGTAATTTTCTCAAAGAAACTGCCCCGGTATACAGTGCTGATCCTTCCAGTCAACCAAGGCCTAACAACGTGAAGGTCCAACTTCAAGTTAGAATTTCCAATCCGCAAAATTGAACTGGAAACAAATGCCTATCTTATCTGGGGCCACAAAAGGGAATAGTCTTCCATCTGAGTTGAAATCAGCAAACAATATCAATGCATTCAAACATAAGACCAAAGAGAACTTTTCTAAAATATACAGAAAGAGGAAAATGACATATATGTCTTCTACTGAGGACCATATTGAAAACACATATGCAGCTCTGTATTTCCTTTTCTCCTACGTATTTCCGTTATACAGCATCCTCTAAGGGGACCATTATGAAAATAAGGTCAGCTTCGCCTTTCAATGCTTTCCTTGCCACTGTAAATAGCAGTGTTTATCTTTACGTTTTGAACATTTAATTTTGCATTGTATCTATTTTTGTTATAAAACATCTAAATATTCATTGTGGCAAATCGATATATAAAATACCAAAAAACCATTGTTATGAACTCTTATCGAGAGGTTGAGTATAGGCCCTGGCATCGGTTGTTTTGAAAATTCAATATGGGATCAATTCTAAGCGCCATGTCAGTGGAAGACTTTCCCGGCAAACTGAAAACAGAGACGTATGAACCGGGGGCACTGGGGGCACGTGCCCGCCTAAGATTTTGCAATAAACAAATACGTTCCCTTTTTATTTTTAGGAAGTGCCCGTTTAGCTTAATGAAAAACGCCATTGAAGTGTTGTGCCCCCCCCCCCCATTTGAGATGCTTCCTACGTACCTGAATGAAAATAAGATTCGTAGCTACAACATGACCCAATTAAACATTAACCATGGCTGAGACGGTAACTATGATAACAATTGAACAGTTGATACAAACGCGTCTCCCTATCCCTGGTGAGCAAAGAACAACACAGCAAAAAAGGGGGAACTAAATCAACGAGAGTAGCGAAGGCACGAGAGCGCAATGTGGGCATCTAAATCATTTAGAGTACACAGTTAAAACTAAGAGAAAAAGAAAACAAGCAGAGATCGCACAGAAGGCAGTAAGAGCAAAGCAGGCAAACGAAAGATAGTGAAGGAGTGAGAAAAAATACGATAATGAGAGCAAGGAGAGAAGATGTTGGCCAACGTGTCAACTGGATAGATCGAGGAGCTCTTAAGTGTCTGCAGAATTATTGAAAGTATTCAGCATGGAGAAGATATAAACAGTTAACAGAGGGATAGAGAGTACCAAATAGACCCCATCCTAAGGTATATTCAGGATATTTGTGCTTAGGCTGGGGTACCAAGCATCAACCCAACATGATAATTCCTAGCATGCAAATAGATGTCGAAAAATATTTTCTCTGACCCAACACTACTAAAATTTATGAAGTCAGCATCATAAATCCGTGGACAAGTGCCCCAACTGATTAGATTGTTCATAATTTATTTGGAAATTTCAATATTTTGATTTTAGTAATGTTACTTTATCTTACTTTGGTTGTAAATAATATTTTACCTGTTGTTTTACTGTCTCCCATATTTGAGACCCAAAAAGGTAATCTAGAATTTGAGGAACCAAACAGAACAGAACCCCCCCCCCCCAACTTGGGAAAATAGATAGAATATTTGTATATATACACATCTCTTCCTTAGTAACTGGCGCACGTAAACTTACCCTGGGTACCAGAGCCAAAAAATAATAAAATAATAAAAAAGAGTAAAGAAGGAAAGAAAGTTTCTTTCTTACCTCCTTTCTTCCTTCTCTCTTCCTTTGCCAAATTTTTCAATTTCCTTTTGATTTTGAGGCTCTGGTACCCAGGGTAACGTAAACTTCACTTTCCATACACTTGAATACCAATTACGACGGCGGGCCAGCGCGGCGCCGTTGGCGATGCACGGCAAGCCTAGTTATTATTATTATTATTATTATTATTATTATTATTATTATTATTATTATTATTATTATTATTATTATCATTATTATTATTATTATCATTATTATTATTGTTATTATTATTATCCATTTATTTAAAGTTGGCTTTTCTAATTAAAATAGCTAAAAGCTAATTAAGGCCAACAAAACTAAAAGAAGTATAACCTAGAAAGTAAATTAATCCAAAAATCCCAAATCTTTAATAAAAACTTTACACAATCTGCAGGTGCATGAATCACCATTCCATTGTTTTACTTTCATTTTAATTTCTTGAATTGTGCTTATTGTCTTTCAAAAAGCTGGGAAGTCAGGACCATAAAAGGCAGCCTCTATACTGAATATTTTCTGTACCATATATTGTTGTCCTTACTTTCGGCAGCTGCAAGTGATTTACATTACGCAGACTATAATAGCTGTCTTTTTCTGCAAAAATATCTTTCATAAATGTTTGGCTGGGATCGTTCTTTGTTTTAAAAATCTCTATCATAAGCAACTGCAGATTGCGTTTATGCGTGGTTACAGAATTATTCACACTATTTACAAAATCATTTCCACTATCTTTGCATACAATTCGCAATGCTTTTTTACGAATTTTGTATACCTTTGAATTGATCGTCCTATCATGAAATATCCATACAAGCGGACAATACTTGAATTGCGATTTGATGAATGCATCCATCAGCAATTTCAATTTAACAGGGTCCATATAATTAGAGAGGCGAGCAAGTGCATGCAATTTTTGGTTTGCCTTTTTGCATAAATCTTCAACATCTTTCGTGAAATTTAATCTTTTATCAAAAGTAACTCCCAAAAGCTTTTCATAATCACTTTCTTTAATGGCGGAGTTACCAATGGTAACTACTGAGTCTTTACATTTGTTACCAAATATCAAAAGGTGACATTTGTCTTCGTTAACTTTCATGTAATTCTCTGAAAACCATTTTGCAAGTACTGAACGGTCTATTTCTAATCGTTTAATTATAGTATTGAGATCTGAGTTGCATGCATAGATAGTGGTGTCGTCAGCATAGTTACAAATGTTAGTATTATTTACAAAGAAGAATATGTCGTTTATGAAGATATTGAATAAAAGAGGCCCTAGAACTGATCCTTGTGGTACCCCTATCGTCACATCTCTCCAACAACTATATGAGCTGTTTATTTTGACTCTTTGTTTCCTCTTTGATAAATAGCTTTTGATGAGCTTGAGAGCATCCCAGCCAAGACCATAAGCAGCTAATTGTGCGATCAAGAGATCGTGATTTATACAATCGAATGCTTTAGAGACGTCCATCAGGATTGCTCAAGCCAGTTCCTTATTGTCAAGACTTGCTTTACATGTTTGTAAAAAATTTAACAAAACATGCTGCGTGTTATACCCCTTTCGAAACCCACCCAAAAGTGGAGAGAAAAAGGTGCAAATGTAATCATAAAGCTGATCATACATGATGCGCTCAAATACCTTGGAAATGGCTGGAAGTAGGCTTATTGGTCTATAATTTTGTTTTCTCATGCTATCATCTTTCTTGTAAAGTGAAGAAATATCAGCAAGTTTTAGATCATCTGGGAAAGCACAGTCAACTACAAGGCTCTTGAAAATTTATGTTAGTGGTGGTGAAAACAGATCTGCATTTGCTTGAAGTATTTCGGCAGGAATGGCGTCATGTGGCGTCGCCTTTTTTAGGATCTAATTTTGTTAACTGGTTAAACATTTCTTGGACTGTGATTTGGTGGAATGAAAAACTTGGAGAGCTATTCATAGCAGCTCTAATCTTAACAACACTAGAGTGGCACTGGAAACGTTGAGCAGTCGCTTGTAAAGTATCTTGCGAAGAACAATCCACGGTTGCGGAGTCCTCTTCGCAAGCTATACCCAATATTTTGGGAATATCAACAAAATAATCATTCAAAATTTCCGCAACTGTAGTATCGTCTGATTCAACAAAATCGTTTTCGAGAAGGGTAATAGCAGCACTTCCTTGAATCTTGTTCGAAAAGAGGGGCTTTACTGTTTTCCAAAACGTTTTGTTGTCACCAACAAGTTTTGGGTCCAGTCGATTATAATATGATCTTTTGTTTTGACGGAGCAATTCGACGCAAAAGTTTCTTTGCTTTTTAAAAGCAATCCAGTTCTCATTTGTCTTATGTTTGTTAACTTATTTTTTAGTCTAGTACGTTTCATGTTTGCTTTTCTAAGCTCTTTTGTCATAAAAGGTCCGTCATTCGCTCGTACGTACTTTTTCTTGCATGGAGCATGCCTATCTAGCACTTTCTTATAAATTCTGTTGACATTGGTGAAGTCTTGATTGTTCTCATGATTGGAGGTAAGTTCTTCTTGAAGTTCCTTTCTAAAGACTGAGTTGTTAAATTTGTTGTAATCCCTGTAAGTTATAATTCTAGGGCCTCTTTTACGAAAGCTTCCTTTCAGAGCGGTAGCTATCATAACACGGAAATCTGACAGCCCAGTTTCAATCGTAGTAGTATTCACGAGTCTTTTGGTATCACTGGTAAGTATCAAATCAATACAAGTCGGACTGTCGGATTTAAAACATGTAGGTTTCTTAACGAAATTTTCTAAATTACAGCTGTTCATGAAGTCTTTCAAATTTGAATTTACCTCGCTAAGGTTAACATCCCCAATGACTAGAAAATTTTCATAATTGGTGAAGTAAAGCTCCATGGTTTTACTGATCTCTTCAAAGAAAAATTTCTCTGATTGAGACGTAGGACGGTAAATGCCAATGAGAAGCCATTTTATTTTGTGAAGATTTATTTCAACAACTTTAATTTCGATTTCTTTGGAAGTTAAACTACTCGTTGAAACTTCTTTTGCAGGAACACCTTCGTTTATATATATCAGAAGACCTCCCCCATGTCGATTTCTATCTGCTCTTAGGGGTGGCATATAGCCATCGCCATCAATGCGAAATTGACTCGTTGGGAAAGTTTCGTCTATTTTCGTCTCTGCTATTATTAGGATATCGATATTTTTAGGAATCTAGCATTTCAATGCTTCTAATTTATTTCTAATTGAATTGATATTCAGGTGTGCAATAAGTAGATTGTTTTTATTAGATATTCGCATTTTTTTTTAGCATCAAACTGGCATCCACATCCTCATTCTCGTCATCAAATTTATCTTCCAATATATCATTAGTAACTACGACGTAAGGCTGTGATGTTTTTTTTTGAAAATTTTCTTTTTGTCCATAAATGTATTCATTAGATCCATTGCCACTACAGGCTGCACGTCAATCCCGTAGCGCAGATAAAATATTCAAAGCAAGCTTACCATCTCCAAAGTGATTCATTCATAAGCAGATTTTAGGCCAACTTTAAACTTGAACGACTCGTTTTGCATTTCACTCTTTGATCACTTCTAATGGTATCTTAATTGTGTCCTATCATCTAATGGTATTCTTTGTACTGAAATATATCCAGCCATCTAGCCCTTTCCCTTCAATATTGGAATTTCTAATTGCTGCTTAGCGCATGCGCGTAGCAGCCATTTAGACGGGTTGATTGACATTCCTGTGTCGATCTCCTATATGGATGCAAAAACCAAGCAACAACAACAACAGAATTTCTGGCATCGTGCTTGCTATGCTGACTGCCCACCACTTTGATTTTGGAAGCAAGAAGTTGGCTCACGTTCATTGCGAGAAGGAGAAGGGGATTTTCACTGACTCTGGTACGTATCAAATCATTTTTTAAATCTCATTTCATTGTAAATATGGGAGGATTTCTTTTTATCCTCTCTGCTGTGTCGTGCAGCGGATAGGTTCCAGAAGTGGCAGGAAGATTTCATCAACGAAGGCCTAAGCGTTTCTTACACTTTCACAAATAAACAGCAATGACCTGTCCTTTGTGGCAACAAATAGAACGCTTAAACCCATTGTGGTATTGCCACTTGTAGCAACAAAAGCAAATATATCAGAAATGGCCACTGAGGCACCCAACAACGGTAACTTTCCCATTGTGGAAAGAAAAAGTGAATCACCCATTGTGGTTATAAACAGTGAATTGCATATATTGTGGAAACGAAAGCTACTACTTCAAAAACCATTCAAAACCAACTGAAAAAAAACAGCAAATTAAGCGAATCTGATCATCCAGGAGGCTCCATTACTTTTGGAAATATTTGTCAAGGCTCTTTCTTTAGTAATACAGAAGATGATACAGCACTTGAAAATTTTTCACAGATAACAATCATGCAGTTTTCTTATTAGATCGGTACTTGGTATCTATTATTCACAATCCTAACTCAGGGTTTTATGTATTTGATTAGAAAAGGTAAGAATTAATCTTTTAGTAGAATATTGTTGCACTTTAGAACAATAGTTTTCTTTTTGCTTTGAAAACTACAAACATCTGGTGCATAAATGTGCCATGGATTGTTTCAAGATTGTTTCAGAACAGAAGAGATAATTTCCCATTGGATAGAAAATCACAAGCGAGGATGGCCAAAGAAAGATAATTGAAAGGATCTTTCAACCATGATTCTTTGCACCTGAAAGAATTTTGATTGGTTTCTTGATTAATTTTTCCCCTCCTTTAGCAAAATTTTTTTGACAGTATATTTTTGTTATTTATTTAGGTACTTAAATCGGCCTTTTCAACCACCATACCTTGCATGTGCCATCTTTTTATTGGTGGTCATTTTTGTGGACTGTAAAATGGTGACAATGAAAAGACCACAAATGGTGTATTCACAAACCATGCTCGTTGCAAAGGCTCCTTTAATGTTGCCATATGACCATGCAAATACATATCTCATACACAAAAGCTTAATATCCCATTTACATTTTGTTGCAGAAAGGAAAGGTAACTTATTAATTTGTGACAGCCCATGTAAAGATTAACACAGCATTGGATCACTATCTGCGTATTAACTGTTCATATTCCTGTAACTGTTTGCACAGCATTGGATCAGTATTTGCTTCTTTAACCATTGACATTGAAAGACCAACGCAGCATAAGATAACTGCTGGATGCACATTCTTACAAATACCAAAAAGCATTGGATCAGCATTGCTTCTGTGGCCATTCTTCACACCTTGTGACTTTTCAACTTGGATACAAACTGTTACCAGATGAACTTTGAAGAATTGTCATGGCCAACTGTTGTGCATCATATACCCTCAAGACTTGTTTTCATTTGAGGCTTAATACAAAATCTGTTATTTGACACAGAATTGAAAAGGGGAACACTTTGTGTGTTGCCTTCATGTATCAAGTTGTTTGAATATTATTGAAGAGGCTGATTACTGCAGATGGAAGCAGATAATTGACATTCTGAGCTAATTACAAAGAAATGATGAAAGCTACTGCATTACTTCTAAAACATCAAAACTATTTTTACTTCAAAATACCAGTGTTTATTTATGGCCAATGAGAAAATCATATACTATTTGAGGTACCACCTGGGGAAAAGAAAGCCTTGCAGTGCAAGAAAGTACAAAATGAACTGACAATGATTAACTGAGTCTTAAAATTTCAATTGAAGACTTGAATTGAGATTAATATCACATTGAGTTTTAATGAGTATTGTAGTTGTGTAATGCAGTCTTGAAATTTACAAACAGCTCTCGTAGTTCCTTTATTGTTTTACCTCAAAAAGATGCAATTTAACTTGGTTTCAAACACATGCTCCTAAATATCCACTGTGACATCTATTTTTTTGACAATCTGCGGAATGTTATTATGAATAATACTATGAGCAGCACTTACTTAACTGCGTTAACAGCTAGTTTTAAAGACAATTATCGACAAGACGTCGTGTTTCTAGAAGGGCTTTTTGCCCATTGTCTGAGGCTCCACCCCTTTGTAGTTAGAAATAAATTAGCTCTAGCAACCATGCCAAAGCGGATTCGCTTGCCCTCTTAATGGACTTGCTCCAAGTCTCGCTCTGGATCCAGGGAGAATGTAAAGCGTATCCACAATGCACCTGGGACTTTTGATATATGCAATTTGCGCGCGCGTCAAAAACTATCGGCTGTTTATTATTTGAATCGCGATTTGAATAGGACGGTTACCCTGTGTTCCAGACCACTTGGAAAGGAAAGTGGTCTGGAGCAGCACCATAAGGGACGGTAGGCTACAGTACTTAGGCCATAATTTTGAGAAATTTAAAGCATGGATACTTTATTTTATTTTCTATTTGAAAAAGTATCTAAGCCAAGATGGCCTCTAACCTAATTTATAAATCATAGGGACTACTCGGGACTTCTCGGCCCATTGACAGAAACAAGGTTTCAGGTCTCTCCTCCCTTGATATATCAGCTACAGAGTCCCTTGCCTGAGCTGTTAAAAATTCGGAAAGCTGACCAGTGCTTTTTGCGCTCTTTACGTTCACAACAACCAAGCACACTTTCCCGTTGAAGGCAGATTGAAAACTACGTTATCCTTACATCTTACACAGTAAAACAAATCATCCATAAATCTTCGTGACATTGACAATAAACAACTTTTGTCCCTACATTAACAATTGTCCTTAAAGTTTATGGACAACTAGTGTTGTTACTGATTTAGGGTCAGCCTCCGACCTTATCCCTAAATCGTCCCTAAATCCAAAGAAATTTCGTCCCTAAATTCTCCTGAAATCATCCCCAAATCTGTCGGCCCTAAAACCACATTCCTTCGTGCTTACCAGAAACTGGTTCATAAATTTTCCCGAAATTACTTGTCCCTAAATAAATCTGAAGTGCATTCAGTTTGATTGGCTCTTTTCCAAACAATAGAAATTTCTCTAGCGTTCGGTCGAATTCCGTTCGAATGACTTACAATGGTGGTGGTGTTCGAAACGTGGAATGTCGATTTCGAAATGTCGTCTTATGATTTGAAAATCGTATGTTAACGGTTTGCCAACCAACGTGCTTTCTTTCTTGTTCATTGCCGCTTACCCTGGGTACCAGAGCCTCAAAATTAGAAAACAATTGAAAATTTTCAACTTTTTCAAAAAATTTTCAAAATTTTCATAAAGGTCCAACTTTCTTTCCTTCTTTACTTTCTTTTAATTTTTTTATTTTATCATTTTTTGGCTCTGGTACCCAGGGTAATTGCCACTGTGCTGTAAAGACATCCACGACCTTGTTACACACCTATCTACAACATTTGTCTCATAATATGTCTTCCACGAAGTGCAAGTGCACTACTACTGGGTCGACAATTTGCATAGCTGGAGTTCGAAGGTGGAGGATGCACAGGCCGAGAATGCAAACACACACGAAGAACATGAACGTTCAAATTGGCCAAATGAGCTCTCCCAACTGCTCTCCTCGTCACCTTTGCCCACGACGGCAGCTGCAAGGCAATTCATGTCCGGCTGAATGAATTCGTCAACGGCCCCACGTTCCTCGCAGTCTTGGGCAGGTGATTACAATGACAACCAAGAGCTCTTCCGCAACTGGCCCCTCTGAACGCCTCATCACCAATGGCAGCAAAGAGAAAAGTAACCGGAGGCCAATTCATGCCGTCAGGCGCAGTGAATTGTTCAACAACATCAAGTTCTTCGCGAACCTGCGCAGGTAATAAGCTGGATAAATTATTACTATTTATGGAGGGAAGGGGGGGGGGTTCTTTTATTTTCATTCCCTCTGAAAACTAACTAGGGTAGGGCTAGGGTACTGGCGAAATTTTTATCTTTATCTTTGACTTGATGATTGGCGCTTCGGTAAACGGTCAGATTTTTGGATTACTATGGTGACGGCCCCATCGCGATGGAACTTTCGATTTCGAGATTCGAGGCCGTGATTCCATCCTAATTCGAACAAGGTAATTCGAGGCTAGAGTGCAGTTTAGCGGGCGGCATTCGAATGTCTTGTTGTTGTTTGGTATACGGTAAGGGTTAGGGTTAGTTTCAGAAAAGCGTTTTCGGTGTAATTTAGCGTTAGTTAGGGTAAATTAGGGTTAGAAAGGGTAAGTTAGGGTTAGGGTTAGGGTTAGGGTTAGGGTTAGGGTTAGGGTTAGGGTTAGGGTTAGGGTTAGGGTTAGGAATGGAATATGACATTTAGCTGCACTCGTCCCTAATTCGACTCCTGACGATTTCATAGGTTTAGATTAGACTGATTACGATTGAGTCCTAGTAATCGCTACCACCCACCCACCCTACTCGCTCATACTAGGACTCATGGCTTCCCAGCCAAATGGCTGGCCCTGTAAAGGATTTGCCTCGCTTTCAGAATTGGCCAGTGCTAAATTACGGAACAGCGCAGAGCAAAAACAGCAACAACAGTTGCCCAGCAACCGCCATCGCGATTCTTCATCAAGTCGGTAATGCACGTTTTCAGGGAGTGATCTTGACGAAAAAAGGTAAGATAAAGTTCTTTTCGGGTCCTACATTTTGTTTAGGAATACATTAAATGGCAATAACATAGCTTGGTTGATATCGTTCTGCCATGATCTGATCAAAATGTTGGCATTTATAGTATAGACATAGACAACCCAGGTCTCGGTAATGAGAAAATGTTAATAAATATGTATGGCCTACTCTTGTGGCAAAACGTTTTCGCTACGTTTTTAAGCAGTTTGTGTTCTCGCTGTCAAACTGACTTGATCTAGCTTTGGTAAGCTCATGTCAAGAAATTTACCATTGCAGCAGATGAGAAAATCTTTCAAAATAACTGTCAAAGGAGGTATGAGCAAAAAATTGAGTCACCCATCATGAATATTCGAAAGTATGAGATTTCATTGATGACGGGAGGGCTAAAAGAATTGAAGAAACAGAATTTCTACTAGTAAATTTAGTTTTTTTATTCTTTGATATGAAGTTTTCTTTCATTGCATATCTTTTTTTATCAACAGATCAAATTCCAGGCACATAACAGAAAAAAACTGCATCAGTGAAACAACCTTTCCTATAGTTTTGATCCATGATGGAGAAAGCAGAAAATTCATTATCTTCAAAATCTTACTGCAAACAACTGTTGTTTGCCTAAGCTGCAGGAACAAGTATAGGCAAAGGCAGAGACTGTATCATCAACAATTTTGCATTATGATATGTGCAATCTAGGATTTAGAATGTTTTTAATGTGTACTTTATTTTATTGTGAAAGGAATTGACACTTTGTGAATTTTAGATCATTTTGTTTTTCTTGCATATTGACCTGTGACTCCTTGTCAACATATTTCTGCTATCATTTAACCAAATAATTTTCAATTTTGATTGACAAAAACTACACTTTGTAGGGTACGTAGGGTGAAATGGCTGGGAATAAAATCGGTAATGCTGATTGTTGGAGTACAGTAGACTGAACTGTTAATTAAACATTTGCAGGGTCAAGAACGAATACAGTAGTTCCAACAGTTATGAATAGAGAACAGTTTGTCAGTTAAGTTTTCCTTTTCCATGAAAGTCATCAATACATTTTGCTGTACCCATTTTATCCTAAGCTCAACTATTTTACGATTCTTGGCAAGCTTTCATCAAATACTGCAGCAAATACTGCACATTAATTTTGTTATCTAATATCCTTTTTTATCCAAAGCTTGCTTTTACATTGAAAAGCTTGCTTTTACACTGAAAAGCTTGCTTTAACACTGACAAGCTTGTTTTGACACTGTAAGGCTTGCTTTTACATTGACAAGTTTGCTTTTACACTGAAAAGCATTACGATCCCAGAAATTGAATTTGTCAAACTAGGTTAAAATATTTTGCACAAGAACGAGAAACCTCAGCACAAAATCTGGAATGCTTTGGAATTAACTGTTTTCAAATTTCATTGCATTGCCAAACTCCCAGCCAAACTAAACTTCTAATTGTGTGTGATTTATGTGAAGTATGAACTCATGAAGTCAAGGTAGTGTTTCAATTATCATAAAAAGTCAACTTATGATGCAAATGTAAACAAAAAATGTTTGGATTTAGAGAGAAAAAAGCAGTGAAATTTGACCATGGATAGAGGCCAGTAAACAAATTTAATTGAGCAAATGGCCGGTATATGACAAGGAAATATTCTATGCATACTATTTGATATTCAACAAATTGTTGTCCCCTGCCCGTGGATATGCAGCAAAATTAGCAAAAACTTAACTTGTGGTCTACCTGTATCTAGTGATGCATAAAGCGAAGTGGGCCTGCCTTTTTTACATATTATTGATCTAACTGCTTTAATCACCAAAAGTGTAAGAAACTCCTGTGCAAAGAAAATGTATATCAAGAAACTGTTTTGCTTAATGAAGGAAATCCTTGTCCTATTTCTAATTCATTTTCACTTTTTCCGGTGTAATATTACTCGGAAGGCACTTGAATGATTCTAAACATTGGACTTTGTTCCGAAAGGTTTTTCCCGAGTCGAGGGAACAGATAGGAAAATTTTTGTGGAACCTTTTAGAAACTTGTAAGAAACTCTGGGTACTAATGAAAATTTCAGTACTTGCTCGACTTCCTATGGGCTTCCTAGTTTTCTATGAAAAATACGTGCAGAGAAGTTCTAAATCTAGAGTAAATGAAGATGCCAAAAATGCCATAAACCAAGTTCCATTCTGAAAAGATTTTAGAAATGTACAGTATATTGTTGACTTACTTGTTCGATGCTCGAGGCAGCTTTGGATTTCTTCGCTGAGATTTGGAAAGCCTTCTCAAGTTTGAATATCAAACATTTCAACATGAGAACTGTTTAAAACTATTAATGTCCGGCCTGTTGTTGGCCAATGTTTTCTTGGTTGCCCGACCGAGCATTATCTTATCCAGGCACCCATACAGCTCTTTAACAAACGATGTCAGAACATCCATCTTCTCGTCCCGTTCAACATAACATCATCACCTTGTAATATGTTGAAAACTCCCAAGAAGCATTCACTTCTGCTTGACTTTTAAATTGTAGTAAAAACAGAAAGGGAAGAAATGACGAATACTGACGAAACTTAGCGCCACAGTGGCTCACAATGGTCTGATTTGAGATCTGGGTGAGAGAGAAAAATGGCGCGAAGGGGTGTCGACCCTGTCGACGCGGCTCGACACGGCTGTGGACTGATCAAAGGCATTGTCGAGACTGAACTCATTTTCTTACGAATGTAGTCTTCCTCTTCTCTTCAATGATTGCAACTGCTGCAAGTATTAAATTGAGCTCACCAAGGAACGAAAGACGATTGTTGTTGCAGAGCCTTCGCCCCTAAGCCCTGAAGTGCTTCGGCCTCGCAGCTTTGCGACTAGTTGCCGCCATCTTTCGGTTGTGTCAATCAGTGGTCCGGGAAATATCATTTCTAGCCTCTTTTTGGCAGCTACTGAAAATAAACCAATCATTGGCAAGAAAAAGATCATGTAACCACGTAATTAGGTCATGTGACCAAAATGAAGCTCTGTGATTGGTAACACAACTTCTTGTGGTACTAGGCCTAAATAGGGCCAGCCATTTGGCTGGGAAGCCATGAGTCCTAGTATGAGCGAGTAGGGTGGGTGGGTGGTAGCGATTACTAGGACTCAATCGTAATCAGTCTAGGTTTAGATTTCAAGGTTTCATCATTCATGATTGATCACGAGATCTTCCTCGAAAAGCCTCGAAAAAATGATACACTCATTTTTCTGTAAGAAACCGCTCATAAGAAACTGAGAAACAAGTGGGTATTTTCTCCATGATAAACCTGTTCCTTTTATTTCACAGATAACGAAACTGAATGCCTGGATAAACACTTGCATTCAAAAAGGAGCAAGAGATTGGTTGCCCCTGTGGTTAACAACATAATGAAAGCAGAGAAGAAAATGTTGTCCTGGTAATGGTTCAAGATGAAAGATCTGCGCAGTATGTTGGCAAGCTACCATCACAGCTTTGCTGCTAATTTCAAAGATGGGATAAGATTCCTGATAGAAAGTGCTTTTGTGTTCAATGTACATTATAATACAAATCAACTACCATTGTGTGCAATTTTGGAGAGGGTATGGCTCAAAGAAAAGCTAAGCCACCTCTCACACATGGCTGATAACTTACTTAAACAAATAACGCATACCTGTACGAAAATACAAGGCTAAACGTGGCCTTATACAGGTTACAACCAGCCTAAAACAAGGTTTCCACAAGGCTAAGATCAACCTTGTGCTAGCCTTGTGAAAATTAGGCAATTCCTCATAAACCTAGCAAAATATTCCTCGCAAATGTGAGCCTTGTTGTAACCTTGTTGAGCCCTCACATAATCTTGGACACATATGCAAACCATAATCAAAGACTGCACCAATTTTGAAGATTTATAATTCAATCTTCGGCTAAAATGCTGAATTCCAAAATAATTTGAAATTTTTCGGTCTGGTCTCAAAAGTGCTGAAAACGATCAAAAGCATCGATCATATTTCTTAGACTCCCTAAATTAACTCTTCAGCATAGAATTAGTTAAACTCAGAGACTGCAGCATGGCATGCGATGGTAGCATGGAAATTATCCGCTTTGAAAGAAATTGGAGAGAAAGCGGCCTCCTTCACAAAGAAGTCCCTTTTTACATGATTATTATGCCAAAAGTTTCTTTATTAGACATGCAAATTGCTACTTTTAGTGCTGATTTCTTCATTTGTTTCTTATTTTTGAGTGCAGAAATCATAATGCTCCCAATCACCTTGTTTTAGCCTTTGCAGAGCAAGGATATGAACAATATATTTGCGAAGGCTACTACAAGGGCTTCACAAGGTTAAAATCTCAGTTCCTACGCAGGCCTTGTAATAGCCTAAAACTGGAAAAATGTTGCTAGGTTGTGCCTAGGTTAAACAAATTAGCATTTTTCGAGCCATTTACAAGGTTACAGCAAGGCTTTACTACGTTATGACAAAAAGATTACTACAAGGCCATAACTACAATCTCTTACAAAAGTGTTGGACCCCCATTGAAAAATTCGAATTTTTGTCCCCCCTCCCCCCGTTTCAATGTCAATTGCCTGGCAAAGAGGTGTTTTCCCGCAGATCCACCAAAAGAATGATTCGCCAATACAAGCAATATTGAAATGGGGGAAGGGGGGACAATATTTCCGAAAAACATAGATCTTCGAAGGGGTCCAACACTTTTGCCAGAGATTGTCTTACCATTGGTGAACATAGTTGAACCGCTGCCATTGCACAAATAACAAGTCTATACATGAACAGTAGTTTCTATCGTGAAGAGAAGATTTCTCTCTCTAGAATTAGTGCTCATAAAGAAATACGGCAATGTTTCTGTCCTCATACATTAACCTTACAAGAAGTGAGCTTTACTGGTGAGTACTGACAACAGTACTCACCACAGAACTCGCTAGCGTTTCAGTCTGCATTTCTCTTTTTTGACAGTGGATAGGGAAAGTATGCCCATAGATGTATTCAGTGCATTAAAAGCTTTAACCCTAATCCATATGGGCTTTTTTCGAGCTACTATTTATGGGGGGGTGCTTTTCACCCCCCCCCCCTCTAAAAACTGCCTTAGACTCATCCGAATTCAATACAACTTGGCACAGTTATAGAACAGGTAATTTGTAGCTCGTAGCGTAATTTGGGTGTGGCTGCCACACCTTGAAGCTGAAAATCTGTGAAAATCAGGCTTCCAAGTTAAATTCAAGCTTAATGAAGATTTTTGCATGAACTTTATGCAGTTTTTGGTTCAGTTTGTCAACATATTTGGTGATAAAATATTATTTTATTAAAACTAGCGATTTTGGAGTGATATTTTGGCAGAAATTAGCCGATTCTTATGACGTCATTTGTGCGATTAATTTATTCTATGTAAAAAGAGACCAAAAGAACCTGAAAAATTGTGATTATCTATATCAAATGTATCCTTAGAGTGTTTTTCATTGAAAAAGCTCGAAAAAACTTGAAAAAATTGCTAATTAGTCCAAAATGGCGGGCAAAATGACGTCATTATCAAAAATGCTGACATCATCAAATTCCAGAAATTCCGGTATCAAATTGAAGCCCTTTGTTTGCTGATTCATTTGCTGTATAACACTTCATAATTCAATCAAATAATTCCATTGAAATCATTGAAAACAATGATTTTGCTGCTACCTCCTTCTAAATATGGGCATGTCACGTGACCTGTGAGTCCTATTGTTCAAAAATGTTTCCACTAAATTGTGGCTAATAGACAATTAGTAAAAGTCAGGGAGGCTGGGGGACATAGAAAATATGTCGTTTAAAAACGCGGCAATTAAATTCTTGAGGGGGGGGGGGGGTGGAATCCACCCACCCCCTCCCATGCGGATTAGGGTTAAATTCATGTATCACTTTCATATTTCATGTCCAACTAAAGTGAAAATACGAACAGTACTCACATTTTCTGTTAATAAAGAATACAATATTGTTCTTTTTATGGGAAAATGGTGAGTACTGTTGAGAATTTTGAAAATCCTGCTTTTAAACTGTTTGCCTTAACAAGATTAATGGTTGTAAATCATTTATACGAGTATTTGACATGATTTAAGCTCATTTATTGGCAGATTCTAAGGTATCTGCCATTTTTGTTAGCCTTTTTCAAAGTGAGTACTCTGGTGAGAACTGTTAACAGTACTCACTACAGTACTCGGTGTTTTTTGTTGTTGCTGTATTGGCAAATTGGACTTTAAGTGTCTCCCGTGTACTTTTACGGTAAATAAACAACTCCAACGCCACATTCTTCATAAAAATGACCTCAATGGCTGCAAAAACTTGAATTAAAAGAGGGCGTGTCACAATTTAAAAGGGCGTGGCCCCTTTATACAGATCTTGTTCTTGTGGTAAAGTGGAGTTTGGGGCAAGTTCTACAAGTTCAAGGATGCATTTTACTAAAGTTATCAATCTTATGCCAAAAACTAGGTCATTTATGAAGAACATATGCAAATAGCCTCAAAGCTGCACTAAAAGGAAGAACGAGAAAAATTTTGTTTGGGCCTGCAGTTAGGTTAACCCTATCCAGACTAGGGGGGGGAACAAAGTGCCCCCCCTAGTAAACTTTTCCACACAGCTCGTCGAGTATCTCTAGAATAGTCTAGCTTTTTGTGACTTTTAGTTTCTATTTATGAGACATCTTTTCATGTTAATTTCAAAAATTTTGACACTGATTCCAGGGGTCAACACATGACTTTAAATTGAGTGCTCCGCAAAATAAATACCCTTTACGTTATAGCTTTTGAACCACTGGCTCCATGACAATGAGACAAACATTGTTAAACTCGTCTTCAAACAAGCTTTCATTTGATGTATAGTTTATTTATTTTTGATGACGTCATCAACAATTGGTTGTTGCGCATGCGTACTGACGAAAAACCATGTTATGCTTCATCATTTTTAGAAGAATGAGTGATATTATATGATGCAGCAGGTCTTTTTATGTATATTTAGCATTTTTTGCTATTTTTAAAAGTAATCTATAATCAATTTCAGACAAAAATCGCTCTTTTTTTCGTAAAAAATAAATAAATGCTGACATCAGCAAAAATATTAGCATTACAAAGCAAAAATTTCAAAATAAAAATTACAAGGACATAATTCTTTTATATTTCAAATATCACATCGATATATTTTATCAATTTGGAGATACAATGCGACAAAGTACATGTGGTTTTACACCCAAATTAGCAACATTGCTGACGTCAGCACTTAATCACGTGACATAAACAAAAGCAAATCACATCATCTTGTTTGTCTTATAATGTTTGTTACTTGTGCCAAGTTTAAAGTCTCTAGCACTTATGATTCTGAGAAAAACCAGGGGGGGCACTTTATGCCCCTACCCCCAGTAGTCTCCCCAGAGTTTCAAAAAGCCTAGTCTGGATAGGGTTAAATTCATCTTGTGCTTGTATTTTCAAGCAAAATTCCTCTGGAAATGGCAATTTTGTCGTTGTATTTCATATAGTAATGCACAATCGAGAGTACCCTTCTTCCCTACATATGAGAACCTGTGCCATGGGTAGCAAGAACGAAGTAGTTATGGATGATGTATCAATTACCCAAGAGGAATATATACTAAGGACCAATTTTACCATTTTCGCATATCGTAACAGAGTTAAGAGTCAATAAAATCAACATTAACCCTAATCCTACCGGGGGGTGGGGGTGTTTTCCACCCCCTGTCGGTTTTTTGCAGAGCATTCTCTAACGACAAAAGCTATGACCCTCAAAATCTCTGACAATTACTAATAGACCATTTTGACATTTGAAAAAAGGGTCTGGGGAGAGCAATATTTTTCTGGTAAATGGCTGCCACAGGGCTTTCACGAACGATAATTTGAACTCTACAAATCTATTGATTCAAATTCACGATCAAAAATAAGGAAATAAATTGCCCAAATTTACCTGAAAAGCTGTCTTATGCAGTGGTCTTATGACCAATAAGCCTCGTAACAGGAGGGAGACTCTCTCCAACCCAGACCTCGAATCCAACGGCTTTTTGCGTTTGGCGGGAAAGTATTCGTCATTCTTTCTGTTTACCAAAATAAACGAAGCAAAGTCTTGCGACAAGAAACCTTGGAAATATAGTTGTGTCGCTATATGATGTGTAGACTGGAAAAGATATGAATTCAGGATTGTGTGGAATCTTGCTTGACAGCATTTGATACGCGTTTGTGTTGTGTTTGAAGATTCTTTTGTTTCAAAACAAATCTTGCAAGTTCATGATGATATCGGGAGGAAGGAGTCTGGACAACTTATAGAAAGGACAAGAACTTTTATTTTCACAGGTGAGTTGAAATTTAGAGTTCCTTTTTTGCATAAACAGCTTGCCATATGTCACAATATTTTCCAGTAAACAGGGCAGAGAAGCCACCGATGATGGTCTTACTGTACTTTTATATAGTGGCTGTTGAGCAATATCTTCCTGTCAAGCAGAACAATCTAAATAGGAAACAGTCTTTTATTTTATTGATAGTGAATTGTAACATGAAAAAGTTCAACAAAGAAGATCTGACTTACCTGCCCTTGCACTATCTTCTACAGTAGGCTGGAATTCGTAAATGGACCTGTAAAGTTCTTTGCAAGTCACATCAATTTCAAGGCAAAAGAAACTTCGTAAAAAGCCGCTGCTTGAAGCAATATATCCACGGGTTGAGACATTGTTTCTCGCAATACTGAATTTGTATCTTTCCAGAATGCCCAACTCAGAAAGAAATCATTATCTCCACGATTTCGTCATGAGCCTTTATCTGATGCAACTTTTCAACTTGCTTCGTTTATTCCCGTTTATTCTGGTAAACAGAAAGAATGACGAATACTTTCCTGCTTTCCCGCCAGACGCAAACAGCCGTTGGATTCGAGGTCTGGGTTGGAGAGAGTCTCCCTTCTGTTACGAGGCTTAAGGGTCATAGGACAGCTTTTCAGGTACATTTTGGGCAGTTCATTTCCTTATTTTTGATCGTGAATTTGAATCAATAGATTTGTAGAGTTTAACTTATCGTTCGTGAAAGCCCTGTGGCAGCCATTTACCACAAAAATATTGCTCTCCCCAGACCCTTTTTTCAAATGTCAAAATGGTCTATTATCTATTAGCTGACAACTAAATTTTTGAACAATAGGTGTCACGTGACAGGTGACACTACCATACTTGGAGCAAGGTATTGGAAAAATGAAAGATTTTGATATTTTTGCTCCCAGAATTAGTACCAAATGCTGACTATTGTACTTTAAAAGAATCAGCAAACAATTAGCTTTCTATTGTTATCAACAACAATGGAATTTGCTGACGTCAGCATTCTTAAATGATGACGTCACTCGGGCCGCCATTTTGGGTCATTTTGGCAAATGTTGAAGTTATTTCCAACAGATTTTATCAAGAATGCACAGAATTGCGTTATGCAATACATTAAAGTATTTCGAGCCAATTATTATCAATTTTTGGCGGAAAAACACAGTTTTTAGTTATGACGTCATCAATTTTTGTCATTTTCTTCCAAAATAACAGTCTAAAAACACCTCTATGCATCATATTTGAATTGGAAATGAATAATACGCCAACTAAGAATGGAGAAAGTCATTCACATTACCTTTATTCAGTTTTAAGAACAAATAAGCCGGAAAACCATATATTATGACATTTTTCAGCACTATGACGTCATAGTGACGTCACCTAATGAGGTGGCCACGCCCAAAACTACCAATCGGCTAAGAATAGGTAGGACTACGCCCTTACCAAGTTTAAATGATTTCCCATTAGTATACAGCTATTTATAGAGGGGGGTGGAAAACACCCCCCCCCAGGCTATGTTAGGTCAAAAAAAGCCCGGTAGGATTAGGGTTAAAATACTTTAAAAATCGGTCTTAATCATTGAATGTGAAGTCTTTAAACGTTTTAAAACCTTACATTCTATCAGTGAGTGCAGATGAAATATAGAAATAAAAGTGTTTTCACCTATCATATAGTTTTGTGATAGTTAAAAGTTACGGTAGCAAATAGCATGAGATGAGCGATTTTGGCCATTTCTAATGCAGTATTGTAGAAGGAGTAAGAGTGTGCAGAAAATTTACTTTATACCAATGGAAACATGTTGGCCTTGAAAAGATTTGGGCCAATTCTCAACGATCTACTAGTTATACAACACCCTTAAAATAATTTTTGAAAAAGTCTACTTTCAGACAATCTCTTACAAAAGTGTTGGACCCCTATTGAAAAATTCGAGTTTTTGTTCCCCCTCCCCCCCCCCCCGTTTCAATATCGATTACCTGGCAAAGAGGTGTTTTTCACGCAGATCCACCAAAAACATTATTCGCCAATGCAAGCAGCATTGAAATGGGGGGAGGGGGGACAATATTTCCGAAAAACGTAGATCTTCGTAGGGGTCCAACACTTTTGCAAGAGACTGTAGGTTACGACTAGGCTTACTTACAAGACTTGTATATGGCTATTACATGGCCTTGTATTTTCGTACATGTAGCTGCTTTTGAATTACGGCTGATTAACATAAGCAATAGACGATTAAGCTCATGGCAGCAAAGAACTTTTTACCAAGCTGCATGGCGTTCCAATTAAGAATCTTTTGTGATTTTATAGAAGTTCAATTAAAGAGCGCAATGGTTCTTGGTTTAAAGTTCCTTGCTGCCATCTTTAGCATTATCGTGTATTGCTGATTATTTCAATTGTTGAGGAATGTTACAATGTATTTTGAGTTGCAATTTTTGCGTATCATGTTTATGCGTACATGGTGTGTATTTATCACGGTATGATTTCAGGCAACCTTTTTGACCTTAACAAAGTGGTCAATTTTCCTGGTGTTGGTTCCTTTTTACGTGTCTAATTTTCAAGGTTTGTCCAATATACAATTTTGAGATGAGTGTGCTGAAAAATTCACATGGGGTGATATTCTACCAAATTCAGGAAGAATCTCTTTGAAATGTCCAAAATCTAGGATCAAAGCCCTTGAAATTTTGTGATAGCACCATTGGATATTTAATGTTGATATCCTAAATGTTGTGGACAAAGTCACTCATTATAGTCCCAAAATCTAGGGTCATGTCCTTGAAATTTAGTGTCAGCAATTAGTGTCAATATCCAAAATTGTGTGGACAGTGTCACTAAAATGAATTCCAATCTGTGATAAATGTCACTAAAATTTAGTGACAACAACCCTAAAAATGTATTCAGTAGAGATAATTCATCCTGAAAATTTGGGGACAGAAACACTAAACTTTGGGGATCCATTCTTGGGGAAAATTTATGGACCATTACTGCATGATCAGGGTTAAGGTCCTTAACCTTTATGGAAAACTGAACATAAAATTTATGGACAATTTATGGACAATTTATGGACAATTTATGGACGATTTATGGACGATTTGGGTTTAATTTATGGACAAAAAATGGTCATAGCTTAGTGTCAAAAAATTCAATTGTCCATACATTTTAGGGACCGAATGTTTTACAGTGTATCAACCTCATTAGAAAGCAGTAGAGTTAAAACAGATCACGCCACTTACTATTTCTCTACACAGGATTTACACGAAGAAACGACAAAATTTTTGGTCGATCTTTTCGCTTAATTTCTTTCGCGCGCCATCACGATCTTATTCTGTTGACACAATTGCATCATGGGATAGGCTTTATATCCTTTATGGGATGGCTACTATTCCTTCATATTCACGTCATCAGAAAGCAATACAGAAATGAAGTCCTGATGCGAAGTGTTGTCAGCCATGAGTCGTTGCTTGTGGGCCCGTGTGAGATATCAGTTCGTAGTATCTATGTTGCACTGGATCGCCAAAAAATGCTTTAGGCTCCTGCCTATTTAATGTTAATTCTCTTATGGATAGGCAAAGAGTTGCATATTGAGTTATCTGCAATATGAATGGGCGAGTAAATAAGTCTATTATGATAGATTCTCTTAGATTTGAAAAGAAGGAACAAGTATTGTATTTGATGTTTTCGATCGATACAAACAAGTTATAATGTTTGCTGATGGCTTGTAAATTTAGTTTGAATGAACCGTTACCTTGCCTTCTGTGAAAGCTTATGAAAAACTTTACTTGCGTAGGAAGCTGTTGTTTTGTTTTATGAAGTTTTGGATAAGGCCGAAAAGTCGGAGGTGTCGGAGGTGTCGGAGATGTTGGAGCAATTTCTCAAACTTTTTTCATCTCTGACTTTTCGTTTTTCCCCTCTATGCATAAACGAAAAATCGGAGATGTTGGAGCAGGGATTTTTCCCAATTTCAAAAATTGTGACACCGATTCCGGGGGTCAACACATGACTTTAAATTGCGTGCTCAGCAAAAATAAATACTTTTTAAGTCATAACGTTTGAACCACTAGCTCCATGGCAATGAGACAAGCATTGCTGAACTCGCCTTGAAACAAGCTTTCATTTGATATAAAGTTTCCTAGGCCGGAATCAGTATCACAATATATGAAATTGACATGAAAGGATGTCTTATAGATAGAAACTGAAAGTCACAAAAAAGCTAGACTATTCTAGAGATACACGACGAGCTGTGTGGAAAAGTTTACTAGGAGGCACTTGCCCCCTCCGAGTCTGGATAGGGAGAGTTACATTGCATGAACAGTTAGAAAAGAAAGGATATAAACAGTGAACAGGGGAAGCAATGGAAAGAAAGAGAAATGGAGGAACAAGAAAGAGCAGGTTGAAGTATCTTGCCTATCTTTGCAAATTATAAAAACACTAGCAAGCATCGAGTGAAATGAACACCGATTAAACCGTGCCTATATTTCATAAGAGTTCGTATGTCATAAATGGAATAGATACAGGTTGCAAATATCAAATGCAGGTAAATCAACCAACAGTACAAAAAGGTCTTGGAGTAGACAGGAGAGACAGAGTGGAATGGAATTTAGGGCAAGGCTGGTCCAAAGAGTGGCTACATTAAAAAGAGATTAAACGATATGGCACTTCCAACATTAAAGACAGAATAGAAGTAACTTGGAAAATATTCAAAACTATGGCTTGGATGGACAAAACTATGGCTTGGATGGAGTGAAGAGAATCATTGTGCGAATATCATGGAGGTACATATAATAACACGTAGTTACACGTAAAATGTTTGCGGGTTTGTTGACCAAGCTTCCATCATATGGCATTGACGGCAAAGAAGACTTACCTGGTTTGAGAACTCTTATCTGTTTAATGTATGTTATAAACGAGCTTCTGGCAGATTACGTCTTCTATCAAAGCTAAGATGTTTCTTGGACAGCATAACGGCTTGTAAACTTTATCGCTCTATGATCGTTCCTAGTGTTACATATTGCGGAATCCTAAACCTGAAACTAACAACTGGTCAATCGATAAAGTTAACTGCTCTCAATGAGCGTGCTATGAGAATAATTGGCGTGAGCTCAAAGGAATGCAATGTTCTGTCACCTGAAAAGTCGAATTTAAAAAGAGCATGTGTCCTGGTGCATAACATCTTAAATGATGATGTATGTGATGCCATGCAGAGTCACTTCACCAAACATGCCCACACCAAGACCACAAGAAACAACAAATGCTTCGCCACTTTGCCAAGCATCAAAACTGAATATGCACGAAAGGGATTTCATTATATGGGGGCAAAGTTATACAATGATTTGCCTATAGACGTAAGAACTGCCGAAAACAAGAAGGATTTTAAGAAACAATTTGATTTATTTTTAAAAGTGAAGTAGCTTAGTAAATAAACTTGGTTTTTTAAATCATCATGGACTTTTAATGCGATATCTATACACAGTTATATAATTGTCAATTAGGTTTTTAACATTTCTTTTCTTTTCTTATTAAGGACAGGCATTGAATACAACAATTTTTGTTGAAGCTTTAATCCTGTTAAAACATTGTTGCTGTATTTGCATTATATGCATGTCATGTAGTAGCCAAAAGAAAAAAATGGTTGACGCGTTACTGCACTGTGGCGTTACTGCACGCGCTACTGCAACGCGTTACTGCAGATATTTTTACAATTTTATGTCGAACTAACCAAGACATGACGCGTTACCACGCGTTTCTGGAATATTATAAAAAAAGTATTCATATTTTTTATATAACTACAGTAACGCGTGGTAACGCGTTGGATCAAAGGTAAGTGCACTGTATAAACACAACGCGTGCAGTAACGCGTGCAGTAACGCATGCAGTAGCGCGTGCAGTAACGCGTGCAGTAACGCATGCAGTAACGCGTGCAGTAAAGTGTGCAGTAACCGCGTGTAGTAACGCGTGCAGTAACGCGTGCAGTAACGCGTGAAGTAACGTATGCAGTAACGCATGCAGTAACGTGTGCAGTAACGCGCAAGTAACGCGTCAGTTGCACATTTTAGTGGTCGAATGTCTCATATGCCGCCATGTTGAGTGAGCCATCTTTGATGTAGGAACAAGGAAGTACAGTTTGGGCGTTTTCAAATCTTTAGTCAACTCAGCCAGACCAGGCGCAGACCTGCCTGAATAATAACTCAATGTAAAACATTACTGGACACAACAATCCTCCTTTTTCACTGTCACTTACATTCAATTCAGCACACAGAACTGTGTGCTAAATTCAATAGAAAATGAATATGAAAAAGACCATGGGAAAAGCTTCTATGTATACCATTCGATATCCAAATCTCCGTAGTAAACATCTTTTCCTCCGGGAGCCTATTCTGTTGTTTCATGAATGCAATGGTAACTATTGTTTACGTTCAGGTTGAAATAACAGACCGGCTTCTTTGTAAACAGATTGCAAAGATAAACCAATCATATCTATGCATATTGCTTCCTGCAAGATGATTGGTCCTCCTGGAACTGGGAGTGAACAGGTCGGTTTTTTCGCTGTTTGTTTATGAGTCCCAGTTTGAGCGGTCTCGGTTTGGTAGGCAGTATTCTCGTTTTGGTGAGCGATAACTGGGACTCACTGTCATCAGTCTAATATTCAACGAGCAATATGTGAAAGTAATGGATCAGTAACTGTCTTATATTTTAAGGTATGGTTGCTCAGCCAGCTCTTTACGCCTACTATTCTCGATCTCGTCGTTTCTTGCAAATGTACCTGTCATCAAACGATGCAAAATAGCTGCAAAAATTTTCAATTCCCCCCCCCCCCCCACCCAAGATAAATGTTGTTATTGACGTCGAATTGCAGGCTTGATGGGAGCAGAAACCTTTCCACCAAAATCTCACATGAGACCAACATTGATAGGTGGTGGAGGGGGGGAAATTGGATGTTAAAGTGTGAATTGTTTCGATAGCATACAGTCCGGATATACTTTGTCCAAGATTGTATGACCCATAAGTAGGACACCTTTTCGTGATCCTCTTTCATGCCTGTGCTTTGATTTCGGCAACGAACAATTTTCCCTGCACTTTGTTTCATATGATGCAATACTTTACAATATGGAAAATTGGAATATTTTTGGACTGATTCGGCTCTTTTTTAACCCTATTTTAACCGGGGGGCGTTTTTCATCCCCACCCCCCACCGGATTTTCTCTATAGCTTCCAAACGATGCTAGCTATAAAGCTGAAACTTCTTGAATTTCCTTAAAACTTAATTGACATCAGACAATGAAATGCCAATACCTATTATCCAACCACGTGACCACCACATGCCCATATTTTGAGAGTGGTCACACAGATTTTTTTTAAATGGCTCTAATTTCTTTCTTTCTTACTAAATCTTAACAATATATATATACCATTCAATTCATCTCAATGAGTACTTTCATTTGATACATAATTTATATAAACAGTAAAACCCGCATATAAGAACCACCCATTTTTAAGAACCTAAGGCCTAAAATGTTCTAGTACAATGAGTACTTTCATTTGATACATAATTTATATAAACAGTAAAACCCGCATATAAGAACCACCCATTTTTAAGAACCTAAGGCCTAAAATGTTCTAGTTTCCACCCATTACAGAAGAACCTATTCATCTTGAAATTCAAGGAAGGTTCTTATCTTAACCCTATTCTACCCGGGCTCCTAGGGTCAGACC
Source organism: Aurelia coerulea (assembly GCA_039566865.1). Lineage (NCBI taxonomy): Eukaryota > Metazoa > Cnidaria > Scyphozoa > Semaeostomeae > Ulmaridae > Aurelia > Aurelia coerulea. The sequence goes on along the minus strand of CM076943.1, from coordinate 24,585,007 downwards.
ACTAATTATCTCCAAAACCATAATTAGTATGTCATTGAAACTTTACACGATAGTAAGTCTATTAGGAGTCTAATTATAGATTTTATTGCTAATTAGTCACGTGGTTCGTTGCCAAGCGACCAAACAATGGGACCATGTCAGATATAAGCTTCAGTACTGAAAACACAAAAAGTGCTAATTAATTCAGATAAAATGTATGAAAACCTCAATAAACTACTTAAAAATGAAGAGAATATGTTTATCCATCGATTTATATCAAAATATGAAAATTTTGTCTCTCTTTATTAGAGAAATGACGTCATCAATTTGCATGACGTCATGGAATCTATAATTTGCTGATGTCAGCAAATATGAATAATGTATATATCAAATGAAAGTACTTTGTAAGGGGAATCGTTTGGTACCAATCACAACTTCATCAAGGTTAAGACAAAGGAATTATGGCTGTTTTAGTGATTTTCTTCGTGACTACATTCCAAATATGGGTATCTACTGGTCACGTGACTTAAATTATGACAATGAAAAGTCTAAAATTTAATTGCCAATTAAAAATTAGGAAAAGTCATGGATGTTTCAGCTCATTTTTCTATTTCCTCTCTGTTTTATAATCAAAAGTTTGGTTGGGGGGGGCATTTTTTGCCCCCCCCCCAGGTACAATAGGGTTAAAAAAAGTTAAATGTTAACTACTGGTTGGTAAAATGTGATAAAATGTTTTAATAAATTTTGCCAGATACTTAAGTTGATACAAATCATATGTAAACAATTCCTTGTATGAATGGATTTGATACAAATACGGCCAGGTAGATAAGGATGTCCTTTATATAATGTTGTCATGATAGTGAGTATGTGAAAACCTTGTTTTCTTGTACTTGGCCTAAATTCCCGAAGATCGGTAATTAATGATTTTGATAAGAACCTATTTAAGGACCTTGCATCCTGATTTTAAGAATAGTATCATATGCATAAGAACCTAAACAGGGTGATTTCAAAATGTAAGGTTCTTATATGCGGGTTTCTACTGTATTTGCTGACATCAGCAGTTAATTATTCCTATGATATCATCAATTTTTATGACGTCATATTCCTAATTAATTAGTAATTTTTGCATGCAAAACTCATGGAATTACTTCAAATACAGATAGAGGTACTCGATTTCACCAATTATATGCGAAATTAATGGCTTTTAATCATAATTATTGAGCAAACAATTTTGCATTGAATCACATTGTCATTAATTGATTAGTTAATTAATTAGAAACCAAAAATATCCTTTTGAAACCATATGAAATGACAAATTAAAGCTATCAAGCAGGCATTTGGATGATTTTTTGCCGATTTTATTGAGCTATTGGCTAATAATGGACCCATTTTTGCAAATAGCTTGATTTTGTCAAAATTTGCATTGTGTTTGGTTGCCTAGCAACTAATCACGTGATTTTTGATTGATTGATGCTATTTCTAGATTCTCCCTTGTTCAATTATGACACTGTGCAAGTTTCATTGTCATAGCTGTTATACTTTCCGAGAAAATCAGGGGGGGGCCAAAATGGGCCGCCCGGTAGAAAATAGCTTGTTTTACCCGGTTGAAATTGGGTTTTTTAAAGGGTTTGTGCAAGGTTATAAGCTTGCATTTGCAAAGAGCAAAAAGATGTAAAAATAGCCTATTCAAATCGATGTCCCAAAACTGCTGTCAACAATTGATAGCCAAAGAAACAATGCTGTATCTGAATGTTTTCTTTGCTCTATTTATAGAGACGCCCTTTTACAGTTGCACACTCCCTTTAAGGATTTAAATGAATATCACTTGATCCAGACTATCTTAAATTGATAAAGCGTTTTCCGTGAGTCCCTAAATGGCTTCCTTTCATTCTAGTATCATTTTACTCGGATAGTAGGGTACCTGAGTAATATCTAAAAATCAAAAGGATTCACAACTCTTTATTGAGAGACTAATTGAGAAGGAATAAGGCTTACCGTATCCAACAGGCAAATTCACTGCAATAAGCATCAAGCAGGGGAAAAGAACTATGACATTTTTCAAGTTTATGAAGTTGCAGCAAGACATGTTTGGGAATTCTACGGAAGAAAGAAGTGATGAGTCAGTGGAGCTTTACAGTTAACCGTAAAGGATCTTTTAAATCCCGTGGGATTTATTTGATTTCAGATACTCTAGTGGGGGGACGGTTAAAGGAGGGGATAATGTGCGGGGGGGCGTTAACAAATTCAAATGACAACGATAAATATGATAGCTTTTCTGTTCCTGTACCTTATACTTTGCGGATTCAACATACATATTAAGAGTCGAATGACGCGCTATAGAAAACGCGCTAGTTGGTGTATTAAATGATAATGGTACGATTGTGCTTGCTGCAACCCCCATTGGATTTTGTGAACTGTTATAGACTTCCTCCTGGGCAGGGTAATGCGAGGCCAATTGCGAAGTTACATTGATTTTGGCTGCACAATAGGCCTCGCATTGCCCTGCGAGGGAGAAAGCCTCCCAGCTCACAAAGTCTGGATGCAGCAAGCAAGATAGGATTATTTCAAGCAAGACAACAAGTAGACGGCAAGATGAATGAAGACCACGGAATCTTTGAATAACTGCCGCATTTCTTACAGCGCGTGGTCAAATACATAAATTCGACACAATTTTATCCCAGATAATATCCAAATTAACATGAACTTGTTTAGCTAAATAGATGGAAAATCTTTGTTTACTTCTGGAATTTGATACAATTGAGGGCGGCCTATGGCTCAGATTGGAGGGGCTCATTAGAGAGTAGCCCTGTCCAGCATAGGAATCATTCGTCGTACATAGCCGATTGCTCGTGGCCCATGGTCGAAACCGCCAAAGCCTCATTTTCACGGACCAATCAGACGGCTAAAAAGCGATGGAGACAAAAGAAACCCGTGAAGATTTTTCTAAATTTTACCTACCTTCATAAAACGCAACCAGGACAAAAAACTGCTTGAGATTTCCCGAATTTTTTTAAAGCAATCTACTCTCCAGATGTTTGGGAGTACAAGTTTGGATGCCGGTTAAAATATCTCCAGGATTGGCGGAGTTATGGCCACAAACAAACCGATAAGGCACTGAACCTCAAACAATAGAAATTCTGGCCGGGAGACAATAGTAATAACAACAGTGATTGTTGTAAGAACGACCCGAAAACGCCACAATCTACGTTTCCAATTGTTCTCGCTATTGTCTTTCGATAAATTTTCTTTTATTCGAGATTCAATGCCACTACAGTTTATATGTGAATTGAAAAAGTCTACAAAGGCTTCTTCGCGCATTTCAAGTCATGTGGCAATACTCTAGGGAAGTTTCTGTATTGTAAAACTTTTTGCATTCATGGCACAACTTTGCTCGTTGCGAAATAACTTGTAAAATTCAAAAGAGGTTTTATCAAGAGGCTTTATCACCTGACTCGAAGTGGCGTAAACAGGTCTTGACAAGCCTTCGCCGATTTTGTCTATTGGAGAGGCAATAACTCCGCCAATCCTGGAGATATTTTAACCGGCATCCAAACTTGTACTCCCTAACATCTGGAGAGTAGTTTGCTTTAAAAAAATTCGGGAAATCTCTAGCAGTTTTTTGTCCTGGTTGCGTTTTATAAAGGTAGGTAAAATTTAGAAAAATCTTCACGGGTTTCTTTTGTCTCCGTCGCCTTTTAGCCGTCTGATTGGTCCGTGAAAATGAGGCTTTGGCGGTTTCGGCCATGGGCACGAGCAATCGGCTATGTACGACGAATGATTCCTATGTTGCCCTGTCCACAAGTTGCTCGGCAACTTTCAGGCAACTTGAAGTCTTTTGGGCAACTTTTAGGAATTTTGGCAACTTTTGCAACATTGAGAAAGTTGTCCTTATTTCGGCAATGTTACACAAATTTAAATGATGTTTTGTTTATTCTCTGCAACAGTAATGAAACTTAGACATGGAAAGGATCTGTTTTGGTCAGGCTGGGATTCAACGTCTTGATTTGTGAAGAACTGGTCTTTGAAATTAACGATTTATGACTATGATGGCCTATGATTATTATGATGACGATGAACGATGATGGTGATGATGATAATGATGCTGATAATGGTGATGATTATTAGTCATCAATGAATGTTGTTGTTGTTGTTGTTGTTGTTGTTTATCCGCAAAAAATGGTTCTTGCTGAAATGCTGAAGATGTGTTACATGGTTCCAACTGTATTAGCGTCGAAAGGCTCAAACTTCCTGGAAACTGCAGTTGCCTCATAAGAGAAAATGTTGAAATAAAATAAAAAGGCACTTCTAGGAATTATCCTTGGTGCTAATCTTATGCACATATGTCAACTCTTCATATATCTATAGCACTTGACCATAAAAAGTGACAATAAATGAGCAACTTTTGAGCAACTTTTTGAAAAAAGTGGCAACTTTTGAGCAACTTTTCAGGAAATTGAGAGCAAGTTTGCGAGAGATTTCGAGCAACTTGTGGACAGGGCTATTAGAGAGGGGGCGTAGTAGAGATGGGGTAGCCTGCGCGCAGACTTTGGTTTTGGGGAGGAGAGAATATAAAACACTTTCTTTCCTCTCCTCCCCAGAAACCAAAGTCTGTGCGCAGGCTAAGACGCGGCTGAATAGAGCTGTTATGAATAATATAAAAGATCTCCTAAGAAGGTGTCTGACTTTTTAAACTGAATTGCATACTTTTCTGTGAGAAACCACGGATTTGTGCCACTACTAACAATTTCTTAAAATTATCAAATTTTAAGAACCCACAGTGTGTTTAAAGGGTAAACCATAGGCAACAGAAATTTGTCAAAGCAGGTGATGTGTATGAGCTGAAGAGCAGAATTTGACTGACTTTCTATACAAGGACAAGAATAGGTCTAACTTTGGGCATAGATTTACACATTTCATGCAGCCTTTGATCTTTGTTGATATTATGTTGAGCATTGAACAATCACATTAATCATCTTATTCCCCAACGGGCATTTCAAATAACTTATAAAGATGCGGGAGAGAGCCGCAGTTTCAGAGTCAAATATCGCTACAAGGACCGACGAGACCATTTACTACATGGAAGAAAACGATATTAAAATAAACCAATCGCTTCCATCAGTGGTGGACTTCTGGTAAAGGCACCACAAAGATGCACTGCAGGACCAACAAAAGCTAAGCCAACTAAAGAATGTCTGGCCAAAGTGGCCCAGACCTTATCTATGTGGACATTAGTGTCAGGAGATGAGATGGTGGCAGGAGACGGGGTGATGGCAGGGGACCCTGCAGTGGCATAGGCTGCAAGATGGCTGACAGGACGTCATGATAATACATCTATTGTTTCTGATATGCTCCAATCACTTGGATGGCGCAGCTTAGAACAGCGCAGAGTTGACGCCAGGCTGACAATGTTATATAAAATCATACATGGACTTGTTTCTACTCAACTTAAAGATCATCTGAAATATTCTGTTAGAAATGGTTTAGGTTCTCATTCTTTCAACGTACTCTCATACAATGGAGAGGCTTACATTCAAATGTGACTGACAGTCAAACTCTTGCAGTTTTCAAGAGTAGAGTACAGGATATGAAACATGAAAGATTTGTTCAATGATATACATAGAAATGTTAGAAAAAAAAGTCTTATTTTACTGTATTATAGCCTCAAAGGGAAACTAAGCATATAAAAGTATCTCAGCTTCATCCTTTTCAACTTCAATATTTGCACAGTTATTTTCACTGAAGGCTTATATATGCTTAAATTCTCTTTAAATTAGAAAATAGAAAAACACAAAAGAGCAAATTTCTTTTTTTTCCTTTTTATATTATTTTACACACTGATGCTAAGCTTCTTCTTAGAAGGCAGTCAGTATACCGGTAGATAGATATCATTTTCTGTTGCGGGCAGGTCACTTTGTGTCATGCAGATTTTGAATATTGATATTGTTTTACAAGATCATGTACCAATTACTTGTGACGTCACGATGATGCTTACATGAGGCCTGAGGAATAATAGCAGTCAAGTCTGCGAGTGTGTTGACTCAAATAGGAATGGTACCAAGCACTAATTTCCAAAAAACAATTTAGAATCCCTTTCTATACAACAAATCCAAATGGGCTAAAATACGCGAGGAACAGTTTTTGATGCTACCAAGGTTTTCTGCAAAATACATCATCACCTACGAGTAAATGGTGCATAATTTCAAAAAATAATATCGACATTCAGAATCTATATTACAAAGCGACTTACAACAACAGAGACTGACAAAATGAAACTCATTTTTACATTTTGTTCAGGTTCGCTGCATTTCTGGTCAGTAGTTCATCATAGCATTCCCCATTTACAGGGTGTCCCGATGATAAAGATATGCATGGTTCAAAAAACAAAAACATTCAATAACAATAATTATGATATAACTTATTCTAAGTTGGCGACTATAATATCTGAACAATTAATTAAAGCCAACTATGCACAAAAAAAACCTATTCTACATAATTTCTAAAAGCTAAAATCTAATTGTAAAATTGATTCTAAATATAGCAAAGATTCTTTATATATGTCTTGCAACGCCTGCAGTTGCATTTGTCTGTAACCCAACTTATTATGCGACCCTGAAAGACTACTAGGGTGAAAGACTCTTAACCCTCATCCACATGGGAGGGGGGGGTGGATTCCACCCCCCTCAAGGTTTTATTTGCTGCGTTTTTAAACGACATTTTTTATGTCCCCCAGCGTCCCTGACTTTCACTAATTATCTATTAGCCACATTCTGGTGGAAAAATTTTGGAACAATAGGACTCACAAGTCACGTGACATGCCCATATTTGGAAGGAGGTAGCAGCAAAATCATTGTTTTCAATGATTTCAATGGAATTACTTGATTGAATTATGAAGTATTATACAGCAAATGAATCAGCAAACAAAGGGCTTCAATCTGATACCGGAATTTCTGGAATTGGATGATGTCAGCATTTTTTATAATGACGTCATTTTGGCCACCATTTTGGACTAATTAGCAATTTTTTCAAGTTTTTTCAAACTTTTTCGATGAAAAACACTCTAATGATACATCTGTAATGGATAATCACCATGTTGCAGGTTCTTTTGGTCTTCTTTACAATCAGCAAATTAATCGCACAAATGACGTCATAAGAATCGGCCAATTTCTGCCAAAATATCACTTCAAAATCGTTATTTCCAATAAAATAATATTCTATCACCACATATGTTGATAAACTGAACCAAAAACTGCTTAAGGTTCATGCAAAATCTTCATTCAACTTGAATTCAACTTGGAAGCCTGATTTTCACAGATTTTCAGCTTCGTGACGTCACTGTGACGTCATAAGACGTGGCAGCCACACTCAAATTATGCTATGAGCTAAAGCTTGCTTGCTCTATAACTGTGCCAAGTTGTATTGAATTTGGATGAGTCTAATGCAGTTTTCAGAGGGGGGTGGAAAGCACCCCCCCCCCACATAAATGGTAGCTCGAAAAAAGCCCATATGGATAAGGGTTAAGTTTCACTTGGTAATATTTGCCAAAGTCTACCACCAACATATCGTATGGTTTCTATACCATGAGTAGTTGTATTTGACCTTGGTACCAGGAGACCATCGTTATTTCTAAATTATACTTGTTCGTTTTTTCGACAAAGATATCTTCCAGGAAAGATGGGTTTAAACAAGCTCAATCTTCAGTTTTCCCATTTGGCATATAGGTGAAGCACCAATGATGTTTACACATTTCATTGTCTCTCTTATGCCTTTCTCAGTATTTATGCAAGTTTTTCAATGTTCCTCATTCTCTGTGCTCTTATTTTCTGTGATCGTTTTAGAGGGCAGCAACTGATAGACCAATACAACAGTGATCCTATACTTAATATAGATATCATGGTCCATTATTGAATTGAGTTACTGCAGGACCAACAAAAGCTAAGCCAACTAATGAATGTCTGGCCAAAGTGGCCCAGACCTTGTCTATGTGGACATTAGTGTCAGGAGATGAGATGGTGGCAGGAGACGGGGTGATGGCAGGGGACCCTGCAGTGGCATAGGTTGAATTTTATTCGCTAAATTAATCCGTGTAACCCATAAACATTAACATGCTTTTGCATAATTATCAACTAAAACTGTTTTGGGTATTCTATTGGAATAATCACATAAGTAATATTACTGCAGCTGCCAATAGAACACTTGGTTTTGTAAAGAGAAATTTGAGAGTCAATTCGGCGGAAGTTAAAGAGCAAGCATACAAAGCTTTAGTGATGCCTAAATTGGAATACTGTGCGACGGTATGGGATCCTAAAGCAACATCAGATGAATTCACAGGAGCAATGAGAAATCATCGTCTTGTTAATCAAATTGAAATGGTTCAACGCCGAGCTGCGAGATGGGTGACAGGACGTCATAATAATACATCTATTGTTTCTGAAGAGATTCGGATGCAAAAAAACGAGAAGATTTAGCACACTGAGGCCTTTCTGACTTGTGTCGTCATCAGAGTGTGACTTTAAACAGAACTAAATGAAATTTTGTTCTACGGTCTTACTTATACATGGTTATGATTAGGTGACAGATGGATATATTTGTTCACTGATTTCTTGATGAGTGGTATTTGGCATGCGGTTAAATGCTAGTTCAATATCGCATGTCCGGCTTTGAATAACTTGTCTTCGTGGGTTAACAAAAGTTTCGAGTCTTTCAGCTCCATGAAAACGTATATTTTGAAAAAGGGTTGAAAACAACCTCGAAATATTACATCTCTTTTGACTAAAGCCAAGTTTAATTCAAAGGCCATCGTCAAAATACCACCCACACCAGGAATCGCGTTATGCAACAACAATCGTTGTAAGATCTGTAAACTATATCTTCAGCCTGTCAACTCATTTACAACGTCAAATGGCACTTTATGGGAAATCAGATGCCAGATCAATTGCAACAGTAAAAACGTGGTTTATTTCTTATCATGTAATCTCTGCGAAGAAAGAACCACATACATAGGTCAAACAACCAATTTTCGTAAACGCATGAACAATCACATTTCTGAGTCTCGTACGGGAACTTCATCTTGCAATTTTCCAAAACACGTACACGAATGTGGACAAAGAAATAAGAACCTCAAGGAACCCTTTTTCAAAATATACGTTTTCATGGAGCTGAAAGACTCGAAACTTTTGTTAACCCACGAAGACAAGTTATTCAAAGCCGGACATGCGATACTGAACTAGCATTTAACCGCATGCCAAATACCACTCATCAAGAAATCAGTGAACAAATATATCCATCTGTCACCTAATCATAACCATGTATAAGTAAGACCGTAGGACAAAATTTCATTTAGTTCTGTTTAAAGTCACACTCTGATGACGACACAAGTCAGAAAGGCCTCAGTGTGCTAAATCTTCTCGTTTTTTTGCATCCGAATCTCTTTACAATTTATTATTAAGTACCTTACCTACCAAAGTTATTGTTTCTGATATGCTCCAATCACTTGGATGGCGCAGCTTATTAGAACAGCGCAGAGTTGACGCCAGGCTGACAATGTTATATGAAATCATACATGGACTTGTTTCTACTCAACTTAAAGATCATCTGAAATATTCTGTTAGAAATGGAAAACTAATACAGCTTCAAACGAAAACAAATTATTTTAGGTTCTCATTCTTGCCACGTACTGTTATACAATGGAGAGGCTTACATTCAAATGTGACTGACAGTCAAACTCTTGCAGTTTTCAAGAGTAGAGTGCAGGATAACATGAAAGATTTTTTCAATGATATACCTAGACATGTTAGAAAAAATAAAGTCTTATCTTACTGTATTATAGCCTCACAGGGAAACTAAGCATATAAACGTGTCTCAGCTTCATCCATTTCAACTTCAATATTTGCACAGTTATTTTCACTGAGAGCTTATATATGCTTAGATTCCCTTTAACTTAGAAAAAAAAAACACAAAAGAGCAAATTTTTTTTTTCCTTTTTATATTATTTTACACACTGATGCTAAGCTTCTTCTTAGAAGGCAGTCAGTATACCGGTAGATAGATATGCGCGGCAAGGGGTTCAAAAATATTTCGTCGTACCTTCTTGTCGTCGTGTAATGCGACCACGAAACCCGGGTTTCGTCACATGACACATTTACCACCACGAAACCCGGGTTTCATCGTCGCAAAATGCAACGGTGAAATCTGGGCTTCGTGGTCGCAGTCAGATCTCGACGACGAAATCCGATTTCGCGGCACGACCTCATTTTCGAATCTCGACGACGAAATCAAATTTCGCGGCACAACCTCCTTTTTGAATCTCGACGACGAAATCCCATTTCGCGGCACAACCTCGTTTTTGATTCTCGACGACGAAAACGACGAAATCCCATTTCGCGGCACAAAGGCACAACCTCGTTTTTGATTCACGACGACGAAATCAGGTTTTGTAGCACATCTTCATCTGGCTAAAGCTCAGGGTTGTTCCACGACAAAATGCAAGGATTTGACTTCAAGGAATTTCTATCTATAAATTTTTACGAAACTGGATTATTTTCTATGTTTCTTATGCTTCTGATGCTTATTCTCTTGCTATAAAATATCTAAAGTCGCCCTAGCAAAACTTCATAGTAAGGCAAACTGTTTCAGTTCAGTTCAGTTCAGTTTTCATTTTAAAATTCACTCAACGTACAATTTTCAATACAAAATACATTAAATACAATAATACAGATAATAACAAACGATACAAGCACCTAGAATTAAACTAAGGAAGAGAACATATGAAAACTGTATGTGGGGAATTCCTTAAAGGAGGAGCTCTCTCAGTAGATAGACTAATCGAGGAGAGAGCACCCCCTATTAAAAAGAAAAATCCGTATTTTCAGTAATCAGTATGATTCCAAAAGATGCGTTATGTGCAAGAGACCCAGAATGACCACAGTGACCCCAAGCCCATGGATCCCACTCCAGGCAAAAAACCCAAATCCACAGCTAATGCCACGGAAGGGTTTTGTACCCAGAACAGGCCCCAAAAGCAAGAGCCCACCAAAGCCACTCCAAAGTCATCATGCTTTAAGGAATTTTGAGATTTACAGCCTTGACTGAAAAATGCAACCAAAATCGTGGATTTAAATATTAATATTTAATATTTTGTTGCGAACAAATGGATTTTCAATTGCCGCCGAAAACTTAATTTTGAGGGGCATTGCTTGATGATGATAGGAATGTCATTCCAGGATTTAGCACCTGTGTATCTGACAGATCTTATTCCATATTGAAAAGTATTTTTACGATTTAAAAAAATACCATCCATACATGCCAGCCTTGTATCAGATTGATGAACAGAGGACAACAAAGTAAAATAATCATGAAAATATGAGGGAGAAATTTTGTTAACACATTCATACACAAAAGAAAGGAGCTTTAAATAAAATAAATCATATAACTTAAGAATTTTCAACTCGGAAAAGATTGGGGTAGAAGGAGCAGCAAAATTATTGAAAGTGATAGCTCTAACAATTTTCTTTTGTAAAACATAAATGGGCTCAGCGTGGATGTCATAGGTTAGACCCCACACAACAATCCCATACTGAATAAATGAGCCAAATAAGGAATGGTACAGGGAGACTAAGACACTAGAAGGGAGAAGATGCCTTATTTTGAAGAACACACCAGATGTTCTTGCTAACTTTTTTGAGAGTTCATTCAAGTGATATTTCCAGGTAAGGTTTTCATCCAGCAGAAGACCAAGAAATTTAACATATTTAACCTGCTTGACATGCTTCTTTCCTATTTTAATGTTGACAGTTTCATGCAACGAATTCTTTAAAGAATGAAAAATTATAAAGTTAGTTTTGTCTACATTTAGAGCAAGTTTATTAGCATCTAGCCACTGTTTTATATGTTTAAGTTCCGTGTTAACTACCTTTTGTAATTTATGTAAACAGTCTGATTCACAGTAGATGTTAGTATCATCAGCAAAAAGATAAAAAGATAGTCTGGTTGATGAGTTAGGAAGATCATTGATATATATGAGGAATAGGAGTGGACCAAGGACAGATCCCTGTGGTACTCCACAAGTAATATTGAGGCAGTTAGAGTTGTGAACATTAACAGATACATATTGGCTTCTATTGCAAAGATAGGAACTGAACCATGCCAAAGCTGTACCACGAATACCATAATGTTCAAGTTTGCCGAGGAGGATTTTATGATTCACTGTATCAAATGCTTTTTGCAAATCAATGAAAATGCCACATCCGTACTTCTTATTATCTAAGGTATTTTTAATGATTCAGTTAAACTGATCAAGGCATGATCTATTGAGTGAGAAGCACGAAAACCAAACTGGAGATTATACAAGACTTCATGTAGCTCTAAGAAATTATATAAGCGCTTATACATCAATTTCTCTATGATTTTACTGAAAACAGATAAAAGAGATATAGGCCTATAATTTGAAGAAGTCAAAGAAACATGCATGTTCCAATTATTATTTGTGCAAAGCGGAAGCAATCTGTGTCCTTGCTTTCCTTTACAAACTTTGCAATATTTATAATTGCCAACCTGATTATTTATGTGCAGACAGCTATGAATTCAAATAAAAGAAATAATGTGCAAGCAAGCCATTGTTTAGTTTATCTCCGTTCATTTTGAGACAACAATATGAATATGGTTTTGTTTCAATTTCATTTGATAAGTTCAATTTCATTTGATCTTTACTTGCGAATACATTAAGCACCAGGATTTGCCTGTTTGAAAATTCTGGAATGTGTGTATTTATGTATCATTTCCCACGTCAATTACAAATATTTACAAGTTTTATAAAGACATATGTCATCTTCCTCTTTCTGTTTATTTTGGAAAAAATTCTCTTTGGAAACCAGTTGTCTTTTGGGTTCCTGAAATTCTGGATTACTTTTTTGGGTCTCAAATATGGGAAAATGTAAAAAAATCGGGAAAAACATAATTTACAAACAAAATTAAACTCCAAGTAACATTACTAAAATCAAAATACTTAAATGTCCAAATGGATTTCTAGAAATCTAATCATTCATGTCACCAAAGATTTCACTTCATAACCTTTGAGTGAGTGGGGTAAGAACAATTATTTTTGTGGGTCTATTTTTATGCTAGAAATTACTTTTTTGGTTGATGTTTTGTACCCCCAGCTTGAGCACCCCTATCCTAAATAAACCTGAGTAACCTCCCCCCTGGGATTGGAAGGACCTCAAAATACTTTGTTTTGCTGGTTTTTCACGTCAAATATGACCTGTCCTGGAAGAAGTAAGTCCTTGAAGTTTAACATTAACGTAATTTTTTCGTAGGACACTAAGAATTTGAGCTAGTGCTGAAAGTTTCGTAGAATTATCAGATGTTTAGTACTCAGAGTTCCTTACGAGTTTCATAAAATGTTCCATAGCAAAGCAATCTTTTTGTTCAGTGTCTGTGCCCTGGTGGAAGTTTCAAAACAAGAAACAATTAAGTTTTGTAAAATTTAGGACCGACCATAGATATAAATTCCTTGAAGTCAAATCCTTGCATTTTGGCGCGGAGCAACTCTGAACTTTAGCCAGATGAAGATGTGCCACAAAACCTGATTTCGTCGTCGTGAATCAAAAATTAAGTTGTGGCGCGAAATGAGATTTCGTCGTCGAGATTCGAAAATGAGGTCGTGCCACGAAATGGGATTTCATCGTCGAGATTCGAAAACGAGGTCGTGCTGCGAAATGGGATTTCGTCGTCGAGATTCGAAACGTAGCTTGCGCCGCGAAATCGGATTTCGTCGTCGAGATCTGACTGCGACCACGAAGCCCAGACTTCACCGTTGCATTTTGCGACGATGAAACCCGGGTTTCGTGGTGGTAAATGTGTCAAGTGACGAAACCCGGGTTTCGTGGTCGCATTACACGACGACAAGAAGGTACGACGAAATATTTTTGACCCCCTTGCCGCACGATAGATAGATATCACTTTCTGTTGCGGGCAGGTCACTTTGTGTCATGCAGATTTTGAATATTGATATTGTTTTACAAGATCATGTACCATTTACTTGTGACGTCACGATGACGCTTACACGAGGCCTGAGGAATAATAGCAGTCAAGTCTGCGAGTGTGTTGACTCAAATAGGAATGGTACCAAGCACTAATTTCCACAAAACAATTTAGAATCCCTTTCTATACAACAAATCCAAATGGGCAAAAAATACGCGAGGAACAGTTTTTGATGCTACCAAGGTTTTCTGCAAAATGCATCATCACCTACGAGTAAATGGTGCATAATTTCAAAATATAATATCGATATTCAGAATCTATATTACAAAGCGACTTACAACGACAGAGACTGACAAAATGAAACTCATTTTTACATTTTGTTCAGGTTGGCTGCATTTCTGGTCAGTAGTTCATCATAGCATTCCCCATTTACAGGTTCCCGATGATAAAGATATGCATGGTTCAAAAAACAAAAACATTCAATAACAATAATTTTGATATAACTTATTCTAAGTTGGCAACTATAATATCTGAACAATTAATTAAAGCCAACTATGCACAAAGAAAACCTATTTTACATAATTTCTAAAAGCTAAAATCTAATTATAAAATTGATTCTAAATATAGCAAAGATTCGTTATATATGTCTTGCAACGCCTGCAGTTGCATTTGTCTGTAACCCAACTTATTATGCGACCCTGAAAGACTACTAGGGTGGAAGACTCTTAAGTTTCACTTGGTAATATTTGCCAAAGTCTACCACCAACATATTGTATGGTTTCTATACCAAGAGCAGTTGTATTTGACCTTGGTACCAGGAGACCATCGTTATTTCTAAAATTATACTTGTTCGTTCTTTCGACAAAGATATCTTCCAGAAAAGATGGGTTTAAACAAGCTCAATCTTCAGTTTTCCCATTTGGCATATAGGTGAAGTACCAATGATGTTTACTTCTGATTATATTAATTTCCTTTTCGATAGGATCAAACCTCGAGGATAATATTTTGGGGTAAAGTGACATGGACGTGCCACCATGGGAAAACTTTTGGGGCCATAATTCTGTGTCACTAATTGAAAAGAGGGGCCCATAATTCCGTGTCTCTGAGGGTGCTCCAAAAAGATTGTGCCTTGTTGGTGTGGCTACTGTTTTTCGATCTTTTTGGGCAGTCTGCAGAAGACACAATTTCAAGAAATGTGTTTCTATAGGCAGCCGGGGTATCCTATTCTACTTGTAGACCCATTATTCCAAAGGAAAAAAGGGTCTAAGAAACACTGAGCAAAAGCTAGCTACGACAACTCCAGAATTCTGGAACTTAATTCAGGCTGCCTTTGTTCTCTTTGTTGGAGACGCGTTTCACACAATATTTAAATAGAGGATTAGCATAATTAATTGGGGAGCCGTAGCAAGCTTCATATCTTTATTTCGTATACCATTTATTCTTTGGGATAATGGGTCTACTCGTTACCAGGGTTTCCCGGCAAGGCGACATATCCCACCTATGCCATAAAATCTTATTGTCGAAGCTACGAGAGTACCGTGTTGACAGTACCTCCCACGACTGGTCCACTTCTTATTTGACCAATAGGGAGCAGTTCTGTTATTTGATGGAGCTAGTTCCAGCAAAAGCAAATAGAGTCTGGTATTCCGCAGGGCTCGTGTTTTGGACCTTTGCTTTTTATACCTTTATACATTAATGATTTTGAAAGCTCTCTAGAAAGCATGAACACAAATATCACTTATTTTATCTTGCAAATATGTATGCTGATGATATATGTGAATATTGCATCAGAAATTCTGAAGGAACTTCTAATAGATTTGAAAAACGAGCTGGAAAATATATCGAACTGGATGAGGATTAATAAACTTAGTTTGAATGCCAGCAAAAGTAAATATATGGTTATAGGTCATATGCGACAACTGAATAGGGTAGGTGATAATTTGACAGATCTTGTCCTCAATAATGAAGTTATAAAAAGGGTTGACAAGACAAAATATTTAGGAATCAATATCGACGAAGGCCTTAATTGGAAAGAACAGTACAAAACTATGAAAAACAAGCTAAAAGGGGGCGTGAGCTCCAAGATAAAGCTGAACAACATCCTTCCACAAAGGAAACTTGACCAAGCCTACAAAGCTCTCTTCGAAAGCCATCTTCGCTATGACGACATTGTTTGGAGTACTCTTTCTAACACCAATCAATCCCAACTGTAACAACGATTACAGACAAGGGCAAAGAAGCTAATAGAGGACGCCAAGAATAAGGACGGTTGGAACTGTAACTGGCTCAATGTAAAGTCCTTGTTCTCCTTTGACAAAGGAGTCATGGAATATAAAATTCTGCATGCCCTTTGCCCCGATAATCTTCGCCATAAGTTCACTGATTGATATATGAGTTCAGAGTATAGAACCAGAAATCATGGGGATCAGCAAATTCCTAAAGTTAGGCTAGAATATGCAAAGCGAAGTTTCCACTTCTCTGGTGTCGAAAATTGGATTCATATCTCTGACAGCATTCGAGAACAAGAATCAATTGCTCGTTTTAAAACAGGTTTTAGAAAGCATCTATTGAACCTACAAGACCCAAACACGACCCCTTGGTAGAGCAGCATATCCCGGGGGGGGGGGGGGGGGAGGGGGTAAATAACATGTTCAAGGTACGGGTATGTGCCGCACATATGGACGGGTTTTTGGGCCCAAAATTCTCTAAACAAGGGTCCTTTTTCGGCAAATTTTCCGTAAACAAGGGTGGGATTCGCAAAAAATGGGTATAATGGGCAATTTTCCGCCAACATTCATCATAAAAGTGGATACCAAAGCAAATTTCGGTAATTAGAAGAGGGCAGTTTTCTGAAAACCGGGTGGCAGACCCCCGTCCATCCACAAGTCATGTACCCCTCCGAGCAGCATATTTTAGGTGTTTACTAATTATTCTTTATTTCTATTTCTCTGAAATGATCTGTTAATAGGGCTGAAAGGAGTTTCGTGTATAAATATCGATAGACTGAAAAAAATGAACATAAGATCCTTTTGGATGATTACAAAGTCTGTCCTGAGCTAAGCAAGCATAAGAATATCTGAATATTGATTTCTTCACAACTGCAAAAGATCGTTGATGCTGTTTTTAGCAACAGTCAGAGAGTTGAGTGTTGCTGCTAAAGTTTTATTATTATTATTATCAAATTATTTACAGTTGGTATAATACATAGTAAAAAACTAATTCAAACCAACTATTTACAATACTCACTGAAAAATTCCAAAAACTAGCTTAGATTTGTTTTCTTGTTTTGAGATAATATTTCTAAATTTCAGAAAAAATACCTGTTTTAAGATTTCTTTTCTTAATAAGATAAAGTATGATTTCAACCAAATGCACGCTTTTCTACTTTCAAGAAAAATTTTCTTGATTTGAGGAGGGATACTTGTTTTAAGAATTTTTTTCTTACCAAGTTAAATGAGATCTTATCGCAGAGCAAGTTTTCTAGTTTTAAGATTTTTGTCAGATTCTAAGCTGCCTTGTTTTAAGATTATTTGATACTGGATGGAAAATATTTTCTTGATTTGAGGAAGGACTCTTGTTTTAAGAATTTTTTCTTACCAAGTTAAATGAGATCTTATCGCAGAGCAAGTTTTCTAGTTTTAAGATTTTTGTCAGATTCTAAGCTGCCTTGTTTTAAGATTATTTGATACTGGATGGAAAATATTTTCTTGATTTGAGGAAGGACTCTTGTTTTAAGAATTTTTTTCTTACCAAGTTAAATGAGATCTTATCGCAGAGCAAGTTTTCTAGTTTTAAGATTTTTGTCAGATTCTAAGCTGCCTTGTTTTAAGATTATTTGATACTGGATGGAAAATATTTTCTTGATTTGAGGAAGGACTCTTGTTTTAAGAATTTTTTTCTTACCAAGTTAAATGAGATCTTATCGCAGAGCAAGTTTTCTAGTTTTAAGATTTTTGTCAGATTCTAAGCTGCCTTGTTTTAAGATTATTTGATACTGGATGGAAAATATTTTCTTGATTTGAGGAAGGACTCTTGTTTTAAGAATTTTTTCTTACCAAGTTAAATGAGATCTTATCGCTTTCTAGTTTTAAGATTTTGTCAGATTCTAAGCTGTCTTGTTTTAAGATTAGTTGATACTGGATGAAAAACGTTTTCTTGATTTGAGGAAGGACACTTGTTTTAAGAATTTTTTTCTTACCAAGTTAGATGAGATTTTATCAAAAAGCAATTTTTCTGGTTTTCAGATCTTTTAGACTCGAAGTTTTCTTGTTTCAAGATTATTTGATACCGAAGAAGTACTTACTAGATCTAGGAAAATTGTTGCTGACCCCCTTCTAAGCATGATAAATGCGATCTCACCAATAATCATTGATTACCACTCTTGTAGATCAAAATAGGTTTGCAAATTATGGTAACTACACGTTTTTTTTATAAGAAACTTGGATCAGCACTTAGTACTAAAAGTTTCTTAATTTCGCATGAAAATTTCGGTGTTTTAATAGTAAAGGTTTCTTAATTAGTTTCTTATTTTTTTGGCCTAAAATTGCGATGTTGTTCAAATTTGAGGCTTCTTCTCGACAAAGGGCTTCCATTTTACATTGACATTGTCATCACGAATAAGCCATGCACATTCAGGAAAAAAATTACCAATTTTGAAGTTAAAAGTTAAAAAAGATGAAGGTACCTTGTTAGAGAGACATAGAATACAGGAGACATACAGAAATTGAATTTTAAGAGTTTCTTAACTGTTCTTGAGCGTAGTACTAGACGTACTAGAGTTTCTTAAATTTTTAGTCATCGTGGTACTAGTTTCTTATAAACCAGATTCTTATATAAAAAAACGTTTACTCCTGTCATTCTTCCTCCCCACTCTCGTCAGTGCGTTGTCCCGAAAGACAGTAGAGTTTCCATTCCGTCTGGTTTTAATAGATTTACAGTCCGACATACACTCATTTTTTTTATAAGAAACTAGGGTTCCGGGGCTGCTGTCTCTTAAATTTTTGGGCCATTTGGCTACCAAAAGTTTCTTACGTGTTTCTTATATCTTTATTGCTGGAAGGGTAGATTTAATTTTGTTTTGTCTAAAGGGCTCCCAAATTACTTAGTAAAATCTCAAACAAGTAAATAACATAATTTGCACTCAAAATAATAGTAAAATAATGTCCAAACAGTTGCTATAACTGTACATTGTCAACACATTATAAAAAATAGTGCCTACCATTTCTTGCAAGCGGTTTCTCATAAAAAATACTTGTATTTTAAACATACTAGACCGAACCGACATTCAAAAGTTTTAGAGAAAGGAATTTCCAAGTGTCACTTGACAACGATGATTCCTGTGTTAAAAGGGTATTCAATAAACTAATCCTGTTCCTCAAACTAGTAGAAACATAGCAGAAACATTCTCTCCTTCACCAGCCAAGGAATTTTTTCCCACGTTATCAAATAATCTTAGAACAAGAAAGATCCTACAAAAAAGTCTCAAAACCAAACCAGAAAACTTGTTTGTCAGCAGGAGAGACCTCGGGAGAGAGATATGCTCAACAGATCACAAACATAACAGACTCATTCTAAGAAACAAATCCTTCCTGAACTGCGATTGTAAAGAATATTGTGCTCTATTTGTCTACAACAGTAGTGATTAATGTCTAGGGACATTGGCACAATACCACCTTGAGAAAATGCATTAGCACTTTAGAAACAATAACGGTTTTCCCATGACTGATATTCGTTATATCTTCTCAAACAATACTTAAAGCAAAGAGCACAATGAAATTCATGTCGAGAAACAAACCCATCCAGAACTGCGATTGTACAGGCGACTTTCCTCTATTGTCAAAAGCGTGTTGACTATCGCCTAAAATACTAGCGACATTCACACATTATCACCCTCACATTATCACCCTGGGAACATGGTTTATTGTGTGCAACAATGAAAGAAAATGTTCGAAATTCAAATTCGTTGTCGTGTGAGTTCGTTGAGTGTGGGTTGGAAGCGAAAGTAAAGTTTGAAGGAGGCCACGAAAAGACCTTGAGCATGGAGGCCAATTGCAAGAATATGCTCTGTCTGAATTCAGAAGAAAGATATGTATTTCATTACTTTACTACTTTATTTTATAAATTTGTTGGAGCAGCTTATTGGAAGCTGAGCCTAAGATTCTTTAGAGTTGCTTTCTTCACCGCCAATTTAAAGGGAATATAAGCATATATAAGTGGCTCCGAGCCACAGGACCTAAACTGTCAATCAAATTTAACCAATCACAACAAGCTATCTACCATTGCACGTGATCACTTTCACTGCAGCCTAGCCTGCACGAGGGCACGTAACGGGCGATCAGTAATGGCGGGGAAGAGTTGCTTCGTTGTTTCTCTATCCGCTATGGGGCAAAAACGGACAAGAAATGGAAAGAAATATTGCCTGTTCGTTGACCACCGTGATGAAGCAGACCTTGTAGCCGCAGAATTTGATGTCCTGAAGAAATCGAAGCGCTTTGAGTCCATTTACGATACGAATGAATTGCTGAAATGGATGGGTACAGGATAAACAAGCACATCTCATTGGGCCTAAACGTATCTTCAGACAAGGGAATCTTCACTAAAGTTAGCCTGACGGAATCTATGGACAAAGGGCTAGTGTTGTTTAACGAAAATGAATTCCATCTATTTCCAGTTAAAAAGCAGTTGTGCTTGCATTCCAAATAACATCTGCCGGGCATCTGCCGATGTTACACCTATCTTAGTGTTCGCAACAGTTTACTGTTGACCAAAACCCCTTCAAACCAGAAGAAGACACGTTGTTCTTTTTATGGTCTCCCGGAGCCTTACTGATTTCAGGCTATAACTGCCAACATTTTGGCGTGTATTAGTCTGGAGGCACATCCGTTTCACATGGAGAGGGCCTTTTCAGGACAGGGTCTGGGTCCATATCAATTAGTTTAACAATTTTTCAATGATACATAAAGAAATACAGAAAGCATATTTGAAAACCAGTTGCCAACGAGGCTATGCGATCACAACTGCTCTTAGGTGTTCCCTTACTGTCCCGAGAATAAGGAGACCGTTATAGTTTTTTATGAAGACGATCTACCCGCCCGCGTAGTATTGATGCATTTACACATGCGATGAAAGTACGCGACAGAATTTGTTTTAAATAGCCAGAATATTGTGAAAGTTGGGCCATACGCGGGGCAATAGCTTACGAAGAAAGAAAGGAAAAGTATCTAAATTTCGGGGATTTATCCCGGTTCCGGGGATATATCTTTATATTGTATTATTCCTGGTGATTCATCTGGATCCAAGATAAAGTTGTTTGTCTGAAGACAATTTAATCTAATTCTCATTTTACGACAGAAATTCTGGGAACAAAAATTTGAGTTAATATGGCAATATGACTTATCTTATATATACAAACATGTACTGGCTCCTAGAAGAATATTTCTTCTTTTTCAGAAAATTTTACCTTGCTTTAAAAATGAGTTAATTTGAGGAAATCATTCTTAAAGAATTATTCTTGTTTCAAGATAATAATCCTGTAACAAGAAAAGATACATCAACATGAATTCTTGCTAAGAAAAATTTTCTTGTTCCCGGGACAAGATGATTTTTCTTGGTTTTTTCAAGAAAAATGATCTTGTTTCAAGAAAATCTTCCTCCGAGCTGATTCCTGTTTAAAGAAGATATATCTTGAAACAAGAAAATAGATCTTGGCGAGAAGAAATATTTTCTTGATTTAAGAATAGAACTCACGAAAAGTTGTTCTTGTTTCAAGAAAATGAGTCTTGAAACAAGAAATAAAATCTTAACAAGAATTCTTATCAAGAAATATTTTCTTGCTCCTGGGACAAGATAATTTTTCTTGTTGTTTTCAAGAAAAATTACCTTGTTTCAAGAAAAGTATTCTCGATTCAAGAAAATCTTCCGCCGACCTGATTCCTGTTTTAAGAAAATACATCTTGAAATAAGAAAATAGATCTTGGTGAGAAAAAATATTTTCTTGATTTAAGAAAACAACAGGTGAAAAGTTGTTCTTGTTTCAAGAAAAATAAATCTTGAAACAAGAAATAAAATCTTGACAAGAATTCTTGTCAAGAAAT
The DNA here is from genome assembly GCA_039566865.1 of Aurelia coerulea. Lineage (NCBI taxonomy): Eukaryota > Metazoa > Cnidaria > Scyphozoa > Semaeostomeae > Ulmaridae > Aurelia > Aurelia coerulea. Next base: position 24,562,958 of record CM076943.1, on the reverse strand, counting down.
ATTTTCTTGCTCCTGGGACAAGATGATTTTGCTCAAAATGAGAAAAATTATCTTGTTTTAAGTTTTTTTTCTTGAATTAAGAATGGGGATTTTTGCAGTGAAGAATTAATAAAATAAAAATATGGGATCCTCACTATCACCTAAGTTTCTTATTTAATTGCAGATCTTGCATGTGCAATTTTGCCCATTCCATTCTTTGATCATTCTTTTAAATATCGCTGTTGAGTTTGAATTTTTTATGGTATCTGGTAGAGTGTTCCATAGGAGAGCGCCTTTGAATGCAAGTGAATTAACTCCGAATGAGTTTGCATTTCTTTTTGGTAATTGCAACAGATTCTTTGTTCGTAATTCATATTTTAAGTCAAGTCTTCAATGGAAAGTCAAGCCCCTTGTATAAGGATAAGAATCGCCTGAAAAGCAATATTTTGATCTTTATATCAAGCGAGGATGATACGCAAAAAATCAAAAGTCATTACCCCTAATTTGTTTAGTTCGCGCATGTAACTATTGGTGCATCTGTCTCAAATTAGATGTCATGTGAGATTAACCATAACGCAAAATTACTTATGCAGAACCCTACAGAACGTTTCAATTGTTGCTATTCGCGGGCGTCTAATTTGGGGCAAGCGGTCACGAAGATAACCTCTGTGCAGAATCGTATGCATGAAAATGTTTTGGTTCAGTGTGATCATGTGCCTTCCCCTAGTCAATGGCGCCATTGTTTGCTGGGATTCTGCACCTTTCCTCTCAACTTCACCTGCGACGTTTGCATATGTGGCTGTAGTAGAGGGGGACCCCTCTACCTTTGGTGACGCTGCGAATGCTAGCCTCTGTGCAGGCCGCCGGTTACATCATCCTCTAAAGTTGACTTATTTGCATAATGGATATTATCAGTAAGTGGTTAATGATGAGTTCGTTCTAGAAAACGATTGTTTTAACATAATTAAGCTGCTAATGAAGTCAAGAACGTGCCAATTATGGTTAAATTCGTTATTGCGTCAGGGTAAACATCTTGGTGACTTATCCATCTTATAGTGTCAAATCTGTCTAAGATGAAATATGCCGACGTCAAATTTTTCTATCGGATCGCGAGAAACTTCTGTCTTGTGTGCGCTTTCTGTGCGCTTTCTTTATTTCAGTCCCAATTAGCAGAGATAAACGTTAATCAATTGCTTTAACGAGCGTGACGGAAGTGGGTTACTTTCTTTCTGACTGACATCGAAGCCCCTTCTTAGATTACAAAGGACTTTGTAATCAACAAAGGACTTTGTAATCAAACATAAGATCCTTTTGGATGATTACAAAGTCTGTCCTGAGCTAAACAAGCATAAGAATACACGTTTTTTTATAAGAAACTTGGATCAGCACTTAGTACTAAAAGTTTCTTAATTTCGCATGAAAATTTCGGTGTTTTAGTAGTAAAAGTTTCTTAATTAGTTTCTTATTTTTTTGGGCCTAAAATAGCGGTATTGTTCGAAGTTGAGCCTTCTTCTCGAGAAAGGGCTTCCATTTTGCATTAACCATATAACATTGTCATCAAGAAGAAGCCTTGCACATCAGGGCAAAAATTTACCAATTTTGCAGTTAAAATTCAAAAGAAGACGAATGTACCTTTGTTAGAGAGACATAGAATAAGACAGACATACAGAAATAAAGTTTTAGAGTTTCTTACTGTTCTTGAGCGTAGTACTAGAGTTTCTTAAATTTTTGGTCATCGTAGTACTAGTTTCTTATAAACCAGTTTCTTATAAAAAAAACGTGTATCTGAATGTTGATTTCTTCATAACCCCAAATGACCGTAGATGCTGTTTTTAGCTACAGTCAGAGAGATGAGTGTTGCTGCTAAAGTCGCCTTCAATGGAACATCGAGCGCCTTGTATAAGGACAAGAATCGCCTCGAAGGCAATATTTTGGTCTTTATGTCAAACGAGAATGATACGCAAAAATCAAAAGTCATTACCCCTAGTTTGCTTAGTTCGTGCACGAAACTATTGGTGCATCTGTGTCAAATGAGATGTCATGTGAGATTTACGATAACGCAAAAATACTTATGCAGAACCCTACAGAACGTTTCAATTGTTGCTATTCGCGGGCATCTAATTTGAGACAAGCAGTCACGAAGATAACCTCTGTGCAGAATGATATGCATGAAGATGTTTTGGTTCAGTGTGATCTCGTGCCTTCCCCCAGTCAATGGCGCCATAGACCTAATGTATAAAAATAACGTTCGATCCAGGCTCCTTTTAGAATAGCTAAAAGGTCTATTGTTTGCTGGGATTCTGCACCTTTCTGTAGCTGTGTAGGAAGGGGATCCTTCTATCTTCGGTGATGCTGCGCATGCTAGCCTCTGTGCAGGCCACCAGTTACATCATCCTCTAAAGTTGACTTATTTGCATAATGAGTACTATCAATAAGTGGCTAATGATTCGTTCGTTCTAGAAAACGATTGTTTTGACATAATTACGCTGCTAATGAAGTCAAGAACGTGCCAATTCTGGGTAAATTTGTTGTTGTGCCCGGGTAAACATCATGGTAATTTATCCATCTTATGGTGTCAAATCTGTCTAACATGAAATAAGCCGACGTCAAATGTTGCTATAGGATCGCGGGAAACTTCTGTCTTGTGTGCGCTTTATGTGCGCTTTCTTTATTTCAGTGCCAATTAGCAGAGATAAAACGTTAATCAATCGCTTTAACGAGCGTGACGGAAGTGGGTTACTTACTTTCTTTCTTTCTTCCTGACAGCCTGACATCGAAGCCCCTTCTTAGATTACAAAGTTGGACTTTGTAATCAAAAATGAAATGAGGCGAGATATCCCGGCAAAGCGAGATCGTGCAAACAGGCCCTAACGTTATTTAGTGACCACTTTTTGTTGAAAATATTGAGTTTTCAGGAGGAGAGCCAAAATCAGCAAATGTCCATTGTTTTAGTGTTGCCTAGCAACAGATCATTTGACTAATTAGCATATGATACTATTTCTAGAATCAAAATTGCTTGGTCATCATGTGTACCAAGTTGCATTGCCATAGAACTTAGCTCTGCTTAGAAAGTCTGGAGGGGCCTCCCCTCCCCCCCCCCCCCCCCCAATGAGAAAGTGGTCCTTGATTTACCAATGAAGAATAGGGTTAAAAAAAGGTTTAAATTAAACGAGCGGATTGAAATAAAGAGTACCATCAGTTTATGAAATTAAATAGATCTTTCTCATATCGGTCGTTTCAACTTAGAATATTCCGAACCTTGTTAAACATTCTTATTTCCCGTATTCCGTATTCCGCTTTCCGGATTCTGCATTTTAAAGATAGCCGACAAAATTTCATGAAAACAGCGAGCCTGGTAATAGCAGTGGGAAAAAAATCATCTTTTGTTTTGTGGAATGCGTAGTTGTATTGTTTCAAAAGGGTCACCGAAGCAATTTGTTATGCATGCCTGAAAAGTGCAGCATGCGATGATGATGAGAAAATAAAAGCATCGATTTCGTAATGCAGGGATTGCCAATCACTTGTTGACTGTTCCATACGCCCCTTATATCTCTTTTCGAAGTCCATAATTCAAATAGTTACTAACAATCGCTGGTACTGACACATCTTTAGCATTGTGCATCGAGACCTCCGAACTAACTATATTCACATAGGTATTTAAGTCGAAAGGAGATATTTTAAGGACTACCTCGTCAAAATGGATAGCATATAGCAACGTATTTGATTAAATGTTTCTAACAGAAATAAGCATCACAAATCTACCTTCTGTCTCTTCGTCCTGTAATATTCGTACATCACAAATGTTTACCTTTGTTTTGTAACTAGTATCACCCCATCAGATAAATATCCCATCACTTCGGTGCTTAAAATCACAATTTCAACTTCATGCGATCCAATTTACAATATGATAAAGCAACTACTGTACTACAATTACTACCTTATTTTTGGTTGCCTTTCATCCTCATAGCTTATTTTTGCATTCAATATCTGACGAGCATTTTTCATTTCCTTCTTGCTCAGTCAAAAACTTCGACGCCATTTTTTTCGGCTGTCAGAATACTCTTTGTGTTTCTTGAACGGAATGTGCAAGATCAAAAGATCTTCGTATTTTGATTGAAGCATACCTCATAAAATCACAAAAGGAAAGCAAGAAAAATTGTTTTACTTATGATATGAATATTATAAAGCATGATACCTGCTGCAATTACACGGAAGTTTGCTTCTCTTCACTTCACCGCGTCTATTTGCATTCAAGACGACAACAAGTCATGCGCTCCTTGCTGTCCCGTCATAACAACATACCTTCTATTATGTCGTGAAAGAATTTGGCATCAAAGGAATGTTGATACGAGCAGTCTTTGAAAACGCGCATCGTGGACTGATGGACTACTGGGCTATTGGGGAAACCTGGACAAACCAATTACCGCTTATCTTTTAGGAACATCAGCTGATGAGAAACGGTAGTTGCCTCTTCCAAAAAATCACGAAACTCTGCGAGATGAGATGAAACTCGAAGTTACGAAACTTTTTCGATTTAGCATTGCTTTAATCACTAATCAGCAAGAGGCAAGATTTTGTTTTATGCTCGCGCATGTTGCAGAGCCAGTGCGAATGTTTGTATCTCATTTTTTTTTTAATCTTGAATCAACAGGTACAAATGCAAAATTCTGCAAATTCTGCACCTCATGGTTTCTAATGTTGAGTAAGAGGATGCAAAAAATATCAACTCGTTCAAACACAAGATCGAAGACAATTTTTTTCCAAAATATACAGAAGAGAGAGAACGACATACACGTATTTTTTATAAGAAACTAAGAATTTCGGCCAGTACTGATAGCTTCTTAGAAATTTCAGATTTTAGTACTCAGAGTTTCTTATGAGTTTCTTAGAGGTTCCATAACAATCTTCATGTTCACTACCTGTGCCCTCCGTCAGCATTTCAAAACAATATTGCTTGAGCAGCCTTTCCAATGTTTAGACATTACTGAAGTACCTTACGAGTAATATGATACAGGAATCGAGTGAAAGTAAAGAGAAATATGCCAAGGACTTCCTTTATCAAAGTAGATAGTCTCCTTCCAACGTATACTTTCTCGGTACTGGAGTTTCTTAATTTTTTGGCGATCTGAGAGTTGATGAGTTTCTTATGGGCAGTTTCTTATGAAGAAAATACGTGTATACATGTTCTACAAAAACCACGCGTCCTCCCTCAAATTCATGATTCCGGCCTTGCTAAATTATGCTTTATCCAAAAGCACATTAACATCTATTGATTATTATGCTTCTGCAACCACCTTCAAGATGACCATTATGGAATTAACTGGGTAAAAAAATTACTTTCACACCCGCCCCTGATTTTCTCCGCGAATATAACAGCTATGGCAATGAAACTTGCGCTGTATCATAATTGAACAAAGGAGAGTCTACAAATGGCTAGACTTATGACGATGAGTCTCTTGTTTCCCTGTGCTCTTTGACTTCTTGATGGCGCTTCAGTCAACAGAGACTCATAATATTACTCTGAAAAAGTTGACCCTATTTAGGCCTAATATGCTGGGATTCCTAGCATACCAATCAGAATGCGAGATTTGGCGAAGAACAATCAGTTTCGAACCTTCAATTCGACTGATGCAGTTGACTAAATTTGAAGGAAGTTGCTGCAGCAGGTACTTGAAGATTTCTCTGCTATTACTTGATCTTAAAAACATGTAAATTGCAGCATTAAAAGACTTATTTTGCACTCACCAGGTAAAGTGAACTTTCTTCTTCAGATGAATACCAAGTTTTGTTGATTAAGTGTCTGCTTACCGTGGTTTCTATCGCATTTCCTTTCTGGGGAGTGACCGTTGAGCAGAGCCGAAGCAGTCGTTCGATCCAGATTCGATCAATCGAATGCAGAAGATAGGGTCAGGTTTTTAACTGTTTCATTATGAGTCCCTGTGAGCAAGGTACCGCAGGGATACAAGGGACTCATCGTCATAAGTCTAACAAATGGCACCAAACAAACAATAGTCACGTCATTGGTTGCTAGGCAACCAAACGCAATGAAAATTTTGACAAAATCGAGCTATTTGCAAAAAGGACCAATATTAGCAAATAGCCGGTTAAATTGGCAAAAATCATCCAAATGCCTGCTTGATACCATTAATTTGTATTTTCATTTGGTTTCATATTGATATTTTTGGTTGCTAATTAATTAAATAATTAAATAATGAAAATTTGATTCAATGCAAAATTGTTTGCTCAATAGTTATGATTAAAAGCCATTTATTTCGCATAATATTGGTGAAATCAAGTACCTCCATCGATATTTGAAGTCATTCGATGAGTTTTGCATGCAAAAATTACGAATTCATTAGGAATATGACGTCATAAAGATAGATGACGTCATAGAAATAGTAAACTGCTGATGTAAGCAAATATGAATAAATTATATATCAAATGAAAGTACTTATCGAGGCAAATCGAATGGTATATATATATATACATTGTTGTAATTGTTGTGGAGCAATAGTTATCTGGGGTATCGAAGAGTAACTCCTAGAGGCCAATAGCCAACTAAACAACACAGAACTTTACCAAGAACTCACAGTTGACCCCTTTGAAGATTACCAGAAAATAATAATAAACTCACTTAACGAAATGCTTTCAAATAATATCATTGACAAAGAAACATCGGATATACTAAAACCAATAAATGTCAAACCTGCTCGCTTCTATTTACTTCCAAAAATACACAAAAAGAACAACCCTGGACGGCCAGTAATTTCCTCAGTTAACTGCCACACCACTAAATTATCAAAATACGTTGATAACTTCATACAGCCCCTTGCTAAGAAAGTTAATTCCTATATACGAGATACAACAGACCTCATAAACAAAATAAAGCACATCAAAAGAATACCACATAACGCAATGCTAGTTACAATGGACGTCAGGTCCTTATACTCAAACATAAAGCACAACGACGGAATATCAGCCCTAAAAGAATGCCTTGATAACAGAGTATCAAAAGAACCACCTACAGAAGTAATAGCAACTCTAATGAACCACATATTAACACTAAACAACTTCAACTTTAATGGAAGACATTTTCTCCAAATAAAAGGTTGTGCCATGGGCACTGTAGCAGCTCCATCATATGCCACCATTTATATGGGACATTTTGAAGAAACCCACATCTATCCAGAAATTAACAATGATTGCCTCTTTTACGCCAGATACATTGACGACATTTTCCTTATATACACAGGTGGTGAAACAAAACTCGATGAATTTCTGACAAACCTTAATACGAAACATGATTCCATTAAATTTGACCACGAAAAATCAACACAATCAGTCGCATTTTTGGACACCTTAATATACATTGATGAAAACAGACAATTACAAACACCGCTTTACACAAAACCTACAGATACCCACAACTATCTACATTTTAAATCTTCCCACCCTAAACATCTTAAAGAAAGCCTACCCTACTCCCAAGCCCTAAGACTACGAAGGATCTGCTCTGATAATAACGAATTGAATAAACACAGTGACAAATTAAAACAACAATTCATAGCACGTGGCTACTCTCCAACTTTAGTTGATAACCAGATAAAAAAAGCTATTGATATCCCAAGAAAAGATACCCTAAAATTAACAAATAAAGAGAAATCTAATCGTATCCCCCTTGTAACAACATTCAACAATACCCTACCCCCAATGGCCCAAATAATCCAGAAACGCTGGGACATTTTAAAACTAAAACCAAATTTAAAAGAAATTTTCCAAGAACCTGGTATGATAGCCTATCGTCGACCAAGGAACCTTAAAGAAATGATAGGAAGCAACAATATTTCGAATAACAAGGTTACCCGTACGAAACCAACTACAAAAACTGTTAAATTTTGCCAACCATGTAATATTAAAAACAGCCTATGCTGCAATCATCTCAAATCTACTAACTCATTCACGAGCTGTGTAACTAAAACAACCTATAAAATCTACCACGAATCTAACTGCAAAAGCAGAAACGTCATATACCTATTAGAATGCACACTTTGCTCTAAACAATATGTCGGAAAATCTGAATGGCCCTTCAACTTTAGACTCAACAACTATAGGCACAGAATCAAATCAACAGACTATGATAAACTACTCCCTGTCGAACAACACTTTCGCTTATCAAACCACGACTTTGCCAGAGATGCTAAATTTACAATCATAGAAAAAATTGAAAAGAACGTATCGGATGAAATTACGTCGATACTAGAATCACAGGAAGACAACTGGATATTACGTCTTAGAACTCTCGCCCCAAATGGCCTAAACGGCAAGCTTAACCACCCAGAAAATATAAGACTATAGATCTTTAAACAGATGGACAGGTAACAGAATTACGTTCATTTTTTTGTTATTACATTGTTCCCCTGTGACCTGTCACTTTCTTAATCATACATAATTTGAAACAACTAATTTAACGTCACATTTATAAAAAGAATTTATAAAACTGTTGTATTAGAAAGTATAACTCATTCTCCTGATGATGACCACACGGTCGAAACTAGTTGGGAATTGAGAAAGAATTTATATATATTTATTCCTGCTCGTCTTTATTTTTGTTCACCTTTATATACATTGTTGAGATTTAGTTACAAAGAAAGAAATTAAAGCCATTTCAAATAATTTCTTTTGTGCCCACTCTCCAAATATGGGCATGTGATGGTCACATGGTCAAGAAATAAGTATTAACATTTTTATTTTCTGATAGACAATAAAGTTTTAGTTAAAGTCAAGGAGCTTCAGCTTCATAGCTAGCATCTTTTGGAAGCTATTATGAAAAATCCGGTAGGGTGGCGAAAACCCCCCCCCCCCCGGAAAGCCATATTTTTGAGTACCAATTCCACTTTGTAATCAAAGAAGGGGCTTAGATGTCAGTCAGTGAAGCAAGAAAATAAGAAGAAAGTAGCATAGCCTCCAAATCTTTTCTTTTGTCCGAAGTTCCCCTGGGACGCTGACTCATCCTCTGATCAGATTGCGTTTTCTCCCAAAATTGACCAATCAGGTGCCGTCATTTCATTACTTCCGCGTTTCGCAGCTAGATTTAGGCCATTTTGGGTACCCCCCATTAAAAAAATATTGCACGCTCGAATAAATCGAATTTTTTGAAAATTTCAACGGGAAAAGGATGCTTATACATAGGACCACAAGTGTTCATGTAACCCCCTTGCCATCATCTAAGATCGAAAAATTACGGTGATTTGAATGTTTGTCTTTGGTATTTTTTCAGACAGGTAGAGGCATCCTGCTCGCCCTCCCCCCAAAAATTAGTTTTTTAGCAAAATTATCAAAAATATAGATATTTCCATGAATAATTCTTCCGAAATTTCCAAAATTTCGCTTTACTTCGCCTTGACTTGCGAATTTGCAACACCTCCAAAATCTGTCCTTCTTCCCTGTATGGTAACTTATGCCTCTCTCTGGTCTGGAGCCAACATAACAGGAAAAGGCGGGAAAATTTATCTTTAACGGTGGCGGTGTCGTCATGTTTTTGTTGGTAAAATCATTTATCGTCTCAAATGTTTCTTCACAAATCTATAAGAAAATTGTCGATTACCTTTGAAGTTGAAACAATGTATCGAAAAAACTGCCAATATTTCTAATTCCTGCGCTTGGGATGGAGTGTGAGTGAAACCAAACTGACAGCATTGCAAACAATTCTCAAAGAAGACGACGGCATTGCACCAGGAGCGATCAAGATCACGATGAAGTAAGTTTTCCTTCTAATTTGTCTTGCAGTGAGCGCATTTCAAATTTTTACATTCTTATCAAAAGACGATGTTGACAACGATTTCCGCTCAATTTTTACAAGAAAGAAGCCGCCTGTGCTGTGTGAAATTGTAAAATTCAATTTTGTAAACAGTTAAGAAATCTAGGAGAAACTTTTACTCCGGGAAGGACTGGGGTCAAACTAAACAACTCAGAGACCAGTTTATTGTAAAGTTAGTGCACGAGTTTATTAGCCTGCGTGCTGACTCAACTCCTCGAGAAACTTTCGAGGAGTTGAGTCTGCACGCAGGCTAGAGTTTACCACAAAATAACAATTTGGGCCAGTAGTGAAAGTAATAAATGTTTCTCAAGATTATCAGATTTGGGTGGCTACTCAAAGTTTTCCTGTGCCCCCGTGAACATTTCAAAACAAAGGTTTTTGAAGCCTTTCCAATGTTTAGACATACACATAAACAATCTTCATGTTTACTACTTGTGCCCCGTGAGCATTTCGAGACAATATTTTTGAAGCCTTTCCAATGTTTACATTTTTCTCAAGTACCTTCCGAGCCCCTTCCGAGCAACATGATACCAAGTGAAAATAAAGTAAAAATATCCCAAGGATTTCCTCTATCATAATAAATAGTTTATTAACCTATACTTTCCCTGTACACGTATTTTTCTACAAGAAAGGGTAAAAAACTCGACTCTCAGATCGCCAAAAAATTGCGAAACTCCAGCACTGGGAAAATATAACTTAAGAAACCATTTATCTTTATAAAGATTAAGGAAATCCTTGACATATTTTTATTTTATTTTCACTTGTTTCCTGTAATACTTAGCATCGAAAAGGCTTCAAAAACCTCGTTTTGAAATGTTCACGAGGGCACAAGTAAGGAACATGAAGACTGTTATGGAAACTCTAACAAACTCAGAGTACTGAAATTCTTTTAAGGAGCTTTCAGTAAAGACCCAATTCTTAGTTTCTTATAAAAAAGTATGTATGCTGGAGTTTCTTAATATTTGGCGATCTGATGGCTGCGTTTCTTAAAATCAGCTTCTTACAAAAATAATACATGTGATTGTTGTCTGTAAAATTTATTTTGTTTTTACAACTCCAACAAACCTTTTGATACAGAGGTAGACTTTTGATTTTAGTTGGCAAAATTCTTGTATATTCTCTCTTGTCGAGACATATCATCAGGCAGTCAATGCAAACAATTTGTTCATGGTGTCTTTCTTTCAATAATGTGAATGCTTTGGAGGAGAAGATGTTGCAAAGTCCAAAACGCTCTTTCAGAGTTAATAAACATGTTGTCGAGCTCTTCCAGTCAGCATGCATTGCATTTAAACGAAATTAATCTTTTCCTTTCCCCATTTTTGAAGAAACATTTGAGACGAAAAATTATTTTACCAACAAAAACATGACGACACCGCCACCGTTAAAGATTTATTTTCCCGCCTTTTCCTGTTATGTTGGCTCCAGACAAGAGAGAGGCATAAGTTACCATACATGGAAGAAGGACAGATTTTGGAGGTGTCGCAAATTCGCAAGTCATGGCGAAGTAAAGCGCAAAGTTTGAAATTTCGGAAGAATTATTCATGGAAATATGTATATTTTTGATGATTTTGCTAAAAAACTAATTTTTGGGGGGAGGGCGAGCAGGATGCCGCTACCTGTCTGAAAAAATACCAAAGACAAACATTCAAATCACCGTAATTTTTCGATCTTAGATGATGGCAAGGGGGTTACATGAACACTTGTGGTCCTATGTATAAGCACCCTTTTCCCGTTGAAATTTTCAAAAAATTCGATTTATTCGAGCGTGCAATATTTTTTTATTGGGGGGTACCCAAAATGGCCTAAATCTAGCTGCGAAACGCGGAAGTAATGAAATGACGGCACCTGATTGGTCAATTTTAGGAGAAAACGCAATCTGATCAGAGGATGAGTCAGCGTCCCAGGAGAACTTCGGACAAAAAGAAAAGATTTGGAGGCTATGCTGAAGAAAGTAAGGTAGTCACGCTCGTGAAAGCAATTGATTAACGTTTTACCTTTGCTAATTAGCACTGAAATAAAGAAAGCGCACAGAAAGCGCACTCAAGACAGAAGTTTCCCGCGTTCCTATAGCAACATTTGACGTCGGCTTATTTCATGTTAGACAGATTTGACACCATAAGATGGATAAATCACCATGATGTTTAACCTGGCACAACAACAAATTTACCCAGAATTAGCACGTTCTTTACGTCATTAGCAACTTAATTATCTTAAAACAATAGTTTTCTAGAACGAATGAATCAAGTCACTTATTGATAGTACTCATTATGCAAATAAGTGAACTTTAGAGGATGATATAACTGGCGGTCTGCACAGAAGTTAGCACTCGCAGCATCACCGAAAATAGAAGGACCCCTCTCCAACACGGCCACAGATGCAAACGTCGCAGGTGAAGTTGAGAGGAAAGGTGCAGAATCCCAGCAAACAATGACGCCATTGACTGGGGGGAAGGCACATGATCACACTGAACCAAAACATCTTCATGCATACGATTCTGCACAGAGGTTATCTTCGTGGCTGCTTGTCTCAAATTAAATACCCGCGAATAGCAACAATTGAAACGCTCTGTAGGGTTCTGCATAAGTAATTTTGCGCTATCGTAAATCTCACATGACATCTAATTTGAGACAGATGCGCCAATAGTTTCATGCACAAACTAAGCAAACTGGGGGTAATTACTTTTGATTTTTTGCGTATCATTCACGTTAGACATACAGATCAAAATATTGCTTTTCAGGCGATTCAAGTCCTTATGAAAGGCGCTTGATATTTTAATGAAGGCGACTTTAGCAGCAACAATCATCCCTCTGACTTTAGCTAAAAACAGCATCAACAATCATTCGGGGTCATGAAGCCACCAATATTCAGTTATTCTTATGCTTGCTTAGCTCAGGACGGACTTTGTAATCATCCAAAAAGGATCTTATGTTTTGTTTTTCTAGGCTGTTCCACAGTTTAGCTCCGCAATAACTTCTTTTGACCCCTAACAGTTTTTAAGGTTTTAATGCACCTTTTCAACTAATGACGGTTGACGGTCTCGATACCGCACGAGGCATGGGGCGAGAATTTGGATGTAAACTTCCTAAGAAACCACGTTGTTTACACTGCTTCAGTACGGATTGCTTTGCTCACGCTGTTTCTTATTGCCAATTTTGCAGCACCTACTCCTGAAACTGACCACAAAATACCTTTATACACCTTTTCAACTAACCGCGGCCTCAACGCCACGCAGGATACGGCTGTGGGTGTAAAATTCCTAGGTAACAAGGTTGTTTACACTGCTTCAGTACGGATTGCTTCGCTCCCGCTGTTCCTTATCGTCGATTTTGCAGTCTGTATGCATATTTTATTTTTCTTCATTCCGGTGGCCTGTTATTTTAGGAACAGTTTTCTAAAGGCTCTAGCAAGTGCTGAGCTCTGATAGGCAAAGGAACTTGAATAATATTGCTGTCCCAATTTGATTGAATCTTGCAGAAATATTGGATTATTTAGTAGCTACATGTGTGGTATGTGCTACAAATTTCAGTTCGAACGAAGTGAGTAAAAAATTAGCGAGACGTAGGTAATTTAGCTTACATTCTTTCCCAGACGCAAATGCATATATTTAAAGCGTTACATAAGTCAGGCTTATACGTTCCAATAAAGGTGCTTACAAGGACGTTGTACAAACTTGATAAAAGAAGCGAGGCACTCGTTAGACATTAAACCATGAGAAATGGGAATAGAAATGTGACTAAAGTTAGTTAGCTGCCTTTTTAGCTTGAAACATGCCCGGATGTCATTTTGTTGAACACATGACATCACATGACATCCGGGCATGATTCAAGACAAAAAAGGATGTTACCTCACTTTACTCGCATTTCCATATGCACTCCCAAGTTGTAATGTCTAACTAGCGCCTGACTTATCTTATCAAGTTTGTACAACGTCCATGTAGGCACCATTATTGGAACTGATAAGACTGACTTACGTAACCCTAAGCATTTGCCCTGTGTACCATGTCACCAAAACAGGAATGCAAATGAAACGCAATTCATACAAGGCAGGTGCCGTTGGGATGACAGTGCATGAATGTTGATCCATTACCTTTTCGCAGTTTTGGAAGTGAACATTACTGTAATCTTAATGAATACAGCTAGAACTGTATAATATATTGACTACGAAAGATCTAATAAGTTCCATTCTTATCGAGCAGAGAACAAATGCTTCTTTTATGAAGGCAAGTATTTTTAGATTATTGAAAATATAGAATTATGTTGGTTTATTCTTTGAATCAAACTCCGTCAAAGACTGGAGAAGCTTTTAAGAACAAACGCTTTGTTAAGAAATCCTGTTTCAGCTTCTTAAAACTACATAGTTTGCTACTTTACTTAGTGAAATGTGAACTGACAGATCATACTTCAAACTTTGGAGAGGATTTTTGCGAAGAACCCTTTGCATCTAAACTAGGAAAATACGAATTCAAAACGATACAATTCTATCACATATCGTAACTAACAAGGTAACTGTAGGTGCATGTGATGTGCTCGTGGGGTGCTTATTACTTTATTGAAGTGAGTTAAAATACTTGCTTAAATTGTCTTGCTTTGTTTTAAATCCACCTTGCTGTTTCTTCTTTGTCCTTCTCCTCTTCTTGACAATTGCCTTTGCGATGAATAGGCCTAAAGTTGTGGCTAAAATTGCATTGAGAAGAATCATGCCATGAGCAAAGGTAAACGAGCTTTTCACATCCCTCTGCTTGCCAGAACCTAAAATGATTGAATATATTGTGATATAATTTACCAGTTGCGTTATTCTGCATCACAAATAGTAAGTAGACCGTTTTCTGCAGTGAAGGAGGGCCGAGGGGAGGGAGGGGGGCATTATTTTTGAGAATAGTAAACTTTTTGATGATAGTAATTACTATCTTGCCTGAAAGTCCCTAACATCTGATCTGTCCTCAGTGTCAAATACCCAGACATGGATTGTATTTGGTAAAAGAGTAAACTAAAGAAGCTCTAAACAATGGTTTTAAAATGAAGCCGTAGCCCCACAGCACTGATGCTGCCCCCCCCCCACAGCTGAATATGATTTCCTAAAAAATAATCAGCTTGTTGGAACACATCGTTTCCATAGCTTGCATACATATTTCTTATATACATAAAATTAGAAGGGTCGACTGGATTTCCACCATGAGCATGATCCACGTTGCTTAGTTACGCTGTTAGAGAATCCAGCTCTTCATCCGAAACTGGATTATGCATACCAGAGTGCTGTCGCCCATTATGCCCATGTCGTCGATAACATTTGAATTAGATCGTCAAGGAGGTTTTATGAAAAATCCGAGTGAACTGGTAATATCACTAACTAATTGAGAAAAAAGTGTGAACGTTTAAATCAGATGACTCAATTCTATATGAAGACTTTCGAAGTTTTGGAAGGTGGGGGTGAAAGGCATTTTCTCTCGGCGTCACCCATAATGACCGATTAGCAAATAAATCACACTGCACAGCGGTGAAAAGTTTTTTATAAGAAGAACTGTTTATTCACTGTAACTTGTCTATCACTGAGCACTTAAAAAAAAAACAAATTCAATAAGAATTGACCTGAACTTTGAATTTTGGCAAATCAAATGCTAGACTGATGATATTCGTCTAAGTTTTGCTCGATTGAATTGAATTATTTTTTACTGTTATAGTCATTCCGCTAAAACTAAAAACTTCGTTGAAGCGGAATGGGTAGTGTGGGGGGAGGGGGTAATGGAGCGAAAACAAGGACGAAATATCATAAGTCTAATCAAATGCATGGTTCGACTTGCTGTAAATCTTTCCTTATCTCTTGGGCAAGCACGGGTGAGTTTTTGGCGTACACTTCTATACAATGCTGCGTTTTTGGGGTTCAAAGACGGCATCTAAATACTTAGAAACATGAAAACTGACAAATCTAGCAGATTCGATTAAAGATGTACACACAATATCTTGCTGGGTTTCAATGATTGATTACTAGTTCCTAGTACCGTTAAATTCATTCTCCTGCTCATCGGTCATAATGGACGACACTACTTTAGGCCTTCTTGGCCATGGACAACGGCGCATCGATTTTCTGGGGAAAGGGAAGACGAGAAAAGCAGAATTTTCTATGAATGCCAACTATCACAACTGTATCTTTCCTGATCAATTTGACTTTGAGTGAGAAAAATCAATGGTGAATCCATACAACGTTGTTTTCTTTTGCCATGCCAGTTCTCTCTGGTTTCTACCGCATAGGCCGCCATGAACTGACTTATGAACTCAAACGATCGACAATGATTCAGATAAGAAAACTGGACATGTAATGAGTACGAAATTATTTCATTTTTGCCTTCCTTTCCGATGAAATCGGTGTATCATTGCTATCGCTTAGACCATTTAGCATAACGAATTTCGGATTAAAGATTTTTGTTGATTTATGCACGACTTACCGGTTGCTTTATCTTTGCTCTCTACAAAGGGTCCAATATTGAGACTGTACGTTTTTGAAGGTGGATAATTCTTGACTTCTTCTTCCTCGCTATCTCTCGTCTTCAGAGACCTCAATCCTATTTCCTTTGATTCCAACAATACCGACCTTCGAACTCGTTTGATATTGTTTCCTTGACAACCAGATGTGCAGCGAGAGTCAGATGATTGCTTGTGACATATGAAAGTCTGACAATGAAGATACACGTATGTATACCCGAAGAACTTGAATGACATGAAGCTGAATCTCATCTTGTGTGATGGTGTCGCAGAAATGAATTGAATTGTAGTATCAGAAGCACATCTGTAAAGTTAATAGAAGCAATGGTGATGATTACACGTGGATCTACCTTGTTTGTAACATGTATGCCGGCATTTTTCCCAGCAAACGTTTTTACCATGTGCATGCGTTTGTATCCTATCTCCAAAAATTTCGACAACGTATATTTATCCAGAGTGGACAAGGATGTTCATTCCTTCAAAAATGATGAACGGAATCTAGTCAATCAATGTCTTTCTAGGGGTTTTGTTTAGTTAAATGATCAATCCTTTAGATTAAATTTAACATTTACTGGACATGCGTTTGTGCCATACCCTTCTTTTTAAGAAGGGCAATATGGCACAGAGAACGTTATCATTCTTTCAACGTTGCGTGTTAAGAGAAAACCACTAATGCCCGTAGTGACCCATCTAAGTACTAATGGCCCATATAAGTACTTCATGTATGTGATTCTGCTAAGATGCAGTTGTAAATACTCTCGATCCATGACATATAGTTTGGCTAGGTGTCTGATATGCGTAGCATAGGCAAGTTGGAGAGTGCATTTCGGGCAAGATTAGTCCTTTACTCAGTGAAAAATATTCCAATACAGTCTCAAAACATCTAATAACAGATGTATTGATCCATTCAACAGTTTACATTGGGTTTCCTTGGTTTGTGTGAAATTAAATCTTCATGTGCCATTGGCCCTTCCAGGAACTTGAGCTATGTGGGGCTAAGTTGTTTTGGCTTTCAGACCGATAGTAACGGGGTAACAATCATAGACAAATAGTTCCTCTGCCTTTATGTTTTACAATCATTGACCCAGGCATACACATGGCAGACATATTGAAATACTCCCATTTTGCTCATTTTGATAGGGAGAAAACTGAAGTTGTTTGCAGACGGTACAAAAAGGGACCTTCCCTGAAAGAAGGAAGAAATCGCTTCAGCATTTTCAAAAATAATGAAATATGGTTAATTTGTACTGTCAAAAGACAATTTTTTGAAGGTGTTATTTTTACAATTTCTGCTTGCTGTTTTACCGTGTTCGCTCTTGAAAAGGTGACCATATTGTCTCAAGGTGTTATTTAAGAACAAGCTCATGGAATTAATCTCGCATCTTGACTTCCCGGAAGCGCCAAATGACCCAGTGAAAAATTTACCCTATATTTGTCTTGATTTCGAATTTGTTTCAAAAGCCTTCAAGCTTCCCCCTAATGAACTTAACATTTCATGAGTTGAATTGTTAACCGATCTCTTGATCATTCGGGCATGAAGAAGTAATGTTCTGAATACAAAAATGAAGAAGAATACCAAAAATTCTTAAGAGTATGGTCACATGAATTGAAATGGCAAAACAAATTTTTATCAATCAACTCTATTTGGACCGGGTTGAAATTTTGATAGTTTCGACAGGGGGAGTTTGTCGCCACCCCCCCCCCCCCCCTCTTTTTCACAACTGCAAAAGATATAACAACCAAATTTAAGCAAATTGTGCTTCGGGAAATTAGCTTTACAAAAACAACGATAGAGCTCTTAATAGAAACGTTGCTTGTTGCTAGGCAACCAAAACAATGGTAAAATGAACAAAATTGAGCTACTGACTTTAAGAGCACAATTCTTTCAGATTAACATGAGATAACAGGCAGAATTGTAGCCAGAAGTAGTAAATAAGAATAGAGAATGATATTTACACAAACAAAATCCAATTTGACTTGCAATTCTTGCTGATTAAGATTAATCAGCAATTGAATAGATTAATTGAGACTTCTATTGTGAATTATTTTCTATTTTTAGACTCCTAATTAGTGAATATAGCTAATAATAAAAAATCTGCCACTATTTTAGTGCAATATTAGGGCATTTTTAGGGCTATACACACGTTTAGGGCAATATTGTCCATTCATTCATTCATTCATTCATTCATTCTGTGACGTCATAAAGATAAATGACGTCATGGATATCAAAAGTTGTTGATGTTAGCAAATATAAACAAACTATATATCAAATGAAAGTACTATTCAAGATCAACTGAATAGTGTATATAACTTTATATTTAGCGCTATTTGCACGAACATAGCGAGGATTTTAAGATTTTCTTTGGGACCAGTCTCCAAATAAGGGCATCAGGAGGTCACATGGTACAACAATGGACAACGAATCTTTTAAAATTTGATGTCCAATTCAATTTTAGAAAGAGCAATAATTTGCAGCACTATATCTACAACAGAGGTAGAGGTATTTGAGAAAGTTAAGTTGAAACGTGATGACAATTTCTAAATGAGGTCGCATGCTCGTGTCTATTGAGCATGAACATCAAATGTGGGAAAATTCAAATCCATATGACCTGAACATTTTTATTGTCTTATCTTATGCAGTAAATGAAAATTACTTTTTGAGTCAAGACTTTTATTAATTTTTTCAGAAGATGGGGCTGCTTCGAAAAGTGGTTGCAATTCTGTGCGGTAAGACCGTACCAGGTCCCTGTGACTTAATGCGTTTGGGTAAAGGCAATATCGGGCAATGTTTAAAATTGTAGAAAAAGCAAGAATTTGCAGCACTATATCTACAACAGCGGTTGGGAAAGTTAAGTTGAAACGTGATAACATTTTTTAAATGAGCTCGCATGCTCGTGTCTTTTGAGCAAATGCGGACAGAGTGAAATAAGAATTGGGGACCATTCAATTAAAAACACTGATAAAGAAAATTACTTGGAGTAGTATTTGATAATCATCTAAAGTTTGATCATCACATATAAATAAAGATTTGTAGTGAAGCTGGGAAGAAAATAAGTGCCCTGGCCAGAATTGCACCTTGTTTAGAAGTAGAGAAGAGGAAATTGTAAATGAAAAAAATTTATCACTACCTATTTTAATTATTGCCCCATTGTCTGGATGTTTTGTAGCCGTAAAATGAACAATTTAATTAACAATGTTCTCAAAAGAGCACTAAGGGTAGCATATAATGACTACGATTCCTCCTTTGAAGCTCTGCTTTCTAAAGATCATGCCTCCGCAATATACATCAACAAAACCTGTAGAGACTAGCCCTTGAAATGTATAAAACGAAGATTACCCAAATTCAATTTTTTTGAATGATATTTTCAGATTTCAGCAATCTCCATATGACCTTAGAAATGAAGCCTTTGCTACTAGAAACCAAACACAGTTATTTATGGAACTGAAACAGTTTCTTACAGATGCAGTCAGATTTGGAATAACATACCAGCAGAAGTAAGAAATGCAAACAACTTAGAAATCTTCAAAAGACAAAAAAAAACAAATTACAATTCCATGATCCTGCAAATTATGCACCCATTATATACCAAACCTGGGATACATCACATAGATTAATTTTCATCTTAGTTTACACGCTGCTGTTGTTATGTAAGTTGGTATAAATTAGCTGATTGTATTTATTTATAATTAAGCTAGAATATGTATCCAACGTTAAATAAAGTAATGAAAAAAAGCATGAACATCAAATGTGGGAACATTCAAATAAATATGACGTGAACATTTTTATTGCCTCATCTTATGCAGTAAATGAACATTTCCTTTTTGAGATTAGACTTCTATTTCTTCAGAAAATGGGGCTGAACAGTCCCAGTTTGCTTCGAAAAGTGCTTGCGACTCTGCGTGGTAAGACCGTACCAGGTCCATGTGACTTAAAGGCAATACCGGGAAATGTTTTGCACATGAAACTGCAATGATATCATGATGAAACCACAATGAAACCCTGGATAACGGTCAAGTTTGGCTTGTTTATTCACCCGTTTAATCGAATAAGCACAAGGAATGTTGCTCCTGGTTTTCTAAATACTTCAAGAAAACTAAATTTTAAATATTATTAAATTTTCTTCTCTCTTGCAATGTGGTAAAACTCAATTTGGAATGTTGTAACGACGGCACAAAAACATGTCTCGTAGCAACATATTGCTATCCCACACACAGCCAGCCCAATGTTTTGAAACAGCAATTAATAGTCTGTGTTCTAAAAATTTCATACAGGGTGTCCCAAAAACGTGTCCGACTTTAAATTTGAATATGTCCGAGAATATTTAATGCATATGAACTATTTGGGCAATTTTTGAAAGCTGAAACATTTAATGCTATGTTAAATCTATTGCTGCTTGAATATGGGAATTTTTAGGAAACCAGGGGATTCCTTAAAATTCACGCAAATTTTTAAGTATTTTTCACTTTTTACTCCACTATTCTCCAATGATATTCTAGTTTCTAAAAAAGACTTGTCTAGATAGACCAGCAAGAACAATGTAAATACTTTTAGAAATTTGAGAACGTAATTCATTAAGATTGCAAAAAATTCCAAATCTTACAAGTTGCTTGCAAGACGGGGGGGGGGGGGGGTAACCGAAACCATAGCTATGAAGAACACAGTTTTTCTAGCCCGTTTGCAGTGAGCATATCAACTTTGTCACAGTTTGGTCCGTTATGCAGGTTTCCGCTTTGAAATTGAATGTATTTCAGAACATTAAGCAGCTTCTTTGATGGCCTTCGCAAAGTTTGCTCAATCGTTCATTAGAAACAAGGCAATAAACTTGTTTTCTCCACCTCTGTACGTTTCAAGGTCAATTTTGACCTTATGCATTGCTGCGTTATCTGAAGTAACATACCTCCCTATCAGTGGTAGCAATTAGATTTTTGGTAATTTGAGTAACTCATGTTCAAAGGAAGAAATTTGAAACCTTGTTTTCCACTATGAAGAGGGCTAGTTTTGCTTTCCAACAGTAAATATCACCGTAAATGCAGACAGTAGTAGAGCAAAGGTGAAGAAACATGCAAAAAATTGGCTATAACTTTGAGAGCCACCCTGGTTTCTCAGTATTTAGTACTGCAATAGACTCAAAAGGAAATTACACGTGTCGGCTCTCAATTAATACCAGAACGGTTCATATTTATCAAATATTTTCAGATTTATTCAAATTTAAAAGTCGAACGCTTTTTTGGGACACCCTGTATATTTGTTGTTTTATAAAGGGATCAATTTTGAAACTTCATGGGACGAAGGCCTTCAGAGGCGAACAAACATTAACCGAGGTTATGAAATCGATGATTTTAGGCGGTTCTCACTTCTACTATAAGAGTGATCAGATATCTTAGGCTGATAGACTCAATAACAAGATTGAAATTGATTTGGAATTATTTTGATCGTGAAATAAAATGTGAAAAGCAAACCTTTCATTTATGAGATCGTAGCTTGATACATGATTTCTGTCGGTCGTTGGTGTTGCAGAGCATCTCTCAATTAAAAGAACAAGGTTGGTGTCATTTGTGCCGACCTGCACCTCGAAGTAAAGTCTTTGGTCTAACTTAACAGTAGCGGGGAAAATGCTTTGCATCGTTGTGAACGTCTTGTCTTTAAACATAGACAGTGACACTGTAAATGTTCCAAATCCAACTAGAAAGGAAAATCGATACAACAGTGTTCTTAAATGAAAAAATTCAGTAACATCAATGATTTCAAAAATTTAATTTAATCGTTTAGAGGGTCAAAGATTTCAAACAAAATAAGTTGTTAATTATGTGACATATGGCAACATATATCATGTTTACACTCTACCGGTACAACTTTTCATTTGCATTTGTAACAGAAGTTTATCGAATCGGCATCCTAATTACAATGTTCTTGCTAATCAATAGTCCATTGATCATTCTATCCGTAGAATTAATTTGCTCTGAAGCAGTGTAAATGCTTTTGAACTGTAAAGATTTTGCGAAACTTTACTAATACAATTTAACCCTGTAGTGGTTGGGCTATCTGACACGTCCTATTTTGGCATGGGGGGCAAAAAGCCCCCTTCCCCCCTACCTAACTCTTGACTGGAAAAAGATTGAGCAACCAGATTTGGTGTACTAATATCCCCAGGCATGCACTTTATGACCATATAGAAATTACCCTTAAATTAGTCGTCATTATTGCTTGCGACACCATTGTTTTGTGTGGTGAAGAAAAAATGACAAAATCAGTCAAAATCTGGAAAAATGCGATAAAATCTAATTTGGAGCACAATTTCCATCCAGACTCAAAAATTATGAGAGATTACATCAAATAGTGCTACCCTGCAAAATATCTTTGCAAAACATTGCAATTTGCTACTTTTTTGCAAAAATCAATATTTGAGAATTGGCGATTTTGACTTCAGGTCGGGAAATTGCCCCCCCCCCCCCTTTCATTTGTCAAAACAGATTATTAAACTTCTCGAGTTGTTGCGTGAGAAGTAGCAGCAAAAAGTCAGAAATTTTCCGGGTGGCAGTAACTGTTCTCCTGGAAGAGTTATAACAAAAGGTCTACTGGAGGGGGGTGGGGGCAGCCGAAATAGGTTTAAACACATTTAAGTATTTAGGATGATTCTTAAGACCTTGATAAATCGAAAATATCCAGCTATCCAATGGGAAATTAATTCAAGTCAAACAAATAGACTTTTCACTCAAGCTTTAAAAAAAGAAGTACTGTGAGGCAGCTGGTTGGCTCCTGTAAACAACGGGATCTTATTGTTGAATAAACAATCCTCATTTAGCACATAAGATAAAAATCGCGACTGATTGTACTCATTAGGGAACTTCATATTTTAGGAAGCCAAGCAGCCGCGTCAGTACTAGAATGGTAAGGTACTAGAAGAAGCCCTTGTGACACACCAGATGTGATTTCCTGCAAGCTGCCAAAAGCACAACCTATTTTCACTCTTCGTTTTCTTTCAAAGAGGTAGCTGTGCACGAACTTCAGAGTGTCGAAACTGAAGGCCCATCTGAGCAATAAAGAAGTCATTGGGGCACGCAGTCATATGTATTCGATAGGTCCATCACAACAGTTTAATTTATACCGTACTGGTCGATACATCTACGGATTGTCTCGATGACCTGGAAAGAGCATGTTGCGTTTTGTGTCCCTCTCTAAATCAATACAGGAATATTGGAGAAGTTTGATTCTATAAACGAAACCATTGACTATTTCCATTATTTTTAAAAGGCGAGAAATGGCTGAACTGTGTTACTCGGAACACATTCAACATTATGCTTTAACTTCCATTGCTCATCTGCCGGGTGCGCTAAAATAAACTATGCATATTTGGCAGGCCACAATAAATCTTACACTAGACCAATTTTGAAGATGTATGCCTTAATCTTTAGCAGAAAGCCTGAATTAGATTCTTGGAATTTTTTGGATTTTTTCTTTTTTAGAAGAGCTACAAACGAGCCTCTTAACCCTATCCAGACTAGGCTTTTTGAAACTCATGGGAGACTAGGGGCGGCACAAAGTGCCCCCCCTCTATTTTCTAAGAACCATAAGTGCTAGAGACTTGAAACTTGGCACAAGTAACAAACGCAATAAGGCGAACAAGATGACGTAATTTGTTTTTGTTAAT
Source organism: Aurelia coerulea (assembly GCA_039566865.1). Taxonomy (NCBI): domain Eukaryota; kingdom Metazoa; phylum Cnidaria; class Scyphozoa; order Semaeostomeae; family Ulmaridae; genus Aurelia; species Aurelia coerulea. Next base: position 24,539,037 of record CM076943.1, on the reverse strand, counting down.
ATCACGTGATTTAGTGCTGACGTCAGCAAATGTTGCTAATTTGGGTGTAAAACCACATCGACTTCGTCCCTTCGTATCTCCAAATCGATAAAATATATTGATGTGAGAGTTGAAACATAGAAGGATTATATTATTGTAATTCTTATTTGAAATTTTTGCTTCGTAAGAACAATATTTTGCTGATGTCAGCATTCATTTATTTTGAACGCAAAAAAGAGCAATTTCTGTCTAAAATTGATTAAAAGTTACTTTGAAAAATAGCAAAAAATGCTAAATATGCATTAAAAGACCTGCTGCATCATATGATGTTGCTCATTTTTCGAAAAATGAAGCCAAACATGTTTTTTGTCAGTACGCATGCGCAACAATGAATTATTGATGACGTCATCAAAAAATCAATGATCTATATATCAAATGAAAGCCCGTTCCAAGACGGGTTCAGCAATGCTTGTTTCATTGTCATAGAGCCAGTGCTTCCAAAGTTACGATTTAAAGTGTATCTATTTTGCGGAGCACTCAATTTAGAATCATGTGTTGACACCTGAATCAATGTCAAAAGTTTTGAAATAGACATCAAAGGATGTCTCCTAGATAGAAACTAAAAGTCACAAAAAATCTACACTATGTTAGTGATACTCAATGAGCTGTGTGGAAAAATGCACTTGGGGGTGCCCCCCCTTGTCTGGATAGGATTAAACATTTTCTCTTTGGAAAACACTGAAAACAATCAGAAAACGTGTTCTAAAGAATCGACATGAACTGACAAAGAGAAAACTTCTTTGTAGTGTTCGTTCTTAGAATATTGATTAATTCTTAGAATTTTAGCAGAACGAAGAACGTGATCCGTACGGTGCACATCTGCCCAAAAGATGAAAATGCATATATTCTTGTGCAAAAGATTTCGCAATAGAAGTATCATACTATATTATTATAATATAGCAAAGACAGCCTTTCATTACAAGCTCTTATTCAACCACCATCTCTTGGTTATCATAATTTTCATGGCTCAAAAATGGCGACAGCAAAGGCCATCAAGAGATGGCAACTGCAAGGTGTGCCAGTTGAACAAGAGCATTTAATCGAAATGAAACATATAGCAACCAAATTTGCACGCAACAGTAACTTTTTGAAGTTGCATGATTTCAGGACTTTAGAGGATTCTCGCAAGAGCCCAAGTTGCTGTTGACCACAATCAAAGACACACTAAGCACAGTATGATCCACGCAGCATACCCTGAATGTGTTATTGCTAGCTAGATTTCTCAATGCGTTCCGTATCGTGACAAGGAACAGCTCCATCCTTAACAAGGGTAATGTTATCAGTTGAATCTAAACATTTATCATACATTGAAAGCTTGGAAGTAAATAAAAATGCTTTCTCGTTACTTAACCCTATCCAGACTAGGGAGGGGGGGAGCACAGAGTGCCCCCCCTAGTACACTTTTCCAAACAGCTCCTCGAGTACCTCTAGAATAGTCTTGATTTTTTGTGACTTTTAGTTTCTATCTATGAGACATCTTTTCATGTCAATTTCAAAAATTTTAACACTGATTCCGGGGGTCAACACATGATTTTAAATTGAGTGCTCCGCAAAATAAATACATTTTAAGTTATAGATTTGGAACCACTGGCTCTATGACAATGAGACAAACATTTTGGAACTCGTCTTGAAATAAGCTTTCATTTGATATATAGTTTATTGATTTGTGATGACGTCATCAACAATTGGTTGTTGCGCATGCGTACTGACGAAAAACCATGTTATGCTTCATTTTTAGACAAACGAGTGACATGATATGATGCAGCAGGTCTTTTTATGTATATTTAGCATTTTTTGCTATTTTTAAAAGTAATTTATAATCAATTTTAGACAAAAGTTGCTGTTTTTCTCATACAAAATAAATAAATGCTGACATCAGCAAAAATATTAGACTTACAAAGCCAAAATTTCAAAATAAGAATTACAAGGATATAATCCTTCTATATTTCAAATATCACATCGATATATTTTATCAATTTGGAGATACAACGCGGCAAAGTAGATGTGGTTTTACACCCAAATTAGCAACATTTCCCGACGTCAGCACTTAATCACGTGACATAAACAAAAACAAATCACACCATCTTGTTTGCCTTATCATGTTTGTTACTTGTGCCAAGTTTCAAGTCTCTAGCACTTATGATTCTGAGAAAAACCGGGGGGGGCACACCCCCCCCCCCTAGTCTCCCCAAAGTTTCAAAAAGCCTAGTCTGGATAGGGTTAACTCTGTCAGATAAAGGTTCATGAAGATTTTTATATCCTTGCTTAGTTTATATTACCAGATACGTTAATCGGTGTGGGTTGTATAAGCATTTTAGCAACCCCCTTTAGCCTGGTCGTACCTTGATGAAACTGAAAATTGAAAGTAAATTGACTCTAACTAAAATTCACAAAAACATTTCAAATTAGCAAAGAATGTTACCTTCTGTGGCAGTGATAAATGTTTTAACTGGCTCTAGACGGATGGTTGATGTATTTTTGGTACGTTCAAGTAAACAGCTAAATTTTATTCTTTTGCCAGTCGATCGGACCAATTTTGAAGTAGTATTCCCAAATGTCCACATTACTTCATTTTCATAAACGATATGTGTCGATGTCTCTGTTCTCGTTGTACCACATTTGTCATACGTGGTAGCCAGTCCATACTCATTATTTGGGAAGTACCGTTTGCCAGTACAACTGGTATCATTCAATGTTATCGATGAGCCATCAAAAAGCCGTGTCCGGTTATCCAAGAATATTGACATTGAAGCTTCATTGCAAACGACTCTATTTGATCCGTCTGTAATGAAAATAGCTGCGATTACTGCAACAAACATGGTTGATATGACACTAA